>QLOH01000054.1:1279554-2559109 GCA_026901365.1 Sesbania bispinosa | reverse complement strand
TGAAAATTTTACCAGGAAGGAACACGGCCAAGCCGTGTTTGGCTACACGGTCGTTTCACGAAGCTAGTGTTCGGAAAAAGGGATCACAGAAAGGAACACGTCTTGGATGTGTTGTGCTACACGTTGTGTTCACGAAGCTAGTGTTCAAAAAATGTATCTACGAAACACTATGAAAAAAAGAGGCAGCAAGCTACACAGAATTTCAAGTAAAGAATACAGGTATAGAAATCCTTATAATATTTCACACCAATTTATTGCTTAGAATTGGCAAAATACTTTAGCTAGAGAGAATGAAACTGAATATTTGCCATTAATTAGGGTCATATTGCTTGACATATTTAATGGAACTGCCTTTACCTCTTCATGTTTTTGAGTTTTAAATATTTTCCTCTGAACTTGCTACAGTTGTTTTTACTTCCACCGGTGCGTGAACCCGTGCATCGCACGGGAATATAAAGGTACTAAAATAATGAGTTCTAATTTTTTAATAATTTAATATATTTGTGTCAATAAACAAATATTATATAATGTAATAAATTAATCAATATTTATGTATTAACATATTTATTTGTAATAGACTTAATTTGAGAAAAAATTGATACCCCATATTATAATAATTAACTGCATTAGAACCATGTAATTGTTTATACTATATGAAATATTATAAAATAAACTCATAAAATAAGCAAATGAATAAATAATAAATAAAGTTGTAAATATTCTTGAAACTCCTGAAAATAAAATAGAAAATATTGTAAGTTGAAGATATAAAATAAAAGTCAATTAAATCTTTTTTGAAAAGAGAAAGTAGGAAACATATATGGAATGTATAAAAAAACAAAATGATATATATAAAGGTATTGTTAACTGAATCACTAATTATTATTAAAGGCATCACATTTAAATTGTACTAAGTTGTATTTTCTACATAAAAATATTACTCACAACATTATAACAAAAGATGAATAATTTACGTATGATAACAATATAGATTTTATAGTAGGTTCAAGTGTGATACCATTAGTGTTTCATTTATCATAACTCCATATTATTGTTTAGTATTAGTTGAAGTGTGGAGTTATAAATCTAAGACACCTTATTGTATTAGATGCAAGCAATTTTATTGTGTTTGTGCTTTAATATCAAAGGTTTGACTATTACGTTCACAACATATAGGATGTTAAAGGAGATGAAACATGTATAAAAAGCTATCGGTTAGAAATAATAAATTCCTAAAAATATATATCACAACTACACATATTTACATGCTAATTAATTATACTTTAAATAACCCACTACAACGTGACTTTGTTTTTTTTTTACTAAAAAAGAAAAAGATCCGCAATTCTCAACATTAACTAAGTTAATTTTTCTAAAGACATGTACATTATAATAATGTTATAACATTTTTTCACATACATGATATACAATTCTTTTGTTTGAGTTTATTTATGTAAACTATGTATTGAAATTGGATTCTTTGACTTATTTTTTATTTAAAATATTTGAGTAGGATGATTAATATACGTAATCATAATTTACAAATAAAAATAAGTAAATAATATGGTGTGTAGAATATTTTATATAATTATAAGTATTTTTGCATAGAAAACTAATAAAAGTAAATATTTTTCATCTATAATTTATTTACTTCCCAATTCTATAATGAAAAGATATATTTGTTAAAAAAACATTGTTATTTGAACACACAAAAATATTAAAAGTACTCTATGCTTAAAATGAATAGTGAAATATAGATGAATTGAATTCAATCGATGAATTTTTAAATATATTATTATATTTAAAAAAATTCTATTTTAAAAAATGTTATTATATGTAGGTATACCTTCATCGAATTGATAGATCAAATTTGCATAAGAAAATATATCATTAAAACATAAATTAAAACATTAAAATATAATAAATTATAACGATAAGATATACATTAAAAATTAAATAAAATAAAAGATACAAAAGATATTTTAAATATATAATTTTTTATCTCATATATATAATCAAAATACGAATTTTGTTTATAACCTAAAATTTAAAAGTATTGAAATATATATTTTTTATCTCATATATCAAAATTTTATATAATATTTTCATTATTCTTGTATATGAGTAAAGAAATATTTAAAAATAATTTTTTAATAATTTTTTATTTTTAATTAATATTAAATATCATATAAGATTTAATATAAAAAATAAAAAAATTATAATAAAAATTTTATTTGATGATGTATTTGTCTAATATAATAGTTTTTTTTATAAATTTTAATCAATAAAATTTTTATTTATTAAGGAAAAGGTATAATAAAAATATCTTTAACTAAAGCATATGGATCAAATAAAATAAATAAAAATTTTTAAAAGAAATAAACTTTATATATATATATATATATATTAGAAATAGAATTACTTCTAATATATATAATTTTTTATAACATTATTTTATGTAAATAAGTTATATAATATTACATTTTTTCTTGAAACTTAATAAATATGAAGCTAATTTTTTTATTAATGAAATAAGTTTTTCATTAATTTATTTTATTATATTTATTTATATCTTTACTCCAACAATATTGATATAAATAAATTTTTATCTTAATGTCTTAATTGTATTAAAGTAAATGTATTAATATATTTAAATATTTTAAATAAAATATATCTTGTCTTTTTAAATTTTTAAAAATATATTAATTCATGTAGTATTTTAATTTATTAATTACATAAAAGAAGAAGTGCAAAAGAAGAATTGATAATGTGAATGTATAAATTGTTAGCAAATGAAAAAAATGTGTAAAAGCACTCAAAGGAATAATAAAAGATGAAATCCCCACTCAAATTGGAAGAGTTAGTATAATGATGAATATGAAAAACCCCAACATTAAGGGATACTAATTCTATGGAAGTGAAATAATAATCTCAACAAAGGAAGTCGAAAAGGTGTCTTTGAAAAAAATTAAAGGCTTAATTACACCTTTGACCCCTCAAGTTTAGTGTTGGGACGATTTTGGTCACTCAATTTTTAATTGCTCGAATTTAGTCCTTATATTTTTTAATTGTGACAAATGGAGTCCCATCGTTAAGTGATCATCCAATTGATAACAGAAACTGATGACATGGCTAATGTGTCTGACCTGAATTAATGGAATTATTATGTGGCCTAGATTTCAAAATTATTTAAAAGAGAACTTAAACAAATATTGATATTTTTCCTTACCCCTTTTTATTTCAGGTATCTCTCTTTCCCTTTTGAAGATTATGGTTGTAGTTCCAATTGCTCATCAGAGAATGTATCAAATTACTCACATTTTCTGATTAAATACTAATATTATGATTGCACTGAAAATCAATATTCATTAAAATTAAAAGATATAAAAATGACAGCATAATGAAAAAAATGATTGAAAAGCAAGTTAATGAAAACAAACATAGGATTATCTAAATGTCTCAATTGTATTAAAGTAAATATATTAATATATTTAAATATTTCAAATAAAATATATCTTGTCTTTTCAATTTTTTAAAATATATTAATTCATTTAATATTTTTATTTATTAATTACATAAAAGAAAAAATGTAAAAGAAGAAAAGATAATGTGAAGATATAAATTGTTAGCAAATAAAAAAAAATTAAAATGTGTAAAAACACACAAAGGAATAATAAAAGATGAAACCCTGCTCAAATTGAAATAGTTACTATAATGAAACTCCACTCAAATTGCAAAATTCTATGGAAGTAATATAATCATTTCAACAATAGAAGTTGAAAAGGTGTCTTTGGAAAACAATCACCATTATTAAAAATACATTAATATAATTTATGTCAATATGTATTGAATAAAGATTAAAAAAATCTAAAATAAAATATTTTAAGCAAAATGACATTTTTACCCTTAATTTAGGAGGGAAAAATTATTGCTAGGGCAACCTCAATACTAATTTACTTTTATATATATATATATATATTACTATGTAGTTGAATTTCTATTTTGTAGATAATAATAAGATTAATTTGCTTATACTGCAGAGATCTAAGAGTATTATAACTAGTTGTTAGAATACTATTCACTACAGAAGTGTCTACACCTTTGTGTAAATTGTCACAAGAAAGATTAGAGCTCTTAAGCTACCTTGCTTTGCTTCAGCTTCTCTAATTTTTCGTTTTTTTTTTCAATCTTGAAAAGGGGAATTCTAGCTCTTCCATTAAATCCTGAACTATTATTTTCGTAAATGTCCAGCTGTTGGTTTTTGTTCTCTTTTCTAGTGTTGGGTGATGCTCTGACGTGTGGGCTAGGTACTAGAATCAGCCAATCAGATACCTTTATGAATGAAATTGAACTTCCGCACCTAACGAGAAGGTGAGATTGAAGTTGATTGTTGACCCAGTCTTTCTTGAGCAATTAATAAATGTCATTCTGCAGCTTCCTGGAAGGTGCAATTGAACTTTATTGTTAACTAAGTCTTTCTTGAGCAATTACCAAATGCCATTCCGCACATTCCCGGAAGGTGCAAATGAACTTTATTGTTGAACAAGTCTTAAGAGAGTCTTTCTTGAGCAATTACCAAATGCTCTTCTGCACCTTCTGAAGGTGCAATTGAACTTTATTGTTAACCAAGACTTTCTTGAGCAATTACCAGCCACTTTCCATTCTATTTCCAAGACTTCACTATGTGCCTGCCAGTTCCACATCACAAACTCACATAGAGTATTATATAACCCTTTTTCCTAGACCCTCTAGTGAAGCAAAACTATGTAACAATAACTCCTCAGTCCTCACCATCACCCTTCATCAACTATCGGTCCTTACACTTGCATCCCTGTAGTAAAGTAATGGCGGAAAGCGTGGTTGCCTTCCTTTTAGAAAACTTGTCCCTACTGGCAAATGAAGCTAAGTTACTCTCTGGTGTGAAAGACAAAATCAGATCCCTCCACAACGAGCTCCAAATCATAAATGTGTACCTAAAATCCTCCTCCGAGCAAGGAAAGAAGAACAAGATGGAGATGGAACAAAAAATTGTCAGTCAAATCAGAGATGTTGCTCAATTAGCGGGGGATGACATTGACACATTCATCACCAATGTCTCCATGCACAACAGGAGAACCAAGCTGGGGAGAATGCTCCATGGAGTTGAACACACAAAAATGCTCCACAATATTGTCATATGTCAGTAGTTTTCTTTTTTCCAAAGTTAAATAGGAGAATTCTAGCTCTTCCACTAAATCCTAAACTGGTATTTTTGTAAATGTCGAGATGTTGGTTTTTGTTCTCTTTTCTAATGTTGGGTGATGCTATGACATGTGGAGTAGGCACTAGAATATTGATACCTTTATGAATGAAATTGAACTTTCGCACCTAACCAGAAGGTGAAATTGAACTTAACAATTGACCTAGTCTCTCTTGAGCAATTAACAAATGCCATTTCGCACCTACCGAGAAGGTGCAATTGAACTTTATTGTTGACCAAGTCTCAAGAGAGTCTTTCTTGAGCAATTTCCAAATTCCATCTCGCACCTTCTGGAGGTGCAATTGAACTTTATTGTTGACCAAGCCTTTCTTGAGCAATTTCCAGCCACTTTCCATTATATTTACAAGATTCTTCACTGTGTGCCTGCATGTTCTGCGTAACAAACTCACATGGAGTATTATATAACCCCTTTTGCTAGACCCTTTAGTGAAGCAAAATTCTGTAACAATAACTCCTCAGTCCTCACCATCACCCTTCATCAACTGTCGGTCTTTACACTTGCATCCATGTAGTGCAGTAATGGCGGAGAGCGTGGTTGCCTTCCTTCTAGAAAACTTGTCCCAGCTGCTGGCAAACGAAGCTAAGTTGCTCTCTGGTGTGGAGGACAAAATCAGATCCCTCCACAACGAGCTCCAAATCATAAATGTATACCTCAAATCCTCCTCCGAGCAAAGAACAAGAAGGAGATGGAACAAAAATTTGTCAGTCAAATCAGAGATGTTGCTCACTTAGCGGGGGATGTCATTGACACATTCATCACAGTTGTCTCCATACACAACAAGAGAACCAAGCTGGGTAGAATGCTCCACAATGTTGCTGTAAGTCAGTAGTTTTTTTTTTCAAACTGAAGAGGAGAATTCTAGCTCTTCCATTAAAACCTAAACTGGTATTTTTGTAAATGTCCAACTGCTTGGTTTTGTTCTCTTTTCTAGTGTTGGGTGATGCTCTGACATGTGGGATAGGTAGTAGAATATGGATACCTTTATGAATGAAATTGAACCTCCGCACCTAACCAAAAGGTCCAATTGAACTTGATTGTTGACTTAAGTCTTTCCTGTGCAATTAACACATGTCATTTCCCACCTTCCCAAAAGGTGCAATTGAACTTTATTATTGACTAAGTCTTTCTTGAGCAATTACCAAATATCATTCAGCACCTACCCAGAAGGTGCAATTGAAATTTATTGTTGATCAAGTCTCAAGAGAGTCTTTCTTGAGCAATTGACAAATGCCATTCCGCACCTTCTGAAGGTGCATTTGAACTTTATTGTTGACCAAGCCTTTCTTGAGCAATTACCAACCACATTTCATCATATTTCCAAGATTCTTCACTATGTCCCTGCCAGTTCCGCATCACAAACTCACAGGGAGTATTATATAACCCCTTTTGCTAGACTCTCTAGTAAGCAAAATTTTGTAACAATAACTCCTCAGTGCTCACCACCACCCTTCATCAACTATTGGTTCTTACACTTGCATCCCTGTAGTGCAGTAATGGCGGAGAGCGTGGTTGCCTTCCTTCTAGAAAACTTGTCCCAACTGCTAGCAAACGAAGCTAAGTTGCTCTCTAGTGTGGAGGACAAAATCAGATCCCTCCACAACGAGCTCCAAATCATAAATGTGTACCTCAAATCCTCCTCCGATCAGGGAAAGAATAACAAGGAGATGGAACAAAAAATTATCAGTTAAATCAGAGATGTTGCTCACTTAGCGGGAGATGCCATTGACACATTCATCACCAATGTCTCCATGCACATCAAGAGAACCAAGCTGGGGAGAATACTCCATGGAGTTGAACACACAAAGATGCTCCACAAATTTTGTCGTGGGTTTTTTTCAAAATTGAAGAGGGGATTTGTAGCTTTTCCACTAAATTATGAACTGTTATTTTCGTAAATGTCTAGCTGCTAATTTTTGTTCTCTTTTCTAGTGTTGGGTGATGCTCTAACATGTGGGCTAGGCACTAGAATATGAATACCTTTATGAATGAAATTGAACTTTCGCACCTAACTAGAAGGTGCAATTGAACTTGATTTTTGACCAAGTCTTTCTTGAGAAATTACCAAATACCATTTCGCATCTACCGAGAAGGTGCAATTGAACTTTATTGTTGACCAATTTTTAAGAGAGTCTTTTTGGAGCAATTTGTAACACCCACAATTTTACTTGTATGATTTTTTTTATTGTGTGGTATGGTGAAATTGAGTGATTAAGTATTTTTAATCATCAAATAGGGTTTAAATAGGGTTAGGAATGAATTTCCTATTTTTCTAGAATTTTTGGGAATTTTGGTGTGAAATTACCTTTTTACCCCTAACCTTATTAGAAATTGACCAAAATGCCCTTGCCTCAAATTAGAATTTTCCTCCAACAAAACACCTTAATCTCCCACTAATGGTATTCTCCTACCATTAGGACTCACATTAGCTTGTAGAACACACTTCGTTAGTCAAAAAGTAAGGAGAAACATGCTTACCTCATCTTGTACCACCAAAAGCAACCTTGTCTCTTACCTTTTATAAAAACAACTTTTTCTTTTCTTCGTCATTCTACCCCAGCAGTCGTGAACCATTCTTCTTCCTCAGCTCTCCACCTTCCATTTCCACACTTGGCTAAAGGTTCCATTTTTAGCCTTTAACCCAAATATTTTCACCTTCTTCGTTTCGGAAAAATTGTTGGGGAGATCTCAAGGAGCATAAAGAGGGATAGATCATTTGATTTGGTGGAGTTCACAAATTTCATCCTCCATTGTTGGAAGCTTGGACTTCACTAGGTAAGGGGAGGAAAGTCTTGAACTCTAGCAGGATTGGTGACTATAGTGAGGATGACCCTTGACCCTCTTTCCCTCTCCCTTTGTTTTCATGAAAACTTGAATGCAAGAACCTATTTTCCCATGAAAATGGTTCGGCCATCTATATATATATGTGTGTGTGTGTGTGTGTATGCATGTTTTTTAATTTTGTTTGATGGTTAGAATGTATTAGTATGATGACTATATGTATATATAAATTGTTATTTAAATTTAAACAACTTGTTTGCTTGGTTAAATCTTGGAAATGAAGTATTTTAGCTATGTTTAAATGTTGGAGCTTTTCCATGAGAATATGTATGTTTGGATGATTATGCATGATAGAATGAACTTGTGATAAATGTAGGACATTATACTTGAGTCTTACAATTTTTGGGATTTTATTGATTTTCCATGAAATTCAAAGTGTTCTTGAATGTTCATGTGTGTTCTTGCCTATGTTCATGTGAGATTCATGAGATGAATGTGTTTGATCTTGAAATGTTGATGAGAGTGATGTTGGTGTGTTTTTGGGCCTTAGTAGCCCAATAGGTGAAAGTTAAAAACTTGAGGTAACTAAGTAAAATTAAAAGATGAGAACTTAGGGGGGTGTATTGGTTTAGGATTTTAAAAGACTTTTTCTGGGTAAAAAAGTCCATTGGTATTCAATCAGGATTTTCTATCACTTAAAAATAATCCACTGGTATTCAATCTAGATTTTCAAGACTTTAAAAAGGAGTATGTTAAAATCCATAGGTATTTGTTTGAGATTTCCTAGAACTTAAAAACAATCCATAGGTATTAAAAATATAAGGATTTTAAGGGATTCTTTTATTACATGGATTTTGAGTGACTTTTTAGTAGTATCTATAAATACCAAATCCATCAAACAATCCCACCCAAATTGAAAGGATTTCCGAACGTGACTTTTCAAGTGTTTCATTCTCCAACAAGCACATAGTCACATAACCTTTCTTTCTCTCTCTCACCTCTTCCCCCAACAAGCACCGAGTCACTCATTGATCTTCTTAATCTCTTTCGTCTTGGTTTATGAGGTACAATCCTCTTGCAGTGGATAAAAATTATAAGTAATTTGCTACACATGCTAAAAACATATAGATTCTCGAAAACATATAATCATTACCCGCGTCGAATGAAGTGGTTTGAGAAACAATATAACAACATGTCAACACTTATGCGCAACAATTCTGGCTTTGGGTGGGATCCAATTACAAAGACATTCACTGCTTGTGATGAAGTATGAAAATAGTACTTAAAGGTGAGATTAATTTGTAATCGTTTAAATATATTAATGGTTTACACGTTTACTGCATTATGTTATTTTTAATTTACTAATAATGGATTTTTTTGCTAGTCCCACCCAAGTGACAAAAATCTTCGAGAAAAAAGTATGGTTGACTATGAGAAATTGAAGATTGTTGTTGCGGGTGGAACTGCCAGTGGGAATGCTTCCATATCGGTAGACCTGATGGTATTGATGCTACAACTTTTGCGGAAGAGAATATAGATTCTAGGATACTACAACTTTTTCAAATCCTTTGCATCATATAGGCTCCGTGCTGTTTTCAAATCTTTTTTTCTTTAGCTATGGGGTGTTTGAAAATGTAACATGTCCATAGTGTGTGCTTAAAAACATTAGATAGATACATGTTCACAATTTATAACTCAAGTTTTTAGTACCTTCATATTTTATGTCCATTTTTTTTAAATTAATTTCTATTATTCATTGGATTAATCTCAGTTGAATCAAGTAGTGTTGTTTACATTCGGGAAGATACTGAATGTAGAAAAATTTTCTTTTTTGTATAACGTAACTAGTTAGTTTCCAACAAAAAAAAGTTTAAAAGGGCCAAAGTTTTCAATAATTTTTTATGGAAATGAAGAGAAAGAGAGATAGAAGAATAATAAATAGAAAGAAAGTGAAATAAATTATAATTGAAATAATAGGAAATGAAGAGAGATCAAAGATGTGTTAAGTAAAAGGGCCAAAGATACATGAGTTTTATGCATTTTAAAGAATAATTTAAAAAGACTATTTTTAAAAGAAAAAATATTTTTAAAGATAAAAATCTACTTAAATTTAATCCATTTTTCACACAGTTTCATTTAAAAATGTATTTAAAAACTAAAAGTACATGAGTTTTATATATTTTTTAAAATACACGACGTGTGAAGTAAAAGAGCTAAAACACATGAGTTATATGTTTTGTAAAGATTTAAAGTTAAAAAAATTAAAAAGAAAAATTTCAAAGGACAATTTTTTTAAAGCTAAAAATATATTTAAATTTAATTCATTTTCCTCATAATTTCATTTTAATACGTCTTTGAGAATTAAAAGTACATGAATTTTGTGTTTTATAAAAATTACATGTTAAAAAATTATAAAGACTATTTTTAAAAGAAATAATATTTTTAATGATAAAAATATATTTAAATTTAAATTATTTTTCTTAGATTTTCATTATTTTATAATAATAGTAAATAAGATATTTAAATTATATATACAATTTTTTTTTAAAAAAAATATCTATGCTATATATATACGCATTTTTTATACTAATTTTATATTTATGCTTGGAGGACCAGTATAGCTATGAATATGTGGATGAACGTTGTTTAGGAGGACATAATATTATGATGAATTAACTAATAACTGTATTATTTTTACTTTTATTTATCTCGACTTTTTTTTTTTTAATTATTTTTGTGTCTTTGACCCTTTTTTAAATTTGAATGTATGCAAAAGAATCTTGAATTCTTATCATATGTAAGAACTTCACGAAGTCTTGCAGAGTCTATAAAGTCCTATAGAGTCCACAAAGTCCCGCAGAGTCTATGATACAAATCCATTAAAATCCTGACTTAAAAATTCTTGAAATTCTTGCAGAATCCTTAAGGTCATGAAAATCCTATAAAGTCTTTTAAAAATTTGCAGACTTTTTTCAGCTAAAAAAGTATTTTAAAATCATAAACCAATACACCCCCCTTAAGTGAATAAAATGAAGTAAATTCGGGTAAAATATTTACCCTACAATAAAGTTACCCTAAAACTTATTTTACTTGATGGTAACTTAGTAAAATGAACCCCCCATGAATTACCTAACCCTTGGGCCTCTAGTTTGGGCCCAAATGCCTCCCAAAAACTCATAAAACGTACACTCTATATGGCCAAACAAAAATAATTAAGGAACATTTGGGCTTGGATTAGTGTTGGGCCTCAACCCTAATCCTACCCATAAGGAAGCAAGACTCAAATTAAGTTAAGGAGTCCACTAAGTTAAATCAAATAAGTTAGTCAATTAGGGAAGACTTAATTAAGATCACTCTTAATTATCTAAACTAATTGTGAACAATAATAGGAGTGAGACTTAATAAGAATTAATGCTCAAGTAACCAAGATTAACCTTAACCAACCTTAATGAGGATTAACCCTAACCTTAATCAAGATTACCCTAATCAAGTTTAATTATAATTAAGTCTTAATTACACATAATCAAATTAATCTTAATCATTAAGGATTAACAATGTGTTAATAATATGATTAAGACCTAATTACAATTAAGGACTAATTAATTGTGATTAACCTTAATCAAGTGTAATTAAAAGCTTAATCCATGATTAAGGAAGAGATTAATGGATGATTACGAGTTAATTAGGATCTTAAGTAAATATTAAGACTTAATTAGATAATATTAGCCTTAATCATAGCCTAATTAAGGTAGATTAACCTTAAATAAGGTATAATTAGGGATTAAACCTAACCCTACTTGGCCAATTAAGGATTGTTAAGCATATTAAGCTTTTATTAAGGAAAGATAGACTCGATTAAGATAAGGTAACACTTAAGGAAGATACTTTTAGACTTAACCCTAATCATACACATATGATGAACCAAGATGTGTAGTATTGTTCATAAGACAGTAAGTTATAGGATCTAAGTGAAAGTGATCATTAGTCTTAAAGACGAATGAATACAACTTACCCTAAAAGTTTGTGACAAACACACTCTACTTGCATAAGACTTGAGAAGCCTAGAGAGAGAGTGTGTGGATTGACCCAAGATGGGGTTTGGATTCCTTACGAAGGAAAGTTATTGAATATGTGGTCGTGTCACTGGGAGTGGTTACGTGAAAGGATTCGATCAGCTTTGTCGGTGAGGGATGTGTGTGCTATAAATGCATAGAATGTATGACATGCATCATTAAGCATTGGTGATGTCTAAGGTTGTGTACCTTATGACTAAACGTGGAAGTGACACCTCGATACGTGTGTGAAACTAGTTGGGACCAGTGCACTGGGTCTTGTAAAGGACTCCAACGGGTCTTGAAAAGGATGCCAACCTTGAGGATAGTCGACTTCTGGACTGAATATCAGGGGATGTAGGCTAGCTACCTACTGTCGAGTTCGGGGGATTACACTTGGCTATGCTTGTCGCTCTCAAGGTTTCAGGATAAGTGGAGATTGTCTGGAAGTATCACAAAAGAAAGATCGGTAAAAAAAATATGAGCAAGGCTCTTAGTACCGGGACTAGTATAGACTCTAACTCCTAATTACTTCCATATGATTTAGCAGTTGTTGTGTGCACTGTGGTGGTGATTTCCCGGGCCCTCATGCATCATACATATAGTGTTATGATTGTAAAGTACGCAACAGGCTGTATTCATCATGATGTATATTTATGATATTAGATGGATGTGTGTATGTGTATGTTTGGTTGGATTGTGTGAATTTCCCTTGCATGTGCTCTAGACATTATATCCTACATCAAGTGAGTTCATATAAAGTGTTCTCACTCTCCTTACTTTGTTGTGGTTTGGTTGTGTCCTTCTTTTATGTCGTTTAGCTGGTGTTGGAGATCTACACGATGACCACTATGAGGGTGCAACTTTAGTGGATGCATGGAGGAACATGGAGGACCACTGACGTGCCGAGGAGGAACATGAATGGATGTATGTTTCATGTTCCTGCAAAGTAATGGCGATTCAACGTTTTTCGAAAGTGACACTAAGGAAAGAATGTTTCACAATACTTAACATGGAATTAGAGACTTGTAGGTCAACACTATATTGTTATATGTTATCAATCTATCCTTAAAAAAAAACATTCCGCATTTTTACCGACTTACATAATACTTCCGCTTGTCACGTGCAACACATGTGACATTCTTAGTAGTTACCAGGGGTGTCACACAATTGCCAAATGCCATTTCGCATCTTGCGAAGGTGCACTTGAACTTTATTGTTGACCAAGCCTTTCTTGAGCAATTACCAACAACTTTCCATTCTATTTTCAAGATTCTCCGCTATGTGCCTGCCAGTTCCGCATCACAAATTCACAGGGAGTATTATATAACCCCTTTTTCTAGACCTTCCAGTGAAGGAAAATTCTGTAACAATAACTCCTCAGTTCTCACCATCACCCTTCATCAATTATCGGTCCTTACACTTGCATCCCTGTAGTGCAGTAATGGCGGAGAGCGTGGTTGCCTTCCTTCTAGAAAACTTGTCCCAGCTGTTGGAAAATGGAGCTAAGTTGCTCTCTGGTGCGGAGGACAAAATCAGATCCCTCCACAACAAGCTCCAAATCATAAATGTGTACCTTAAATCCTCCTCCGATCATGGAAAGAAGAACAGGAAGGAGATGGAACAAAAAATTGTCAGTCAAATCAGAGATGTTGTTCAGTTAGCAGGGGATGTCATTGACACATTCATCACCAATGTCTCCATGGACAACAGGAGAACCAAGCTGGGGAGAATGCTCCATGGAGTTGAACACACAAAGATGCTCCACAATGTTGCCGTGAGTTTTTTTATTCAAAGTTGAAGAGGGGAATTCTAGCTCTTCCACTAAATCCTGAACTGTTATTTTCGTAAATGTCCAACTACTAGTTTTTGTTCTCTTTTGTAGTGTTGGTTGATGATCTGACGTGTAGGCTAAGCACTAGAATATGGATACCTTTATGAATGAAATTGAACTTCCGCACCTAACCAGAAGGTGCAACTGAACTTGATTGTTGACCAAGTCTTTCTTGAGCAATTAACAAATGCCATTATGCACCTATCCAGAAGGTGCAATTGAACTTTATTGTTGACTATGTCTTTCCTGAGCAATTACCAAATGCTATTCCGCACCTACCCAGAAGGTGCAATTGAACTTTACTATTGACCAAGTCTCAAGAGAGTCTTTGTTGAGCAATTACTAAATGCCATTTTGCAACTTCTGAAGGTGCAATTGAACTTTATTGTTGACCAAGCCTTTCTTGAGCAATTACCAACCACTTTCCATTCTATTTCCAAGATTTTTCACTATGTGCCTGCCTGTTCCGCGTCACAAACTCACACTGAGTATTATATAACCCCTTTTGCTTGACCCTCTAGTGAAGCAAAATTTTGTAACAATAACTCCTCAGCCCTTACCATCATCCTTCATCAATTATCGATCCTTAAACTTGCATCCCTGTCTTTCAATAATGGCGGAGAGCGTGGTTGCCTTCCTTTTAGAAAACTTGTACCAGCTGTTGGCAAACGAAGCTAAGGTGCTCTCTGGTGTGGAGGACAAAATCAGATCCCTCCACAACGAGCTCGAAATCATAATGCGTACCTCAAATCCTCCTCTGAGCAGGGAAAGAATAACAAGAAGGAGATGGAACAAAAAATTGTCACTCAAATCAGAGATGTTGCTCACTTAGCGGGGAATGTCATTGACACATTCATCACAGTTGTCTCCATGCACAACAGCCAACAGGAGAACCAAGCTGGGGAGAATGCTCCATGGAGTTGAACAAAATTAGGACATTTTGGTGATATAAAAATGGCAATAAATATCATAATAAATCCTTCCACATATCAACTACGCGCGTTCAATTACCATAAATTCAAATCAAATTCATCAATATACTAATATAAAAAAACACGGGTCAGGTTTGCTAAAATTTAAAAAATATCAAAAAATTCTAAATTTTGAATTCATTGGTATGTTTTCATGGAAAACACAACAAAACATAAGGGAATTTAAAAAGTTAACAAAATGCATGAAAGTGCAAATACCTTATAGAAGATACTTCACATTGTTGCCGTGAAAACTGACAACATAAAAAATGCCATCAAGAAGATACTCGACAACAAGATCAAATACGATTTCCCTGAAAGTAGTGATCAATAAACATCATCAAGAAAAGATGAAGAGTCAACAATTACTCCACAAGATAAAGAAGAAACGTGAAAGAGGAATATGTAGTAGCCTTTGTCCATGACTCCAATGTAGTCATCAACATGCTTAAGGAAGGGGGATCGCGACGCAAAGCCATTTCGATAGTCGGCATGGGTGGATTGGGCAAGACCACCTTTTCCCGAATGGTCTATAACAACAATAAGGTGAAGGAATGCTTCAGTTGCCGCTGCTGGGTTTACGTGTCAAATGAGTGTGGGGCTAAGGAGCTCTTGTTTGACCTACTTAAACATTTGATGCCAAATGCTCAAAATGAATATAGAAGAAGCAACATGAATAAGAAGAAACACAAGGAAACAGATAGGCCTCTTCGAGGATGAGTTGAAGACAATAGTGCGGGAATGATTGAAGAGAAAAAAGGTATCTATTGGTTGTTGATGAGAAAAAAGATCAGATGTACAAGATGTCTTTCCTGATGACAACACACGCAGCAAAATATTGATTACCAATCGTTTGAAAGAAGTTGCCTTACACACCAGCAAAGATCCTCCTTATTGCCTTCAATTTCTCAGTGAAGAAGAAAATTGGGATGACGGAGAGCATGATTGCCTTCCTTATAGAAAACTTGTCCCAGCTGCTGGTAAACGATGCTAAGTTGCTCTCTAGTGTGGAGGACAAAATCAGATCCCTCCACAACGAGCTCGAAATCATAAATGTGTAGTGATGACAAAGTGGGTTGGGGCCCAACGGGCCAGCCCGCCTAACCCGCCAAAAATGGCGAGGTGGGTTAGGTCCCTCCAGCCCACCATCCCACTCAACCTGTGCTGCCCAACCTGCCAACCTGGCGGGCCAATAAGTGGGTCGGGGCGGGCCGACCCACCCTGCCCGGTTGGTCCGTAGGGCTAGCTTGCCTAATTTAACAATTTTTTTAACTTTTTTTATTTATATTTAGTATTTAATTATAATAATTTTATAAATATTAAGAAAAAATGTTATGCCCGCCATACCGCCTTAAAACAGGGTTGGTTGTATATGTTGGCCAATTTTTTCTGGCAGGCCAACGGTGGGGCGGGCCAAGGCAGATCGGTCAACTTTTCCACCCCTATAAATGTGTACATCAAATCCTCCTACGAGCAAGAAAAGAAGAACATGAAGGAGATGGAATAAAAAATTATCAGTCAAATCAGAGACGTTGCTCACATCAGAATGCAAGAATATTACTTGTGGATGTGACCTTGCTAGAACGTAGTAGCTCTTTCTTTTTATGTGATTTCATTTATTGTAATGTAAAATAAGATCCTTCCAAAATGCATATATGGAATTTCTAACTTACTGTAAATAATATCCTTAATGAACAAAATTAGGACATTTAGCTATTATAAAAATGGCAATAAACATCATAATAAATCCTTCCATATATCAACTACGGAATCAATTACCATAAATTCAAATCAAATTTATCAATATACTAACATAAAAAACTAAAAAATATCACAAATTTCAAAATTTCGAATTCATTGGTCATGTTTTCAGAGAAAATCCAACAAAACACAAGAGAATTTAAAAAAGTTAACGTATTTAAAATGCATGAGAGCGCAATAGCCTTATAGAAGATGCTCCATGGAGTTGAAGACACAAAGATGCTCCACAATGTTATCGTGAAAATTGATAGCATAAAAACCACCATCAACAAGATACTCGACAACAAGATCAAATAGGATTTACCTGATAGTAGTGATCAATAGACATCAGCAAGAGAAGATAAAGAGAGGCGACAATTACTCCACAAGCTAAGAAGAAACGTGCATGAGGATTATGTAGTAGCCTTTGTCCATGACTCCAATGTAGTCATCAACATGCTTAAGGAAGGGGGTTCGCGACGCAAAGCCAAGACCACCCTTTCTAGAATGGTCTGTAATAGCAACAAGGTGAAGGAATGCTTCAGTTGCCGCTGCTGGGTTTACGTGTCAAATGAGTGTGGGGCTAAGGAGCTCTTGTTTGGCCTACTTAAACATTTGATTCCAAATGCTCAAAATGAATATAGAAGGAGCAACATGACTAGGAAGAAACACAAGGAAATAGATAGGCCTCCTCGAGAACTCTCTAGCTTGACTGAGGATGAATTGAAAACAATAGTGCGAGAATTATTGAAGAGAAAAAGGTATCTATTGGTTGTTGATGACTTGGGAAAAAAAGAAGATCGGGATTAGATACAAGATGTCTTTCCTGACGACAACAACACAGGCAGAAAATATTGAATACCAATCGTTTGAAAGAAGTTGCCTTACACACCAGCGAAGATCCTCCTTACTGCCTTCAATTTCTTAGTGAAGAAGAAAACTGGGATGGCGGAGAGCATGGTTGCCTTCCTTCTAGAAAACTTGTCCCAACTGCTGGTAAACGAAGCTAAGTTGCTCTCTGGTGTGGAGGACAAAATCAGATCCCTCCACAACGAGCTCGAAATCATAAATGTGTAGGGATGACAAAGTGAGTTGGGGCCCAACGGGCCATCCCGCCTAACCCGCCAAACATGGCGAGGTGGGTTAGGTCCCTCCAGCCCACCAACCCACTCAACCCATACAGCCCAACCTGCCAACAGGCCAACCCACCCCGCCCGGTTGGCCCGTAGGGCTAGCCCGCCAAATTTAACAATTTTTTTAACTCTTATTTATATTTAGTATTTAATTATAATAATTTTATAAATATTAAGAAAAAATGTTATGCCCGCCATCCCACCTTAAAACGGGGTCGGTTGTATATGTTGGCTCATTTTTTCTGACGGGCCAACGGTGGGGCGGGCTAGGGCGGGCCGACCAACTTTTCCACCCCTATAAATGTGTACATCAAATCCTCCCACGAGCAAGAAAAGAAGAACATGAAGGAGATGGAACAAAAAATTATCAATCAAATCAAAGATGTTGCTCACATCAGAATGCAAGAATATTACTTTTGGATGTGACCTTGCTAGAACGTAGTAGCTCTTTCTTTTTATGTCATTTCATTTATTGTAATGTTAAATAAGGTCCTTCCAAAATGAATATATGGAATTTCTAACTTACTGTAAATAATATCCTTAATGAACAAAATTAGGACATTTAGCTATTATAAAAATGACAATAAACATCATAATAAATCCTTCCATATATCAACTACGGAATCGATTACCATAAATTCAAATCAAATTTATCAATATACTAACATAAAAAACCACAGTTCAGGTTTGCTAAAATTTAAAAAATATCATAAATTTCAAAATTTCGAATTCATTGGTCACGTTTTCAAGGAAAACGACGAAAACCCAACATGACACAAGGGAATTTAAAAAGTTAACGTATGTAAATTGCATGAGAGCACAATAGCCTTGTAGAAGATGCTCCATGGAGTTGAAGACACAAAGATGCTCAACAATGTTGCCGTGAAAATTGACAGCATAAAAATTGCCATCAACAAGATACTCAACAACAAGATCAAATACAATTTTCCTGAAAGTAGTGATCAATAGACATCAGCACGAGAAGATGAAGAGAGGCGACAGTTACTCCACAAGCTAAGAAGAAACGTGGAGGAATAATATGTAGTAGGATTTGTCTATGACACCAATGTAGTCATCAACATGCTTAAGGAAGGGGGTTGGCGACGCAAAGCCGTTTCAATCGTCGACATGGGTGGGTTGGGCAAGACTACTCACGCTCGAATGGTCTATAACAGCAACAAGATGAAGGAATGCTTCAATTGCCGTTGATGGGTTTATGTGTCGAATGAGTGTGGGGCTAGAGAGCTCTTGCTTGGCCTACTTAAACATTTGATGCCAAATGCTCAAAATGAATGCAGAAGAAGCAACAGGAATAAGAAGGAACCAGATAGGCCTCCTTGAGAGCTCTCTAGCTTGACTGAAGATGAATTGAAGACAATAGTGAATGAATGCTTGAAGAGAAAAAGGTACCTATTGGTTATTGATTACTTGTGGAAAAAATGAAGATCGGGATGAGGTACAAGATGCCTTTCCTAATGACAACACATGCAGCAAAATATTGATTACCAGTCGTTTCAAAGAAGTTTCCTTACACACCAGCGAAGATCCTCCTTGCTGCCTTTAATTTCTCAGTGAAGAAGAAAGTTGAGAGCTCTTCTCCAAAAAGTGTTTAGGTGAGAAGAGTTCCCTTCTTCTGATTTAGAGTCTCTGGTGAAACAAATAGTGCAAAGTTGTCGCGGTTTACACACGGGGAATGGTCCAAGGTAGTTGGGCATGTCAACTGGTATCTTACTCAGGACGAGACCCAAGTGAAGGATATAGTCCTCAAACTCAGCTATGACAACTTACCCTCCCTGAAGACTCTAAAATCCATGTTAGGCGATTGCTGGAACGATGGGTTGCAGAAGGATTCATACAAGAAACGGGGAATAGAGATCCAGATGATGTTGCTGAAGACTATTTGTATGAGCTCATTCATCGTAGCTTGATCAAGTTTTGTGGAGGTGTGAGAACATGTCGCATCCATGATCTTCTTCGAGATCTCTGCATATCTGAGGGAAATGAGGACAAGGATTTTGAAGTTTGCACAGATAACATTCTAATCCCAACAAAACCTCGCATGCTATCCATCCAAATTAGCATGCCTCACTATATTTCTTCAAGCAACAATGATCTTTCACCGACCCTACTATAATTCTCCCATTGATTGGAAATGGCTTTCTAAACGCTTCAAAATAGTCTTGTGGGGACAGACTGCATAAAGATCGCTTCCATCCTAGGGGACTTTACCCACTTAAGAGTATATTAGACGCTTCTATATGCAACCTTCAAAATCTAGAAACCTTATACTTACGGGTCAATCCTGTTACGTGGCCACCATTTAGAATCCGATGGTGAAGTTATGTGGAATCTTCAAACCATCTCTTGCATTGTACTCAATAAAGAAATGGAGGTTTCCCAATCTAAGAAAGTTGGGGTTGCAAATCTCCTCAGATTGCAACGATGAAGTGCCCAAATTGTTGGCAACAATTAAGTCATTTGACTAAGTTAGAAATTTCATTAGATACAAAGAGTTTTAGCAGCATGGAAAGGAAGATTGGTTGTAAGCCCGAGGAAGTGTTACATGAGTGTATTAGTTGCTTGAATGATGACGCGATGAAAGCTTTGGGAAATCTCACCAAACTTGGAATTTTGTCCTTATCTAGAGCATTTGAATCAAGGTCCTTTGACCTTAGTTGCATTGCAGGCAAGTTCCCACAACTACAACTGTTTTTCATGAGAATTTTGAAAGTCCAAAACTGGAAATTAACTTATGGTGCAATGCCATGCCTTCAAAAAGTGGTCATTGATAGATGTCTTAAATTGGAAATTCTTCCAGCTGAGCTGTGGTCATTGACTGCCTTGAGAAAAGTGGAGGTTTTTTATCCCTCAGCACCTTGGAGCCGAAGATTGGGTGTGAACTTGTTGTGTTTGTGTCTCAGTAGCTATCTTTCAAATTTAAATTTCCTTAGCTGGTTGTTATTTTAAGTTTGAATAAGCTTTAGTTGGAAGTTTGTTAAGTTGTTTGATTCTGGTTTGCATTTTAAATTGTAAAGATCTGATGCAGTATTTGTAGGTTGTATTTAAAAACATGTTCTGATAAATGAAAATAACAATCTTCTTCCAGCATATCAATTCTTCTTCATTTTTCAACAGAACTCATACTGAAGGATTAAGGATTATGTGATCAGAACAATCACTAGCATAACATTCAATGCTTTTTAAGTAAACTATACAAACAAGTGGAGATCCCCATTTAGAATTGTCTTGAAGATCAAGCATATAATTCAACAACGTAAATGACACAGTTGAAATAAAATTAGTGTAGATGAGATCAAGCACTGAACTGAAGCATAATATAACTGTTGCACTTATTTCAACCTCAACTACCACATTTCTGTTTAACTAAGTAAGAGAAAATTGCTCATATTAACTGAAAGTAGGGTGATTGGTTCTGTTTATATATCTAATTGAATAGCACCCACGTCTCAAAAAATAATTGAGTTCACAAGCATTGTTGAATAGTACAACAAAATATTTGCCCTCATCATGATTGTGGTAATAAAATAAGTTGATGTCAGTCAGACTCACTTGACACATTTACACTCATTGGTCAAACCCAAAAGGTACAAGATATAAACAATGGGTAACAAACAATTGAAAATAGATTGGAAAATAGTATCAGTTTAGTTAGAATGAAGTGAAAACCATAAGATACCATTGTTCCAACAATGTCCCCAATGGCTAAAGAAGCATGGGAAAATAAGTCATCTCAATGATACCTTTATAAGTATGACTTCATCCTTAGATTTGGCATCCAACCTTGTCATGTTGCCTTTTCCACTCTTCTGCATCTACACACCTACATTCTTTTGAGACCAAAACAACTGAAAAATAAAAACCAAATGACCCTTCTCCTAGCTTATTTTCTATCAGAAAATCAGTCTTCATGAAACAAGTTGCAGAGGACTATCCAAAACAATTTAGTCCTCCTCAGCTAATATGGAGTAATTTTCTGCATTGTAATAATTTCAATAATAATTGTAATTAGCAGCACCATAAAGGATCCACTATACGGTTGAGAATTTTCAAAAGAAGAATTTTTCAATTTTAGTCTTTCTCTGCAGCCATAATTTAAAAAGGGATTTTTGTTCTAGCATCATGCATAACAATCCAAAAAAATGTTTATCAAATTTTGTAGAAAGAGCAATTATGTACCGTGATCAATATTCTTCTTTTCATTTGATCAAAATTCTTTTTTTTTCCCTCTGCCTTGAAATCATCACACAACAATATTTGCCAAATTTTCATTGTTTTATCTTTTAATACATTAACATCAGAATTGCTTAGTTAAGTTCAAAGACCACAATAATTGCTCCCCTTAACAAAAATGCAGTTTTGGTTGACAATTTAGATTTAAATAAAGACTCAGTTACCAAAGAGTTGTGACTCAGTTGGCAATGCATGCTGAAATTATGGGAAGAGCTCTTAGTTCGATCCCCACCAATAGGGGTGAGAAGCCTTAACAATGGTTAAGCCCTGAAAGGAATTGCCTTTGGTAATAGGGAATGCTTGTGCTTAACACAAAAAAAAATAAATAAAGACTCAGTTGCTTTCCTTCAACAAGGATGGTTGGTTGTGGTTATTGCCACTGCTGGTTCAGTTCAATGGGTTGAAGGGAATGGAATGGAGATGGTGGTGGGGGCCTTTGGGATTGGCTGGCATTGCATTTCAGAGAAATATTGGTTATAGGGGATGACATGAATGGTAGCTCTCATCTAGGTTGTGGCATCGTTGCTCATTAATTCCTATCTAATGCTCATAAAATAACTGTTCTCATCTCTCAACACTGTACACAGATGTTGTTTCAACTTTATTTTATTCGGAAGTTGCACATTATTCTGTCTCGTGCACAATCAATTTGTAATGCACATAACATGTATAGTGGTTAGTACCTGAAAACATCTTTTGCCACCAGAAAGCATAGACCACAATAGCTTGTGATTTACCTCTGCGATTCTACAACTTAATCCATACCATCTAAAATATATTTTGCAGTTTTATGAGAAAAAATGGCCGTAAAGATTTAACGGAGTCCTGCAAAATCAAATGCTAAAACAATGAAACCAGAGTTTACCAGAAAACTATAGATACACATTTGGGTAAAATTGTATGCTTATATAATTTAGAAGTTTTTTCCCTTTTATTTTATGTTTGGGAGTTTGATTCTCTCAAGTATATTTATAAAATCTTTCTCTCCTCTCCCTCTATTCTTCCCTAATCCTTTCCTTCCCCTCCTCTCTAAACTCAAAAACACATCATTAAAGGAAAAACATCACACATTTGCAGTATAGTAATAAATTACTTGAGTTCCAGGTTGATTTCTATGTTGCAGAAAATCAACTGCCAGTCCTGCTTTCATTGATTGAAGGAAATTAGCACATATCAATTGCCATCAATGAAGTATGTATACTGTTAGAACATAAGAAAACTATCTTATAATATCTTTATTATATAGAGTAATTTAGATTATACCTTAGGATTGGTTTCTAAATTTCCTTGTATATTATGATTTTTACCTTATTTAATTAGGATTAGAAATCTAGTATTAGTGCAAATAAGGATTAGTGCATTGTCTTTTGTAATTACACCCAACATATCATTCATATTATACCAATATAATTTAGTTATTCTTAGTATTCCTTTTTCCTCTTTCTATACCTTAGAGACTAAAACCTATAATTTCAATAGATACTTCAAAATAGTAGTTGTGTCCATATCATATCTATGTTGGATTCATTTCATGTTAGACACTTCATGGACACTCAAATACTTCTATTCATATTTTACAGTTCTTTTACTTGTATTTTCGGAACTTTTATACTAATACAGATGGAAATTCTACAAAAAAAAAGATTCACATTGTCATTCAAAGATGTGTTATCACATCAATCAATGAGCTAATAATACATGAGGTGTCTTATTCATTAAATGATGTAGCTAGTAACACATCATTGGATGACAGTGTAAAATTTAATTTATACTGATTAAACTCTTAATAAAATTCTCTTTTGATTAAAATAATAAGCCTCATCTTACTGTAACTTTTTCTCATAATTAATAATTATTTTATTTATTTTATTAATTGATTTTTCTTATCATGTTAATCTTAGTTATAATACATAATTTTCTATTATGTAATATAATAAATATTGTAATATATCAAAATCACCAAAATACTAATATAAACTTTAATTATACATAATAATAATAATTAAATAAGTAGTTTTATATTTAAAAAATTTAAAAGAATAAATTTTAATAAAATTATAATAATTTTATTAGTTAATTAAAAAAGTCTCATCTCAAAACTTTGTTTTAGGCCTCAATATGTGTTGGGCCGACCCTAGTACTGAATTTCATGGGTGTTTGGTCCAAAGTTGGTCGTTCTTTTGAAAACCTCTTTTTAATTTTTGCTTTGCTAGTTGCCTAGGGATGGGAATAGGCCGAGCCGAGCTAGGCTTTCCAAGGCCTGAGCCTGGCCTGTTACCTGACATAGGCTTTATTTTATGGCCTGAGTCTGACCTATTTAAAGCCTAACAAGGCCTGAAAACCTGTTTAAAAGTTTGTTTTATAGTAAGGTACTTGAATAGACTTATAGGCTCAAGTTTTTAACATACTTAAATGTTTATACAAGCTAATAAGTATATAATTATAAGGAAAAGTAATAAAAAATCTTTATAATAATAATAGCAATATAAAAAATATTAGTATTTTATTTATATTTAGTTAAATAGATCGGCCTGATAGGCTCAAAAGGTTTTTTCGATAGCCTGAAGCCTGGCTTGTTTTGCTATATAGGCATTTTAAAAAGCCTTGGCCTGCTCTATTTAATATATTGGCCTGGCCTGGGCCTGATATAGATCGGGTAGTAGGCCCCTGACGAGCGGTCTGGCTTGTTCCCACCCCCGTTAAGTTGCCCTTCAAGCAATCATCTCATAATTTTTAATCAACATAATACACTTTGTTGATGTTTAGGCTTTTTGTAGCGTAAAAAAAAAGATGTTTAGGTTTTTTGTTTGATTTTCTTCACTTATTTATAGTAACAAATTTATCAATGTGGCTTTGCATATTTATTAAGGCTTCGTCTACCGTACTTGTATGAATGGGTCTGGTACCATGCCAGACCCCCTGTGGCTGCCGTTAGATTTAGAATAATTTTGATCAACGGTGCAAATGTTTTACTTATTACCGATATCTTGGGTGAATTTACATTAACTGTTTGAAATCCTGCATTTGACACACCATTCTGTCAAATTGTGTAATTATCCAGGGGGTCCGCATCACACACTTTTAGAAGAAGAAAATGAGGGAAAGAGAGAGAGATGAAACTGCTAATCACAACCTCCCAATCGAAGAGGTGGCCAGGATTTGAAGATGGTGGTCAGTGCACAAGACAAAGTCGGGGATTCGGATGGACGATGGCTAAAGAAAAATGCAGGGGTGGTTGGCAGAGCGGTGGTGGCGGAAAGCAACTCCGAGCGGCGCTTCATCGCCGCAACGTGTTGTCGTTCCCTCACGTTCGCCCTTCACGGCGGTGCCTCTACCCAACACACTGTCGTTCCCTCTCGCTGACGAGGTTCGTTTTCGTTATTAATTCCCTAATGAGTTGAGATATTTAGCTTAATGTCTGGTCAGTGGGTGTTTTGAATTGGATTAGGGACTATTTTGGTGTCTAAAATTAGCTAGGGTGCTAGGAAATTGTGGAAGAGAAAGAAAGTAGGGCTGTCTTTTTTGCCACACAGGATTACCGTATTCATCTTTTAATCTTTTAATTGGTGGATTATTTTTGAGGCTTGGGTCTTTGAGCCTTGCTTGAATTACAATGATTAAAAAAATTGAGCCCTGTGCATGTGTATGGGTGCAGGTGTTTGTGTGTGTCTGTTTATTTTGTGTTCATAGGATTTGATTGTATTAGCAATGGGTTGTAGCCTATGTAGAGCACCCACTACTTTTGTGGTTAAATATCTTGGGTTGGATTGGGAGTAAGTTAATGCAACTGAAAAGGAGAAAAGCAAAATAATAAGAATTTCTTATATTCCTAAGGAGTAGAAATTTGCCTGCATGATTAATCTTTTTGGTGTCTCTTGATCGGTGAAATTATACAATCTTTCTTGTTTTAGTTGTCTGGACTCATTGTTACAACTTACAAAACTAAATTGTAGTTTGTGTTTATTGGAATGCAAGGACACCTTTTCGTGTCCTCCATGTACCTTAGTGCAACCATCAATGCAAGTACCTTAGTGCAACCATCAATGCAAGCTGTCACAGGAGATGCTTTCTGTGTGCCTTCTTATTTCTGTTTAGAACAAGGCCAAAGCACTCAAGGTACTGTGTGCAAAGCTATATGAAATGAGAAGAACAATGTAGCTGGTGACAAGAACTTATTTGGAGCTCTCTGCAAATGGTTTTGATATGCTTTGTGAGTGTAGTCTGCAGATGTTATATGTGGTGCTTTTACAGATGAAATTGTGTAACTCAGAGATGAGTTGGTGGGATGTGTAAGTATTAAATTAGGCAGGTATATTCTTCACAAATCATAACTCTCTGCTTCCTTTTTGTTAACACCTATATATATTGTTATTGCTTCCAAACTCTCTATTAACTCTCTGTTAACACCTATATATATGGTTTTTGTTAACTCTTTGCTTCCTTTTTGTTAACACCTATATATATTAGGCAGGTGTAGTCGTAACAAATCATAACTCTCAGTTTCAGGTACATCTACATATATGGTTATTGCTTCCAAACTTGATGGACTTGACTAGTGGAGCTTACTCATCCTAACTTTGTTTTGAAGGCAAAAGGTATCACTAGCTTGGACAAGTTTTTTGACATAAAGCTGGGAGACCAAGAAAAGCATGTTGCAAGACACATGATGAATTTGGCGTTGCTATGTGTTGATGTGACTTTTAGAAGACCATCAATGGCTCAAATTGTGCAAGAGTTGGAGCGAATTCAAAGGGATGGTGGCAGCAGTGTTAGAAAAAAACCACTGACAAAAATAAACTGGAAAGAGGGTGACAGAAGAAAAACAAGCAAGAGAAATTGCTTAATCAAAAGGAAGAAAATAATCATGAAAATAAAGTGGAGAGCTCCATACTGTTAATTTTACCTGTTTTCATGTTAATAATTACAAATTTGATTTTGAAGAATAAAGAATTGCAACATGGAAAATATTCTCCTCATACGTAACCAAGTGCTTACTTTCATTTCCAGTCCATTTACATTTATAGGATGTCAAATTACATAAATTTAAGAGAGATAGAGAGAAATAAAGAATTGACACTAAAACATGTGATTAAGAATTTGAGATACCTACACAATGATAGAAATGGGATTCCCACTTTTCCTGAAAGCCTAATGTTTTATTTTTAGTATCGCAGTATAACTTAAAAGGGAGGAAAAATTGTCATTACAAATCAATCATGACAACCAACAATCTACCCTCTACTACAGTTATAGAAGAAAAACTCCCATTCTTAAAAAAAATGTCAATTAAAATTATACTTAAAAGTCATAGTTGCTAATCCAAGCTGAGATTATAAAAAAGATTAATATGAGTATTAACGTAGGAAACTATAACATCATAGCTGCCAATCCAAGATGAGATTATAAAAAAGATTACAACTGTGAAAATGAATTTCCATCAGAGATATGAAGGTAGCTGAACATAAAAATTACTAGTGAATACAGCGCTATTCCATTTGATCCTCTGGGACAAGGTAATTTCAAGAAATTCAACTTGGTTGATAAATTAAGTTAACTGCAATGCATAAAGCAAATGGTCGTCAATATCCTAATTCCTTGTAATTAATCCCAATTCTGCATTTGAATTTTCTTGAGGGATACTGCAATCAGCAAACTCTTTACCACTGCTGTCCCTACTTGTCCTTCAAAAGAAAATCACCCATGAGAAGATGCAAGTTATTAAAGGTAACTAGGAATAATACAGATAAGGTATTTGCCATATGTACCTCTGTATGTAAAGATTTAAGAGGATTGAAATAATTAACTACAAAAAAAAAATTAAGACAAATAAAATGAAGGATTGAAATAATTAACTTCAAATAATTTCATACCCTAGTATAAGGTTCAAGAGTGAAGGGGATACGTGGTTTGGCAATTCTCTGCAATCTCTTAAAGACATAAGTAACACAGTGACAGTATGAAGATATCCAGATTCACTAACTACTAATTACTATTACTTTCAATGATATACAACAACAAGCACCTTCATTTTAAACTTCCAATTTAGTGATAAAGCTAATGGTCCTTAAGAATTTAACGTTAAACACAGTAACCATGACCCAGTTGCATGGTGTCCCATCTAATCTAG
Source organism: Sesbania bispinosa (assembly GCA_026901365.1). Taxonomy (NCBI): domain Eukaryota; kingdom Viridiplantae; phylum Streptophyta; class Magnoliopsida; order Fabales; family Fabaceae; genus Sesbania; species Sesbania bispinosa. The sequence continues at coordinate 2,530,962 of QLOH01000054.1, read as the reverse complement.
AACATTTCTCAAAAGAAAACCAATTTAGTATTCACTCTCTTAATATACAAAGATCTGAATATAGAATGTGAAAATGTATATAAGGGGAAAAGATCAGAAAACAGAAGCAATTAATCAACAAAAAACAATGTATGACATGTGTTCCCATGTGATGACTTACTGCAAAGCGCAATAGAAGTCAAAATGAGCACACTCATGAGTTCATGAGTGTTAGGGGAACCAATAAACTATCAGTGAATGACTCATGAAATTTGTATAATCCTAGGTGCTCATGACTCTTGAGCCACTCAGAAGATCCTTGTTAGTATAATATATGAATATCAGTGAATGACAAATTTCAGGAAGACACTAACTTCAAATTTAAAGTTAATTTAATGTAAAAGGTAATGATTCATTGAACACAACAGTATTCTTTTGACAACTTACTTCGCATTAGGCATTAGCATATGTTTAGTCCAGCTGTAATTGAAATTTTCCAAAGGGATAACAACTATAGACACTTGCAGAAAATGTAATGAATAACATACAGTTTCTACTGCAAACATTACTACTAAAAGATTGTCAAGGCTTGTGCTATACTTGTGAGCTAGCACTTGTGCTAGTGACTAGTGAGCTAATAAGCAGAGTGCAAGTTTAACTATTAAGTTGAATAAACTCCACATTTAAGAACTGCTATGCATGTCAAACTTAAGTTCTATAAGGCTTAGCAGTCAGCACAACTCAACTTAGTTTGTTAATTTGTTTAACATCTTTATAAAGCTCATTTAGCTAATATGAGATTAAAATATCACATATCAGTCGAAGGTGACTTCTAAATTGTAAAATTTGATGAAAATAAGATTAAAGAATTAATATCTTTTTAGTTTTAACTACTTTTGCACCTTCTCTCCAGATTAGAGGATAATAATTAAAGGAATGAAAACAATGGAATGGAACTACAATATACTATTTCACCTATCACCCCATATTTCTCATAAAATAAAGAATAACAAAAATGACAATGCAGCCCTTTAAGCTCCCATTTCACACCATTGAACAATGGTGTTGTCCTATTTGTTAATAGTCACAAGTCATCATCACAAGCATGACATCTCCAACACAATGCCCATTATAAACAAACTGAGAAACATAAAACAGACAAGTTTACATGCTAATTTGCTATCATATTTCATTAACTTGGTTGAAATTTTCAAAACTACTTTTGTTTCAAAGAATTTTGTGTTAACCAATTTCCCTCACCTCTTGGTTCATGGTTTTCAATCAAATACAACTTCCCTAACTCATCATCACACACACAAACCTTTCTCTTCACATGCATCCATTGGAAAGGAGAGAGTTTGGTACAAAAAATAAGAATAAGGGGCCAGTAGGATAGGGTAGAAGGAGATCAAAGTAGCCAGAGTTGTGAGTTATAGCAATTTAGGCATGACCTGTGTATATAACCGAGGTACAAACAAGATAATTCTTTCCAAAAGCAGAGTCATCATGTTCAACAACTTAAGTTGCTTCTTCTCATACATTTTTTTTTCTCTTTTCGTTGATATGAGTTTCTTCAAAACTATGGAACACACAGCAGGAGCGATTGACCACTATAAAAATTAAATCTAAAGTTAAAACTAATCCAATTTATTAAAGCTAACAAAGATCAAAAACTCTGAAATGGTGAGCTTCTGGACCTGGGGTTGACACTTCAGATATATACAAATATACATTCTAGGTCTCAAACACAGTGGTCTTTGCATCTAAAGAGTCTCTCACTTGGAGCTGCTCTGACTGCATTACATGTTTGGATAAATGACTTGTCTAAGGCTTTGGAATCAGGAGAGGACCTTCCACCAGTGCTTGGAATTAATACTGGTCATGGGAAACACAAGTATACTGAGAAAGGTTTGGCGAGTGTATTTGAATCACATTTGAAGGAACTCAATTCTCCATTCCATGAGGCTCCTGATAAGGCTGGATGGTTTTTGACTACTCAGGAAGCAGTCAAGTCATGGCTGGAGTCTAAGGGTTCATATGAAGTAGTTGTTGCATAATTTCTGAACTCCATGGTTTTTAGGTGTTCCAACAACGGCTTTTTACCACTGATAATGTTATTTCAGGGAATGACGTGCTATGTAGTTTTTATAAATTTTTCTTTGTCTTTTGAGGAGATTTTTGTATTAGATTCGGAAATAATAATTATTTTATTTGACTGTCTTATAGAGTAAATCGAAACCTGACACTAGTGTATGTAGTATATTACTCATGTTCATGTCCCCGCTGATGCATTTGAAAAAATTGACTAGTGTGTAAAACTCAATCACATAACATATCATTTGTCCAAATATAGAGGAAAACATTGAATACTTCTGATTGTACAGATTCCATAATCAAATTCCCAAACTCCCTTTCTCCAGTGGACATTTATTTCAAGATACTACCTCACCAAATATTTTGTTTTATATTTGCAAAGAAAAATCACAAGATGTCGTAATAAGGAGTAATGGAAAACAAAGACACAGTACCTGGTAGATCCTTTGCTCTGCGTCTGCGATTAAGCCGATTGAGAAGAACAAGGAATCCTTTGCTGTCTGTGATTAAGCCGTTTGAGAAGAATAAGGAGGCCTGAGAGAAGGAATGAGAAGAAAAAGACAAACAAGGAGAAGAATAAGCGAACCAGAAAAGGAATGAGCGAACTACGTATGAGATCCTTTCTTTGCATCTGCGTCCTTCTTCGCCTTTTTAACTTTTGATCGAAAAAGAATTATTTCAATTTATGGGGAATTTATGTAATATCAAATTATACTCATATCCGGTTGATTTACCTCCTATTACAAGTCAAAAAGTGACATGTATGGTACATGACCCATGCCTCTCTTGCACGGTAGAAGCCACCATTTATTAATATGTGTTGTGTTGAGTTTAAGAGACATTGGAAACATATGGTTTGTGAGAAAATGAACCGCTGAATGAGGTTGAGTGTTGTCTACATGGAGAAACATACTAATGTAATTATATTTAAATTTTTTGGTCAATTGATGAAATGGGGAGATAAAACACTCGATAATATAGTGACTATTTTCAAATTAGCAATTAATAAAATAACATTAAAATTAAATAAAGTAAGTGTAACGTATAATGACAATCAGTTAAAAATAAATATATTTACTAGTGACTTCACATTAATTTAAAATAAATATTTGTTTTTTGGGATCGAGAAAATAGGTATTTATCTTTAATCTTTTATTATTTAATAAACTACTTATTATAATAAATAAATAACTTTATGTATAAAAACTGAAAACAATGGAATCATAAAGGATAACAATCATATAAATGATAAATAAAAAATTTATGATATAATGTTATGTTAATAGAATATTTTAAATATATTAAACATTAATTGAAGATAAATAAAAAAACAAAAGTTAAAAAATTATTTCAATACTAAAGTAAGGTATTATAATAAATAAATAACTTTATGTATAAAAACTGAAAACAATGGAATCATAAAGGATAACAATCATATAAATGATAAATAAAAAATTTATGATATAATGTTATGTTAATAGAATATTTTAAATATATTAAACATTAATTGAAGATAAATAAAAAAACAAAAGTTAAAAAATTATTTCAATACTAAAGTAAGGTTAATTTTTTCATTTTTTCTATAATATTCTCTAGATAATATTCAAGCTCTGTTTTCAAATTTATTTAATATCTATATTTTAATTTATTTTAAATAATTCTTAAAACATTAAAAAAATATAAACTATTTGAGTTTAGGGTTTTAGTATAATTGTGAAACATTATATTGATGATTTTATATGAAAAATTATAAGAACTATTATATATTTTTAAAATAAAAAATATATCATAAGTAATTGTGACCTCACAAAATTATTACAATATTAAATCAGGTTAAATTATTTATTTTATTTTTATAATATTTTGTAGCTAATATGCAAGCTCTATTTTTAAATTTACTTAATATCTATATTTTAATTTATTTCAAATAATGCTTATAATATTTACATAATATAAAATTAGTTGAATTTATTGTTTTAGTATAATTATAAAATGTTATATTGATGAATTTAGGTTAAAAATTACTTATAATATTTGTTTTATATTTTTTAAATTAAAAATATAATCATAAGTAGTTATAACCTCACAAAATTAGTTTAATACTAAAATCAGGCTAAATTATTTATTTTATTTCTATAAAATTTTCTAGATATATTCAATCTCAATTTTAAATTTACTTAATATCTATATTATAATTTATTTCAAATAATTCTCATCACATTTAAATAATGTAGATTTAGTTGAATTTATTGTTTTTTATAATTATTAAACATTATGGTCATGATTTTATATTAAAATTCATGATAAACTATTTTATATTTTTGAAATTAAAAATATAATCATAAGTAGTTGTGACCTATAAATATTAAATTAAATTTATAGTAAACTATAAATTAAATAATTCTTTTAAAAATGAAATTAATTACGAGTATTTGACATTTAGAATTTAATATTTATCATAATATTTAATATATTATACATAATAGTTATAATATTTAATATTTAATAATGCTAATTATATAATATGAGTTAATTGAAATGGTTGTTTAATATTTCATATGTTATATTTCATCAATATAATATTAATAGTAATGTTCAAGTTAATTTTACTATATATGACGTAAAAAAAAGTTAATTTTACTATATAATATAAATAGATATAGATATTATTTATAAACTTTTGTTAAAGAATGCAAGAATATTTTTTTTTGGTAATGTTTAAATTTAGGGTGAGGGGATGATGCCCCAGTCCAAGGCAGGGAAATCCTCCGGGCTCTTTGAGCACTTACAAAGGTACTTACATTTTACCTCACCCCAAGGGGACAAATGAGGATTCGAACCTGCGACATGTCAGATACGATACCTTGTCTTGCTCAACTCGACCAACCCCTCGAGGTTGCAAGAATATTTAACCTTGCTAAATCGTCGTGGATCATTTCATTTTTTTTAATGTAAAATAAGATCCTTCCAAAATAAATATATGAAATTTCTAAGTTACCATAAATAATACTACTTAATGAACAAAATTAGGATATTTATGTGATATAAAAATGGCAATAAACATCATATTAAATAATTTCATATATTAACTACGCAATCAATTACCATAAATTGAAATCAAATTTATCACCTACTAACAAAAAAAAAAAACAGTTCAAATTTGCAAATTTTAAAAAATATCAAAAAATTCAAAATTTTAAATTCATAGGTGATGTTTTCATAAAAACCCAAGGGAATTTAAAAAGTTGACATATTTAAAATATATGAAGCGCAACAACCTTATAGGATTCCATTTCCATGGCCAAAGACGTTGTTTTCTTGTGCTGATAGCATTTGGGTTTGATGGCTCCCAGAGTGCCTCCTACGATCAACATTGAACCTGAAGACTGCCCTGAAGCAGTGATTGAGTGGTACAGAATCTCTGGCTTAGAAGATCGCAGAGAAAGTGCAAGAAGAAAGGACGTTGCTCTCAAAGCAAAGAAGCACCTTCGTTTTCTGGGTTGGAATTTTTGGTACATGACAAGAAAGGTAGGTGGGAACTTCGTTACACATCACCCTCCACTGGCAAGAAACTACATTTCTCTCAGAACTGCTTGCGAGAGCTGCATTCAAGAAGGAGGGTGCAACCTGTCAATAATGGTACCCCAGAATCAGAAGGGTACCCTGATAGCCCTAAGGTGAGGAACACACTTGTACTTCAAATTCTGCACAACCAAGTCAAGGAGAGAAAAGATCAATTTCCTCTTCTGAACAAACAGAATCAGATACTCAACCAAGAAAATGCAGGGTTGCAGCCAAAAAGAGGCAAGAAAAGAGAACGAAAATCTTCATCGGAAGATGAGTTGACTTCGGTGGTTAACACTGAATCTGAAGTTACCCCTAAAAAGTCGTTGGTGTATCGATTAGGCACAAGGGCAAAGCAAGGTGATGAGGCGCAAAGTTCTTACCTTTCAAAGCGCAATCCTCGAACAATAGTTTCTTGGTTGATTGACAACGGAGTGGTTCTTCTAGATTCAAAAGTTTTCTGCCGAGGTACCAACAATGTGGTGAAGAATGGGAGGCTATTACGTAGTGGAATAGCTTGTGATTGTTGTGGTAATATTTTCACTCTGACTCGTTTTGAGACTCATGCTAGTTGTACAAGGCATAGACCTTCCACAAGTATCTTCTTGGAAAATGGAACGTCTTTGTTACAATGCCAAATGGATGCTCTTCGTTTTCTTGACAATATGCAAAGAGATAATTTTCAAGACAGAAACGAGAGCGTTTGTTCCATTTGTCGTTATGGTGGTGAACTTGTGCTCTGTGATCGTTGCCCTTCTTCTTTTCATCTCAGTTGTTTAGGTCTTGATCATGTCCCTGATGGTGATTGGTTCTGCCCACCATGTTGTTGCAGAATATGCAACAGACCCAGATGCAGAGAAGATTCTGAGGATGACGTGGATAATAACATACTCTCTTGTTGTCAATGTGAGCGCAAATTTCACATTGGTTGCCTCAAGAGTAAAGGGTTTTCTGACATGGAAGATCTTCCTAATCCTAACAACAAATGGTTTTGCAAAAAGGAGTGTGAGAACATATTTTGTACTCTGCAGAAGTTGGTGGGGAACCCAATTCGTGTGGCTGCTCATACTCTGGATTGGACTTTGTTGAAGACATTTAGAAGTGATGATAACTCTGGAGGAGATCTTTCACCTGATGGACTTGAAAGGCTGAGTCAAATTGAAAGCAAGTTGAGTGTGGCTCTTGGTGTGATGCTAGAGTGTTTTACTCCAGCTTTTGATGTTTACTCTGGAGGGATATTTTGAGGGATGTTATTTTCAGTAGGGGTTCTGAATTTAATCGTCCTAACTGTGGTGGATTCTACACTGTGATTCTGGAGATGAATGATGAAGTGGTTTCTGTTGCTACTGTAAGGATTCATGGGCAGAAGGTTGCAGAATTACCCTTTGTGGCTACTAGTGAACAGTATAGAAAGCTTGGACTGTGTCGCATCTTGATGAATGAGCTTGAGAAGCAGTTGACTCAATTAGGAGTAGAGAGTATGGTTTTGCCTTCCTCTAATAATGCAGTAGACACATGGACTAACTCATTTGACTTTGCAAGGATGACTGATTCAGATAAGTCTCAGTTTCTTGAGTACAGTTTTCTAGAATTTCAGGACACCACCTGGTGCCACAAACCATTATTGGTAAATCCTTCAATGAATTGCATGGCGTAAACCTTACATTCAGTGGTGATAGGTTATGTGATGTCACAGCCTTGCAGAAGGGTGTAATTAATGCTACTACAATTTCAATGGCCATTTTTGTATAAGATTTGCAGGTATTCATTTGTTTGAGACAATTGGCAGATACATCTCTTTCCTTGTCAATTTGTTTGTTTGTTTGTCACGTCTTAATGGAAAGTTCATGTCCCCATGCCAATTGAACATATGTGCTATTATATTTGTTAATTCATACTTGCTCTGTGTTTCATGTTTCAATACTACTGTAAAAGGAATTATAAGTATCACTTCCCTTAATAATTTTTAGATTACTATTTTGATGAAGACCTACAAATTTAAGAATCTAAGTGCCCTGGTCATGTTTTATTTATCCAATTTGATTGTACTGAAATCATGTTACTTTCAAACAACAATGTTAACACTTAGAAATGCTATGAACGTGTTAAATCATGCGTTGTTTTTGATAGCAGAGAAAAGCACATAATATGGAAATATTTCAATTTTGTAAATGTTAATTGCTATTTATTAGTTCTACTTTAGTCATAATTAATGAATAAAAAATTCAATCGTGCACTTGAACAAGGGTATTTAGTCTGAATTCTGCACAGCAGCAGACTTTTTTTTTTTTTTTGGTAAAAGCAGCAGACATTAACTATTCACTTTTTCTAGTAAAAGAGCCTGAAATTGTATAAGCCATAAGTGTGTTTACGCTGTAAAGAACCAGGAAAGAAATCAATTCGACATTTACACTGACTAAATTTAGAAGATGAAAAAAGAAATCTATTTACAAAAGCGACTAGTGTACAGTTCTGCAGTTTTGTACTTTTAAGCGTTTCATCACATATGCTCCAAAACCAAAACAAGCGTTGCGTAAATATACAAATCCCACAAACATCTAACACAACTGGCAGAAGATGACGAACAAGGAAGAGATGTGATACAAATGGAGGCAAAACTCAGTTACTCCAGTTATCCTGATCCTCGGCAGCTCCTCATCCTGCAGTTTATCACAAGGTCAGACAATGACAAATTCCACGGTGCTCTCACTTGGCATATATACATGATAATCTCAATAGACTGATCCAAAGAGTGTACCATTTCATCAGCAATTGATCTGGCAGGTGACCAGACAAGAATTTGTCTATCAGTTCCACCAGTGTATAATTCCTGTGACAATAAAGTAAATAGTTAAAAAGTACATGGAGTTTTGGTTCTAAGTGAAAGTATTACATATCAAGTAAAGTTCAATCGAATAGAGTTTGAGAATAATATCATATAACCATGTCTGGGAACATTGCCTTTTTATGGGTTCGTTATTTAATCATGAAATAATTAGTATATATAAGAAATTATTAAATAGTTTCCTCTTATGGTCAATTCAATCATTGCCAAAAGAATACTGACTCCAGTCCAGATAAGCAATGGTCTTGAAAGAATCAGCAAAGCAATGAATATTTTCAGTGTAATCGGTTGGGGGCAAGGTACAGCTATACTGGGGTGATTTACCGCATGAGTCATTAGTTGGCTTCTAGTTGACTTATGTCATATTAATGGTTTCTTTTTCATCTTTCACCTTCATTTTAATTTCATCTTTAAACACGATCAACAGGTGGTCATATTTATGAAAATCCTCATAAAAATCTCTTTGCTTCCTAAAGATACCACTCCTCATATAAAAGAAGGAAAAGAACTAATGATTACAACCACCCTGTGTCTTTATCTCTCATTTTATCTTTTCTATAAAAGAGTGAAACTTTGAAGAAGATAAAAGGGAAAAAAAAGGAAAGTAAGGCGGTCCATATGTTGCTTGAATTGATTATAGAAGATTAAAGCATGCATATTTGTGCAGGGGCATGATACCATATAGTGAACTCAGAATAAATTTCAGTCAAACAAAAAGGCAAATCTGTATTCAGTTTTGCATCCCTTCATTTGATTTATAACCCTAGAAGAAAAGTTTAATTGAAAACTGAACATGCAGACCTAGCAAGCCTAACAGATTTCACCACCAACACCAGAATTTTGATGAACCACTGATTAGGGAGTTGACAAAGAAAATGAACAACCACCTCTTGAACATACCTGATCTTGTTGATTAACCAGCAAGAGTTTACACATTCATAGTGGCCACGTAATATTGCATGTGCATTCCCAGACCACATATCAAATGCCTGAGTAATCCAGAAGTGGGATCAGCATTCCTCATTGTATTTGCGCATCTAATTAAAGTCAAAATATATAATAAACTCGGAGAAAGATGTACTTTCACAGTTCTCATGCATGGAACAAAAACAAGGGTTGAGTCTTGAGTTGTGGCTAATTGAATAGGTTTGTTTGTTTGCAGCCGGACAGTTTCAAAGTTCACAAGTGTGTCACAGCCAGATTCAATATCCCACAACCTCAATCTGGAATCAGACCCTGTCATCCAACAGCACATCAATTAGGGAGAGAGGGGGAATTTAGATATGAACAGCATTTTGATGCAGTATAAGAAAAAAGGTTACGAGTTTAATATGGCGTCTCTTAAGAAATAACTATTGCATTGATACTTCCTATAATTCTATAATACAATAACTAATTAATAAACAACCTGAACTTAAGAGATACATGCCATCCCCTGTTACTTTTAACCCTGTCACAGCACCATAATGAGCAGTTGCGCGATCCTGAGTAGACAGCATTCCTGGATGTAATCTCTGCTTAATTGGTCCCTTAGATGGAGCTCTACCAATTGGCAGTTGTCTGCTACCATTGCCATTAACAAATTTCTTTTGTGCAGCACGATTTTTTGTACTTGAATCCTGTGAGTGATAAGGCTTTGGGATTATAACAAGCATAAATACTCACATAGTAACACTTGGAGCAATTTCAGCTATATGAATAGCTAAGTCATGACTTGCAATAATCATTATTTAGATCCACTATAGAAGGAATAAGCTAAACAAAAAAAAAAAAAAAAACAGAAACCTTAGATATCATGGAGCGTTTTAGTATAGGTGGACGCCTTCCAAGCTGAGTCCGAGATTGATCTAAAACTAGGAAACAGCCAGCACGTCTAATGTCCCAAAATCGTATTGCACCATCACATCCCCCAGTAACCAAGACCCATTCACTTGAAGCAGACCATTCAACACTCATTACTCCATCTGCCATCACAGAAAAGCATGTCATGAAACCTCTTTTCTTTAAAAAAAATCATACAATAATTTTTTTTGGTTTTAACCACGTATTCTCCACGGGAAACAATCCTACTCGAACTGGGAACATCCACCTCATGATGGGATTAGTTCTCCCAACGGTAATTTTTTCATTCACAAGACTCGAACTCGAGGACCTTGTCTAAAGGGGAATAAAATATGTACCACTTAACATTCACACAGACATACAACTTACTTTATGGTATTTTATATGAAATTGGAAGAGTTGCAGACGATATATTTTAATATAATTATAATCCTTTCACATCCCACTCTTTAATATCTCTCTCTTCATTCTACAATCTACATCTAACTTCCCTTTCTTTCTTTTTATTTTCTCATCATATCATACTTTCGGTCCCTTTCTTTCTTTTCTATATCTCTCCACCGAACACTTTTCACGCTCCAAAATGGAGTGTAAACTTTAAAAGAATTATTTTCCATTTTTAATACCTCCTGAAGAGGCACACAATTCGTGACGTATGCAAGCATTCCAAATTGCTTTGACATGTGCAATTGAATATACACATGACATGACATGTGCAAAAAAGGAAAAAAAAAAATGAAAAAAGAAAACAAATAAAGGAAGGTTTGACATACCACGGTGACCGGACAGAGTGTGAGCAAATGCCCCAGAAGTAATATCACAAAGGCGAACTTGGACATCTTCAGTTCCAGCAGCTATAAGCGTGTGAGATGTTGATAATGTGGACATTGCAGTTCTATAGACCTTTCCAGGCATTTTGAAATTGACCACCACCTGCAAAATCCAATTAACAAGTTAAATTTGAATATGGAGCAAGAGCAAGGAATAGGAATTATGATAATGATGATGACCTGGGTGGTGTTAGTGTCCCAAACATTAATGTGATGATCATATGAGCCAGTGATGAATAAGCCAGTGTCAATGGGATACCATATTGCTGTGGATACAGCATACTTATGTGCCAGTTGGTGTTGCTTGTCAACAACAAATATGGACCTATATTTGGATATCACACCACCTGCTTCGTAATCGGTGGGGCGTTGAACGTCGTAAACAGCCACTGATGCATCGGATGCAGCAGATAACAAATATCTTCCCTCTGTCAGATCAATCTGATTTCTAGGTCAGAAATTGGAATAGGTAAGGTTTGAATTGAAGAAAACAAGGAAAGTGGAGTAAGTAAGAAGAGCACCTGAAGAGAGTTGATGGCGCCTTTGTGAGGGGAAACAATGTCTTTGTGATTGGACAACTCAAGTTGAGAAATGCGATTCGACTTTATGCGATTAGCGAAAGAATCAGCTCGCAATTTCCCTGTTTCTCTGTCTCTGATCTGATTCCACATGTACATATTCGTAGCATCTTTGATTTGATTTCAACATACATAAAACCACCCTTCACTCACTCTCTATATTCTGATACCACTTCTTCTTCTTCTAATCTTCTTGCTTCTATATCCACTTTCTAGTTTCTACTTCTATCTTCTAATCTTCTTGTTTTGCCCCCATTTTCCCTGTTCTTTGTCTTTTTCTTTTTTTTGGACAAACCCTGTTTCTTGAAGAGAAGAGATGGTCATTGCTTTTGGCACCGGTCTTTTTACTATTCCCACCCCCATAGTTTTTGAAAATTTTAAAATCCCCTGAATGCCCCTGTTGGTTTCACCCGTCCACAACTATATATGTTTGTAAAAGACAGTGGTTCTCTCAGAAGAAAACAAGCTCACACTCTCGTGTATTGTGCAACCGGACAAATTTTGTCTCCTTTCTACCAACAAGATTTGTTTCAAGTGAGAAAAACATATATATTGGTGAAGAATATACCACAAAAACAAATATTTGTTTCATATTGACCTACATTTAAGGTACGTGATTTCATTTTGGTAGTGTTTTTTTACCCACTTGAATGAACTCTGTCGTCGTTGTGCGAGGAGGATAAAGTTTTTAGGCTTACGAACGTGGTTATCCGTAAGAACTTTACGGACAAAGCTGTCTGTAAACCGTTTCTGCAATACTACGGATGACTTTGTCCGTAACACTCTTACGGACTAACATGTCCGCAAAAAAACCCATTTGTATTTCCAAAAAACCATACGGACAAGTATGTCCGGAACGTAGGAGAACTGTTTTTCCGGACAGTGCCGTCCGGAAAGCTTTACGGACTTAAATGTCCGGTAGGTTACGGACAAAATCGTCCGGAGAGATTACGGACTTTTCTGTACGTAAAGGTTTTACGGATGATGTTGTCCGTATTTTATTATTTTTTCGTTTTTTTTTTTATTTAACCTATGAAAATATGTAGAAATGGAAGAAAAATTGTTGGAACAACAGTCATGAAGGATTCAATGCAACAACTGACTTTGAAAACGACGTAGAGGTAATTAATATATATATAAATCTATATATAATTATATATATATATTTTGGGAGTAAATTATAATCTATATGTGACTTTAACCCAGATGGTTGATGTGACGGACAACCCTATGGAGGGGAGGACTGATTACTCTAACACTTTTACCAACAAATGAGGTAAGTTAATTTATAAGTCCTTGAAACATACGTTTCGGTGATTTGTGTGTTGCTAATATTGACCTTATTTGACTAGATATTTGGCAATCGAGATGAATTGTTGAATTGGGTTCGTGAAACTGGAAGAACACATGGTTTTGTTGTGGTTATTTTGAGGTCGGACGCGGGAGGGAATGGTCGGAAAACAGCTCTAGTGTTGGGATGTGAAAGGAGTGGAACGTATAAACCATACAAGAAAGAGTTGACCCGCAATGTTACATGTACAAAAAATGTGGATGTCCTTTCAAGCTGAGAGGGAGACCAGTACATACAGGTGATGGTTGGAGGCTTAATGTAGTGTGTGGTTATCACAACCATGATGTGGCAGAAATTTGGATGGTCATGCCTATGCTGGTCGTTTGACTACTGATGAGTTGTCCTTACTTAATGACATGACCAAGAACATGGTAAAGCCAAGGAATATCTTACTGACATTGAAGGATCACAATAAGGATAATGTGACTACCATCAAGCATATTTATAATGCTCGATAGGCCTTTCGATCAGCACTAAGGGGTCCTCGGACAGAGTTGCAAAACCTGATGAAGTTAATGGACAGAGATAACTATGTATATTGGCATAGAAGGCATGAAGACTCTGATGTTGTCAGAGACATTGTATGGACACATCCGGATGCAATCAAATTGCTAAATATATTTCATATTGTGTTAATTATTGACACCACATACAAAACCAACAAATACAAGTTGTCATTGCTTGAGGTTGTTGGTGTTACGTCAGCTGAACAAACCTTTTTAAGTGGCTTTTGCTTACATTGAGCAAGAAAAATCAGATAACTTCATGTGGGTTTTAGAGAAAATAAGAAGCATGATTCTTGTGCCTGATGTGTCACCTAAGGTTATTGTTACTGATAGGGATATTGCATTGATGAATGCTGTGGAAAAAGTTTTTCCTATTGCTTCCTCATCTACTTTGTCAATTTCATATTGCCAAGAATGTGAAGGCCAAATGCAAGACCTTAGTGTCTAACACACTTGAATGGAAACCCATTATGGATGTTTGGATGAGTTTTAATGCATTCACCCACAGAAGCTGATTTTGAGATGAATTTGACACATTTTGAACAAGTGTTCTCAACTTGGGGTCTTTTTAGGACTTATGTGAATCATACCTGGCTCATGCCCCACAAAGAAAAGTTTGTAGATGTATGGATCAATAAGAATATGCATCTAGGAACGACCACAACTAATAGGTGTTTTATTTTTATTGGTCATATAAATGCAATTGTTTTAATGTTTTGACACTAATAAACATTCGTCCATACACCATAGGTAATAACCATAACACTAATAAATACCAGTCCATACACCATAGGTAATGACCATAACACTAATAAATATCAGTCCATACAAAATAAGTAAAAAGCACAATACTAATAATAATCCGTCCATACACATAGGTAATAACCATAAAACTAATAAATATCTAAGAGGTCGACCCGTCCCCACCCCTCCTTTTGCGCTGGTAGGTGCGTGAGATCCTAGTGCAAAGGTTCTGCATGCCCATCTGCGCCATGCTCAACGCCTCTTGGGTTAGCCTCTCACCATCCGACCCTGATGTGCACATATCTGTCCTCAATAGTGCCTGCATTCTCTGAGAAATACCCTCAAAAAGGACCAGCACAGTCATCAATATTTTTCAGAATTACACCAGTTTACAATTAGTAGTTATTAAGCAGGCAATAAATTTATACCTCATGAGCAGTGGAATTTTGCGTCCCTGTGGATGTGTCTTCTTCCCTGTATACCGGAAGTGTGGGAGGCAAAGGGTCATGGACTCTTCCTGATGTGGTATAATATAAAGATGTGAAACCGTGCGAAACCAATCTAAATATCCATGGATGCACTCCCCAGCATGTGTCGCAATTGGCCCTCTCCTACCCGCATCCAGCAAGTGATCTTCATAATGAAGACAGTGATCATGAATATCAGTCCACAGGATGGCACTGGCAACTGATCATGTGTGACGGGGGGATGCCCTGTATGTGACCATACTATCGCAGGACACGATCTGGGAGATGAGGAAACGAGGAGCTACCACAACTGATGTAACCATGATACCAGTAGATATCATGAAATGGACGATAAGGTCTGTATGAGACATATGGTGTCCAAATGATGTCCTCATGACGAATACGATTCCAGATACTACCGTACGGACACAACATCTCCTACAGGACGATGCGGTCTCAATCTCCTACATAATGGCATTCCTTCCACATAATCAGGACTCCTCTCAATGTGCATGATGTGTGGAAGTACTCCATATCCAAGCCTGAAATAATATTCAATTAACATACACTACAACAATAACTCTGATCATATATACAAAAGATTATAACCCTCATCACACTTACCTGTAGTAGTGTAGTGTAACTTGCTAACTGACGAGTGTTGTGACAACTGGCATCCTTCAGTTGCTCATACAAGTATGCCAATGCAGCTGCACCCCAAGCGATTTTACCCACCGTCCCTCAAGTCTCTGAACAAATCCAAGTATGTGACTCTAACAGCTGTTGCACTCTTGTCAACAAAGATAGTGCAACCTACAAGATGCAACAAGTATGCCCTAGCAGCAACATTCAAATTCTGCGACTCTATGTTAGACTTGTATACATCCCTAAGCCAACTTAGCCTAACATAGGCGCCCTCTCGTTATCTCAGTCTCTGTTGTCACCTCAGCATGTGATACTTTAAGAGAACTGACCAAGTAATTGCTTGGCATCCTCCCTACTCAAGGCAGGTAAGGAGAACAACCTCCCTGTTACCGGGAGGTGCAACAAGGTAGACACATTATCTAGGGTGATGGTCATCTCACCCACCGGCAGATGGAAACTGGATGTCTCTCTATGCCATCTCTCCGTAAATGCAGAGATACTAGACTCCTGTCTACCATGGAATATGTTCCTTCTATCAGTGGTCCCAGGCCAGAATCATCTATTATGTCCCGAATGTAGTCATCCTCTGGCCTCTTCAACTTCCTGCCATGGGTGACTACCTTCAATGTCCTCTGGTCCTACAAGTATGAAATTAATATTAATCCCAAATGTATCAATAAATTAAACATTTTCAATAAAACATAAAAAACACAACATTACCAACCTCGCCAGTCCATAGCCTCCGGGCAACATGAGACTCATAAGACCTCAACAGAGTCGGTCCCGTGGACCGCCCTCATAACCAGCCTCCTATGTGGGGGGTATCTCGACCTCCTGCTAACATGCTGCTCAACATGTTGTGACCGCTTCCGCTGTCTAGCAGATGCAGTTGGTCTTACACGCTCAACAAGTTCATCGCGAACACTACCACCAGTTTCAATGCCCCGAGGAAGATGCAACCCTTCTTTTCGGCATACTGTACACACAATAAATAAAGAAAATAAAAATATAAAGGACAAAAAAATACAATATAAAAAAAAGAAGAAAATAAAAAAATTGGCAATTTACAGACAACATGGTCCGTATATAAACAGACAAGTGTTTCCGTAAGCTTTACAGGACAAGATGATCCGGATTTGTTCCCGGACACTGTTGTCCGGAAGTATAATCACCCAAACATTTTAAAAAAGCGTTCCGGACGACCCTGTCCGGTAACGGTTCCGGACAACAGTTTCCGGAAATGCTAAAAAACGGTTTACGGACTCTCGTGTCCGGTAAAGACATACGGACCCATGAGTCCGGTAAATCCCTAATCAGCGACACCGTCGTCGAAATAAAAATTTGCAGAGACAAATGAGAGAATAATGGTTCTTACCTGCGAGGAAAACGATCAATTGTTCAAAAAGAGTGGTGAGTGGTCGACCGCTGCTTCAGAATCTCAGCGAAGAAGTGTCGACAGTGGCCGTAGGAAACTTTCGAAGTCTCGGAGAAGAAGATGGGAAATGAGAGCCAGCCGCGCGAGGGAGAGATGAAGGGGTTGATGTGAAGTGAGAGAGAGGGAAAAATAAAAATAATAATTCAAATTTTTACTAAGGGTAGTTTGGGGTTTGCAAATATATCAAACAAAAGGTGGGGGTGGGAATAGAAAAAAACGGTTGCCAAAAGTAAAGGCCAATAAGAGATTCGTGCAAGAAAGTCAAGTGGACTCCATCGCTGGCCGAATGGAGTTTAGCATTAACCCACTGCCATTGCAAGTGTGTGCTTTTAACACCCCTCTCTTGCTATTAGTACCCCTATAATGTTTATAACCTTTAAAATTTCCACCCTACCCCACCACCTCCTCCACCACCACCACTACCTCCACCTCCCAACACCCCCCATAACTCTTAATTTTTTTTCTTTTTTAAAAAGCACTTTCGAAAATTAATTTCCAGAGAAAAACACTTCCGAAAATTAATTTCCGGAACATCCAGAAAAAATCGCTTCCGAACGTATATTTCTGGAATTATCCAAAAAAAATAGCTTTCGACTATATTCCGGAAACATATATATTTTTATAAAATTTTCAATTTTAGAGACGGAACAGAAACTATTGCTAATTCCATCTAAGAGACGGAATTTAGTGATGGATTTTGTTCGTCTCTAAATTGAAAATTTGTAAGAATATATATTTCCAGGAATTTCCGAAAAATATACATCCAAAAAACCATTTTTTCCGAAAATTTCCGCAAATATATATTCGAAAACTATTTTTATCGTTTGATTTCCGGAAATTAATTACGGAAGTATTGTTTTCAGAGATTAATTTCCAAAAGTGTTTTTTAAAGAGAAAAAAAATTAATAGAGTTTACATGGGTGTTGGGAGGTGCAGGGTGGAGGTGGAGGTTGGATTGGGGTTGTGGTGGTGGAGGTGGGGGTAGGAAGGAGTAGAGTGAGAATTGTAAAAATTACAAATATTATGGGGTGCGAATAGTAAAAAGATGATGTTACAAGCAACTCCCCTATATTTCACTTTTTCACAAAAAAAAAAAACGATGTTTTCACTTTGTTTAATGTGAACACGTAATGATTGACAAAAAAAAAAATGCAAAACTTATAAAATCAATACGATTTTTCAAGCACTTCACAAATCGTCAAACGGATATGTTCATGTTTTATACAATAAATTGACAAATAATAATAATAATAATAATAATAATACTAATAATAATAATAATAATAATAATAGTGTTTAGATACTATTCATCCAGTTATATTTTATCACATTAATTAATGAATATAACATCTCATATATCATTAAACTGATTAACGTTGTGTCAATATATCATTTAATGACTATGGTAAAATTATTTTACACTAAAAATGTATAATTATTAAATTCATAATAATAATATATCATAACAATTACAAATTGAGTTTAATTAGTATACATTGACGGTGTAAAAAAGTTTTACACATGTTCTGGGTTGGTTTCTACACCAACAGATTATAGCATAAAGAGAGAAGGAAGGAGTTAATAACCAATGGCAGGGCGTACTACCTAAGAGAGCAGGTAGCACACAGCAGCGCTGACAATCTTTCATAGAAAGGGAAAACATCTCTACCCTTGAAGCAAAGACTTGCTGAGACATACACCAAAGGGAATGAGTCGTTGGAAGAGTAAGAGAGTGCGGATTGCACAACGTACAGACCGACAACGAACTGACGTGGCAGGGCGACCAGCCAGAAAACACAGCACAGCAGAGACAGCGTATAGTGTAGCAGCACAACTTTCACCAAAATGGAGCAGCATCTTTTTCCTGCTTCAGGGACAACTCACTAAGCACACACAAAATAGGAATGATCTCACTAAAGGCTGCAGACAGAGGGCGTATTATGTGAGGATTAATATAGTTGACTTATTTTAATAGAATCCAATGTAAGACTTGTTACCCCAAGTTTTGTGCCATTATATAAGCACCGGGGGCAATTAATGGGACAACCGAACATGGATAGAAATCCTCCCCACTTGTAACCACATTTTTGTTAGAATTTGAAATGAATAGTAATACACCCACCGTGCAAGTATGCTTCACCAAGATTACGAACCTTCTCAATCTCCATTTTTCCATCCTCCTAATCTCAACCTCTACTTTCCAATTCTATACTGAAACATTTGCTAACTCCACTGGGGAAGCATGGTTGCAATGAGTAAAAGAGTAGGAGATCCAAAAAGAAAAAAAAAACAACGCACTCGGTCATGGAGGAAGGCATCCAAATAACAAAAGAAGGAATACGCCCTCCGGCTGGGAGCAGAAAATGAACGGCACACAAAAGAAGGGAGAAGGTACCCCAAAAAGCAAATCCAAAAATAACCCCTTCGTAAAAAAAAGGGGGAGAAACCTGGGAGTCACCCTGCAAAAGCGCACGTGGAGGTTCAATGGAAATGTTGGGAAAACACACCCTGCGCTAGCGTAAAAAAAACTGAAAGGGAGCGGAGGTCGACGCAGCATTAAAAGCAACAACGAACATGGGGCACGATGCTCACAAAGGGAACGACCGTCCCAACGCAAAAAAAAAACTCTAAAAGACGCCCCACAGATCACGCGAGAGCCATAAGATGCCGCCCTAGGAGACAAGACGCTGCATTGAACGCCTTAGCATCTTCGTACTTTACACGCTCAAGGAGGCAGGACACTCACAGAAGAAAGGCGTCCACTCCAGATCCAGAATGTCTTAACAAAAAAAAATAGAAAAGGGAGAGGGAGAGAACACGAAATCTTACGAGACGTCCCACAAATCATGCAAGCGCCAGGAGACGCCCCACCACGAGAATGGCCGGAGCCAACAAAAAAGGAGAAGGGGGAGAACGCACTCAGGCGTGCTCGGTTATGGAGGAAAGCCTCTTAACGACTAATAAGAGAGAGTACGCCCTCATGATGGGGGAGAGATGACCAATACATAAAAACTTAAGGCATACCCCAGGAGACGGGTTGAAAGGAGGCTCGTTGTAAAAAGAAAGAAGAAGAAAAAAGGGAAAGAAAGAAAAGAAAAGGAGAAATCTAGAGAACGCCCTACAGGGTACACGGAATCAAGGAAACGCCCCGTAGAGAAGTATGCGAGGACGCTCAAGGACCAAAAGCCGGCAAAAGTTGACACACTCGAGGAGGCAGGACGCTCACAAAGAGAGATGACCACTCCAGGTTAGTAAAAGGAATTACATAATGATAAGAATAAGCTTTAAGACGTAAACTTTTAGACATTAATGATGGAGGAAATTAGTTATAGTATCATTGTGAGAGCCGGATGCTGATGAGGGCGGGGAGTGATCGTCAGTGCAAAGAGGCACAAAATAGGAGCGGCTCCTGGCAGGCTTCTAAGCAAAAGGACACATGGATGAACCGAGCCCACACCCGAATGAGAGGGATCCATAGGTTGTGCAGGTATGGGACTGTACAGTTGAGGATAGCTTAAAGGAATTTGTTGTGGAGAACTATACCAACAAGGTGCATCTTCTTTTCGGAAAGCCCATAACATAAGAACTCCATAGTTAAGCGTGCTTGGCTTGGAGCAATTCTGGGATGAGTGACCTTCTGGGAAGTTTCCCGGAAAGTGTGCAAGTGAGGACAACGCATTCTGAAGAGACTCGTGTTGGTTTGTGGGGACCCTCATCACTCCTGCAAGCGGCTCGGGAGCGTTACAATCATTCTGTACTTATTCACCTAATACTCTAGTCATGTTGAGCAACCTCAGTATCTGGGTACTTCGCACATTTGAGAACACACTTCCTAACTGCTTGCAAATGATATCATTACAGAAGACCTAAACAAAACTTATAAAACCCACGCATAATATTGCGGACCCAAGCAAAAAACCATAGGAAAGGATTTGCGGGCGTCATTTCCTCAAAAAGTGCTTGAGAGTCTAGCATGTCTAGCTATAAAGCGGATTTAAGTGGAAAACCTCAAGAGGTAATTACCGGGCGTACCCTCTCCAAAGGCACTTAAAATCTAGCAGGCCTAGCTATAAAGCGGATTTAAGTGGAAAACCTCGAGAGGGAATTGTGGGCGTACCCTCTTCAAAGGCACTTAAAATCTAGCACACCTAGCTACAGTGCGAGTACAAGTGAACAACATGGGAAGGAATAAGGGCGTACCCTCCCAAGGACACTGATAACCTAGCACGCCTAAAGATATGAGAAATCCTAAAGGGCACTCTTGCACCACATAAAAGGCAGAAACGCCTAAAAAAGATTACTGACACAAACAAAAATTGAGACATATCACTTAGAGAATACTCTTACAACTTAATATGTTAGTCGTGCACACATTATGCTGCTTTAAAGCTATGCCCATTATTTATGTAATGCATGAAAAATCAAAACAAACGTCACAAATAGGCAACTCTGAAGGAACGAATATGAACGTTCAAAAATATCCTTACAAATAGCGTCAACAAGTAAACAAAGAATTCAAAAAGAGGCATCACGTTTAGCCCTGCTAGGGCGTCCTCAATTTTCCCTGATTGATAGTTGCGATGATATTTCTCTCGATCAATTTTCACAGCTTCCACAATCCTGCCCAGAGGCAGCAATTATAACGCCCGCCCTCCTCTAGGGTGTATATTGGCATAAATGATCCAAGTAAAGAACCACAACACAATTTAAAAAAGTGCAAATAAGAGATTTACTAGGCGAAGAAGGACGTGGCCTTCACAACCAAATCTTAGTGACATAAAACTATACCCATCCGTTTACCATGCAGAAACAAAACATTTTCAAGAACACGCCCAACAACGGCAATCATCGACTTAAAAGCGAATTTCCGATAGGAACATAGAGTTTTTTTAAAAGCATTCTGCATCTATTATAACAAATCTCACTTCATTTGGAAGGCATCTCTGAAAGCCTCAATTATTATGATTTATCTAATGCTTTAGCAATTCTCATTTGGAAGGTATTTGTTTTCATTTCAAAGACATCTCGATCTACTATTTTCATCTTGAAAGCACCCCTAGCGTTTTGGTACTTCACGCATGAACATTTAAAAAGGCATACTTCTCAACTATTCTCCCACTTCATCATATATCAGGCAAACAAATGGATTACTGAAAAGGAATAGGAAGACCAAATACCGGTAAGACGCGATTACGCCCTATGCATGCTATATAATCGAGAAAGTGATAACACTTTGTTTAAGGTCTGTTTGCATGAACAGCCCGCATGGAAATAACATTTGAGACATTCAATTAATATTATTAATTGCCCCTTGATAGGATGGCCAACGACCTTTATAGGTAAATAACTCAGGTTTGATCAATAACTCATGTTTGAATTATGATACATTATTAAATGCTTAACCTCACCCTATTGAGAATGATTTAGAAGCAGGATTTACTCAAACATACAAATGGCAAACTCAGCATCCTTTGATGACTGGATGAAACTCAAAAGAGAATAAATATGCCGAAGAAAGGGCGGTAAAAGCAAGACGGCGAAGTAATGACATAAAGGCGAATATTTTCTGTTGCGCCTGGAAAGAAGTATCTATCTCCCAAGTGCAAGGGGGAAAATGTCATGAATTCAACTCAGAAAAGACGCCCTCAGAAGATTAAAATCAAATGAAGAACAGGGACAGCTCCAATGGAGGGTGAGCAAAGACAAACCATCCCAAAAGGAGAAGATGAAAGAAAGAGAATATAAGAGTCAAAAACTCAAAGAAATAAAAGAAAACAACGATCACAAGACAACGCATGGCATGGCAAGAAGCTTCCACAGATAACTCAAGAGAAAAGGCTGAGGCAGAATGAAGGACGCCTACCCAGAATAAAAGACGCCTCCCCAGTAAGAGCAACTCAGTCATATTGTAGAAAATGCCCTTAAAGATGTGCTCAGAAGGTAATCCGGTAAAAAATGCTCACATAGTAACAATGCAATTTCATCTTTTGCACATCACAGTACTGTGCACTGTATGTGCAAGGGGGAAAATGTTCAGGATTGGTTTCTACACCAACAGATTATAGCATAAAGAGAGAAGGAAGGAGTTAATAACCAATAGCAGGGCGTACTACCTAAGAGAGCAGGTAGTACACAATAGCGCTGACAATCTTTCATAGAAAAGGGAAAACATCTCTCCCTTGAAGCAAAGACTTGCTGAGACATACACCAAAGGGGAATGAGCCGTTGGAAGAGTATAGTGTAGCAGCAAACACAACGCAGCAGAGACAAGGCATGTCTGACAGCGTATAGTGTAGCAGCACAACTTTCACCAAAATGGAGCAGCGTCTTTTTCCTGCTTCAGGGACAACTCACTAAGCACACAAAATATGAATGATATCACTGAAGGCTGCAGACAGAGGGCGTATTATGTGAGGATTAATATATTTGACTTATTTTAATAGAATCCAATGTAAGACTTGTACCCCAAGTTTTGTGCCATTATATAAGCACCACGGGGCAATTAAATGGGACAACCGAACATGGATAGAAATCCTCCCCACTTGTAACCACATTTTTCTTAGAACTTGAAATGAATAGTAATACACCCACCATGCAACTATACTTCACCAAGATTACGAACCTTCTCAATCTCCATTTTTCCATCCTCCTAATCTCAACCTCTATTTTCCAATTCTGTACCGAAACAACACAGTCATCCAATAATGCGGTGTCATATTATTTAATGAGTGTGACACCTCATGTGTTATTAAATTCATTAAATGATGTAGTAACACATTATTGGATGACTGTATAAAACTCTTTTACACTGTCAATGTATATATATTAAATCCTTAAAATTTACCCCAAATAAATTTATACTCTTGTTTATGTATTTAACTAGTTTAGTGCCCGTGCGTTGCATCGGGACGAAATAGTAAATACAATATTTAGTATAAAAATATATAAAGATATTTTAAAAATAAATATTATCATAAAATTTTGAATAATAATTAATATCCATCATGATAAATATTTTTGGATTAGAAGATTTAGTTATACATGAAAATGAATAAATTAATTGTTGAAAGTGTTATGAACATTAATATCCTCAAATTAAATTTTTTCATCAGTAATACAAATTTAATTGAGAATTATTTGTTCAAAGTTGGATACAATACAAAAAGTCTAAAAATATTGTTTATTTATATACTGAAATAAAAAGATAATGATAAAACTAATTCAATTAACACATAATATGAATTTTTTTTGTCTTTAAAAATATCAAAGTTCGTTAAAAAAAATCTAGTCAAATGCATTGGTTGAAATTAATATATTGAAATAAATAAGATAATGATAAAACTAATACAATGAACACGTAATATGAATTTTTTTATGTCTTTAAAATTTTACACTTAGTTTTAAAAAAACTTATCAAATACTTTGGTTGAAATTAATATGTTGAAATTTATATCCTTGTTATTCCAGGAGATGATGCTTTGCTTGCTCCAACCCCATATTATCTTGGGTAAGAATTAACCTCTAAACTAATATATTAAGCATTACATTTCATAAAACTCAAGTGATGAAATTAAGTAATATATGAGAGCAAACCACTTAAAGAACTCAAGTGATGAAGAGAAAATTATAACTGTTCAAGTACAATAGAATCTAAAACAATGTTGGAGAAAAGAAAGAAGAGGTGAGCTTCATCAGGCCTATAGTAAATTGTCAATACCAAGTTAATAACATAAGCAAAAAGGGGATCGAACAAACCAAAGATCGCATAACGTTTGCTTCCTAATATAGCATAAACACATATCTTGAAAACCATAAAGAGGAATAAAAGAAGGAATTTTTATGAAAAATACATTAAAATGTTGAAAAGGTTAAGGAGTGATGGAGAAAAATAATTTGTTTTGGAACATTTCAAATTTGAAATTTAAATAGATATTAAAATAAGGGGAATTTCAATAAATGATGACAGAAGGTTAGCAAAAATCAATACACCAAACACCATGAATTAGGTAACCCACTAAGGGAAAGAATTTAAATTAAAATAATTAAAAATAAGCTGATTTATCATTGACATGTAGAAAACATAACAACTTACTTAAAAACAGCCCTGCAAAAATACATCGGGATGCAAATGTAAAATATAAAAAGTTTAATAATTGTATTTTCTGCTCTTTTGTTACAACGTGAATGAGCATTTATGGAACCTTCCTCCAATTTGTTTGTTTACAAAAATGTTGAAAACCATTTGTCAATAAACATAATTGTTTTTAGAATATCAAAATAGTCGGACTTGAAAGTTGGATCCATATTCATTAACTAAAACAATATCTTTCTTTTTATATGAAAAAAAAAAACTTTTTGACATAACATCGGGCCAAATCTCCAAATTTGTAAGTGAAATCTTGAAAGAGGTCATCCTTAAATTGATTACTCACATACACAAAATCATATATTAAATTGATACTAATAATATTAATATTTGATGTGGTAAGTTGTGTCATTTTATCATATATTGTTAATGATAAATCATTATTTTCATCTTCGGCGAGCAGCCCCTTGTCGTGTATTTTTACACTAAATTATTGTGTTTTCATATTTTTTTTATTTTTATTAATGAATTTTCATATATTTTTTATTACATAATGAGCTTTCATATGAAATCCCATTTCCCGTGTAATATATTCCTATTTTATAATTTAAATATAGTAAAATTTTAATGTAAATATAACATAAATTTTAATACTCATATTTATTATAATATTTTTACTAATGAGCTTTCACATATTTTTTTATTACATAATGAGCTTTCATATGAAATCTCATTTCCCGTGTAATATATTCTTATTTTATAATTTAAATATGGTAAAATTTTAATGTAAATATAACACAAATCTTAATACTCCTATTTGTTATAATATTCTTTATTAATGAGCTTTTACATATTTTTTATTACATAATAAGCTCTCATATAAAATCTCATTTCCCGTGTAATATATTCCTATTTTATAATTTAAATATTGTAAAATTTTAATGTAAATAAACACAAATTTAAACACTCATATTTATTATAATATTCTTTATTAATGAGTTTTCATATATTTGTTATTACATAATGAACTTTCATATAAAATCTCATTTCCCGTGTAATATATTCTTATTTTATAATTTAAATATGGCAAAAATTTAATTTAAATATAACACAATCTTAATACTCATATTTATTATAATATTATTTATTAATGAGTTTTCTTATATTTTTATTACATAATGAGCTTTCATATGAAATCTTATTTCCCGTGTAATATATTCTTATTTTATAATTTAAATAATGTAAAATTTTAATGTAAACATAACACAATTTTTAATACTCATATTATCATAATATTCTTTCCCGTGTAATATATTCTTATTTTATAATTTAAATAATGTAAAAATTTAATGTAAACATAACACAATTTTTAATACTCATATTTATTATAATATTCTTTTCCTGTGTAATATATTCTTATTTTATAATTTAAATAATGTAAAAATTTAATATAAACATAACACAATTTTTAATATTCATATTTATTATAATATTCTTTATTAATGAGCTTTCATATATTTTTATTACATAATGAGCTTCATAAGAAATCTCATTTCCCGTGTAATATATTCTTATTTTATAATTTAAATATGGTAAAATTTTAATGTAAATATAACACAAATCTTAATACTCATATTTATTATAATGTAGAAGTTTCATTCAATTAATAGGTCCGTTTGGAAAAACAACTTAATTAAGCGTTTATAATATAAGCTCTTATTTGATAAGCACTTAATGAATAAATTCTTAAAAATGTGAATGAAAATTGAAGAGGGTACAATGTACTTAAATTTTCGATAAGATATTTCATAAGCTATTCTCAGGAATTTATTGAAAAAATAAGCTAAAAATAGCTTGTGAGCATGTCATAAGTTCTTTTCATAAATTTACACAACCAATTATTAAGTGCTTATGTCATAAGAATAGTTCAAATAAACTCTTCCAAACACCCCCTAAATATCATAATTTATAAAATTTTACTAAAAAAAATATATATTTAACACTGTATTGATATGGTTAGCATATCAATAAAAAAAAATTAAGGCGTGGTTTGATTATAGGTAGCGAGTTTGGTCGATGTTGTGCTCTTTATCTCACAGAGTCACCTATGGAACTTCATTATTTTGAATTTTTTTGGCATCAACTATCAATTATTTTGTACAAATTCACAAAATGAAAAAAAAAAAAAAATCAGGTATATTTAGCATTGTCAATGTCACTCGATTTACTTGCTTACAAAGTATAAGCCAAGTTTCCAAATTAAAAGAAAATTTGAAATTAACTCTTTTATGTTCGTAACAATGATAACTAACACTCGAGCCATGTGGGAACAACACTATGGAACGTGAGTTCTGTAATGGGAGTTATATGGCTGTCACTGATAGACTACCATATAAATATTAGCAGTAATAAATATGAAGTCCTATCATTATCCTTTTTCAATGTTGATTTCACTATGTATTCCTTGTGTTTTTTTTTTTTTTTTTTTGCTCTGAAAACTTTGCCAAATTTGGGATTACATTCTTTTTCTTCTCAATAGGGAAAGGGCTAACATGACGAACTGCAGGTGAAGCAGACTTCTGAAACTTAGCTCCCATGGCAAGAGTTATACTACCATTGGATTTTATTCTCTTGGTGTAAGCCTCCCTCTCATCCTTCAATATAGTTTCTTTTAGTTCTCTTTGAGGTATTTTTGTTTCCATCAATATTTCCTTCACACTGCCCTTGAGAGCTTCAATCCGATCCATCCATGAGCTGCTGCAGCCTTTTTATCAGTAATTTCTTCTGTCTAGGCTGCATGATTTGTTAGATACTCATATTCAAATTTTGAGATGGTAATCATTGAACTATTATTTTTTAAAGCTCTTTCTCTCATGGTAGTCTCAGTAAGGATTTGCAGCTTCTCTAAAGCTAATGCTTTAGATGTTTTGGCTTCTTCTAGCTCTTGCATGACACCTTGCAATATTAATCTCTCCACAGTTATGTCTATCTCAAACTCATGAGTTTTTTGACTTATGCTCCTTTTCCTTTTCTGCTGCATCTTTTTCTTTCTTCAGCCCTATATGCAGGCTTTTCAAACAAAGGCTGATGACATAAAAATCTTTTCTTTATTTTCTTTCAATCTCCCTATTGTCAATGACTCAATGCAAAACCTTTTTATGCATAAAATGTTGGCAAACTGAATTTATTAACCAAAACAGTCTTCAATGAATATCATTTTAATACATTAAAAGCAACAACTACATTTCTTTAATAAAGTGTGCAAAGGATGAAAACATGCATCCCTCTCCAAAAAATGATCCAGTACTACAGTCAGCAGCTTCTAACAGTGCCTAAAAAAGTGTAGGTAATTGAAGCTATCTAGAGGTGATAAAAAATCACAATTGACAATAAAGCTCTTCTGTTTCTTTTTGCAAAATATGCTAACATTAATAACCACTGTTAACTCAAAACTGAATTATCCTTCTACCACTTTTTAATTGCTATATATTGTAAATTTGTGCAGAATCACAAACGCAATAGCCACAACATCATAATGATAGATGGAATCCCTCACTTGAAGAAAGTCAGATGTCAAATCATCCATTTACTTGCATCTCACAGAAAATAGAAACCAAAAAAGAATCAGAATAGTAAACTAAGTAAAATGTTGAAGCGAAAGACAACTCCCCTGGGAAACCAAAAAGTAAAATGACTCAATTTCAAACGCAAACAGATAAATTAAAAAAAAAATTCTTCATTCATTGAATGTTTACATTAAAACTACTTACACCTGCATGTAGAGGAAGTGGATAAATTTACCCCAAATAAATATATACTCTCGTTTATGTATGACTTAATTATTTAAAAGAAAATAGGAGGGAAGAAGAAGAATTAAGAAACCCCACGAGAATGACGAGGTGGGTATTTCAACGTCAGGTTCTCTGGCTCATCCGCTGAAATTCAACTTCACCTTCACCTTCCTAGCTAGTTCCTACTTTTCTTCTGCCTGCAGTAGATTGCACATTATTTTGATCGGATGAGATGAGATGAGATGAATTGTCCTATCATTCAGGAACATGCAAAAGGAAGCGTGTCTTAATTTCAAGTCCTCGAGTCGAGTTAGATAATTTTGGTAAGTATTTTCATTTTTTATGATGTGATATGTATTTAAATTTTTTATATTAAATTAATTGTCTTGAGGGATATATATATTAAATTGAATTAAAAAGATATTGTTTTTACATTAATTATTTAATTAAAATAACTTATTATTTATTTTTTAATTAATAGTTAAATTTCTTAAACCAATATTCTACATAATTAGATATTTACCGATTATCATTAAAATAATTTTTGGTTTATTAAATTTTTTTTTTTTTTGAGATTTTGTAAATTTTAAAATTTTGAAATCTATTTATATTATTATCACTAAAATAATGTTAAAATCAATTAAATATTTTTACAAAAAATTAACTTTAATTTTTATATATTGCATAAAAACATCACATGCAAGGGATGCTCATTTAATATTAATTTTGTGGATTAGAAGTTGTACGGATCATGTTTTGATTAACATTAAACAGAAATTACGTCAATATATATATGAGGTTTTGTTAAAATGTATAAATTTGAAAATTATATAATATACTAAATTATAATATCTTAAAGAAAATTTTTATTAAAACTTATTTTAAGTGGATACTTTTTTTATTGACATATGATTTTTAAATAAAATTGTTAAAAATAAAATCTAAATTAAATAATAAATATTTAAAATAATTTCATTAAATAGAATAATATAAATTAAAATTATTTTATATTTTAATCCATTTTTTTTTTTTATATTCAAGTCGCGTAGCATACATTCTTCAATTCCCATAAAGAATATTTCAAAAGTTGAGTTTTATATGAATCTATATAACCACTTGAAGAGTTAATTTAATCAAAATATAATGATTAAATATGTTTTTGGTCCCTGCAAAATTAACGATTTTTGTTTTTGGTCCCTCTAAAATTTTTCTTAATTATTTTGTCCCCACAAAAATTTTTTGTTTGCAAATGGTCCTCCTACCAATCTGGAGCTGATGTGGCACACTCTCTATCCTAGTCATTTTACATACGTGGAATGTTTTAACCTGTTAAGCATGTAATTAACTAATTAAACTTCTAATTAACTCTAAATCCTAATTAACTAATTAAATGACAAAACAAAAACCCTAGAATTTTGTCCCGGTACCAAATCATAAAACCCGGTTTGTGTGTGTGGTAACCCTAGTCCCTTTGCTTTCATTCCCATTCTCATCCCCCGTTCGTGGTGTTGAAGTTGATAGACGTGCACGAGCGAGAAACGCAGTGAGGACGCGTGATTGCAGAAACAGAGGAAGTGTTCGTGTTGCTGAAGTGGACAAAGCGTGTGTGGTTTCGAGCTGGTTGTGGAGCGTATAGGTAAGGGTTTACTGTTGTTAGATTCCCTCGTCAGTTTTCATGTGGGTAAAGTAGTGGGGACCATGGGAATGTTAAATGCTGTGAGAAAGGTGTCGTTGTTTATTCACTTGGACCCTCTCATCAATTTTTAATAACTGCTTTGTGATGTATTGATTGCATGAAGCAATTTTTAAATGTTTGTATGAATGGTGGAGGTTTTTTTAATTGAAAAAGTGCTTGTTTTATTTTGTAGGGATGTCTTTCTCTGTAGCTTTTCACGTGAAAGGTTCTTTTGTGAGTCACCCGAGACATTATTACAAGGGTGGGAGAGGTACACGTTATCCACAAGCTAGATGAGGACAAATGGTCTTATTTTGAGGCAAGTGGAATACTGAAAGAGGACTTGGGGCTGTCTGGAAAGCTTACTCTGTGGTGGAAAGAGAAAGAGGATTGCTTTGAAGATGGTTTGAAAAGGATAAGAGATGACAAGGATGCTAACACAGTGGCAAAGTATGCTATTAGTAATCACTGTGTTGTTGACATATATGTGGAAGCTGATGTGCAGGGAGGTAGTGGTGTTGGTCCTTCTTAAAATGTTCCTGTATCCTCAAGTGGCAAAGGGCAGAAGAGATCAGTGGGGGGAAGAAGTAAGAAAAAAGGATTATGGAAGAAGAAATAGTGGAGGAAAGGGATGTGGACAGTGCAGAAAATGATGGGGAGGATAGTGGTGACAGTGTATGTGATGTGCATTTTTCTGATAGTGAGGAAGAAATGATGGTTAGCATGGATGATGGGTTTGAGTTTCCTACTATGGAATCTGTGCAGACTGTTAGTTATGGTTCACCAAAGGGGATGAGGAAGAAATGTGTACCAACAAAGAGGCCAATTGGTAAAGGAAGAAAGAAGTCAGTTGCAAGGAGTGATGGTGGCATTCACATTACAGAGCCTGTTGGAGCAAGGGTTGAGTTTTCTACTCCCTTATTGCTTGGCACACAACCTCATGGAGAAGGGCACGACATGGAGTATGATTATATTAGTGAAGAGCTGGAGACTGATTATGACAGCTCTGGAAGTGAAGATGGGAGTAGGCCAAGGTATGTTAGGTATAGGAAAGAAGAGATGAGCAGACAGTTTAAATTTAGGCTAGGAATGGAGTTTGGTTCACTTAAGGAGTTTAAGGATGCCATTTTGGAGCACTGTGCTGAATGGAAGGGAGATAAAATTTAAAAAAAATGACAAGATAAAGGTTAGAGTTAGATGCAAGCAAGAATGTGATTTCTTGGCATTGGTGAGTAAGGTTTGAGGGAGTGCTACCTATAGGATGAAGAGTCTAGTTGACAACCACACTTGTGGGAGGGTATTTAACAACAAAAATGTGAAATCCAAGTGGGTGGCAAAGGCTATTGTTGATAAATTTAGGTCTGGGCAGAATGTGAGGTTGGCTGATATTATTGGGGATATAAGGACAACTTATGTAGCTGGCATTTCAGTGGCTGTTGCTTGGAGGGCTAAGAAGATTGCAAAGAAGTTGGTGGATGGAGACGCTGAGAAGCAGTACAACATGCTATGGCCCTACAGTGAAGAGTTGAGAAGGGCATGCAGTAGGAACACGTGCAAAATGCAAATAAACTGCCCACATCCCCCACTTATACCAAAATTTGGAAGCTTTTACTTTTGTCTTGAAGGCTGCAAAAGTGGTTTTATAAGAGGTTGCAGACCATTTATAGGTGTGGATGGGTGCCATCTAAAAACCAAGTATGGGGGACAACTCCTGATTGCAGTGGGTAGGGACCCAAATGACCAGTACTTTCCACTTGCATTGTTGTAGTGGAACTGAGACAAAAGAAAGTTGGAGATGGTTTTTAACTCTCTTGTTGGAGGATATTGGGGACGTGTCCACAAATATATGGGTCTTTATTTCAGACCAACAAAAGGTACAATACTTTTATTGGGGCAGTAGCAATATGCTTTTTTTAACAAATAAATTAATGGTATGTGATTAACTTGTGTTTGTTGTTGTCGTAGGGTCTAATTCCCACCTTTGAGGAGATGCTGGAAGGTGTAGAGCACAGGTTCTGCCTAAGGCACCTCTATGCCAATTTCAAAAGAAATTTGGAGGCGGAACCATGCTAAGAGATCTAATGATGGGGGCAGCCAAGTCAACATATATTGAAGCTTTTCATGAGAAGATGGACCAGATCAAGGAAATAGACCAGAAAGCATTGAGTGGTTGCAAGCTATCCCCACCAAAAGTTGGTGTAAGCATGCTTTTTCCTACTACCCTAGGTGTGATGTGTTGATGAATAACATTTGTGGGTCATTTAATGCTACCATTCTAATCGCTAGGGATAAGCCTATTATTACCCTTTTTGAGTGGATTAGATGCTACATAATGACTAGATTTGCAGTGCTTAAAGAAAAACTAGATAAGTATCAGGGTGAGGTTTTACCTAAGCCTAGAAGAAGGTTAAATAGGGAAATTGAGCATTCTGCAAACTGGTTTCCTACTTGGGCGGGGGGTTTACAGTTTGAAGTCACTCATAGCATGCAACCACAGAAATTTGTTGTTGATTTAGCAAAAAAATCATGCACATGTAACTTCTGGGAATTGGTGGGTATTCCTTGTAGACATGCAGTTAGTGCTATAAGTTATAATAGGGAGAGGCCAGAAACCTATGTGCACAGTATTATAAGAGAGAGGCATATGAGCTAACCTATGGCCAAACAATCTCTCCTATTAATGGCCAAGACATGTGGCCTAAGGTATGTCAACCTTATATACTCCCACCCACTTACAAACAAGGTCCAGGTAGACCCAAAAAATTAAGAAGAAGAGAGCCTGATGAGGAAGCAAACCCTACAAGGTTGAGGAGGAGCCACACAAAATATGCTTGTGGAAATTGTCAACAGTTTGGGCATAATACAAGAAAATGCCCAAAAAGACCTAAAGTGCAGAAAGAACCTGTTGAGAAAAATGGCCCTGCAGCATCCAATCCTCCAACTGAGGCTGCAAATACTGAGAACAATGGCCCTGCAGCATCCGATCCTCCACCTGGGCCAGAACCTGCTCAAGCATCTACTCACCCTAGTGTGACACAGGTAACTTCTAAACTTACAAAATTATTGTAGGTAGAATTTGAAATTCATATGATATTCAAACATCATAATCTGTCCAGGACAATTGTGTGAGGACAAATGCAACTCCTAGTGCTTTTAGTAATAAGGGCTCAAAGCCAAGTGTTGCACCTAAGAAAGGAAAATCAAAATCTGTGAGGACCAATGCTACTACTGCTGCTGGTAAGAAGGGCTCAAAGCCAAGTGATGACCAATGCTACTACTGCTACAATATTTCATTAACAAAATTCCCCTGAATACATCATCATCAAATTGTTTATAAGACAAGACTCAAACTAAATCTATTCCTACAATACAATACCAAAGCAAAGGTACATTATCATTGCATTTTATCCTACACTCTCTTACACATCCCTTCAAATTTCACCACTGCATAAACAAAGACTCCCACCGCTACAACCAACAGAAGAATGATACAAGCAAATGCAGCCTTCAACTTCACCCTTTCATCACATAATTTCTTTCGCAACTTTGTCACCTTCCTTTTCAGCCCCTCTATTTCATCTTCATAAAAATAGGAGTCCTCAAACCTGGGATGTTGCATGTCACACACTATCCCATCAGCCCACTTGAAGAAATTGCACGTCATTTGTCTCTGCAAACCCATAAAAAAATTTCGTTAATCCAAGGGACCAAGACAAACCCAGAAAAATTTTTCGTCATTCCCAGGGACCACAATACAGAAAATCCCTAAGTGTAGAATTTGGAAAATCAAAACAAAATGGAGACTTACATTCCAATTAGGGCATCTCCAAAACATTCTCCCAGGATTCTTTGTGGATTTCGACTGCAGCAACGCGGCCTCCTCACCGCAATCACACAACATCCTTCGCGCGAAAGAGGAGGAAGAAGAAGACTTGCAGGAAGAGTTGTGCTTGTTGCGAACGGAATCATTCCCTTTCCCTTTCATTGAAGCTCAACGAAGTGGAGAAATTAGGGTTCATAGAAGCAAAAGCTTTGGGTTCTCAGAATGAGGAAGATGATTTGGGTTCCCATAATGAAGAAGATGATTTTGGATTCTCACGTGACTCATCTGGTGGTGGTTTGTGATTATAAATTGTTAATTCCACATATGAAAATATTTTCCACATAGGATTGTGCTGACTAGGAAGGAAGGGAGACATGTCAGCTAATTAAGCACACTAATTACACAGGAGGACCATTTGCAAACAAAAAATTTTTGTGGGGACGAAATAATTAAGAAAAATTTTAGAGGGATCAAAAGCAAAAATCGCTAATTTTACAGGGACCAAAAACATATTTAACCCAAATATAAATATTTCCAACTCGAATAGATGACATATGGTTCTTGACTAAAAATTAGACTTTGCTAATGATACACCAAAGACTTTGCTAATGCACATGGCTGGTAACAAACAAGTTTTTTTTTTTTTTTAATTTCTTACCTATTACTGTAGGTCCGAAAGTTTCTTGCATGTCATGCCACGTGCTAGACTTGACTTTGGGTCTCTCAATTTGTGGGTGGAAGTAATTATTTTTTTTCTTGATAAAAGGTTAATTATAATTGATAAATTTTTAAATAGCAAGTATAAAATTTATATGGCTAAAATATGTTTTTATTTATGTGAAATGTTCCCAATTTAATTTTCATCACAATATTTATTTATTTTAATTCTCACAAAATAAAAAATAATTAAGATTGGTCTTTAATGTCCTTAACATTCATAAGACACTAAGATTTATATATTTTATAAGAACTAAAATAAAAAATAAAAATATTTAAAAGAACTAAAATCAAAATGAATACATTTAAGGGGATCAAAAATTAATTATAAAGATCATAATGTCATCTTTTCTTATTTTATGAGGACCAAAACTTTTTTTTTTATGAAAATGAAAATCAAATCGAATGTATTTTACATGGATCGTAAATATATTTGACCTAGTTTATATTAATCAAAACTTTAAAGAGTTATTAAGATATTCTAATTTATATTTAAAAAGAGTATTTTAACAAACTATATTTTTTTGTGTTAAACATGTGTATTCCTTATTATCTGAGAAATTCTATTCGGAGCTTAGTCATAGTTAAGTCTCCCCACCCCTCCCTAATTCTTTGTTTGTTTAAGTGTAAGTAAAGAAGAAATGAAGGAGAAAGCGAGAGATAGGAGAGAAGTTGAAACACTTCTCCAATTTGGTTCATGGAAGAAATGGAAAAAAGTAAGGAGGACCCGTGAACTTTTAACTTCCTCTCTCAGCTAGTGAGAGATATCGCAGAAATGGGAGAAAGAGTTCATACTCTTTGATTTTTCCGGTCTTCATCTTTGTTCTGTTATGGTGGCTGTGACTGGTTGAACGATGATGAGCAGCTACTCCTGCTCCGGCCACTGTCACTGCGACATTGGGGTTTTTAGGCAGAAGCTTCAATGGGACATTGATAGGGATTGGGTGGGACAAAATACGTTGTGGGTGAAGGTGTTGCTTGTTTTCATGTTTAATTAGAAAATAATTTTGTTAATCGAACAGAGGAATAAAGTAAAAAATTGTTGGGGTTGGGTAAATTTATTTCATTTAGAGCATGTTTGGTTTAGCGTTAGAACGTGATAAACTCATATTTCCAACGCTAGAAATAGTTACGTTGAGGAATCCAAATTTAAATTTGACCAGTTTTCAACACCAAACCAAACATACATTTACTTGTTTAGGTTGTGGCCATGGTGTTCTTGCAGTTGTTTACTTCTAGAAATTGCTTAAAATTATTTCCGGTCTCTTTATTTGCTAATAAATTGCTTGGTTGTGTAAATTGCTTAATAATAATAATAATTTTTAGATAGGTGTAGTTGAGAATAAAAAAAAAAAAACAAATTATCTCCTATCACTTATATTAAACCAAATAACTAAAATTTCACTTCTTATCTATTTCTTTCATACCAAACAACATATAAATCATCTCTATTTCTCTCTTTCCTATTTCTGTCTTCTCTATTTCTTTCTTTCTACTAGGGTTGGCCCAAGGGTAAGGCTGCTCAAGCCCTTGCTTTAGGCCCCCTAGTAACATCTTTTATACAAAAAATAAAAAATATTATTATAATTAGGTCTAGTTCATTGGTTTATAAATTGATTTTCCTCCTCAATGGTTGATGGTCCAATCCTTGCTAAATGAATTTTAACTTTTAAGGTCCCTTTCATTCACTTCATGTATTTAAAAAGGCCCCGAAATGAAAGTTTGCTTGAGGCCTCATTGCATATTAGGTCGGCCCTGCTTTCTACCAAACATAGCATAAAAATATGTTTAGTGAGAATCGAACCATTAGCTCTCCCACAATCTCAGTCTTGAGCCATAACTCTTTGATCAACGAGCTACATTTTGAGAGCTCATTAATAAATCTTAAGATATTTATCATGTATATTTTATAGTTAAGAACTAGTCAAAAGACCTTTACTCAAGTTAACACAATTATTGTTTTGACAAAAAAACTAAGTTTTAAATATATACCATCACCACAACTTTTATTAAAAGTTATAATATTTAATATATTAATAATATTAACTATTATTTTTTTTGATAAAAATCTTTCATTTGTAATTCTTTAACTTAAGGCACTAACTAACATTTTTACCTTTTTTTAATATTTATTTGAATTAAAAACTAAAAAGAATCATCATCATACTGCATGAACTACTTTCTACTGAAATAAATCACCAAATCACCGGTGTCCCTTGTTGTAAGGAAAAAGCTATTTCCATACTCAAATTTTGAGCTTAGAAAGTGCAGGAAGAAAAGAAAAAGAAAAATAAAAATAAAATGAAGAGAAAAAATAATACAAATAATTGATGCGATGGAAAAGAAAAAAAAATAAAAATAAAAAATAAATATAAAGAAGAGTGTAATAAAATAAGTGTAGGAAAATCAAAGTCATTGTTAATGATCTAACTTTTTCTAGTTTCTACCTTAGAACAGGGTGCTCCATTCTCTTAAGCTAAAATTTTTGGCCCCTTTTTTTTCTTTTTTAAATAAGGTGGTCCAACTCTTAATAGTTAATATTTTATTTACTCCCCTGGCACCCATTTAACCATTTGTCTTCTCCACTTTTTATTTTTTTCAAAAAAAAAAAAAAAACTAAAACCAATATTTGAAGTTTGAACGTGGAATGTGTGAAACTATCATCTACCTGCTGCAACCATCATTGCTTATGCTCCTATTAAAATTTTTGAAATGTTAGATCTCCGAATCCATTTGCATAAGCTTGGGATTGGTCCCTCTTCCGACACACAGAAGGGTAGCTTTCATGGCGTCAAACACTGCTAAAATTTTCAATCTTTGGAATCTGGGCTCCCTCTGGTAAGTCCAAAGCTCTCTTCCCACCCGTGTTCTTCTCCTGCACCACTCTTTGTCCTCTTCACTTTTTCTTCTCACCTCACCCTCCATCCTTGTTTTCATCTCTCTCTTCTCTTCTCTCAACAACCAAGCTTGCTTGTGTTGTGTGAATTGTGCTACTCTTCTCTTCATTATGCTAACTAACTTAACATTCTATTTCTGAATAGCTACTGCATTTTGTGTTGATGAATTGTAGTGATAATAAGCTTTAATGGAATGAAACGTTTTTCTTAAAAGGTTTCTTGTGCTCTGAGAAGTGATTGTTTTCAAATTTCAACGGAGAAGAGAAGAGAAGATGTTGTGCGCTTGCTCCGGTGAGCAATTCAAATTTGAAGAACCGCCACAGTCGCCGGAATCCCTCGCAACAAGGGATTTCTCTGCCAGTGGACTTTCTTCTAGGACTGCGGATTGGGAATCCAAATTTGATGAAACTCAAGTAGAAGAAGTTGAATCTACTCTTAAAGAAGCTCTTTCCTTAAACTATGAGGTTGCACTTAAATGCATTTTATCTTAAAGTTTGATTAATATGTCATTTGCATTGAAAAAATTAAAAGAAAAAAATGAAAATGAAAATGAAAATTCTCCTTGTGTGAGTGATTTTCAGGAAGCTAGGGCTTTGCTGGGGAGACTTGAATACCAAAGAGGCAACTTGGAAGCTGCCCTTCAAGTATTTCAAGGTATAGACATCAAGGGTTTGACCCCAAGGATGATCAAGGCAATTGCTGAAAGAATTAAGCAAAGAAAACCACGTTCCAAGGCTGACATAGTCATTCTTCCAAATGTCTTGTCACTGCATTCAGTAAGCCTGCTTCTTGAGGCAATTTTGCTTAAAGCATTATCCTTAGAGGAACTTGGAAGATACATTGGTTGGTGCCTATTCTTATCTTTATATGTCTCTTTTTAGAGGAATTTCAATGTTTCATATGCATGTATGTTGTTTGATTAAAGCATCTTCTCTTTTTCAAGTGTCATATAAGTTTAACTCCATTATGTAGATTTTGTGGATGAGTGGTTTGGCACTTGAGGGTGCTGATTCTGATGACTCTAGTTCTTTCTTATTCACCAGATGCTGCAAAGGAGTGCAGAATAATTCTGGATACGGTTGAATCTGCCCTTCCTAATGGAATGCCTGAGGGTATTGGTGAAGATTGTAAGTTGCAAGAAATGTTCCACAGAGCATTGGAGTTGCTTCCAAGCTTGTGGATCAGGGCAGGCTTTCTAGATGAAGCTGTCACTGCATATCGTCGTGCTTTGGTCAAGCCATGGAATTTGGAGCAACGAAGGTTGGCTGGTGTGCAAAAATATTTAGCCACAACTCTGCTCTATGGTGGTGTTGAAGTAAGCCTACCCTCTCACTGGCAAGTGTGGGGTCACATAACACCCAAGAGTAACATTGAAGAAGCAATACTTTTGCTATTAATACTGATGAGCAAGGTGGCAACTCGGGAAATAGACTGGGATGCTGAAATAATGGATCATCTTACATTTGCACTTTCAGTTACTGGGATGTTTGAGTCGTTGGCAGATCATGTAGAGCAGATCCTTCCAGGCATCTATAGTCGAGCTGAGAGGTGGTACTTTCTTGCTCTGTGTTATAGTGCAGCAGGACAAAATGAAGCAGCATTGAACCTTTTGAGGAAGGCACGTGGTAGTTCTGAGGCCAAGCACATACCCCATTTTCAATCATTTTTGTTTGGAGCAAAACTTTGTTCTCAAGATCCTCGCTATGCTCATGAAGGCATTAACTTTTCACGTGAAGTTATTGATTTAGCTAAGCACCAAAATGAGCATTTTTTGGGTCAAGGCCGCAAATTTCTTGGTGTTTGCTATGGAGCTGCAGCTAGACTTTCTGTATTGGATCATGAAAGAAGTATATTTCAAAAAGAGGCTTTGAATTTTCTAAACTGTGCTGCTGTAAGTGAGAATGGTGACCCAGAAGTGATGTTCAGTCTTGGACTGGAAAATGCAATTCAAAGGAATCTGGATGCAGCTTATGACAATATAATGATGTGCCCAGACATGATAGTCGGCAGTTCAAGAAGAGGTTGGCAGCTTTTAGCACTCATTGTATCAGCACAACAGCGGTTTAAGGATGCTGAAACTATAGTTGATTTTGCTTTAGATGAGGCTGGGGGGATGGATCAGTTAGAACTTTTAAGATTGAAAGCAGTACTTCAAATTGCTCAGCAGCAACCCAAGCAAGCAATTGAGAGCTACAGAATCTTGCTAGCACTAATTCAAGCAAAAAAGGAGCTATTGCTTCAAGATAAGAACTCTGATGAAGCAAAAACATTCAGGAAAGAGGTATGTATTACTTTTAAAGGATCGACTCCACAACATCCCTAGTATAGACTGATATAGTGATATTAAAGCTGATTGAAAAAATGCAATGACCCTTGTCTATTGGAAGCTGAAAACATAAGAGGGTTACATTTTTTAGACTAGTTAGTTAGTTAGTTAAACTAATACCCCTAAGGGTATGTTTGGGAATGTGGAGGAAAGGGGAATGGAAGGGTTAGGGGGAAATTGAGGGGGAAGAGCGAGGCAAAGACTTTGTATATAATTGACATTCTCAAACCCATAGGGCGGTAGGGCTTCCTACAAGGCTACAACCCTCCCTTCCCCTTCATTTCCCCCTTCCCAAACATATCCTAACGTTTTCTAGTATCAGGTAAAAAATCTCCCCCATCCTCCCCCTTTCCTAAAATTATATGCTAGAACTTTCACTTTGGATGACAAAAAATGATCATATGCTTAGAGTGGAGGTTTGGAAATTAATGATCAGGGACAATTTTTTGTTTTTATAGAAAAACTAGTATTGGTATAGTAGATTAGATTCATCTCCTCAATCTCAAAAAGAATTTCCCTCCTAACTTTTTCATCTCTCTTAGCAGGTAGTAACGGAAAGGAAGTTGGAAATGGAAGCCTGGCAGGATTTGGCTACCATTTATGCCGATGTTGGTTCCTTATTTGATGCAAAAGCTTGTGTTGACAAAGCCCAATTGATAGATTTTTTTTCTCCAAGAAGTTGGCATATTACAGGTAAGGAACTTGCTTACTAAGGTTTTTATTGTTGAACCACTGCATGTTTCTGCATGAAGAGTTTAAGTTGATGGTAAACTAATCTTCAATTCCATGGTTATGCATAATTGCAGGGATGTTGCTTGAATCTCAATCATTATACAAAGAAGCCTTTGTTTCCTTTTCAGTGTCATTGTCAATAGAACCAGATTACACTCCCAGCATCATTTCAACTGCAAAATTGTTGCTGAAACTTGGTATGCAATCACTTCCAATTGCAAGAAGCTTTTTAATGAATGCTTTGCGATTAGAACCCACAAACCATGATGCTTGGTTCAACCTTGGATTGGTTTCAAAAATGGAAGGTTCATTACAGCAAGCAGCAGATTTCTTTCAAGCTGCATATGAACTGAAGCTTTCAGCTCCAGTGCAAAAATTTGAGTAATTGAGACTAGGGAAAATAACCTGTTATGGTTTTTGTGAAGGAGGGAAAGTGAGCTTGACTTAAAGCATGATATAAAACACAAAAGCAGCAACTAAATAGCATAAATACTCATCCCACGGTTACCATTGCTTGGTTATTGATTCGTTCAAAATGTATAGCTAAATCTAGCTACATATCTATAGATTTTCTTCATTCTGTTATAATCAAACATAGTTGTTTCACGTGTTGAATTAATGGCGGAGGACAGAAATGGTAAAGCAATGCCTTTATAGTGTCCTGTCAAACAATGACAGGTACTATATTATTGTTGTTGTCATTATACTATGCTTGATTAGTTCATTACCTTTTTCGTATATTTCTGGTAATTATTGCTGTATTCTGAAAGGAAATTATTCTACCTTGCACGGTATAATGACCCTTCTACCTTTAGTAAATTATGATATAGAGGTCTTAACTTTGGATTACTTGAATACTATTCCTAAAATTGTAGGGGCGTTTGGTTTCAAAAAAGATTTCCTTTTTATTTTCTAAAACCAAATGGCTTCTTATGTACCCAAGAAAAAGATATGATCAAAACTGGGAGCAATTTTTGTTTGCCAGTAGCTCAAATTACGAGTCAAGCTTATGTTGCAATATTGTACCAAAGGTTGGATTAGGTGGTTGATGCATTCAAATTTTGTGGAAGGAAAATAGATTGTGTTTAACATCAACAAAGGAATAAAAACACCAAACTACATTCTCAACTTATCCTTGTTTCCTTTACACCACGAATTCTTTGCAATCAATCAAACAGAATATTTCTTGGTCTTGTAAACAACAAATTTAACAGATGGTACAATTGTAGTAAAGACCGTTTGTTCATCTTCGGGACAAAGAAAGCTGGCAGTGCAGAGAATTTGACTGGACCTATACTTAATACTGCAAGGCAAGAAAGGAAAGACCAATGAGGCAAATGATCTTATAAAATCTAAACTGTAAGGAGATATTTTTATTGTATACAAAAGAAGGTAGAAGTTTCAATTAATTTAACAATTCATTCTTTTTTCATCAACTATTTATGCATTTATATAGATGTTAATGCTCATTGTCTTAACATTATCTCTGTTAATAAAAACTGTAAGTTCATTTTGATGAAACTTAAACTTAATAAAAATGCTAAACCAATAGCAAAAAATGCAACCTTTTATCAAATGGATCATGTACCTTACAGGTAATAAACAATTGACTCGGTCAGACAAATTGCCTAACCTCAATCCATCTGCCTCTGCATCAACAAATGAAAAGGTCAA
Source organism: Sesbania bispinosa (assembly GCA_026901365.1). Classification (NCBI taxonomy): domain Eukaryota; kingdom Viridiplantae; phylum Streptophyta; class Magnoliopsida; order Fabales; family Fabaceae; genus Sesbania; species Sesbania bispinosa. The sequence goes on along the minus strand of QLOH01000054.1, from coordinate 2,488,361 downwards.
ATTGCTGGGACAACAAAGCAACATATCAAAGGGAATTGATTTTTCTTTAGAAGAAAGTGCAATAAATAAAATATTTCCTAATCAGTATGCAGGGAATTTCTCTAGAATTGTATATACTTTAGGTGAATTAACAAGACAAGAGTATGAGTGAATACTTGCCAAAATTTAAGCGGCCCCTTGAATCACTAAACCTTTACAAACGGTTCTCCATTGTCGGAGTTATCAGCTTGCTTTTCCGTTTCTGGTTGCTTTGCCTCTCCTGGTTGCTCTTGCCTGCAACCACAATAAATTAATTAATTAAACACCTAAAACTTAGTCTATATAAAAAATATACCTATATCATCTTCACCCCCCAAATTAACTTTTTTTTTTCTTTTTTAAAAAAGGCAAGGCGTTATAATAGCATTGTTTTTCCCCATGCTTCGTTACTAATCAATAATCACAATGGGGCAACGTATATATGGACTTCCACAAACATGTCAGAACATGAATGAATGTATGTATGCATGTATATCCATAACTCAGATGTGGAAATATTAACGTTATCATAAGCATATTCACAAAAATGAATTTCCACAAATACACATGATGATCAAAGTTCTAACACATATACCAATTAATAAATCCATGAAAATTTGCAGGAATGAATGCAATAATGGATATTAAAATGGTTTAAATTAAAAGAAAAAGAAGGGTATGTAGATAGATAAGAAAAGATGATGCCTTTTCTGGGCGGCTTCAGCAGCTCTAGCGCGGGCTTCTTCAGAGGCCAATCTTTCTTCCTCTTTGGTCATACGCTTGTTGCCTCCGTCGAAGCAACCAAAGCACAGCCCCATGTTTTTTGGTCCCTCTCTCTCTCTCTCTCTCTGTCCCTCTCCCTATTGCCCTCTTTTTTCTTAATTCTGGCCTTTACGCCTCTTACAATCTGTATTTTCCTTCTTTTTTAAAACTGCATGCCTACGTACCTTCCCCTTTTTCGTTGGAGTTTGTCTTGTCATCCCCTTCTATTGTGGATGGGATGAGGAAGGATGATGATGACTAACATATTTCTATATTAATATTACTATTAACAATTATGTAACAACATATACATACATAACCCCTATCTACGTGCTTTGCATCTTCTATCAAAATCCGTTGCCCCATTCCGCGTTAAATATGTGTCACCCACTAATTCGTTACCATGATGTTCTGTGCTTTACCAGAAATACATATATATTAATTAATTAGTATCTATAATCAAATATTAATATAGAATTAAAAGTATAATAATTAACATTAGCCATTGAGAAATTATTATTGTATATATAACATCTTGTATAATCATAGAGTAATAGAAGTGTGAGATATATATGATGATTAAAACGATGGAGAGAAATTGGAAAAAAAAGTATTGTGTAAGATATTGTATAAATAATAATATATCTCAATCAAATTTGATAAATTATATTATATTTATACAACAATCTTATATAACTCGTGAGAGATATAGGAATAAAAGATGAAAAAATGTGATATATATATATATATATATGATAGAGAGTAAAAAAATGTTATATAAATTATTGTATAAAATTGTCATATGAATTGATAGACTAGTCAAATTTTATCTTAGGTGAAATTTTTAAGTGTAGTATTACTTGACAAAAATGTGGGAAGAGAGAAAGTAATTTTTTTGTTAAATGGATAAAAATGTCCCTATACAATATTTGGGACAAAAAGAGATTTGTGTTTAGTAAGAGTATTGTTGTAATTGCACACTCATCCTTTACATTTATCTCCAATTTCTCCCCACTTATGGGAAGATTAAAAAAGCATGGGACCCACACATTTTTCTTTATCTCTTTTTTATTTCTCTCCTCAACCAAACAAGGTTGATTCCATATTTCTCTTATATCTCTTTCACCGTGACTCTCTCCAATCAAAGAAAGCATAAAGGTGCGAACACATTATAAGTGACTTGATTATAGAGCGTGTTTGGTAAAATTAGCTACAAAGCTAGTTGGAAATTGAAAAACTAGTTGATTTGATTGAAAATATTTGGTAAAACTAGCGAAAATTGTAAAATGACATATAAGAACATCATTAATTATTAAATAATGATGAGTGGGAGTTGTTGAGCAATAAACTTATAATAAATTTTCAGCTAGTGGTTGAAAAAGGAAGCTTTTTTTAAAAAAGCTACCTCAAGTAGCTTCTTAAGAAAAGCTAATATCTATCTAAAAAACCTACATTACAAAACATTAATGAAATGATTTCAGCTAGCAATTTTAACTTTCATATCTAGCTTAAATGTCTTACAAAACACACTCATAGTAATTTTTTTATCCATTATTTGATAATTGATACATAGCAAACAATTTTGAAAATAAAGTAGCAACCTAAGTAGATGCGGACTTAATTGAACTTGTTAATAGATAGTTCCTCTAGTGTTAAATATAAGTAAAAATTAATTAACTCATGCTAATTAATAATATTAGTTAATCTCATTAAATTTTCTCAATCTCACGTAAAAAATAATCGACATTCTCTAAACTATTATTTGTAATATTTGGATTTGGATCGTCTCTAGTCCCTTCGACTTCTCCAGCAAAATTTAGTTGTGACATATCTATTAGACACTAGGTAATTAAAATTCGTAGCTAATGCCTAACTATTTTACAACTAAATTTTGCTAAAGAGGTAGGATTGATGGAAAGAACCCATACACCTAATATTTATTGTAACATGAATTATTGAAAATAAAATTTGAATTAAATAAGGGTATTTTAAGATACAACTATTTAATAGGGTGAAGTTATTTAGGCTCAATTTGTTTCTCCATTACACTAGACATAATTGATTTTACAACAAAAAAATCGCAACTATTGAAACATGGTTGGGATTCATGCAAACTTGGTTACGGCTCCTCACAATGTTAAACCAAACTTAATTTTACTTATATTTTGAATTATTAAAATTGAGTTTTGAGTTGCTTATATTTGTAGATATAATTAAATATATATTTTAGCATAAAATATGATCATTTAAAGAATGAAAAAAATTACTTTTGCATGATTTATAATTCTAACAAAAAAAAAAGAAATTAAGAGACAATGAAGGAGCTTGAATTGATCTATCACCACTTGAAATTTTCAAGAACCTTACAGAAAAACCATTAACCACTTGATATACATCTGTCAGCTCTAAATATTTCCATCACAATTTACACTCAGAAAACGTCATCAAGAGACAGATTGAATTTTTAACCTGTCTCAAATTAAGAAAAACATACACATATTTACACAAATTAAGAACACCCCTCCTATTCCCAATCCAGAAATAAATGGAAAGAAAAAAAACAGGGAACGAATGAACATATATATCAGATAATTCTTAAATTAACCTTCACCAATCACCAGCTTTTCTGGTGACCATGTTTTCCTGAACTCTTAGAATCAACACTTGTTGGAGAAAGTTCCCCATCAGTAGTAATCACCATCTTCTTTTCACTCAAACCTCTAACATAGTCCTTCTTCTTCATCATCCCTTTCCTCTGTTTCATCGAACTACCACTCAATGTGGGGACTATGTACCACATAACACATGTGCACAGTGTTGCAACTGATCTCCCAAACACAATCAAGAACACCAAAATTAATATCATGATTGCTGGCACATAGAAAGATGGTCTCTTTAATTTATTCCAAGAGAACCCAAAGTTATTATTCTTCTTCTTCTCTGTCTTCTTATGATCAGATTCAGATTCCAACTTGTGTTGCTGCTTTCTCTCTTCCACATCCATTGGCTCTGAGAATGATGTCAAGTGTCGTATTTTAACCTCTTCACTCTTGTGTTGCTTCTGGTCCTTGTTGTTTTTCACTTTGACAACAATTGGGACAAAATCATTAGAGCTTGAATATGCAAAGCGAACAAAAGATATGTCTTGAGGACTCATTTGGGAATAAACTTTTTGCCTTCTTTGATCAAGATCTGCAAGAAGTTCAGAAAACTTGTCTAGGCCTCTTGTGGAGTATGGGTTGTTGTCCCTGCTATGATCCTTTCTTTTGGACTTTCTGGGGCTAGAACATGGTCCACCATCTTCTTCTTGGTGGAAAGTGCTTGTGCCGCAAATAAAATTGTTCAGCATATGGAAAAGATTAGTTTTTTTGGATCAAAAGGTGTTGTTGCCGAAAGGAACTTGATTTTGGAAGGAATAACAGTGGAATTGTAGAATAGATTAGATTGAAACAGAGAGGGGGAAGTTGAGAGATATATTTATTCATGAGAGGAGAGAAGACTTGACTGGATCCAATTTGCAAGCACACGCCACAGGGTCAAAACAGAGGTTTGAAATTTAATAATAATGTAGAAGTTTACAATTACATTACAATGTGGCTATGTTTGAATTCTTGGAGAGGAGGAAACAGTTGCTTGTTTATTTTATTCTTTTTAGACTAAGTAATCAAATATATTTACGAGGATATGATGGCGTTGAAAAATGATTTGAGGATTATAAATTAAGAGAACACGTTACTTGTGGAAGGGTCCACGAGGGTGTTGATTATTGAATAGGTCTGTGTCATTCATTAATTAATACAACAAATTAATTCCACGATGCCGCCAATAGTTTATCATATGATATGACAAATCAAATCGTGTCTTCTAGAAGGAAATTAGGTTGACATTTATAAACCTAAAGCTGAAAATGAGTGGCAGCAATGGTAGTTAGCAAGGACAATAACTGACTTTATGGTGCTTGCTTGGCTTAGTTGGAGGCACAAAAGTTTTTAGAAATTAATTACATTTGCAACAAAATTTATAAATATCCATTAATTTGTTTAGGAAAATTTTTAATTTTAATTGTTTGTATATATACAAAATATGCTCAAATATTTATTTATTTTTTAACTAAATTACAAGTATTTTAAAGGTGATTTCACTCAAGTCAAAATATGCACCACACTGTGGAGTTAGTTAGCTCTCTCAATTCCAATATTGAGAGTTAGTATCACTATAATGTGAATGTTTTTTATTCGAATAGAATTGTCACCTGTGAAGGACATTGGTAATTTATTAAAAAAGAATAATTTATTAAAAAAGAATAACTCAATCTAACAAGGTTTAAATGAATTTATTTATTTTTTAATTATTGAAGATAGTGATTTTATCTATACAAATACAAGTTTAATTAATAAATTAGTTATTAAAAAAATAAAGTTCATTATTTTGTAATGTGTTTTAAACATAAAAATGATTTACAAATTAATCCAAGTACTTCTTCATATTGAGATCTAAATATTAAAAGTTCATGTGATTAAGTTTTTATTAAATTGTTATTGTAACAATTTTAAAATAATTTTTGATATGTTTATAATATGAAACTATGATTTATCTTGTTATTTATTTTCTTATGTTACTCTGATGTTATTTTAATTTTTTTTAATTACATATTTAATAATTTAATTTTCACCATAGCATAAAGATTTAATTATAATGTATTAATAAAATAAAATGAGGTTTTGTAATATTTATGAAATGGAGGGGTTTTAAGTAATAAGTTCAAATCTATAATAAGAGCACTTTTATCAATTTCACACAAAAATAAAGGTTGAGGATTTAAGTGTAGTATATTTATGAAATAGGAGGGGTTTTATGTAGGGTTTAGAAAAAGAGCTAGGGGGTTGTGTGATAAATGCGAAATAAAAGGGAGGTTGAAGTAATGTACTCATTATTTTTTATTGTTTGAGAGAGGGAAGGGAGTTTTACAATTTTATCCCTAACTGAATCTTTAATAAATAAATAATAATATAATATATCCTTTTTAGTAATTTTATTTTTAAAAGTGATTTTATTTATATCATCCAAATAAAATCAATTTTTCTTAATCCAATTTTAAAATATTATATCCAATGACAAATCAATTCTCTTAAAATTACTTCTATCAACATCAATTCTCTTAAAATCAATTCAACTAAATCATTTATATCTAATTTTGAACCAAGTGAGTATGGATGGAAATAGATTAGATTGTTTGTCGTGGTCTTATGACCTATCTTATTTAAGGCCTAACTTGGTTTGACTCGTTTAATAAAAAGATGAGACTTAGATTTTTAAAAAAGCATTTTTAATTAAATAAATCAGACTTGGACTTTTAAAAAAAGTCTATTAAGCGGGTCAACCTATTTATAAATAATATTACTTTTAATAAAAATATAAATATATTATATATAATAAATATTATAATAATATATAACTTTTTAACATGTTGACCTATTTAGAGATAAGTATGTTGATCTATTTAAAGGTCCATGTACATATTTACATTATTAAAAAATAAGTCTATTTGTTCGTATACACTACTAGCCTATTTAGAGATAAGTCTATTGACATATTCAAAGACCATAATATGAAATGAACTTTTAAACGTGTTAATAGGACAAATCAAATTTTCTAACAAGCTAATAGACCGACCCTAAAAAAATAACATAGGACAAATAACAGGCTAGATTTAAACCAAAAAAATAACACATATAAGATTTAAATTTTACAAAATCTAACTTGATTTGACTTACTTCCATCATTATCCATGTACATCAAGATAAACATTGACCACTTGTATCATTGTCAATGCAGCTACAAAATGTCTTTATTAACTTTTTTTTTTATTTTGGTAAATGGGAATAAAGAATAAATGTCTTTGTTAATTTGATATGAAAAGTCTATCTCACCACGTCAAAAAAAGAAAAGTCTATTTCACCGATATATTTAATTAAAAAAAAAATCGTGTGACTGTGATGCATTTGCCATTATAGTTGCATTGACTCCGTTAGGGTGATTATGAGTCGGGTTGGGTTATTGACGAACCCAATCAGATAAAGAGATATTAGATTGTGTTTTTTTTCATTTTTAGAGACACATCCAACTCAATTCAACCCAACCCGATTATAATTGAATTGGGTTGGGTTGAATCAATTCGGTCCAACATTCTAACATGTTTGTATTTGTAAATAAAATACAAAATAAAAAATACTTTAAATAAAAAATATAAATTGTCATTATAAGTATGATAAAAATAAAAACCTATAATTTGATAATAATGAAATCAATTTATGCAATATTAAATATTAAAATGTGTAATTTATTAGTACAAAAAATTATAAAAAAATATTTTTTTATTAATGGTTGGGTTGGGAATATGAAAACCTGATATCCAACCCAATCTAATTGGGTTTTTCTGTATGGAACCCAATCTGACCCGACTACCCAACTCAACCCGTCTTTTTTAATTGAGTTGGGTTGGGTTGATCGGTTTACCAAACCCATAATCACTCATACATTCCAGAGTAATAATTTGAGTGATCATTTTTCAAAATATTTTTTTTTAAATCTAATTTATTTTATTTTAATAAATTAATAATTATATATCACGTTCAATCATATAACATATACGTTGGTAATATAGCCTTCAATTATATTTTACCATCATATCATATAATATTATTATGTATTGAAATTACATTTATGAGATAGTGACTAGTATTTTTTTTTTTTTTTTTGTCGAATAGTGACTAGTATCTATATTATTATTATATTTTCGCGTCCTTAATTCTCAACGTTGCACTCGCACTGCCCGGGTCCAATAAAGCGGCGGGTCATCCTAATTTGTTTTCTCTAGCAAACTCCGTGCGTGCCTGACAAACAACACGTTACACATGATGTTATTAAAAAAAAAAAGTAAAATACACACATCAAATTCTTTATATGCTATTAAACTATTAATTAAAGAATCAAATCAAATAATTATATCAATCCCGATTTTTCCACACCTGCATGATAAACACCGGTCACACACCTCACTTTTTTTTTTCTTTTTTTTTATATGTGGACAATACACAATTTTTTTTTACAATTTCTTTTACAAAAAAGTCTGATCTTTTTTTTTTCTAAAAAAAATTTATTACTGGTTAATCAGATTAATAACCTAGTTAACCACCAACTTAAATGGTATTAACCACATGCTTGAACAGTACTTTTTTTAAATGTGAACAGTACCTACTTTTTTTTAAAAAAAATATTACCGGTTACCCAGATTAATAACATAATTAACCATCAACTTATATGGTATTAACCACATGCTCACTTGAAATCAAAATTAAAGGTTTGTCATTTTGAATAGTTATCCGAACTGATATCAATATTAACCATTTGAGCAACTTATTTAACCACGTACTAACTCATAGTTAACCACCTTTTATCTCACTTATAATTATTAACCAGATTAATAACATAGTTAACCACCAACTTATATGGTATTAACCACCTGTTCACTTGAAAACAAAGTTAAAGGTTTGTCTTTTGAAGTTATCTGAACTTATATCGATATTAACCACTTGAGCAACTTATTTAACCACATAATAACTCACAGTTAACCATTTTTTACCTCAGTTATAATTATTAACCAGATTAATAACACCGTTAACCACCAACTCATATGGTATTAACCACATGTTCACTTGAAAACAAATTATTCACCAGATTAATAACACAGTTAACCACCAACTTATATGGTATTAACCATTAACCAGATTAATAACACAGTTAACCACCAACTTATATGGTATTAACCACATGTTCACTTAAAAACAAATTATTCACCAGATTAATAACACAATTAACCACCAACTTATATGGTATTAACCACCTGTTTACTTGAAAACAAAGTTAAAGGTTTGTCATTTGAAGTTATCTGAACTAATATCAATATTAACCACTTGAGCAACTTATTTAACCACATATTAACACACAGTTAGCCATCTTTTGTCTCACTTATAATTATTCAAAGTGATTAAATGTTAAGCACTTGAGCAACTCATTTACCCACATATTATCTCACATTTAATCATTTTTGTCTACTAACTCACACTTAACCACTTTTTTACCTCACTTGTAATTATGATTAATGCTATATAATTTGGTGGTTATCTATGTTGTCAATATGGTTAATTATAGATAGAATATTTTTTGTAAAAAAAACATGTCACTGTTCACATAAAAAAATTTGGTAAAAAAAAAGATTTTCGGGTGTGCCATGGGTGGATACTGTGCGGGTGTGGAAAAAACATTTCTGTAATTGTATAGTTATTAAAGAAATCCTCATAATAAGAGTTAGTTCCATCACAAGATAGATATCTTTGATTTGATAAAAATGGCCTCTCATAAAAAAATTCATGATTTACAAAAAATTCAAATAATTATTTATTAATATATTTTTTATGAAAGTTAATTAATTAAAAAATTTACTTATCATTATCCAATTTAAGAATTTAATGATAGACACAAATAATATATATATATATATATATTAATGCCTCCAACTTCAGTTTAATATTTTTTTTCCTAACTGTTACAGGTCTAGTGTCTAGACAGAGAGACTCTCATAGTAAAGTTTTGAAAAATTAGAGGAATTACTTAATGAATCTTTATATATAAAAATAGGGTAGTCTAGGGTTTCCAAGAGATAATCTTTCCCTCTTAAATTAGAGGTAATTAAGTAATTTTATTGAAATAATTTATTTTATATTTTTTACACAATTAATTAAATAACATACTATTAATTATAATAATGAATATTTATTTTTACCGAGTTTATATTTTTAACTATTCTTTGTATTTCCACAATTTGGGAATGGCGGGTGGGGGTTAATTGTCTCTTTAATGTTCAAATTAATATTTTACACAAGTTATTAAATAACATACCATTAATTATAATAATGACTATTTATTTTATTAACTTTATATTTTTAAGGATTTAATTAATATACACTGTCAGTGTAAAGAAATTTTATACGAACATCCAATGGTGTGTCGCCACATCATTTAATAAATGTGATACGTGCTATTAAATTCAATCAATGATGTGGCAGTACATTGTGACACATCATGTGTTATTAAATTCAATCAATGATGTGGCAGTACATCATTGGATATCTGTGTAAAATTTCTTTACACTGACAGTGTATATATATTAAACTCTATTTTTAACTACTTTTTGTATTCCACAATTTGGGAATGGCAGAGTGGGGGTAATTGTCCCTTTAATGTTTAAATTAGTGGATATTTATCTTCAATTGTTAATTATAATTATTAATGGATGTTTACCTATAGTTTTGATGTATTTTCATTGTTGTATCTTCTTAAACAATATGTTGCTTATTTTTTTTATGCTGATTCTACTATTTATTTAAGTTATATGAGGTTCATAATTTTGTGCAAAAAAGAAACTTTTCACTATAAATTTGAATCTTTATTACATGAGGATATATAACTTTGTTAACCGTAATAATTTATTTTCACATTCCTTGATGGGGTTCTTAAATTTCTCTTCCACTCAAATATTATTCACATTAATAAGTATTTACCTTTACAATAGAATTGCGTGTTTTCTTTCCTTTGTAATAAAAAAAAAAGAATTGCGTGTATATATATATATATATACATGTATATTCATATTTTACAATGAAATAAATGTCTTTTTTTTATGCTATAAATTTCTACATTTATGAATTGTTTTATTGATGAATATGAATGTTCTATTTTTCATGGATATAGGGAAGTAATTTGTGTATGGTTATAAATCCTAACAAAATTTTCCTGCCCAAAAGTGGGATAATTAGGTCATTTGTTAAAACTAATAATATATTTTTCATTTATTTTACTGAAAAGATTAATTACATTGTCATTAGTTAAATTAATATCTATTTCTCTTCACATTCATACCTATAATAACTTTTTTCATTGAATGGGGGGTTTCATAATCACTTTGTATTCCATTAAGTGTTTTCAATCATTTCTTTATCTGCTAACAATTTATGTCTTTATTTTATCAATTCTTCTCTCTCGCATTTTTTTACATGATAAATAAATTACAATATTAAGTTAATTGAGCTATATTTTTTTAATTTTTATTCATACAAGATATATTAATTGAGTTATGAATTTGTATTTTATTAATTTAAAATTTATAAATGCAAGATATATTATTACATTTAAGTTAGAATAATTAAGTCATTTTTTGTTTTTATTTTTAGTTTTAAATTTTAAATTGTATAATATATATAATATTAATTGAAAATAAAAAATAATAAAATAAAAATATAAAGACATCATTAGATATTAAATATTTTGATATATATGTCATGATAATGGACAAATTTTCAAAATCTCGAGTGTAATTTATAAATAAAGTTTTACAATATTTAATAAATAAGATTTACATAATTTATTATTATACTTTATATTTTTAATATATCTTAACGGTATTATTACACTTTATATATTTTCCGCCATTTTTGTTAAAATCAAGTACAGTATTGTTAATAAAAAAAAGTACAATATTGATTTTCTTAATTTTTTTCATAAAAAATATTACTCCTTCATGATCTTTTTATATGGAACTTCTTATAAATTTTTGTGATCCTTTAATAAGACACTTTACAACTTCAAGGTAACATTTATTATCATTCTCTTTATTTACTCATATTAACTTTAATATCTTTCTAATTATCAAATGGTAATAAAGTTAGTTCATGATATTAAATAAGGGTAAAACTAGAAAGTTAAACAATCTTTTAAATCTAAGATAAAATTAACTAACTTTAACCAATTTTATTTATATGTATAATTCAGTTAAGTGTGTCTTATAAAAACAACTAAATGAATTATTGCTTTATCTAAAAAATTATAACTCATTATTTTCATACCATTATCTTTTGGTGCATCGCACGGGTCCACGCACTAGTAAAATCATAAAGATAGTGGTGTAAAACAATTTTAGGCGATCATGATGTGATACCACATCATTTAATGAGTATGACACCTCATGTGTTATTAAACTCAACAAATTATGTAGCAGCACATAATTTGTTAGCAGCACATCGTTGAGTAACCATGTAAAACTTACACTGTCAGTATATATATATTAAATCCTAAAAATAGTTAACATTTTATTGGTTTTTTTAGGGTTAAACGTCGATATCAAATTAATGAGCTATTGAGCTCCAAGAGCCAAAATAATATAGTTTACAAGAGAATCAATCACAAAAGGCTTATCCTCTATCCAAACACTAATTTACTAATGAATAGGACATTTTTGTAATACTATCTGCAACCTTGTTACAATCATGAGTAACTAAGCTTAATGATAATTCAGAGAAATAAGAAATTGGAGCATAAATCTCTGCAATCAGCCACAACATCATGAAAATATATGCCTGAAGCAATTCCCTACACTGTTTCGAATATTATATTATCAAAGTATAGCTCTCTGGCTAAATTTGTTGCCCAATAAAAGCATTTCGCTTGTGTAACTTAAAAAACATTAGTGTGGAGAATTGTGGAGCAGCTATGGCAAGACCGCTTGAGTCTCTTTGTTATAATTAATTAAAGAAACCCCTGCACTTCTATGTTTACACTTTGAGCAAAATTATCTTTGTGAAGGATAGATATTACGAACTGAAAAGACTCATTAACACACACTTTTCATCGTATCGTGTGATTGGTTAAAAGTCACATGGGTCTCATCACATTAGGAGTGGGACCCACATAATTTGGTGGGACCCATGTGAATTCAAACCAATCAAATGGAGTGTATTGGAAAGAGCGTGTTAGTAGCACTCCTCTTAGAAAATATCTTGTCCCACTTGCAATTAGATGAAAGCACATGATGAACAAAGAGAAGAGGATCAAATAAAATCACGTAACTTTAATCCGTTCCTCTTAACACTGTTAACTTTTTACATTAACGTGAGAAACAAATTTTTATGTCAGCTTCTAGTCAGATTCAACGACTATGATGTGATAATTGAATTACACCTTAGCTCATCCAGTCAATTTTGTTGGCCTTTCTTTTTCATGAAAAATATAAAGTTAAATTTAATAAAAACCCTAAATAAAATTTGACTAAATGAGCTGGGGTGTAATTTAATTGTCGCATTATGGTCATTAGAACTGACTGGACAAACTGACGCATAAATTTGTTTGTCACGTCAGCGTCAAAGTTAACAATGTTGAGAAAATTGACTAAAGTTACGTGATTTAAGAACTTGAGGGACTCAAACCAATGGTTTTAAAATTTAGGGACTAAAACCAAATTTGGGTCAAACTTAAGAGATTAAAAACATATTTAACCTTTTTTTAATTTAATAGTTCTTCTTTTTGTTGAATAATTTAATAGTTCTTACCATTTAATAAAGTGAGACGCGTCTTGTGGTTATCCGTGGGTCTTCTATGGCCATTTTTCAAAGGCTCGTTTACTCGTTTCAAGTAGACGACTTGTACTTGCTAGGAGGGATGTAAACGGGTCTGACGTAACCCAATACAACTCGAATGATGTCTAACGGTTTGGTTAAGATATTTGGTTTGTTTCGGGTCTTGAGTTTGCTTATGCTGAAACCGATAGATCAAAACAGAAAAATAAGTCCTAATCTTATTTCATTTTCATGCTTGGAGAGAAAAAAAATATGTGCAACGGCAACACAAGCAGGGGTGGTTCCCCAAACCCTATTTCATCTGCTACTCTCATTTTATTTTTTCCCTGTTTTTTCTTCTTTTTTTTTTCATTTTATATTTTAATTCCATTTCATATTTCACATTTTTTTAAAAGGAAAAATGCTCATGACCCGATGGCCCAACCCAACCCGGACATATTCGGGTTGGTTCGAGTCGGGTTACTCACCCAAAAAAATTAAAAACGCGAATCAACCCAATCCGTCATCATTCTATTGGTTCGGACTTTATGTCACTCCAAACTCAACCCGATTACACCCCTGTTTGCTAGAGGAAACTAAATTTGAAAAGTGTCAAACAAATGTTTAATTTTTGGAAAAGGCTAACGAATTCCCTAACATTGTGTTTGGGTAGAGAAATTTAAAATTACTAGAATTCATGTGTTAAAATAGTACAAGAAAGAATTCCAAATGATAAATAGAAGGATTTTTTATGACAAATAGGGAAATTTCAAATGACAAATATTGAGAGAGAATTTCAACATTTCTCTTTTATGTTCAAACTTTTTAAATTGTCATTGTCAATTCCTCTCATTTTAACAATTCACTCAACATTGTCTATTATAATTTTGAGAATTCTAAAATTCTCCATCCAAACACAAGGTAAGGTCACTGGTTAAGAAACCAAAATTAGAAAATTTGTATTTAATTGTGTAGCATTTAATATTATAAATACAATTAATAACGTGATTTTCAATAAAGACCAACTCCCTCCATTGCAATTTATTTGTCACTTTAGTAAAAAAATTTCTTTTCATTTTAACTGTCTTTCTCTAGTTTCAATGTAGCATTAATTTCCTTTTCCATTTTTACCCCCAAATAATTTTTATAGAAAAAGAGTTTTTAGAGTTGAGTTTTCACATTAATTTATCCTACATTTAATGCATTTGGAAAAATGAATAAGGATACTTTAGTAAAACCGTTATACCTACTAAGTTATTTATTATTTTTCTTAACCGGTGTGAAAAAACCTTAAATGGCAGATAAATTAAAATGAAGAGAGAATTAGTGTGTTTGGTAAGATAAATAAGTTAGCTATTAATTTATTTGACTATCTTATATGCTAGTTTGACCAACATAAAAGTGTTTGGTAAAATATAAGCTTCTAGTTTATTTTAGGATCTCCTAGTTTATCTGCTTATAAGTTACAAGCTACATTATCTACCTTATAACTTATAGCTTGTAACTTATTTATTTTTCTTCCATTTTTATACCTCATATTTTAATAAACTTTTTTATTTGTCTTCTTTTTACATCTTTTCACGTCATTTTACATTTATTACATAGTTTATCAACTAATTTTATCAAACCCATTATATATGAATTCTTTAACCAATATCCTTAAAATCATCTCAAATGGGAGTTGCTTAGTTAAAGTAGTTAAGAGAGAGAAATCGAATGTAGTTAAGAGAAAAAATAAGGATAGTTAGTTAAAATAAATATTAAATAAGGATATGATTGAAAAAAAATTATTAATTCTTCTTGAATATCTTAAATAACAAGAGTTTTGAAACATAAGTAAATGCTAATCCAACAAGAGTTTTGGAACAGATGTATCTACTTGGTTAATGAGAAATGTAGGGAATGAATTTTAATAAAATTTATTTATTTGATTTAGATGTTTGAAAGGGAGGGAAAGAAAAGAATGGGAAAAGAAATTCACGTCCCTCTCAAAAGTCTGGAATAAGATGTCTAAGGTGTGGTTTGTGTCTGATTCTGAAATGGTAATATACTAGTGTACATCATTAACAATGGAGCTCTCAAATCGCAGAGCATTACAAAAATAAAAAGATATATACTCAACATAAAATTATGTATTAAAATAAAAAAATACATAAAATTATGTATTGGAATTTTCATTCGAGATCCGCGTTACTTTCCGTCCAGTATAACTGAAAAAGATATTGCTAAAGTTCTCAAACATATTACAAATACCTCCAAAACAGCAACCCTGGTTTCAAAAATTAAAATGAATCGATTTCAAAGAACAAACGAAAATCTCGTTCAGAACTATTAGGATGAATGGTTCTGATTTTGAGAATACTGTACAAAGATAACCAAATTTGGTAGTTTCTTTTTCGGCCGTTAGACAAGTCCTGAATTGGGTAATATCATGAAACTAACTGGCAACTATACTACTTACATCAGGTTTCAGAATCTTCATTATCATAAGGACGAGAAATCCAAGCTTTGTCATAATAACCTGTGCAATATCAGCCATAGGAGTTCACAATGGTCACATGAGTCATGCAAAAAATAGCGAAAGCAACTTAACAGGGAATGAAGAAAGTAAAATTATTCACCAAGGCATCATTCTCTTTCAATTATTTATGTTTCCCCATCAATCATCATGATCAATATTTTCATCATCCTTCATGTATTTCTCTTGCACTGCTGCAACTGTAGATTGCTGAGTTAAGGAAAGCTCACAGAATTCAATATTTTAAGGGAAAGCGGTCAAAGAAATTTCATTAAGCAACATCATTGAACCGCACACGATAATCAGAACACTAACTAAAAGTCTAAAACTACAGCATTAGCAAGTTCAAAATGCAACCTAAAGATTATTGTTCTATTCCCTTTCAATTTCCATTCTTTTCAGACCTAGTAAAGCATCTTTGCAGCTTCATTGAAGACTTAAATTGACCATCTTATCTGAAAACATTAACTGCAAAGAGGTTTACATGTAATGCTCCCATGAACAACTAATTTAAAAAATACGATAATCTTTCCTCCAACAAAAACATTTCCCGAAGAGGTTTACATAAATCATCTGAGTTAACCAGACATTTCCACCAACTAATGCAATGAATTTGGAGTCCACAATAATTTAGTTGATATGTTTCCCCGAAGGAAAGACAACTATTGTATTTTTAGTAGCATAGTAATATCATCATCACTGTCATTACTAGAGATGACCAACTTAAAAAGCAGTATAAGCATGCAAAGCAAATATGTCAAAATAGACACCAGAGAAAACAAGGATATCTATAGTAGTCCCAATCAAGAGGACCAACTGCAATCTTGCTAAATTCAATTGCACTTGCTTCTATGCCAGCAAATATATAACCATTGCTTTTGTCTATCAGTTTCACTAAATTCCCTACACTCTCTTTGTCCTGTAAAAAGAAATTCCGACTTAGGACTCTGAGCATTTGACAGGAACATATAAAAGAAAATTGAGCATATTTGACATACCTGAATATCTAATGTTGTAAAATTCACAAGACCAAAGTTCTCAATAACTTCACACAATTCCTTTGTGAGCTTTCTGCAAATATAATAAAAATAATTCTTCTAAAAAACTTCTCAGTTAAAACAAATGTCCATCTTAACTCTTAAGGATGAAATAGATAATATAACAACATAATTAAGCAGAGGAATATCCCAACCATTTATCAATTTGTTTTGCATAGATTGCTTATGGAAACATTTATATTTTTAAAGTTGTACCCAAAACAATTTCCTTCTGACCACGATGTATACTGACAAAAAATCTTCCATCTGACCCATTTAAATCAGTCTTCAGTCTTCACTACCATTTCCAACTTTATACTTTGATTTGTAGGCTAATATTCAAAATTTAAGTTAGAACCACCCTCATAGGCACATTTCACATGAGGACATCTTGGATCCTAGAACATAATTGTTGCAAATGAGGCAAATTATCAAATGTCCCAATTGCTGTATATTTTTTCATTATAAGCTGCTACTACCTAGGGAGCACACCAGATTGAGAAATTATAGAATCTAACTTCACCCATCTATTTCATATTTATGTTAGTAACATCATCAAGTAGGAAACTGTTGATGGAAGTACTAAACTTAAAATCCGCCTTTGTCCCTTATAGTCTCATGGATGACAATGCAATTTAGCAACAATTTAACATGGCATTAGATGGCTAAGGTAGACTGGTTGACAAGACAACTAACAAAATACAACTTGAAACGCTACATCTTAAGAAAGGAAACAGTTAAAAAGCGTCAACAAAAGTTCAAAACATCAAAGTACTATTAGAATCAAAAGCATAGTAGGCAAAGAATCTCCACACGATATATCACACCTGTGCTTAGCAGAGCGAGGATCTTGATCAAGATGGTATTGCAAATATGACAAGTCTTGCACATCCGTATAGAAATCAAGGTTAAAGGCTGCAACAATCAAGTCATAAAGTCAGCATAGAAATCTGTGACCTATAACCAGTGTAAAAGAAAATACACTCAGCATAAAATAAGTAATTACCGTACCTAGTCTTCCATAACTCTCAATTAAATCAATTTTTGACAAGACATTTATGTGGGGAAGTTCTAGATGTAGCATTGTGGATAAGGATAGAAGCAATGCACTAATATACTTCCCAGGGTCACTGCAAAGATGGGCATCAACCAAATGCACTGCAGTTAACTGCAAAGAATGAACATATAAATGAGTTCTTAAAATAACATATGGTTTGACAGCAACAAGATGTAAAGAACAGGACTATACCCTTAGATTCAATTTCTTTATGAGTTTCATGATGACATTCTTGGCATTTGAATGAAGAAAAAATAGTTCCACTTGGCCAGGAAAATCAAAGAGTAGGTAGTGATCTGAAATGTTACTATTATTGTTAGGCCACTAGAATGTGATAACTAAACATGAATAATAGTAGTTTGTACTCTAGTTAAAGATAGTGTAGGAAATAACAGTTTGATTATTTAGCCTGTAGACCTAGAATTAGAAATTCAGGGATAATAATGGACTAACCTTTCAGAAGAGGTTCTAATTTTGCTTGCAGCCAGTCAATATTTTTCTCTAGATAATCCATACAATACACAAGACCTGCTTGTACAACATAAGCAAAATTTCAGAATATGCATGTAGTAAGGCACAAATTCCTTGTATTAGGTGACATAGACTAGTTAGGTTTCTTGTCATATATGTTATCAAAAGAAAAAAACTAGAAAAACATGAGCCCATGTGTACACTTCTAATAGTCCATCACATGGTATGATTGGTTACTTGACTTTAAAACATACAGAAATTTCACAAAAATTAATAGCCTTACCCCCATTTGGACCAAGAGAGTGTTCCACCATAACATCACTAAGTTTCACGAGATCCTCAATGTTAACAGCACATTCATAGCTATATTTTATATTAGGGTAAACCATATCAATTGAACTATATAACTAAAACGAGACACTTTAGAGAATGACAATGTTTAAGAGAGGTAGAAGGAAGGATACGGTAATGAATCATTTGCGGGATCCAAATTGATTACAGCAACTTTCCTGCATTTCGAAGGCAAAATATTCAAAGCAAATACAATGCCAATTTAGTTGAAAACCCTAAAATTAACATAAATATGCAATTTATAATACATTCTATCTTATCTCCCCCTATTGTCAGGCTCACCTTCCAATAAGATTGAGGAATTGAGACATGCCATTGCAGTAAGTTGTTTTACCAGAACCAGGAGGACCAATTACTACTTGTCCAAACACCATTTTCCTTCCTTCCTTTCAATTTTGTGCTATTTCCCTACATAATAAGTAAAATTAAACCTCATTTTATCTTGTGAACTTTGAGGCTATACGTTGCAACCATCCCAAAAGGTCATTGATGATAATTGAGGCATCTAAATTTAAAAATAAAAAAAAGTTTAGAGGAGTCCCTAGCAATTTTATTTGGTTAGGGAAAAATTGGAAAATCAACCCACAACTCATCCTCCAAAGATCAAGATTTCACCACATTAGTCCTTTAATGATTTTTGTCACCAAATTAGTCCCTCAAATACTAAAGTACAACCATATTAATCCTCTAAAGAAATTCTTACCAAATTAGTCCTTCAAAGATAAAAATTGTCACCCAATCAATACTTTTGTGTCATCACTTTAGTCCTCTTTACGGATGAATTTAGTGACAATTATGTATCTTTGAGGGACTACTTTAGTAAAATTCATTTGGAGGACTAATATGCATAGTTGCCAATTTATTTGAAGGACTAATATGCATAGTTGTCACTTGTCAATAGCGCGCTATAGTAGCATAGCGGCCCCTAGCCATTATATGCACTACCATAGCGTCAATAATAGACACAAAAAGATAAAAGATAGTATAACTAAAGTTGCCAATGGTCTGCAGCAATAATATCCAAACCATTACTTAAAGAGACTTTTTCTACCACCTTGTAACCATATCCCAAATTTAGTACATTCATGAAGTTCTCAAGTCTAAAGCAAAAATCTGATTGGGTGACTCACATTTTTACATGGTTATTTGTACAGTTGTATAATGTTGAATTTAGCAAATGTGTAATGAACATTACTCAGATTGATAAAGTTTTTGTTCAAAAAACTTTTAAAATATATTATCGGTCAGTATCTTAAAGTTTCTATCCATACTTCATATCAACCTTGTTCAAATCGAAGTAAAGCCCAAAAACTTGATCAGAAAGAACACATGTTGCATTGTCTAGATTAAACAATTAAATTTTATCGGATTGATAAAACTGTTAATCTGAAAAACTAAATTTGATGAGATCAATGGTAATGTTCTTGGAAGATTAGGTATTCCAATGTCATCACAGATTCACAACATCTAATTAGAAACATGGAAGCTCAAGCTCAAGAGAGGCGCAAAATTTGCTGTTCTTTTTACGAATTTTATTAAATGAGAAAGGTAGAGTTGCACAAACCTGTGGTTTCAAGCAGAAATCCAGTAACAGGCAAACCACTAAGACGAATTGGTTCAATAGGCAATGTGTTATCTATCCCTTCCCTGCCAATATTAGTTTGAAAAAATAATTTGATCAGAGGACAGTATATACAGAAAACCAATCAAGATAATAAATGAATTACAGTAATGAAAAAGGGGAAGAGCTAGGCATGTGCATGGTACAGCCTTTAAGAAACCCAAACCATAACCATAGTTTAAACCAATTGAATGGTTCAGATTTTATAATTCCACCACTTTTGTTGGCTGAACTGGTTTGGTTTTTAACCGAACCGGTTTCAAACAGGTTCATGGATGAAAACCAGTTTCAAAACCGGTTTTAAAACTGAATTTTTGCTAAAATTGGTTTAAAACCAAATCCACTTTCAAAACTGGTTTTAATTTTAAACCAATTTAAACCAGTTTTTTTCTACAAGTTATTTCATATTCAGTCATTGGAGATCTTAAAAGAATTTAAAGAAAAATTTAAACCAATTGGGGGACTGGGAAGAAAGAAAAGAAGGGAAGGAAGAAGGATCTTTAAAGAATTCAAGTCTGGCTCTATGCACAATCTGCTAGAATAAATATAGCCAATAAACCTAAATACTACTTGTTAGATCAATACAACTCATCTGAAGCTCTCATATACCCTGCATATAGTTATATTCTGTTCTATTATCCTCCTGCTCCTGTTGCAATTTTTGGTTTGGACTCAACACCACCAAATAGAAAAAGAGAGCTGAGATTTGGGAACAGCACCAGGAGGCAAGTCCAAAAGTTATCCATCTAAGTTTTTTAGACTTTTACTCTCTATGACTTGATGCTAACCTGAATTACTTCCAGACCAAGAAAAAAAGGAACACTCACTTCATGGAAGAATTAGTTATGTCTTGGAAAATTTAGAGCTAAGACCCACTTTGCGCTCAAACAAACATGCATGCCGTGTAGTACAGACTTGACCTTGGAGGCAAAAATCAAGCAAATGAGAGCGTTTCTTTAAATGTGTCCAGTGCTTTTTTATCAAATTCATTCCAGGACCAGAACATGGTCCCTCATCAGATTAAGACGCTGTTATGAATTTGAGGAGGGAGGGATTCACTTGAGATGCCATTTGAGTCATCAACTTTTTGCTGTACAGTCAATTAAATGGATGTGACAGATTCTTGACAGTAGTATAACCAAAATAAGATGGGATCTCTAGCTATCACAGGAAACAAACCAACTCTATCATGCATTTTGCAGTATGATCTTCCTCAAGTTGGCCACTTCATCAGTCATCACATGACTTCTGAAAAATAACAATCCAACTCAAATAGCTTTGAAAGAACTATTATTCATATATTTTTAATAATGAACCAAATTAACAGGTACAAGACATATGCATGCACAGACCCCACTCAAATATAGATGTTCAGGCAGGTAGTAACATGTATCTGACTTCTTATTACATCATTCAAGACATCAATGTACTTAAACTTATTTGCTAAAAATGGAAGGTTTTGGTCAAAAAAAGGTTTCAAAGTTACTTTCTAGATTTGAGTTTAATTGTAGAGAATATATGTGAAATCTGAAAACCGATAAGAAAACTGCAATTTCTAATAGAGGAAGCAGGAAGTATGAGGAAAGAACTAAAGGACAAGATGGACAAGTGGAGACCAACTTTTTCCTATTTGTTTCTTTCAACATAATGGAGCTGCCAGTGCAAATAAGATTTGGTTACAAACTATTCTAATTTCTGCATATTATAATTACAAACTGCTCATCGACTATATGCAAGATATGATCATAGGATTATAACTTGTTAGAAAAACTTGCATCTCAGTATCAAACTAATCAAAGTACTAATAATAAATTACAAAAGTTCACACAGGAGTTTTTAGTAACAAATGATAATAATATAGCTTTGGTTTTTATAATAAGAGTTATGTGCCATACACCCAGTCAAAATCTTTTTATTTTTTTTCTACCAATATATCTGTCACTTGATGGGTACTAACTACTAAGTCCTACGTAATCAATAGCAAATATATATTATTTATTGTACATTTGTACTAATGGCTTGAACAATATGCAATTAAAAAAGATACTTCAGATTTGGATTGAAACACGTTTGTTACTCTCTGATCTGATTAACATAGTAACAATAACAAAAGAACTAATTATAAAAATAGCAAATATTTTAGTAAGTTAAATGATAATTGACAAGAGCTGGTGGAAAACAGCCAGCTGTGATTTGAAGAGGTATATGAGAACATGAGAAGGTCCAATCAAAGGCTTCAGTTGGATCAAGTCCTACACTAATGTTGCCATAACAAGCTATCTATCTAGTCAATAGCCATTCCAAAGGAATTGGACTAAAAAAATAAGCAATAGACATAGACATATAAGAAATGGGGTTGAAGTAAATAGAAGCACTAATACTGATAATCTCTTTTTGACTAACAAGCATTTAAATTTAATTATTATAAGCACTAATACTATCTTTTTTTCTGTTTTTTGCTGCCATGAAAAGATCAAGAAGAGGAAGAAGACTCATTAGTAGCAACATTAGTCCTGCTATCATTCTTATATTGATTCTGATCACCACATTATTGAACTTTTCTAAGACTTTCTATCAAATTTAAAGCTTTCTATCAAATTTTGCTTTCTATCACATACGATGTGGGATGGGAATGTCATTGATGGATAACAATATAATGGATTGATCTACCAATATGCCAAAATTTGTAGAAGATAATTTCGGGATGGAAGCAATGGATAATCTAGTCAGGTTTTTGTAGCCACTTCCATCGAAGAGGACACGTGGCGTGACCTATTCTGCAACACACCTACAATATACTTCCCTCCCTCTAAATCTAATCTAATCTAATTACCTCATGTATTTATGCATTTTTTTCATTATTTTTTTCTTATTATTCCTCTAAATTTAAAGCAATCATGGTTTCTTATCTATAAGTTTTGTTGCTGAAACAATATGAACAAAATCTTTGATAGCTACATCTTATCAAGAAACATGCAAAAAAAAAGACCGTGGCGGCGCTCATGAAACATGGTAAGAGTAACACAGTTCAGAAATTAAACACACGAAGTTCAGAAGAAGAAAGAAATAGATGTTACCGACTAAACTGATCTGAAAATGGAATAGTGAGTGAGAGATTTCAGAATAGCAAGCTGCCACGGAGGCAGCGTCGCGTCCACGGAGACTGAGGCAGAGACGCACGGCGGAGCGCAAGGCAGCGACTAGGGTTCGAGGCAGAGGCAGAGACGCTGGAAGAAGAAGAAGGACTTCTGTGTTTTTGAATTTCTAAACTCTAAGCGGTTTTTGATTTTAAAGTTTCAATTAAGACAACTCTAAATTGAAAACTAAATTTTTGTCCATTTTAAAAAAAAAAAATTGATTTTGAGTTATAAAAATTTAATTAAAATTTTTTATAAATAAAAAATTAAAACTCTCAACCACCCCAAACGGCATCTTAAAAATTGTAATTTTGTTTCTAAAAACGTGATAATATGATACTACTTACTAGATAGTTTTATTTTGTAAAAAAAAAGTTTTAAAGAAATAAAATTAAAAATATATTATAATAAAAGTAACTTTATAAATAATTAATATATAAATATAAATATATAATTATATTAATTCATTATTATTATATTTATACAGACGGCCTAACAGGTTAAACATGTTTTTTTATCTACTCGAGCTTGGCTTGTTCATATAAACAAGCTTTGTAAAAAGCCCAAACCTATCTTTTTATTTTTAATAAACAAGCTAGGCCAGGTTAGGCTTTAATCAGACCAGGTAGTAGGCCTTGTTAGCAATATGCACTAGAGACTTATATATTTATGAACATGTATCATGTTATTTTATAAAGACAAAACTTATTCTTTTATAATATAATTATTGTCCTTAGAATAGTAAGCTTAAACTTCATAAGAAATCAAGTAGATGACTTGATCGTGAGATCTTATGAAGAATTATTTTTAAATAGTCCCTAGTCAGGTATCATTTTAGGACAAAGATGCATTTAGACTAGTATGAGAGTTCATTGATGATCACATCTCACAAATCATGGATATGAGATATCATGTGCTCACATAGGTACACATTAAGAGTAATGGTGTACTGGACAGACCCACCTTAAGAACGTTGCATGGGTTGTTACATAAGTGTCATGAACGTTTCTTAAATTGATAAATGTTATATGAAGTCCTTTGACTTGAAATCACTACGATTCCTGCATAAGGAATTATATGTTTTAATTATCATCAAACGTTACCTGTAACAGGGTAATCATAAAGTTGGTTTTTGGACATATAATAAATTATGTGGTGGAATAATGGTGCCCTAGATGGGATTTGTCCCTCCTATGTAACAGGAGTTATATCTGTAGGCCTCTTGATAAAGTGAGACTGCAAAATGCATGGTCATGCTCAGGAGGATAAACATGAGATATTTATTTTTTGTACAGTCTACTTGGGGATCAAGAAAATATAAATTGAACTATACAAGGTTGACACAATCCATGCCCTTGTGTTCAATTAGATATTTGGACAAAGGGAGAAATAATATAAATTATTATCATAAAATAGGATTTATCAAAGTTATTGATAATCTCAATATTTGGATAGTGATGTGTTGCTAGATACCGCTCACTATTTATGATTTTAAATATAAAAAGGGTTTTATTTTAATATCATAACCAAATATTAAAATCCTATTGGGTCACACGCATACAACAAGCCACTAGGAAAAGAATAATAATTCTAATTTAATTTAATTAGAATTATTATAACATAATGGGCCAGACCCATAAGTGTAAGGGTTAAGTGAGTGAGGGGGTAAAACCCTAGCCTCCACTCTATAAATATAGCATGAGATGCACTACCCCATACACACATGAGCAATCGCTTTTTACTCTCTAAGGCTACTAGCAGAGTTGAGGAGGGTTTCCTAGTACGGCTGTTAGCGTGGATACCAATAGAGACGCGGCTACTCTTGCCTCGTTTGTAATCCTAATAAGGTACGATCTTTCGTTTTAATACCTTTTATGTCTTGCTTCGTGTTTTTCGCAAAACGATTATAACAAGGGAGGGAATCCATTTATTTCCGCTGCACCCTGACCACATGCTTGATTCCCTTCAGGCCTCTACCAGGCGGCCTACCTGACTCTACCCGGCCCTACATGCAGGGGAAGACGAGGGGGCAATGGCCAATATATATAGCTAGTAGAAGTATGAAAGAAAACACGATTAGAGCATAAGAGGCACCTCTCTATATACGAAACCTAGTATCACATCCCTATTCTCTAAAATACAGACTGAAACATTTGGTGACTCCACTGGGGAGGTGCCACTAAAGCTATGGAAGAACAATCGGGAAAATAGATAATGACGCATAGGAGGTTGTCTTTCAGTCTGGAGGATTTCCCAAGGGCTGAAGGAGAAAGGGGAACGAGTCGATAATGCCTGAGACCAATAATGGCCGCCCACGGGCGTCCCTCGCAGGACCAACTCCCTAACCTGAGCTAAACTTATTACAAAACCTAGACACGCCCACCGCTGTGATAAGAGACACATGAGAAGATGCACAACTCATCATATCGGCGACTGTTCTCAATAACCTTGTGGTCGGGCAACAAAACTTAGCCAACTTGGTGACAGATCTTACCACGAAAGTTAATGCTAGAAGGCAACTGAAAACACTAGTCGTAGAACTAGCGCGCTCAAAGAGACGGATGATGACGTGTCGGCAACTCAGAAGGAGCTACGACATATGCTGCAAAACAAGCACAAATCCCGTCGAGCAATGTCTTTGATCTGGAGCCACCTTTGGCTGACATAGTTCTAACAGCATCATACCCCTGCGGGTATCAGCCGCCTGCGTTTCAAGGGTTTGATGGGACTAGAAGCGCAAAAGAACACATCATGAGTTTTCTGGATGATTTAGGAATACGTAGAAACAACAAGAATCTACCGCTCAAAGAATTCTCCAAGTTGTTGTCTGGAAGGGCATTCACTCGGTATGCAAAACTAAGACCTTATTCCATAGAGACGTGGGAAGATCTCGCGACTGAGTTTTGTGGAAAATTACTAGAGGAAGAGGGTGCCCTCTATATAATGGATCTGGGGAGAGTGAAACAGAAGAGTGGAGAGGGTCTGGTAGCTTTCATAAATGGTACCGCGATCGCGCGTTACAATGCAAAGAAACGCTGCCAGAAGCGAACCTAGTTTATGGGTGTATAAAAAACATAGAGGATGGGTCCCTGATTTTTCTAAGTCTTAGTGGCATAACGGCATTCGCAGAATTAATGACGAAAGTTGCTGACGTGGTGGATGCAATGAAAAGACAAGGAAAAAAGGTCCAAAAGACGCTGAAGGGATGTTTGACATATGCACTACCGGGGAAAGAGAAAGGAAAAAGGCGTTCAAGAGCAACCGCTTTCCTGGGAAAGCCACACAGTATGGCACAAACAAGGTACCACATATCCCACTCACTCGCCCACAGATCTGCCAACTTATAGAAGAGTGACTCAAGACAACACTCTAAGATTGAAAGCAGCAAAAACACCCCTAACCAAGGAGCAATATCATAGCCCGAACTATTGTGTTTTGCACAAGACAGATAGCCACACCACTATGGACTATTGGACAATAAGAAGAGCGTTTCATAAACAAGTTAGGTTGGGGAAGGTGTTACTCCCTGAAGTAGAACAAGGCGGAGATCTACATAGGAGACCCCTCCCAAAACACAACGTCAACACCATCATACCATCCTCTTACAGGATAAGGATTGAGGAGATATAGGAGGAGGTGCATGATGGGGAAAAGGTATTGGCTATAGGACTCGCCAAGACTAGGAGATTCAATGTATTATTTAGACAATTGGGGATGAGACAAAAAGCCCAATATGAAGCGGTCAGGGTTATCATCCATGTGGTAAGGAAATGGGGAGGAGACTTAGGAGCAGTAAATGCCCCCTAACACGCCTTTCAAGATCTCACGCAACTGCCATCATATTCAGGGAGCACACAAATATGAACCCACAACTTTGCCATGACCGTCCTCTATATGTGGAAGCCACCATTGAAGGAGTAAAAGTAAGACGTGCATTGGTAGATAATGGCTAAGGTGTGAATATAATCCCCACATATTTGTTCCACAAGTTGAAAATACCAAAAAAAAAAAAAAAATAGAATGTGCAAACTTTGAGGTCACTTTAAGCACTTTCCATGGCGAAGCCGTTAAATCATTGGGACGCGTACATGTCGTACTCGAGGTTGGCCCCATCAAGATTGAACATGTTCAGGTTGTTGACGAAGATTCAAGCTATCATTTGCTCTTGGGACGCCCTTGGATACACCTACATCAATGTGTACCCTCCACACTCCATTAATGCATCAAATCAAACTTCAGGGGCAAAGTAATAGAGATACCAGGTGTAAAAGCACCCTTTGAGGCGTCAAAGGCTCACCTGATAGATGCCTCCTTATTCGACAAAATGACGCCCCCAGAAAGCAGCAAGTTGAGAACAGAGCAAGGGGTGTTTCTCAAATAAATAAATTATTGTCGCTAGCATAGCTACGCTCCCCATCCAACCCAAGATTTCAAGAGACCCAGAATGAAGAACCCAACAGGGATTGAAAAGGAATACCTCCCTAATGAGGAAATAAGATGGCGCGTCTTATAGGAGTTTTGGGGTTTGACAAAGTAGAAAAAGTACTTTGTCAACCCCGAAGGCGTACATAACATCCAACCCAAGGAGGAAGAGGTACAAGTCAAAGAAGCGCCCAAGGAGTTCCAGGATTCACCCAAACAACAAAAAGAGAAGTTGGAGAAAATAGATATTAGTGAAGACGGGGAAGAAAAGAGGCCACTCTTCATAAGTGTTGCCCTGGAAAAACCAGAAAGGAGAAATTTAATAAGGCTACTTAAGGAATTCAAAGACATATTTGCTTGGAGGTATGGCGAAATGCCAGGGTTGAGCACAACCCAAATGAGATTAGGAGTAGAAAAGAGTTTTATAAAAGAAACTAGGTGAAAATAGGGTTAAAACTGTATTAGAGGGCATAACACTGCCCCTTGCTCGTTCAAAAGAGAAATGACTCACTAGAGCGAGGAGGAGTGGAAGTTTGGGAGTTCCATTATGGGAGATTTTCGCTCAAGTGATGCCTATCTCACTTGGGCAAAAATATCAGACAAAATGGGAAAATTTTATGCTGATGTTTTCGCTTGAGCGAGAGTCCCCTCGCTCAAGCGAAATTGAAGTTGAAATTAGAGTTTGCTCTCTGGAAGTTTTTCGCTTAAGCGAGGAAGGTCTCGCTCAAGTGAGAAACGTGTTCTCGCTCAAGCGAGGAGGTATCGCTTAAGCGAGAATCATCCATAAAGTAGCTGTTTTGGGGCTTGCTCAAGAGAAAGATTCTCGCTTGAGTGAAAATACGCGAAAACAATTTTTAAAAGCATTAATTAGGGCTCCAGCCCTTATTTCACACAATTTCTTCACCATTTGAGAGAGAGAGCTAAAGAGACTCCCAAGGCTAAAAGAAGGAGAAGGAAAAGTAGATTTCTCACCCCCTCATCATCACCACCTCTTCCCTATTCACTCTTGTGCTTGCGAATGTGAGTATAGCTCACACACCACTCCATTTATTGCTTGAAATCCTCTTTTATGACCCCTCTTCTATGTTTCCCATTCTAATCTTGCTTGTGGTATGTCCATTGATTATTATTGATGGCGTGCCCTAGTTAATTCCTTATACCTAGGTTTTGATGTTGAATATTTACATTTAAAGCTAGGGTTTTGGTATTTGAGTGTATAAGGGAATATGGGGGTTCTAGATTATGTAGGTTCACACCTTGTAGTTGTATTTTCATGATTTACATGAGGTTCAAGCAAATTCCATTCAAGTATCATGTTTTCAATTAATTCAAGAATTAAGAACCCATGTTCGGTTTTGACCCCACGGGTCCCACGACCATCATATCCAATTAAGTTAAGATTAATCAATTCATGTATCATGTTCGATTTAATCGATTCAGGTAATGGCGGCGACTATATGTCCCTAAGGGAGATATCCCTTGTAGTCTGAGCTCAGTTATAGCTTCCAGTTAAGTGATAACACCCCTGCTGCTGGGTTTAGCAGTTCATGTTAATAAATAAGTCCAGTTATTAGTCATGTGTTATGTTAATTATAGTTATCATGTATGTGTTGCTGCATCGCATATGCTTTACTTTTTACACATGCATGTTTTAGTTGTACTCACTGAGGCATTAGTCTCACCACATAATTGTGGGTTTTCATTTTAGATTTCAAGGATCCTTCCCAGGCTAGCCGTTGAAGGCCACAGAGCTATTGGAGATTATTGCTATACATGGCTTATGGAGCATTGATTGTTTAGTTTATGTTTTATAAAACATTATTATGTATATTCTCTTGATGGATATTTAATACATGTGTTGCTTATGTTGGTAGTTTCTTTTATTATGACACATGTATTGTAATATCCAAGCTATTGTTATGTATTTAGTTACTCTGATTATATTTAATTAAATGTTGGATTAGTTAAGCAAATCTTTATCTCGTTTATCGATATCTTTAATGTCACGAAAAATAATTCCCTAAATTTGGGACTTATGTTTCCAACGGGTATAAATCCTAAGTTTTCGGAATTAGAGCGTTACAGCTCCCATTATTATTATATTTCATTTCTCCCACTTCCTAGAGAGAGGTTGGAGATCGAGATAGAGACTTTCTACCAAGGTTTGGATTGAAGAAGGAGAAGGATTTGCTCACCCCCCTCATCATCACCATCTCTTCCCCTCTTCACTCTTGTGCTAGTGATTGGTGAGTATAGCTCACCCACCACTCTATTTATTGTTTGAAATCCTCTTTTATGATCCATTCCCTATTATTCCCCTTCCCACTTGCTTGTGATATGTTCATTGCTTATTGTTTGTGGTGTGCTCTAGTTTACCCTTTTACCTAGGACTCCACTTGTAATATTCATGTTTAGAGCCAGGGTTTGATTGTATGAGGCCTTGAGGGGTCATGGGGGTTCTATTTTATGTTGGTTCCACCTTGTAATTGTATTTTCATGATTTACATAAGTTTCAAGTAAAACCCCCTTATCATGTGTTTTAAGTAATGCAAGAATTAAGAATCATGTTTGGCTTCGGCCTCACGGGTCTATGACAATCATGTTCAAGTTTAAGATAATTAAATTCATGTTTCAAGCTTGATTCTAATCGATTCAAGTAATGGCGGCGACTATATGCCCCAAGGGAGATATCACTTGTAGTATGAACTCAGGTATAGCTCCAGGTTAAGTGATAAGACCTTTGTTGTTGGGTTTAACAATTCATGTTAATAAACAAAACCAGTTATCAGTCATGTGTTATGTGGTTAAGTTTTTGTTATTGTGTATATGTTGTTGCATAGCATTTTCCTTACTCCCTACACATGCATGTTTTAGCCGTGCTCGCTGAGGTATTAGTCTCACCACATGTTTGTGGATTTTCATTTTAGATTCCTATGATCCTCCCCAGGCTGGCCATTAAGTGCCCATTTGTTTTAAATTCTAACAGTACAAAATCATGGTTTTGTAGCATTGATTTTAAATCACTTCCATCCAATGTACCTCGTAAAGTGTGCATCATCTATCTCAATCATTCATTTTTAGAATCAATTCTACTCAATTGTAAACCAAATGGACCCTAAGGGCCTTGGAGCTGTTAGAGATTATTGATGCATCCCGCTTTTGGAATATAAATTATTTTGGTTCGTGATTGTAGCACATTGTTATGTATATTCTTTTGATGGATATTTAGTACATGTGTTACCCATGTTGTGAGTTTCTTTTGTTTGGACACATGTATTGTAATATCCATACCACTATTATGTATTTAGTTTACTATGATTATGTTTAAGTAAACGTTGGATTATTTAAGCAAATCTATATTATGTTCATCGATATCGTTAATGTCGCCAAAAATAATTCCCTAAATTTGGGATTTATGTTTCCAAAAGGCATAAATCCTAAGTTTTCGAAATTAAGACGTTACGTCAATCATATTAAAATATAAATTCATTGAAAAATAATTTTAATGCATTGAACCTGAATTGATTTTATATTACAATTATCTTGATGACTTTAATTATAATATTCAAATATAGTTTATGAAATTAATTAATTTTTCATTCATCAATAATATATGAATTAAACTCAAAATTTAAATCAAATTCAATCAATCCATTTGAAATTTAGATTGATAAAATAAAAATTTAATAAATTAAAGATTGCGTAATCATGTGAGGGAAAATAAGTAAATATACATCATTCTCATTTTCCTTTCTTTCAATTTTCCATTCATCCAAGCAATTAAAAAAATCTATACTTTTTCTTTCATTCTATTTTCCCTTTTTTTTTCTCTTAAACCAAATAACTCAAAAATACCCTATTTTTTCCTTTATTTTCTCTTCTTTTCATTTACTTTCTTTTTATTTTCTTCCATCCCATTTTCACTCAGAGGAGAATCAAGATTATTTTATAGAAATTATATGGATTGCCCCAAATAGTATTTATATAGAATTTATATGGAACTATTTTATGAATTGCTCCAAATAGTTCCTTGATCATTGATTAAGAAAAAATGTACTCATATAGAAATTATTTTTTTAGTATGATAAAATTATTACTAGTATAATATGTATTTTTATTTTTCATCAAGAAAGTATTTTTATAAGGATTTAACTGATATACAATGTCAGTGTACAAAAATTTTACACATACATCCAATGATGTGCCACCACGTCATTTAATGAATATGACACCTTATGAATTATTAAATTTAATAAATGATGTGACAGCATATCATTGAATGTCTGTGTAAAATTTCTTTACATTGGCAGTGTATATATATTAAACTCTTTTTATAATATCTATTTTATAATACATTTATAAGAAATTTATCTATATGTATACGTGCCGATCTACTAGAATTAAATTATTTTTTTAGGCATAAAGGCTTAAAGCTTGGTTTATTTAATTAACTAGCCTTTTTAAATAGTTTACCTCTATGCACAACTAGTCGTGTACTCGTGTCATGCATGGGACATTTTTGTTGTATTAGACATATAATAATAATTTAACAAAAAAAGACATACAATAATTTTCTAATAAATAGAATGGGTTAAATATGTTTTCAGTCCCTAAACTTTGACTCAAATTTGATTTTAGTCCCTAAACTTTAAAATCATTGGTTTGGGTCCTTCATGTTTTGAAATAACGTAACTTTAATTCCTCATTTTCTGAAATCATGTAACTTTAGTCCATCCCCTTAACACCGTTAACTTTAACGCGAATGTGATAAACGAATTTCTGTGTCAGTTTATCTAACTAGTTACAATGACTATACTGTGGCAACTTAATTATACCTCAGCTAATCCAGTCAGATTTTATTTATGGTTTTTTTAATTTAACTTCACATTTTTTATGAACAGAGAATGGTACAAAGTTGTCTGGATGAGTTGAGTTGTAATTCAATTGTCACATCATGGTCATTGAAATTGACTAGACAAACCGAACATAAATTGTTTGTCACGTCAGCGTCAAAATTAACAGTGTTAAGGAGAGGGACAAAAGTTACGTGATTTCAGAATACGAGGGACTCAAACCAACGATTTTAAAGTTTAGGGACCTAAACCAAATTCAGGTCAAACTCCAGCGACTAAAAACATATTTAACCCTAAATAGAATTCATAATATATGAAAGTTAAAAATTGCATATTAACGTGAATGATTATTTTTCTCCATTCATCTTTTATTCTTATCTCTGTTTCAATTATTCATTTGCACAATATATCCCAATTAACTCAAGCTACTTCCCTTTTTTTCTTCTTTCCACCCCGAAATGTAAACTTTTTTATATTGTTAGTATCCATTAAATTATATTTATAAAAGAAGTTAAAAACTATAGTAACTTTTAAAAATATTTTAATTTAACTATTAAATAATATTTTTTCAAAAAATGATTATCTAAAAATTCTAAAATTTTCAAAAGTACATTTAAAAAAAATCACTATTATTCTATTTTGTAGTTTATCAAATAATTATTTATATATAACATTTTTAATGGGATAACTAACTCTTTTTTAAGGTTGATAACTATTTGTCTTAAAATTTCTTCCCCTAACCCATTTATTTTTATTAACTAAAAATATGTCTTACCACCAATTTCAATCATACTCTCTACTAACTCTCTTTCCATGAAAGACATAAATAATTTTTTTGTACATGTCCATAAAATTGACCAATTTTTTAAACTTTCCCTCTCATATCCCCTTTTATACAAAAGAAATTTTTTCCAAAGAGATTCACTTATGATTAATATTCCCCACTCCCTTTTATCAAAGAGTGTTAAATTAAATGATTATATCTTTTATTCTTAACATACTCTTATAGTCTTATAGTCTTTTATATCTTTATTTATTTGATTTGTCATCTAATCTATAACAACTAATCATACAATATAGTATGTAATTTGTTATCTCTAATGCTTAATGAGATTTTTCTATTGCTTGTGGAATGCTTCTGGTACATGATAAAACTTTAAAATTATTGGAATTACATTTAGACGTAAAGTTCATTATTTTATCTTAAGGTTTAAATTCAAATAGATCAAATTATAATATTTCTTTATAAACACCGATAATTTTCTTGTCAACTTATATATGCCCGTATTTTGCAATACAATTGAATAGAACTAAAATTTTATAGGTTGTAAGCATTGCTCAGTTCATCAACCACTTAAAAACTTTGCTAGTAGTTTTATCGGGAACTAAACCAAACTTTAATTTTCATATCAAGTGAAATTTTGCAAACCAACTAAGTTGTTGTAAGACATACACAAATAAGTCACCAATTAAAGAAATTCTGCAACATTATTAATCTTTCATTTATTACTATCAACAATAAAATTTAAAAAAAAAAACTCAGAAACCAAATGAAGATGATTATAGCCAATAACACTTTAATTTCTTAAAATATTTAGTTGGGACTTTGACATTTTAAAAGCATGAAAACTAAGAAAAAATGTTCTTGATCCTAGGTCACAAAGACCCTTTAAACAAAAATAGGAAACCCACAAAAGAACACTAATTAAATAATTATTAAAGTTACAATTAACCTAATTATAAAATATTTTTATATATTATTTTAAATTTCATATTATATTTTTATTTTTCT
Source organism: Sesbania bispinosa (assembly GCA_026901365.1). NCBI lineage: Eukaryota > Viridiplantae > Streptophyta > Magnoliopsida > Fabales > Fabaceae > Sesbania > Sesbania bispinosa. The sequence goes on along the minus strand of QLOH01000054.1, from coordinate 2,453,876 downwards.
TATAAATATTTTTAAAGTATTTAAACTGTTAAAATGGTCTTTAATATTGATATTTAATATTTTTATATAATAATTTACTATAATTATTGTAATAAAAGTCGTATATTTTTAAATTACTTTTTTATTATGTTTTAAGTTTTGAAATTATTAAAATGGACTTTAATATTTATATTTGATATAATAAAAATAACCATAATTAAATAATTACTATAATTATTATTTAAATAATTATAAAATGATTTTTTAAGTGTTTCAACATTTTTCAAATTCTGTGTTATATTTTTATTTTTTTTAAATTATGTTTTACCTTTTTTATAAATTATTTTATTATATATAAAAGTTAGTATTATATTTTTATTCATGTTGTAAACCTTTTATTCAATATTAAAAGTGTTAAATGGGCTTTAATATTGATATTTGATATAATAAAAGTTATTCTAATTAAATAACTTTTATAGTTAATATTAACATAATTATAAAATATTTTTTTAAGTGTTTCAACATGTTTTAATATTTATTTTATATATATTTTTTAAAACTATTAAATATGTTTTAAATTAATAAAGATAAGTATAGTTAAATAATTACTATAATATCTACCAAAAAAAAATTACTATAATTATCATTAATATAGTAATAAAATAATTTTTTAAGTGTTTCAGCATGTTTCTGATTTCGTATTACATTTTTTATTTTATGAAATGATTTTTTAAATTATTTTATTATATTTTAAATTTCGTATCATATTTTTATTTATGTTATACATCTTTTTTTAATTTTGATTGTTAAAATTGACCTTAATATTGATTTTTGATATAATAAAGATAACTATAATTAAATAATTAATATAATTATTGTTGTTATAATTATTAAATAATTTTTAAGTATTTGAACATATTTCAAATTTCATATTATATTTTCATTTTTTTAAAGGTAAGTTTTAGCTTTTTTACATTATTTTACTATGTTTTAAATTCTATATTATATTTTTATTTATGTTATAAATCATTTTTTAATACTGAAATTGTTAAAATAGATTTTAAATAATATTGATATTTGATATAAAAAAATAAGTATAATTAAATAATTACTATCAATACAAATGTCAAATGATTTTTTAAGTGTTTGAGAATGATTTAAATTTCATATTTTTTATTTTCTTAAAATTATTAGATATGTTTTAAGCTATCATTATTTAAATTTGTTATTTTAAGTTTTTTATTTTTATAGTGTTATTCACTCTAATATAAATACTATGATTTAAATTTCATATTTTTTATTTTCTTAAAATTATTAGATATGTTTTAAGCTATCATTATTTAAATTTATTATTTTAGGTTTTTTATTTTTATAGTGTTATTCACTTTAATATAAATACTATAGTTAATTAATTGTGATGTATAATGTTAATCATTTTTAAAATGTAAATGATACTTTCTATTTTTAGAAATTTTGCTTAAAGGAATTTACTATTGTATCCTCACTTTAGATTTAATAAGCTACTTTCAGTACCTTACTTTTATATATATAAAGATAAAGATAAAGATAAAGATTACACTTGGAAAAATCAAAAGATAATATATGTTTGAAAACCCATTATCACAATGTAAACATGATTTTGTGAGGGAAACATGATTTTGAGCATTTATCGAGATGTTTGGCACCGAAAAATTACAAATATGATTTTTTTTCTTTAAATTGAGGTTTGGGTAAAAGCAATAATTTAATATTTTGTGTTAAAATTTTTCGCATTCAACAATTTTTTTGAATTATTAACCTTCCACATTTCTAACACTTTTCTAGTCAAACAATATAATATTTATCTTGTTTATGTACTTATCCATCTAAAAATAATTTTACATAAAACTGTTCTAATAACATCACTCTTCTAAAATTAATTTACTTCAGATTTTTTTAACCAAATTAATTTTATCAAATCAAATTTATTTAAAAATTATGTTTATAAATTATAAACATACACCCAAATAAATATATATTTCACCATTGCCCAACTTAAAAAACTAGAAAAAAAATATTATTTTCCAAACCTAAAAAATGAAGAATTGGGGAATTCCCCAACTTCAAAAATTAGAAATTGTATTTTTAGAAAAATTAGAAATTGTATTTTTAGAAAAATCAAAATTAAAACTTGGGGCATTCTAAGAATCGAACTCGGGAACTCTCGCACCCAAAGCAAGAATCATACCACTAGACCAAATGCCCTTGCTTGTTATCATTCGATATTATTATTAATAACCACATAATAAATGCGCCTCGCTGTCAGCCTGACATCATAACTGGAGTGATATGGAAGATTGTAATGACATTGCTCACACCGAACTCATCATTACAGCTTCCTTGTGCTAAATTACACATTGCATTCATTGATTAAACTTTTTGAAGAGTGAGATTCGAGAATGAAAGTAGGCCAGCTAGATGTTGAATGATGCAGTGCTAGCAGCTGCCATTTGAGGACATGGAACCCATGTTACAAAGTGGCTTTCATATAAAATACCTATGGATTAAACCAAAATAACTAACCAAGAATAATGCGATTGCTCACTCGGATTTTCAGATTTAATTAGAGATCTATTTTAGAAAGGAACTATATTTTATACTAATTAAGGACTTAGTTGGAGACCTTACTTGCTGTTTGTATAATTAAATTGAAGGATAAAATAACATCTAGAAAGGGCCTTACGAAAGATTTTGGGTCAAACGCCAGTGAATCATTGTCTGCAGGGTCAACGTGTCCACCTATCTTACATTATACATGAAATCATAATTCTCCATCTTCCAAGCTAGATAAAAATATAAGAATGTCATACTTTATTCTTCCCAATAACTTTTTAATATTTTGAAAATATAAAAATTGTTAATTACTTTCATTATTCAGTAATTGAAAGAATTATTGAAAAAATGATTAGGATGATTTAATAATGATGTTATACAACTATTAGAAGAAAAAAAAACTGAAATTTCAGTGTATTTGATTTATACCAAAATCATGTTAAAAATGTGAATTCGAAAAAAAATGTTGACTTGGATCATGTCAGTAATGTGATTTTGGTGTAAATCAAACACTCACTTTACTACCAAGCATGAGACAGTTCCATCTTATTTCTCGAGTTTGAACCATGGTTATCAAAATCGGACCGGACCAACCAGTTCAACCGGTCCGACAAAGAACTGGCCTGGTGTCCGGTCTATACAACCCTGAAAACCGGCTGATTTTAGAACCGGTGGAAACCGGTGCCAAAAAACCGGTTGAACCGGCCAATTTTAAAAAATCCAATTTTTTTGTTTTTTTATTTAATCTAAAATATTTTTAAGATAAATAAAAATAACTTTTAAGGATTAAATATAAATATTTATTATTTAATCAATTATTATGAATTTTTTTATCATACAATACATATAATAAAGTCTTTTATATTAATTTATAATTTTAGTCCCACCAACCTACAGCAAGATTATTGAAAAAAAAAAATAAAAAGGCTTCAATATTCTTTTACTATGCCATCCAAATTAAAATAGAAGTTTTTGTACTTAAATTGGCTAAAAGATTTAACTTCATCATTTTGTTGCATATATGTTTCTTTACTTTTCTTGTCTTTTGTTTTTTACGCATTTATCTTCACAGATGAAGACAGTGGGAAACATTAAAAATATCTGGGAAGAAAACGGTAGTTAGCTTAGCTAGCTAGGTGCTTAAAATTTGGACAAAATGATTGTCAATAACAACATAATTTGTTGGGAAGTCTGCTTTTGTCTCTCTCCGCAATCTCCTGCTGCACACATTTCACCACCCCTTTATCCTTATCTCCTCTTTCAGTGTTTGTTCGTTCTAGAGTCTAGACTCAAATAGAAACAGAAACTCAAAAACACACATAGATCATAGCTTGATTGAAGAGAAGAAATTATGGCATTTGCAGGAACAACCCAGAAGTGCATGGCTTGTGAGAAAACAGTTTATCTGGTTGATAAGTTGACTGCTGATAACCGAGTGTACCACAAAGCTTGCTTCAGATGCCACCACTGCAAAGGAACCCTCAAGGTCTCTCTCTATTTCTTCTATTCTCTGGGATTTGTAATTTTGTACATATTAATATTCAATTCTTCCTGGTTGTATAATTAATCTAGTTCAGGCTTCTATGATTCTATGGTTAGATCTGGTGTCTGCAATTGACCATTAGAAGTGACATCAATTTTAGTAACTTCTTTGATTAAACATTTAATGTTTTTAAAATTAAGCATTTTCATCTCACCACAATTTCTGCCAGAACTTATATCTGCTTCACATATTTATACAATTCCCATGTTTATGGTCATTTTTCCTTAATGTTTGTTCCAAAACCATGTCTCAGACCTTAGAACACAAGAATCCATTCAATATTGGGAATATATTGTTTAGTTTACCCCAAATCACGTTTCAAACTCAAACTCAAATTTGGTTTCACGTTGAAATTGGTCAAACTCAAGTTTAAATTCTTCAACGCAACTATTTCTAGCATTGAAGCGTGGAAACGTGAGTTTACCACGTTTCAACGCTAAACCAAGCATGCTTTAGCATTGGCCCGAATCCACATTTGAAACATGATTTTGTGGTAAACCAAACACACTAGAAATCTACCTACTAGTTTCATTCATTTTCCTTTTTGGTTTATTTTGTAAGGTGGATGGATCTGATTCTGTCCCCTCCCTTTTACTTTTTTTCCCACTTCCTCAGCTGAAATTGATTTGGCATTCTTTAGTTTTGGCTGAAAAAGCTCCTAGGATGTTTCATTAATTTTTCATAAGCTGGCAAATAATATTGTAACCTCTTTGCCTTATGGTGGCATGTAACTAAATTTAAATTTTATAAAGAAGTTTACTGACAGATTGATGTATCTGCAGCTTAGCAACTACAATTCTTTTGAGGGAGTTCTTTACTGCAAGCCACACTTTGACCAACTGTTCAAAAGAACTGGTAGCCTTGACAAAAGTTTTGAAGGTAACCAAAGGATTGAAAATCCAATTATTCAACACCTCATTATATTTTTCTTCTCCTGACTCTTATCTTTACTTCCTTTTGGTTGATTAGGGACACCAAAAATTGCTAAACCAGAAAAAACTGGTGATAATGAGGTAATCAATCCTAAATCTAGATGTTTACCAATGCACAAACAGAACAGTTTTGTAGCATTTATCTAACTTTTGAGCTGTTTCAATCAGAAACCTGCAGCAACCAAAGTCTCAAGCATGTTTGTTGGAACCAGAGATAAATGTGCTGGTTGTCAGAAAACAGTGTATCCCACTGAAAAGGTAACTAAACCTTGATGCTAAGTATGGATTTTTTTGTCATTCTGCTTGAAAAAGGAAATTTAAGTTTTATATATTGCAGGAATGAAATTAATTAGTATTTTGAAATGATATAGGTTACTGTGAATGGAACTCCATATCACAAGAGTTGTTTCAAATGCACTCATGGAGGCTGTGTTATTAGTCCTTCTAATTACATTGTGTTGATGCTGATGAGTTCTGCAGCCTGTAAAATAAAGAAAACCTGAGGCGCGTGAGGGGCACGCTGTCCTTAAGGATTCATCGACAGGTTCGTCCCGAACCGCCGTGAGCAAGTACGAGGTGGCACTGAACTGGAAAGAACGATTAGTAGGATCAGAAGAGCAGAACCGAGGAGGAGGATACCGTTTTTGAAAAACAGATAGGGTTAACCTCTATCTGTGCGGTTTTTTTGTTTTTTTAAAAAGTAACTGACAGATAGAAGTGGAGTGAAAATAGGAACCACTACTCTGTTAGTGCGGATAGGGTAATCCCATAAAATCCGAGTAAGACCAAGTCAAAAGTCTTTCAATTTAAAAATAAATAATTTAAATAAAGTGGGAGTAAAAAGCTAGTGAGGCACCATTATCGTGCGCGCATGGGGGGGCAAATCGGAGAATTTGCACTAGCTAGGCCCATCCTTGTGCGCGCGAGCCCATCCTCTCACTAGCTTGTTTAACAACCAATATCACAAGTTAATATATAAACCCTTATAAGGCTCCCTCACCAAGCAATGTGGGACTTGGAAATAAGCAAACTTTTGAAATAGCTTAAAAAGACAACACATTGCACATGAGGGAAAACTCTACTGCAAACACCACCATATCCAACTGATCAAGGAGAAGGGCAATTTAAGCCAGCTTGAAGGTGACCATGAGAAGAATGCAATTCATGATAAACTCAATGGTGAAGTAGTTGCAGCTGAAACATGAAATCCTTGAGTTTTTGACAAAAGAGTCTGAGAACATTCCTTTCCTTTAAGTTCCATATTCTGTACTATACGTTTTTGCTAATTTCTATCTCTCCTGCTTTTTTCATTACTTTGAGTCCAGACTTGTGACATATGGTATTCCATTTTTCTGTTTGGAGTGTGTGGATCTCCATGTTTTCTCTGTTGTTGTGAGGCTGTGGATACTAAAATGAGACATTAAGACTTAAGAACACTAAATTCTGAAGGTGTGATTCAGAAATAAGTGCCTTCTGAATTTCTCAAAATTCTCTCTGGATTCCTTTCGATACACAATTATACATACATCATCATCCCCATATTTCGTTTCATATCAATAAAATTTATCTCTAATGCAACTTTCTGTTTCACACCGGCAAAAAATTATTTTAAATTATTGTTGGAAGGTTTTAAGAATGATAACCTATGAAGAGGAGCAAGGCAGAAAATGAAGGAAAGGGGATCAATGTTATAATTTTTCTTAATTAATAACTAACTAGCTCACTTTAAATACAATTTTATTATTTTATCTATATTATTTATTTTATAAAGAGGATATCAAGTTTTTTGGTTTCCAGTTTTAATATTTATTATACTCATAATAATCACAACACAATAACCACTCATTTTTTATAGAGTTTTATGCGAGCAGTTTCACAATATTACTTCAACCAAAAAAACCACACGATAATCATCTACTTTTTGCAATTGTATCCGAATAGTTTCATAATATTACTTCAATAAAAAAAATCAACATTTTGTAAAAATTTATCTGAACAGTTTCACAATATTACTTCAACAAAAAATAAAAAGTTTCATAATATTAAGTAATTTCCTAAAAATATATATAAGCAAATATTTATCATGTCGGTCTTTCCGCTAATATATATAAACCAAATATAAAATAGCGAATTAAGATAAACATTTATAGTTTATATATATATATAATATAAATAATTTAAAATTTTAATAAATTATTTTATTTATTATTTTTTTTATATTTTTTAATTATTTTACTATTTATTGTAATTTTTTTTGAAAAAATTATCATTAAAAAGTTAAGGAGAATTTAAAATTTATAAAAAAAATTATAAAATTATAATTACTTAACATGATATAGTTTACTAGAAAATAAAAATAGAATTTATATTATAAAATTTATGTAAATGTGTTTTTTTATGGAATTTTATATTAATCAATTATTTAAATTAAATATTTTTAATTCAATAAATTAGTTTATAAGCTAAATTTTAGCTTTAAATTTTACAAATTTATCCAATAATATATATAAAACAAATTAAAAAAAAATTGAGGGGTCATGCTCAAAGTAGTCTCGCTCTTGTCTATGAAGCACCTACTCGAGCCATTGGAACATGGTTAGGATTTGGATCGTTTGTGGCCTCTGCAGCAGACATCAGCTACGGAATAACTATGGAATTAAAATTCATATCTAATCCGTAGCTATTCGGTAGCTAATGTCTGCTGCAGACGCTTCGCCCAATCCTTACACGGTTAAAAATGTAGGACACCAATATATATGTGTGTATGTATATATATATATATATATATCACAGTAATCAGTAATCACTGATGAAATGGGTTCTGAATTCTCATGGACCAAGGCCCAAATTTACGATTATGACCCGGTACACTAAGTTAGCACCTATATATATATATATATCACAGTAATCAGTAATCACTGATGAAATGGGTTCTGAATTCTCTTGATGTCTGGTTCTTTCATTACTAATTTTAGGGGCCCATTCATGATGCACATTGTGGGATGTTTCTACTATGTAGTGTTTACCACAATACATTCTTTTCACTCATGGATACATTACACCAACTTTTTGTTTTTTCACAAACTATTACCAGAATGCTGTTGAGCATTCTGGGAGTACATTGCAAATTCTAATTTTCTCTTTTGTTTTAGATTGTGGTGAAGAACTGGTTGCAATATAAATTTAGGAAGATAAATTTCCACCCATTGAGATGAGCTCAGACAACAATGTCCATATGTTCTGCAGTTGTCCTCTCCAGCTAGATAGAATCATATACCCAAAGAATAATAATTATAATTTACAAATAGGAACAACATTAACATGCAAGTAGTTACATAGAAATTTTTGTTAGCTTTTAGTATACACCCCTGACCAAACTGACCTGTATACACCCCTGCTTACCCAACCATTCTGTTAGCTTTTAGTCCATAAACAAAACAATGCGCAGATGGAGAAAAGTGGGGCTGTCTTGATTAAGATCGAGGGTTAAGAAAACAAGAGTCATATTTGCCGTGCTAGATTGTAATATTAGCATAAATAAAAAATAAATCACTAATTAATTAATTAATTAAAAATCTAATAATTAATTATGGGATGAGAGGAAATAAAGGATATTAGCTAGCTATAGATAGCCGAGACCCTCTTATTGGGACCTAAGCAAAGACAAATTGCTTTGCTTTTCTCCCTTTCTTTAGTGCCATCTCACTTTCTTTGTCGCTCTCCTTCATTAATTAAAGTTAGAAATCTTCTTGGGTTTTGGGGAAGATCAACCAATACCAGCTCCAATCTTTTTCTTCATTGTGTGATTCAATATTCACTAACCTTAAATTATACTTCTGCAACTAATTTTGATCAGCACTAAGAACGTTAGGTACCAAATTAAATACTAGTAGTAAATTATTTTCATTCAAACAAAAAATTAATAAATAAATAAAAAAAGAAATAACTAATGTTCACCATATTCCTAATTTTTTAACCATCACTTATGGAATCAAATTATCATCAAGAATTGTCAATTTTCCTTTATATATATATGTGTGTGTGTGTAAAAACAAAAAAGAACCCATCAATTATATTTAAATCTTGCTATTTGGTACATTTTGTCCCTCAGTATGAAGTAAATTTGGTTTCTCAACAACGAGGTTGAGTAATTTTCTTGCAGTCATGTTGTTTGAGTATAGGGTTTCTTTATCCTTAAACCACAGCTTCAAAGAATGAAGAAACAAGAACGTTTAATGTCCATTACTTTTCCAAGATATATATTTTTCTTTTAGCTTTTGTAGTGCAACACTTAAAATCTAACCATTAGCCTTTAGTAAACAAGAATATTGCTATGCACGGTTATAATTAAATGCCAAACGGTGACACATGTGGGCAATGGGCAAGACGTATTAAGACTGTAATGGGCAGCACATGTTGAATAGTAGTGCTGGTAATGGCCTCATGGGTTTCATTCTTTAAAATTATTGTATACTGACTCTGATTTTTACTGAACTTCTGTATACATACTCTTTTTTTCTGCCAACTTCGATTAGATCGCTATGCACTCCGATCCAAATTTTATGCATGCTGTCAATTTCTATTTGCTTTTAAGATATTATGCTTCCTGTTAATGTTATTTGCTGTCAAGAATGCTATTAAATAGTTTTGGACCCTAGGATCCTAGGGAAAATGAGATTAAAGAGATAAAATAGGAATCTATTGTTGCATGTGACTATGACTATTAGCTATCTTTATCTTTTGAACTTGCTGCATGTTATTGAAATATTGTATTAATTTGTCAATATATGATCTTTATAGATGGATGATGAGAGAATTCTTGCATTGCATAAAAGAATAGAAAGACTTCAAAGGGTGGCTATTGTATACATTGTATGTCTTGTAGTTTATTACTACATACTTAAAATTCGTAGTCAAAGTAGTGTAGTTGATCGTACTTTGACCTTAGAGAAGGAGAGGACTCGAGAAAAGATAATGAAAAAAATTGCTACAAGTGAAAGTCGTAAGATTATAAGAATGAGCCCTAAAGCCTTTATAGACTTATGTGTTATGTTACAACGAGAGGGCGGTCTCCAACCAACACAACGCGTAACTGTTGAAGAACAAGTTGCCAAATCACTCTACATTCTAACGCATAATGTTAGAAATCGAGAGATTCAATTTTGGTTTCAACGCTCTGGTGAGGCTACTAGTCGTCATTTTCATCGCGTCCTTCGATCAATTATTGAGTTAGAAGAGAAATATCTTAAGCAACCAGATGGCTCACATATTCCTATAGAAATTCTAGGAAGCAGTCGGTTTTACCCCTTTTTCAAGGTAAAATATTTTTTATATTAAATTTTAGAAATATATACGATTAAAAATATATTGATAATAAAATGACAATGTTAGGATTGTGTTGGGGCTATTGACTGCACTCATGTTCGTGTGAAAGTGCCCTTGACTGAAGCTCCAAAATATCGTGGTAGGAAAGATTTTCCAACACAAAATGTATTGGTTGCATGCTCATTTGACCTCAGATTTACTTATGTTTTGTCTGGATGGGAGGGCACTGCATCTGATTCAAGAATTTTAAAAGATGCATTACACAGAACACATGGTCTTAAAATTCCAAGAGGTAATTAAAATATATTTTTCTTTTTCTTTCTTGTCTTATATAGATATCTTAGTAATAATTAATTTTTTCATAGGTAAATATTATGTTCTTGATGCTGGATTCATGTTGAGAAAGGGACTAATTACACCATATAGATCAACACGTTATCATCTGAAAGAATTCTCCCCAAGAAATCCACCTCGAACACCTCAAGAATTATTCAATCATCGACATTCATCCTTGCGAAATGTTGTTGAAAGGGATTTTGGGATTTTGAAGAATAGGTTTCCTATGATTGCAAGTGGCACTGAACCAACTTATGGAATCAAGACTCAAAATAGGATTATTATAGCATGTTGCATTTTGCATAATTATTTGATGGCAGTAGATCCTGATGAAGAGTTGATTGCCGAGGTGGATGAAGAAATTGGCAATCAAAATGCACCTCAGAATAATCATGGCTTAGGAGATGACGAGGAAGAAGAACATACCCATTTAGGAGAGAATTTGAGAAATTCTATAGCTGATGCTATGTGGAGAGATTACACATCTTGATTTTTTGTTTTCTTATGCTTGTATTGAACATGTATCTCATGACTTGATGTATTTTGTTTAATTGATATAGACATATTTTGTGGGCTTGATTACATATCTTTATTTTTTTGTTTTCTTATGCTTAAGTTGAACATTATCTCATGACTTGATGCATATATTATATTTTAAATTGAACTAAGATCTTATCTAGGAATTATGTCTACATCTGAGAGAGAGACATGGACTCAAGAAATGGATGATGCTCTTGTTGATGCCTTTTTGCATCAACTAAATGAAGGAAATAAAGTGAATGGGACATTTTCCTCAAAAGCATATGTGAGCATAATTAAGGAGCTACAACAAAAATTCCAGAGACCGCTTCACAAGGACAAGGTGCAAAATCGTTGGAAGGCACTAAAAAATCGTTTTAACAAATGTTACGATGTATTCAAAAACTTGAGTGGATTTGCATGGGATGCAAGTACACATCGTTGGTTTGCTGAACCTGAAGTTTGGCAAAAATTAATTGAGGTATGTTATCCAATTTCTTGATTTTATCTCTGTACATATTTGTTCTTTAACTATTTTTTTTGAATTATCTTTAATAACATAAACATTAATAGGCTAAACCTGAAGCTAAAGAGTGGATGAGAAAGCCCATTCGCAACTATGACAAGATGGTGACTCTTTGTTCCGAAGATAGAGCAACGGGAGAACTTTCTGAGGATGCAGGTGATGTCAGAAGCAAGAAGCCAATTAATGTTGAATCAGAATCTCTGGATACCAATGGGGTGACTTTAGAGAGTTTGGAAGAGACAAACAATGAGCAAGATGTGACATCTCCTCAAGTGCAAATTATTGAAGAAGAGCCTAAAGCTAAAAGATCTAGGAAGTCAAAGCTTGAAAATGAAGCTGAAGGGTTAAAGGAGGCACTCATACATATTGCTGAAGCTTTCACAGACAGTACTACAGCTCTTAGAGAAAGTACTGCAGCTTATGAGAGAGTTAATAAAAAACTTCCAATTTCTGAAGCTGAACTTTGGAAGTTGTTAGAGGAATTGAGGATAGAAAGTCATTCACAATATCGTGCATATCTATATCTTGTTAATAATCCTGACATGATTAGAGCATTACTTGGGTGCCCAAAGGATAAGCAAAGGGAATTACTACTTGAAATGGTGTTTGGGTCAGTTGGTTCATCTAGGTAATCTTTTTTTATCTGCTCTTTGATTTGTTTGCATGTTGTTTTACTATTTTTTCAATGATATTTACTCTCATTTCTTTTGTAGGGGGCACTTTTAACTCACTTCCAATATATTTCAATAAAGAAGGAAAGGTATTGTTCCTATTGTTTATCTCAACTGTCTGCCTCATTTTTGCTGTGATATAAGTTTTCATTTGTTCCTACTGTTTGTGGTATTGTTCCTATTGTTCTGGTAGTTGTGGATTTTGAAGGAATAGCTTCCTTGGGAATTCCAAATTGAGGTGCTCACCACCACTACTGCTGTACTGGTGTTGGTGAAAATCAATATAGATATTATTATTATTAAAATGGTGATGGTAGGGAGGCATAATAGAGGTGGTCTGTTGAAAAGACACCATTTCCATGTGTTGAAAAGGAATATTCATAGATCTGTTGAAAGGGAATACTAATTAATTTGCTAGATTTGATATAAAAACAACCAACAATAAAATCTTGACCAATTCAACATGTGCTTAATTTAACTATCCGCAGGTTTTCTTCCCTACTTACAATAAAATCTTATATTCATTGTATTAATTGCTTGCTGATGACTAGAAGTACGTATAGTAATGTTATTCTGGTTGCATATTATCCCATATACATGAGTCTTATACTGTATTTATTTTTCTATTGAGTTACCATTAATACTCACTTATTTTATTTGTTTTTATGTTGCAGGTATTAAAGAAAGATTACATGATTTCTTCACAATTCAAATGTTATTTTTGAACATGTTACAATGATAATATTTGTAAAAAAAACATGTCTTGAATTTTTTTGTAGCTTGTTTCTATCTAAAAGATCTTGACAATATGAGGAATGCACTTATGTTAAAATGGTCTTTAATTCATGGAGTTTATTTCTGCAATTGGATAATAGTATCTTGTATTTGAACATTTTAAATATATAAGAGTTGTTAATTTGAGTTTTTATCTATGATGTTTATCAATTGAATATAATTTAATTGATATTTTCTACTAATAAAAATATTAAATTTATATTAATATTTATTGTAAGTAACTATAAATTCAAATTCTAGTAATATTTTTTAAATTCATTATAAAATTAAAGGTAAAATATTTATAAGTTTTTATCTAGTGATATTTTTTTTATCAAGTTAAAATATAAGTTTGTTTGTAATACATATTATATTTTTATAAAAAATCTATTATTTATTTGATAAAAAATATTTAGTAAATTATATGTATAAAAAAATAAAAATTTTAAAAAGGTATTATGTTTTGTTATTTTTTAGTAAATAATAAAATTAAAAAACATTTGAATATTCATAAAAAATATAAAGCTTGCAACATAAAAAAAATATTAACACACCTTCAGTTCGTTATTTTTTGGTAAATAATAATTAAAAAAACATTTAAATATTTATAAAAATAAAAAAATGGTAACGTTCAGTTTTAGTCAACATTTGATAATGTTGAAAAAATTAGCAACAGGGCCGGTGAGTTTTTTAATTAAAAAAATATTATATTAGTTTTTAGAATTAAAAGGTAAAACTGTCTTTTTTCATGTATATTTTCCATTTCACTTCTCCTTCCCAAATTATAGCTCCCAAATAAGGGGAGAGTTTATCCTCCATTGCTCCCTCCTTTCCTCCCCTTTCCTTTCCCTCCTAAATCCTTCCTTTCCCTTCTCACTAAACTCTCCATTCTCACTAAACTCGCAAACAAATCCTAAGTTGTTTCCCTTCTCACTAAACTCGCAAACAAATCCTAAGTTAGCACCTATATAAGGCTATATTGCTCCGGGTTTCAGACCAACATCTTCAGCGAAGGGTTGTATACTTGTCTTTGTACGCCATAGCTAAATGAAAAATGAATAGAGAAATACCACTGACAATGACAGGGAAGCAGCAGCAGGCCCATTCGTTGAGGGATGAACTAATTAGCTGAGCTCCAACTTTTCTCATCACAGCAAATTCTCTACCTTATATTATATCTCATGAGAATGAGAGTAACACAATTGTATGCTTTATTATATTATTATTATTATTATTATTATTATTGTTGTCGTTTATTTTATACTAACACAGTCAACCCACATTTGTTATGGGTTTTGATCTCTGACCCATATTTGTGAAGTCATATTACGGAGTCTTTAGCTCTTTATTAAAAATGTCACTGATTCATTGGTACTCAAAGAGAACGTGAGATACTATGAATGTTCTTTCCCATTATTCTTTGCATTTTAGCTCCTTCTCCCATTCCTCTTACCAGACCATCTCTCCGTTTTATTGCGTGCAGCCTAAATGATCGATCATATGCTTCAAATGGAAATGATCAGCAAAAAAGCGACGAGACGAGGATGCTTTAATTTCTTATCATACTCTGCAATCTCACCACCATGCATGTTTGTTTTTAATTTTATACGTCTGGCGTTGTAATCTAAGCTGAAAAATTAAATATAATACTTGTGGTGCCTATATTTATCTTTCTATTCTAGCTAAGTGCATTAGTCATTATATATTTCAAACATTACAACGTGACTGAGAACTAGAAGCTTCTGTGATACCAGTGTGGAACCTCCATGTAAAGAGGTAGTCCCTGGATTCACAGGACAATCTAATAACATCACAGAAAGCATTAACTGAGCTCATCTTTTGGTCATGAGTTTTCCAATCTATCCTCACCCAACATGAAAACCCATTTGATGATGAAATTGGTATACATGAATCAGGAAGATTTAGTGTCACCTCCCCACTGATCCTTGTGCATGAGCTAAGGATGGACTCAAGCCATGTACATTCTGGCTGACCCACCATTTCCTTGTAGGCAGAATTAGCCATCCTAACTTTGTTATTAGAGTCTGATATGACAGCAGGCAAGGGCTCTGACTCAACCTCTTCCTCCACTTCCTCTGCTTTTTTGGGAAGGTGTGGCAGTTTTGACTTTGAATAGTCTTCATTGATGTAACCAACATTTATGCATGAACCAACAGGGCGAACAGGATGAGGTGCTATGACATTGACACGTGGATGTGGTCCTTGCAATTGCTGCAAAAGATCCTTCTCTTGTGGAATCTCTGCTTCTGTAGTGTTAGAGTACTTCAAATCAACAAACTCTTTGTTGGAAGGAGAGCATGGAAGAAGTGGAAGTGTTGCTAAGCTACAATTAAGCACTCTATTGTTAGGAAGAGGAAAGGAAGGAGTGAAACTATGTAAAGAAAGGTTCTTTGTTGGAGATGTTACATGACATGGGGGACAAAATCCTGAGATGACATCATGGGTGGTTTTGTGTTTCTTGTAGGAGAAGGAAGGGAGTGTTCTGGCTCTCCTTTTGGTCCTGGTGGGCCTGGCCAACAACTGTGACCAGAGATTTTTATGGTAGGGAGAATATTGCTTGATCTTTTGGGAGATGGAGGAGCCTTCAGTTGTGGAATTTTCAGGCTTTGGTGCTATTGGCCTGTACCTGGACATGATTTCAGCAGTTTTTGCTGAAGGATTCAGATTGAGGGTCTTGATCATGGTGAGTTAATTGTTTGTGAGTGTGAATTACTGAATGAAGGAGGAGATGAATTTTGTTTGGGATTTTAAGCTTGAGAGCAGCCAATGAGGGAGGGGCAACATGAAGCAACAAGGTTAGAGGAAGTGACACTTGTAAAATGAACGGTGGGTACGTGTTGGCGAGGGCTAATGAAGAAGGACACGTGAGAATTGGACAGTACCATTGAGTTCCATGCATGCTGAACTGAAATGCTAGCTTGCTTACACATGACAATCTTATTAAGAGATTGTTATTAATTAATATTATAAATATATATATCATTAGCATTTGATAATACCATACTCATAAATAAACAGTAATAGTATGGGCATTTGAGTCATTTTGGATGGCTAGTTATAGCCATGCATGTATTTAGCTTGTAGCCCACTGATAAAAGAGAAGAAATTGTGTGTGTGGAGAGACATGCATGAAAACACCTATTAGGATGTTTGTTTGGTCATGTTTACTTTGTTTCGCGAGTCAGTGATACCTTTTTCTAGTCCGATCCAGTCGGTTACATTTCATGGCTATGCAGCAGGTTTCTGATTTAGTGAGCACTGGGCGCTCATACTATAGCACGTTGGAATCCCGATAAGGACACGTGGCCAGGCCAATTACTCATGAATCATGCCTGACTTACTCAAACTCAAATTAATTTCCTTTCATCTTTCCATATATATATATACTTCCACACACATATATATATAGCGCCTTTCTTAATCACGCAGAGTAAACTGGTCAATATGAGTTTGTTATAGACTTAGAGCACTAATGTTTAGCTATAGCTAGATTTTCTTGTGATTAAAATGAGAAATTCTAAGGTAACTCTCTCACATAGGTTTTGGTACTTTGATGATCCAATAAATTTTTTTAACTTTCTAAGACGGTTTTAGAATTTTTAGTATTGTAGGAGAATGTTTTAACTATGAGAATTTATACTTTTAAATTTTATAAAAACTTTATGACTCTCTATAATTATTATCTTGTATTTTTAATTATTTTTTTTACATTTTTAATGCAATACACGTGTATTTCATTTTAAATTCACATTATTTTTTGAAATGATTTACGGGAGTACATGAATTATTCTTTCATAACTTTGATTTTTATATCTCCTTTTAATAAATTAAAATATCAAAATACTTATTTACCGAAAGGTATCACCAGTTAAAATTGCATATGATGCTTAGAAAGTTTTAAGGCATTACGTTCTTTTTCGTTGACTTTCATGTGAGGTTGCTGCTTAATTAATTTGTGTCATATACTTCCAAAACTCAAATGGAGGAAGTCCGAGGAGTGAAATAATATGTCAGGATGAGAGAACGACTTTTCACTTTGGGCTCATGTATATCATTCATTCGTCAAGAACTCCAATCACATAATGCATTTGTAGAGCTGACAAAAAAAAAAACAAAACGCATTTGTAGAGAGAAACTCGATCGTAAGATATAATAAAATTATATAATAAAATTATACAACAACTCATATAACAAAAGTTAGTTCAACCTTAAAAGCTAGCTCAATGATCTAGGATAATTTGGCTTTGATACCATCTTAGATTTTGTGACTTAACTCAACCCCAAAAGCTAGCTTATAAGGTGAGGACTGCCAAAACTTATATACTTTTATTTGATCTCATATCTAGTCAATGTGGGACTCTCCAACATTTATATCTCACTATGTTGTATAATATATTGTACAAATAACATTTTTCTAAATATTATGGTTACAAATTAGAAGCAGTATAAGTCCCCGCAGAATTTTTTATATAACTTATCGGAAAGAGAATTTTTTTATGGGTAGAAGGACCTAAAAGGCCGAAAAAAACAAAGAAAGAAAACAACTACACACCTCTCTGGCCATAAGTACCAGAGTTATCTAAAATAAAAGCTAACACAACAAAAGGAGGCACCTCCTCAAAAGTTCTAAACTGCTCAGAAAGCTCTAGACCATATTTGTAACGTCCTAATTTCTAAATTCAGAAATAATGCCTGTTGGGAGCACTATTTCCAAATCCATGAAATCATGGGGTCCCCAATCACAGAATGAATTATGATTGAAATATTATTTAAGACTTAATCATAGGTAGCCCTGGACGACGGTCCTTGGTTACATGGTCGAGCGCTCATCACAGTCACGTTACAGAGAAAATACCCCGTGTGTCGGGTAATAACACTGTCACAGTCATGCATTGCATCATAGCATTGTTCTAATGATGATAAATCATGTTTAATTGCCTTTATTTATGATGCCCTGGATAAATATGTATCTTTGTGATGGTTCTTGATTGTTTCCCCACACCACACACACTTGTCACGCTCATTGGGACGTTGGTCTCACCCCACTCTGTGGGAATATATTTTAGATGTGCAGATACTCCACCACAGGGTAGTGATGAGCAGTAGAAGACTCATGAATGATAATAGCTTAATGTTTGGTTATGTTTGATGTATTTAACGTTGCTTAAGACCATTACTGATATTAATTAGGATGTTCTTAGGAATTTATAAAGTTACCTTAATGCATCGAATTGGAGCCTTGATGGCAAACTTGTATTGGCATTCTTTGACTTATGTATGTAATGTTTAGAGCTTTAGTAATTGTTGGGTTACTCAAGCGATTGTGTTGCATATTGATACGCGAAATGAATGAAATGATTTCATGGATTTGGAAATAGTGCTCCCAACAGGCATTATTTCTTAATTTAGAAATTAGGACGTTACAATATTTTGTAAAACTATCAGCCAAAGAATTAGCTTCCCTCTAGCCATGAACCCAGGAGATAACATCAAAATTGTTCCTCATATTTCTTATCCTCTCCACTAGAGAAAAGGAGAGATGGGTCTTCAGACAACCATTCTTAACCAGGTTAATAGCAAGAAAAGAGTCAGATTCGACAATAACACGCTTGAGACCTCGTTGGTGAGCAAGACAAATACCACGATAAATCCCCCATAGCTCGACTTGAACAACAGAGCAACTGCCTAAATTTCTAGCAAATCCGCAAATAAATTGCCCCCAATGGTCTCGAATCACTCCTCCATAAGCTGCAAATCCACACCTAGGGGAGCCAGCGCCATCAGTGTTAATCTTATAGAAGCTAACCCGCGAGTAATTCCAACGAACAGAGGCTGAATTTCCTTTCTCAATACCCAGATTTCCGCGGCCAGGGTTGCGGAGCGCCACCATAGCATAATGAACATGCACACAGATTTTATGATTTAGGGCTTCAAGAGATAATCTGCAATTATTGAAGATTATATTATTACGAAATCTCCCAACTTCATCTAAAGTGTAGCCCAGCACCAACATATCACCATCAGAGGGCTTATTTCTCAAAGCAGCCATTAACCATTCGTTCAAAGATTGAGGAGCAAAAATTTTTTGGAGGTAATCATCCCTGAAAAATGTTACCCAAAGCTGTTTAATTTCACTGCAATCCCTGAAAAGATGCGACTCATATTCCTGAGCATTTTGCCATAATGGGAATAATGCATTATTTGAGAGTGTTCTTTTCATGCGTTCCACATTAGTTAGTAACCCATGAGAAGCAATTTTCCACAGGAGAATTCTAATTCTCTGAGGCCCTTGCCACCTCCAGATTTGTTTCATCAAAGGGTTCGAGGTAAGCTGCCTAGCAGATGTAATCAACTTATAAGCAGATGATATTGAAAACCAACCATCTGAAGAGCTTTTCCAAACTAATTTATCTTCTCCTAAATTCTGAACAAGAGGGGGAATAGCAAAAATTTGATCACAAATGTGAGCAGGGAGCATTCCTCTAAGTCTGAGCATATCCAGCCCACTCACCATCCAATCTGACAAGATCATGGACCCGAGCATTACTATCAGCATCAAAATTTGGAGAAGAGCTGCTTGCCTTAGGGGCACTGAAGTATCGAGCCAGACATGATCCCAGAATTTAATTAAAGCACCATCTTGTAATCTCCAGGTACAATTCTTCATCTTCCCAAATAGACATAACCCATGCCATAGGTTAGATGCTACAAGTTTATTCTTGATAGTAGGTATAACATCATTTCACAATTATATTTAGTCTTGATAACTTGGACCCAAAGATCATGGGGATTTTTTTATCAGGCCCCAACATAATTTCATCATATATGCTAAATTTAGGTCCCTGCTCTTCCTTAAACCAAGCCCACCCACCAGTTTAGGGCTACATATTTTGTCCCACCCGATAAGGTGGACTTTTCTCTTCTCCACTGTGTCACCCCAAAGGAAATCCTTGCAAAGCTTGTAAAAAAAAACTCACGGGTTGAGACGGGAAGAAAAATTACCCGCATCAAGTAGGAAGGAATAATATTTATCATTGATTGAGATAAAGTTAATCTTCCCGCAAAAGAGAAGGTCTTTACTTTCTAGTTAGATAGTCTTTGTTTAACTCTAGAAGACACAAAGTTGAAAGTAGATCTGGTAACTCTGCCATTAATGATCGAAACACCTAAATATTTCCCAAGATCATTGGTTCTTTGGAAGCCCAAAGCTGCTGAGATTTTCTACCTAACCTGAACACAAACATTGTTAGAGAAAAAAACACAAGTTTTATCATTACTCACCTTCTGACCAGGGTTGGCACTAAAAATATCCAAAATGGTTGTGATAATTTCTACTTGCTCAAGCTTAGCTTCAGCAAACAAAATTAGGTCATCTGCAAAAGCTAAATGGGAGATCAAAGGACCATTCCTACTAACCTTAATGGGTTTCCAAAATTTATGGTTCACAGCTAGGTTAATAAGGTGAAATAATCGGTCAATGCAAAGAACAAAAATATAAGGGGATATAGGGTCCCCTTTCCTAACTCCTCTCGAAGGAGAAAAAGGAGTTAACGCCTCACCATTAAAAAGGATTCTCATTCTAGGAGTAGATATACAATACTTTATAACATCTCTACTTTTCTCTGAGAGACCAACTTACTCAAAAGTATCATTAATAAAATCTCAATTAAGCCTATCATATGCCTTTTATAGGTCAATCTTAATGGTCATCCAGTCCTTCTTACCTTTTTTTATGCCTCATAGAGTGAATTAATTCTTGAGTTATTATAATGTTGTCTCTGCTCTGTCTACCAGGGATAAAACTACTTTGATTAGGGCCAACAAGGTGAGTCATAACAATTCTTAAGTCTTTGCAAATTAGCTTAGTAATAATTTTATAGGAAACATTACATACGCTAATTGGACGAAATTGTTTCAAAGTATTTGCCCCCTCCACTTTAGGGATCAAAGTAATTAAAGTGTCATTTATAAGCTCCACCTTTCTAGGATTATCAAAAATAGAATGAACTAAATTACAAACATCCTTACCAATCTTATTCCATTGAGATTGATAGAATATTGCATGCAAACCATCAAGACCAAGGGCCTTCAAACCATCCATAGAAAATAGAGCAAATTTGATCTCCTCATTAGTCACATGTTTATTCAACATCTCTAATTGATCCTGACATAAGAGGGAAAACAATTTGATAAACAGAAAGGGGTACAATCCCCTGAGTCGGTAAATAAAACCTTATAAAAATCAGTAGCCAAGGATTCCATTTCTTGTAAATCAGTAGTTAAGACACCATCTACATCTAGACATTCAATTTTATTTTTTTTCCTTCTAGCTACTGTAGAACCATGGAAATATTTAGTGTTTTTATATACAGAGGAGATCCATTTGCATCTAGCTTTTTGGAACCACAGTACCTCTTTATAAGATACTTCCTCGTACTCCCTCCAAAGCCTAATTTGAAGATTTTATAGATTAGGACAATAAGTAGATCCTAGCCTACAGGCTATACCATCCAATCTGCGAATAAGAGATCTATTTTTTCTTCCTATATAGTCAAAAACCTCTCTATTCCATATCTGAACTTGGTCTTTAAAATTGTTGACCAGAGTAACCCGATCCTCACTACCATTCCAGTTAGAAGACACAAAATCAGAAAAATAAGGGTGGGAGATCCAATCAACTAGGAATCTAAAAGGTCTCTTATGTTGGTTACGAGGGTTGTTAGAATCATGTTTCATGAGCTGGGGACAATGGTCTGATTTAAAGAAAGGAAGATGGAGTAAGGAGGCATTGGGGAACCAAATTCTCCAATCCATATTAATTAAACTCCTATCCAACCTTTCAACTAAATTCCCTCTTTTCCATGTGAAAGGAAACTAACAAAGCCTACATCCAGCAAACTACAATATAGAATCATCTCCTTAAACTGGGTAATACCATAGGTGGAGAAGTTCCCTGCACCACCCTTCCTTTCAGAAATATCACAAATATTAACAGCAAAATTTGAACATAAACTTTATAAGTTAATTCATATTCATATTATAGCGACCCAAAAATTAAAAAGGATTTAAAGTGGGAGTCGCCACCAATTTTATTCAAGTAGGAAAATTTGGAAACCTCAAAAAAGTTTAATCTTAAAAAATAAATTGGGTTCGGGAATCGATTACGCTTGGGGAAGGGTGGAGACTAAACCCCACAACACCCCCTACGCGTCCGTCTTGAAACGGTGACCCTAAATAGACTATGCAAGTTAAATTTATTTAGTTTACCCCTTTTTCCATAAATAAAGAAAATAAATAAATTATACAGAAAGAAACAAAACAAAAATAAAAAAAATATTTTGACTTAACGAGTAGAACCCGCTCCTACGTATCCCCTGGTGCAATGAGGAACTCAAAAGTCACGTAGTTCTTCTAAAAAATAATTGTGGGTTGGTTGATTTTAATTTTTTAATATTTTTACTTTTCTTGAAATTAATTTTTTTTGTTTTTTATTATAAATCCTAAAGCAAACTCAAGAGATAGACAAATTTAAGAGACCCCTCTTAAATACAAAAATATAAAAAAAAAAATTATTTAAATAAAAAGGAAAGAGATAGACAAATTTAAGAGATCCCTCTTGATGTCCCACAAAAAAATATATATAGAGAGCAAATTTCTATACCTTGCACGGGTCCAAATGTTCCCTTCTTTCTCTTCCCTCCAAACACTTGGTAGTTCACTCCTTTTATAGGAGAAAGAAAGGTGAGACTTGGAAGGTTGGATGTTTTATTTTTTCTGATAATCCTAAAAGATTTTGATTCTTATAATTTCCACATCCAATCCTTGCAATTATTTTTTTCTTTATTTTCTCTGAAATCACACTTAATCTCTTTCAATTAAATCCATGATTTCTTCCCAATTTTCTCAAAATTAATTATTAATTGCATTAATTACTTGATCAAAATCTTTACGGATCATATTCATCATAGAATAATCCTCATAAAAATCAAATCCACAGTCCATTTTAATTAAGAGGGAAATTATTAAAAGAATTTGTCACGTTGACGAGAAAATTTATTAATCAAGATTTGATCCCTTAGGTATTCTTGATAAAAATCTGCTCTCTTCAGAGGATCCTGACATTAATGCAATATCTTCCATCATCTTCTCCTTTTTTTTTTCTTTTTTTGTATTTATTATTATTTTTTTATATTTTTTTATTGATTTTTTTTATTTTTTTCAAGTTTAAATTTTCTTAATTATTTTATTTTCCTAATTTTATTTCCTACAAATAGATAAAATTACCCGATCAAAATTGGGTGTTGACAATTTCCCCCCTTTACTTGTTATTTCGATTAGAAAGAACAAACAAAGTAAAAGAAAAGCCAATTTTGATCGAGACTTTCCTTCGACAAAATAAAATTCGAGGAAATCAACAAGTAATGCAAATAAATGATCAATGACGTAGAAAATCAACAGGAAATGCAAAATCATATTTAACTTGGAAAATCAACAAGTAATGCAAAATTATATTTGGCTTGGAAAATCAACAAACAATGCAAAAAAAATGATCAATGACCTGGAAAATCAACAAGAAATGCAAAAGAATATTTAACTTGGAAAATCAACAAGCAATGCAAAATTATATTTGGCTTGGAAAATCAATAAGCAATGCAAACAAATGATCAATGACCTGGAAAATTAATAGGAAATGCAAAATCACATTTAACTTGGAAAATCAACAAGCAATGCAAAATAGTTAATGACCTGGAAAATCAACAAGAAATGTAAAAGAAATTTACTCTGGAAAATCAACAGAGAATGCAAAATGAT
The DNA here is from genome assembly GCA_026901365.1 of Sesbania bispinosa. Taxonomy (NCBI): domain Eukaryota; kingdom Viridiplantae; phylum Streptophyta; class Magnoliopsida; order Fabales; family Fabaceae; genus Sesbania; species Sesbania bispinosa. The sequence goes on along the minus strand of QLOH01000054.1, from coordinate 2,429,846 downwards.
GTCTAGCTTGGAAAATCAACAAGCAATGCAAAATAAAATTCAGTTTGGGAAATCATCGGACAATTTAATGAAATGCAGATGAATGAGAAAAAGCTTGATGGTGAGAATAAAATGCATGCTATAAAGATTAATGTGAGAATATTGATGTCGACCACATGACATATTACTTTTTTTTTATTTTTTATTTTAAGAGAAGTACAAGGAAAAGGTATCTCTACGCTTTTTATTTAAAATTCACCATTGTACCACAACACTTGTTTGTCTACTCGAGGATGAAGAGGAAAGCTTCAAGTCAAAAGGCTAAAAGGTATCTTTTGGAATGTAACAACACAAATTATGCATAACGCAAGCCCCCGAGTAAAGTACCAAGTGCTCATGAACTTTCAATAAGAGGGATAACAATAAGCTTTGTCTTATAGAAATTCCAACTCTGTATCAACCCATTGCTTTCCACAGTATCTTGCTTTGGATTCTCAGTGCGCAAACTGATCATTAGCTTCAATCAACAAAGAGTGACAACTGAATTCAAGAGGATTTTCAATCTGTAGCTATTTTCTAATTTTTTTTTACTATTTTTTCTTTCTTTTTTTTAGAAAAAATGTACTACAATCTTAATTAATTTTGTCCCAAAATTAATGCTTAAGAAAATAATTTCAACTAATTATTGATCAGAATGAACTTTATTAGGCTTGTAACTTGGCTAATGGTTAAATGGTTAATGGAAGAAAAGGGTGTTAAAAGCTCAAAAAAGTGATTAATGGTTAATCAAGACAAAAGGATCTCTAGCACAATATGGTTCACTCTACTAAGCTTGAGATGTTCTTCAAAAGATTTCCTCTACACACCTTTTGTTTGGCTCTCAAATATTCTTCATTTCTCTATCTTTCTTTTTTTTTTCTTTCTTATTTTTTCTTTTCCTTTATCATTTTTTTTACATTTTTTCCTCTTTTTTTTTTCAACATAGAAGGAAAATTATGTGTTGAGTCAAGATCAACACATAATTTCCAAAATGAGCCAGAATAAAAATGGCATTAGCCCCCAGTATGAGGGTGATAACATCAAAACTTATTCCAAGACGGCGCTAGCCCCTGGTGTAGGAGTGATGACATCTCAAATGCAAACATCGTGCTAGCCCCTAATATAAAGGTGATCCTTATCCAAGGTTATTAAACGAAAGAAATAATTTATGTTAAACTCAAAGTGGGTGACAATGGGTAATTTAATTTTTTTCGGATAGAGAAACATGGTTAAACTTCATCTTAAATCATGATTGTTTATTTTCAAAAGTTTAATTTTAGGACAAAATTTTATGAAATGTACACATAATCCTTTCATCTCTTCATTTTCTTTTTTTGTCAGCATCATTTTTTTTCTAGGCAAAATTGAGCTACAAATCACAAAAACCAGCAATTTCAATACATAAAAAATGTAGGTGAATTCTTCACTCAATGCACAAGCAACACATTATTCTCAATATTCCCCTCTCCAAACTACTCACCTTATTACCACAGGTTATATCCGTACTTTGCACCCATTCTTTTATGAGATTAGGGTTGGTTTGAAATTTCCATTCAACTCCTCGATTCTTTGCTCCAGAAAGCATGGTTAGGGTTCACATTTGATTCAGGGTTGTTGGCCATTGATGTGAAAGAAATTTCCAGTTGTGAGAACAAAAATGGGTCAGGATTGAGCTATGAACAGACTTGTGATGAGGCATAATGGTGAAATTTTAAACAATTAAGTTTGGAAGATGTTAACCCAACACCTATATTTCTCTCAATTTCTCGCAATTTTTCAATGAAAGATGTAAAAAACAATGAATCTTTTTATTTTTTGACAAATGAGATGTGTAAGAATGAAAAGATGCAAACTTTGAAAAATCAATACGCATGACATGCTGATATGAAAAAAATGATGATGCAAGAATAAAACATGTGCATATATGCAGTGAATGATGCATGGAAGAGACGATAGAAGATATTTTTTTTATGCAAGAAATCTATAATGAAAAAGAAATTTATTTTTTATTAACAAATAGTTTTTTTGTTTTTTATAGAAAAAAGGGAAAAATTAAAATAAGATACAATGACAATCAATGCAAAATGTTCGAAGAAAAAATGGAGAGCATATTTTTTATTTTTTTATATCATCATGCATAAAAGAAACAATATAAAAAGTGAGAATTTTTTTTATTTTTTATTAAATAAAAGAAAAAATGGTGAAATTATGCGTGAATTCTATTTTGTTTTTTTTTTGTTTTTCTTTTGCTAAGCAAAATTGAATTTATTAAAAGGGAGTACAAGGGGTACTCCAACCCATATACACAACAAGAGTCACAAAAATAAAGGACATCCTACGTCAAGAGGTGTCTAAAGAGAAGAACACATAAGAGGCAAAACACCTAAAGCCAATTTGCAACCACCCTACAAATAAACCTTTCATCAAGAGTCGGAACAGAACAACCAGTGCAGTAATGCCAAAGAAAGACAATCAGCTACAAAATGCCACCAAACACCACTATCAAAAGAAGAAAAAAGGAGCATTCCCACAGCTAAATCAAAATTGAACAACCTGATAGCAATATTCACCAACAAATGACACTTAATAAAAATTAAGGCATACAGAAGGTGACTCAGCCCAAGAAGAGAATGGGTATGAAAAAGAATTATCTCTCGCTTTTAACCATTTCCAAGAGCGTAGTTTTACCATTTCAAGCACATTTAATGTAGATAACACATTGTCAGAAAAAATAAGAGCTTTTATTGCTAGCCAAATACTCCAAACAACAGTCAACCAGATCACAGCCCACCTATACCTCATTTTGGGATTACAAATAGGCAACCCAAGAAATTGATCAAAATGAGCAGTGAGGCTATTAGACAACATAGAAGTGAAACCACACCATTCCAAGGAAAGAATCCAAACATGGTATGCAAAAGAACAGTCAAAGAACAGGTGTGAAGAAGTCTCCGTCCTATGTTGACACCATACACAGGAAGTATCCGAGTCAAGAATAACATGTCGTTTGGCAAGATTAACTTTTGAAGGGATTCTATCTAACGAAACCCTCCAAACAAAACAAGAGACCTTATAGGGCACCGGACGACACCAAATAAACCTGTGTAATGGTATTTCAGCAAAAAGAGAATCATTTACAATAACATGATAAGCTGACTTGAAAGAATACTTGTCGTCTGAGTCAGCTTTCCAACGCCAATAATCTTGAATACACTCCTGAACCTGAAAACCACGAAGATCAGATACTAGTAGATCCAACTGTTCCAATTCCCACTGAAATAAAGGCCTTCTCCACCTCCAATTCCACACAACACCACCCTATCTACCAAAAACATATCCGCAACAGTTGCCTCCTGATTGATAGTAATAGAAAATAGCCTACCATAACGCAAACATAAAGGAGTTGCGCTACAACAAGCATCCTTCCAAAAAGAAGTGTTCCACCCGTTACCCACAACTCTTACACACATTGTAGAAAACCAATCCCAAAAGATACTATCACACACATCAATACTCCACAAGTCTAACCACCACCTAGACTCGCTACCCCTTCTACCTTCCACAGTCAAGGATGGCACTCCATATAAAGATGTTAACACTCTATTCCACAACCTATCTCTCTCAACTAACAAACGCCACCTCCACTTCCCTAATAGAGCAAAATTGTAAGCTCTCAAATCTCTCAACCCTAGTCCCCCATACTGTTTCTCTCTACACATATCGGCCCAAGAAACCCAAGCTAATTTCCTATGATCATCATCCCCTCCCCACAGAAAATTTTTAAACAAAGATTCAAGATGAGAAATGATACCTTTGGGAGCCAAAATAAAAAAAAATGCTCCCATTTATCCTACACAAGGGAAAGCCTTACGGTTATGGATTCTAAAGATCAAGGTCTATTTGGATGGTCACCTAGGTTCTTCTACTAGTGTAAGGTTTCACGAGTAGGTCTAGACTCCTAAAGGCTATATGGCCCCCACATTGCCCTCATCACACAGACAAGGACCCAGTTCATGAATTAGCCAAAAGGAGGGATAAACCCATCTCAATTATGACAAATCCATGAGACTAGTAACAATCTGAGAGGTGTCTTAAAAACTACTCCCTTCGGACTCAATTATAAGTAAAAAAACACCCATTTATGGTGGACTAAAATATAAGCAAAAGTTAACTAATTTCACCCTATTAAATGATATCATCCCAAATTGCCCTTTATTTAATTCATATTTTATTTTCCAACCACTCTATTTAATGCATAATGTGCCAATAGAAAGAGAGTATGTCCAATTGAAACAAGTTTCAATAAAGTTGAATGTATGGTAATTTAGGCAATACAATTACTTTTTAGATGAAATCAAGAAAATTAAATGAGTTTAACTAACTTTCTTAATAAGTGTGAATATGATTATTTTTACTTATAAATGAGTCCGAAGGGAGTACCAAGTGAGCATTGAACCCCTCAATAACAATAATTAAAACACCTCTTATTTCTTGGTTCGCACAAGCTCGGGTATAGAGTCCAAAAAGTGTGTGAGGTAGGTGATAGTGAAGTGTGTGTAGGGAGCATATAAACCAAAAATACAACCTACAAAACAAAACCCCTTAACCTACAAAACAAAATATATACAATAAAATAAAAAGTCTTTTACCCTAGGATTGGAACAAGCAAAGCAATTAAATAAAACAACAATAAATATATACAAATAAAAAACTAAAGAGAAAAAATGGAAACATTAAATAAATACTAACAAAAGAAATAATAAGGGGTAAAACAAACAAGATTTGCACAATCAATTAATGGGCTTGATTCACAAAAATTCTCCCCAGTGGAGTCGCCATTTGTAGCGACCCAAAAATTAAAGAGGATTTAAAGTGGGAGCCGACACCAATTTTATTCAAGTAGGGAAAATTGGAAACCCTAAAAAAGTTTAATCTTAAAAAATAAATTGGGTTCGTGAATCAATTATGCTTGGGGAAAGGTGGGGACTAAACCCCACAGCACCCCCTACGCGCTCGTCTTGAAACGGTTACCCTAAATTGACTGTGCAAGTTAAATTTATTTATTTTACCCTCTTTTTCCATAAATAAAGAAAATAAATAAATTAAACAGAAAGAAATAAAACAAAAATTTAAAAAAATTATTTTGACTTAACGAGTAGAACCCGCTCCTACGTATCCCCTAGTGCAACGGGGAACTCAAAAGTCACGTAGTTCTTCTAAAAAACAATTGTGGATTGGTTGATTTTAATTTTTTAAATATTTTTACTTTTCTTGAAATTATTTTTTTTTGGTTTTTTATTATAAGTCCTAAAGCAAACTTCCTAAAAATTTATGAGAATTATACAAAAATATATAAAAAAAATTATTTAAATAAAAAGGAAAGAGACAGACAAATTTACCGCGAAGAGACCTCTCTTGATGTCCCACCAAAAAATAATTATAGAGCAAATTTCTATACCTTGCACGAGTCCAAATGTTTCCTTCTTTCTCTTCCCTCAAACACTTGGTACTTCACTCTTTTTATGGGAGAAGGAAATGTGAGACTTGAAAGGTTGGATGTTTTATTTTTTCTGATAATCCTATAAAAGATTTTGATTCTTATAATTCCCACATCCAATCCTTGCAATTATTTTTTTTTTATTTTTTTCTTTCTTTTCTCTCAAATCACACTTAATCTCTTTCAATTAAATCCATGATTTCTTCCCAAATTTCTCAAAATTAATCATTAATTGCATTAATTATTTTCAAAATCTTTATGATCATATTTATCAATAGAATAATTCTCATAAAAAATCAAATCCACAATCCATTTTAATTGAGAGGAAAATTATTAAAAGAATATGTCACATTGATGAGAAAATTTATTAATCAAGATTTGATCCCTTAGGTATTCTTGATAAAAATCTGCTCTATTCAAAGGATCCTGACATTAATGCAACATCTTCCATCATCTTCTCATTTTTTTGTATTTATTATTATTTTTTATTTTTTTATTTGATTTTTTTCAATTTTAAATTTTCTTAATTATTTTATTTTCCTAATTTTATTTCCTACAAATAGATAAAATTACCCGATCAAAATTGGGTGTTGACACATATGGTTATACAAATTGTTCTACGCCACTTGTTGTACAAATTAATTTATATTTTAATTGACAAATTGATATTTACTATGCTTGAATTAATTTTTTAAAATATATTAAAGATTTTGTAAAACTATTTTAACAAAGAAAATGTTTGAATATATAAAAAATAAAAAATACATACATACCTATAATTTTATAAAATATAATAAATAGAATAATCCAAACTTTAATAATTATATAATTTTTTTAATTCTATTTTGATAATTTTTGTCTTTTTTATTGAAGTTTATATACATAATTTAGTATTTACTCATAAATAATATAGACAAAGTAAAAAATAATAAATTAAAAGACTGATATGCTTATAATAATTAATTTTATCATGTTATCATAATTTGTTTACATAAAAATTTTATATAACTTTATTTTATGTCTTTCTTATTTTATAAATTTAATAATTTAAATTTATTTTGACAAATATTATTTTATGTTGTAAATAGAATTCTTTTAAAATTTAAAATATAGTTAAATCATGTTATTTTATATTAATATTTGTTAATTGTAATGTATCAACTAAAATCAATGTATTCTTCACATATATATAATTAAATATATATAATTTTAAATATAAATAAATATGTATTTTAGTTTTAAGTATTAACTAATAATTAATGTTGTCGCCAAATGATTTTAATTTTTAATGATATATTTATTTTTTATATATTTAATATACATAATGTCATTAATAAATATGTATTTATTTTTTGTGATTTATTTAATATGTGTCTAGTAAAAAAACAAGGGGTATTCTAATCCAAATACCATTAAATATTACACTTCTCAATAAAATATTTTCTTTTTTAATTTATTATCTGTGTAATTGCACATGTTAAAAAAACTATTTATTTATTGTGTAAACCACATGTATCCCCTATTATCAAGAGTTGTAATTGCACATGATAAAAAAACTATTTTTTTATTTATTTTTTTTTGTATAAACCACAGGTATCCCCTATTATCAAGGGTAATGCTGTTCAGGGCTTAATCACATTTAAGGCTCTCACCCCACCCGAAAAACGTGTTTAATTAAAAAAACAGTTTGCTATTAAAAACAGTCAGCGGTAGCAAACTGTTTTTTATTTAATTTTAGGCTTTTAGGTATTACCTAATCAGATCGCTTATTGATCAGCATGGTCAAATTGTCATTACTCATGTTTATCGGAAGGCCAATCGCAGTGTTGATGTTTTGGCTAAGTTAGCTTTGACAATGGGGGTACTTTTAATTATCGCCTCTATTTGGTGTTTGTTTGGTTTAGATTTTACACGTTACATAATCAATTTCATTTAATTGATTTTAAAATATTTTAGTCTAATGTGTTCTATACAAATGCATTACTCATTGTCAATTATTAATTTTAAAATTATTTTACTCAGCCCTAAATAATCAAACAGACACTTAACTTTTTTACGCTCTAATAACAAAAATAAAATTTTAAATTACCTTGTTTGCAAAAAGAATTCATCCCAAGTACACAGATTCTTGTTTATTGAGATCACCTTATATCGAACTCAGCATTGACATGCATAATAAAATTTAACTAATACTTATGCAATATCTTAAAATTATACACCATAAATATAACGAGAGAATAACACCATCTCTTCATCTGTTGTTGCACATTTTAATCCTTCATTTGATCACTAATTAACAACACATCTCCAGGCAGCAGCAACAACCCAACGCGGCAAGGCTGCAACATAAGCACACATAACACTCAATTTAATTCCCCGTGGAAGAAAAGGGATCGAGGGAGAAGCAATTCAAAACAAACTCTTCAATTAATTGATGTGTTGAAGATGTATAGATCAATAATAAATAAACAAAATTAAATATAATCACACATACCATCCGGTCATAAAACCTGTATTCTTTGATGATTTTTGTGGCGGTGCAGCCACATGTTGAACTTCATGGACAATAATTGGAGGTGGAGGCCCTTGGTAGACCGGTGGAGGAGCCCCTTGATAGCCCGGTGGAGGATATCCTTTGGGTAGCCCAACAATAATTAATATAAGTCACCAAATTAACTAATTATTTAGCTAAAAATTCAGAAAATCACAATAACCAATTAATTAACCTCGATACGAATTGACATTTTCAATATAAGATCAGAATATTTAATTAATATATAATTACATATATATGTAAATCAACAACTATGTATGATCAGTTTGAGCACCTGGAGGAGGTGGAGGAGCAGCCCCAGGCATAGGAGGAGGATTTTGATTGAAATAAGTCATCTCCCTTCACCCTTTTGGTTTTTTTCCCTTCTCGGTTCTCAATCAATTTGAGGGTGTGAGTGTGAATTGAGAATAAATTGAACTCTACATTCCGTGTTATATATACTTGTTATGAGAGTGGTAGTAGTTGGTGAAGGATGAATTGACTGAATGTTGAAGGTAATTTCATATAAAAGGAAACGCGGTTTGAAGCAATTAATGTTAATTAGTTGCTGTTTGGTTTAAATTTTTAACCATCTAAAATTATGTATCTCTTGTAACGGGTTTGAGTGGGTACTCTATTTTAATATAATTGATTTGCTTACCAAACAAAATTTATGCATGTTCAATATGTTTCATAAATGTATATTACTTATTTTTTTTAACTATTAATTAGTTTTTAGAATAAATTCTACTCAACTGTAAATCATTAATTTTTTAATTACAATGACTCATGCAGTTTGGATATGAATTTTTATTTTGCCGTTTTGGATATGAATTAATGAGTTCACTTTAGTGCACCAAAAAATAAAATATACCTATCATGTTAAGGAAGGTGTGGAGTTGTGGAAGGAAATAAATCTTCCTGAGAAAGTTAACTTCCTATGATGTGAATGTTTCCGTTTGAATAATTAGTTTCCTCCCGCAGAGAATAAATATGTTTTAAAAAAAATGACTAGGTAATCTCTCATCTCATGGACCAGTTGTCACTTGTCACTACAGCACGCGTATTTACTTATTTTGATACATTTATCAATTTTCAGTTTTGACGTTTTGAGTATATTTGAAAAAGTAATATAATTTTAACTTTTAAAAAAATATTAATTTTTTTTATTTTATTTCAAAAAAATTATCTAATTGTTATAAATTTATTTAAACATTTTTAATTAACAAATTTAAACAATTAATTAACCCATATATCAATTGACGTTAACGAATAGAAATACCGATTACAGGTCAGCGTATTGACAAATATGTGCCCTTTTACTTACTAATGAAGAAAGATACCTATCTTTGTGCTTTTTTATACCCTTTATTATTGAAGGTGGTTTGTATAATTAATTTTGTTTTAGAGAAAACAAATTTAAAGGGGGTAACAATGGGGCAAGTATTACAGAAACGGGCAAATTCACTCATTCTTCAATGTAATAAAGTTTGGAAATTAAGTATATATATTTTTTGTCGTTTGCAACACATTTTTGCGCATTCCACTGCAAAAAATATACAAGAAAGAAAATTTGTTGGATTGAAACTTGACAAACGGTTGCCCATTTCTAAATGTTTTCTCAAACACACTGTAAAGCAGCAAGAGAAAAATATAAAATGATATATATATATATATATTTTAAAAACATATTATACGTTAAAATAAATTAGTTTGATGGGGTTTCAATTAATTTTTGATTTTTATGAAATTTTATAACCTTTATCTACTTTACAAGAACTTCAATACAACGGTTGGATTGGTCAAATTCACATTTTACAAAAAATTATTAAGAAGAGTAACTCTACAAGTTTGACATCTGGTGTCAACGGATTCTGACTCATATATATATATATATAAAAGTCAGACTGAACCATTTAAATATTATGCCCTCAATTAATGAGTTATTAGTGGTTATTTTTTGAATTAGTATATATGATCTATACCATTGGCTGTGTGTACGGAAAAAAACTTTGTTGGAAGAGATAAAACTCACTTCGGTGATCTCTACGCCTCAAAAGGGATTAGTCTCTAGCTATTAGCTAGAGGATATCTTTGGTTCGCGCACAAAAAAAATTTCAGATTAATAACAAAAGTGTTACTATACAATATTTGAGTGATGGACATATATGTACATAAAGATTTCAATAGTACAATTGTGTGTTATATCAATCAATGAAAAGTAATTAAAGATTTTTTTTTTTTTAAAAAATAGAGAGTGATCACCAATTTTATTTATGCACATGGAAAAACACCAAAATATATATATATATATATATATATATATATATATATATATATATATGAGGAGGGTTCAAATTACACCAGCGTAAGTTACACCAAGTATTACACCGCTAATAACTGCAAATCGAATGTGTTTTTTAGTAATCCAACTGTTGAATTATGTTTATTCATCTTGATGATTATATGTGTCAAATTTCGTAAAATTTTGACACTAATAACTTGATAATCAAACGGTTGGGTTTTTTCATATATTTCAAATGTATATATAACGTTAATCTTGAGACATCTCAATGACATATCAAATAATTTTGGATTTATATAAAATTTTATATGTATGATCTATATGATAGTAACTTTCAATCCAACGGTGGATTACTCAATACACTGATCCATTAAAAAACTATTCAGCGGTGTAATACTTGGTGTAATTTACACTGGTGTAATTTGAACCTTCCTCTATATATATATATATATATATATATATATGGAGATGCTAATATACTCTCATTTGATTTTAGAAATGAGTACATTAGCATTTTATAAACCTTTTTATTTGAAAAAAAATCTCTTTTCTAAAAGCAATTAAATTTAGGGGTGTTTAACATTAATTTTTAGATTCAAACTTCATTGATATTCTTGTACAGAAAAAGAAAAAAAATACCCCAACATATATATGTACATAAAGATTTGAGTACGATTGTGTGTTGTAGCAACTCATAAATTAAAAAAGAAGGATGTGTTATTTATACAATATGGTTATAATACTTGTTTTATAACACACTTTTTCTTTCTTTTTCTCTCTCAATTACATCACCTATATATATATATTATACTTCTCTCTCTTTTTTCTTTCATTGTTGTAAAATATTGTTCTACAAATACCATTTCGCCATAAAAAATAATAAAATATTTGAAGAAATATTGAGAATTGCCACCAATTTTATGTAATTAAGGAAAATTAAGAAAATCCCTTAAAATAATTTCAAAATTGATCTATGAAAGAAAAGTTGAGTTTGAAAATTGAGAAGGGGAACATTGCACCCGTAATACATTTGTCCACACTCCCACGTGATTTTGAGTTTCACATTACACTTGAGGTTACGTAACCTCTGGTGCAATGACAAACTCAAAGTCGCGCAATTTTTATAGAAAACAATTTTAATTATGTGTTGATCATTTTTAATTTTAAAAATATTAATTTTATTTTGAAAATGTTTTTTGGAAAAAAAAAGATAAACTTTAAAATATTATTTTAGCAAAAATGATTCTTTGTATATAAAAAAGAATTATTTTGAGGCACATGATACAATATTTTTTGGTAACAGGGGAAAAGAAAAACAGAAACAAGAAAGCAAAATGGGCTACCTTAGGAAGGTAATACCCATAGAATCAGCTAACAAAGCATTGCCTAAGAAGGAAGGAGGCTCATGCCACAACTTAAAACTATCTACTTGAGACACACCATGCTTAGCCAAAAGGTCAGCACTAGCATTCCCCTCACGAAGAACATAAGATATGAGACATCTATTACTCTAACACATCAACTTATGAATGTCAGCAATGACAACAGCTAAATGGTGATGCAGAGGAATAACTGAGAGAAGGCAAAGTCTAACAACTTCCATAGAATCACTTTCACACCAAATATAACTATAACCCATGTCCAAGCAAATCATAAGCCCTTGACGAATAACATATAACTCAGTAGCAAGAACGCCAACCTTTCCAAGATTCATGGAGAAGCTAGCTAGCCATTGACCGTCACAGCCACGCAAAAGGCCACCAGCACCGCAGAAGCCGCTCGAAATTATGCAACTGCCATCAACGTTAACTTTAATATAACCAGCATCAGGAGGCTGCCATCTAACTGATCTAGGGACAACCATGTTCTGGGGGGATCCGGGAAGCTTAAGATTAAATTCTTCAAACCAAAGATTAATATTCCTAAGTACATGCTCAATAGACCAAGGGACAACATCAAATATAAAACTGTTCCTCCATCTCCAAAGCCACCAATATGTAACCATGAACTTGAAACCATCACTACCTAAAGCAAACTTAATAATCCAGTCAATGAATGAAGTAGATAAAAAATTTGAAAGGGCAATCAAACCCAACCGAGACACAACTTCTAAAGAATGGGGACAATCCCTCATGCAACGAATTGGAGATTAAATAGAACAGCTGCAGCGGGGACAAGCAGCAAAAGATGCTAAATTGCGATGATGTCTTAACTCATTAGTAGGAAGGGCCTTATGGAGAGATTCCCATAACAAAAATTTAGCTTTTTCTGCGATTTTAGCTTTCCAAATCAAATTCCAAGGAAGAGGAGAAACACTTGAGCTGACTTGATTAAGGAGAAAGGTATATCCAGCTTTCACAGAATAGCAACCATCTAGAGATTTATTCCAACATCAGGTGTCTTCAATCTGACAAAACTTAGGAATAGGAATCCCTTGAATAACGTCCTTAATATTGTTCGGAATAGGAGTAGCCAAGTTATTGAATGACCAAAGGCCATTTGACCAAATGTCTCTCACTTGAAGGGTGCTGTCAGAAATATGAACGTAATCCACCAAATCGCAGATTTTGCCAAGCTCACTCCAAACAGAATACCAAAGAAAAGAATTACCCGAACCAATCCTGAGAGAAAATCCATCTTTCAGAATATCCTTAGCTTTACAAATGCTTTTCCAAATATACGAGTCATACGGACTAGTAGTAGCTTGAAGAATAGTAGAATTTGGCATGTATTTATGCTTAAGGATCTCAACCCAGATTTTTTTATCCTCGTTTAGAAGACTCCAAATCAGCTTTCCAAGAAAAGCCACATTAGACAACCGAGCATCCCTACGACCAAGACCACCCACATTTTTAGGCTGAGATACAACATTCCAATTGACAAGATGCATGCCACGAGAGCCACTCTTGTTGGCCCAAAGGAAAGACCTGGAAAAGGAGTTAATTGAATCACAGATTGATTGGGGCAACCAGAAAACTTGCATGGAGTAGGAAGACAAGCTCTGAATTACAGATTGAGTGAGACAGAGACGACCAGCTTTATTCAGAAGTTTAGTTTTCCAAGATGCTAGTCTGGATTGGATTTTCTCAATAATAGGATTAAAGGTAGCTCTAGAGAATCTTCCCTTGACAAGAGGAAATCCCAAATACTTGCCAAAATTGGTAACAAAAGGTATAGGAGATAAGGAGGCTAAATAGGCTCTGTGACTCCGATCCATATGAGTTGAAGTTATAGCTGAAGATTTGCCAATATTAACTCTAAGACTAGATGCATTGCAGAAGGATTCCATAGTTTCTTGAAAAATCTGTAATTGTTGAGAAGATCCCCTACAAAAAAAGAAGAATGTCATCGGCAAAAAGAATATGTGAAATACTAGGCCCACCTCTGGAAATTGTGATAGGCTTCCAAAGACCATCAGTCACTTTCTGCTGAATAAGTAAAGACAGCTTCTCCATACATAGAACGAACAGGTAAGGAGACATAGGGTCTCCCTATCTAAGGCCATGGGTGGGAGCAAAAGGAGGAAGCTGAGCCCCATTCCATAACAGAGTTAAAGAAGTAGATTGCACACACCACATAATTAACTGAATTATAGAAGCAGGGAAACCAAAATCATGAAGAGTAGACCGGAGAAAATCCCAGCTAATGTTGTCATAGGCTTTTTCTAAGTCAATTTTAAAAGATAAAAAACCTTTCTTAGCTTTAGACTTATGCATGAAGTGAACGACTTCCTGGGCAATTATAGCATTGTCCGAAGTACCCCTATTGGGAAGGAAACTGGATTGAAGGGGCCCAATAATATCAGCCAATATAGGGCACAATCTATTCACCAAAACCTATGTAATAAATTTATAAATAACATTGCAAAGGCTAATTGGTCTCAATTGACTAAGAAGGGTAGGTTTGTCAACTTTGGGTATAAGAACCACAAGAGTTTCAGCCAATTTAGCATCAAAAGAACCATCAGCAAAAGTAGACTTGACTAAATTCCAAACATCACCACCAATTTTATGCCAAAAATGCTTGAAAAAATAAACTCGGAAACCATCAGGCCCAGCGGCCTTAAAGGGCTTCATGGAAGAGACACCGGCCCAAACTTCTTCTTTAGAGACTGGAGCAGAAAGAGATTGAACTGCAACATGGGAGATTTGAGGAACAACGCGAAGCTGAAGGTTGTCCAGATTTGAAGCAGAAGCAGCAGGGCTAAAAAGATTCTTATAATATTGGAGAGCCTCAACCCGAAGTTGATCTTGATTAGAACACCATAAGCCATCTGAAATAGTAAGAGCATGGATTTTCTTCCGCTTGCGCCTAATAATAGTTTGGGTATGAAAAAACCTGGTATTTCGGTCTCCAAACTTCACCCTGTAGTGTATCCAGCCATGGATTACAAACCATTTGCTAAAGGACAAAGTTGATGCATCAACCATGTTGAGTGGTTGGAGTTGTTACATGAGAAGCACACAAAGGCTATCAAATTGGACGGTAAGCAAATAAACGTGTTAGCAGCAATTTGAATAGTAGCCGCAAAACAAACAGTGCAAAGAGGCGTTACACGGTAATGCATCTCTATAAATAGAGGTCTCACAAGTCAGTGAGAGACAACGAACTTAACCAAGCTGAGAAGTAGCAATACAAGTGTGTGAGAGAGAAAAATAGAGTGTGAGTAAATCCCAAAAGTGAGTGTGTGGGAAAAATACACCGGGTATATTTTTGGGTATCATCTCTAGTACTCCTTGATACTACAAATTGTAGTATTTGAATAGGAGTGGGTCTCACTGGGAAACACTATATTTGTATCTCTTATGTGGGAGAGTGTGGAAAGGATATTGTAATTATCCTAAAATATAGTGGAATATTTTTCGAAGTTTGTCCCGTGGTTTTTCCCTCGGTATTAAAGGGTTTTCCACGTAAATATTTGGTGTCACTTTTTCTACCCTTTACATATCTTCTGATCGTTGTGCTACTCTGGTAGTAGATCTAGCTCTAACAGATCTACTTTGGTGCTTGTTGCTATATTTAATTTATACTGTGGATCAACCCCAGAGCCCAACAAGTGGTATCAGAGCTCCAAGTTGAGCTCTGGGTTTTGTGTTGTATAAATAAAATGGAGGAGAATATGGGTACCATGATCAAGCTCAATTCCACAAACTACTCCATTTGGAAGTAAAAAATGGAGGATATTCTTTTCTACAAGGATATGTATGATCCTGTGGAAAAAAGGGATGCAAAGCCGGACAACGTGACAACAGAAGATTGGAAAAAGTCTCACCGGAAGACTATTATTCTAATCAGGCAGTGGGTGGATCTTAGTGTATACCACCATGTGACCACAGAGACAACAAATACCCAGACTCTGTGGAGAAATATCGAAAAGATGTATCAAAGAAAGACTGCACAGAAGAAAGCTTTTGTTATTAGAAAGTTGGTGAATTTAAAATATCGAGATGGAAGATCAGTTGCAGAACACTTGAATGACTTCCAAAACTTGGTCAACCAATTGGCTTCTATGAAGCTGGTTTTGGAAGAAGAATTGCAAGCTTTGTTACTTTTGAGTTCTTTGCCGGAAAGCTGGGAAACTTTGGTGGTGTCGTTAAGCAACTCTGCTCCAAACGGAGAACAAACTTTGTCTCAAGTCAAAAATAGTATGTTCAATGAAGAAATAAGAAGGAATGAGTTTGGAGAAAGCAGTTCTCAAGCCCTTGTCACGGAGAACAGGGGGAGAAGCAAGAGTAGAGGACGATACAATAAATCCAAAGACAGGTCACAATCTCAGTCTAGAAGGAAATTTAAGTGTTATCACTGCGGTGAAGAAGGACATTTCAAAAGGAATTGTAAAGCTTGGAAGAATCGGAGGAATCAGAGACCAGGTGTAGATGAAAATACCACAACTCCTGTAATTGATGGGGAAGTGGTGTTGCTCTCCGTTGAAGAAGAAGAGTGTCATGTTGCAGATTCATGTGTTGAATGGGTCGTTGACTCAGCAGCATCTTACCATGCCACTTCTAACAAGGAACTCTTTACTACGTACAAAGCAGGAGACTTTGGCAAAGTAAAGATGGGAAATAGCAGCAATGCAAACATTGTGGGAGTTGGAGATGTGTGCATTCAAACCAATACCGGTTGCACACTAACACTGAAGGACGTGCGACATGTACCAGATCTGCGTCTGAATTTAATTTCTGTGCATGCTTTGGATCTAGCTGGTTATTACAACAACTTTGGTAATGGCAACTGGAAGCTTACCAAAGGATCTTTGTTGGTTGCTAGAGGCACAGTGTATTCGACGCTATATAAAACTCAAGTCAAGCTAATCAAAGATGGGTTGAATGCAGTCGAGGATAATGCTTCGCCAAATTTGTGGCATAAAAGGTTGGCTCATATAAGTGAAAAAGGATTGCAGATTTTGGCAAAGAAGTCCTTTATTCCATTTGCCAAAGGTACAAAATTGAATCCTTGTGACTATTGTCTATTTGGCAAGCATCATAGAGTGTCTTTCAGTAAAACTTCAAAACTGAAAAAGAATATTCTGGATATGGTTTACTCTGATGTATGCGGTCCCATGGAGGTGGAGACTCTTGGTGGTAGCAGATATTTTGTGACATTTATTGATGATGCTTCACGAAAGGTGTGGGTGTATTTCCTAAGAACGAAGGACCAGGTTTTTCAATACTTCAAAAAGTTTCATGCCATGGTGGAGAGAGAAACAGGAAAACTTTTGAAGTGTCTTTGCAGTGACAATGGGGGTGAGTATACTTCCCATGAATTTAAGAATTATTGTTCTGAACATGGCATCAGACATGAGAAGACGGTTCCTGGCACCCCACAACATAATAGTGTGGCCGAAAGAATTAACAGAACCATTATGGAGAAAGTTAGATGTATGCTGAGAATGGATAAACTGTCTAAGCCATTCTGGGGTGAAGTTGTTCAAACTGCATGCTACCTGATTAACAGATCTCCGTTTATTCCTTTGGGCTTTGACATCCCTGAGAGAGTATGGTCCGGACATGATATTACTTACTCTCATTTGAAGGTGTTTGGATGCAAAGCTTTTGCTCACGTAAGTAAGGAACATAGACAAAAACTTGATGACAGAGCCATTCCTTGTATTTTTCTAGGCTATAGAAATGAGGAATTTGGCTACAAGTTATGGGATCCGAAAAATAAGAAGATTGTTAGAAGTAGAGACGTAGTGTTCCATGAGCAAGAGACTATGTCGGATTCTACGACTCCAGAGAAAACCAAAGAATCTAGTGGATATGTTGATCTCACACCAGTGCCTCCTCCTAGAGAAAATGCCACAGGAGGGGGAGGGTTTAATGAATATGGGGTGGATGAAGAGCCAGCCGTAGATGATGTTGGAGATGGAGAAGGTGTTGAGCAAGGGGAGCAGACCCCTGTACCACAACTCAGACGATCAGAAAGAGAGCGCCGTCCATCCAACAGGTACCCCAGTTCTGAGTACATCCTCCTTACTGATGAGGGGGAGCCATAAAGTTTTGAAGAAGTTCAAACTCATAAGGATAAAGTCCAGTGGATGAAAGGCATGCAAGAAGAGATAGATTCCTTGCAGAAGAATGATACTTATGAGCTTGTGAAACTTCCTGAAGGCATGAGAGCCTTGAATAATAAGTGGGTGTTCAAGCTTAAGAAAGATGGTAATAAGCTGGTCAGGTATAAAGCTCGCTTGGTCATAAAAGGCTTTGGACAAAAGCGAGGTATAGATTTTGATGAAATCTTATCTCCGGTTGTGAAAATGAGTTTTATTCGAGTTATACTCGGATTGGTGGCTAGCTTGGATCTAGAGCTTGAACAACTAGATGTGAAGACTGCATTTCTCCATGGAGATTTGGAGGAAGAAATCTACATGGTACAACCAGAAGGATTTGAGAAGGCTGGAAAGGAGCACATGGTTTGCAGATTGAAAAAGAGCTTGTATGGACTGAAGCAAGCTCCAAGACAATGGTACAAGAAATTTGACTCATTTATGATGAGTCGTGGATATACCAAGACTGATGCAGATCATTGTGTATATGTCAAAACATTTCCAGGTAACAAATTCATCATTCTTCTGCTATATGTAGATGATATGCTGATAGTGGGACAAGATATGAAGATGATTGATGATTTAAAAAAAGGAGTTGTCAAAATCCTTTGATATGAAAAATCTAGACCCTGCAAAACAAATTTTGGGCATGCAAATTTTTCGAGATCGAAAAGCTAAGAGGTTGTGGTTGTCACAAGAACGGTATGTGAATCGGATTCTAGAAAGATTCAACATGAAGGATGCTAAGCCAGTTAGCACACCGTTGGCCAATCACTTCAAACTCAGCATGAGGACTTTTCCTACTAGTCAGGAAGAAAAGGAAGTTATGGCCGCTATACCGTACTCCTCAGCAGTCGGGAGTTTGATGTATATGCAATGGTTTGCACTAGGCCGGATATTGCTCATGCGGTTGGAGTTGTTAGTAGGTTTCTTTCCAATCCTGGAAAAGATCATTGGGAAGCAGTAAAGTGGATCTTGAGATACTTGAAAGGTACCTCTAGAATGTGCTTGTGCTTTGGAGGACCAGAAACTATTCTGGAAGGATATACAGATGCGGATATGGCAGGTGATCTAGATGGCAGGAAATCTACCTTTGGATATGTTTTTACTTTTGCAGGGGGAGCTGTCTCATGGCAGTCTAAATTGCAGAAGTGTGTTGCTCTATCGACTACCGAAGCAGAATATGTTGCTATGACCGAAGCAGGAAAAGAAATGCTTTGGTTGATGAGATTCCTTGAGCAATTAGGAATAAAGCAAGAATGGTCCATTATCCATTGTGATAGTCAAAGTGCATTGGATTTAAGCAAGAATGCAATGTACCACTCTCGTACTAAGCACATTGATGTGAGATACCATTGGTTACGTCAAGCAGTTGAAGAACAACAGTTCAAACTGGAAAAAATTTACACTGACAAGAATCCTGCTGATATGATGACGAAAGTTGTAGCTCGCGAAAAGCTTCAACTTTGTGCCAAATTGATCGACATGAATCACATTTGAAATCTCCAAGATTAATTTTTCCCCAATGGCTGGAGGGGGAGAATTGTAGTGTATCCAGCCATGGATTACAAACCATTTGCTAAAGGACAAAGTTGATGCATCAACCATGTGGAGTGGTTGGAGTTGTTACATGAGAAGCACACAAAGACTATCAAATTGGACAGTAAGCAAATAAACGTGCTAGCAGCAATTTGAATAGTAGCCGCAAAACACACAATGCAAAGAGGCATTACACGGTAATGCATCTCTATAAATAGAGGTCTCACAAGTCAGTGAGAGGCAACGAACTCAACCAAGCTAAGAAGTAGCAATACAAGTGAGAGAGAGAGAGAGAGAAAAATAGAGTGTGAGTAAATCTCAAAAGTGAGTGTGTGGGAAAAATACACCGGGTATATTTTTGGGTATCATCTCTAGTACTCCTTGATACTACAAATTGTAGTATTTGAATAGGAGTGAGTCTCACTGGGAAACACTATATTTGTATCTCTTGTGTGGGAGAGTGTGGAAAAGATATTGTAATTATCCTAAAATATAGTGAAATATTTTTCGGAGTTTGTCTCGTGGTCTCGGTATTAAAGGGTTTTCCACATAAATATTTGGTGTCACTTTTTCTACCCTTTACATATCTTCTGATCGTTGTACTACTCTGGTAGTAGATCTAGCTCTAACAGATCTACTTTAATGTTTGTTGCTATATTTAATTTATATTGTGGATCAACTCCATAGCCCAACACACCCAATTCTCTCTTGATTTCTGGAACCAAAAAAGTTCTTCTTGGTGAAGCACCTCTTGATATTCACGCTGCAGGTCCCGCTCCAGGAGGCACAAATTATGGTCAGGATGAGAATCAATAGCTTTCTGCAGACCATGAAGTCTAGATTCGAGCTTAGCTTTCCCGGCAAAAATACTACCAAAGACGTTGTGTGAAATATTATTATTATTATTATTATTATTATTATTATTATTATTAAAATTAAAGGATATTCACATTGCACATGATTTAGGACAACAAACTTTGAAATATATTAACCCCTATATGAACTCTACAATAATTTAGGGTAAGCACACTGTGAAAAAGCTTAAGGAAACACAAAAGAGGGGTTAAATTGTGTTTTTAAACTTTTCTAAAATTTTCAAAAGCTAAGGGCCGTTCGGGGTGGTTGCGAGTTTTCAGTTTTTTGTTTTTAAAAATTTTAAATTAAGTTTTTACAACTCAAAACCAAAAACTGAAAATCACTTTTTGTGGTTTTCAAAATGTTTGTTTTGAAAACCACAAAAACAAGTTTTCATTTTTTTGGTTTTGAGTTGTAAAAACTTGATTGAAACTTTTTAAAAATTAAAAACTGAAAACTCACAACCACCTCGAACGACATCTAAGTTTTAAAACTATACTTAAGATAAGTCTGAGTTGAAGTTGTCTTAAGATAGGTCACTTGTCTAAAGTGCTTTAGACAAGTCTTTTAACAAGCTAATTTTAAATAAAAGATATTTACAACATGTTTAGATTTCACACTTAACCATTTATTAGATTAAACAAGTTAATTTCGAATAGACATGTTGTGAGAGGTTAAGTGTAACATCCTCATAAATCATTTTCATAAGTTAAATAAGATTAGAAAGGTGTTTTTATAAAAAGAAATTAGGAAAAGAGGGTATGCATTGTAAAATATTAATAATAAAGATAGTGGAAATAATATTAAATTAAAAATAAATGTATAATTAATAAAAAGTACAATACAATTAATTAGTGGAAATTTAAAATTAAAGAAATAAATCAATAAATTAAAAAACACGGAATATTACAAAATCAATTCTAGTAATATTAATTTTTTTCTAATTTATAAAGTATTTATTTTAATAATTTATTATTTAACTACATATTTATTCCAATAACTTATGGATTATCCCACTATATATAAATTTAATATTCCTTTTTTTATGAAATCTTAATTAATTTTTCTTTCAATGAAATACTTTTTTTAATAATTACTCATATATTTTTCCCAATGACAATGAGACTACTCTTTATCTTCTTTTTCTTAATTTTATTATATCTGTTAGAACTAAATTGGTTGTATTCCATCTTATAATAATGAATATTATTTATGTTATTTATTAAATTTTAAAAAGGGAAATAAAACACAAAATTCTTGAAACATTGGTTTCATTTGATTTGTTTTCCAAAATTTAATAATTTTAGAGAATGAATCAACTTACGTTGATAAAAGTTACATCAACGTATTACCTCATTAATAATTTCATTTAGAATATGATTTTTACGGCCGTTGAATCCTAGTGGTTCATTATCGTGATTTTTTATGTCAAAATTTGTAAAATTTTTACATTTATAATTTCACAATCAAATCGTTCTTATTTTTATATATTTCATAAAAAACACAAATTATTGATTTCATTTTAATGAAGATAAATTGTTGAAATTATTTGTTATTATTGAGTTAATCCTAGTTAATAGAATGACTTATTATCACAATAACAGAAGTTTAAAAATTAATTATGATAAAATCAAAATTAAATGCGTTTATTTGTAAAATACATAAATTTTAAGATGATTTTATGTATTTTTTTTCCTTCATTTAATGATAAAAAAATTTATATTATGATAGAGAAACAATATATGCACAAATATACATATATAAATAATTTAATTAGGAGCACATATAAAATTTGATTATAAAAAGTTATACATTTCGTATTTCAAATTATTAGGATTTGGTATATTATTCGTATTATGTAATTTTAGGATTTTATTTTATTTTATTGGCTATAGTAATTCTGCCTAATAAAGCTATTGATCTGATGGAATACTTTGACTTTTATTTTGATATTTTTCTCACGTATTTTGTATTTTGTAATTTTAATATTTTTAATGCACTTTATTCAGTTATATTTCTTGTTGTATTTTATTTCAATAGCATGATAACTATTAGTTAAGTTGAAATTTAATTTAATTCCACCTACTATCAAAAGGTCCAAAAGTTATTTATGATTTTTTATAACTCAACAAAATATTTTAAAAAAAATTTAGCCCATTGATTATTAAATTCAATCATGAGCTATCTTTATCTTTATCTTTATATATTATTAAATTCAATCATGAGCTATCTTTATCTTTATCTTTATATATATAAAAGTAAGACAGTTTTGAGGTTGCCCTAGCAATAATTTTTCCCTCCTAAATTAAGGGTAAAAATGTAATTTTGCTTAAAATATTTTATTTTAGAATTTTTTAACCTTTATTAAATACATATTGACATAAATCATATTAATGTATTTTTTTAATAATGATGATTGTTTTCTAAAGGCACATTTTCAACTTCCATTGTTGAAATAATTATATATCATTTCCATAGAATTTTACAATTTGAGTGGAGTTTCATTGTAGTAACTATTCCAATTTGAGCGGTGTTCATCTTTTATTATTCTTTTGAGTGCTTTTACACATTTTTTTTTTCATTTGATAACAATTTATACATTCACATTATCATTTCTTCTTTTGTATTTTTTCTTTTATGTAATTAATAAATAAAAAAATTAAATGAATTAATATATATTTTTAAAAAAATAGAAAGACAAGATATATTTTATTTTAAATATTTAAATATATTAATATATTTACTTTAATACAATTAAGACATTTAGATCCCTTTATTAAATACATATTGACTTAAATCATATTAATGTATTTTTTTGATAATGGTGATTATTTTCTAAAGACACCTTTTCAACTTTCATTGTTGAAATGATCATCATATCACTTCCCTAGAATTTTGCAATTTGAGTGGAGTTTCATTATAGTAACTATTCCAATTTGAGCGGAGTTTCATCTTTTATTATTCCTTTGAGTGCTTTTACACATTTTTTCCCATTTGCTAACAATTTACACCTTTACATTATCATTTCTTCTTTTGCATTTTTTTCTTTTATATAATTAATAATTAAAAATATTAAATGAATTAATATATTTTAAAAAAAATTAGAAAGACAATATATATTTTATTTTAAATATTTAAATATATTAATATATCTTTATCTTTATTTTTATTTTTATCTTTTCTTTATATATATAAAAGTAAGGTGGTGAAATCATCCTTTGAAGCATAAAAGAAGGATAAAAGGGTAAATTTCTTTAAAAAGAATTCCAAAAATAGTAAGTCATTTTTCCTTTTAAAATTGTTAACCTTAGTAATAATCAATAATTAGTTGTAATAATAATGTTAGTGAAAATATCAATACAATTATTAACTTATAATAATAATAATAATAATAATAATAATAATAATAATTTATCCTCTTATTTACTTGAAAAACCTTCAACTTTTGCTTATTTTTATCTTATAAAAATAAATAATTTAATTTGTTTGAGAAATTATAAATATTAATACCAATAAAATAAATAAATATTTTTATTTATTTATTATAAAAATATTTTAGTATATTTTATGAAATATATAAGAAGAATAAAAATATAATATGAATTTAAAAATTCTAAAGCACTTATTAAAAACAAAACCCTTTACAATTGCGATAATAGTAATTATTTAATTTTGGTCATTATATCATAGTTAAAGCCTTTTTATATTTTCAATATTAAAATTATCTAAATAAACTTCCAAATTTTGTTAAATTATTGTAACAAAAAAACTTTTGCTAAATTATAGTCAAATGACAAAAATCTTTTATTTAACATTGATTAATTATTTCCTATTATTCTTTTCATTTTTCAATGACAATAAAATGAAAATATGGGTCAAATATTTAAGTTATGAATTAAAAATTACAAGAAAACTTACTAATAATTTAATTATGGGGAAAGTAAATCAGACATGATTAAAAAATTTAAATAAAAATAAATTAATATTTAATTTACTCAAGGAATGGTATTAAAATAAAATATATATTAAAATTTGTGTTGATCAAATATTATATGAAATTTGTTATTATTTAAATGATAATGTAAGAAAATATCATACGAAAATGAATATTTTATATGAAAGCTCATAAATATCAAAATTAAAAGTATACTTTTTTGGTAAGTGGGAAAAGAAATTAAAAATACACATTAATTGAACTTTTTAATATAAATTTGACTTGATTGTAAATGTTACTTTTATTTTGTTGTTTTTTAGCTTTAAAAATATATTAAAAAATATTTCATAAAAATTATTGAATTTTAAAATTGAACTTTGTATTTATCCATAGAATTTTTTTAATCTTTTTTAAAATATTTTGTTTAAATACCACATGGGAATAGATCTTTATAATAAGTTTATTAATATTTAATTGTTAATTTAGTATATAGATTGCAAGAGGTAGATATAATTTGCTTGAGGATGAAAATTTTTCATAAATTATATATTTTAATATTTAATTTTAACTTATAGGGCTAAATAGACTTATAACACGTAGAAATAATTTTTTTAAAAAAACACTGTAATATCTAAATCATAATAGTACATTTGTATTGAGACATAGTAATTTAAGAGTACAAATATAACACACGAGGATGACCATTTTATATGAAAATAATGATATTCAATTTATATTATTTCAGAAAAATACATATGTTTTTGAAGCAAGATTCTTATCAAGAAACAATGTTAGAGGAAATTTTTTTATCCTAAAAATATTAAACTTTGTGTTGATTATATTTACTTATCATTTTAATTATAAAGTAAAAAATATCATCTAGGATTAAACATTATACAAAAAAAGTCCTTAATATCTAAATTAAAAGTATGCATTAATTGAATATTTTAATATAAATTTTTATCAATTGTACGTAGATATTTTACTTATACTTTGTTGTCTTTAGAAGTAAAAATATTAAAAAAAAACACTAATTAATAAGAATGAATAACTTTTTAAAATTTAATTGTGTTTATATCCATATAAATTCCCTTTTAAATTTTTATACATCATAAGGGAACCGATCTTTAAATTTAAGTTTATTCGTATTTATTCATTATATTAATATATTGATTACAATAAGTAAATATAATTTACCTTAATTAAGAAACAATGTTGAAAAATATGTTTACTTTTTGTGTATAATTTATGTAATCAATATTGTAAATACTTATGACATATTTCATACATGTTATTACATTATTTTTTTACCATGACTTATTTTATATTTTCTATTTTTACACAATTTCTTATCATATTTCATGCTCATTTCTTTTTTATGTTTTGTTTTTCAATCATGCTAATCATATTTTTTATTCTTTTCACATCTTTCAATAAATATATATACTTTTTGTGCATTATAAGCACTATAATTGTTTTATGCATTATGTAATTAATATTGTAAATAATTATGACATATATTTTGCATGTGTTATTACATTTTTTTAAATTATCATTTTATTATTTATATTTTACCCCTCAAAACTAAATGTCCCGTGCAACGCACGGATCAACACACTAGTATTTATATGAAAATAGAAAATTTATTTTAGCGTTAACTATTTTTTGTAGTCCCTAAAAAATAGTTAAAATTTAGTTTTATTTCCTATAATTTAAAATCGGTCGTTTTGATCATTCAAAAATTAAAAATACATCAATTTAGTTTTTATTGCAAAATTTTGCCATGGATTAGCTATAAATTTTTATCAATAAGGACTAAAAAGTAGTATTTTCATTTTTCAAGGGACTAAATCCATTGGTTTTAAGTTTCATGGACTAAGATCAAATCTCAATTATATTTCAGATATTAAAAACACAATTAACTTTTATTTTATTTTCAGACATATGTTATAGATTAAAAGAAAAATTTAATGGGTTGATTTATGCTTGTATTATAAAATAGAAATTAATTAAAAGATTTTATTTTTTGTTATTTAAACATTGAAAAGTAAAATAAATTTTATTTTGGTCAAAATTTGGGTTGATAATTTTTTTAAATAACAAAGAAAATTCTCTAGATCTTTTGGTAAATATCTATGATATTTTATAAGAGTTAAATTTTAAAAATCTTCTAGGGTATACATTTGTTCTCAATCGCCTTTGTCCATTAAAACTAGAGACTATTATAAATAGAGAAGGCCACATGGCATAGAGTGATGAAGTCTCTGAATAATAGGCTCACGTTGCAAATCAATTTTGTATTCCAATATTTTCTTTTCTTCAAGAGCTTTTTAATTATGTTTCAATTTCCATAATTACTCTCTAAAGCGCCCGTTTGTGTGGGGACTATAATATTATTTTAGGATGGCAAAACCCAAATTTTAATCCTAGTTATATTACTTAAATAATTTTTTAATTTTCTAACAATTTTAACTTATTTAGAGTAAAATTATTAAAACCTTTTATTTTTTAATAACTAATACTTTTATGTTATATTTTTCATTTTAAGCCATTAAAAAAGATGTAAAATAAATAATATAATATAATATAACCAATACTAGTGAGTGAAAAATTAAAATTTTAGAAATAAATTATTTAGTAAATAATAAAAGCATAAAATATTATCAAATTAACCTTAATTTAATGAGAAAAAATTGATAATGATAATGATATATAAAGAAATTAAAGATGAAGATATATGTACATAAAGATTAGTTCAATAATATTAGTAATTTTATTTTAGAAAATAATTCATATTAATCATGATTATTAATGTTTTTGTTTTTATCTTTTTAGGTTCATAATTGTCTTTAATTTTTATTACGTAAAAAAATCAAAATCAATTTGAATTATTTAGCCATTATGGCATTAACTATGATATCCAATAATTTAATTACTAATATTTTTTAAAGAAACAGAATGTAAACAGTGATTTTCACTTGAAGGTCCATTCTCAAAGTGAACATGGTAGCACACCCAATGAGAGCAATTATCTGGAGTTCAGTATTGTATTAACATTAATTTAACAGTGCTCCTTATTGGCATCAGTCCAATTTTATCTTTTCAGTTACTATAATTCTTTTTATATGCCACCCAAATTCTTAAGTGTAAATCTTATTTACACACTATAGGGTACTGGTACTCAAACAAAGCAATGCAAAACAAAGCGCTTAATACAAAAGCTTGTACCATCAAAATAAGGAAAGGGAAAAAATTTTAGTCGTGTAAAAAATAGAATGACCCCTGCAAGAAGGGTGTGTCTCAAGTGTCGTAGAATTGCCCATTTTTTATACCAACCAAACTAGTTATTCTTTGTCTGAGAGTAATAATGATATAATAATTAATTAATGCATTTAATAAAGTTTTAAATTTCAAATAGTCTAACTATATTAGATTTAGTTTGAATAACTTAAGTTTTGGAATAAAAATGTAGAAAAACATTACCCAAAAAATTATTATAGAAATTTAATGATACGTGCATACATGTATAGCGATTATAATTCTTTTTTAAATCTTAATTGTTAATTTTTGAAATCAATGCACATCAATAAGTAATTGGTTCTGACTGTACATATCTTATTTTCCTTTCAGAATAAATTTTGTGTATAAAAAAATCATTTTAAAAGATATATGTGATGTGGTCTAGACAAAAGAAAAAGTGGCTATCACTATTTATTATACTTTCTATAAGATGATACTTGATCACTTTAAGGAAAGTAAAATCCGAAGTGAAATATAACTATATATGTGTATATGCTAACATTGATTAAAAAATCATGATATAAATAATAATATTAAATATTTAATAAAATTATAATTAAAAATAAATAGAAATTTTAATATGATTTTGATATTTTTTTAGAAAAATTTTGAACACATTTTAAAAAAATGGAATTTTTGACATTTTTAATTACTCAATTAAACTTATTTAAACTCATTTTTAATATCTGCATATACTAAGCTTGCTCAATTAATTTTGACATTTTTTAAAAGTTCATAAAATAACACTTACTCAATTAATTAAGCAAAACATTCAACTTATTCAACAAAATATATATATATATATATTTTTTTTAGTAACATAGGAAATAAACTAAAAACGAAAAAGAAAAGGCTCTACAAGAAAAGCGAATCACGATCACCCCTGCTGCTTGAGTATAGATATAGATTTATTAGATTATTTGAAATTTGAAATGATATACGATTGACTAAAATAATGGATTAGCACATCGATCCGTTTGTAAGGGGTTATTTCATCTGAATTAGTGGTTTCGAGTTTGAGTACTCGGTATGCAATTAAGTTAAATATTTGGAGAGTTTTGTTACCCATAAATATCCTACCTGATATAAGCAGGATTACTTCTAATAGGATAAATGTGGTTTTGTAAAAAAAAATGACTTCTAAAACCTTATAATTTAATTAAAAATATTATTATTTAGAGAAATTATATTCCTACAATAATTGTTTACAACCATGATAGATGTATAAATAAAAGAAAGAGAAGTGTGTAATTTTAGGAGTGATATAATGACAAGAGATAAAGTAAAAAAGTGTGTTACACGAAAATATTTGTTATATGAATAATTGGTCTCCATTATTTATTAGTTACAAATATACAAAAACTACAAATGGGTATATACAAAATCATGCCAACTATATTAAAATTGTTTCTGGTAATAAATTATTTAATCAACTCTCTTAATGTATAGTTGATTTACCTTCTTTATATATATTTTATGAGTTGAAGCCACTTGTGCTCCCTCTAAATTAAAATTTTCTTTGTTTAAAAAAAAAATGTATTTTTAATTTATTCTATATTGTGTTTTACATTTTTATAGGATAGTGATTTACATCTAAAAATTAGTAGAATTTTATTTCTTAACATATTCATTATATATTTAAATTGTAATATTTTCATACAGTTCTTGAAAATTTACCCTTATAAAATATTATAGATATAAAAATAAACAAAACCTGCATTATGTCTCTTGTTACTTTTATTTATAACTTTTTCTACAAATAATGCTGGGAAGATCTATAAGAACAAATAAATAACAAAAAGTTATGTACACTTAAGATGATGTTTAACATTATAACAGTTTTAATAATATATTTAAAAAATTCCAAAAAAAAAACAGTTATTTAAAGAGAAAGTAAGGAGGATATATCTTTTTCTTATATTTGATAGAAATGACATAATAAAATGAGAGAAGACATAATATGTAATTTTATTTCTTAAAAAGTAATATATTTTATTTTGTTAAAATGATGTGTGTTGGGAGCATAATATCATACCGATTTATTTCATTATATTCTATCAATTAAGGTATTGCTGTAATTTTTTTACACTTTTATTTTTTCATCCCTTTTTTCTTTTCTTGTTATATTAATTATTACATCTTTTAATTTTTTTTACTTTATTTCTTTTTTTCCCTTTCTATCACTTTCTTCTCCACACATTCCACACTAAAAAATGAGTTATTAAAATTTTATTTCCCATATTACATGTAGAAATCAAAACTCAAAAGCATTGAGATATCTTTCTGTTTACACTTGCAAAACCGGAAGATTAATAAGAGATGTATTATTATTCTATTATTAAGTTTTATCACTTGTGATGGGAGACTGAAATAATGTCATTGCTTAAATACGTTCTTAGGGGAGGGGTGAGAATTCAAATAGGATTGTCCCATTAATTGGGGATAATTATGGTTAACAAAAAAAAATAATCTCATTGCTTTATGTCACAATTCATATTAATAATGGCACTCTTATAAAAAAAAAAAAATCCTATTTTGAAAAGTTTTTAAAAAAGAATATTACAGTAATTAATATTTTTGACAGTTTTAGAATCATAATGGTTGCTAATTTCAATTATGTAACTGAAGAAATCGAAATTAATTTGAATTATTTGGTGGTTATGACATTGTAACTATGATGTGCAATAATTAATCAAATGAAGGTTTTTCAAACAAAAAGAAAAACAGTAATCTTCACTTGAAGCTTCACTCCTCTAGGAGCAAGAAATGGCTCAGGATGAGGATGGTGGTGGTGGCAACAAAAAATTGCAGCCAGTGCAGCAACCAGTAGCACACCCTGTAAAAGAGCAATTACCTGGAGTTCAGTATTGCATTAACAGTCCTCCTCCTTGGCGTCAGTATATTTTTTCTTCTTTATTTTATTTACTATCATTCTTATTTTATTAACCAAACTAGTTCTTTTTGTTTTCTACTTGGACATTGATTCTGAGATCACTGAGCATAAGAAATGACTAAGCATTCAGTTTGTTTATTCAGTCAATGTTAGAACTTCAGAGTTATCCTTGCATGAGATTTTGGCTCAACAACAAAATATACTTATTCTTCTTTTTTCCTTGGATCAAAATATCTAATTCTCTATGTTTTTCATCAAATTTATTTCTTGCTTAATTATCTCAACTTTTAAATTTGGTTACTAATGCCATGCAGCTGAAGCAGTGCTATTGGGGTTCCAGCATTATATTCTGACTCTTGGCATGGCTGTTCTTATTCCAACAACAGTTGTTCCTCTAATGGGTGGAGGCAATGTAAGCATTTTTCTTCCTTTATTTTTTTAATTCAAGTTTTACAATATATAGTAAGAATTAACTGAAATATTTAATTTGATGTAGGCTGAGAAGGCCAAGGTGATTCAGAGCCTTCTGTTTGTTTCTGGACTAAGCACATTTCTTCAATCTTTGTTTGGGACTCGATTGCCAACTGTAGTTGTTGGTTCCTACACTTGCATAATCCCCACAATATCAATTATCCAAGCCAGCAGATACAATTCATATACAGATCCTCATGAGGTCAATGGGACTATTTTTCATGTTGCATTTTCTTTTTTCTTTTTTTATTCTATATTGAGGAATGTTCATTCCCTATTAATATATTGCTGATTTGGTTCATATGGATGACATTCTCAGAGGTTCACACAGACAATTAGAGGTATACAAGGCGCCTTGATCATAAGTGGATGTTTTCAGATAATTATGGGATTCTTGGGCTTTTGGAGGAATGCTGTCAGGTTAGCAAATTCACACAGACAAGGGCAAGTTGGTTTGTGCCTAAAAAAAAGTATTTTTTGAATTGTTTAAAAGAATTGATTTTATTTTAGAGATTATTGTATAATTAAAAATAAAGTTTTGTTTGGCTATAATCATAGAAAAACACTTTGTTTGCCACAATGATACCTTCACATTGTTAAAAAAAATTTCTCTCTTTTATTGCAGCTCTTTTTTTTAAGAAGTAATTGTGAGTTGCTTCTTAAAAAAAACAGAAAATTAATTATTTTTTTATTATACTTCTTAAAAAAATTTTAGACAAACATCTTAAAAATTCTTATAAATAATTTTTTTTTTAAAAAAATTATTCTTTTAAGAAATAATTTTAAAGCTCTAAATCCTTTAATCAATTTTTGTGTTTTATATCCACACAGCTCCTTAACTGCTGCTTCTCGTGCTACTTTACTTTAGGTTCCTTAGCCCGCTTTCTGTTGTCCCTTATGTAACTTTCACTGGACTCGGTCTCTATCATCTTGGTTTCCCAATGGTATAAATTTTTACTTTACTTATGCAACTTTTCATTCAAATAGTTTGCTCTCTTGTATCTTAAGTTTTATGCAATTTAGAGGTAGTTTGGGGTGGTTGAGAGTTTTTAATTTTTTATTTTAAAATTTTTTTATAATTCAAAATCAAGAATTAAAATTCACTTTTATTTTGAAAATGTTTTTGATTTTGAGTTATAAAATCTTAATTAAAAAATTTTAAAAACCAAAAAACTAAAAACTCGCAGTCATTTCAAACGTTTTCCCGTATACATGTATAGGTTTAGAACTTGAAAATAGGACTATATGACTTCTTCATATCTCTTTTTTGGTCAATCATTGCAGCTGGCAAAATGTGTTGAAGTTGGGTTTCCAGCATTGATTGTTATGGTTTTCATCTCACAGGCAAGTAGTTAATCTAGCTCTAGCTATTCCTTATTTTTCTTTTGTTACTGAACTAAGAGGCAACCAATCTAAGATTATAGTCAAGCTTAAATCCATTATTTCTTTTCTTAAATTTTGGTCCAAAATGTGTTTATTCATCTATGCTGTTGCAGTATCTTAATCGTTATATAAGCAGCAAGAAGCCTATATTTGACCGATTTGCGGTGCTGTTTTCTATTGCAAGTGCATGGTTATTTGCACAGCTTCTGACTTTAAGCACTGTATATAACCACAAGCCAGAAAGTACACAGACTAGTTGCCGCACTGATCGTACTGGTCTCATTAGTGCTGCTCCATGGTAATATCCAATAACTTGCATGCCTTTCCAAATCAAGGTGTCATTAAGCAGCTTGGCCTGAAATTTAATCAACTTCAATTGATAAAAAAAAATGTGTGCCTTTATACAGGGTATATTTTCCTTATCCCTTCCAATGGGGGAGTCCTACCTTCAACTATGGGGAAGCTTTTGCTATGATTGCCGCTTCTTTTGTTTCTCTTTTTGAGGTAAGCACTAAGTGTGTGTTTAATTTTCTTCAAAACCACATTTCAAACGTGGATCCGAGCTCTCTGTAGTGTGTTTCTAGATCCACGTTTAGCCAGTGTAAACCAAACACGCTACAAGTTCCTTAGTATAATCTCATGTTTCAGTCATTCATGCAAATGCACTAATCTTTGACATTTCAACATTTTTTATATTTACTTGTTGTAGTCTACTGGTACATTTTATGCTGCTGCAAGATATGGAAGCGCAACACCTGTGCCACCTTCTGTTATCAGCCGCGGAACTGGCTGGGTGGTAAGATTCAGTATAGTATTTTGTAACCCTTTCTGGAATTATGGGCAAGAAACTTACCATTGGTTTTTATTTGTGTCATTCTTAGGGTGTAGGTTCTTTGCTTAATGGTTTTTTTGGCTCTGTAACTGGAAGTACAGCATCAGTGTAAGTTTATCTTAATTCTTTCTTATGAGCCTCTTTATTCTCTGCATTTTCTGCATTATGCAATGTTCCTATTTCAGGGAAAATGCAGGATTATTGGCATTGACAAGAGTGGGAAGCAGAAGAGTCATCCAAATATCAGCTGGTTTTATGATATTCTTCTCTATATTTGGTATGATAGACCATGACTAATAAATAAGCTCTGCATCAATTCATAATTTCAACATATCTGGTCAAATGTGTAACTTAATGTTATTTTTTTAATAAATCCGGAATTGAGTCTTCTAATGTTTCCTATTTAATGTTATTATTCTCTTTACTTAGTGATATCTCATGCTGCATACTTTCTTTTAATCAGGAAAATTTGGAGCATTTTTTGCTTCTATACCTTTGCCAATCATAGCAGCATTATACTGTGTATGCTTTGGTTATGTGTGTAAGTTCTCTCTAACTAATTGTCTTTGTGAATTTTTTAATATATAGAATTTGACAAAGAGTTTATAACTTGGGATATGTATTATGTAGCTTCTGCGGGTCTTGGTTTTCTCCAATTCTGCAACCTCAACAGTTTCAGAACCAAATTCGTGTTAGGCTTTTCATTCTTCCTTGGCATCTCCATACCCCAATATTTCACAGAATATTATCATGTGAAACATGATCACGCGGGTCCTAGATGGGTGAGTGAGATACATATCTGAACATAATTAATTTTGATGACAATTCATTTAATTTTATGGCATGACAATAACACTATCCTTGTGAGTGGAATAAATTAATTTGCAGTTCAATGATATGGTGACTGTGATCTTCGCATCACACACAACAGTGGCTGCCTTGGTTGCTTTCATTTTGGATATCACACTCTCTCGTGAAGATGATGCAGCGAGTAAAGACAGTGGTTTGCAATGGTGGGAGAAGTTCAGTTTATATCAAGATGATGTTCGGAACAATGAATTCTATGCTTTACCGTGCAGACTCAATGAGCTTTTCCCAGCTCTATAACCAGCTTTTTTGGCTATAGATAATGAATGTTTATTTTTCACACTAGGCCAATTTAGCACTTTTGTCAAAAACAATTCTGTGTAGTAGTTTTCCCACAACATAATTTTACTTTGACCTGATTGGAGGTAGTAATGTTGGAAAATGGGAATAATTTTCTTTGATTATATCCTTGACTTAGTACTAATTAACCACAAGAACGTGGATTAGTTTGTAAGGGATGTTTCAGCTTAATCAATTGTGTTAAAATTCGAAACCGAGTATGCAGTTATGTTAAATATTTCGAGGTTTTGTCGCCCATAGAATTTCCTGGCCCGAATCAAACAAGATTTTCTCCCATGCAGAATATTGCACTCTTCGCACAAAAAATTAACAAACTCTAATATTTTTCATTCTTTTTAGATTTAGGAAAATTAAAATACAAATAGGAAAGAGGAAAAAAAAAAAAGATTGACCTTTTCTGCCAGAAAATATGGGATGGTTAGTGATGTGAGGTTATTTTGAAGGATGTGAGGTGTCTTTGTTTGAGGGGTGCAACTTGTAGAGGCTAGGAAATAGGTATTAGGTGTCACATTGAGCTTTCCTCTTAGTGTCATTCTAATACCCCTTTCTTCTGTGTATCATCCTTTGCCGGGACACCATCTTCCGGTACCACCTTATCATCTCTACTGCAAACAATTTTAATCTCATTTCAATTTTTTTCGTCGGGTATCTTTACTTCAACTAAAATTTCAGGCAAGTACAATTTTCGTACAATTCACCCTCCTTGAGTTGGTGTGCCTTCTGATTCACGTTACATGCATTGCTTTTATTTTGATTTTTTAATTTATACGTGAATCATTCCCCACTCCCCAGGAGAACTTTGATCAATCGCAGTAATCTCTGAAAATATGCCGTTGTTAACATACATATTCAAAAGAATTCTAAATCAATGTGTCTCTCTGTAGGATGTCATTCTTTCCAAATAGAGAAGAAACAGAGTGATAGTCTGGGTGCTTAGCAATTACGTACATTTAGGTGTTTGAGCTGAAACCTGGAAAGATATATGGGTGGATCCGTGAAGGATTGTGAATTTGATTTCAATCATTTATAGAATAGAAGCATAGGCTTCCATTTTCTACTTGGCCATTTCGATTTCATGGTTTGTCTAGGACTAGATACTAGTTAAACTTTTTCTTTTGAGTGGAACATCCACGCTATTAATTAGATTGTGTTTGTGTTTGGTTAAGCATTTATAAACTCAATTTTTAAGAGACAATAAATTCATACGGCAAAAACATATAACTCATACAATTTACTTTTTTTTCTATATCTCTCCATCACATCACCCATTACATATCACATTTTCCTTTCTTCTCTCTCTTTATTTCTTGTTGTTTTTTTAACATTGGTTCTAATTGTAAGTGATTTGAAGAAAAATGATTTATATTTGGAAACTTCTATATTAAAAGTAAGTTTAAACTAAAACTTAGAATGAAATTTTCAATAAAACATGAGAGCTTCATTTTATTACTCCTACCTAAATGGTGACTTAGACAAAATCAATTCCCATTCAAATTAATATTTTTTTCACTCAAATTAAGTGTGACAAAAGCAAATCCACATGTATCCAAACACACTATTAGTGTTTCGGAAGCATCCGCTCGAACTCTACATGGATTAGTTTTCTCAAGATCATAGGAGTGAAGTTCATTGATGCTATGAAGTCTTATATATGAAATTTGAGTATTTATAAACTTAATTTTATAGAATTGATTTTGTTTAAAAGTGGAGTGATTTATGTTTGGAAACTTTTATCTTAAAAATGTGTCTATAGTGAATTTTATTGTAAAATTCTAAACCCAACACAAGAGTTACAATTTGTCACTTTTTTCTTTGGATATAGCAATAGCATTGGTTTCTAAATCTAATTATCTGATCTGGTTTCTTGAAGTTGACATTTTGAAAGTGCATTGCAGAGATGATGGGTGGAGCATATGATGGGTTGATTGCTTCACCTGAAAAGATTAATGACTTCCTTGATGGTGAAGATGAAAGAGTATATTCAAAGGACCGGAAGGGAGTGAGACTCTGGAAAAAATTAAAATATCAACTTGTAGAATACAATGCACTACCAACCTATTTAAGGGACAATGAGTTCATATTGGGTCATTATCGAGCAGAGTGGCCATTAAAGCAGATCTTCCTCAGCATTTTCTCAATTCATAATGAGACACTTAATGTCTGGACGTAAGTACTTTGTCTTTATGTACACACATACTTCATTATCTGATTAATTTGGTGCCTTTATCACCTAGTCCTTTTCAATTTGATGTGTCTTTTATAGTTTCAAAAAATTCTTGGTTTTCTAACAGTATGGATTAGCTTGTGTTACTTCTGCTATTTCAATATATGTTGTCCATAGTTGGAGCTTATTTTTGGTACTAATGTCACATGAACAATAAATTCATGTTTAAGGGCTTTCAATAATGAAAGGAAGAGATCTATTTTCTAGACTTGTGGTTTCTTTTGTAAATCTGGCATAATGAAAGCATATTAAGTTCTCTGAATGTCAAAGCTTTTTACATTTGTTACTTAACACTAATGACATTGTTTCAGGCATTTGATTGGGTTCTTCCTTTTCCTCTTTCTCACCATATACACAGCTATGAGAGCTCCTATGATTGTGGATTTCAATTCTCTTCAACATTTGTCTGGAATGATCGGAAAAGCTGATTTGAATAAGATTCATAAAGAGCTCTTGAAGTGCCTGCCTTCACTGCCCAATATGCCTGATTTTCTTAAAATAAAAAATGGGTTGAGTACATCTCTTTATTCTTTGGACTTCACCTCATTATCAGGTTGGAATGTTATGGAAATTCTCACCAATTGCTTGACCGAGCAGTTTTCCCTTGTAAGTTCCCTTTCCTCTTCATGGAGTATCATGTAAGATTCTGTTCATCTGTTCTCAAACTGTAATGTATTTTAAAACATTCAACTTCTTTAAAGTAATTTATGGAAGTGGTATCAACTTAATCACAATAATGATGAGTGTTCTGACACACTCTTCCCAACACACTCGTTGTGATTAGTTGAAATTCCCACGGGTCTCATCAAATTATGTGGGTCTCACACTCAATTTGATGCAACTCTTATGATTTTCAACCAATCGCACTTCTAGCATGTTTGGATAACATCAAAACGTTTCAAACATGGATTGCTGCTAAGAATAGTGTTGGACTGGATCCACATTTATAACGTGGTTTTGACTCAATCTAAACATGTTATTAGTGTGTGTTGGGAAGAATGTGTCAAGAGTGTATTGCTAGCATTTTTCTTAAGATTATTCTCACAAAGACATAGGGTCTGTTTGGTTTACAATTGTGTGTAGAATTGATTTTAGAATCAATGGTTGAAAATGCGTGAGACACGCTTTATGAAGCACGTTGGATTTAAAATCAATTTTGTAGAATTGATTCTGCACTGTGTTACACTTGACACTACCAATATTTATTGAGATTGGTAGAAATTGACTTTTCTCAGTTGTGACATTGTTACAGAATGGTCTAAAAGATGGCACAGTGGACGTGGTATCCCCCTTAGTAGTTGAACCAATTACAAGGTGGCCTTTTTATGCCTTCTTAGGAGGGGCCATGTTTTGCTTGTTAGCCAGCAGCACATGCCACCTTCTTGCTTGCCACTCACAGCGCCTATCCTACATCATGCTCAGAATTGACTATGCTGGCATTGCTGCATTAATAGCAACTTCATTTTACCCTCCTGTATATTACTCATTTATGTGCAACCCCTTTTTCTGCTTCCTCTACTTAGGTTTCATAACAATAATGGGGATTGCTTCTATTGCCTTCTCTCTTCTCCCATTTTTCCAAAAGTCTGAGTTCAGGAAGTACCGTGCTTCCCTCTTCTTTTTAATGGGATTTTCAGGTGTGGCACCCATAATACATAAGCTGATATTGTACAAGCATCAGCCAGAGGCCCTACAAACTACAGGCTATGAGATACTAATGGGAGTTTTATATGGTTTGGGAGCTGTAATCTATGTGACAAGGATACCAGAGAGGTGGATGCCTGGAAAGTTTGATATTGCTGGACATAGTCACCAACTTTTTCATATATTGGTTGTGGCAGGGGCTTACACACACTATCGTGATGGGTTAATCTACCTCAGATGGAGAGATTTGAAAGGTTGTTAGGTTGATATATAGTGAGTGAGTCTTTTGTAGGTTCCTGCTGTGTCATTCTTTCTGTTGAGCATCAATGTTAATTCAGATGTCAATTGGATTATAAAAAAAAATGAATACAGCAATGATGTTGTTGTGTAGATAGCAAACCCTTGATTGTTCTTTGCTGTGTTGGATTTATGAACATGCAAGCCAGAGGCAGAGTCAGGAGTTAAGAGGAGACATGAACATGCTATATTATATCAAGAGTTTGTAATGTGTGCTGTTTACATGTAGCCTTCATGAATTTAGTTGATGGGCCTAATGAATTGAATTTCCACGTAGCTCATTTAGTTAATGGAAATTTCTTTCCCAACAACCAATAAAAAATGTTATGAGCAACCAATATACTAGTATTATCAACAATTTTTCGTGAATAAATTGCGAATGCACAACAACCAATAAAAAGTGTAAGAGCATCTCTCCTACCTTAGTTGCAACATTTAATATTTTTTAGTTTTCACATTATTTTTTCTATTTTCGGCAATTCAATCATTTTTTCTCTAATTCAATAACTCTAAAAAATTGTTTAAATAGACTTCATAATCTATCCCCTTTTTATATTTTATTAACTATTTCAATTACAATTTAGGCCCCGTTTGAAAATACAGCTTATTTAAGTGCTTATAACATAAGCTCTTATTTAATAAGCACTCAATGAATAAGCTCTTAAAAAAATAGATGAAAATTGAAGAGTAAGTGTACTTAAATTCTCCATAAGCTATTCTCAGGAGCTTATTGAAATAAGCTGAAAACAGCTTATGAACATGTCATAAGCTCTTTTCATAAATTTATCCAAACAGTTACATAAGTGCTTATGCCATAAGATAAGCTCAAATAATCTCTTCCAAACAACACCTTAATATATTTACTTTTTAGAATATTATAGAAGAAAAGCTACTTATATCTATAATTTATCTCTCACAATATAATCTCATATTAGCTCTTATTATTTCTCATCAAATGTAGTTTTTAATTTTGAATGTCATCTTTTCTTCTCTAAATATAAAAAAGTCATTAATAGAAAGATAATGTAAAAAGGAAATAAGCAAAATTTAAAACTTAATTTTGTTTGAAAGAATAAAAATATAAACAATGAAAAAAAGTATAAAGAGGTAATAATACTACATAACATATAAAATATTTGGGGGGTCAAATTAATATTTAATAATAAATATTTTATATAGTGTTTATATAATTAATAAAAAGATTGACTTGATTTCTCAATTTCTTATAATTCTCAAATCCACGTTGATTTCATTTCTCACTTCATATTATGACAATAGTGTGCAGATATACACAAATAAAAACCTTCATCTCTTGATTCTCTCTGAAAGTTGTCGTCTTTTGCAAATGTTCAATAATATTTATCCTTAATTTTATGAGTCATCTGAGTCATTTTTAATATATATGTAATAATTTTTGTTCTTGATTCGGAATCTATATAGGTTTTTTTTTTAAGATCAGTGACAATTTTATTATATGACAATATAGTGTGCTGATATACAGAAATAAAAATCCTCTCCTTCTATCCGTAAGTGCTAGTCGTTTTGCAAATGTTTGGTTCTAATCTTTTGAGATTGGGTTTTTTTTATCTATAGTGGATCTATATTTTTTTTTTGCTAGTGTTTAGTATTTATCCTTATTTTTTGAGTAACCTAAGTTTATAAATATTATATGTTATAATTGTTATTATTGATTTGGAACATGTATATTTATTTGAGCAGTGACAATCTTATTACAGAATAGTCTTATTTTTTTTAATTGTTTCACGAATTTATTTAACATAAATAATAAACAACAATTGAAAAAATAAACAGGTGTAATTATTATGAATTATGAGTTAACCTTTATACATAATTATATTATATTATTATAATAACAAATTTTAAATTAAAAAATATTTTATAAGTTTTATTCATATTTTTTCTAGAATTAACGACCTCGTGGATTTCACAAGCTAACACACATATTATTTGATCTTTACATTCTCAGTTATATGATTTAAAAAATTTTCTATTTGATTCTCTTATATTGTGCTTTTTGGTTACGTATACATAACATTTTTTTTTTGTTTTATTTATTAATTTATTTTACATATGCTTATGCTATAAATATTTATATAGTCTATTTAAATAAAGTGGGATTTACAAATAGGACAACCTTATTTTTTCTAATTGTTTTATGAATTTATTTAACATAACTAAAAGATAATAAATGAAAAATAATAATTGATGTAATTATGATAAATTAAACTTTCTACCATAATTATATTAATATAGTAAATAATTTTAAATATTATTTTTTTTAAAGTTTTATTCATAATGAACAATTGTCCATTTCACTGGCTAACACATTTGTTTAAGCTTTAAATTTCATCCTAATAAATAAATCAATCAAATTTAAACAACTTTTTCATAAGTTAAACTTCAACTTTTAAATGCTCCACAATTCTTTACACTCCTCATAGCAGGTTAGACATGGCAATTTGGGATATTCGGCCCAACTCGGCCCGATATGGATAGTGAGCTTTGTGTGGATACAGCTAAAAAACCTAAGAGTTCTTTGAACTTCTAAAATAAAGGTTCGAGTCTTCCATTTTTACGGTAGTTAAGTTTTTTGCGAGTTTTTATGGGTAGCAAACTTTATCGGGGTAATTATAGGGTGAACCCTTTGAATTTGGGTTCACCATAGACCTTTACCATAAATAGTAAAAATTTATTATTATATATTATAAAATTAAAATTACTTTTTATAGTAAAAAAAGGTTAATGGTCTATGGTGGACCCAAACTCAAAGGGTCCACCATATAATTACCCACTTTATCGAGCTAGCTAAAAAAGTTATGACTCATAAGTTATTCGGACTTTTAAAATAAAGACTCAAGTTATAGGCCTGACCGGTTGGACTATCCCATTTTGTTGGCTCTATAGCAAGTACATTAATTTGTACGGAACCAGTTTTACAATACCTTCACAAATTGTGTGAATAATAAATAAACCATTATTTTAATAACATAATCACTTATTTCAATAATATCAATTATTGGTAAGAATAAAAGGGGTTCTAAAATTTGCTCACTAAATAATTGATTATCCACACAAGATAACTAGTTATTGGTGGTCATTTAATTAAAAAAAATATTAGCAATACTATTTTTAATATATTTTTTTAACAAATTAAAACAAACAAACACACTTTTAAGAGAACTAATCAATAATACAAAGTATGTTGTTAATATTCTTCTATAATTAAATAAACAGACAAACACGCTTTTTTTTCTTCATTCACACGACATATATATAAACTCATCATTTTTCTCTCCTCTTTTTTATTTTTATATCAAATTTTTATCATCCTTTTTCTCTTTGTATCTAAACAAAATATTAGGATGTTTATAGAGAAGATTTTGGAGAAAAAAAAGGAAGGGAGGATTTTTTTTTTAAAATTAAGAAAGTTATATATAAGGTATAAAAATAAA
This sequence comes from Sesbania bispinosa, assembly GCA_026901365.1. Lineage (NCBI taxonomy): Eukaryota > Viridiplantae > Streptophyta > Magnoliopsida > Fabales > Fabaceae > Sesbania > Sesbania bispinosa. Next base: position 2,387,932 of record QLOH01000054.1, on the reverse strand, counting down.
CACAAGGTTAGAACATTAAATTTGTACTAATTTATCATTTTATTTCTTTAATTTTTTAGAAAAAAAATATCAAATTAAATAATATTAATTAAAAGTGAAAATTTTACTCTCATTTTCCTTCTCTTCCCCTCTCCTCTAAAACCCTTCATACTAACATACCCCAATTTTTTTTAATTTTACTTTAAGAAAATAATATTTTAGAAAAAAAAATCTCAAATATCGAGTTACTTTAGGAGTTAATTCATCTAACGTTGAATTGAAAGTTTTTACAATTTTCATGTTAAACATAAGCAGTCACGGTCAGAGTTGTTAATTCGGGCTACCCGGCCTGACCCGATTCAATGCAGGTAGCGGTATTTATCAGGCTGAGCTAAAAAAGCCCGAAAATTATTCAGGCTTCTAAAATAGGTACATGAGCCCTATCTTTTCGCGGGTTTTTGTGGGTAGCCCAATTTTTTAAGGGTTTTTGCAGGCTACCCAACCTTTGGTGGGTTTTTGCGGGTAGAGGTCGGGCTGGGCTAAAACCCTAGAAGTTATTCGGCCATCTAAAATAGGTGCCTGGACCTTACATTTATGCGGTCCGGCCTTGTCAGGCTAGCCCATTTTTCTGGCTCTAGTCACAGTTAAGGCTGGCTCCCCGCCCACTCCTCCTTAAGAGTGTGTTTGGTTGGGGATCGAACCCGAGAGTTCTTTCTATAATCTCAGTATGCGTTGTCAACTAAACCACAAGTCATAGCCCTTTGGTACGTAAAAGTTTTCACTATTTGATACTTCATCAAATAATTTCAATTTAATGTATAATATATTTTTAGAAAAATATACGTAAATATCTATTATAGAATCACATATATGTAAATGTCCAATTTATCTAAAATGTGGCATACATGATTATCATACAAATATAAATTATTTTAACGATTAAATTTGTTAAATTCTCATTATATAAAAAGTTATAAGTAGGGGTAACTTTATCTAGAGAGTTGCTCTTTAATACTTTCAGTGAGTAATCTTGACCATTAAATTTGATCTGGTGGTTATTATGGAATGTTCTAATTTATCACAATAAATAAGTGTTCTCACATAATATGCTCGCTATATATATAAAAAACATGGCCATATAAACTATACATAAATGGTTATAATTAAAAGTTACATATTTAATAGTCTTTAAATAAAATTTATATAATTTTAATCTTAATCTTAATCTTAATCATTCATTTATGATTGTTCAAAAATAGTCTTAATACTTGAAAAATTTTATGGGATGACATTTGTGGTTGTGATTTCAGTTAGAAAAGAAAATAGACAGACTGAGTAGTCCTATTCTTTGCAGGAAATTTGCAATGTCGGGGAGAGCTTGTAAGCAAATCAAAACTGCATGTCACATGGGTTTTGGCATGCTGATCTGTATGTGTGTGGAACACAAAATCCAAATTGCATCCATATCTTAATAATCACGCGCGCGGTTGTCATCCGGAAAACATGGTCAACTGTAATTGGATCGCCGCTTTCCTTCGATTCACAACACACAACACGCTCCTACGCCTTTCTTGTGCCATGCTACAGAAAAAGGACAATATAAAATTCTTCTTTGGATTCCCTCTGAGCTATAGTTCTATTTAATTTTCAAGCAAAACAAACGCTTTTTATGTGATTAAAAATTATTTTAATTATAATATTTTAAGTTATATGATTCTCGTTAATTGTTAACATAATTTATAATATAAAATAAATTAAATGTAAATAAAAGATAATAGATTGAGATTCCTAGAGGGGGAAAACAATGATGACTGATGAGATTACGGATTTATAAAATCAAATTCATCGATCTTTTTTTTTTTTAAAAATCCATCATACTTAAGCCATTAAAATTGGGCTGGGTGTGCGGGATAGCCGGCCCATTTAGGTAATGTGCATAAAACTAGTAGAGTTGTTGTTGTTATTTATATAACACACTTATACAACAATATATATAACACATTTTTTATCTCTATCTCTTTCTATCACATCACTCATCATATTTCACACTTTTCCCTCTTCTATTTCTATCTTTGTCTTTGTTGTATGCTATGTTGTACAAGTATTGTTGTACAAATAACATTTCTCAAACTAATAGATTCAAACTTCATTCTTGAAATTACCTTCATTTTCTTCTTTCCTCGCAATCTTCACTTTTTTTCCTCTCCTCTTTTTCAGTGTCTTGGTGTCTTAATCATCGTCCTCCATACATTGTTTTAAAAGCTTCCAAATAATGTGTAAATTGATTTTTTTTTTATTACACTACTGAGACAAAAAAAAGCAGCAATGGAAAGTTACAAAAAAGGGATAAATCAATTTCCGCTCAAAAGGGAGAAGAGTGGTTTGAACAGTAAGGCTGACATTGTAGAGGAGTGTATTTTTTTTTGGCTTGTATGTTTTTGTATAAATCTTGAGCGAGCATGTTATGTTTTGTATTGTTCATTTATTGATGCATTGTAGAATCACTCTTATGATCCCATTTATCTAATGTATAATTAAGTATCGTTAGGCTGCCCTAAGACTTTATTATAATCATCTTTAACCCAAAATAAACTTCATTCTTAAAATCACGTGCTTCATTAGGGTCATAGGGTAGTTGGCAAAGTTTGTCATTTGTACCTTAATTTTCGTCCCATAAGACGAAGAATCCGTGAGGTTAACAAATGTTTTTCATCTTCAGCAGGTGCATGCCATTGTCAATATATGTGGCTCATGAACAACACTAGATAGATATTTCCATGCCTCCGCTCTCATTCTTTAAATATCAGTCCACGTAATAATAATTAAGATCATGATACACTTTTTTTTTTTAATTTTATTCTTATTTCTGAAGCTATAGAATTTAGAATTCAGATATATAAATGAAATTTTCATCAACATTTCCGCTTCTTACCCCCTTTTCCGGAGAGAAATTGGAACAAGGAGATTTGACATGTGATGTGAGTAATTGGTTTAGTGTTAAAACTTATCAAACATAAATTTAAATTTTTTAACAGATCTATTTTTAGTTTAAAAAATATAAATTTATCACATTTTAACGTTAAATAAAAAATATGAAAGGTAAAGTTGGCGGGGTATAGAAAAAAGGAAGAGAATCTCTTGAAATTAAAAAGAAAGTTGGCACAATGGTAATAATCAAGTTATTTCTAAGATCTGTACCTGGTATATCTCATGAATTTAAGATCTTGGCCCCATATATTTAGCTTTATTTTAAGAACGGAATCTGACATATTTATTTTATATAGACTTTATTTTAAGATCTAATATAGTAGATTTTAACCATATAAAAAAATGACAAGAAAAAAATAAAAGAATGAGCAAGTTATAGTGTATTCGGGCTAATGTTGCTCTCAATAGTATTTAATCGGATCCACGTTTAAAACTTAGTTTTAGAGTAAACCAAATACACGCTTATATGTGAAATGATATCTGTAGTAATTACTAGAAAAGCAGTGCACGTAGAATGTGCGTGATTTTCATTTTTAAGTAGTAAACAATTAAACAACAACAAACAATGAGAGAGAAGACAGAGAGTATTAGTAAATCTCAAAGAGTGGGTGTGTGAAAAAAAAAACACTAGGTCCATTTTTGGGTATTTTTCTATTACTTCTTAATACTACAAGTTGTAATATTTGATTAGGGATGAGTTTCACGAGAAACACTATATTTGTATCCCTTATATATATAGGAGAGTGTTGAAAGGATATTATAACTATCCTTAAATATAGTAGAATATTTTTCGAAGTTTGTCTTGTAATTTCCCCCCTCTATATTGAAGGGTTTTTTCGCCTAAAATATTTATGGTTTGTTTGTTTACAGTTTTTAAAAACTGTTTTATGCTTTTAAAAACAGAAAACTCAAAAACTTGTTTGACAAACAGTTTTTTAATAACAGTTTTGAAAAGTGTTACTGATTTTTAGTTTTTAAAATTAAAATTCTAAAATTATATATTTTAAGATGTTTTGGAAAACTATGTTTTACTTTTTCTATTTTTGTATTGGAAATATTGTAAATAAATCATTTCATTTATAAAAATCAGTTCTTAAAATTTTTTCAAAAACTAAAAAATAAAACTGAATTAAACACACCCTTAATGTTTCTTTTTCTACCATTTACACCCCTTTGAATTGTTATGCTACTCTAGTGGTAAATTTAGCTATAATATATAAATCTACTTAGTGGCTGCTGCTATATTACAATATCCATTTAATTTACATTGTGAATCTATCCCCAAGCCCAACACTGATTTGACCTACTGAAAAACTTGACTTGGCCTACAAGTCTCTTTAAAAACATGTTTTATTATAAGGTCTTTGAATTTTCCATAAACATATATTTGAATAAATAGGCTCGAGCCTTTTTATGTAAGATAATATACTCATATATTTAAATAAGTTAATAATTATAAGACATTATAATAAAAATATTTATAATAATAATGGAAATATAAAGATAATAATATTTCATTTATATGTACTTAGGCAGGTCTAATAGGCTTAAAAGACTTTTTTGGATGGCCTAAAACCTGACTTTTTTTTGGTACAAGAAACCTGGCCTATATATGTGTGTGTGTGAGAGAGAGTGTGAGTATGTTTAAAATAAACCTTGACTTAATTTATTTAATAAATCAACTTGAATTGGCTTAGACTTGATTTGGGCTATGTGATAGACCCCCGACAAGTGGGAATCTATATCCTCTCTAGTTATTGGGAACATCTAGAGAAAGACACATTGATAAGATAGAGAAGACACATCCACTCGTTAGGGGTCCATGGAGAGGAAATTCACCCGATCAGAGATCTAGTGTACTTATGCTGCTAGTTTCGATCTATTAGGGATACTTTGTTTATCATGCTCAGTGGCGGACCTATATGTTATTGAGAGTGTGCAAATATATCCCTGGACTTTGATAAAATTATAATTAAATTCTTGAATTTTTGTATTTTACCTCCTCTATTTTTATATATCTAAACTCACTACCACTCAATTTTTCACTCCCCTTATATATTTATTATTATTTTTATTCAAATATTTGATTTGAAGGTTAAATTTTATTTTTTAAATATTAATTAGCTTTTATCCCTCTCACTTTTCATTTACTTCATATGTATAATAATTACTGTTATTAATTTTTTTTAAATAAATTACCCCATACACTTATTCAAGGTCCTGATCTATTACTTACCATACTATTATTTCAGCGTGTTTTTTTTTTCCTTCAATAAATAATACATAATACTATATATTGTGCTAATAAAATGTAACGATGACAATTGAGCCCGACCTACGTTGAGAGATTTGGGGCAATTGCCCCCACTATTTTTTTATTTTTCTTAGTATGTATGTATGTATGTATGTATGTATATATATATATATATATATGGGTAGGGATCAACTTACTCCAGGAGTAACTCTGACAAAGTTACTCCGCTTAATAACTCTTTGTAGAATGTGAATTTCACAAATCTAACCGTTGAATAATGTGATATTAATATGAGGATTATGCACACCAAATTTTAAATCAATTGAAAATTCATAGGTATGTGATCTTGGAGTTGATATTTACTTATACTTTAAAAAGTATATTGTACGTTAAATTAAAGTGATTGATGAAATATGAAATAATTTTTAAATTTTATGAAATTTTGTAGGTATGATTTGCTTAATGAAAACTTTTGATATGACGGCTGGATTGATGAAATTCACATTCTACATAGAGTTATTAAGCAGAGTAACTTTGCCAAGAGTTATATATATATATATGAGTGTTGCCCTCATAGATTAAAATTTCTAGATCCGTAATTGAACCCGAGCACAATAGGTATCCACAAAAAATACTCGGAATTTTCATCCCTAACATGTGTCCCACACCCTAACTTATTATCATTTGAAGTGCATGTCTACATGTGCATGGTTGCGACTTATATCAGTCTTATTCTCAGATCAAATGATATTTTTCTTAACTAACTTTTTTAGAATTAATGACCTATAACAACAAATAGCTATGTAACGCAGGATGCAGCAAGGGTCAAGATTCCCGACCTTCCAAGAAAAAGAGAGGATCGAAAAGAAAGAGATGTGATATAAAGTAAGTTTTCCGATTTTATAAACCTTGGAATCCCAAATTCTGAAAATGAATTTGCATCCAATTTTTGTTTATTTAAGATGGTTTATATGGGCCTAGGCATGGTTAGTTGATTACGGACAGATATGATTTTGATAATTTTAGTGCTTAACAGAGTAGCGTGTATCAGAAAATTGCAAAAGGACGCAATATGGCAGGACATCTTTACATGGAAAATTTCATTGTCAATTGACCTAACAACATTTTTAAAAAAAGCAAATGAACTAATAGCTAGAGATTCACTGGCTCCTCCTAATGAGCTAGGGTCAGCGAGTGACTACCCCTAAAATTGATTATCTACAATAAGTCCAAAACCAAAACCAATATAGAAAAGCAAGTTATTGGTATCACCAAGCATTATAAAAAAATTTGATTTAATATCTTAGAAAAAATACTTTACTTAATAAAAAATTGAACATTGATTAAATAATTAGTTAAAGAAAGTAAAAAATATTTTTCAATTAAATAAATAATTAAAATTATTAATTTGATTTAATATAAAGTTTAACATGTTATAAAATAAAGAGAATATGTATAAATATTATTTCATTCTAAAAGAGGAAAAAAATCATGTTGCAAAATGAATTAATTGTGTCAATAGGTATCTGCCCGTACATTGCATAATATAGTAAGCCAAGTAGGAATCTGCCACAAAGTGTCAGATCCCAAGCGTAGTGTTACCAAATGTGACATTATTTTCCCAGCGCAAAATCACAGATATGGTAAGAGCTAGCTACTACACTGGGCCCTAGATGTGCTATACGTACCACATGTGGATTTTCTACAAATTTGGACTTGGTGAGGTTTTGTCAATAAAAGCAAATTGTACACTTGCCTCATCAGCATTGTAAATTTGTAATCTAGTCTCTTGGATGTTCATGATGTATATTTCTTACTGTGTCCTATAAGCTTGAATGTTTCACTTTCTGCATTTAATTTGACGCCCCAGATATATATTTATTATGGAAATTAAGTGTTACTACACAGGCAACGTTTTGCATATGGAAAAGAGAATGTACAAGAGAACATGAAAAAGAGTCCTGTGCCTGTCCAAGTAAAATCTCTTTCATAGTCATTCCTGCATGTCATTAAAGAGAATATTCTACTCAAATAACCAGCAGTCTTTTTCTGTAAGCATAGTTGCTTTTTGTTGTCATTACACTCCACTGGGTGCTTACCACTGTTACCAGTGGTTTCTCTTTATGAAACATGGGTCTGTCTAGCTCCAAAAGTGTGTGTAATTAATCCTTTTATTATACTACTATTAGTGTGTATGGTTACCACCGAAAATCAAGTTTTAAACGTGGATCCAGACAAATGTTATTCTTAGTGTGTGTTTGGTTTAACGTTAAAAATAACCAAAGTCAAGTTTGGATTCCCAACTATCCTATTTCTATCATTAAAAACGTGATTATATCACATTTCAATGCTAAATCAAACATGTTATGGTTTAGCATAGTTGAGTTTGACCAATTTCAACGCTAAACCAAACACACATTTAATAGCGTTGTCTAAATCCACATTTAAAACGTAATTTTAGAATAAACCAAACACAGGTTATGTCTCAGAGCTATAAAACATGGAAGAAAGTGTCAAGAAACCAAAATAACCCTTATGAGAGGGAATTAGGATTTAAGATGAGAACACAAAAGAAATTTAGCTTGTTGGTTGTTGTAGAACACACACTATGTTAAGATAAGAAACATGTAGGAGAAGAAGCAGGCCTTATATATATGCTATGAACCATTAACAGAAACAAAAATCTAATCATTGAAGTATCATTTGTGACTGGACCGAATTAAAATTAACTTTTAACTTGAAAGGTCAGCACAGCACTATCTTCATATGGGATCATGCTAATTGGTAATTTTGCCATAAATAATCTCTCCCCTTTCACTTTCTCTTATTCTCTCTCTCTCAATCACTCACTCACTCTACAGTCTACACAAACTGTCACTGTATTTCACACGCACACAAAGCCAACTGGCAATATTGATTCATTAGCATAAAGATAAAATAAGAAGGCGAAAAGAGTGAGAAAAGGGACAAGCAGTATAGAATTCTAGTGTGATTCGTTTGTTTCTCTCTCTTTGTTTCTTTTTGTTTGTCAATGAATTATTATTTTTTTCTCCTTCCTCCCCTGTTTCTCTTCCTCTACTTATACTATGAAGAAACACATTAAGAAGCACCAAGTGTGTGTGACTCTGAGATAGAGAGAGGAAAGAGAGTGAAGGTGCTCTATCACTTGATCACCACACATAATCTATATAAGAGTCCCCAATATTAGTGTTTAGTGCTTAAAGGGTTAAATGGATATGTCAAGTTCACAATACAATAGTGTAGATGAATCTGGTTGGACCAATTACTTGGACCAATCCTCTCTTTCTGAAAAGCATTTCCAGAGGAGAGGTGGGATAGTAGACTACAAAGAAGAAGAAGAAGATTTGTCCATGGTCTCTGATGCTTCTTCTGGACCTCCACACTATTATGAAGAGGATGATCATGATCAACAACACTATTGTGTAAATTGGTATCCTTCTACTTCCCAGTACACCAAAGAATCTGGAAAGATGAAGAAGGTCAAAGAATATGGTAGAAATCAACAGCATTCATCTCTTGATGATACTGCCAGTTCCCCTGCTCCTAATGTATTGTCTCATTGCCATAAATTCATGTGTTTATAACTTCTCTATAACAACAAATATTTCTTTTTTTTTTCTTTATTGGGGTTAATGTTTTAAAGGGTTCTTTTTTAATCAAACAGAAGAAGGTTAGTTTCTCAGGGAATAGAGCAGTGGAGAACACACTGGAGTTTTCTCTGTGTTTCTCTGAAACAAGAAAAAAGGTACACCTTTATTATTAATTTTTCTATCACATTATGCTTGTTTTGTTGCCAGGCTGGTTGTTGCACATTTTATTATGTAGAGCTAAACTTGTTAGTTTCTGCAGGGAAAGTCAAAATTCCAGAAGCACTTCAGTTTCTTTGAGCTTTCTCTTGGTGGAAAACATGCTTCAAAGGAACCAGGTGATCCATTATGTTGTAATAATATTGTGTATTTATGTATTTTTGTGTCTCTTCCAGCAAAGGCTTCAAGGGAAAAAGCTAACAAGCGTCTCAATTGTTGGATTGTTTATGTCCTGATTAGGTGGTTTGGATGAAGACCAAAGGAAATGAAAATTTTAGCTGAAACTTTTTCTGCTGCAGAAAGAGAGACTAGGGGATGCCAAAGGAGAAGCTGTTCAATGACTAAGGAAACTCCTTTACCTTTTTTGTTTTTTCTAAATAGAAAAGGAGAATAAAAAGAAAAAGCTCCTTCTATGTAATTTTACACTTTTTTACCATGCTATTGTGCCACTGTCAAATGCAGTTTGGAACAGCATAAGAGAATATAAGAAACTGAACAAGTTTCTGATTCCATTTTCTTTGTTGTCATGAGTGGTAGGCATGTCTGGGACCTCTAGCCTCTAGGTCTTCTTCACGGTCATCAGATGCTATTCTCAAACTCTGCCTCAGATAGTGTTCATCTTTTTATTTTTCCAGTAACAAACACAAAACTAATTCATCTCACGGGTTTGAAAGAAATAGCCTCCTCACCTAAATAAAAATACAATAAAAATACCTCTATTTGGTAGTAAAAATTTGGGGTGAGGAGTTAGTGCACCGGTTCAAGATAAGGAAAACCTTTGGCTTCAAAGAGCACTTACCCTCATGGAACAAGTGAGGGTTCGAATCTGCCACCTGTTAGATCTTGCTCCACTTGACTAACCCCTTGGAGTTAGTGTATACACCTCTATAAATGTACATTAAACATTTTCCATAATAAAACCTCTAAGTAAAATAAAAAAAGAATTGAGTCTAAAATAACTTAGAATGCACTGTTTCTGGTCTTGATAACACTGACATTAAGTCGTTAAATTTAAGTATAAGGTCACACAACATTCATCTTTATTTTTAAGAATCAATTTCCAAGGATTACCTAAGAAAGCAACTATTATACTCCCTCTTGTATTTATTATAAGATATCATCTAAAAGAATTTTGTGATCTTTTATAAAGTATTTTCCTATTCCAATGAAGCTAGTATTTTTTTTTTCCTTATTAAATCTCTAACTGACTAACCGTCTTTATTTATTAATTGTTCATTAACTATTAAAAAGGAATTATAAGTATTTTTACACACATAATAAGGCAGATAAATAGAAAATAATTTAATATTAATTGTGGGAATTAAAATTAAGTTTAGAGTTTAATGTCACCGTTATCAAATTAGAGTGCTATAATTGTTTAGTGGAAATACATTGATAATCTTAAGGATTTAATTAGTATACATTTTTAGTGTAAATAAATTTTACACAAACATCCGATGATGTGCCACATCATTTAATAAATGTGACACATTATGTGTTATTAAATTCAATAAATAATGTGACAACATATCATTAAATGTCTATATAAATTTTTTTTACACTAATAGTGTATATATATTAAACTCTAATTTAAATGAAGGTAAAATTAGAATATTATAATTTTTTTGTAAAATCAAATAAATTAATTACTTTAATCATTTTTATTAATTTATATAATTCGATTAAAAGTCTCTTATAATAAAACTAGAGGCAGTACACGCACAAGCAACAACAAGGAAGAGAGAGATAGTTTTGGTCACTACACACGATGACAAAGCATATATCAAACTAAAGTGCTAGGTGGTGAGTGGTGCTGAGTTATTGCCAGCATAGCTTTAAAAAACCATGGGTGGGTAAATATATATGATGATTTCTCCTGGCTGTTTGACTCCATAAATAGACAATGTAGCTAAAAGAAACCAACAACCAAGCTTCATTTTCAGCAAAGTGAGCAGCCCCACCACCATATGATAGTTGCCCACCTAAAATGTGATCCATACACATCATTGGTACAATTATTGAATTTGTTTTTGACAATATATATATCTAACAAAATATTTTACTCAAAGTGTTATATATCGTCCTAAGAATCAAACCACATGTGGATCTATTAAAAAAAATTGAAGTAAATAATCAAATTTATCCCTGAAAAAATAAAATTATAATAGACCCCAAATTATTTCTTACATCAATATAGTGCTTATTTTTTACATTAACATATATAATACTTATATCACGAATCTCAAAAACTAATTTGACCAATAATTTGATTATTAAATTTATATTTTGGAACCATGAATATAATTTACATTATCTAAGGACTAATATAACCTAAACTCTAAATCAAAAACCAATCTTATATCTTTCATAGATTAATCTAACTATTTACTAAAAAACTTGAATATTGGGGAACATACAACACCTATGCTTTCACTAGTCATCCCTCGCTTTCTAGTGCATCATACATTAGCATTATATAATGAGGATTGTTACATAAGTGAGGGTAAATAATTTGTGGTTAATTATATGTACATTGATGGTTATTTATTTTATCTAACTGGGTAATTGTAAGTATCACAATAGGTGGTTAAGTGTGAGTTAACATGTGGTTATATGAGCTGCTCAATTGGTTAATATCAAAGTCACTTTAAATAATGGGAAAAGAGTATAAAACCACATTGAACTTTTGCTCTTTTGCAAATAGGCACCATGAACTTTTAATTTGTCCCAATTAACCCTTAAACTCTTATCATTATTACAATAGGTCCATTCATCAATATCAACTTAAATAATTACCATAACCAATCTCAATATTTCGAGATTTTGTATTTCAAATATTAAAAAGACATAAAAGAGTAAAATTTACATTTTTTTTTGAATTATGTCAAATTTCAAACCTATTTGAAATTTTAAAAGCGAAATATGACCATGTGTTCTTTTAATTTAGAGTTTTTTTTTCCTATTTTGTTAATTTTTGGAACTTTATTTTATATAATTTCAATATTTTATACACAAATTTGAAGGGTTGAGATTATATTTGTTAATTTTTTAACTTCATGCTAATGAAATGACATATTGCAATAATGATGAAAGTTCAAGGATTAATTAGGATAAAATAAAAGTTCAGGTTGCCTATTTGCAAAAGGGTAAAAGTTAAGGGTGTTTATATACTCTTTTCCCTTAAATAATTGTTCAAAATGATAAACAATTAACGTTTATTTAAATTGATCATAAGGAATATTACATACGCGAGGGGGCATGAACTTATGGTTAATTATGTGTACGTTGGTGGTTATGTATGCTATCAATCTGATTAATTACAAGTGACACCAAATGTGGTTAACTGTAAGTTAGTGTGTGGTTAAGTGAGTTAATCAATTGATTAATATCAAGTTACTTTAAATAATTGTTCAAATGACAAACACTTAACTTTATTTCAATTGATCACAAGGATTATTACACAAGTGAGAGAATATGAATTTATGGTTAATACTATATCAGTTGGTGGTTATGTATGTTATCAATTTGGTTAATTACAAGTAATTTTTTTTAAAAAGTCAGAGTTTTCATAAAAAAAATAAAAAAAAAAACTACTACTGGTCATAAAAAAATTTAAAAAAAAGAAAAAGGGAGGTGCGCCGGAAGTGTGGGGAGAGAGGTGCGGGAATATCCTTGTTGAATCCAAAATATAAATGTAGCCTTGGTTGGAAATAATGATATGATGACAATGTTCACATTGATAGGGAATAACCTTTATGAGTGAATTTTAAAAAAATATAATAGTTATTTCATCAATTAAAAATAAAAAAAAACAAATTCTAAGATAGTGTTGATGAAGTGTGTTCACTGCCTGATAATATATAAGAGGAAAAGTTACTACCCTAACTCATTTTTATTAGAACTCATGGTAAAAACTAAAGAGGTCTACTAATTATATTCTAGCAATTTATAGTTGCTCATGAGACTTTGTTGCATTATAAAATTGGAATTATCAAATATAGTTGTACATGGTCACTACCTATTATTGCTTCCTTGTTAAGATTTTTTATTATTACTAGCCTATGAAACGCAATGCTTGGTGTGCGATAGTGATATATCAAGTGTATGTGAGAGGTAGATGTGAGTAATAAAATATAATAGTGCTATTCAACAATTAAAGAGTGAGAACATATGTCAAGCACCTTAGGATAAAAAGAGAGTGATAGATATTAGGTGTTGGCACCTTAAATTTGTTATGTGTGTATCAAATCAAGTTGAATATATATAATTCGTGAGTGAATTTCTCTTTTCTCGCCTATGAGTGGGTATGTGTCTAAATGAAATATCATTTCTTCTCTCTTATGATTAACTCCAATAGTTGGGAAAGTTAAGGTTATGAATCCGGATTCCCTGCAATGGAGATAAGACGTTTAGAGGTTAAGATGATGTTTAAATCAGATTATATCTCCATTACTGAACCGTCCGATTTTCGTCGGACGGTCTAGATTTACTGCCTGCAATGCAATCAATTGCAGTAAATTCGAATCCTAATGAGTTGGAGAATGATGATATCTAGCTTTTTAAGATTTTAATTGCTTAAAATTCATGTCACATACCTTAAATGCCTTATCTTAAAGAATGACATAGTTAAACTAGTTTTCATATTAGCAAAATGGTAACAAAAACTTTTGTAATTGTCATATTCTTTGTAACATGAGTGATACTATAGTGCTTTAATGGATTTTTTTTTATTCTGATATGTTTGGTATTAATTGGTATTTTTTTTTTTTTAAATTACTGAATCACATTCAATCAGGAAATCATTAACTTTAAGGATCACAGTAGGCCTTTGTTGCATATTTGATAATTTTAGACAAATGAAGCTTTGTTTCAAGCTTTTGATTAGTTATTAGAGAATATTTAGAGTTTGGAGTCACGAGTTGAAACTTCAATCTTAAAAATACACAAGTAGAGTTCTTAATTTCGAAATAAAATTGGAAATTCTATTAGATAAACAGGTAAAATATGTTTTTGATCTTTGTAAAATTAGTTAGTTTTATTTTCAGTCCATATATTTTTTTTATTAAAATGTTCTCCCCAAAATATTTTTTGAAATTAGTTTCCCCTCAATTGGTGCGTATCATGTGCTGATTTGACATGTTTTCTCTTTTCTATTTGTCCATTAGTGTATTCTTGACGGTCTTAAACCGTCATAAAATTATCCCGATTCATTCTTTTTAAACCGCCATAAAAAATAACTCTGCTAGATAAACGTGTCACATTTGGCACATCCCAATTGAGAGGAGACACTAATTGTAAAAAAATATTAGGATAATGCTTTAATAAAAAAGTTTTTTTATAAAGACTAAAAATAAAATACACTAATTGTATAGTGACCAAAAACATATTTACCCTAAATAAATTTAGATTTTTTAAAGAACAAAATAGTTTCCAATTCAATGTGCACCAATAAGTTACCTCATCACTCTTTACCATATTCCTTAAACAATATCTCTTTCGTCACATGACTAAAAGTTTTGGCATTAAGAAAATGTAATTTAAGCAAATGTCAAAAGGATGCGGTGAGAGATATCTAAAGAAAATTTTGAGATGACATCCTCACCCTTTGTTTAATTTTAAAAGAAAATGAAATGATTTTTTTAAGTTATTTAGAATGAGTGAAAATGAAAGGATCAATGAGATGAAAAAAATGAAAAGAAAAAAAAATACATAATTTTTCATTCATTCCTTTTCAGGATAAAATATCAATTTAGTCTCTATAACATATCTGAGTTTTTGATTTTTATTTCTAGAAATTTTTTCTTTTTTATTTGATTCTTATAAAATATTAAGTTATTTTTTTAGTCTCTGCTGTTGATTCCACTAATAATTACGAATGTATCGAACGTCCATCACATTAGTAATCATATATATTGTATCCTGACACATTATACAATAATGTTAGTCTCCCTTAAACACATTCAAAGACTATTTGTGATATATATGAAGGAGGAAATATATAAAGAATTTCAGTTCAAATTGAACATGAAATTTGATTCTCTAAATGAGTTAAGGAAACTAACACTCTTATATAATGTGTTAGGGTGACTATTATGAGCGATCGACATATCCACAATTAACAGTAGAATTAACATTAGGAACTAGAAAATAATATAAATATTTTATAAACATGAAATAAAAAGAAAAATTTTATAAAGACAAAATCAAAATTTAGTATTTTATAAAGACTAAAATATTATTTTACCGTTTATAAGTAAAAAAGCATCCCAAATATAGGAGGTATCTTGATTCTGGTTTTCCCTTGTTTGGATGTAAAACGGTTAAAAAAAAAAAACAAAGGAAAATTTTCTCACTCGTCAGCAGCGGAGAAACCGCAGGAGGGATCTACACTCTGCAACCTTTGTCCCTCCTTCACGCCTCACTCACTCTCTCTAAGCTGAAACAAAACCACCGCATCCACAACGTGGACCTCAGATCGTGATCACCATTCACCGCCTACCAACTCCGTTCTACGCTAATCACCCAACACTTTCTGAGGCACCGTTTCTTTCTTCTGTTTCAGGCTGCGCGCCACCCAGCCTGCTGGTCGCCATTAGAGGTTGGAAACCCCTTTCCTCAATTTTTAGATATGATTTGCAAATTTCGATTTACTCATGAATTTTGTCCTCCTTGCATGAACTTGATTGAGTCATATTACGTCTTCTGTTTGGAGCACGAGTTTTAAAAACGGAGAAGTGAATTAGTTTGTGTCGTGGATCCATGTTAGATATGGTTTGAGAAATTTCATCAATCACTGAGTTTACATGGTTTGTGTTGTGGACTATGGTTCTGAATTTTTGGTTTTTCTTGCTGTGTCTAGAATACCGTTTTTACCTGTTTGTGGAAATGTTTGCAAAAAGTGGCATACTGGTTGGTTTATTCTTATTTGGTAGCATGATTTTCTTTTCACCTGTATAGGAAAGAAGGAATTCTTTTTATTTTCCAAGTGTTAACCAGCTCTGCTCTTCTTGAGTTTGCACTATGATTCCCTACTTTTTGCATTCTTTTCACCGGAATGCCATCTTTACTCTCAATTTGTGTACCTTTATTACTGGTCATGGATCTGTTTTTGCATGTTCATTTTTGAGGTAGGAATTCATGTAATGGAAAGAGAGAAAAGAATGGATTCATGGATCCCCTAAATTGGGTTGGAGGAAGACATTGCATGTTACATAAACTTAAGAGCTAAATATTTAATCAATGCTAATACTGTGCTTAGGAATTTTTTTCTTCGGAGGAGTTCCAATAAAAAAAGGTCATTATGATCTATTGTGGAGTGAACTTTTGAAACTTTTGATGTAAACTTCAAATAAGCATGAAATTGGAGAAGGAGTGTCATTGAGAAGATTCTTTAATGAGGATCAAGTGACGTTTTATTGGCTCTTCTACCAGAATTATGGGTTAGATAGCTTTATTAGGGTGACAATTAAATCAAGTCTGATGGACTGTGGAAGCGATGATAAGCCATGATTTTACTGTTCTGTTTGGAAAATTAATGTGTTGCATGTCCAATTTATACTGCAGCATCTTGGTTTTATTTGAATTAATGTTGTAAGGTTTTGTTTCAAGGTTTCTGTCAAGTATAAAATATATCTATGGTTGTGATAGAAAGTTACTGTTTAAGGTCCAAAAATAATCTATCCTTACATCTAAAATACCATGCTTTGAGGTTTGATAAATGCTGTTATTCGAATTCTGCTCAATCACTTTAAGCTACTGCCTTGGGGTACAAAAAATATGTTTGTAATTCCTTACTCGTAAGGCTACAAAATCTGTTATTGCAAAAACTGTCCCTGAACGTTAAACTGTGGTTTTGCATACTCAACAACTCTATTACTGCATGCCAAGCTCTATGTTTTGCTGTACTAAATATGCTGTTTCTGTACACTGGTTGCTAGTTGCTACATGTTAAATTCATACCCGATAGTACTGTATTGAGATTCCTATTAGGCTAGAATGGAAGACTGCTTTAGAGTTATGGTTTGATGGTCTTAATTCTCGGTGTATGCATTCTTTTGAGAAGAAACCTTGATCTTATTCATAGGAAAACCCTTACCCAACCAGGAATATGTTTAGTGGTAAGATTCTACTGCATAACTAATTTCTTTGTCAAATGCAATTTAGCATGCTCACTCATTATGGTTAAAGTGCAGCCTTTGAAATTTCTATTAGTACAACCTTAAAGTGAATTGTTAATATATAATGCTATATTGGGAGTTTGCTTGAAATAATATTTCTGCCACAACCAGTATACTAATTACAGTTGAGGAGCAAAAAGATTCTGAATTAATTTGTTTACAAGTTTCAGTTTCAGAGAGTACATTATAAATTTGGAGATTGTTACCAAATACAAATATTAGGAAAATCTCAATTTTTTCCCTATCAAACACTGCTCACATTAAGCCAAAATCAAAGGATACTTCCCCTTCATTTAAGTACATAGTTCAATATAGGCTATTATTTGGGAAAATACCAGTGTTCTATTAGTTTTCTTACTTGTTGTCTAACCAAGTTGAATGTAGTTTGCGTTCAATACAAGTATACAACAAAGGTTCAGTGCATGACTTGATTGCAGCATGTGGCTTCTTTACAATTCCCTGTTTTATTACAAGTATAATGGTCATAATTCTGTTTTGAGCTATTTATTGTTAACTCTCTTCTCTCTCTCTCTCTCTCTCTGTGTGTGTGTGTGTGTGTGTGTGCGTGTGTAAATATTCTGTGGAATTGAATTGGATTTTATTGGGGTGCTCATTTTGGAAGGAGGTGTGAGCAACCAACATGAGATCTTAATTAGTTCTATTATGAAGGCCAATCCACATTGATCTTTATTTTTGGTCAAGATTTAATTCTGGCTGAGTTAACATAATGCACTACTTATTGCTTGCAGAGACCAAAGTGTACTTTGCAAGGGTCTTCTACTGCATGCTACCTATATGCCAAGTGTCAAGTTATGTTAGCTGGCATTGGGCCCTGGAAATCCCAAAACAAATGGAATAGACTCAATACAACATTGCTTTATTTAATGGGCTGTGTTGTCCTGCATCACACTGATAGTTGTCGAATTAGGATATTCTCGAGGTTGAGGGATATCAATCATAGGCACCAGAGGAGCGCTCAAAGTCACTGAGACTGAAAACTGAAGAATCAGGCATGAAACTCACACATCTTTCTCTTTCCTCTAAAACATAAAGTAAAGTAAAGTAAACCCAAGCCTAGGCCCTGAGGCTCTTGTCTGCAATCCAATTCTTTATTCCTCCATGGAGGACGCATTTGCCAGATCTATCAGAGGGGAAAGAGAGGAGAAAAAAAAAGAGAAGAAAACAAAAAAAAAAAAAAAACAAAAAAAAAAAAAAAAAAAAAAAAAAGAAAAAAAAAAAAAAAAAAAAAAAAAATAAAAAAACGCAAAAAAACAAAAACAAAAAACAAAACAACAAAAAAAAAAAAAAAAAAAAACCAAAAAAAAACCCACCAACCCCCAACCTCCAAACAAAAAACAAAACCAACCCACCCCCCACCCCCCCCCCCACCCCCCCCCCCCCCCCCCCCCCCCCCTTGTTGCTGCAAAAAACACCAAATCTCATTCTAACTTCACACAGTAAATCTGGAAGCAAACATTTTCTTTGTTTTCTGATATAAATATGGATACCCTAACTCACAAGCTGCTCGGAATGTGAAGTTGGATGTTTTCTGTTGTGCAACTTGTGATGTGGTATCTCTACCTTGCACATTTCCTCGCCCTCACAAATGCTGGATTTTTATGAACATGCAATGTGATCATGTTGAAAAACTATTCTCAGTGACATTATGTTTGTTTGAGTAGGCAAACCTTCAGACATGCATACCCCTGCAAATCTGATACTAGATTCTGCATCAATTTCTCTCTCTACAACTATGATGCGGCTCATACTGAGATTGTCAGAGCCAAGTTATTATAATAGATCGCTCCCTTAGATAGCAATTATTATTATTATTATTATTATTTGTTATCATTGTTATTATTTATTTTTTTCGCTGGTTGTTAGGTCCTTGATTTCTTTGGAGTGGACCCGACAAAGGGTCTGTCTGACATTGAGGTACATTAATTTTATTTTATTTTCCTTTCTTGCCTGGCAGATTTACAATGTGTCTGGTTTCTATTAAAACCATGTTACAAACGTGAATCCGGGCCAATGCTACTGAGAATAGTGTTAGTCTGGATTCACGTTTGTAACGTGGTTTTAATGGAAACCAAACATACATTTAGAAGTGCTTGGAATTTCCATTCCTTTTCCCCTTTTCTTTTAAGCTCAATCATGATGTTAATAATAATTAAATACTTCTCTTATTTTCCAGGTTGTACAGCATGCTAGACTTTATGGTACAAACGGTATGTCTTTGTAGGGCAGCACACTGATATTTAACTTTTTTTTTTCATCATTCATTTGTGGTTTATGGACAGGAGATATAAAAAATGTGGTTTGAATTTGTATTTGGGTACAGGATAACAAAATCACACTACTGAACCTAGCATTAAAGAAAATTACCTTCTGCATGCTATTTAAGTATTTGATTTGATGCTATTTTATTGTCTCTTAACACTTTTTTCCTTTTCTCTTACTGCATGGTATTGTTCGCTACACAGTGCTGCCTGAAGATCAAAGTAAGTATATGGAGTTTGTACTTCTTACTTTTGCTTTTATTTAATTATGTAATGTAAGGTAATTCAATGGTTTTCATTGTTAAATACATTATATGGTTAACATTTGATCTTAACTGACAATATTTCACCAAAACAGTTTGTTATTGTACATGATAAATGGAAATGTTTGTGTTTGGTAGACTGGTCATTGATTTCTGTATAGTCAAGGTCTATGCAAGTTATAGAAAAATAAATTAGTTTATATTTACTGCATTATAATGGATGTAAGCAATTTGTGGATGTAAGCAATTTCTGTATAGTCAAGGTCTATGCAAGGTCTACCGGCATGGACCTTATCCTATAGGGTTAAATATGTTTTTAGTCCCTTAAAATATAGCAAAATTTGGTTTTGGTCCCTCATTTATTTTTCATTGGTTTTGGTCCTCCATTTTTCAAAATCTCATGATTTTAGTCCTTGTCGTTAGTTATATTTCGCTAAGTGATGACGTAGTAATATTTGTTGAAGATTTTTCTATGGATCTTCTTTCGAAATTTCCTGCAGATTTCAAAATTCAAAGGAAATTTTGTTTAGATTCTAAAATTTGCGGGAAATTTACTATAATTATTTTTACAACAAAGCAAAAAAAATTTATAGCAGCATTTTTAATTAAAAAATTTGTAGTTTTTTTAAAAATTTACTACACATTAATTTTCTAGAGAAAAAATCGCAAGAAATTCCTGTAAATTTTTACCCGGGAAAATTCGTAGTAGAACTGCGAAAGTAACTTAACAGAGTACAATTAATAAGGAGGACTAAAAGCATGTGATTTTAAAAAATGGAGGACCAAAACCAATGAAAAAATAAATGAGGGAAAAACCAAATTTTATCATATTTTGAGGGACCAAAAACATATTTAACCCTCTCCTATATTATTGCTAATTGAGGTGTTTTGAGTTCTTGCTCCATTTCATTGTTGTTACCTTTGTTGTGCTGTAAGTATTTTGTTTAACGAAATTAACTCAATCAGCTATTGTTGTATTTGACTAGTTCCTGTCAAATTTGATATGCAGGAGCTCCTTTTTGGAAGTTGGTTTTGAAGCAATTTGATGATTTGCTTGTGAAGATACTAATTGCAGCTGCACTTATATCATTTATTCTGGCGTTAATTAATGGAGAGACAGGCTTGATGGCATTTCTGGAGCCTTCTGTAAGATTTATTTGCACCTATATGTTGTATTTGATATTTTGTGAACAATTCTATTTGGTAAAGAATTATTTTCCTTAACTGGATCATACCATAATAATGGTTTACAATACATAAAGATGTGAAAGCTGTATCCTTTAATAAAAGCTGTAGATTATGAACTGATTGAGTTCTTTTGCAACTCATGGAATTCACATGTACAATGCTGCATGGCCTTATTTAAGTTGAACTGATAAACTCTTGGTAAGTGGAAGACATGGCAATGTGACTTGTAAAATAATGTTTCTGAGTTAGTGAATGTACTAAATTTTTCTATTTGATTACACTATCTGTTAAATCAGGTTTGTCTGATTAGTGACATTATCTTGGATTAATTTCATTACCTGTACAGGATTTTTTATATGAAAAGAAATTCATTACATGTACAGGTTATTCTGATGATATTGGCTGCAAATGCAGCTGTGGGAGTGATTACAGAAACAAATGCTGAAAAAGCTCTTGAGGTATATTTGAAACACTAATAATTTAGAGCTCCAAACAATCTTACTGAAAATACTTCAATTATTGTTGATAACAAAGTTTAACTGGTTTTGGATATGTTTTCCTAAATTTAAGTCTAAGGACTCATTTGGCACTTAAGTAGGCATGAAAATATAGGCTTATATATAACACATTTTGACTTTATTAGTTGTTTGGTGTGAGTACTGTATTCTATATGTTTATCCATCAAACCCTTCTTATACATTAAAATGATGTATAGCTTAATTAAGTCTTAAGGGGTGGGATTAGGCTTGATTAGGTTGTGTTCATATAAAAGCTTCCCCATTACAACCCTAAAGCATTTATATATTTATGTAACAACAACAACACCACCCAAGCTTTTTCCCACTCGGTGGGGTCAGCCACATGGATCAAACAATGCCATAATACCTTAATGTAACAATTCATTTGAAGTTTTAAAATTTAATTAATTTAAAATTTTAATACTAATTAATTAAATATTGGTCCCTCTACTATAGCTAATGTGTGATTTTGGTCCCCAATTTATTGTGTGCATTAAAGCTCTTAATTTTTTTAATTGTTACTCTTAGATTTTGGACCTGGGCCTAACTCAATCCCAAAAGTTAGCTTGTAGGGTGAGGACTGTCCAAGACTTATATACTATTAAATGGCCTTATCACTAGTCAATGTGGGACTTTCCAACACACCCCTCACGCCCAGGGCTGGACATCTGGAGCGTGGACACATCAAGGAGTGGGGGGCCCAATAACGACGAATCTAGGATAGGCTCTGATACCATCTTAGATTTTGGACTTGGCCCTAACTCAACCCCAAAAGCTAGCTTGTAGGGTGAGGACTGTCCAAGACTTATATACTATTAAATGGCCTTATCACTAGTCAATGTGGGACTCTAACACACACCCTCACGCCCAGGGCTGGACATCTGGAGTGTGGACATCTATACGGGTGGTGGCCCAATAACAACGGATCATCTAGGATAGACTTTGATACCATATTAAATTTTGAACTCGGGCCTAACTCAACCCCAAAAGCTAGCTTGAAGGCTGAGGACTATCCAAGACTTATATACTATTAAATGGCCTTATCACTAGTCAATGTGGGACTTTCAAACAGTTACGACCATCATTTTCCTTCTACTTAAAACTCTTAAATTCTCTTTTTTTCTCAATTTTTATCCTATTATATAATGGATCAACAAATATTTGATAGTATTATATAATATGGATCTTGTATGATATAGTACCAAACACTATGTAGTATTAAAATTCATGAGGCGTTATATTATTTATAGTATTATGCCTTATCCTTTCATGCATACCAAAAGGGTCCAAAAGATCATTCTTGTTTTTAATTTGTTTGTTAAATTGTATACGAGCCTAATTAGAGCTTGTTACAAGAAAGTTATATTTTGGAACACTCTTATGTTGGTTGTTTCAAGTTGAGCATACTTTCATCTATTCCTTTCTTTTTGTATTAGGAGCTACGTGCCTATCAAGCTGATGTGGCAACTGTCTTGCGAAATGGTAATGAAACTTCTATACCTGTCTGTTTTTTTTTTGGTAGTATGAGTAGTATTATAGTGGTTCAGTGCACTTTCTAGTATGAAATATTTGATGTTAATTGATGATGCTTCTTTTATTAACTAATCAGTATTTCTATTATTAAGTTTGTTTAATCATAATTTTTCCGCCTTGTAACTGTGGTAGTGTTGGCAACAATTTTCTGATCTTGATGATATGCTTTTAACTCTAAAAGAACTTGGTAGCAATTAACATTGCTGTTTTCACATGGTTGTCTTTTATCTGCTTTTACCTTTTCTTGGGGGAGGGGTGGGTAGGAGAGGGAGGGAAGTTACAATCAGGGAAGGTGTGTATGCTTTGTATACTGATCCAGGTAATCACATAACCATTATTAAATAAAGCATTGCTGTTACCTCTTTTTAAGGATAATTTCTACTGATTTAGGCTAGATTTTTTTTTCCATGTTCCTTTGAAAATAAATTACAAAAATGGGTTGGTGTTACCTCTTTTAAGAATAATTTCTATGAATTTAGACTAGATCCATTTTTTTCCTTTCTTTGGAAATAAATCATAAAGGTATAGTTGCCTTGTTCTTGTACTTTATGGCTATTGTTGGCAAATCTTTACGATTAGTTAACCTATGTGCTGTTGTTGTTATTGTTGTGTCTTTATAGGATTGGGAATAAAATCATAAGAGGAAGTCAGGGTAGCTTCCATTGTAGAAATGATGAGTCTTGTCTCTTCGGTGATTTGGGTATGTAAAGAACAATAGAACAATAGTAAGGGCGGGGTAGACTAGGTGGAGTATAGCCCAATAATGATGTTATGGCGTCATTTGATCCATGTGGCTGTCCCCACCTAGTGAGAAAAGGCTTTGGTTGTCGTTGTTTTCCATATTTGGAGTACACTTGCTAATCCTTTTTGAAAAAAAGTGAAAAAAGAATGGAAACAAATAAACAAAAAACTTTAATAAAGTGTGGTCTTAATGTTCCCTTGGGATACTGCAGTTGGGATAGTTGCAGGACATATAAGGATAGTGTGCATGTTCAAAACCATGGGGCCCTTTGTGGCCATCCCCAATAAATGTAATTTTAGTTATTAGATTTCAGGTTTTCAAATTGTTTTATTTGTTTTCTTCCATTTGCCATGATGTTATTATGGGAATTTTTAAATAATTGGCTAAAGCTTGTCATCTTCAAGTTCAGGAAGAGCAAACTTTGAAGTATGTAGAGTCTATTTCTTGCAGGTTGTTTTTCCATACTTCCTGCAACTGAACTTGTTCCTGGGGATATTGTGGAGGTTTCTGGTAAGCTCATTATGCAGTGCCTACAAACAAACTGGATTATTTCATTAATTAAACCTAGAAAGCTGAAAGTTGAATCTGTTCTGGTTGTGAATTAAATAGTGGGGTGCAAAATTCCTGCTGATATGAGGATGATTGAGATGCTAAGTAATCAAGTGCGTGTTGATCAAGCTATTCTTACAGGTATGCCTGCTGCACATATCTTATACTGTGAATGGAACTATTGAATGTTTCCACCAAGGTTAATTGCCAATCACTGCTCCTGTTTCTGAAAAAATGTGAAAATGTACCACATAGCCCATGTGATGACACAAACATTCATTTTGGTAACTGTTCGGTAGTTACTGCTATATTTGATTTTTTTTTGGATTCAGTCTCTACTGATCCATAAGAGAAGCATTATAGGTGCCACATTTGTTCTATTATTGGTAGTCATATTGGATCTTTTCCTTGTTGACAAATCCACAATTTTTGACTTGTCACTTGTTAGTTTGTATTACATAACTGCTATAGTAAACCCATTGATAATTTCCATTTGTTATTAGTATCTTATATCTTATTTAATAAGTCTTTATTGTTAGGCTTTGCCAATAATAAATGAATGTTTGGAAAAAAAGAAGTTGGGAATACTTTTATAGTTCTATCTATCTCTGCGTGTGCGCGCAGAGAAACATGCGTTCAAGTACATGCTTCATACAAATTATGTCTGTACTGCTACATGTGTGCGGATAGTAATAGGCTTGATGGTTTTGTTAGGGATCTACAGCTTGGTTCGTAATAGCCTTTGGTTTCCTGGCATGTTTAATAAACAAGCTAGGGAAAGGCCATTATAATAATTATATTTAGCTAAAAAGGCTAGAGTTTTGACCATGAAATGACTTTCAGGCTGAATGGTCTGCCTATTTAATTAAATAATATATGATAAGTATTATTATTGTCACCTCTTGACCTAATTAATAGTTTATCTGGCTGGGCTTTTTGGCCTAATTAAAAAGCCTTTATGCAAAGTAAGCCTTTAAATTGGCTTTTAGGTTTGGCCAAACTTTCAAAATGACCTATGTTAGATAAATGTGCCAGGCACACTGTATTTACTATTGAGGAAGCCTGTTTAAGGCATTTTCATTTCACCCCTAAATGTGTACGATGTATCAGTTGTTTATTGCATGAATATACATTAGCTATATCTATCATTAAGAGGCATCTCAATAGTCTAATATGTGATCAATTTTTTTCTTTTGTTTTTTACTAATTATAGGTGAGAGCAGCTCCGTGGAAAAAGAGCTTAAAACCACCACAACAACAAATGCTGTGTACCAAGACAAAACAAATATTCTGTTCTCGGTATGATTATTCCATCCTTTGTTCAACCATGTGGATAATAAGCTTTGAGAATTCTTTATAAGACTGATGATTTGGGTATTTTTGGTCCAATTTGTAATTATTATGAGGTAGAGGCACTTATCTAAAGGGTAGCATAGGTGATTCCTTGCTCTTGTAGAAAATTTGGTTTGGGGTTTCTTATCAATGAATTTTCTTAATCACCAAAATGTTAAGAGTTGTTTTCTTGTGCAAATTTAGCTTGTAGCTGAACATTTCAGCTATTAGTTTTAGTGGGTTGAAGCCTGATGGTCACATGACGAAGATGGGTTCATTTAAGTGGTTCAACTTAACTTACAGGAAAAAAAAGGCAATTTAATCTTTGATGGTATTTTGACCTGCAATTTTCCGTAGAATTTGTTTTGACTTGGTGGTGATTGAATTGTTTCAATGTTTCTGGTATTTAGGATTAGTGGACATTGTTTCAAATTGATACACATGCCTACAAGCATGCAAAACTACTTATGCTCACAGATTATAAGTTTCACATGATTTTTTATGATTATTGTTTTGACAACTAAAATGTTGTTAAGTGAAATCTTTATATTCATATATTGATCACTGAAATGTACTTATATTTAAAGGACTTTGGTCAATGTTATGTATTTCTTTCTTTCAATACTCTGCACTCTGAGCTTGCTGTAATATTTGTGAATAATAGCACTATTATCTTCACTTGAAAAAAGAACTGAGTATTATTTGAATAACACTTGACTTGCTTGATAATTTAGGGCCTGTACAACACATATTTATAGGGACTACTAGTCTCCTAATTAAGGAAATAAAGCAATAAATCTGTACAAATCAAATCACACAAATCTGTCCTAATCACGGACCAAATCCCCCTAATTACAGAACAAATCTCCCCCTAATTACAGACCAAATCTCCTAATATTTTACAACACTCCCCCTCAAGCTGGTGAATGAATATCTATCATTCCCAGCTTGCAAGTAAGGTCTTTAAACTGCTCGGTGGGAAGTCCCTTGGTGAACATATCTGCCAACTGTAGTCTTGAAGGAATGTACTCGGTGGCTATAAGGCCGTTGTCCAATTTTTCCTTAATGAAATGTCGGTCTATCTCTATGTGCTTGGTCCGGTCATGTTGAACTGGATTGTGCGCAATGCTGATGGCGGATTTATTATCACAAACAAGTCTCTGCTTCATACCTTATTTTGAGGTCATCAAGTATTATCTTTACCCATAACAATTCACAGACTCCTGTGCCATAGCTCTAAATTTTGCCTCTGCACTTGATCTTGCAACCACATTTTGTTTCTTGCTCCCCATGTCACCAAATTTCCACCCAAGAACATGCAATATCCTGTGGTGGACCTCCTATCTACAACTCCTGCATAGTCAGCATCAGTATACACCTTCATGGATAAGTTTTCCTCCCTTTTAAATAGTAATCCTTCCCTGGAGATGCCTTCAAGTACTGAAGAATTCTATTACTGCCTGCAAATGTCTTTCTCTTGGATCATGCATGAACTGACTAACCACACTAACTGCATAGGCTATGTCAGGCGTGGTGTGGGATAAATAGATGGGCTTTCCCACAAGTCTTTGGTACTGTGTCTTATCCACCTTCGGGCTTTCCTCATCATTCCCAATTTTATGATTTTGCTCTATGGGTGCTCTAGTGGGCTTACAACCCAGCTTACCAACCTCTTTAAGAAGATCAAGAATGTATTTCCTTTGAGAAATAAAAATACCCTGTCTGGAGTATGCAACTTCATTCCCAAGGAAGTACTTTAGCTTACCGAGATCCTTCATCTCAAATTGAGTAGCCAACTTCTCCCTCAAATTATGTTTTTCCATCTCATCGTCACCTGCAATAATCATATCATCCACATAGACTAAAAGTATAGTGAGTTTGCCTTCTTGTGAATGTTTTATGAAGAGAGTATGATCACCTTGGCTTTGTTTGTACCCCAGAGATATCATGGTCTGAGTGAACCTTCCAAACCAGGCCCGAGGTGACTGTTTAAGGCCATATAAGGCCTTCTTTAATTTGCAAACCTTACTCCCTCCACCAATAACATCATATCTAGGTGGGATCTCCATGTATACCTCTTCATCTAAGCTTCCATGCAGGAAAGCGTTTTTAACATCGAACTGATGCATCTCCCAACCAAAGTGTGCTGCCAAGGAGAGGATAATTCTGACTGTATTCATTTTTGCCACAGGAGCAAAAGTCTCGTCATAATCAATCCCATAGGTTTGGGTGTATCCTTTTGCAACCAGCCTCACTTTATACCTGTCCAGTGTGCCATCAGAGTGATACTTAACAGTGTATATCCACCAACCCCACTACTTTTTTATCCTTTGGTCTCTACAATCTTCCAAGTCTCATTCCTTTCCAATGCACCCATTTCATCATTCATGGCTTGAATCCAGTTCTTGTCCTTTAAGGCTTCTTGTACTGATGTAGGGATTGTGATAGAATCAATAGCTGAAATAAAACTTTGGTGCTGCATAGAAAGGTTTTTAGTAGACACAAATTGGGATATAGGATATTTGACACAAGATCTTTTCCCTTTTCTCAAGGCAATTGGTAAATCATCTGAGTTAGGATCACAAGAGATATTTAAGGTGTCATCAAGATTATCAGTTCTTACCTCTGGTTCGGACAATTGAAGTTGCTGGTCGACCAAGTCGGGTTTTCTCTTTGCTGATATTGTTTCCCAAAACGTCTAACTTCTTTATTCTGCATGGGTCCAGGATCTCTATCATCCTCCATAAGAGTGGGATCTTGTAACAAAGGAATATATGACAACTCAAGGATCCCCCCTGACACTGAGTGCTATGGAAGAAAGATTCTGTTTCATGAAATGTGACATCCTTAGAGACATAGACACGATATCCCTTTTTGTTTGAGGCATAACCTATGAAGACACATTTGATAGCCCGAGGATCTAACTTTCCCCGATGAGTGCTATGTACATGAACAAAAACAGAGCAACCAAAGACGCGACTTTGGAGACTGGTCATAATGGGGACAGAAGGATAGAATGAGGTCATGACTTGAACAGGGCTAACACCATCAAGAACACGAGAGGGAAATCTATTGATTAAATATGTGGCAGTGAGAACAGCTTCCCCCCAGTAAGACTTAGGGACAGACATTTGGAAGAGTAGTGCTAGTAACCTCAAGGAGATGACGGTTTTTCCTTTCTGCAACCCCATTTTGTTGAGGGGTGTCCACACAGGTTAACTCATGAACAACACCTTTTTCTTTAAGGAAATTGGAAAGATTTTGATTTACATACTCTCTCCCATTATCAGAACGCAATCTCTTAATAGGACTCCCAAACTGTGTTTGTACCATTTGGAAAAATTAACAAAGAGTTGGAAAACTTTAGACTTATCTTTCATGAGTGCGGAAAAATGAACTTTATTTCCCTTAATCAAATTTGTACAATATAGGAGTATAAATAGGAAAGAAATCAAATCTGTACAATTAATCTAGGCCTAGAAATCAGGGAAAGAATAATTTTCCTATAATTGCTGCAACTAAAAAGGAAAGAAGATAACTACAGATTTGTACAGCTAGCTGTACAAATCAGAATAAATCTGAATCACAAATAATTAATTGATATTTGACAATCTCCAACACTCCCCCTCAATCTGGGTGATAGATGTCTATCATTCCCAGATTGGTTCTAATACTTTCATATGTGTGTCTTGAAAGTGCTTTAGTTAAAATATCTGCCGTTTGGTTGCATGAAGGTACATGGTCAATACTTATGATACCACGGTCAATCTTTTCCTTGATGAAGTGCCTATCAACCTCCACATGCTTTGTCCTATCATGGTGAACTGGGTTCTTGGCAATGCTAATGGCAACTTTGTTGTCACATAGTATCCTCATTGTATAGTTAGTAGGAATTCTGAGTTCTTCTAACATTCTTCCCAGCCAAGTTCCTTCACAAATGCCATGTGCCATGGCTCTGAATTCTGCCTCTGCACTGCTTCTAGCAACTACAGTCTGTTTCTTGCTTCTCCAAGTAACCATGTTCCCCCATACAAAGGAGCAGTAGCCAGTAGTTGATTTTCTGTCCAATGTGCATCCTGCCCAATCTGAATCAAATATACTTCAATACCTCTATTTGAATTTTTCTTGAAGTAAAGGCCCCTTCCCGGTGTACCTTTAAGGTATTGAAGGATCCTAGTCACAGCTTTCATGTGGAAGTTGGTTGGATTGGTCATGTGGCGGCTTGCCATGCTTACGGCAAACCCGATGTCAGGCCTAGTGTGTGTTAGGTAGATTAATTTTCCAACTAGGCTCTGATATCTTTCTTTATCTGCTGGTGGACTTTCATCTTCTAAGTTACTCCTTTTTGCTGGTTCTATAGGAGTATGTGCTACCTTACACCCAAGCATTCTGGTTTCTTGAAGAAGGTCCAGTGTGTACTTCCTTTGAGACACATAAATTCCATTCTTTGTTCGAGCAACTTCCATTCCTAGAAAGTACTTCAGCTGACCCAAGTCTTTAACTTCAAATTCTTTAGCCAAAAGCATTTTTAGGTGCCTAATTTGATCATGATCATCTCCTGTAATGACAATATCATCAACATAGACAATGAATAAGGCTACCTTTCCTTCCAAGGAGTGTTTGACAAACATAGTGTGGTCTGATTGACATTGAGTGAATCCGTCTTCCTTGACAACTCGAGTTAACCTGTCAAACCAAGCTCTTGGGGATTGCTTGAGGCCATACAAAGATTTTCGGAGCTTGCACACTTTGTCTAAGGTGCTGGATGATTCAAGTCCTGGGGGAATTTGCATGTATACTTCCTCTTCTAATTCGCCATTTAGGAAGGCATTTTTAATGTCCAATTGGTGTAATGGCCAATCCAAATTCGCTGCTAATGAAAGGATAACACGAACTGAATTGAGTTTGGCCACTGGTGCAAATGTTTCTTCGTAGTCCACACCATATGATGAGTGAACCCTTTTGCCACCAATCGGGCTTTGTACCGATTTATACTCCCATCTGCATTGTATTTGATGGAAAAAATCCATTTGCATCCCACTGTTTTCTTCCCTTATGGCAGAGTAGTCAGCTCCCAAGTGTTGTTTTTAACCAAGGCTTGAAACTCCTCTGTTACAGCCGCTGTCCACTCAGGTTGTTGTAGTGCTTCATGTATATTCCTTGGAATTTGATTGCTGTCAAGTGATGCTACAAAGGTCCTGTACCCCTGTGACAACTTTCCATAGGATACACATTTTTCAATGGGGTGCTGAGTGCAAGTTCTCACCCCTTTTCTCAAGGCAATAGGGATATCAAGCTCAGCTATACTAGTATGCACAGGTTCAGAGTTAGGAATTTGATTACCTGGGGGGATTTCATTTTCCGGAGCCTGGTTAGAGTCATAACTTTGCATTTGAGATGTGCTGGGTGCTTTCTCCTCCTGAGTTTTCTTTTTCCTAAAATAAACCCTTAAGTCGTTTTCTTGTGCAGTAGGACCCTGTTGAAGTTGGTTTGTTTCCCTTGGTTTGCTTCTTGGACCTCTTCTGGTGCTCCTGGGATTGTTGGAGCAGGTCCTAAAGGTGCTAAAGGTGCTGTTGGAGTAATAATTTCCATAGGTGCTGCTGGTGCAGTCTCATTTACTCCTTCAAAAAATTGGAATTCTGCCATTTCAGGATGCATTGTTGTCTTCTCCCCCTGAATTCCAATTTTGGGGTAATATGGTTGATTTTCAAAGAATGTTACATCCATAGTGTGATAGAATTTTCTGGTGATGATAGGGAGTAGCACTTGTAGCCCTTTTGGTGAGGTGAGTATCCAAGGAAAATGCATTTAATGGATTTTGGGTCAAGTTTGCTGCGGTGAGGGCTTAGGTTGTGAACAAAGGCTGAACATCCAAAGATTTTCAAGGGTATCGAGGTGAGAATTCTGCTGGTTGGGTAAAAAGTCTGGAGAGTGGAGTGAGGGGTGTTAAAATTGAGGATACGTGAAGGCATTCTGTTTATAAGGTAGGTGGCTGAAAGTACAGCTTCTCCCCAAAACTGTTTTGGTACATTTGAGGCCATCATGAGTGATCTTGCTACTTCCAAAAGGTGTCTGTTTTTTCTTTCTGCTATCCCATTTGTTGTGGGGTGTCAACACACGAGCTTTGATGTACAATTCCATGTTTTTGAAGGTAGGAATTCAGCATGGAATTAAAGTATTCACGGTCATTGTCTGTCCTAAGAACCTTGATGCTGTTTTGGAACTGTGTTTGCACCATATTATGGAAGTTTTCAAATATTCCTCCTACTTCCGATTTCTCCTTCATGAGGAATACCCATGTGGTCCTTGTGTGATCATCAATGAAAGTAACGAACCATCTAGAACCAGAAATGTTGCTGACCCTTGATGGCCCCCATACGTCACTATGAATCAAGGAGAAGGGTTGAGAGGGCTTGTATTGTTGAGCTGGATAAGTACTGCGAGTGTGCTTAGATAATTGGAAAACTTCACATTGAAAACTCCTTTTATTTTTATTGAATAATGAGGGAAACATTCTTTCCAAGTACACGAAATTTGGGTGGCCTAGACGGTAGTGCCACAACATTACAGAGTTTTCACTATTTGGAGGACCTACTGCACATGAGTTGGCTTTGGGTTCATTTTTGGAAGCTTCAACTTGAAGGAGATACAGTCCCCCACACTCTTTAGCACTGCCAATCGTCTTCCCCGATTCCAAAGTCTGAAATTCACACAGGTTAGGAGAGAACATAGTGATACAATTCAAGTCTTTTGTCAATTTACTAATGGACAGTAAAT
Source organism: Sesbania bispinosa (assembly GCA_026901365.1). Lineage (NCBI taxonomy): Eukaryota > Viridiplantae > Streptophyta > Magnoliopsida > Fabales > Fabaceae > Sesbania > Sesbania bispinosa. The sequence continues at coordinate 2,355,526 of QLOH01000054.1, read as the reverse complement.
TGCAGTCAAGTTTAGGCACATAAAGTACTGAATTCAGAGTTATATTCCTAGAGATAACAACTGAACCTTTACCAATAACCTTTGAGAGTGTTCCATCTGCTATTCGGACTGTTGAGTGATCTTGACTGGGAGAATAATCATTAAATACAGTTATATCTCCAGTCATATGATCCGATGCTCCTGAATCTACAATCTATGATTGTGTTTTCCTTTCACTAGCATTTAGAGCAGATGAAAAATTACCTTTTTGTGCTACTGTTGCTGTACCACCATTTTTCCTTGTATTTAGCATGGTTTGCTGAAGTAGTTTTTGTAGGAGATTTGAGTCCCCCTTCTCTGATTCTTTGGAGTCCTCTGATGTATCCTTCCTTTCCCTTTCCTTGAAGGAAGATGCGGACAGATCGAGCCCATTGGATGAAGTTTTGGCCATTCAATTTGTGGCCTGTGATAGGAAGAGAGGGACCTTCGATAGAGCTGGCTCTAAGGAGTGAACCAGTCTCCATGTTGACTGAGTTTTCTGGTTTTCACCTTCCATCGTTGGATTGGTGAATAAAATTTTAGGGTTGGTTCAGATCGTGCTCTGATACCATGCGGAAAAATGAACTTTATTTCCCTTAATCAAATTTGTACAATATAGGAGTATAAATAGGAAAGAAATCAAATCTGTACAATTAATCTAGGCCTAGAAATCAGGGAAAGAATAATTTTCCTATAATTGCTGCAACTAAAAAAGGAAAGAAGATAACTACAGATTTGTACAGCTAGCTGTACAAATCAGAATAAATCTGAATCACAATAATTAATTGATATTGACAATCTCCAACAATGAGAAAAGTCCAGGTAACCCGTGTACAGTCATCAATAAAAGAAACAAACCACTTGGCACCAAAAATATTAGAAGTAGATGCAGGTCCCCACACATCTGAATGAACAAGATCAAATGGTTGTGAACTTTTATTATTACTGGGAAGAAAAGTTGTTCGATGATGTTTAGCAAACTGACAGACATCACAATGAAAGGACTCAACTGACACTTTTGTAAACAAAAAAGGAAATAATGACTTAAGGATAAAAGGAGGATGACCAAGACGCCTATGCTGAAGCCATATCTGGGAGGAAGACCAAGATTCTGAACTTATCTGATGACTGGATGTGAGTGCCTTTTGTTTGGTGCAATTTTTACTGTCTTCATGCTGCAAGTAATATAACCCGCCCTGCTCTTTAGCAATTCCAATCGTCCTCCCCATGGCAAGATCCTGAAAAACACAATGGGAAGGGAAAAAAGTGACTGCACAGTTTAAGTCTTGGGTGAGCTTATGAATAGACAAGAGGTTGTTAGATAGTTGTGGAACATGAAGCACATTTTTTAAAGGAAGGGAGGATTGAAGTTGAATGTTGCCACAACCAGTAACAAGGATATGAGAACCATTAGCGACAGTGATATGTTGGTTACCAGATGAAATGGTATAGGATGAAAAATAAGGAGAATGAGGTGTCATATGATCAGTAACACCAGAGTCTATTCTCAGTATCAGAAGCATTAAAGGATAAGAAGCTAGAACTCTTACCAGTCATGGTTAGGGAGCAAGAATTAGATGTCTTACTAAGTGAGTCCACCTGTAGATTGTTGGTACTCAAACTAGAGGTAGTCTTGTCTTTAGTCATATGGAAGGTAAAATGCAGAAAAAAGAGGCAGGAACAGTACCCTTCATGAACAGAATTTGAAGGAGCTCCTAACAGCACTTAAAAAAGGCTGAGTTAAGGTGAAACGACCCCTGGAACGGACTCAGGGGTGGCCGGGCCAAGCGGTGTGGTGGCGTGGTCAAAAACGGCGGTTGGGAAGACGACGCGTGACTTACATGCGCTGAAGACAAGACCGGCGATTGGCGGCGCGTCCGGCGTAGGATGGCGGAGAAACTCTGGGGATAGGCCGACCTTGGAGAGGCGCTCCTCCTGGTGTGTTTTTCGGTTGGATCCGCGGTGGTCGGCGGCGGACTGCACATGTGGCGGCTGACGGTGCTGGAGAAACGATGCTCTGAAAAAAAAAAAATACTGTGTCCAGAAATGTGGAAGATGCTTACGGTCTGAACGAAACTGGACGAAAAAGAAAAAACGAAGCTGGAAAAAATGATGTGCAGCAATGAAGGCTGCCTAGAAGCTGCGGAAGCAGAGCTCCCGATCCAGGAGCTCTGATACCAACTTGAAAAAAGAAGAACTAAGTATTATTTGAATATAACACTTGAATTGCTTGATAATTTAGGGCCTGTACAACACATATTTATAGGGACTACTAGTCTCCTAATTAAGGAAATAAAGCAATAAATCTGTACAAATCAAATCACACAAATCTGTCCTAATCACGGACCAAATCCCCTTAATTACAGAATCAATCTCCCCTAATTACAGACCAAATCTCCTAATATTTTAAACATCTTCGTTAGTGCATGAACATCCTGGTTATTCAAAACTAGGCAAGAATAAAGGGCACGGCTTCTTCGTAATGTGGGAATTCTTGTGACGATTGAGATTGTTTCTCACTTTCTCCTAATCTCTATCTTTTTTCTCTCTGAGTTTTTTTTTTTTTTTTTTTGTCAGGGAACAGTTATGGTTGCTGGTAGGGCAAGAGCTGTTGTGGTGGGAGTTGGTCCTAATACTGCCATGGGCAGCATACGTGATTCAATGTTGCGAACAGAGGATGTAAGTGTTGAATTGCTCAAATCTATGTTTTTACTGTTATGTCATTGATTCGTGTTATTTTTGTCTGCTGGCATTCAGATAATCTTTTAAATCTTAATCTGTAGCAGTAGATTTTCTTTTTTGGCAATGAGTGTAAAATGATGCTGCAATATATGTATTGATACTACATTTTTCTCCCTCCTACACATTCAAGTTAGGAATAAGCTGTTCTTGTCTGAATATGGGTGTTTCCCTGGTGATCATAATTGATAATATGGGATTAATCACCAATTATGCTGAAATGGAAATTGTAATTACTAACACAATGGAATGATGTTCAATTTTGCAATCTCCAGATAATATCTGTAATCACGTTAGTCTTGGGATTTTCTTCAGCGATACTGAGGCTGTTGTGCTGCATAAGGAATTTGAGGGTAGATAATCTTGGGCGGTATGGTGTTCACATGTGGTTGCCATGTTTTGCCATCCCTAATCTCCTATATGATTTGTTAATTATTTGGGCTTTAAAGGAGTCTAGCTGATGGTGTATAGATCTATGGATTGAGAAAGCTAGATATTTTTAAAAACTTTTTGTGTAAATTAATATTGCTTATTTTTATAGTGTGATTGTGAACTCTGTTAGTTTGTATCAGTGCAGTCTCTGCTGCATACTATCAGCTGAGTCAGCTAGTTGTTAGTCAGTTAGGATTTTTAGTAACTGTTAGCAACAACTCCAATAACCAAAGCCTTTTCCCGAACTCAACTACATAGCTTAAATGACATCATAATGTCCTGTCATGAATGTTAAAATTAGTCACATGTTTTTAATTAATAACAACTAAATAATCATTAACTGCACAAGCCCTAATTAGTTGCTAATTAGGATTAGATTTGGCAATCATAATCATTTGTATTTATTGCATACATATTATAAATACAGCCTTGTGTGGTCTGAGTTAGACACACAAATTTTAAATTCAACATGGTATCAGAGCGGTACTATCCACCGTGACCTATCCCGGCCCTATTCCACTGCTGAGTTCCAAAGTCCGGAACTTTATTTGTTCCTCTTTGTCATTGACAAGTCTTTATATTCATACTCTTCTTTATTTCCAATCTCCTCCGCTATGCATTTTTTTGGCGTGCTTTTTCAAATTCTCCACCGTACATTTTACCGGTGTGTGATGTGTCCATTCTTCAACCCATTGTGTCTTCATTCCAGCGGGTCAAGATATTTTCAGATTTTCCCGTTTTCCGCCGTTGTCTCTTACTACAGCCGCCACCATCGTCATCGATTCCGACCGGTGACACCATCATCGGAGTTGTGCTACCCAAACAAGTTCTCCGCTGTCGGAACCGCCTCGAACGGTGCTCCTACGCACCCGCAAGCGCCTATCTTCGTCGACACGTTATCTTGCTTTTAGCCGCCGTCTGCCGCACATGGCAACACATTCAACATCGTCTGCCGCTGTGACCGTAGTCATTGGACTCGCCCCGACCTGCTCTACCCTGCTCTAGCCTCGGTTCCTCCATATGTCACTTCATGACTGCTCTCTTGGACTGTTTGGCGTGTTCATCACTCCTCTGACGGTTGTTTTCACTCTCTTGCCTACTATTTCAAAGACCCATGACTTCAAAACCTATAGATGTATCTTGCGGCTATCTAATGCAATCTATCTGGTCCCGTGGCTATCCCAATGCAATTTACCCGACCCTACTGCTTCCTAGTGCAATCTACCTGGCCCCACAGCTTCCCAGTGCAATCTACCTAGCCCACGGCTTCCCAGTGCAATACACCTTGCCCCACGACTTCCCAATGCAATCTACTAGTCCCACGATTTTCCCAGTGTAATTAATCTAGGTCCGCGATTTATTTCTTAATTTTGTTAATGTGGGTATATTTGTAACAATCCTGACATGTGGATCCACTGCACTACTCGACCCAATAATCGTGACAAAATAATATATGGACACTATGAAGAACAAAAATGCAAACAAAAAAAGGACACTATGAATAGTAAAAAGGCAAACCAAAATCTTCTCACATTGTAGAAGTTGATTAGTAACACCTAAATAATCATTAGCTGTACAATCCCTAATTAGTTGCTAATTAGGATTAGATTTGGCAATCATAATCATTTGTAGTTATTACATACATATTATAAATACAACCTTGTGTGGTCTGAGTTAGACACAAATTTCAAATTCAACAATGAATCATGTATAATGATAGATCTTTTAAATCCAAATCCTTCTCAATGGTTTGACGATAGAAAACTTGGTTTCCTTCTACCTTTTATTATTGGACTATTCTCCATCCGGTTTATTCCGCTTTCCGGTGATTCTATGGGACTTTCCACTTATATCTGAACCACTGAACTGAAGGCAAGACTCTATCATAACTTTCTTGCTAGTACTTTCATTCCTAATCCTATCTTGTCTTAACTTTTATATAAATAGATAACAGATACACTCTTGTAAAAAGTTAATATTTCAGTCACAGTTATCAATAATAGATTTCAGTTTTCTCTCAACTTACTCTGAATTTCCTCTGAACTTCTTTCACACGTCCCCTCACTTTCTTGTACATCTTGGTTTCTGTCACTAATGTAAGAATTGACATGATTAAAGATTGCCATTATGGCGGTAGTCATTTAGTAACCTAACAGATATATATCTTGAGTCACAGGAAACCAAGTGTTACCTTCAGAATATACTCACAGTTATGGTTATGGTATTAGAGCTAAGAACTTGTATGATTGGTCAAAATGTTCTAAATATGCAATACTTTTGCATATATGTTCTTCCCTGATACATGGAAAGAAAAAAGTTACATTGGACGGTTAGACACACATCGGAATCAATTGAACTGTTTTTTCAATGATTGGTTGCAGGAGGTGACACCATTGAAAAGAAGCTAGACGAGTTTGGTACCTTTTTGGCCAAGGTGATTGCTAATTGTCTGATTTATCTGTTCTTCAAACATCAGATTACTCCTTTTGTGCATATTGCATTGTCTTATAATAATCGATCAGATATGCTACACAATGTATTGCAATTTTATATTTTCAGCCTTGCAAATTTAGTTGCCTTATTTTGACCTACATGTTGCTTTTAATGAGATATTTCATTTGAAGCTGAGCAAGAATTATAATTGATTATAATGAAACTCTTTCCTTTGGGGACCTCATTTTTCCACTTAGGAATTTTCATGCTTCAGAAAATAAATTACATTAATGAGACATTTATGTAACATCTTTTATTACTTAACTTTTTACTTTGAAGCCCACTTTTCTCATTTATGTTTGAATTGTGATGGTGGTTCCTATATTTGTGTTACAGGTTATTGCTGGGATTTGCATATTGGTGTGGATTGTAAACATTGGTCACTTTCATGACCCTTCTCATGGTGGTTTCTTGCGTGGTGCAATTCATTATTTAAGGTTTGTTCTGAAATGAGATTTTATTTATTCAATTTTTATTTTTTTTTGGGAGTTTAATCAACTGAGCTGTTCTCTGTATCAAGATTTCTGTTTATTCTTGTATTCTGTTATGCATGTTTCACAGGCATCATGCTGGAGTCTTGAATTTTTCTGTTTTGCATGTATTGTTTACTTATTTTATGCTTCATCCCCTCTTTGGGTTTGGGTTTTAGTTAGTTATATTGTCTCCATTTTAATAAAAGAAGATATCATATTGTCCCATTAACAAGAAAATCTTTTAACTTATAATCAAATTCCCTCTAGATTGCAGTTGCTCTGGCAGTTGCAGCAATTCCTGAAGGGCTCCCTGCTGTTGTTACAACGTGAGTCTAGGACTTTTCTTTGTCGTTTCTCTGGAGTCATGATATCTTTCAGATCTTATAATTTTGATTTGTATAAAATCGATATAGATATTTTGGCATAGGTATTCATACTGAATCTAAAATTTGTTTTGTCTATATAGCATAATTTTGGAGTTAATCTTTACATGTAAGATTTGTTGCTCATTTATTTGTTAAGGAAATCACTGATGTGAAATGAATCAAACTATAAGGCAACATGTTTCTTAGGGCCCTTTTATGAATGATATCCTCGAGGTATTAATTTATTTTTCTGTGAGCTGAAAGGGGGAGTTCCTATTAAACACAAAATTTCGATCATTATCATTTAGTTTTGCAAATGATGATCACAATTGGGTGAAATAACTCTCTAATCTCATAAAATAGCAACAAAGAAAGGAATGAACCTAATTGGTGTCGGAAAGTTTAATTGATTGTGGTAACCTCTTGAATTATTGTAATACATGCCGCTATAGTGGCCACAACGATATGGAAGTTTAGTAGTGGCCTCTCCACACCGCCACCTATATAATGCTGTTAACAACTATGATATATCCAATGTATTGAAAAGCTAATCTGGTCTTGTGTGTTCTTTTTCCTTTCTTGTATTAATTACTTTCTTTTATAACAGGTGTTTGGCTCTTGGAACAAAGCGTATGGCGAGGTTGAATGCCATTGTCCGCTCTTTGCCATCCGTTGAGACCTTGGGCTGCACCACTGTAATTTGCAGTGACAAAACTGGGACTTTAACTACCAATATGATGTCTGTTGCGAAGGTGAGTTTTACTACATTAAAACATTAAAATTGATTCATTTATTTGTTCTTGTTGAGTTTGAAATTCTGTGTGACTAAACAGTCTACACAAGCTTGTATTTATATGCTGTACAGTATTAATTACAATAGGAATGTGATGCTAAATCTAAGGCCTACAAATAAGTAACTGCTAACAAATATACTGCTGAGAATCTGTAACAGCTATTCTAAAAAAGACATGTGACTAATGTGATTAATTCTAACACTCCCCCTCAAGTTGGAGCATATATATCATATGCACCAAGCTTGTTACAAATATTTTCAACCCGAGGTCCCCTAAGAGACTTAGTAAAAACATCAGCCAACTGATCATTAGAGCCAACAAAATCAGTAGTGATTTCTCCTAAAAGAACTTTCTCTCTTACAAAATGACAGTCAATCTCTATGTGCTTGGTTCTTCATGGAAAACCGGGTTGGAAGCAATATGTAGTGCTGCTTGATTGTCACAAATTAGTTTCATCTCCTTGAAATCTCCCAATTTGAGTTGTTGGAGTAATTGTCTCAACCATGTAAGTTCACATGCTGTTGCTGCCATAGCACGATATTCTGCTTCTGCACTTGATCTGGCAACTATATTTTGCTTCTTGCTCCTCCATGAGATTAGATTACCTCCAACAAAAAACACAATATCCTGAAGTGGATCTTCTATCTGATGGTGAACTTGCCCAATCAGCATCTGAATAGGCAACTACTTTGGTGTTACCTTTGTTCTCATAAAGTAATCCTTTACCTGGTGCACCCTTGATATACCTTAAAATGCGAATGACGGCGTTCCAATGACTATCACAAGGAGCATTTAGGAATTGACTTACTACACTTACAACAAAGGTAATGTCAGGTCTGGTTACTGTAAGGTAGTTAAGTTTGCCGACCAGACGTCGGTATCTACCTGGGTTTCAGTGGCTCCCCCTGACCGGTAGTAGTGGTAGTGGTAGTGGGTGGTGGGTAGTGTAACTTGACATTGGGATCCATAGGAGATAGCATCCCAATTTCCTCAAGTATATCAAGAGTATATTTTCGCTGGGTGATAGCAAACACCTGTCTTCGACTGAGTAACCTCAATCCCAAAAAATATTTCAGAGGACCCAAGTCTTTCGTCTGAAAGTGGGTGGACAAATGTTGTTTAAGTTGATGGATGCCAACTTGATCATTACCTGTAATGATAATATCATCAACATAAACAAGCAGGTAGAGACGGGTGGTTGGTGAGGAATGATAAGAAGGCGGAGTAGTCAGCTTCACATCTGGTCATGCCAAACTGTTGGAGAACAGTGCTAAACCTCCCAAACCAAGCACGGGGAGATTGTTTCAAACCGTAGAGTGAGCGGCGTAGTCGGAAAACTAAGTCAGAAGCGCCACTAGCAATGTAACCTGGTGGTTGTTCCATATACACCTCTTCTTGTAACTCACCATGTTTCTTAATGTCTAATTGATGAAGAGGCCATTGATGGATAGCAGCCATAGCAAGGAATAGTCGAACAGAGGCAATCTTGGCTACTGGAGAGAAAGTATCGCCATAGTCGAGACCAAAAATTTGTGTATATCCTTTGGCCACTAAGCGGGCTTTTAAACGGTCAACTTTTCCATCAGGCCCAATTTTGACTGTATAGACCCATCGACAACCAACTGTTGTTTTGCCATCAGGTAAGGGAGCCAAGTCCCAAGTACCACTGGAGTGTAAAGCAGCCATTTCATCCACCATTGCCTGTTGCCAGCCCGGACCAGACGTAGCTTCTCCTGTAGTTTTGGGAATAGACACAGAATCCAAAGAGGACACAAAAGCAGAATAGGAAGGAGATATTCTATCATAATTCAAATGACAAGCATAAATAAGATTAGGATTCCGAGAGGACCTGGTACCTTTGCGCAATGCAATGGGAAGTTCCGGTGCAGGATGCGGAGCAGGAGAGTTCGGTGGAGCAGGAAATGAGTCTTGAGGAGGATGAAAGTCTGGACCAATTGGTTGCGGGCGAGGCCTCCTTTGATAAGTGCGAAGAGGAGGGACAATGACAGGGGTAGGGGCAATATGAAAAGAAGGTTGAGTAGGAAAAAGGGTATTACCGGGATCGTGTGACTTGTCTGGGACACAGAAGAGAAAAGACGAGTCTCAAAAAAGGTTTACATCAGCGGAGACAATGTATCGACCAAGGTTTAGGAGAGTAACAACGATAACCTTTCTGCATCCGGGAGAGTAGCCCGAGGAATAGACACTTAAGTGATTTGGAAGCAAGCTTATCTTTCCCTGGAGTAAGGTCATGGACAAACATGTGCATCCAAGACGCCGAAGAGAAAGAGAATAAAGGTCTTGTTTAGGATACAATATAGAATGTGGTACCTGGTTATCTAGAACTAAAGAAGGCAATACGATTGATTAAGTAGCATGCAAGGAGAATGGCATCCCCCCAGAAACGAAGTGGGTACATTGTTGTGAAGAAGCAAGGTACGAGCTGTTTTCAACCAAGTGCCGATTTTTCCTTTCAGCGACACCGGTTTGTTGAGGGGTATGAGCACATGATGTCTGATGGATAATACCATGTGAAGTCAAAAAGGATTGAAATTGTGTAGACATCACGAGCATTGTCACTTTGCAATATTTTGATTTGGGTTCCAAATTGTTTGTATTTCTGAAAAGAAAGCTTGGAAAATTGAGAAAACATCTGATCGATTTTTCATGAGGATACCCAAGTGCAACGAGAAAAATCATCAATAAAAAGTACAAAATAATGATAACCCAAACACGAAGTAACACGACTAGGACCCCAAATATTGAAACGGAGAGACAACTTGTTTATTGACTCTGTGGGAAAGGAACTTCTGACATGTTTTCCAAACTTACACGACTCACATTCTCGTGTGGACACTTTAGACAGGCTAGGAACCATAAGACGCAACTTGGGAAGGCTAGGATGTCCTAAACGTTGATGAATGAGATGGGTATACTCAACTGCTTAACATGCAACGGGAGGGTACTGAAAGGTGATACAATCCTTGAACTCATGTCCTACTCTAATCGTATGTCCAGTACTCTGATCCTGCACAAGAAACAAAATTATTTGCAAAGGTAGCGGAGTAAGGTAAAGTACGGGTAAGTTTACTGATGGAGATTAAATTAAATGGACAGCCAGGAACATAAAGAACAGACTCCAAGGAAAGTGTGGGAAGGGGGTCAGTTTGGACAATACCCTTTACTTTGGTTTGGGAGCCATTAGCTAAAGTAACACTTGGGAGTGTGTCCATATAAGTAAGCTGAGAAAATAGAGATTATTACCATACATGTGATTAGAAGCACCTGAATCAAGAATCCAAGAGGAAGACTGAGAGACAAAGGCAACAGGATTACCAATGTGAGCAACATAAGCAACAGGTATAGTGGATTGCATAGCAGCAACAGCAACGTGCTCGTCATAGGGGATTAAAGGGTCATTTGTAAAGCTGACAGCAAAGGTGTCCGATGAAGAAGAGAACAGCCGCACTCATGATCGGAGGCTCGGAGGAGATGAAAAGCACACTGCAGGGAGTGGATTAGGACTAAACGGAGGTAGAACGGCATCCTGCGGTGGTCGCCGGCGTGAAAAAGTGGCCGGAAAGTATGAGACGCGCTCAGACGCGCCGACGCGTGCAGAAAACGCACAGAGAAAGGTGACGACGCGTGGAGGCGCGTGCGGCGGCGGCTGGTTGGCGGGGGATTCGGATTCTGGGTCGTCGGAGTGGTCTGGGGTCCGGTGGTGGTGGTCGCCGGGAGTGGGTAGCACCGGAGAGGGAGCAGCTTGGTTAGGGCACATCTGTTTGGAAAAAATAAAAGAAAAGGGCCCTGGAAAGATACACAGTGGAGTCCATAGGATCTTACAGCTCTTGATACCATGTTGAGTTGAAATTCTGTGTGACTAAACAGTCTACACAAGCTTGTATTTATATGCTGTACAGTATTAATTATAATAGGAATGTGATGCTAAACAAATATACTGCTGAGAATCTGTAACAGCTATTCTAAAAAAGACATGTGACTAATGTGATTAATTCTAACAGTTCTTTTGTGAAATTTTGTATGGCCACGAGTGTCTAGTCTGCCAGAGGGATTGTGCCACCCCAGTAAACTGTGTACTGACTTATTGACACTCATTTTTGGAGTTTATTATGCATGAAACATTTCGAACCAATAATAATCTCATTGCTAATTTTTTTTTAACCTTTTTCTTGAATTAAAAATTCAAATATGGATAGCGTCTTCCTAGAATTTCTAGAGCCCTTTCTTATAAGAGTAAACTAGCAAATTGGTCCCTGACATTTTTAGGGTCATGCAGTTTAGTCTCTAAGAAATAAAAAACCCGAATATAGTCCCTGACTTCTTATTTTTTCTTTCACTATAGTCCAACTATGTGTTTTCCGTTAATTTTTTTATGATGTGTCACGTTTCGTGACACCGTGTCACACTATTTGCCATCGGGGCACAAAATAACGTCATTGGACTTGAGACCTTCCAAAAAAAAAAGGGGGAGAAGAGAGAAAAAGGGAAAATAGGGAAGCACACAATGGTTGGAGTTGAAGCCTTTCAAGCTATAAATTTGACAAGACCACATCATTTTTGTGTCATAGTAGGACACTATAGTGACAAAAAGTGAGACGGGGTGTCACTAAACGTGACACGTCGTAAAAAAATTAACGTGAAACACACAGTTGGACTATAGTGAAAGAAAAAACAAAAGTCAGGGACTATATTGGGGTTTTCTATTTCTTAGGACTAAACTGCATGGCCCTAAAAAAGTTAAGGACTAATTTGCCAGTTTACTCAAAAAAATCGGCTTCAAGATGTTGAAGATATTAATAGAATTCAATTTTATGCACTGCTAAACTCTTCTCAACCCCCCTTATCATTTGTGAAATGTTTATATTGTTCATTTCTGGGTCCTTCCTTATTTCAATTTAACCTGATACTTACTGCTGCACATGGGGAATATGCACACATATTTTTGGGTTCAGATTCAGATTTATATGAAATATATGCACCTTGCTTTCTCTAAAGGTACATGATGCAAGACAGTGATTTCAAAATTTGTGTCCTAATCTATCTGAAACTTTCAATGGAAGTATATATTCTTTATTTTGTTACTGCATACTTCTGTCATACTTACTATGCTTTTAATGCTAACATTTCAAGGGAATGTTATTCTTTTTCCTTTTTGCCTACAAATGGATATTTTTAGCAATTTCCTTAACCAAAATTTCTTCACCCTATGCTTGTGTGCACAGATATGTGTTGTTGAATCTGCAAAACGTAGTCCTTTTGTTACCGAATACAGTGTCAGTGGAACAACATATGACCCTGAAGGCATAATCTTTGATAAGACAGGGATGCAGGTACTTTTCTTCTATTTTTCATGCTTTTGCATTCACGCTCAAGCAAAACACACATCACATTTAAAGCTAAGTAATTAACTAATAAAAGGAAAGGAAGGATCAATTACTCCAAGAAAGGGGACCTTAATTTCCTCCCCAAAGATCTGATGATATTGAGAATCAAGTATGTCATCTTTATGGCTGTGTGGTGGGCATCCATGCTGCTGTATTTTCAAATATTTGCATGAGTAAGGACTGCATTGGATTGAGCCGTGTCTTAAAAGAACAACTTGATCCATACTAGAACTCTGATGGTGGCTATTAGAGTAATATTGTAATGTAGAATTTTCTGTAGTTAGTTTTATTATTTCAGCTGAATTGTTCAGCTTCAGTTTAGCTTGTACGTTGTATTCTACTAACTGAATGTAGTGTCTTTTTAGTTTAGTTTAGTTTAGCTTTGGGCCTTGGGCCTTGGCCCATAATTGAGTCAGATTATAACTGGCTAAGAATTCTATAAATAGAATTCAGTTGCATTGTAATCTTTTCAGATTATCAAATAACAGATTCAGTTTTCAGATCTGGTTTTCCCTCTTTCTTTCTTTCTCTCTCATTCTCTCTTAGTGGCACATCTTCATGGATGGTTTTCTGTGAGGTTTATCTGCAAACAAAAAAAAACTTATAATTGATAATGTAAACAGATAATATGATGAGTGTATGCGTAGGTACGTGAAGCCTTGTTTAGAGTTAAAATAATGTGATATTTAATTGTTTCGCAGCTTGACATCCCAGCTCAATACCCTGTCTTCTTCACATGGCAATGTGCTCTGCTCTATGCAATGAATCAATCCTGCAGTATAATCCTGATAAAGGAAAGTTTGAAAAAATTGGTGAGTCAACTGAGGTGGCACTGCGTGTTTTGGCAGAAAAGGTCTGTATTTGTACCTTTCCTTGTGTCTCCTATGTGTAAAACTCCTTCACTAATATTCTTCTTGATCATTCCTTATCTTTAGGTGGGTCTTCCTGGTTTTAATTCTATGCCATCAGCCTTGAATATGTTGAGCAAGCATGAGCGTGCTTCTTACTGTAACCGTTACTGGGAGGAACAGTGTAGAAAGGTGTGGTTCAGCAAGTTTATCACCTTTCTTTTCCAATTTTCTTCCTCCATTCACATATTTTAGGAAACTAAGGATATTACATAATTGCAATAGGTTTTTTGAAATATTTTTCTTGCCTCTCTCATTATCTGAGTACGCTATTATAGGAGAGGTTTCCATAAAGAAAAACAAACACATAAATGCAAATAAAAAACTAATAAATTATATACAACAAATCTAGACAGGTTAAAAAAGAACTTAGCTGAAATAGGCTGATGTAGGGCGTAGGCTGATCACCAAAGGTGAGACAGCCACTTCATCCAATGAAATTATTGTGTTGTATATGTTAGAATGAAGCACATGTTAATATTAGGAATAGCTGTTACTGATTCTCAGCAGTGTGTATTTGTTAATTGTTATTAGCTGTTACTGATTTGTAGGCCTTAGATTTAGCATCACATTCTTATTGTAATCAATACTGTACATCATATAAATACAAGCATGTGTTGACTGATTAGTCGTGCAGAAATTCATCAATTTTTTAGAGTATATATCTATATTTGTTAGGGCCATGTGTATTTACCCTCACACTTTGAGCTTGATGCTTTGCAGTTAGATGTTTTTGGAATTTTCTCGAGATAGGAAAATGATGAGTGTCCTTTGTAGCCGGAACCAGTTGCATGTTCTATTCTCAAAGGGTGCTCCAGAAAGTATAATCTCTAGATGTACAACCATTCTGTGCAATGATGATGGTTCTGTTGTGCCACTTACTGCTGATATTCGTGCAGAGCTGGACTCAAAATTCCACAGGTTGGTTTTTTTTATGATTTACCATTTTATGTGCATATATATTCTCTAACTTTCCTGACTAGGTTTTTCTTACCTTCTGGTCCTTAATTCAGAATAGGCAAGATATTGAAAAAACTGAAAAAGAGACTGGTTCATGAGCTTTCCTTGCAAGGGCATAATTCCAATATGCATTACTACCATAGTGCAATGGCCCAGTCAAGTATAACCTACATACCTTGTGCCATACCTCACAGGCCTTGAAAAATAGTTTAAAAAAAAAGAAACTTGTATATTTAAGAATTTTTATCTCTTGGATATCAGTTTATGTTATATTGCTCCATCCAGTATTGTTTGGGCTAGACTCCACAAGCTGTTTCAACTGCCCAAACTTGAGTGGCCTGAGCAGATTCAGCCACTAATTCAAAAAACCTAAAAAACAATACAGAGCAGAAAAAAAGCCTTTGTCTTGCAGCCACTACCTGAGAAACTGAGTGTGGTAGCTCCTTCCTAAGTGTACCTCCATCATCGATGACAGCCCAATCACCAACCATCCACTGCCCAGCTGTTGGCCATCTGCTGCCCCTAACCCAGGTGCAATTTCTTCCTTTTTCCCCCTCTTCTCCATCAGAGAGAGAGAGAGAGAGGGGATGGGGGCAGAGAATCAAGATCTGAAATTCTAGAGGGACACACACAATGCTCTTAAATAAAAATAAATTGAAATACAAGTCTTTGAATATGATTTTATTAATATGTATACACTATTTTTGTTTTTTATAAAATAGATACTTTTATCATATATAAAATTTATATTTTGATATGATTATAACGTCATCTGACTTGAGAGAGACCGATTAAATTGGTTGAACTAGTTGAACCTGAATCAGAAACTTCGCTGGTTCACTTCCACTCACTGGGATCTTTGTCTTTTGACCAAGACATTTTGATGAAAAGAATTCTGCAGTTTAAGTGCTAAGACAACCATTTACTGCCTACAATGATGAGTATCTATTTGTCTTTTAGGGAGATAAGGGATGGACTAATTTAGGTTCAATGAATAAGAGTTACATCCATTTGTTCCCTTGTAATGATGCCTCCTTTATTCTGCACATAAAGAAAATTCTAGGCTTAAATATGTTTTTGGTCTCTGCAAACATAACATGTTTTGATTTTAGTCTCTGCAAATTTTTTCACGTTTTCATCCCTGACTTTTCTAAAATGTATCCTTACGGTCCCCGATGTTACTTGTCCTTTAGTTGGTGTTGACGTGGCTAATAGAAGTCCACATAAGCTTTGCTACGTGTGCCAACTCTTTTTATTGTAAGGCTAAATTATTTGTTGGTCCCCTACAAATATAGCCTGTTTTGATTTTTGTCCCTACAAATTTTTTCCCGTTTTCATCCCTGACTTTTCCAAACTATATACTTTCAGTTTCTGCTTATGTGGACTTCTATTAACCATGTCAACAGGAATTAAATGGTAGGGTGACGTTGGGTACCAAAAGTATACAATTTGGAAAGGTCAAGGATGAGAACAAGAAAAAAAAGTTGCGGGGACTATCAAAACATACTATATTTGTAGGCATAAGGGACCAAGAGCATGTTTTAGCTAAAGTTCTAATACTAATTTTGAATAGAGGAATAGATTATATCCATACAAAAAAACAAAAAGAACAACATAAAAAACTAAGAGTAGCTTTTTGTCTTTTCAAGTTTTTAGATAATTGCAGAAATCTGATTAGAATGGTGGAAATATAAAGGACGTTGGCTTCAGGCACTTCCTGCTCTTTTTATGTTGTAGCATTACAATGATGGTAGTGCTTCTCATGTGTCAGCTTGGTCATTTAAATTTTTAATACAGTGTTTGTATTAAATTTCCATCTAACATCTGGACTCAAATAACGTGTCTTTAGCAGAGGTGGAACTTGGAGAACATACAGTATCACTAATCTCACATTTAAGTACCTTGGGTCTATCATATAAAATGACAGGGAGTTGAAGGGGAGATGTCAACCATTGGATTAAGTAGAATGGATGACATGGATGAATGCTTTGAGCGTGAACTGTGATAGAAAAGTACCACTCAAATTTGTAGGAAAATTTTATTGTACAACTATTATACCTACAATGTTGTGAGTGTTGGGTGGTTAAGAGCTAGCAACAACGTAAGCTCATGTTGCAGGGATGGAATATTACAATGGATGAGTAGTTACACAATATTAGATATAATTAGAATACAATCATTAGAGATAGTAGGGGTAGCTCTATTGTAGAAAGATGATAGTCTTCCTAGGTGGTTTAGGTATGTGTGGAAACAACCTGTAGAAGCATCGGTAAGGAGGGTTGACCATATGGAGGAAAGGGAGGATAGTCAAATAGTTAGGTAAAGGGAGATATGGGAAAACTATAACCCAAATCATTAAAAGAGATTAAGAGGAAAATGGTCTATCCTCAAACTTAATAAATATAGGGAATTATGGCATCTTATGATCTATGTAGCTAACCCACCTAGTGGGAAAAGGCTTGATCGTTGTTGTTGATATCTTTGTGCTCCTCTATCCATTTTGGTTTTGAACTCTTTTATGAAAAACTCGTTTATTTTGGTGTTATGAACATAAATTTTGTTGGCCAGTTTTGCAGGAAAAGAAACATTGAGATGCCTAGCTTTGGCCTTGAAATCGATGCCCTCAGCACAACAAACACTGTCCTTTGATGATGAGAAAGATCTTACATTTATTGGATTGGTATGCTTTCTTTTCAATGTTTAATATGAAGTTTAAACAAAGAAGTCTAGCCTTTGTGCCTATTGCGCACATGTTAACTTCTAATATGCTTTAATGAGCTTAATTTTATACTGAATGGTTATATTGAGACATCCAATGTAGTTACCTGTACTTCGTTAATATCTGTTTTTATGTCTTGACTTATTTGGTGGTGAATACTTTCCATTTTTGCAATCAGAAATATAGACTCATTGAATGTGAATAGCAACCCAAGCAAGGAACAACGTCAGAAAGGCATTATTAGTGTCAATAGACCTTGTAGTGTCATAGATACAGCTGTTTCTTACAATAAAGTAGTTGTTCCATATTTCAACCTTTGAAGAAAATTTATGTTGAATTAGAAGATTGAGAATGGGGTGGCTTTTATGATGTTCTCTACTGGTTGGATTATATCTTTATACCTTGATTTGTTATTTAGGCCCAGGTTTTTGTCTAAATTTGGAAGTTCTATCTTTTATGGATTAGGGATTTGGCTAATGGGTAGCCATTGGTGAGAAAATCAAGGGAGTTGTTTTATAAAATGTATAAATTACCATCAGGTTACTTGTGCCTTGTAAATGCATTGACATTTTCATTAACAATGATCCGTCCACACTTTAGAGTGCAGTGCACCATGAACTTTACATTAAATTTTTTCACGAATGTAAAACTGGTTCCTTGTGTGCTCAAACTTTCTTAAAGTGATTAAGAATAATTCAGTCCTTTTTTTTCAAATCATGAGAATATGTAAAATGTTGGAGATTTGACTTGTGGAAATTTTTTTGAATGATTAAAATGGAATATTGTGCATCATATTTGAAATAGAATAAGAATTAGGTTTATGATTTTCTTTCTGGAAAAGGCTTCGTAAGCCCGTTTCATGTTTTGCCTTTGTTTTTCTGCTGGTTACCTTATGTTTTGTGGGTTTCTGTCCTCCCTTACGTAGATTGGGATGCTGGATCCACCAAGAGATGAAGTAAGAAATGCCATGCTTTCATGTATGACTGCTGGCATACGTGTTATAGTTGTCACTGGGGATAACAAGGTTCTCAAATTCCTGGAAACTTTATTGTTCTTTTTCCCCTTCAACATTCCATATATCTTGTCTAAAATTACTTAATATTGAATCAGTCCACTGCTGAGTCACTTTGCCGCAAGATTGGTGCTTTTGACGATTTGATAGATTTTTCTGAACATTCTTACACTGCTTTCTGAGTTTGAAGAACTTCCAGCGCTGCAACAAACTATAGCATTGCAACGTATGGCACTTTTTACCAGGTATATTGGTTTACATCAATCCTCTAATATTGGATTTTATCAAATTATTGCAGGAATAAAAGCAAAATTCCTCTCTTTGTTCAATCTTCTCTAGATCAAGAATTCATGGTAAAAGTTGCATGTCTTTATTTTCTGTTAGGGTTGAGCCTTCTCATAAAAGGATGCTGGTTGAAGCATTACAGCACCAGAATGAAGTGGTATGTTTGCTTCCGTGATCACAACATTCTCTGTAATTACTAACTAGTATTGGTTTTTCCTTTGGGTAGGTTCTTTTTGTTTCCTGTCTTTAGAGGTCTCTTTAATTGTCATGACTACATGTTAGTGATAGCTGATTGCTGTTAGTAATAGCTTTCTATTGTAAGCTTCTATTGTAAGCTTAGTCCTGCGCATGCTTGTAGACCCATGTGGTCAGTTAGACTTGTTTAGATTCTGAGTCAGTTATAGCTGACTCAGCAATCTGTTACTTCTGTTAGATTGTTCAGAGGGTATATAAATACCTCTCAGCCCTTCTAATCATTAAGCACAATTCATAATTCAAGAAATTAAATATCAGAATTTCTCTTTTCTCTCAGTTTCTCTTTTGTCTTCCTCTTCCTATATACAATTCTAACATGGTATCAGAGCTTGATCCATGGCTTCCGCTCCTGAAAATCCATTCTTCGACGGAGGCGCTCGACCTGACGCGCGCTCTGCATCAACTTTTTCCTACCAAATCTCTGTGAAATTGGATGCAAACAATTTTCTGCACTGGAAGCAACAAGTAGGTGTTATTCGTGGTCACAAGCTTCACCGTTTTGTCACGAATCCGGTTATTCCTTTGAAGTATCTTTCGGAATCCGATAGAGATCTAGGCATTGAAAATCCAGCATACACAGAGTGGGATCAACAAGACTCACTTCTCTGCACTTGGCTTCTGTCAACAATCTCCGATTATCTTCACTCTAAGGTTGTGATTTGTCGTCATTCTTGGCAAGTATGGGAGGAGATACACAAATTTTTTGATAATCAGGTCAAGAACCGTTCCAGGCAGCTTCGGTCTGAACTTCGTTCCATCACAAAAGGTGATCGCAGTATTTTTGAGTTTTTTGCACGAATTCGAGCTATTTCTGATGCACTCCTGTCCATTGGACATCCTGTGCCCTATCGCGACCAGTTCGAAATCATTCTTGAGGCATTACCAGAAGAATATGATTCAGTTGTTGATGTTGTGAATAGCAAAGGGGATATCTGTCCTATGGATGAGCTTGAGTCTCTACTCCTAGCTCGCGAATTGAGGATTGAGAAAAACAAGAAGAATGTACTCAGTGATGTTTTCACTGTCAACCTCACTCAAACTAAAGCTCCAGAAAATCCACCTCCACAATCTGATTCTGTTGATCCGGATTCAACTTCCTTCAACACTCATTCTTCTTTTCCACACTACTCTAGCAGAGGCAACCAAAATTACAGAGGTCGTGGCCGCTTTGGTCATTCTAGAGGCCGTAATGGACGTGGCGGAGGACGTTTCTACAACGTACATTGTCAAATTTGTTATAAGCTGGGGCATGATGCTAGTATCTGCTACTACAGGAATTCAACTCCGGATATTGGCCCTGGACCC
This sequence comes from Sesbania bispinosa, assembly GCA_026901365.1. NCBI lineage: Eukaryota > Viridiplantae > Streptophyta > Magnoliopsida > Fabales > Fabaceae > Sesbania > Sesbania bispinosa. Next base: position 2,335,363 of record QLOH01000054.1, on the reverse strand, counting down.
CGTCCCTCTCAGCAGTGGTTTCAAGGTGGCTGGTCTCAGTACTCTTATCCAAGGTATCCTCCTCCCTCAATCTCATCATTCTGCTCCTGCGCCACCAACTATTGCTCCCTCCTATCAGTTTTCAACCACCTTCAGGGGCTCCCAGACCTGTGCGTCCATAGGCTTTTGTCACAGGGTCTGAAACCTCCTCCACATTGAACTGGTATCCGGATTCTGGGGCGTCTCATCATGTTACTGCTGATGGTGAAGCCTTCCAAGACAACATTCCACTTCCAGGATCAGATCAAGTGTTTGTAGGAAACGGCCAAGGTTTGTCAATAACACACACACACACACACACTGAATTGGTTCTACCTCCTTTGCTTCACCCTATAACACACACAAACATCTTACACTCAATAATCTCTTACTTGTTCCCTCAATCACTAAAAACCTGGTTAGTGTTAGCAAATTTGCTAAGGATAATGCAGTTTTCTTTGAATTTCACCCTTCTTTTTGTGTTGTCAAATCTCAGGCCACTTCTGAGACTCTTCTCTTGGGTACCCTTGGCAAGGATGGCCTTTATTCCTTCCCTAACATGCTCAACTCTCAAGGGACTGCTCTCTCTTCAAACAAGACTACCTCTGCTGTAGCTTCTGTTAATTCTGTTTCATGTTCAAATAATTCTAGTTCTACTTTGTATCATCTTTGGCACTGTAGACTAGGTCACCCTAATACTGATGTACTCAAAACAGCCTTGAATACTTGTAATGTTTCATTACCAAATAAAACTGCCTTTGATTTTTGCAATGCATGCTGTTTGGGAAAGGCTCACAGACTTCCCTCCTTTTCTTCAACTTCAGTTTTTACAGTCCCTCTTGAGCTTGTGTATAGTGATCTATGGGGTCCCTCTCCTGTCCTTTCTTCTCAAGGCCATCGTTATTTTCTCACTTGTGTGGATGCTTACTCTAAATTTACATGGATTTATCCACTTAAACAGAAATCTGATGCTTATCATGTCTTTGTTCAATTCAAAAACATGGCTGAGTTGCAACACAACACCAAGTTAAAGTCTGTCCAAACAGATTGGGGAGGTGAATTTAGACCTCTCAATAAATTTTTTCACTGATCTTGGCATTCTTCACAGAATTACATGTCCTCACACCCATCACCAAAATGGCTCCGTTGAATGTAAGCATCGTCATATTGTTGAAACTGGACTTACACTTATGGCTCAATCAAATTTACCCTTCAAATTCTGGGATCATGCTTTTCTCACAGCTACATACCTCATAACAGACTTCCCACCCCTGTTCTTCACCTCAAGTCTCCTTATCTTCTCCTCTTTGGTCATCTTTCTAATTACAAATTTCTTAATGTATTTGGTTGTGCATGTTTCCCTTTCTTACGAGCCTATAATCCTCACAAAATGTCTTTTCATTCCAAAGAATGCATCTTTTTAGGTTACTCTTCTGCTCATAAAGGTTACAAATGTCTGGCATCTGATGGCAGAATATACATTTCTAAGGATGTTCTCTTTAATGAGCACCGTTTTCCATACACCAACTCCTTCTTCCCTTCTTCTCAAGCCTTGGTACCCAATTCTGTTCACTTTCCTACATCTGCAATTCCTCTGTTATCTGCAGCATCTTCTTCTAACACTACACCAGGTTCACCACCCTCATCATCACATAATTTCCCTCTCCACACAGCATTATCATGGTCCTCAATCCCCACCATCTCCACCATCTCAAAATTTACCTCAACCATCACTCAATCCACCCCAACCATTACACACTTTACCTCAACCATCATCCAATCCACCTCCATCATCAGAAAATTTATCCCAACCTTCAAACACTCACCCTATGATCACCCGATCCAAAGCAGGAATTGTCAAACCTCGGTTAAATCCTACACTCCTTCTCACTCACCTGGAACCTACCTCTCATAAGCAAGCCTTGCAGGATCCTAAATGGTTTTCTGCTATGCAAGATGAATATACTGCACTAATGAAAAATGGGACATGGTCCTTAGTTTCTCTTCCTGCAGATAGGCAAGCCATTGGATGCAAGTGGGTTTTCAGGGTAAAGGAGAATCTTGATGGCTCTATTAACAAGTACAAGGCGCGACTGGTTGCTAAAGGCTTTCACCAACAGCCAGGTTTTGACTATATTGAGACCTTTTCACCTATAGTCAAACCTGTCACAGTAAGGACTATTCTGACCTTGGCTATATCAAGAGGATGGCCCCTCCAGCAGATTGATATTAATAATGCCTTCCTCAATGGCATTCTAGAGGAAGAGGTTTATATGGTTCAACCTCCGGGTTTTGAGTCTTCTAACAGAAGCCTTGTTTGTAAACTTCACAAAGCTCTCTATGGCCTCAAACAAGCACCTAGAGCGTGGTTTGAAAGACTTGCCTCCACTCTTCTCAAACTTGGTTTTACTTCCAGCAAATGTGATCCCTCTCTGTTCATACATCACACCTCCACTCACTGCATCTACCTCCTTGTTTATGTAGATGATATCATTATCACTGGCAGCTCCTTGTCCTCCATACAGCAGCTTATGAAGACTCTTAATTCTGAGTTTGCTCTTAAAGAACTTGGAAACCTTGACTATTTTTTGGGTATTGAGGTTCAGCATCTTTCTAATGGGTCTCTTCTCCTATCTCAAATCAAGTACATCAAGGATATACTTGCCAAAGCTAAAATGTCAGATGCCAACAGTATTTCTACTCCAATGGTTGCCAACCTTAAGCTCTCCAAGCATGGGACAGATTATGTTGAAGATCCTACTCTCTATAGATCAATTGTTGGGGCTCTCCAATATGCCACCATCACTAGGCCAGAAATTTGCTTTGCTGTCAATAAAGTCTGCCAATTTATGTCTCAACCTCTTGAGGACCATTGGAAAGCTGTTAAGAGAATTCTCAGGTATCTAAAGGGCATTATTCATCATGGTTTATTGCTGCAACCCTCCACCACACCTTCTCTCCCTATCATTGCCTTTTCTGATGCTGACTAGGCCTCAGACAGAGATGATCGTCGCTCCACCTTAGGCTCTTGCATTTTTCTGGGTCCAAATTTGGTTTCTTGGTGGTCTAGAAAACAAAATCTTGTTGCCCGTTCTAGTACAGAGGCTGAATACAGAAGCTTGGCCTCCACTTCTGCTGATATTTTATGGTTGGAATCTCTTCTAAAGGAACTCAAGGTTCCCTTCAAGACTCCAATTCTCTATTGTGACAACCTCAGCACAATTTCCCTCTCTCACAATCTTGTTCTTCATGCTAGGACTAAGCATATGGAACTTGACATTTTCTTTGTTCGAGAAAAGGTTCTCAGCATAAGTCTTGTGGTATCTCATGTTCCTGCAGATTTTCAGTTTGCTGATGTGCTCACTAAAGCTCTCTCTCCTCTTCGCTTCCAGGCTCTCAGGACCAAACTCAGGGTTTTTGACAAGTTGGCTCTTGCCTCCCCACCCTGAGTTTGAGGGGGGAATGTTAGTGATAGCTGATTGCTGTTAGTAATAGCTTTCTATTGTAAGCTTCTGTTGTAAGCTTAGTCCTGCGCATGCTTGTAGACCCATGTGGTCAGTTAGACTTGTTTAGATTCTAAGTCAGTTATAAGCTGACTCAGCAATCTGTTACTTCTGTTAGATTGTTCAGAGGGTATATAATACCTCTCAGCCCTTGTAATCATTAAGCACAATTCATAATTCAAGAAATCAAATATCAGAATTTCTCTTTTCTCTCAGTTTCTCTTTTGTCTTCCTCTTCCTATATACAATTCTAACAATTCTAACATTACATAACTTTTGTGTTCATCTGAATATAGTTTGTTGTGTGGCACTTTTTCAGTGGCTGGATTGTGAGGATTATATCTTTGGCTGCAATCATTCTCACTAATCTTACACTAGTTGTTTATCATGGATGATGGCACAGCACAGCCATCCCCAAAAGCGATATAATGGTATAGCAGATCTTAGAGCGTCCGCTGTACCAAAGAAAGCATAACATAGTAAACAACATATAATACACAAGTAAATGCTCAAAACTCAAAAATAACTAAAAAATAAGGCATATTCATCATTAATATTTGAAATTCATAACTTAAAGACATCATCATCATTAATATAGAGTTTAACTAACTAGTCAATAACAAGAGTTGAGGAGCATGACAAATAAAAAAGTACAGTACCAAATCACTGTTTGAAGCTGGAACAGGGGCAGGCCTGGCTGGAAAATGCAATGAAATGCTTAAACAGAGGCATGTGGAGTTCTGACAGAGGAGTGGCAGAGGTGTTAACCAGAAGTTGAAAGCAGAGGTGGTTGCTGTGGCTTTTCTTCAAAGGGAGAGGGTTTAAGACCCTAAAGGCTTTGGATGCAAAAAAGGATAGGCAATCACAATAATATTCATAAAATAATGGGTGGTGACTCAAAAGGTTGGGAATTGTTTTTGACCCTGTACATAGCACAAACTACCCAATGGAGAATGGACACGTGACTGTCCACACATGCATAATGAGATATACTCTAACACTATTGCAACAACCACAATTAGTGTCCCCAATGTATGCAACAGAAAATATCATCATAATGATGAAACATCATTAGTGGCCAGGGGCCATACAGCAATGCAGCTGCGCTAGGGCATGTTGTATTGCTATTAACTACTCTTTGCCCTAGATTTTATAGTTTATTGTATCCTTCTAATCATGGACATTATTTCTACCAATCGTTTAAAAAAAAATTCCTTCAAGTTTGTGGAAATTCACAATGTTAATATTTTAGGTTGCAATGACGGGTGATGGGGTCAATGACGCACCTGCACTGAAGAAGGCTGATATAGGAATTGCTATGGGTTCAGGGACAGCTGTTGCTAAGGTGTCATCAACTGTCTGTACTTTCCACTTTTTATTCCCATGTCTGGTTAATCATTTGGCAATTTTTTTCCCTATTTGTTTACAGAGTGCTTCAGACATGGTGCTGGCTGATGATAACTTTGCTTCAATTGTTGCGGTACACAAGCATATATCAATTGTTGCGGCCGTACATGAGCATATATCCACATGCAACTTCATAATCTATTTTGTTTCTGTGTAGGCTGTGGCAGAGGGAAGGGCTATATACAATAATACAAAACAGTTTATTAGATACATGATTTCTTCCAATATTGGTGAAGTAGTATGTATATTTGTGGCTGCTGTGCTTGGAATACCTGATACACTGGCCCCTGTGAGTTTATAATCTCATTTAGCCAATTGGTTTTTGTTAGAATATTAGAATAATATATTTAATATCTTAGAATATCTGTTAAGATTAGGTTTATCTTATAATATCTCCTAGGATTAGTTTCCATATTTCTAGATAATTATTATGATTTGTTTCCTAATTACTAGCCTATATTGGTCAATATAAATAAGCGTCAGTGTATAGTCATTTGTATCTATTATCAATCAATATCATTGTATATTTAATATTATTCTTTTCTTCTCTTCCTTCTTATCCAAAACCCTATAACTTCAACATGGTATCAGAGCGGTACCATCCACCGTGACATGTCCCGACCCTATTCCGCCGCCGAGTTCCAAAGTTTGGAACTTTTATTTGTTCGTCTCTTTCGCCGTATATTCATACATTTCTTTTATTTGGCCTCATCTCTAGTCAATATGGGACTCTCCAACACACCCCTCACGCCCAGGGCTGGACATTTGGAGCGTGGACATCTAGTGGGCCCCCGTAGATGTCCACGCTCCAGGGCCGTAGATGTCCACGCTCCAAATGTCCAGCCCTGAGCATGAGGGTGTGTGTTGGAGATTCCCACATTGACTAGAGATAAGGCCAAATAAAAGTATATAAGTCTTAGGGGATCCTCACCCTATAAGCTAGCTTTTGGGATTGAGTTAGGATCAATCCAAATTAATAGTTTTATAAAACTAGAGATTAAAAGTAGTTCTACAATATTTTTTTATTGTTGATGATCTCATAATGCTGATTCTTTTTATGCTACATATTAATACATGCTTCAAACAACCACAACCAAGACTTTTTCCACTAGGTGGTGTCAGCTACATGGATCAAATGTTGCCATTTGCCAATAATGCTCTATCATATATGAAGTTTCAAAAAGACTGTTGTTAAGAAAATTAGGGTTCATAGAATTGATAGAGTGAGAGAGAGAGAGAGAATTTAAGAGAGAAATTGAGATGATACTCAGAATTATGATTCTGGATATTTCATTGAATTATTGAGAACACAATTGAGGTATTTATACAGCTTCAGTAGCTTGTGCTGAAAACTAAGCTTAACTAAAAACAGATTCAGTTAGGTGCTAACCGCACCTAACTGAATACAACTGAAACAGCTGTAAGCTTCTACAACTAGCTACTAACAGAATGCTACTAACAGAATACAAAGTACAACCGAATACAAAATACAACTGAAAGCTAGTGCAACTATATCACCAACAACCATTTACCTCTAAATCTCATTATTATAAATCTGGGATAGCAGTGTGTAGTGGCTGACCAGAAAAACGTTATAGAGGGATAGAACATCATGGGATGGCCACTATACGAAAATTTTAGATACAGTTCAAATCATTTAAACCACACATATATAAATATTAAAAAAAAAACAAAATTAAAGATATTTTCACAATTAATAATCAAAAGATGATGCCATTATTAGTCATTGGTGATCAATAAACAGACCAGACACTCAAAAATTGATTGAGAGGTCAGAATATTTTGAGAGAAAAAAAAGAATAAAACAGAATTGAAAAAAGACTTGTATGTCAATAAACACAGGCCATAAGGCAAAACCGTAAAAACAGATGTGAAGAACAGTGCTGAAACAAAAAAACTGAGCACAAGAACAGGGTGCGGGTTCAAGTGTAGAAACAAAAAACTGTGGATGTGAAGAACAGGCTTCAGGTGCAGCAGGTTCTGGCCACAAGTCACTGGAATGATATCGGTGAACAGTGGGCTTGGCAGTGAAGAGGCTCTTAACAGACTCAAGAGAGCATGTAAACAATAGGGTGCAGGAAAGAGCTTGGCAGAAACTAGCATACTTAGCTGGAAAGATTTTGAAAAACAGTGAGCTTGGCAGGAAAGAGGCTCTACAGTCTAAATGTGAAGGCTGAAGTTCTGATGTGGTAGAGGAAATGAGTTTCAATCCTTTTCTTTGGAAAAAGAGGGATGAAATCCCGTATATCTCCCCAAAAACAAGTCTGTACTAACAAACAATAGAGGCAAAAGAGGGCTTTAAGTTGCCCTCAAAGTCAGGCTCGCAAATGGTGCGACTTTTTCCATCTCAAGCACTGGTAGTGACCATGGCGCCTACAGACTCATAAATGTGAGCAATGAAGTGGGAATAGTGGCCCTGAGTCACAACGCAGTGCTCATTCATTATAGCAGTGTGATGGGGCACGATTGAAATCTATGCTAAATCTTTCTTAATAGTTTGATCTATAGTTTTCCTTGGTTTCCCTTTATGTATAATAATTGGACAATCCTCCATCCAGTCAACCCTTTTTACCGATGCTTCTACGGGTCTTCTTGACACATGCCAACTCACCTAAGATTAGACTCTTATCATTTTTTTTGCAATGGGAGCTACCCCAACTTTCTCTCCAATGATTATATTCTTTACCCTATCTTGTGTAATCACTAATCTATTGTAAGTTCATAAAGTCTCATCTTTGCAACACCAAACTTACTTTCGTTATGGCTTTTTTAGTGTCAAACATACAGTTACAAATAACATTATTGGTTTTGTAGCTAAGCAGTACAATTTTTCTTTAAGTTTTGGTAGTACTTTTCGACCGCAAATCACACCTGATATCTCATTCACCCGGTTTAGGTGTTAATACATGCTTCAAACCTATGTAAATTTCTAGATTTTTTTTTTTAATTATGTCTTCACTGGTGTTGCATGTAGCTGGTACTTGGTAGTTGATATATTATCATATGAAGATGGTAGACTGCATATCTCTTCATTCAGTTAGAGATAATTGCACAAAATGAGATTTTCATTTTTGTTTCATTGAGGAATGTAGCTTTAATTTTTTTTTTTTTTTTTTATTTCCCCTAACTTCTGCCAGGTCCAGTTGCTTTGGGTTAATTTGGTTACTGACGGATTGCCTGCCACTGCTATTGGGTTCAATAAGCAAGATTCTGATGTGATGAAGGCTAAGCCTCGAAAGGTACTGTACCAACAGTTCTTTGTCAGACATGTATTTGATTCAAATATTTTAAGAGTACACTGGAGTCTATGTGCAATTTGACTTGAAAACTTTGGTAAACTTCTTAAAAATATGAATATAGTATGTCTTCTGGAGAGTGATTGGAATTGTTCATGGTGGAGTAGAGTGGGAAACATTTTCTATTGTTTTGATGTTGAAAAATAGATAGAGGGGGATGGAATGATTAGAATTTTGACATGTTAAAGTACCCTCATGTGAAAGAACCCAGAAAAGAATAAATAATGGTAAAAGATATCTATCATTTTATTATTTTATATGTTTAGATTTCTGATTTTGACCCATGCTTTACTTAGATTTTTATAGATTTATAAATATAATTCTGTTTATTGTCTTTTCTGTTTTCTATTCTTTATTCTTCTTTTGATAGTTTGGGTATCAAATTTTGATCTTGATATTAAGTTTTGTTTCTCTGTCATCCTTTGTCATAATCCCCATAACACTTTTGGTATATATATTTACATAGAAATTTGTTCATTTTAATTATTCATGATTTCAAGATGGATTTGTGTTAGTATTAGTACAATTGTACAACAGCGCATGAAATCATTAACCCAAATTCTGTGAGAATTTTGCTAGGTTCAAAGATAGTTGTTGAATGAGATAGCATAGTATGGGCAGCATTTGGGGTTGAGTTAGGCCTAGTCCAGACTCTTAAGAGATTTTATAACTGGTCTTTAAGAAAATTAATTTCTGTTTGGATATGTTAATTCATAATCTATTTCAAGAAAAGAAATTTGGTTTGAATTGTATGAAAAGAATCATTTTTATGTATTAAATTACCGAGAGATATGTAGTGATTGAAAATTTTATTTGGTTTATAGAAAAATGATATTTATTTCGGATAGCTGTGAAATAATCACAATAGATTATAGGCAAAATGCTCAAATCTCAACTTAAATGAAAAAGTGATTTTTCAGTGTATCATAAATCATAATCACTGATTATAATCAATTTCAAACAATGATAACACTGATTTACCAAAAATAGCTTATGTCATAAAAAAGTACTGTTATTTAAAAAAAATCATTCCCAATTGTGCTCTTATTTGTCATTTTGATTTCATTTTGGAATATACAGGTGAATGAAGCAGTTGTTTCGGGTTGGCTCTTCTTTCGTTATTTGGTAATTGGAGGTAACCACAAAATTTCTGGTTTTTTTCCCTTGATTAAGTGTTATTCATCATACTCATCCTCTTTGCTTCTTTCTTTCTGCCAATAAGTTTTCTTATTTGTTAAATAAGAAAATTGCTTTTTATACTTTTATGTAATAATGTTGGTTACGTATGATAGTTTTACCTAGACAAGAAATGGGCAATGCCAATCCCTTGTGATTGTGTTGGGAACTGTTAGAAAGTTAATTACTCACATGTTAATGATTGAAATCAGAATTAACCGCTAATGATTGTTAGGTTATTAGTATGATTGTACTGATTTGTAGGTTTACAATTTATTGTAATTTATACATATATACATGTCTGGTCTGCATTAGACACATGACATTCAGTAAATTTCTCCTCCTATAGAAACCATTAGCTAAGGTGATGATAGGCAAATTAACCAGATTGAGAAAGTTTGGAGAAGAGGTTCTTGTTACTAGAGATGTGATCAGATGCACAAGAATAAAGGTCCCAAGTATTCTAGGAGGGCGACTGAAATAGACCAACAAAAGAATTATCATGTATGCAACAGAGATAATGGAACTAGAGGGCTCACATTGGTTATACCACTTTTGAAAATTCACCTAGTAGGCAAGAGGTATCATAGGTTTATTGGGGCTCAGGTGTGGCTGGTGGAGCGGTCCAAGCAACATTGGTAGTGTATCTGTTGAGATACCACATTATGGCCCGTGGTGGCAATGGTCAAACTTGGGACATGTTCAGATACACACTGTAACTTGAGATATGGCCAAAGTTATTCTTATAAGGTTTGGGCAATTCTCACCTCTTGAGCTAGCTTTTAGGGTTGAGTTAGGCTTAGCATAACTTCTAAGATGATAATTGAGCTTATCCTAGATCATTATTGGGCCACCTGCACTTTGGTTCCAGGTCAGCCCTAGCTGCCTTCATTGTGGCCATCCTAGGCTGCCTTGGTAGCGTCCATTATTGCCATTAGACAAATATCACGCTCTAGTTGTCTAGTCCTAGGAATGAGGGGGGTGTTGAGATCCCTTATTGACTAGAGATATGACCAAAGTAGTCCTTATAAGGCTTGAGCAATCCTCACCCTTGAGCTAGCTTTTGGGGTTTAGTTAGGACTAACTCAAATTCTAATAATATCTTACACTTTGTGTAGAGTTCATCATTAGGTTTTGATGACTCATACACTGTGTGTAGAAGATTTCATCATTAGGTTTGGGTCACTCATGCTGAGTCAGCCCACTAGTTCATTAGTTCTAGAATGTTGCAGTTATTTATGTACAGCTGTCTGATTCTGTTAGAATCTGTTAGGCACTGTTAGAGCATCTCTAATGGTGGAACTCTCATTTGTTTTACAATTGTTAAATGGTCCTACTATGTCACATTACCTCTTTATATTTTTTACATTTTAAGCAACACTTCTCTCCAATTGTTAGGCCTAACTCAACTGTTGCTTGTATGAGCAACCAGTGCTTAATAAGGAACACTAAGTCAGCTCTCTCCAATGGTTCTTTCATGTAAGGTATGGTTGCTTAATGAAAAAGTGAGTTAAACACCCACCATGAGATGGAGTATATTTATAGACTTAGTGAATTTTAGAATAACCATCTCCTAACTACCTAACTGATTCTAAGAGTGTCACCTATGGTGGGTGTTTAACTCACTTTTTCATTAAGCAACCATACCTTACATGAAAGAACCATTGGAGAGAGCTGACTTAGTGTTCCTTATTAAGCACTGATTGCTCATACAAGCAACATTTGAGTTTAGGGTTTAGGGTTTCCCTATCAAGAAAGTACCTTTCATAAACCTCATCCCATCACGATTAGGGTATGTTTGCGAGTTAGAAAATGAAGGGAAATGGAGGGAAGGGAAGAGTTTACAGGAAATCCTTCCCTCCCTTGTGTTTGTGAGTGTAGGTAAGATTACAAACTCTCCCCCCTCCTCCCTTCCCCTCCTAATCCTTCCCTTTCCCTTCCTTTCCCATTCTTACAAACTCACAAACACACCCTTAGAGAATCGAGAGGTAGAGGGAGAGAAGCTATCTACATAGAGAGAGAATTTTTAGAGAAACTGAATTCTCTTATTCTGAATGAAAATATGAGAAATGCATGAGATGGAATCTATTTATAGACTTAGTGAATTTTAGATAAGCAACTCTTCTCTCCAATTGTTAGGCCTAACTCAACTGTTGCTTGTATGAGCAACCAGTGCTTAATAAGGAACACTAAGTCAGCTCTCTCCAATGGTTCTTTCATGTAAGGTATGGTTGCTTAATGAAAAAGTGAGTTAAACACCCACCATAGGTGACACTCTTAGAATCAGTTAGGTAGTTAGGAGATGGTTATTCTAAAATTCACTAAGTCTATAAATAGATTCCATCTCATGCATTTCTCATATTTTCATTCAGATCAGATGCACCAGAATAAAGGTCCCAAGTGTTCTAGGAGGGCGACTGAAATAGACCAACAAAAGAATTATCATGTATGCAACAGAGATAATGGAACTAGAGGGCTCACATTGCTTTCAAGGGGTAATGAAACTCATAATGTCGCGTTAAACCTCGTAGAGATGCTAATTGTCTTTAGTATACAAAGAATTTCCGAATAGATTTGCAGGTAACATGAGTGTTAAAGATATGCTTAAGTATGAGATGAATAGTGGACCTGGTAACACTACACAACTAAGCTTCAATCCCTTTCCACCTAAATCTTTCAGCCTTAGTTACGAAGATAGCTTTTGGAGCACTAAATGATTGATGAAAATAGGCGCTTCTTAACAAAGATAACGTTTTTGTTCAGGTGATTTTTGTAGTTGTGGTTGTTAAGCCACAACATGGTGTTAGAGGCCCAAGTATTAAGGTTGCTTCCATCTATTTTTTTTAGTGGAGAGAGGGGCACTTACATAATTGGTGAAATTAGAGCCTTTACCTGCATAGGGTCTTTTTAAGCACCAAAGGAGACGGTACTTGCCATTGGTCCAAAAAGGCCTAAAAATGAAACCATCAAGGACTTGAATGGCTATGAGGAAGTTCATTTGTCAACTTATAGCATGAATGAAGGTGAGGCCAAATCTGAAGAAATGAGAGGATGGCAAGTGACACTAGGGGTGTGCAAGACTCGGCCCATCCTACTAACCTGGCTCGTCTCAAGCTACTCGGGTCGGGTCTAACCCTATCCTAGTACATGAAAGAATAGGGTTAAAGCGGGTCTCATAGCATGTTTGGTTTAGCGTTGAAACGTGGTAAACTCGCGTTTCCAACGCTAGAAATAGTTGCGTTAGCGAATCCAAACTTGAGTTTGGTCAGTTTCAACGTCAAAACAAACACACACTCATTTAATGACCTGATATCAGTTAGAGGATGGGTTCAGGTTAATATCCAGGTTATTCGACCCATCCCACACACACTCACAATTATAATTTTCTATTACTTAAAGGCTTACCATCATTTTATCTTTCAGAGGGGGTTGAGTTTAACTTTCCTCTATATACTTTTAAAACACATTCTAGACATAAAGTTGTAGAGTGATATATTGATGTTCTTCTCTTAACAATGTTTCAAAGTTGAAAGGAACTAAAACAAATACATATATTGAGAGAAATTCTCATATATGTGATATATTTACTAATTTCATGAACTATTTTTGTTCGATCATTGCAATATAACCATTTAATGATTTTATTTAAATTATACATTGACTCAACCCGTTTTCGTCCTTTTTCAACCCAGTCTTAATTAGACCTATACATTATCAAGTTTCTTTGGGTTTATGGATGAGTTTGGGTCAAAAAATTTAGCCTGATAAAAAATGAAGGGCGGTTAAGGGACAAGTAAAACTCGTCCCAACCTATCTGTTGGATATTGATCCCAAAATAGGAAAGCCCATTTCGGCAGATTCCTAAAATAGAAGAGCAGAATTTCTGATTAATTGTATATTATTAGGATAGCTGAAATTAAGGGATTAATATCCCTGATTGTAAATGGTTGTTTGAATTATTTCCTTTTCTGTAAATTAGATCTTTTGTAATCCCTAATTAGGATCCTAATTTGTTGTTCCCTAGAGGCTATTTATGCCTTCTGTAACACCCACCTTTTTGCAAGGGAAATAAACATTTTTACATGGTATCAGAAGCGGGTGCCTGATCCGTGATAAAAAAAAAAAAAAAAAACGTCCCCATGGCCAAAGGGCACAGCAGCCCGACAATTATCGCAGATTCTGCGCAGAAATCAGCAACTGGAATACCCAGTCTGACCGAAACAAACATCCTTCCCATCACTGGCTACAAACTCAATGGCCAGAACTATATTCAGTGGGCAAGATCAGTCCGCATCTTCCTTCAAGGAAAAGGGAAGGAAGACTACATTACCGGCAACGCAAAGGAACCGGAGAAGGAGGATCCAACCCACCAGAAATGGAAGCTTGAGAATAGCTTGGTTATGTCCTGGCTGCTAAGTTCCATGACACATGAAACTGGTGAAAACTTCATGTACTACGGGACTGCTGTAGAAATTTGGAATGCAGCAAAGGAAAATGTAGACAACACTTCAGCCATTTTCGAGATCAAGAGCCTTCTACACAACCTGCGACAAGGAGATTCCTCTGTTACTGAATACTACCACTCTCTCATAAGGTATTGGCAGCAGCTGGATATTTATGAGGACATTGACTGGAAGTGTACTGAAGACCGCAAACAATACAAGACTCTAGTGGAGAAGGATCGAATATATCAATTCTTGTTGGGACTGAACAAGAACCTAGATGAAGTCAGGGGAAGAATACTTGGCACTAAGCCACTCCCTAGCATCCGTGAGGCCTTTGCAGAAGTTAGAAGAGAGGAAAGTAGAAGGAAAATCATGCTAGGTGGGAAGATTAACGGTGTTAACACTGAAAGTTCTGCACTTGCTGCAAGAGGACCCCAAAAGAAAAATAGGGGATGGTGTGACCACTGCAGAAAAACGGGGCACACAAGGGAGACATGCTGGTTACTCCATGGGAAGCCTGCTGATTGGAAGCCGAGGCACAAGGAGAATAGAGCCCATGCTGCAATTGGTGGAGAAAGCAGGCCCATATCTGAATCTGAACCCAGTCCATTCAACAAGGAGCAGATGGAGATGATACAAACAATACTGCGACAAACTCTCCAAAACACGAGTACTAATTCTTCCGCTGCTACACTTGCTCAAAAAGGTAATCTCTCCACTGTTTTTCATGTCAGCTGCCAGAAAACAGGACCTTGGATTGTTGATTCTGGAGCCTCAGATCATATAACTGGGGATATTAAAGTATTTAGTCAATATACCCCTTGTCATGATGACTCTGTTGTTCGCATAGCCGATGGAACCACTTCCAAAGTGGCTGGGAAAGGTGTTGTAATCATTTCTGAAGACATAATATTGAAATCTGTGTTACATGTCCCAAATTTGGATTGCAATTTATTGTCCATAAGCAAACTAACACAGGATCTAAAGTGTGTTACTAAATTTCTCCCACACATGTGTGAATTTCAGGATTTGGACTCGGGGAAGAAGATTGGCAATGCTAAAGAATGTGCAGGGCTCTACCTTCTAAGAGTAGAAGATCACAAGAGAAGACATGCAAAAGCTGCGCAAGTATGTTCCTCCAAGGATGATGTAATGGTGTGGCATTATCGCCTTGGACACCCTAATTTTATGTACTTGGAGAAAATGTTTCCTACTTTATTTAATAAAAAATCAAGAGAGTTCAAGTGTGAAATTTGTGAGTTGGCCAAGCATACTAAATCCCATTATCCTATTCAGTTCTACAAACCCTCTTTCCCATTTTCTTTAATTCATAGTGATATATGGGGACCATCTCGGGTTAACAATGTCACAGGCTCAAAGTGGTTTGTAACTTTCATAGATGATCACACAAGGGTTACATGGGTATTTCTCATGAAGGAAAAGTCAGAAGTAGGAAAAATCTTTGAAACTTTTCACAAAATGATACAAACTCAGTTTCAAGCCTCTATCCAAATCCTTAGAACCGACAATGGGCGAGAGTACTTCCACAAGTCTCTTGGTGATTACCTTCTCAAACATGGTATTGTGCACCAAACTTCATGTGTGGATTCCCCACAGCAGAATGGGATTGCAGAAAGAAAAAATAGACACCTCTTGGAGGTAACTAGATCCCTCATGCTCTCAACAAATGTCCCAAATCATTTTTGGGGTGAAGCTCTTCTTTCCTCAGCCTACCTAATAAACAGAATGCCATCCAAACCTCTCAACTTCATGACCCCTCATCAAACACTTCTATCCTTCTACCCAAACACCAAACTTATTACCAATCTTCCACCCAAAATATTTGGATGCACTGCCTTTGTTCATGACCATAAACCAAATTTAAGCAAACTTGACCCTAGAGCCTTAAAATGCATATTCTTAGGATATACTTCCAACAAGAAAGCATACAAGTTCTACTGCCCTTCTAACAAAAAATTTTACCATACTTTGGATGTCACTTTCTTTGAGAACCAACCCTTCTACCCCAAAGTTGGCATTCAAGGGGAGAAAATGAGTGAATACCAATCTTGGGAGCAAATTCTCAACCCTGCTGTACAGAATTCTGCACATGTACCTACTGCAGAAAACCTTGAACTTAGGGCAGAAAATGTCCAACCAAGAGAGGTGGAACCAGAAGAAGCAGAAATTGTAGCAACCTTGACACCAGAATTTGTTACCACAGAAAATGTCCAACCAAGAGAGGTGGAACCAGAAGAAGCAGAAATTGTAGCAACCTTGACACCAGAATTTGTTACCACTACGGTACAAGGAAATGAAGCTTCTGGTCATGAAATAAAGGAGCTGCACGTATACTCCAGAAAGAATAAAAGTCAGAAGCCTCAAATGGAGGTAGAAAACTGCACATTTCCAAGGCAAAACCAAGTTTCTAACCCAAGTTCAGAACCAGAAAATGCTTACACAGGTAACACACCTTCTCTTGATTCTTCCTCAAATTTAATTGATAACACACAGGTAACACTTTCCTATTGCTCTAAGAAAAGGGGTGAGGTCATGTACCCAGCACCCAATTGGAAATTATGTGTCTTTTGAGAAATTGTCACAGGATTATAGGGCCTTTGTCACAAATCTGGACAGTACCAAAATTCCCCAGAATTTTTATGAGGCAGTCCAGCAACCTCAATGGAAGGCAGCAGTAGATGAAGAAATCAAGGCCTTAGAAAAGAATGGCACGTGGGAGTACTCTCAACTTCCACAAGGAAAGCAACCTGTGGGATGCAAATGGATTTTTTCAGTCAAATATAATGCAAATGGCAGCATCAACCGATATAAAGCTCGATTGGTAGCACAAGGATTCACTCAGTCATATGGAGTGGATTATGAGGAGACCTTCGCACCGGTGGCAAAATTGAATTCTATTCGGGTTTTGCTGTCCATTGCAGTAAATCTGGATTGGGTTTTACATCAACTGGATATCAAGAATGCTTTTCTAAATGGAGAACTCGAGGAAGAAGTTTATATGAAGATCCCTCCAGGACTAGAATCATCAGAGAACTCAGGGAAGGTTTGCAAATTATGGAAATCACTCTATGGTCTTAAGCAGTCTCCTAGGGCCTGGTTTGATAGGCTAACGAGGGTTGTGAAGGGGCATGGATTCTTCCAATGCCAGACAGACCACACCATGTTTGTAAAATGCTCCCAGGAGGGCAAGCTTGCTGTTTTCATAGTCTATGTTGATGATATCATCATCACCGGAGATGGTAATGAAGAAATTAGAAATTTGAAGCAGTTCTTAGCCAAAGAATTTGAGGTTAAAGATCTGGGCAACTTGAGGTACTTTCTTGGGATGGAAGTGGCTAGATCTAAACATGGGATATCCATATCCCAGAGGAAGTATATTTTGGATTTACTACAAGAAACTGGAATGTTAGGGTGTAAACCGGCTGATACACCTATGGAACCTAATGTGAAACTTGGCATTGAGGAAGAGAGTCCTCAAACCAACAAGGAGAGGTATCAAAGACTAGTTGGAAGACTGATTTATCTAACTCACACTCGTCCAGACATTGGGTACTCTGTAAGTTTGGTAAGCCGATTCATGAATGACCCCAGGGAAACCCACATGAAAGCGGTTAATCGTATACTGCAGTACTTGAAGAAAACTCCTGGTAGGGGGCTTTACTTCAAAAAGAACACAGAAAGAAATGTTGAAATCTTCACAGATGCAGACTGGGCAGGATCTATATGTGACAGAAAATCAACTAGTGGGTATTGTTCTTTTGTTTGGGGAAATTTAGTCACTTGGAGAAGTAAAAAACAGTCAGTGGTAGCAAGGAGCAGTGCAGAAGCTGAATTTAGAGCTATGGCACATGGAATTTGTGAAGGAATATGGTTGCAACGGCTGTTGCAGGAACTCAAGGTCTCATCCCATCTTCCTATGAAATTACTATGTGATAATAAGGCTGCTATTAGCATTGCTAAGAACCCTGTTCATCATGATAGAACTAAACATGTAGAAATTGATCGTCACTTCATCAAGGAAAAGGTTGATGGTGGAATGGTGAAGCTAGAACACACATCCTCAAGCACCCAAACTGCTGACATCTTGACCAAGGGATTGCCCAAAGCTCAATATGAAAATCTAAGGTGCAAGCTGGGCATGATTGACATCTATGACCCAGCTTGAGGGGGAGTGTTGGATATTGATCCTAAAATAGGAAAGCCCATTTCGGCAGATTCCTAAAATAGAAGAGCAGAATTTCTGATTAATTGTATATTATTAGGATAGCTGAAATTAAGGGATTAATATCCCTGATTGTAAATGGTTGTTTGAATTATTTCCTTTTCTGTAAATTAGATCTTTTGTAATCCCTAATTAGGATCCTAATTTGTTGTTCCCTAAAGGCTATTTATGCCTTCTGTAACACTCACCTTTTTGCAAGGGAAATAAACATTTTTACACTATCCCTGTCCCATGGTTTTAGGGGGAGTTATAGGCACCTGGAGAGGATAGTGGTGGCAGCAAGGTAGAAGCCCACTATGAAACAACATTGACAGTTTTGTGGTGGAGAAAGGGGATGTTGGAAAGACGACATGGAGGGAAGGGTAGGAAACCAAAGTTGAAACACAGTGAGCCACAAAATATATTCACCAGAGGACATTGGATCTACCACGTATGTGCAGGTTTTGGGTTTGCCTCCCTTTAGGCTCTAGATAAAAGTAGAGAAATAGAGCGAGAGAAAAGAAAAAGCATATGCTGGAAAACACATGTCTCAACCACATCAAACACGATATTTGATATTTATATAATGAATGTAATAAAAACAGACATATTTTTCCTAATGACTATATTTATATGATACACTGAACCTAGGCATTTTCATAATATGTTTCAGACAGGAAGTAGAAATAACTAGCCATTTATTCTTCCAAACTTTGATGGAACTTAGATACGTGTTCTTAATGTTGTTCATCTTGCTTCATTTGTCTGGGTAGTTGTATGATGTTAAATCTTTTATGTTTGATGCAGCTTATGTTGGCCTTGCCACCGTTGCCGGTTTTATTTGGTGGTTTGTTTATTCTGATAATGGCCCTAAACTACCATATGCTGAATTGGTGAGATATTATCATATCCTCATTTATGGTTTGTGCATTTGTGTCAAGATAAGAGATTCTTGCAATGTATGATATACAATCGAGTCCTGACTATTTTCTTTATAGATGATAACATCTGAAGAAATGTGATATGATAAACAATTTCTATTGTCTAAACCAACTATCCCAAAAGCTTAAGCTGTTGGGAGAAGACACATGAATGGTTTTTATTCTAACACGCCCCCTCATGCAAGAGTTCATTGGGCTTGAAACAGGAACAATGCACGGGTCCACCTACCTTGTGCTGAAATTAAACTTTTTTTATTAGAATAATGGGGGCAGCAAGGATCGAACTCATGATCACTTGGTCATAGAGGCTCTGATACCATGTCATGAACTAACTATCCCAAAGGCTTAAGCTGTTGGGTGAAGACACATGGATGGTTTTTATTCTAACAGCTATATTGAAATAACTTTTCTATCATGAAAACGTCAGTTTTGGAAATTAAAGAAAAAAAATTTTGAACTTTGACAATTACATTCAGGAAACAAAAATTAAGTAGAAAGCGGTGCAAAATATATATGAGCAAAAATGGCTATTGTTGACTGAACTTTAATTGGGCTCTTGCTTCTTTCCACGTGTAATATTTTCTTTTAGAAAAAGAAATGATAGAGAGATCACAGAGTTAGGTACAAAATGGTGAAGGATAAGATATCTTCCAGAACAGAAAAAACAAGATACAACAATAAAAATAATAGAATTTCGTTTCCTATCATGATTCAAGAAAAAAATAGAATATCATAATAGAAAATAAACAATGAAGCAACTAGCAAGGCTGATGAATCTCATAAAACCAATGAGAAGCATAATCTCATAACCAAATAGGCACCCTTGAAATTGAAAGTCACTAGTTGGAATCATTAATAGAATAGAGTTGAAAATCACTTTTGACACTCAACTATGATGTTTACTATCAAAGCACATTATACATTTGAATACAGGATTAGGCGTTTTGTTTATTTTTGCTTCTTCAAGCCAGGAAAATGTATTGTTGTTCATCTAGCTAGGTATTAATTTTTTTTTAGCAATAAATATTGGTTGTGCTTATTCTAGTAATAAATCGTCCTTTTTGTCTACAAGTAATAAATCTATTTTAGGTATTCTTAATTTTACTTATTTTTTTCTTCTAGATGAATTTTGACACTTGCCCAACCAGGGAGACAACTTATCCATGCAGTATTTTTGATGATCGACATCCATCAACTGTATCAATGACTGTGCTCGTCGTTGTTGAGATGTTCAATGCTTTGAACAACCTTAGTGAAAATCAATCTCTCCTGTAAGTAATTTTATGCAATTTAGTTTGAGTTCATTTAAGATTTTGTTCCATCCTGGTTCTTACATATTAATGGGAGAATACCCGAATGCCACTATTAAATATTAAATCATTCATGTGCTTTTATTCATCAGCTTAAGCTTTTGAGATAGATGATTCATGATATGGTATCACAGATTCTATAACCTAGTGGTCATTAGTTTGATCGTTGGCTTTTATTCTTCCAAATAAAAATTATTTCAACACAAGATGAGTGAGTCTATGCATTGTCTTTGCTTCAAGTCCAAAGGGCTTTTGCATGAAGGGATGATATTGGGAGTTAGTCCATGACCACCAAACTAGTAGGGTGCATATAGATTCTTAGGATGATATTAGTATAAAGATAAACATGGCGTGCCTTTAGGCACCCCTTATGTTGGACCACATAGAAAGTAAGGCAGGGAGAGAGAGAATCGGAGGAAATTCTATTACGTAAGCAAGGGGATTATCTCACGTAACCAACTGCCATGTAGGAAGGAGAGATAGAATGAGGGAATTGGGAACTGGGAATTGGTAGGAATTGGAAGGGAAGGGAAGAAGAGAGGCAAGTAATAAAAAAAAGAGTAAGGGAATTGGTGAGAGAACCAGGCCTGTTGAATGCCTGGTTTATCTGTGTGTTTTCTTTTCAGTTTCCACTAGTTTTTCTACTGTGTACACATATCAGACCCCCAATGATCTAATATCACCTTGATATCAACTCAAAAGAGAATTTACATATCTCAGTTTCTTTGTTTTGTGTGATTCTGATCTGGTACCTATCACATGCAAAACTCCTTGTGGATCTAGGGTGATCTGACAAATTGCACTTGTGCAAAAACAAAATACTCTCTTTCAAAGAGCTTGAGATAGTATCTGAGATGCATATATATATATATATATATATATATATATATATATTAATCTGTTCGCTGAAGAAACAGTTGACTGAGATCACTCAATTATTCCTGGTGCTGTCATGGTAATTCCTTATATAACTGCCTATGTTGTAGTTTGTAGTACAGTTGTCAATCCCAAATAATGGCACAAAGCAACTAACTCCAAAACCGCACAATGGCCAGTATACCAAAATTTAATATACAAGTTAAATAATTTATATTCACATGTAAATGCTAAAAAATAGAAATTACCAGAAAATTGAAGGCATATTCACAATTAATAATCAAAAGTCGCAGTCTTAAACTAAACACCCAAATCAATAACAAAAGTCAAGGAATCAAATAAGTTTAAGCCTCTAAGGCTTGAAGTAACTAACATTCAAATTCATATATAAGTAATCCTTAATCATCTCCAAAATTGCCAAATCTCCTTCATTGTCACTTTCATGATTACTACATTTATAGATCTATTCCTCTTCTGCAAAGCTAGAATGGTCTATTTTTATCTTCCTTGTAAATATGGAGAAATGAATTGAACTCCTGACAAAAGCATCAGATGCAATAGGATCTTGAAAAAAGAAATTCATAATAAGAACGTTATCATTTTTTTACAGAAGGGAAGAGAATAGGGGTTGTGGGAGGTTTGCATCACCTACAATTTTTTAATTGATGATGTGACAATATTCATTTCTCTGTTTCAGAGTTATCCCTCCCTGGAGTAACTTGTGGCTTGTTGCTTCCATAGTCCTAACTATGGTTCTTCACATACTAATTTTGTATGTTCACCCACTGTCAGTTCTTTTCTCTGTAAGTGCTTTTTCTAAAGCAGTGATCCACATTTTGTTTTCTTGAAGTGATAAATCTGGCTATTTATCCCATTGATAAGCAATCAGTTATTTTATCACCATTTGTTTTGGCAGGTAACACCTTTATCTTGGGCTGACTGGATGGTTGTCCTCTATCTTTCACTACCAGTATGTAGTTTTATTCATCTTTCCAGACAGTTGTTTTTTTTTTTTTTGCCCTTGTGTCCTGTCCCTGTTCCAATATGTAGGTAGATAATTTCTTTAAATGAGTGTTATGGAAGGTGTAGTATGTCCTGAATTTTGGAGCAACATGCTTTTAACTTAAAACATTGTTATATATCATAATGACCTACATATGCTTGATTGCTGAAAGTTAGCAACACTGGTTAGGTAGCTTTCTCCATCTATGGAATTATTGGGAATGCTATTAGAAGCATTTATTTACTGTATCCAGTATCCACTGACATATGACTTTGTAGAGAGTCAGAGTACCATACTGACTTAAGTAATTAAATGACTAATGTATTGAGCATTTGCAGTTCTAATTTGTCAGGCTTGATCAGTAACTAAAAGTTGGCCGCAAATCTTAATGTGCACTTTTTTAACTAGATTATATGTGGTTTGATATCTTCTTTTGCTTTCTTTTGTATTATTTTCCTCATATTATGGCTCTAAAATCATGGATTCTCTTTGTTATTCATCCACCACCCCCTGCCAAAAAAATTAAAAAGAAAAAAAGAAAATAAAAACCACTAATTTGGTCCCTATGTGTTTAATTTGTTCTTGAATGTTAAGTTGATCGAATTTCTAAATTAGTGTCAAACTTCCTGAATTCCTCATCCTGATTTGTTTATATTGTATGATTGCCATACTATCCCTTTTACTATAGTATGAGGAAAAATAATTTATATCATTTAACACTCCAAATATCAACCATTCTTAAAACTTTAAGTCTCAAATTGGGGAAGAAAAGTGAGTTTTATGAACTGCAATTTTATCCTTTTACCTTGTGAATGATTGCCATTTTGGTATGGTAACCACATAACAAGATTATGACGGTTAATTTCAAGAATGCATCACATTAAAGAATTCCGCTATTTGTTCTAATATCAATGGACTTTAGAAAAAGTTGACAAATCTGTTTTTAGCCCCCTCCCCCCAAAGTTGCTTGTTAATTTTGATTATTGGGGGGTCTCTGCTGAGGTTGTGTTTTCTGCTAGATGGGGAGTCCTGCTACTCATCAATGTGTATTTTAATCCTTTGTTTTCTTATATCCAGGTTATAATTATTGATGAGGTGTTGAAGTTCTTCTCCAGAAATCCCATTGGTAATCATTCTTCCATCACGTTAAATTTTCACCTCAATCTATGGTACTAAGGGTTTGTTTAGTTCAAAAAAGCACTATCTATTTCCGTTAATCATTTTAACTAATAACTACAAAAAAGTGGTATCTTATTTCTACTTTGTTTTCTGTTTTCAAGTATTTGTACAAGAAATGGTCTGTATAAATATTTGAAAACAGGAAACAAAGTAAAAACAAAATGGAAAATTTGTAATTATCAATGAAAACTGGAAATAGAAACAAAAAACATTTTCTCAAACCAAAATTGATCATAAGTTTCTGTGTGGGGGAGATAATGTTCAATGTGGCAAGTTCTAGGATTTGTAGTCTCATGTTAATTGGAAATTAGCAATCTTCATGGAAAAATATTAGTGGGTACATTTTCAACAGTGCTTTGTCATGGGATCTATATAGCATTAAGTGATGTAACCAATACATCTATATAACATATTTTCCTTATAGCTGATGCGATGACTATTCCTCTGTTTTTAGGTTTGAGGTTCAGATTATGGTTCAGGAGGCCTGATTTGCTTCCTAAAAGAGAATTGCGAGATAAGTAAGATGTGTTGTACTATTTGAGCAAATTCTGCACTTACAGATCAGATGTTTCAGTGGTATCCTTGATCGGATCTAAATCATCAATCTCCATATGCATGTCAGTTGAGGAGTTAAAAAAGGTACCCTAATAGATACTGTATAATTTTTGGTTTTTTTTTTGGTAATATTTATATTGCCCTGCAAATGGCAGTGATGTAAAACAACAAAGTGTAGGTGCCTATAGGCAGTTACTATCTTCAATTATTCCTTTTTCTTCACAGTTTGTATTTAATCAATTTTGCTAGCATAAGTACCTAAAGGCACGCATTTGTGCTTGAGAATATTGCAATATGTGGTTTGTGTATCTTTAAACAAGTGGCGTAGAGATTTATGTCAAAAATGAGGGAAAACACAGGAGAATCAGAGAACAAAACTAGTTGTTTTGGTCACTTCTGTTCATCACTTGTCAGTTTTGTTGCATTAGATCATGTTTATCTTTTCAAGTAACAACTTTGCGAATATTTATGACATTCTATATAGAATGTGGTGGCACAGTAGATGATTCTATATTAGTAATTTAGTATAGGATTTGCCTTTAGACATCTACCAAAGATTAATTTCCATTCCGATTTCCTTAGGCTATATCAGATGTTCCCGATGGTTCTGTGGCAGAGTATCATGAGTTAATTCGTTGGGTCATATACTAGCCTTTGTTTTTATGGTACTATACAAGCTTTTATTATTGTCGTAGCTGAATGCTGCATGGTAAACGGATACCAACGTAGTAACTAGAGGAACTTATACCGGTTTCTCATTGTGAAAGTGCTTCATTTTTAATATTAATACTTTTGCAGTTTAACTGTTCCCACCTCGAGTATCCATTACTTTAAGAGGCCTGATTCGATTTGGGATGATTCTATGGCATGTGAACCTCTAGCTCGAGCTAACTTGGCAAGCCTTAAAGCATTTATATAAAAGCTTCATTATTGTCGTAGTTGTGTGTTGCATGGTAAATGCAAATCATATTTTTATTTATTTACCCCTGTATCCCACTAGTTGTTTATTTGTCATATCCTAGCCCTTGCTGTTGTCATGAGAAAATAAACACATTTATTCACTGAATGGCAAACTGCCCCGGTGAACTTGCTAGTTGATCAATGTTGACATAAATCATTTGCCCCATGCCTTGCGTCAGCTGGATATTCCTACTATTAGATATCCACCTACTGAACATTGCTAAACATTCTTCAGGTCTGTTCTTGTGAGCTGTGTCACCTGTAAGTAAATCCCTCAAGAATAGAGGTGAAGTTATATAGGCTATTTGTTGTGATTAATTGCATAGGCTATTGTTGCATGGGGTGAAGTTGTCAAACAGCGCTTACCTTCACAGTTGCAAATGTCATCCGATCCTCGTATATTTATCAATAATTAAGTGGAAGTGAGATCAATGTAACTTTTCAGATATATCTAGTCTGGTATCAGTTTCCAGTTGGGTGGGGAACACCTTGGTATTTGCCCATTGAAATACCATTGCCAAGAAAGGAGCCATATGTCAGGATTCCCACTTTTAACATAATTTGGTGTAATTGCCTTTATGAAAATGGAGCCATTGGCCAGTTTATGTTAACACTGAAGACAGTTATTCGCTTACACTGAGCAGTATACATAAAAATCTTGGCATGCATATTAATGATGGGCTATTCTGCTGAGATTTACATGATAATGGAAGCTGCCAAGGTTATTGTGCTCGAAAGGCATGCTATTGTTACAGCACTTCCATTTCCCTGCACATTCCTGAAGCACTTACAGCCAAATGATAGGTTATACTTATATGGTGCTCTCTGTTCTGCTAAGGCTTTAGGGGAAAATGACGCTCTTAAATGTGCCTTTCGAGTATGCACTATGCATTGCTTTGTGAACATCATCATCGTGGACCCAATAGGTGGTGACTATGGATGAAAAAAAGAAGAAAATAAGATAATTTTAGCTTGACCAAAAAAAAAAGATAATTTTTGCTTACTGGAATATTTTTGATAAAATAGGTATGGACTACCAATCGCACGGTCAATTCCGAGACCTAAATACGTAGATTGATCAATTTTGACCGTTGAATCTTGCGAAAATGTTTCAGCGGCAGAAATAGCCATGCCCATTTTTAAAAAGTCATATAATTTTATTTTTTAATTTTTCGTGTAAGATTCAATGATGAAGAATGTAGACTTCAAAAAAATAAAGAATGTGGAAGAAATAAAAAAGAATCTTATGATAGAATAGAATCAAAATACAAAGAAAAAAAAAATTTAATAATAAATGGATTTAATTGCACTTTGATTCTTTAGTTTCACCTAAAATAAAATAATAATCTAAAATTTTAGCTTTCTTTAAACCCTAATCCTATATCCTCCTAAAAGCTTCAAATTTTATCATATATTTATATCAATTTTTTTTACTTTTAAAATGATTTAATATCTTAATTATATCATAAACACAAATATTTGGATAAAAAAAATGAGAATATAAGGTTTTTAGGTAAATGGGACCATATTTACTTCATTTTATAAATAGAGATGTTTTATTTACTCGAGGAAAAAATTGGAGATCAAAATTATACATGGTCCAAATTAAAGGGTTTAAAACTTAAAAGTCTCAATGTAGAACTAGTTTGAATGGAATTCACTTCTTATTTCTACAAGAAACATGCTGGATAATATTCATCGTATTTTATTATTATTATTTTATTACGCACATAATGTAGTAAGCGAGAGCATACATTAAAAAAAATTAATCGTGATGCTACAATGTGTTAAGATTATATTTTTATGGGGGCAGAGTGTCAAGTTTATATTTAAGTAAAGTAATGTCAATCATTCATATATAATTAAGATTAATTATTTTTGTACTCATTAGATATGCCCTTTACATATTATATGGGGAGAGTGTGTAAGATTAGAGTGTGAGAGCATGAGAAGAACAAATATTGTCTATTAATATGATATAAATGGTTAAAGCTAAATGTAAGTAAAATTAATTTTAACCGATAATGTATGATTACATGATCAAAATTATTTCAATTTAATCATGAAAAAATTAAATTGAAGCTCCTTATAAGGAGATCAATTCAATATTACTTCAATCCAATGTATTATAAAGTGGATTCAATTAAGAATTATTATAATTATATTTAATCATCCAAAATTCTTCTGAAATAACATTCTCACAATCCTCTTCCATGTAAAATTTAACATGAAATGACCATGGCCCACGTCCATTATAACATAAGGCATCACATAGACATGCATAAATAACAATTATTGGTTTGTAAACAACAAGTTGAGTGGCATACTATGTTATTAGTCCCTGAAATTTTGGTCAACTTGGGTTTAGTTCCTAAACTTTAATTCATTGGTTTTATATCCCTGAACTTTCAAAAACCCGTAACAGTAGTCTCTGCCATTACTTTGGTCCGTTAAACCTGTGACGTGGCATGCTAGGCAATTAACACATGGTATACTAGGTAATTGACACGTTACAGGTTTAACGGACCAAAGTAACGGCAGAGACTGCTGTTACGAGTTTTTGAAAGTTTAGGGATATAAAACCAAAGAATTAAAGTTCAGGGACTAAAACTCAATTTGACAAAAAATTCAGGGACTAATAACATATTTTTCACTTATTAAAACAACAACAATAACGACAACTGCAGCACTGTAGTAGTAGTAGTTCAAGGGCTACATTACCACATAAGCTTGTCTACGTGGACCCTTATAAAAAGTCACGTGAATAAACTTATGATATTGACATGTGACTCCTGAACATATTTTGAAAAAAAAAAAAGACTCGTGAAAATATCTATTTGAAAATACAATACTAGCATTTATAATTTATTGAAGAAGAACATATGCTATTCGCCTAAACCAGTAGCCAAGCCAAAATTGACAGTCGTATAGAAGTATATACACATGAGAAATGGTATGTGTTAATGTGTACGTTGTACATATAGAGAGAAAAAGAGAAGTGTGAGATTTCTCGGTGATATAATGAGTAATGTAATAGAAAGAAATAAAAGAAAAATGTATATTGTATGAGTTATTGAATAAACGTGTTGTCAAAATATTAAACTCTACACATATAGGATTAAAAAAACATAACGGGTGTGGTGACTCATTATTTAATCAATCATTTTTAAGATAAGGGGATAATGCAATGTTGTTTATTTTTTATTTAAAAAATAACATATTTGATAAAATAATAATATTATTTAACAGTGAAATATCTTTAAAAATATACTTTAGGAAAAAGAAAGAAAGACATTGTAGAAAGAAAATAGATTATTTTGGGCCTATTTGATCGTGTTTTTTTCAAAAAATATTCTATAAGATAATTTTGAAAAAAATTTAAAAAACAAAATAAAAAGTTTATTTAGCAATATTAACTTGAAAACAATTATTGAGGAGAGGAAACAAAAAAATGCTTGATAAATTTATTTTGAGAATATATTTGCAAATGGAGAAGGTACACACAATAATGTTAGGGGAGTGGAAGGCACTAGCTACTAACAATAAAGAGTGATGAGGTGGTGGTAATGGAAATTGAAAAGTGTTGAACGAAGACAATGTTGGTAAAAAGTAATAAGTAGACATGCTAATGATGGAGGATACTAAACAGTGACGATGGAGGGTGTCAAGTGACCGTATCATTGGTGGAGGTTGTTAGGAAACAATGACAGTGTCAGAGGGTGTTTTGGCATTAACAGATGCTAGACGACATGGGACAATAACAAAAATATGAAAAAAAAAAAAAAGAGAAACAAAACAACTCTAAAAAGCTACACCAACATGTTGTTGATTCAGGCGAAATCTATTTGATTACCTTTAATGGTCTTGGCTTCGAGTTTTATGTATTAAAAATACATTGTCGAGAGTTAACCCCACCTTACTATGAATGTTATGGACTCGAATAGAAATGCCTCGTGCGGAGGAGATGCCTTTCATTTTCAATATGATAATAGTAAAATGTAAAATAAGATGGTTAATACAAGTGTTGAATGAATCAACTTTGATTTTTTTCACACCCGTTCATATTATACTCTCTTTTACACTCATGTTTTTCTTTCAATCTTTCTTCTTTTTCCTCATTACATCAGCTATTACATATCTCATTTTCTCTCATTTTGACTTTCTTTCCATTTCTTACCCTTACACTTTTCACTCATAATTTTTTACGTGTGAAACTATGTTTTTCCATAAGTCATAGGTTTCGCTTAACATGCACCAATATAAAAGTGGTGAAACTTTGCACCGGATAATTTTACCTTTTTATTTTAGGTTGTATCCCAATTTTTACAGTTTTGATTTTTTTTTCACACTCATTTTTTTATACTCCCTTTCACACTTACTTTTTTCATCTTTTTCTTTCTTTCCCGTCACATTAATTATCATATTTCTTATATTCTCTTTTTATTTCATTTTTTCTTGTATCTCTTTTTTCTACACTTCTCAACAAATTAATTTTGAGTGTGTTTTGAGTGTGAAAATAACTTTTTTCCATTTTTTTATTGCAAAGTTACCCAGACTACTACTCTCGCTTCCCTCTCTTCAAAACCTCTTCACCATTGTCTCTCATTTTCGCAACTTTCATCCCCCTCTGTTGCATCCTATTCCTACTAGGCATGGCAACAGGACGGGTCGGGGGCGGGTTTTGCTCTCCCCGTCCCCGCCCCCATAAAAGTCGAGGCGGGTTCGGGTTTGAAGATAGTGGGTATTAAATTATAAAACCCAACCCCATCCCCGCAGGTCCCCGTCGGGTTCGGGGAAACCCATGGGGATTTCACTTCTTTATTTTTCATTTTTTCTCTATTTTTTATAGCTTAAATATATGTTTTTAAATAAGTTATATATATCTAATATATTATAATTCAAATAACACGTAATATAAACATTAATAATCCTAAAAAACATAAGAAACTTAAGAACTATATTATATTTTAAGGAAAATATATAAGTTTACCTTTATTATTTAACCATTAGTATAGTAAAATTATTTAATTATTCTATCGGGGCGGGTTCGGGGGCAGGGGCGGGGCAGGTTCTTACACCCCCAAACCCGCCCCCGTCTCAGTTAAAGGCGGGACGGATTCGGGGTCGGGTTTTACTTAAACCCGGTCAAAGTGGTTTTCCCCATCAAAGTCGGGACGGGGATAAGTCGGTACCCGCGGGTTCGGGTTTATTTGTCATCGTCCTAGTAGTCCTTTAAGTGTCAGCTAATCTATTTTTATTCCAAAGTTCTTTTTGCTACAAAAATTGATACTCTTACCAAATACTATTGATACCGGTCTTTGGAGTAGCCCCCGGACAGGGACCCGACCCCAAAAAAAATTCAAAATATTTATTAACTATATAGTTCTCGTATAATTTATTTCATGAACTATTATTTTAACCCCCTAAATATTTTGTAGATTTCAAAATATTAAGTATTTTTTATAACTTTGCTATTTATCTTTATTTTTTCAAAAAAATATTTTTAGCTTTTTATTATTTCTTTTTTATATTAATTATTTTTTCTTGTTTAGAGATGATAGGATGATATTTAAAATTACAGATAAAATTTGATTAGAAATATTGTTTATAAAAAATTGATTAAAAATATTAGTCTATAAAAAGTAAAATGATTAAAAGGGGAAACATATGAGCATTACATAAAATAGAAAAGAGGGGGGGAAATATCATTAGGTAACATAATATGACATTAAAAAAGATTTTGTTTGACTTGAATTTGTGTTTTAGAATTACATGATAAGAAAAACTAAAAATTTTATTTGTAATTATCTGAATTAAATAGAAGATTTAACGAAGAGACATTTGAACTTCTAATACTCAATTCAACTTTAGATCTCAAAGACTCTTTTAAATCATTTGATATTAAAAAAATTTGCTTGTTGAGAAATTTCATGCAAATATCAACTTTTTAAAGCATGAGAAGGTTAATGGTTTCAATTAAGACATTATCATTATAATGTTTATCGGAACCCTAATTTAGGGAAAGTGTCCAATTTATCTTAGCTTTATCAATGGTTAGTTGAAAGTGGAAAAATAATGATATTTCCACTTACAGTAAATATTGAAAGAAATAGCTGAAAAGTTTAGCATCAATATATTAATAAAAAAATTTAGTATTACGAATGAAGATTTTTATTTAAATAAAATTTACTATTTTTAAATAAATTTTTTAAATATTTTTATCATAATTTAAAATATTTTATTCTGGCACCCAGAGATAAAATCCTAACTACCCGCTTATATTGATTTTGTAATATACTGGTTTTGTATAATATGGTATGGGACTAGCCTTGCCTTTTTGCTTGTCTTCCCTTTCCTTGCACCCGTGAGATTGAGAGTGTGTTTAGTAAAATTAGCTGAAAAGCTAGCTGAAAAGCTGAAAGCTTAAAGTTAGCTGAAATCTGAAAAGCTCGTGAAAGCTTAAAGCTCGCTGAAAGCTGAAAAGCTGTTGAATGTGTTTGGTAAAACTAGCTAAAGATGGTAAAATGACATATAAGGATAACATTAATTATTAAATAATAATAAGTGGATGTGATTGAAGGCTAAACTTGTAATTAATTTTCTGCTAGTAGCTGAAAATTGGAGTTTTTTAAAAAAGCTACCTCACCAAACACACCTAAAATGATTTTAGCTGCTAATTTCAACTTTCATCTGGCTAAAATGACTTACCAAACACACTCACTCTGAGCTCAAACACATTTATTAACTGAAATTTATTTAACTCAACAATTTCGGTGAGTTTTGACAACTCTGCTTCATTCTTCATTAGAAATAGAATAAACCAAGCCACATTAATTTATTTTGAACTCAACCCTCTATCAATATTTTTGTTAACGCTAGAAATAGTTGTATTAAAAAATTTAAACTTAATTAACTTATTTTAATACTAAACTAAATAAACACTAATAAACCAATCATCATCTGAATTCAACCATTTTCACAATTGTAGTACTCAATATTCTACTGTACTACCAGAAATACTGGTATCAGTATGACTAAAGTCAAATTTCCATAAAAGCATATATTAGCCAGCTTTAATTCTCTTTATTGTCAGAACCTACCGATCAAAATACTCGCTTCCCTCAAATTTTTTTTAAGACATTTCTTATAAGTTTTAGTGATTTTTTATAAAGTAAGCATTTATTAATATTTTTCTTATTTATTTTTATTATTTTTAATATATTTTTAATTATTAAATAATAGTAAAATTAATTAATAATATTAAATAAGAGTAAAATTAAAAAATTAAACTATTTTTTAAAACTCTAATAAAATTAACCACGTAATGATATCTGTATTCAATTAAGTGTATCTTATAAAAAGTATGGGAGAGAATGGGAGGGAGTAATAGTTTATTTATTTTACCGTTGCTATAGTATAAAAACCATGATTTTACATAATTAATTTTAAATCAACTCTATTTAACGTGTTTTGAAAAGCATACATTACTCATTTCAATCATTAATTTCTAGAACTAATTTTATTTAACCGTGAACTAAACTTAGACCGACTTTTTTATTGTACTGTTTCGTTCCCAACTGACCCATTCCTCCCAGTTTGAAGACTGACAAATTAATCATAAGTTTAATAATATTAATACTCTTTCGCCGTCTAGTCCCATTTTATTAACCGAAATCGACAAGCGCGTAAGAAGAAAATGTATAGAATAATTTTAAACTATTAAAAAGACATTTGAGGATAATGTAATAAAATTCACTGTACATAAAATCGTTCCTTTGAATGTACTACTACTACATCTAAGTTAAAAAAGATGAGTAAATCCTCTTTTAGTCACCGAATGATATGAATTCAATTATATTAATTTCTAAAAAATAAAAAATATTTTTCTTATTTTTAAAAAATAAAAAGTCATTTAATTTAATCCTTTTCATGCACTAAATTAATGTTTATATAAATTTTTAAGAATTACATTAAATGACTATTATCTTTTAACCACTAAATTAAATAAATTTTCATTTTTAAAAAATTAACATGATCTACTCCAAATTTTTCCGCAACCAAACACAAGAGTTTAATCGTTAAAAAATCAAATCAAATAAAAAGCAAATTACCAGATTGTAGAATGCTATATATCTTGAGATTACACATATAGAGATTGAATTTTTTTCCCCTTTTATGTGGGTTTAGAAAACAACACTTGATTTTCCAACAGCGTAGCTTCTACTTCTGGGATACGAATCTGGCACAACAGGAGCATCTCCATCACTGAAATCATAAGGCTTATCCTCATCGATCCGACCCATTCCAACACTCACCGATTTGGGCAACCCATTTGACGAAACGGGTTGTTGTTGCTGTTGCTGTTTGAGAACCAAATCAACATCGATTCTATTAACCAAAGTCCTAGCAGAAGCTGCTCTTACAAGCTCTGTATAATCCTCGCTACCATTGGACCTCGTTGTGGCTGCGCTGAAGCTTCTTGGCAAAGCAGCAGCATCCACAGGGCTGCTATAGTTCATGTTGTGACCACACTTTGTTATGCTTCGAACATACATATCCCTTGCTTTCCCTAAAACTCTTATGGGTGTTGTTATGAACCTCACGATCTTGTTCTGTTTCTGATCCTTCCCCTTCCTCATCTTCAAAATTCAAGAAATGAAGAAATGAATTTGGGGAAAGAGAGAGAGGATTGATTTTTGTAGTGGTGTGATAGGAAGGTGGGTATGAAAGTATGAATATAACACGGACTTTTTCCTAGCACACCACATCAGGAAGGAAACATTAGGATAAGAACAAAGCGTGGAACGTGTTAGCTTAGATTATTATATTATCATTATTATTATTGATGTTGTTAGTATTATACTAGTTTATATTTTTAATCAACGTGGTTGTTCAAACTTTTTTATTTCTTTCCATAATAGTAAAAGATGGCTTGTGGATTAGATTAGATTAGAAGGACCGGTGATATTTCAATTTTCAACACTTTTTTTGTAAAATAAAAGCAATATTATATATTATATATATGAATAAAAAAATTTCTATTTTTATGTCATATTAATGGATGTAATAATAATATAATGAAAGGGTGATGCACAACACGTTTTCGTATATACCATATAGATGTATTAATAATTGCTTATTATTTATTACATTTTATAAAAAAATATGTTAAAATATTTAATTTAATATCTATATATATAATTAATAAAAAGGATAAACGATGCAACTTGTGAAATAAAAAATATAAAAAAATAATAAACATGTTAAATGTAAATAATAGGTTTTCATTATATTTTTATTATTTTAATATAATAATTAGATTTTATGTATAATTATTGAATTACATATAAATGAAATATATATATATAGGATTTTTTGTTTTAATTTGCTATAATTCAAAATTAAATTCTTAGAAAAAAATATTAATTTATAAGGAAGTTGAATTATATTATAATTATGTAGAATGCTATTCAGGAGGATTTGTGTTGATATTATTCAAATTGCAAAGCTATCGCTTCCTTTTCTCCGTTAATGAAGTTAATATTTTGTAAGTCACTCAAATGCAAATCAATAAAATATTTGGTTTGTTATTTTTATGTGCTATTTTTTTAAATTTTATAAAAGAAACTTAAAATTATACTTTATAAAATTTTAAAAAACAAAAATAAAATAAAAAATAAAAATAAAAATCAAATATATTCCTATTGCAAACTAAACAAAAAATAGAAATAAAAATAAAAAATGAAAATGAAAACGCATTGATATACGAGTTGTTTAATTTAAAAATTATTATTTTAATGTGGGTTTCATAAGTTGAGTTATAGAATCATTTTTAAATAACTCAACTTGTAAAACTCACGTTAAAATAATAATTTTTAAGATAAACAACTCTTCTAAGTTCTGATCAACCCTCGTTAGAGATGATGTAATTCTTCTAATTTATTTACTCTTCTTCCTTAAAGGCGGTTCAATTGGGAATGAAAGTACAGTAGCGACTAACTCAGAAGTCAGAAGAATAAGCAAGAACACGCCTCTGCCTGCGTTTGAAAATTAAAGGATGATGACATCGATCGAACAAGTGTGAATTCAGTGGAGGCTTGACTCTTCAAGAACAAATAAAACCCCTACCATCCCATGTTGCCAACTAGTAATAGGGATATAATTTTGTTGTTGAAGCGTTTGTCATCACTTTCCAACTAACAACTAAAATCAACTGCTAGCTACTACAAATTGCCAATAATTGTAGCTAGCCGTCCTCGACCCATGCCATCACTATTCAAATTTCAACTTACCCTAATTATTTCTCCAACAAAATTAAATTATATTCATGTACGAGGAGGAAGATATATATTGGACACAACGCAACTCAAGATCACAGGCTGAAAAATAAATATTTACTAAAAATACAAAAATGTCTTATTCTAAAACACGAAACTTACCCAGCAATAATATTTAATAAACATAATAATCTTCAAATTAAGAGATTAGAAACTCTTTTCAGTGAAATTGCATAATAAAATAACAAAATAAGACGTCGACATTTATGTAGTAGTAGAAAAACAATTCCATCATTGACTAATTTTTTGGTCGAATTCCGTCATTGAATAAATCAACAATCATCAATTTATGGCAGTTTATAAATACTGTTTTGAATCTTTATTAATTTTTACCGAAATCAGAAGGGAGAAAACATTTTCTAGTTATCGCGTTATCATTGACTTCAAATTCAAACTTTTTTTTAACAAAAAAGTAGTATTTTAATTTCGGCCTAATTTTTACGTCAAATAAAAAATGCACACCCTCTCTATTGACCAGACACATCAATGAAATTTAATTCTCTTATAAGCTAATTCATTTTTTGTCAAAAAAATAAAGATTCAAACTCAAGTTTTCAAAGATAAAAGATACACATTTTTAATCATTAAGCAAAACCGACTCGGATCAATTATTCAAATTCAAACATAACTGACCCATGACTTGTCACCAAGAAAATAACATATTTCACAAATACAAGGTACCATTTAATAAATCAACATACAATATTAAACATAATATAAGTTATTCTTTAGAATTAATATTTAAAAAATTAAGGGTAAAATAACTTTTTAGTCCCCGTAAAATATCTAAGTTATGTTTTTTGTTTCTGGAAAATTTTTCTT
Organism: Sesbania bispinosa; assembly: GCA_026901365.1. Taxonomy (NCBI): domain Eukaryota; kingdom Viridiplantae; phylum Streptophyta; class Magnoliopsida; order Fabales; family Fabaceae; genus Sesbania; species Sesbania bispinosa. The sequence continues at coordinate 2,299,292 of QLOH01000054.1, read as the reverse complement.
TTTTATTTCATCCTTATAAAATATTTAAGCTATTTTTCAAGTCTTCGATATTGATTCTACTATTAATTGTGGATGTGTTGAACATTTATAATAGTGACCGAGAAGTACCCTGACACATTATATAAGAGTATTACACTCCTTAAACTCATTCAAAGAGTCAAATTTCATACTCTATTTGAACTAAAATTCTTTGTACATTTCCTCCTTCTTATATATCATAAACAATCTCTGAATGAGTTTACAGATGCTAACAATGTTATATAATGTGTCAGGGTGCTGCACATATGATTATTGTCTGTGATGAGCATTAGAAACATCCGCGTTTAAAAGTAAAATAACAACATGGACTAAAAAAATAACTTAAACATTTTATAAGAATGAAATAAAAAAGAAAAATTTTTCAGGGACGAAAATCAAAACTCAGATATTTTATAAGAACTAAAAAGTTATTTTACCCAAAAATTAATTATATAATTGAATGTTGAAAAAAAAAAATTTTGTTCGAAATGTTGAAAGTTGATTAATGGACTAATCCAAATAACTCCCAATTTGCATATGATACTTAATTTTTAGCTTCGGTCGAACAAATGATTGAGGCCCAAAAACAGAACAGCCCAAAAGAGGAAAAGAAAACTGAAAAGCATTGGTGGGATGACGCGGTTTCGCTGATAAGAGATAAGTAAAGCAAGTGACAACGTGGCAGCTTCCCAGCCCAATTTTTTCCGTATATTTTTTTGAAATTAGAAAAGATCTCCTCCACAGACTGACAGACCACACCACCTTCTATCAATGCCAAGCTTCAGAATGAGAGTTCAGACAAACCCAATCTATGAACTAAAAGCATTGTGCATATTGATGAAGGAACGGGATCTCAACATTGTCGTTGCCACAGTCACAGTACTGCTTGTGATGCTATCATTGCTATGCACTACATCTGGGTCAACCACAATCAGCAACCTCCACCCTTTGATTCTAATACCTGGCAACGGAGGGAACCAACTAGAAGCCAGGCTAACCGATCAGTACAAACCCTCCAGCTTCGTATGCAACACATGGTACCCTCTTTTCAAGAACAAGAAAGGATGGTTCAGGCTTTGGTTTGATTCCAGTGTCCTACTTGCTCCTTTCACTCAATGCTTCGCTCACCGCATGACGCTTCACTACCACCCACAACTTGATGATTACTATAATACCCCTGGGGTTCTAACCCGAGTCCCTCGCTTTGGTTCCACCTACTCCCTTCGTTACCTCAATCCTCGTCTAAAGTAAGTTTAGTCCATCCTTAATAGTCTTTTTTTTTTTTTTTTTCTTTAAGCATGAATACCCAACTGTGAATTTAAATGAGGTGGTTGATAACATATTTAGTTTAACGTTGAAACGTGCTAAACCCTGTTCAGTAAAATTAGTTGAAAAGTTAGTTCAAAGTTAAAAAATTAAATCAAAGCTGAAAAGATAACCGAAAGATAAAAGCTAGCTGAAAGTTGAAAACTAGCTGATTTAATTGAAGTTGTTTGGTAAAACTAGCTAAAAATAATAAAATGACGTATAATGACATCATTAATTATTAAATAATAATGAGTGGGGTGGTTTGAAAATGTGAGCTTTTTTTAAAAAAAAAACTACCTTCAAGTAGTTTTTCAAGAAAAATTAGTAGCTAGTCAAAAAAGCTACATTACCAAACACAACTGAAATAATTTCAGCTACTAATTTTAAGTTTCAGCTAATTGAAATGGTTTACCAAATACACTCTAAATAGAGTCTTCTTAAGATTAAATGGGAATTTAATCATGGAGTAGGTAGAAAGTGATGAGGTGGTTAGGTAAAGTCTTCTAATGAATAATGACACTCCAACCCATGAATTTGCATAGACTAAGAGTAAGTTTGATTTAGCGTTAAAATGTGTTAAACTCATTTTTGTAATGTTAGGAATAATTGCGTTGGAAAATACAAACTTGAGTTTGACTAATTTTAATCCAAATCAAACACACGTTAACTAATGTTTGGTGCTTAATAATCTATTTTACATGTATTTTTATTATAACTTATCATTAGTTATTTAATGGTACCTTAATGTGATATATATGTATAGGCATATTACCGAATACATGGCATCCCTGGTAGATTCATTAGAACAAGTTGGTTACATTGAGGGGGAAACTCTGTTTGGAGCGCCCTATGATTTTCGTTATGGTCTAGCTGCTCCAGGTCACCCATCTCAAGTGGGTTCCAAGTTCCTGAATGATCTAAAGAATTTGGTAGAAGAAGCAAGCATTTCAAATGGGGGGAAACCGGTAATACTGATCTCCCACAGCTTAGGGGGTTTATTTGTCCTTCAACTCCTAAATCGAAACCCCTCCTCTTGGCGCAAGAAATTTATAAAACACTTTATAGCTCTCTCTGCTCCTTGGGGTGGTGCTGTAGACGAAATGTTCACTTTTGCAAGTGGCAATGCCCTTGGAGTGCCCCTAGTGGACCCTTTGTTAGTGAGAGATGAACAGAGAAGCTCTGAGAGTAACCTTTGGCTTTTGCCTAATCCTAATGTATTTGATCCTAAAAATCCATTAGTGATCACTCCAAATAGAAGCTATTCAGCGCATGACATGGTTGATTTTCTCAAAGATATTGGTTTTCCTGAAGGGGTTTATCCTTATGAGACTCGGATTCTGCCTTTGATTGAGAAAATTGAAGCACCAGAAGTGCCTGTGACTTGTATTATAGGGACGGGTGTTAGAACAATGGAGAATTTGTTTTATAGGGATGGTGATTTTGATCAACGACCCGAAATTAATTATGGGGATGGTGATGGAACGGTGAACTTGGTCAGTTTGTTGGCGCTTCAGTCACAATGGAAAGATGAGAAAAATCAGTACCTGAAAGTGGTTAAGATTGATGGGGTGTCTCATACTTCAATACTAAAAGATGAAGTTGCACTTGATGAAATAATAGGTGAAGTTAATAGAATTAATTCTCATGTTCAGCATGGTATAGCCAACGGTAATGATTTTCCTACACCAAATGTACATTGGTGTCTCTTTTTACTTTTTTTTATTTTTTAATTTATTTTTAATTTTCTCTTTGACTCTTTTTTTTTTTTACATTTTTAATTTACTTTTCACTTTTATTATTACATTCACTTTTATTTACCTGTCTTATAACAAAAAAATATGAATTAATAAATATAAAAATATGTTTATTTACATTAAATTTATTATGTTTTTTTAATATACCATATATTTCTCTATTTTATTAATTTATATTTTTACTTATTATCTCTCATATTAAGAGTAAAAGTATAAAAAAAACGTATTTAATACTTTCTTAGATTTCTAAATGTAATAGATAAATAGAAATGAAAAATATCTTCAAATGGAATAGATAAATATGAAGAGATGTTTTTACTTTTTTTCTTTTTGCACAAAAAGGACAATAGTAGTGATGGACTAAACTTACATGATTTCAAAACATAAGTGATTCAAACCAATGATTTTAAATTTTAGGGACTAAAACCAAATTCGGATCATACCTAAGGGACTAAAACATATTTAACCCATATAAATATCATAGAAAATAGTTAAGTGACATTAAATGTATGATTAATTATGCATCCTAATTGGTTAAAGTTAAAGTTACCTTAAATAATTATCAAATTGAAAATATTTTACTTTATTAATATTAAATGAAAGAAGGAGCCATGTGACAGGTCCTTCAAACTGATGGATCAAAGTGAGATCATATATCACAAATATCAATGTACACATTTATAACTAAGTCTATGTACAAATATGGTCATTTATTCTACCAGACCGGTTAATCATAAATAACAGAAAATGTGGCTAAGTGTGAGTTTGTACGTGGTTAAATGAAATCCTCAATTGATTAACATAAAAGTTACTTTAATTGATCGTTCAAAATGATAAATATTAAAATTTTATTATAACTTAGTGTGTGTTTGGATTAGCGTTTGCAAACTTGAGTTTGAATGAACGTGAATTTAGTAAACATGATTTATGATAAACTTGAGTATGAGTAAACATGATTTCATGTTTGGATATTTTGCTGCAAACGTGAGTTTAAGAAAGTAAACATTGAGGAAACTCAAGTTTCATACTCAGAAGCTACAAAAACCTGCGTTTTACAAACTCAAGTTTCAGAACTCAAACGTGCGTTTTGATCAATGGAGCCAAACAACATGAAAAAATATGCAACGTAAATTTACTCTTAGAGACATTCACAAACGTCAATCCAAACAATATTTTTGTGCCAGGCGCCATATGCATATCAACCTTTTACGTGGATGAATGGTGCAATACCTCCACCCAATCCACGTTCTGTTCTTACTTCAGCGTGTCAAAAATTGTCTTATTATGATAATTTGCTTCTTTTCCACATTATTTTAGTAATTTATTATTTTTTTATACTTTTTTGTTCAGAAAGCCTAGTATCTTATTAGAGGTGTCCATTAAATTGTATGAATGTATATAATAAGAAAGACAAAAAATCAAGATAATTAATGAAAAAAAGAATAAAGTAAAAGAAAGAGGTGAAAATAAAAAGAGTGAAAATTTATTCGGTCGTGTAAAGGTTATAAATTATTTTTGGTACCAATAAATATTATTTACCATGTTGATAAGTACGATTTAAATTTATCTATATTTAATTAGTATTAACTAATGCCATATGAATCAGACCTGACAATAATAGTAAATTTTAACATTGTGCATTTCAGACATCCACTAAAACTAATTAGTTTAATCACCAATGTGCAGTGTAGTGTTGTTTAATTGCAAAATTTACATGAGTTAACTACAAATTAGGGGTGAACATGGGTCGAACCAAGCCAACCTGATCCAATGTCTTTGGTCCGGGTTAATTAGGTTAATTGGGTAAAAAAAAATGATTTAATTGGTTCGGATATCGGGTTGAAATTTATTCAACATGAGATACTCGACCCGGCTCGTACTCTTAATTAAAAAGAAAACTAAAGTAAACAATGGTCAGCCAATCCAGTAGACAGTAACCTAGCCTAGTAGACACAACATAACCCCTCCCTCTACCTCATAGTCTCACATTGCACAACTGCATGCACCACCCCCTTCCGACCCAAACCAAATGTCACAAAAAAACCACAATATGTAAATCACATTTCCCCCCAAATCTCACTGTCATAACCTTTACAAAAATCACCAAATCTCGCTCTGCCTTCGTCCGCCCCATCCCAAGGCGACGTCGTCCCCTCATTGTCCGTATGCCAAGCCAGCGTTGATATTCGTAGTCAATCCAACTCCCGAGCTTGGTTCTGTGTATCTGGAAAAAGGTTCGTCTGTCATCGTTTTCTTCTATTTTTTAGAATGGGTTTTTTTATCTCGAAAAGGATTCTTCACTATTATGCTTCTGAATTCTAATTATCTTGATTTACTTGTATATTTTTCTCCCTATTTTTTTGTCTTTTCTCATTATGTGTTAAGAGATTGTTATTATCATTGTGTTTTTCACTTGAAGTAGACAAAGTGCAAATTGTAGACAAATTAGTTTCTCCACATTTTTTACCCATTTTCCTAATTGTTTTTTTTTTTTAATTTTGTTTGTTTTCCCTTACAATCTAAATACCCAAATCGAATTTATCCAAACATAATCGGTTTGATTCGAGTCGAGTCAACTCGCTAACAAAATGTTAAACTTGATCCGACCCAATCCGACGAGTGTTCTCGATTCGGTTCACGAAATTGATCTAACCTAAATCGACCTGATATGTGAACACCCCTACTACAAATTAGAGTTATACTTAGTTTTACTCTATATTAACAAATTGCAATGGCTCCAAAGTAGCCAAAGTCAAAAAATAATTAAAAATTGAACCAGCCCATTTGATTTGGTTTATATTCATTGCATGGGTAACCAAGTTGACTTATTGTGAGTATTGTCAAAAAGAAAAAAAATGACTTCTCGTGAGTAGGGTTGTAAACAGGGGCGGAGCTTCTTAGTAGCCAAGGGGAGCCATGGCTCCCCCAAACTTTTTCAAAAAAAAAAAAATATATATATATATATATAATTATTAAAAATAATCTATATTTTCCTTATTACTAATTAGATTTTTTATAATATTTTAAAATTTTATACTATCATCTAAAGATATTTTATCACATTGTTTAATGAGTATAATACTCATGTGCTATTAAACTCAATAATAACACTCTCTTCATCCTAAATTTCTTGTTATTATAATATATTATGTTTCAAAACTTTTGTTGTTTTAAAAGTCTAAAACTAATTAATTCTTTTTTAATTATACTTTTATTTAATATTACTCCAGCTAACAACTCATGTTTCATTTTCTCTCTCTTAAAATAGTACATTTGTTCCTATTTAACTAGCCACTAAGAGAAAAAAATACACTGATTAAAAGATTTAATCATTACTCTTATTTTCATAAAAAATAAATTTTAAACTTTCTATTTTTCTCTTTATCTCTCTTAACATTTTTTTAGGTCTCATTAGTGTTCAATAGTGAGTAATTTATTATTACATCATAATTAGTATAAGGGTAAAATGGGGAAAAGTCATAATTAGTATAAGGGTAAAATGGGGGAAAAGTGTAACTATTATTGCATTGGTTTTGTAAGTGGATAATTAAATATGAATAATTTTTTTCTTAAAAAATAGATAGTTAAATAGGAATAATGCATTCGGTCTTTATTATATATCATCTCTCTTTATATTTCAAATGCTCTACAATGAAATAGATGAAGTATAAATGGGGTATTTTTAGTAAAAAAATGTATAAATTTAGACACATTTAAAATTACCTTGATTTGTGTGCATAATCTTAAATAATAAGAGTTTTATAATGAAGAGAATAAGACAAAACATCATTAAATGACAATGTAAAATTTTACATCGACAATATACAACTATTAAGTTTAATTATAATAATATTAAATATTTAATTTATCAATTTTTCTAACATGTACAATATTGCACCGGATAATAAATCAAAAGTGGAAAGATTTTATTAGAAAATGTAACATTTGATATTACCAATGGATTAACTGTTGTGAAAGTTACATTTTCTAATAAAAATTTTCCACTTTTGATTTATTACCGTGTGCAATATTGCACATATTAAAAAAACCGTTAATTTATATATTTATTAAACTATTATTTTGGCTCCCCAATATTTTTGTTCAAGCTCTGCCACCGGTTGTAAATAAGTTGAGTTATTTGTGACTTATTTAATCTTACTTTATTAAATTTTTTATTAAGTTTGATTATTTTGTTAAACAAATAAATTCAAATTGCTTAAATGAGAAGGCCAACCTTTATAGACTGAATATTAAACTAGTATTTTAACTATTCATGCAAAGTACGAAATAATATTCTTATTTTGTTGATACTTTTATGATAATTCTAAAACTATTAAATACAAAAGATTATACGTCTTAAATTTCAAACAAAAATATATTAAAAATAAGGAGATTATGATATAAAAATTATGAATGTTAGTATTTTTGGGCCTCAGCTCCGTCTTTTATAAAAAGATATATATTTTAAACAAAAATATTTAAAGGATATTGAGAGATTCAAACTATGTTGATATGTATGGCAAAACGAGTCTGACATGTTAGGCCAGTTCATTTAACCCATTATTTTTCATGGGTTGGGTTAGGAATACAGAATACTCAATTCCTCAACCCGTTTAATCAGACCTGTGCCCATTCAAAAGTTAGTTTTTGATTTTTAATCCATTTTTACTAATCTTTTAATTTGTTAACTTTTATTATTTTTTACAATTTTTTCTATTTTTCTTTTTGGGAGCGTCAACCCATCAATCGATTTTATTCGTCCATAAATTTGGGCTAAGATTTTCAACCCATTTTCATTGATGTGTTAGCCCGTCTAAGCCCCATTAATTTTTTTATGGATTGATCACAAGTCGGGATGAATAGTTGGTATTACCACCCTATTCAAGTTTTTTTATAGTAATAATAAAAATTTCTAAATTTTTAAAATAAAATGAAATAAATTCATATGAATTCTCTGTAAATCTGAGAATAAATATGGAAGATTTATTTGTTGTGACTCAAAGATGTTATATAGGAGTACATATTAATAGTTCAAGAATAATTTGAGAATACAACCTTTAGAGTTATAATTTTATTTATTATGTTTATCCATAATTTTATAAATACCACCCTGAGAGTTATAAATACTTTCAACAATTCATATAACATTATTTTATCCATTTATCTCTCAATATATCACATCACTCATCATATTCCATAATTCTTTCTCTTTTTTCTCTCCCTCTCACCATTATATTAGTTATTATACACCATTGATGTGCAAATAACATTTCTCAATTCGTGTGAACCTCAAACAACATTATCAATATATATGGTGTTTGTTTTTATAGTTGGTAACATTAATAATCAATTATGTCAGAATTGGTTTTAAATCACTTTCATCTAACGTGTTTCATAAATCATGTATCATTCATTTACAACCATTGATTTGTTAATTCTATCAAAATCAATTATACCTAACTATAAACTAAATGGTCATATATTAAACTTATATACCGACAAATTAAAGGGTGTGCTATAGCTATTTTTAGTTCATTTTCTTCCTTTGTAAAGCACTCCATAACCCATCTCATAGGTACAGATTAGTGAAGTTTATTCAGAAAACACATTACTTTAACAACAATGATTTTATACACCCCAAAAATTCTGACACTTGTTTAATATCAGTCATCTCTTTTTTATTTTCCTATTTAATTTCCTGATACATTTCATTACTCATCATATTTGTTACTTTTTATATTTTCTCTTTACGTTTCTATCTTGTTATATACACTCCATGGGATATATCATCCTTAGCTGTCCAACTCTCTCTTACAATAGTGACTACATATCTTAGCTAAGATTATCTACAAAATGAACTCGTAATGAATAGTGTTAGTTAATTTCTAGCTATTTAGTAGCCAATGCTGCTGGAGAGACCAGATACCTAAAGAGAGTCCTAATGTTTATCAACTATTGTTCTTACTTTAAAACAATTAATTAAAGCTAACAAATGATTATCTTCTTTTTTTTAATAACTTACTCCATCTAGTCCTTTTTGTATGAAATAAAAATGTGAATTTTTGGGTCCGAAGTATAAGAAGTATAGTACAATTTTCAATTGAGAATACTTGTACCCTTAAGCAATTTAGACCAATTAACTTATGCAACGTTTCATATAAAACTATCTCTAAAGTGATTGCTTCTAGGCTTAAATCTGTCATGTCTTTACTTATTAGCCTGACCCAAAGTAGCTTTGTGCCGAATCGTTTTATTGGTGACAATATTATCATTACGCAAGAAGTCATTCATTCTATGAGATCTAAAAAAGGTAAGAAAGATTTTATGGTTATAAAGCTTGATCTTGAAAAAGCCTTTGATAAACTGAGTTGGAAATTCATCAAGGAAACCCTCCTAGATTGTGGTATCCCTTCTTATCTTTACAATGTTATTCTGCACTGTATTTCCTCTCCTCAAATGTAGGTCATTTGGAATGGTGAATTAACATAAGCTTTTTGGCCGCAACAGGGAATTAGACAGGGAGACCCCATCTCTCCCTACATTTTTATTTTATGTATTGAGAGACTTTCTCATTTAATTTCTGGTTTGGTGGATCAGGAACTCTGGCTCTCTATTCAGTTGGCTAAAAATGGTCCTAAGCTGTCCCACCTTTGTTTTACGGATGATGTGGTGTTATTTGCTCGCTGAAGCTAGCTTGAGCGAAGTTAATGTGATATCCAGTTGCTTGCAGCTTTTCTGTGACAGCTCCGGCCAATCCATCAATAAGGATAAGAGCCGAATCTTCTTCTCCAACAATGTGAATAATGATTTAAAGAAGAGCATCAGTCATGCCTTTGGGATTCAAAGTACCGAGAATCTGGGCAAGTATTTGGGTGTCCCCCTCCTTCATTCTAGGACCTCCCATCTTCATTATAATCACATTACTGAAAAAGCCTAGCAAAGATTAAGCTCGTGGAAGATAAACTCCTTATCTTTTGCGGGGAGAATTACCTTGGCGAAATATGTGCTTCAAGCCCTTCCCTCTTACACTATGAAAACAGCTAGGCTTCCTCAATCCACATGTGCCAAGCTTGATCAACTTACTAGAAGCTTCATCTGGGGTGAGAATAATAATAACAGGCGCATTCATACTGTGAGTTGGGACAAAGTCTACCTTCCAAAGCTTTCTGGAGGCCTTGGTCTTAAACCCTCTAGGCTTATCAATGACGCATTTTTGATGAAAATCAATTGGAGGCTCATCTCTAATAAGGAAGATCTTTGGGCTCAAGTGATCAGGAACAAATATGGCTGTGGTTCGGGTTCTATCCCCATGATTCATTCCCGTCCTTATGCTTCTAATCTTTGGAGGGGGATGTGTTCTGTTTGGTCTGAGGTTCAGCAGCAGCTTACTTGGAGAATTAAATCTGGCCAAGATACCAATTTCTGGAAGGATAGGTGGATCCCGTCCTTGGAGCCCCTTAATAATCTAGTTGAATCTGATATGATTGATAACTTCTCAGCAAAAGTCTCGGATTACGTTGGAGATGATGGAAATTGGGATCTGCTTAGATTGAGGGGCGTCCTTCCTCCTGACATTTTTGCCAAAGTGCAGGCCTTGGCTCCTCCGTCTTTTGATAAGGGGCAGGATCTTATTACCTGTGGTAATAGTCCTGATGGCTCCTTTACTGTTGCCTCTGCATATTGTCACCTTGTTGGAATCAATAATCTGACTCAATCTCGAAGATTCAAGCTTATTTGGCAATGGAATGGTCCCCAACGAATAAAGACCCTTTTATGGAAAATTGCTCACAATGCTCTTATTACAAATGTTGAACGATGTAGAAGGCATTTATCTGATAATGCAAAGTGTTTTAGATGTTTAGATCATGATGAGGACTCCCTTCATATTCTGCGCGACTATTGTTTTGCCAAGAAGCTTTGGTCCCATTTCATTCCTGGCAGCCTCTGAACCGATTTTTCGCGCGCTGATCTTCCAACTTGGATTGAGGATAATCTCTGTAGCAATAAAATGGGTTTTCTATAGCCTACTGGTTGCTAATCTTTGGTGTGGTTTTAGACCAACTTTGGTTTGAAAGGAACAAGCTTGTCTTTGATAAAATTGCCTCCTCTGATGATTCTGTTCGGAAGCGGACACTTTTTTCCATTGATGAAATTAAAAATGCTTACGGTATAGATAATTCTATCAGACAAGAGAGAATTATGAATCCTGACATTTATATAAAATGGATTCCTCCTCCTCCTCATAGCTGGCTAAAGATCAATCTGGATGGTGCAGCTGATCACTTGAATAAATTAGCTGGCTGTGGGGGCGTTCTGAGAGACTGTTTTGGAGTCTTTCAAGGGGCTTTTTCTGCTTTCTTGGGTGACTGTTCTATTATGATGGCTGAGCTGCACGTTATTTTGTTTGGTGTCAAATTGGCCATTAATACTATGTTTGGTGTTATTAGGGAAATAGAGAGAAGAGAAGTGAAAAGGAGAGAAGTGGGAAGGAGAGAAATAGGTGTGAAATGAAGAGAAATAGTTTGTTTGGTGTGAGAGAAATGAGTGTGAAATGAAGAGAAATAGGTTGTTTGGTATGAGAGAAATGTGTGTGAAATAAAAGAAAAAAGATTTTTGAAATCGATTTTTTCATAAAAAAAATCGATTTTATTGATCCATAATCTATTATGGAACAATAAAAATCGATTTTTTATGACAATGGGTAACATTTGGGACAAAATAATCGATTATCCGTAGTCGAAAATCGATTTTTTTAGATGAAAATCAATTTTCTATAGATGAAAATCGATTTTCACCTGTGGTCAGCTCCATTTTTCTCCTTTTCACGGCATTTTGGTGGAGAAATAACATGAGTGTGTCCCACTCATTTCTTCTCACTTCCACTCACACCAAACACAGAGAGGAAGTGGATTTCTCTCCACTTCTCTCCTCCTCCCTCCATTTCAACTACACCAAACGAGGGCTAAAAGAAAGCTTTTCAAGGTGATTTTCGAGTCTGATTCTAGCACTGCAATTTGCTTCATCCAGTTTGGTTGCAACCAAGCCCATCTATGTTCTCCCTTGGTTGAGAATATTCGCAAGTTGGTTGACTCTATCCCTAAGGTTGTTTGGAGCCACACCTGGCGTGAAGGAAATTTCTTAGCTGATGCCTTTGCTAATCATGCTATTAGATATCAAGATTTTTATTTAGAATTTAGCCTTGCTCCCTCATTTGCCTCTTTTGTTCATCTTGCTGATCTTTATGAACTGTGTATAGGCGTGGCAGTAACTGTATTAGTATTCTGTAATCTTCTTTCTTGGGGCTTATGCCCCCGTAATGCAACAAAAAAAATATACCTAAAAATATACTAATTCAATGAATTTGTTATACTCGTGTCCGAACTTCTAAGTTGAACTTGGAAACCTGGAAAGTTGAATTCCTCCGTGACTTCCTTCACGGATATATAGGAATAGGGAAGTAGCAAGTGAGGGTTTCAAATTTCAAAGGCTTCGTGCGAGGCACCCCTCGGTTAGTGCCAACTAAATTTTGACTGCATTTATTAGTATTTACTTTTGTTTAGATTTAATTTTAGAATTCATTCTTTGTTTGGAGGCATCCTTTGCCTTTCTGGCAGTTGGTGTTGACCACTTTTGACGGAAAGAGAAAGAGGGGCATGCCCTCGTGCACTTTGCTTCATCTTTCTTGTGGCCACGGATTAAGGTGCATCCTCTCTGGCTCTGCCTCAGTTCTCGATATATTCATCTCTAATTTTGTACATAAAGTGGTGAGTCTAGACCGAGAGAGTACCTAAAAACGACGTCGGTTTAGCACACTCTGTGTCTGTGGCTGTGGTAATTCCCGTCTTTGTCCTGTAATTTCTGTTAATTATTCGATTGGTGGCATCTGCTTACCTTTTTTACCATCTGTCCCAGCTTGAGTCTTCGAGTTCAACATTGTCCCTCGTCTGGTCCACAACTTATGCATAGAGAATAGAGAATCAAGCTTTTCTATCGGATAAAAAAGAGAAAAAGAAAAAGAAAAAGAAATATAGAACTGTATAGCACCGTGTTATTAACTGAAAAGTTAAAACCATACATAAATGATAGATACACGTGTGCTGTAGACTAGCTGCCTCATCACTAGATACACGTGTTGCAGAATTGATTTTAAAGCGTGCATCATCCATCTCAACCATTCATTTCTAGAATCAATTCTACTCAACTGTAAACCAAACGACCCTTACTTACTCTTATTAATTAATTAAAGAAGCAATCATTTCTACCCTCTTAGCCTGAAAACACAAATACTACATAACACAGCTTTTTCTTCCATCTCTATTCCTACCAACTTCTGTCTATGTTTTGGTATGTAGTGCATTACATTGAGCTTCTGCAACTGTTCTTGAAGCCTTGCAGTTGCATTTGTATTTTGGTCTTCTCTTCAAACATAGTATCATTCTTCCCTTTTTATTTGTCTTATTAAATTAAATGATGCTCCGGGGTTGATGATATCTTACTTTTGTGGAGCTTGAGAGAGAGAGAGCTTCGGTATTGGTGATGAAAATTAAGACTCAATCATGTTGCTCATGATGAATAACCGGAGGACTACTTTTTTGACCAAAGAAAGACATCACAGTTTTTAAAAACGGAAAAGGCAAAGTGTGAAGGAAAAAGGTTATCCCTTTGAGCACCCATTTGGCCATTCTTCCTTTTTTGCCTCTATCTTTCTTTATTCATTGCTTCCATCTTCCTTTCCTTTCCTTTCCTTTCCTTTCCTTTCCTTCTCTTTCCTTTCCTTTCCAATTCCACCTCCCCCCCACGCTTCTTATCCTTGCGGATTCTTCAATTCTAAACAATGCTATCTAAAGGGACAAGAGAAGGGGATGAGAAGCTAGGAGCAAGCTTGAAAAGTGGTGTCAAATTGGATCTGAAGATGTTGATTGAGGAGCTGGAATCAATTGATGTGCCCTCAGTTTTTATCTGCCCAATTTCTCTTGAGCCAATGCGAGACCCTGTGACCCTTTGCACAGGTCAAACCTATGACAGGGCCAATATTCTTACATGGTTCTCTCTAGGTCACAATACTTGTCCCACAACAATGCAGGAGCTTTGGGATGATTCAATCACCCCCAACAGGATTCTCAACCAGTTCATTCTTAACTGGTTCTCTCAGAAATACTTAGCCATGAAAAAGAAGCTAGAGGATGTGCAAGGAAGAGCCTTGGAGCTCTTGGACAAGCTCAAGAAGGTAAAGGGTCAAGCTAGAGTTCAAGCTCTTAAGGAACTTCACTACCTTGTTGATTCACATGCATCTACCAGGAAGACAGTTGCAGAAAAAGGTGGACTTTCTTTAATTTTTTCTTTCTTGGGTCCTTTCACTTCCCATGCTGTTGGGTCTGAAGTCATTGGGATTCTTGTGAATTTGGATTTGAGTTCTGAGTTGAAGAAAAATCTGATGCATCCAGCCAAGGTATCTTTGTTGGTGGATATTATGAATGAGGGAACCATTCAGACAAAGATGAATTGTGCTAAATTGATTGAAATGTTGCTGATGGAAGGGAATGGGTCAGAGAGTGAGACCCAAGTTGTGTCAAGCTTGAGTCTTTTGGTTGGATTGTTAAGACTAATAAGGGATCAGAAGCACCCAAATGGGGTCCTAACTGGACTCATATTGCTCAAAATTATATGTTCTCATGAATCAGTTAGAAGCTCGGTTGTTAGCATTGGAACTGTGGCTCAATTGATAGAACTTTTGCCTATTTTGAACAATGAGTGTTTAGAGATAGCACTACATATTCTTGAGGTGTTGTCAACCCTTCCAGAAGGAAGAGTGGCTTTAAAAGAATGTCCAAACATTATACCCAATGTAGTCAAGTTGTTGATGAGAGTCTCAGAGAGTTGCACACAATTTGCATTGTCAATATTGTGGGCTATCTACAAACTTGCCCCAAAAGAATGTGCTTCTAAGGCAGTGGAGGCAGGGTTGGCGGTGAAGCTACTTCTAGTGATTCAGAGTGGTTGCAACCCAGTGTTGAAGCAGAAATCTGCTGAGTTTTTAAAAATGTGCAGTCTTGATTACTCTACTAGTATCTTGATTTCTAAGTGTATGCTTACTACAACAATACAATGAAACCCAAGAGAAATTTGTTTATACTTGTACTTTTTAGTACACCCAACTCTGTTTCTTCTTCTTTGGTGCCATTCTTGAGTGTACAATACAAGAATTTTATATTTTATAAAGAAATATACAATGGATTTTCTTTTCCTTTTTAAAGGCATACAGAGGATATTCTTTTCTTTCTTAATATAGAACAACTACAATTAAGTGTTAATACTTACGAACCAACATCCCAAAAGTTTAAACTAGTTTAAACTGTTAGTTGAGAATATACATGAAAGAATTTATATAATATATTTCTAACATTAATTTAACTAGTTGGTTAGTTAGTGTTGGCTGGTGATTGAAAATCAGCATGAAGCTGGTCCATCCATCACATAAACATGAAGTTGTATGTCTTTAAAATCGATGAAATTGTTCAAAGTAGAGTTGTAAGATCATAAAAAATGATAATGCTATGGTCCAGTTTATGCTAGGAAGAAATCAAGCTGTTAAAAGAAGAAATAGAGTAATCTGTTACGCGCTCCACGCTTCACTTGCGCTAAAGCGTAAATATCAGATTTACTTTATGTTTTCTGCGCTGAGCGCAGATGAAGAGCAGCTGCCGGATTAGTTTTATATTTGTTTTCAGATTTGATTTCAAATCAGATTCCTTCCAGATTTTAGATTGCTTTCCCACGTCTATAAATAGAACATTTTGCAAAGATCAAAGTAGCTTTCGGAGAGACGGCAGAGCAGAGCTAGGATTGGAGTAAGGTGACAGCTTCTCCATTGGATTGTAATGGCTACCATGCATAGCTAAGCGTCTCAATAGGATTGAATGTAGTTGATTCAATCCCCAAGTGTATGTGAATTCTCTTTATTATTTATGAATCCTTATTCTATATATTGATACTTTTATACTTTGCTTAATGCATAGCTTCCTGCGTGTGTGCCAGAGTTATAGGTTATTTTATGAAATGCATTTGTAAATGGTTTTATTAACTCAACAACGAGTTTGGGGGGGTCTAGAAATAGGAAATTTGAATTCCGATTGGTAAAAGTACTCATTAATCATTATATGAATATAGAGGGAATCGATGATTGAATTGGAATGTGTGAGCCTCTTCATAGTAGTCTCTGTAGGAGTATAAGGTTCTTTGATAGTGTTAACAAACGGAACAGTAGAACAATCAAGTCGGGGTAATTTGTCGCCTGAGAGAACTCGCATGGATTATCTTCGAGTGGTTTACTGCTGGTAACTCGGGGTAAAGCAATAATAGTTTGGCTAAGATATTATAGAAATATATTCATAAATAATATTGGGATTCACATGCATAAGGGGTGCGATTATACGAAGTTCAATCCTGATCCAAGTAACTGTTTCTATCTCTCTCATTTAAGTTCAATTTTATTTACTCGCACAATTCTCAACAAATAATCATACTTTCTTACTTAATAGTTGTGACCACTAATCTCTATAAATTGAATCGTTCCCTGTGGATACGATAACTCATACTTACTATTATACTGTTGAAATTTTGGTACGCTTGCCAGAATTCCATTAAGTATTTTTGGCGTCGTTTCCGGGGAACGGTGTATCAATTTGTAAAGACTTGGGAGGTCTATACTATTAAGTTGTATATATTTTATCTTAGGAATTTATTTTATTTAGGATTTTTATTTTTTAAATTTTTTAGGAAAGTTTTAATTTTTATTTTATTTTTATAATTCTCTTCCATACTTACCCTTTTCAAGTTTCTTGATTTATGCTCTTGTGAGGTGAGGTGTCTCCAAATCAGTTGCAATTTGATCCAAAAATAGAGAGGACATCTAGAAGGAACAGGAGTAGAAGCAAGGGAAGGAGACGAAGGAGAAGTCGAGAAGAAAACAAAAAAAAATTATTTTATTTTTAGGAATTTTAATTTTAATTATTTTTTAGGATTTAAAAAAATTATTATTTAAAAAAATTATTATTATTATTATTTAAAAAAATAAAAATAAAAATACTATTTTTTGTTATTTTGTTCTTCTCATCTGAGCTAACATTTGTTTGAGTTTCTTGATTATTGCTCTTGAGAGGACATGTAACAGAAAAAGGGGCAAGGATAGGCTTAAGGAAACAATCTCAACGCTCTCTGTTCAAATATTACAAGTGAAGTAAATGGTGAAAGGCTTCTGAATGGCAAAATCCACCAAGAAGAACACTTGGAGATTATCAAAATCCACCAAGAAGAACCCTTGGAGATTATGTTAGGCAGCAAGAGCCAAAATATTTCTCCCACACATCAATTCAAGGTAACTTCTCTAATTACAACAATTATTCTAACAATTTTTCACAGGATTGAGGAAGTTACCAGAATCAAAATTTTGGGTGGCAACAAGATGCTGTTTTGTCGCATGAACAAAGTTCTGCAGATGAAATCAGGGCCGATCATAAGATTATAAGGCAGCAAATAGAAGCACTCAACAAGCTGATAGATAACCTTCCTCAGCAATTGCAGGTAGTAAAATCCTATCCTGGCCAGTCACCACAATTAACTTGTAATTTTTGTGGAGGTAACCATCTTAATGATTACTTCTCTTATCCATGCACTCAAAAAAGGCAAGTTAATTACATTGGCAATCAAAGAAGACAAGACAACTTCTCCAACAGCAACAGTTTTGCAAACAATTCACAAGGATGGAGAAATAGCCAGAATCAAAACTTTGGGTGGCACCAAAATGATGTTTCATTCCCCATGCAACATTCTTTCCAACAACGGCAAGGTTACTCTTTATATCAACAAAGGGACTCAAAATTCTATGAGCTTCTTGAAGAACTCAATCAGATAATATACGATTTCAGAAGGAGAGAGAAGAAGCAAGAAGATATATTGATGCTTTGTTGGAGCAGATAGCAGAAACAAGATCCAACCAACAGTTAGAACAGATCTCAGCAAATGCACTACCCAACCCTGAAGAGCAGTGTGACGACATTGTTCAATAGATAGGGGAAGAAACTGATGACAATCTGGTTGGGGAAGAAGGTGAAGCAGAAGAAGAAAAGGAAGAAGAGAAAGGTGAAGTAGAAGTAGAAGAAGGAAAAGGAGAGGATGAAACAGAAAAGAATGTGCTTAAAGAAAAGAACGATTGTGAAGGGGAGGAAGAGAACAAAAATTATGAGAGTGTACATGATGAAAAAGATCAAGAAAATGAGAAAAAGAGTGAACAGGGAGATAGTGAGTCAAAGCCCAAGAAAGGAAGGGAAGTGGTACCAAGACCAAAGACCTTGCCATATCTAGACAGTCCTCCAAAGGAAAATCAAGAAAGGCATGGTGCAAGTGTTCAACCTTCCAGACCTCACAAAAGAAAGGCTTGCGAACACACTGACCAGAACAGGGCAAAGAGGAGAAAAGTAGAATCAAATTCAAAGCTTAAAGCCAAATTGAAGACAAAGTGGTCAGATGTGTTTCATATCAAAGACCCCTGTGAAGCAAAGAAATGGAGAACAATCAACTATGAATCATCCAAGCTTAAGAAGAAGAAGACTCATGCACATCAGAGTAAGATGATAAAGAAAAGAAAAGTCAAGCCAATGGAGTCAGAAGCATGGTCTAATTCCAGAAAGAAGCCCAAATGGTTAAAATCATTTCACATTACAGATTGTTCCAAAGCAACATTATGGGGAGGTTTATTGGCCAAAGAAAGGAAAGGTGCAGCACACAGGCTCACCAAAGATTCCAGTTTCTACCACCTTGAGAGAACAGGCGTCAAGCTAGAAGACGTTAAACAAGCGCTTCCTGGGAGGCAACCCAGAGATTTTTAAGTTTTTAATTATTTTCAGTTTTGTTTTTTTTTGTTTTTGTTTGTTAATTAGGATTTTCATTTTTTAGGATTTAGGAATTTTCAAAATTGATTGGAATGAGTTTGTGGAAAATTAAATTTTTAAACAGTTGGAAGTAGCAGAAAACTTGACTTAAAATTGCAAAATTTCATTGTTTTCTGCGCTTCACTTGCGCTGAGCACAAGTAAGCGCAAAAAAGTAATTTTAGTCACTGTTTTCTACGCTGAAGCGCAGAGGTACGAAATTTCAAAAAATCCCCTATTTTCTCCTGTACCGTTTGTTTACTTCCTAAGCTCTTCTTTTCACCCTTTCCACTCACAAACCTCCATTAATTTTGAAACTTTCAGTATGTTTTCTTTAATTTTCACTGATTGAAATCTTCATCTATTATGTTTTTATGATTTGCACTTAGGATAGCAACCTTAGGATTGTGTAGAACATGAAAGAACAATTGGTTTGATTGGAATGCTCTTTGTTTTGTGAGTATTGAATTTGAAAGTGTTATGCTCTGTTTCTTGCAAAAATTTTAAACTTTCACTTTTCATGGATTGATTGAATGCTTACAAAACAAATGGGTATATTATGTTTTAGGAAGCCATTACCAATTGCAACTGAAATTTTTGTTGTGAAGAGAATGATTCTAAATTTTTGCATGCAAATTGGTTAATGATAGGCTTCCAAGGTTCTTCATAAATTAGTGTTTGCAATAAGACATCAATGTGTTTTTTAGCAACTAACTGATTGTTATTTGATTTTTCAGATGCCTAGGATTAAATACACTGCGGGCCTTTCTCGTGTCTCTAGCTCACGAAGAAAAGGCATGGGGAAGAGGGTCAGAGATGAACTCCACTATGATCCCATGAGATTCAAGAGTGCAAAGGCTGCACTTCCCACCTTCAGAAGCATCTGTAACAGACTCATACCCATGCATGCTGTTTGAAGAGTTCCGGATATTCTTGCAGTGGCCTGGGAACAGGCCTATTCATCCAGGGGGAGGTGGAGGCAACAACAGCTGGAGAGCAGAACATGGACTTACAAGATACAGAGGATGGAGATTGATACTTGTGTTGTTTTTCTTTCCTTTAGTTCTCTTATTTTATATTTTCTTTAATTTTTTAGGATTATATTTTTTTATTAGGATTTTTGTTTTATATTTTATTTTTAGGATTTTAGGAAAAAGGGATTTAAGGGTAAATTTTTCAAAATTCTCTGAAATTAGGTAGTTTAACTAACCAGATTAGGAAAGAAAAAGGGTTTTGTGATTAATTCCATAATCAATTAGAAATTAGGCTATTACTCAGGAGAACATATCAGGATAATTAATTAAACCCAGTAAGTGCTTTAATCAAGGAACATTAGCCAAAAAGTCGGTGAGTTGTGAGCCCAAACACTTAAATTGGGAGTTTTTCACCGCTGTGTGTCAATTGTTATTGATTGAGTTTTTGGATTTTACTCTTTAATGGGAAAATATGGAAGTGATAAAGACAATTTTTGTGTTTAAATTATTTGCTCAGTGCCAAAAAGCCAACCATGATAAAATCTTTCCAATTTTTGGTAACCCATTTGAGCCTGAATATTTCTTTTTATGCACCCCAGCCTAAATAATTATTATATCCTGTCCCTTACACTTGGGAAAGAGAGGAAGGTGCAATTTTAAAAATGGGAAGAAAAGGTTGGTTACTTGAAAGGTAAATGAAGTACAAAGGGCAGGCACAATAAAGCAAAAGAAGAAGCACTCCTTCAAAAAGCAAAAAGAAAAAGTGACTCAATTGAATAAGTTGGGATAGTGCATCTTCAAATAAAGAAAGAGACCAGCTAAAATGAGACAAATCAAGAATGAGATGGAGAATGGAGAGAAGTTCCAAATTCAAGAAAAATCAAAAGATGTTCTCTATTCTAAGTGTTTCTTGCTTATCCAGAAAAATCATGATTTCTTGATAACCCAGTCTCATTACAACCAAAGATAAGTCCTTTTGATCCATATTGACCATGTGCATGTTTAGAAACTAGAAACGACTATCAATTCTAGTTGTTCAACTGTGGTGGAAAAAATTGAGGGAAACACTTACCCATAAGCATGAGAGGATTCCTTGGTTTATCATTTATTCCTTTAATTACTATCTCAGAGAAAGTTTAGCTGAATTGTTGTATACTTTTCTAATTGAGCATTGGTAATATCTCTTAATTCTGATTTTTTTCTTCTGATATTTGGAAAGTGACTGCTGCCTAACAAGAGATGATGAAAATTTTGTCCTTATTTTTTTTAGAATTGTACAAGGGAGTGAATTAATTTTTTATTGCAAAGAGGTCTCTTGCTTGAGGACAAGCAAGAAGTTAAGTTGGGGGGCATTTGATAAGTGCAAATTATATGATAAATTCTTGTATTTTTACTGCACTTATCAGGTCAAAATAGTAATTTATGGCCCCAAAATAATCCCTTTTTATTAATAATTGCATAAATTGTGAATATTTGATTTGAAGTTGAATATGATGCTACTTTGATAGAAAAATTGTTATTTTGCAGATAAATTGGAGAGGATTTAAATGAGGAAAGAAGATAGCATTTATTTGAAAAGAGAATCTGCGAGATAAGGATTTAAATGACAGTTGATTTGGATAAGATCAACATTTATTGGATAAGGATTCTACAGATTTAATCCTAAATTCAAATTTAAAAATCAAATTAGCACAAAATCAAGCCAAGAAGAGGAAAATAAGGAAAGTCAAGCAAACAAGGATAGATGATGAAGAGATCAAGCTGTTAAAAGAAGAAATAGAGCATCTTGTCACGCGCTCCACCGCTTCACTTGCGCTTAGTGAAGCGCAAATATCAGATTACTTTCTGTTTCCTGCGCTGCAGATGCGCTAAGCGCAGATGAAGCGCAGCTGCAACGGATTAGTTTTAGATCTGTTTTTAGATCTGATTTCAAATTAGATTCCTTCCAGATTTCATATGGCTTTCCCACGTCTATAAATAGAACCTTTTGCGAAGATCAAAGTAACTTTCGGAGAGACGGCGAAGTAGAGCTAGGATTGGAGTAAGGTGTCAACTTCTCCATTGGATTGTAATGGCTACCATGTGTAGCTAAGCGTCACAATAGAATTGAATGTAGTTGATTCAATCCCCAAGTGTATGGTGAATTCTCTTTATTATTTATGAATCCCTATTCTATAAAATTGGTACTTTTATACTTTGCTTAATGCATAGCTTCCGTCTGTGTGCCGGAGTTATAGGCTGTTTTATGAAATGCATTGGTAAATGGTTTTATTAATTCAACAACGAGTTTGGGGGGGCTAGAAATAGGGAACTTGAATTCTGATTGGTAAAAGTACTCATTAATCATTATATGAATATAGAGGGGGATCGATGATTGAATTGGAATGTGTGAGCCTTTTCATAGTAGTCTCTATAGGAGTATAAGGTTCTTTGATAGTGTTAACAAACGAAATAGTAGAGCAATCAAGTCGGGGGTAATTTGTCGTCTGGGAGAACCCACATGGATTATCTTCGAGGGTTTACTGCTGGTAACTCGGGGTAAAGCAATAATAGTTTGGTTAAGATATTATAGAAATATATTCATAAATAATATTGGGATTCACATGCATAAGGGGTGCGATGATACGAAGTTCAATCATGATCCTAGTACTATTCTATCTCTCTCATTAAGTTCAATTTTATTTACTCCGCACAATTCTCAACAAATAATCATACTTTCTTACTTAATAGTTGTGACCACTAATCTCTATAAATTGAACCGTTCCCTGGTGGATACAATAACTCATACTTACTATTATACTGCTGAAATTTTGGTATTGCCAGAATTCCATCACTTATCTGCTTGGCTTCCCTTGTTTCCCTCTTTTTGGATTTATTTTGTGTTTATCTTGACTTTGAATTTAAATTGGAGAAGTTACCCGCAGAATCCTTATTTAAATGGCAGCTGATCTATCTTTATTTGCTCTTATTCAAACTTCAAATCTGCAGATCCTTTCCTCAAATAATGCTATATTCTTTCCTCGTTTAAATCTCTCTCATAAATCTGCAAAATCAACAGATTTTATATTAAAATAGCATCAAATTCAAATTCAAATTAAATAAACACAATTATTGAAATTATTAATAAAAAGGGACTATTTGGGGCATAAATTACTATTTATTACCCTTGAGAAGTGCAGTAAAAATACAAGAATATATCATATAATTGGCACTAATCAAATACCCCCCCAACTTAACTTCTTGCTTGTCCTCAAGCAAGAGACCTTTTTGTAATAAAAAATTAATTCAATCCCCTGTATAGTTCTCAGAAATAAGGACAAATTTTCATCATCTCTTTATTAGGCATAAGTCACTTTTGAAATATTAGAAAAAAATCAAAATTAAGAGATGTTACCAATGCTCAATCAGAATAGTATACAACAATTCAGTTAACTTTCTCAGAAATAGCAATTAAAGCAATAAATGATAAACCAAGGAATCCTCTCATGCTCACGGGTAAGTGTTTCCCTAAATTTTTCCACCATAGTTGAACAACTAGAATTGATAGTCGTTTCTAGTTTCTAAACATGCATATGGTCAATATGGATCAAAAGGTCTTTTCTTTGGTTGAAAATGAGGTTGTGTTATCAAGAAATCATGGTTTTTTCTGGATAAGCAATAAACACTTAGAATAGAGAGCATCTTTTGACTTTCTTGAACTTGGAACTTCTCTCCATTCTCCATCTCATTCTTGATTTGTCTCGTTTTAGCTGGCCTCTTTCTTTATTTGAAGATCCACTCCCCCCACTTTTTCTTTTTGATTTTTGAGGGAGTGAATCTACTTTTGCTTTCTTGTGCGTGCTCTTTGTATTACCTTTACCTTTTAAGTAACCAACTTTTTCTTTCCATTTTCAAACTGCACCTCGCTCTCTGTCCCCAAGTGTGTAAGGGACAGGATATAACAATTATTGGGGATGGGTTGCAATAAGAAGAAACTTTCAAGCTCAAATGGGTTACAAAAAAAAAATTGGAAAAATTCTATCAAGGGTTGGATTTTTAGCACTGAGCAAATAATTTAAATACAAAAATTGCCTTTATCATTGCCATATTTTCCATGAACAGAATAAAATCCAAAAACTCAATCAATAATAATTGACAAACAGCAGTGAAAAACTCTCAATTTAAGTGTTTGGGCTCACAACTCACTGGTTCTTTGGCTAGGTTCTCCTGAGAGGTATCCTAAATCCTAACTGATTATGGAATTAATCACAAAACCCTTTCTTCTTTCCTATCTGGTTTGTTAAACTGCCTAATTTCAGAGAATTTTGAAAAATTACCCTTAAATCCCTAATTCCTAAATTTTTTTAAAAAAAATCCTAAAAAAATTGAAATACAAAATAAAACCCTAATCAACTTAAAAAAAATCCTATAAATAAAAGAAAGAAAAACAACCAGTATCAGTCTTCATCATCTGTATCCTGTAAGTCCTTGTCCTGCTGCTCCACCCCCTTGATGAATAGGCCTGTCCCCAGGCCACTGCAAGAATATCCGGAACTCTTCAAGCACATGCATGGGTATGGGTCTGTTACAGATGCTTCTGAAGGTGGGGAAGTGTAGCCTTGGCACTCTTGAATCTCATTGGGATCATAGTGGAATTCATCTTTGGCCCTCTTCTCCCATGCCTTTTCTTCGTGAGCTAGAGCCACGAGAAAGGTCAGCAGTGTATTGATCCTAGTCATCTGAAAAATCAAATAACAATCGGTTAGTTGCTAAAAACACATTGATGCCTTATTGCAATCACTAATTTATGAAGAACATGGAAGCCTATCATTAACCAATTTGCATGCAAAATTCAGAATCAATCTCTTCACAACAAAAAATTTCATTGCACTTGGTAATGACTTCCTAAAAACAGAATATACCCATTGTTTTGTAAGCATTCATCAATCCATGGAAAGTGAAAGTTTAAATTTTTTTGCAAGAAACAAAGCATAACACTTTCAAATTCAATAACTCACTAAACAAAGAGCATTCCAATCAAACAACTTGTTCCTTAATGTTCCACACAGCCAAAATCACATTCAAGATAGCAATTATCAATAGTATACACATTCACACTCCTAAGGTTGCTATCCTAAAGTTCAATCATAAAAATAGAGTAAATGAAGATTTCAATTGGTTTAAATTAAAAAAAACATATCTAAAACTTGAAAGTTTCAAAATTGATGGAGGTTTATGAGTGGAAAAAGTGAAAAGAGAGCTTAGGAAGTAGAGAGACGGTACAAGGGAAAATAGGGGTTTTTGAAATTTCGTACCGCTGCGCTTCACCTGCGCTCAGCGCAGGTGAAGCGCAGAAAACATTGACTAAAATTGCATTTATGCGCTTTACCTACGCTCAGCGCAGAAAACAGGATGAAATTTTGCAATTTTAATTCAAGTTTTCTGCTACTTCCAACTATTTAAAAATTTAATTTTCCACAAACTCATTCCAATCAATTTTGAAAATTTTCTAAATCCTAAAAAAATCCTAATTAACAAACAAAAACAAAAGAAAAAAATAATAATTAAAAACTTAAAATCTCTGGGTTGCCTCCCAGGAAGCACTCGTTTAACGTCATATAGCTTGACGCATGTTCTTTCAAGGTGGGTGATACTGAAATCCTTTAGCCAGCCTCTGTGCTGTACCCTTGACTCCTTTGGGAAGTGTCCCTACCCATATTCTTGCCTCGGACCAATTATGAATGTGACTTGAATCTACCCATATGATCTTGTGTCTGGGGTTAGACCATGTTGCTAACTCCTTTCGCCTGACTTTTCTCTCTTTTGAAATCTTTTGCTGAGTTGCATAGGCCTTTTACTCCTGAAGCTTGGGAAATTCACAGTTGTCAGATCTTACTCTTTTTGCTCCATAAGGGTATTTGGTATTGAATATGCCTGACCACTTTGTTCTCAATCCGAACTTGGGCTTTGATTGTGATGTTAGCTTGACTTTTCTTCTCTTTGCCTTGTTCTGGCCAGTGTGTTTGCAAGCCTTTCTTTTGTGGGGTTTGGAAGGTTTAAATCTTGCACCATGCCTTTCTTGATCTTCCTTTGGAGGGTTGTCTAGATATGGCAAGGTCTTTGGTCTTGGTACCACTTCCCTTGCTTTCTCGGGCTTTGACTCACTATCTCCCTATTCACTCTTTTCTCATTTTCTTGATCTTTTTCATCATGTACACTCTCATATGTTTTTCTCTTCCTCCCCTTCACAGTTATTCTCTTCTTTAAGCACATCTTTCTCTGTTTCATCTTCTACTTCTGCTTCACCTTCTTCTTCTTCGTCTTCTTCTTCAACTTCTTCTGATTCCCTTTCTTCAGCTTCTTTTCCTTGTGTTTCTTCAGTCTCCTCTTCTTCATAAACCAGATTGTCATTGATTTCTTCCCTTATTAGTTGAACAATGTCGTCACACAGTTCTTCGGGGTTGGGTTGAGCCTTTGCTGAGATCCATTCTGACTGAAATTTAACTAAATTTTCTACTATTTGTGCCAGTATGGGATCATTAGGTAATCCTTCTTCTTTGCTATCTTTTGTAATTTCACAAAGTATTGTACTTTTTCATCTAAAAGGGCATCAAATCTTGATTCTTCGTGTTGAGCTGAAGAGTAGCTTTACTGTTGTTGGAAAGAAGGTTGCCTGTGGAATGAAACATCATCTTGATGCCACCCAAGATCTTGATTCTGGCTATTTCTTCATCCTTGTGAGTTGTTTGCAAAGTTGCCACTGTTGGAGAAGTTGCATGGTCTTCCTTGATTGCTCATGTAATTAACTTGCTCTTCTTGAATGCATGGATAAGAGCAGTGACCATTGGGATGGTCACCTCCACAAAAATCACAAATTAATTGTGGTGACTGGACAGTATAAGAGTGAACTGGCTGCGGTGGCTGAGAAAGGTTAGCTAGCTTCTTTTTGAGTGTTTCTATTTGCTGCATTATACTCTTATTCTGTGCCCTGAGCTCATCTGCTACAGTTTGCCTACGAGATGAAACAACATTTTGTCGCCACCCAAAATTTTGATTCTGGTAACTTCCCCAATCCTGTGAAAAATTGTTAGAATAATTGTTGTAATTAGAGAAGTTACCTTGAATCGGTGTGTGGGAGAAATATTTTGGCTCTTGTTGCTTAACATAATCTCCAAGGGTTCTTCTTGGTGGATTTTGATAGTCTCCAATGTTCTTCTTGGTGGATTTTGCTATTCAGAAGCCATTCAACATTTACTTCACTTGGGATATTTGAACAAACGTTGAGATTGTCTCCTTAAGCTTATCCTTGCCCCTTTTTCTATTACTTGTCCTGTCAAGAGAAATAATCAAGAAGCTCAAACAAATGTTAGCTCGGAAGAGAAGAACAAAATAACGAAAAATAATAAATTTTTTTAAAATAATAATAGTTTTTAAAATAATAATTTTTTTTAATATAAAAAGAAAAGAATAAATAATAAAAATTCCTAAAAATAAAAGAAAATAAATTTTTTATAACATGATAGTTAGACCTCCCAAGTCTATACGAATTGATACACTACCGTTCCCCGGCAACGACGCCAAAAATACTTGATGAGATTCTGGCAAGCGTACCAAAATTCCAGCAGTATAATAGTAAGTATGAGTTATCGTATCCACATGGAACGGTTCAATTCGTAATGATTAGTGATCAGACTATCAAGTAATAAGCGGTATTGAATATTTGTTATGCGGAAATTAAATTGCATAAAATAAAAGAGACAGTTGAGATTGAGTACGATA
Source organism: Sesbania bispinosa (assembly GCA_026901365.1). NCBI lineage: Eukaryota > Viridiplantae > Streptophyta > Magnoliopsida > Fabales > Fabaceae > Sesbania > Sesbania bispinosa. The sequence continues at coordinate 2,271,555 of QLOH01000054.1, read as the reverse complement.
GTGTTTCTTGGATCATGATTGAATTTCGTATCATCGCATCTCTTTTGTATGTGAACCCCAATATTATTTATGAATATATTTCTATGATACCCTAGTCAAACTATATTATTTTATCCCGAGTCACCAGTGTAGAAACACAGGGAAACACTAGAAGGGGGTTGAATAGTGTTTCTTAATAATTTATGGCAGCTTTTCGTAAACGGTTAAGTTTACAACAGTTTCAGACAGGTTTAAGAGGCTGTCTGAAGTTTCTTAAGAAGGCTTCTGAAAAGATCTTTAAAAAGGTTTCTTGCTTTTTAAAATTATCAGAACAGTTTTCAACACCCTTTGGTTAGTATAAATAAATTGACAAGAGATAAGGGATAGAAAACTTAGCCAAGGAATTTATCCTGGTTCACTCATCCACTGTGAGCTACGTCCAGTCCCAATGCCAACTAGCACTTGGATTTTCTCTTAATCTTCACCAAGATTACAAGTATTCTTTTACAGTCAAGCCTCTTCAGGCTCTACAACCAAGTATTCTTTTACAGACAAGCCTCTTCAGGCTCTACAACCAAGTATTCTTTTACAGACAAGCCTCTCCAGGCTCAAAGACAATTTTTACAAAGAGATATGTCTAAGCTTTTAAACTACACAAGTTTGAAGCTTAAACAGAGACGATGTACAATAAAAACTGAGGTATGCTCAGGATATACAAATGATGTACAACGAATATGAAATCAGAGTGTTTTTACAGAGAAAAACTTGCAGCGTGATTTCTTTAGACTTTCTTGTATATATCTTCTCTTGATGGTCTTCATGAAGGGCTATTTATAACCAATCTTCAATCCGTTGAAATACCACCGTTTAGAGATAGCATTAAATGCTATTTAATCCGTTGTGAGACATGCTTCTGAGAGTTCTGAATTTTTCTGACACAGTACAAGGTTGGCTGCCATAAAGCTGCCACTGTTGTTGCTGCAAAGGCTGCGTTGCAGGATTTCCTCAGTGGTATATGAAATTCAAATATACCAGGAAAGGTCTCTGTGTTCCTTGCCATAAATATGTTTGAAAAGGTACGTGCAGCAGAGAACGCTTGACTCAGCAAATTTCAGAGATGTCTTCACATACTTCAGCAAAGAGTGCCACGTCATTAATGAGACTTCAGACGGCTTCAACACTTCAGACGGTTGGCACTTCAGACACTTCAACACTTCAGACAGGTTGAACACTTCAGACGGCTTCAACACTTCAGACAGGTTGAACCTTCAGAAGGCTTTTCCACTTTAGACAGGTTGACAACACTTCAGACAGTCTTTATAAGTTCAGAATGGCTTGCTGAAATCATAGATAAGTCATTAAACATTTATGTATCTATGATAAGTATTTTAACCCAAATTTGTTAAGCATTAAAACTTGAGAAGTGAGCTATCTAAAACATCATAATTTACCTTATGATATTTTTGAGACTCAACATTCTCCCCCTTTTTAATGATGACAAATTTGTTTAAAATAAAGAAATCTGAAAGGAGTTTTAAAATAAAATAAACTTAAAAAATAACTCCCCCTCAGATAAAGATCTCTCAGGTCAAACAGATTCTGATCAATTACTCTTATCAAATACTCCCCTGAGACCTGTAATTACTTCAGATTTTGTTAGTTTTAATACTCCCCCTTTTGTCATCAATCAAAAGGGAATTTCAGAGCATAACTTCAAAATAATCACAGTAAAAACATTGAGAACATTGAGATACCACATTCATGAGAACAAACAGAATATATTATCAGGCAAAAAGTTCACATAACAGAAATTAAGCACTCAAAATGAAGTTAACACCAAACATGGCTAAACATCATAGACTATCCATCTTTCTTCAGCAAGGCCTCTTTCATAAAGGAGAGCAATTCTTCCTTTGCCTTGTCAATCTGAGAAATGACAGCAGTCTTCAATTCTTCTTGCCCAGTTCTGATGTGTTGTTGCTCTTGAAGGATTTGATCTTGCTTAGCAACAAGAGTAGCATTTCTTTTCTCCAAGCTCTTCACTTGATGCCTCAGCTTCTGTTCTCTTCCTCAAGATTCAGTTCCACTTCATATAGAATGATCTGAATGTGCCTGCAAAGAATCTGAGCTGATCGAATCCTGGATGCAACCCATAATCTTCGGGATGACTCACAGGAAAGAAGAAAGTTCTGATAGGGCAGATTAGCTTCCAGTCTTCATTAAAGGGTTCAGACATGGGGAATCTGCCTCTGATATACTGATACTGCACATTGGTGGAGACACCATAGTCTATGATGGAGTCATCTGGTCCTGCAGATCCAGAAGAGGATCCAACATCCTCTCTGATCTTCCAGTGGATAACCATACCCTATCCCTGTAGCTGTGATCTAAACCTCCACCTTGTCTTTTGATCCGAGCAGGTAGCTCCTTCCATTCTGTTGGAGTTAAAGGTTTCTGGGGAACTGGATAAGCTTTAGGTTCCTTGAACTTGTCAGCAGGGCCTTCTTCCAGGGGGTACCTAGGAACAATCCTGTCAGGTTGCACCAGAATCTCTGTGGTTGGCCTGATGGAGATTGTTCTAGGTGGCCTATAGCCTCTCATGCCTACTGACTTCATGTAGTCCCTCTCAAAAAGTTCAGCTTCAGTAGACAGTTGCCTGACAAAACACCATTCATCATTAGACAACCTGAGGGAGTCACCAGAGAAGGGGTTAAGTGGAGCCCACTTATGAGCAGGTGGAACTGCACCCTTTCTGATCTTTTCAATCTGGCCTGAGTAAAACTGATCTGAACTGCCTTGATACTTTGCCCTTTCTTCACAGCAGTGTGCTTGATAAGGCCATGGTGAAGAGAGATGGAGGGTTCATTTCTGAAAAACTGCAGCTCTTCAAATAAGTTGGGGAACTTGGGGACTCTGACCCTCTCACTGAAAGGTTCCTCATACTTTTTGTGGGGTACTTCAGCAGCTTCATCATATTGGTGCTGAGTGAAAGGAAAAGCATAAGGATCAAATGTAGGCTCTGTGAAGAAGTCCCTACTTTTGGGTCCTAGCCTTATATGCTCAGGCAGCATGCTTCCTTTCCATACTTCAGAGCTGTCACCTTGCTGATGTTCATCTGTGGGGTCTTCAGACTGAGTGGATTCTGAAGATGATGAAGGTGATGAAGGTGGTGATGAGGGAGGTGATGGAAGTGCTTCTTCTTCTTTCTCTCTCTCTTTGTTTTCTTCTCAGGTGATGAAGGTGGTGATGGGGTCACATTATCAAACCTTACCCTGAGCCTTTTCTGAGGAGGTTTAGCTTTCTCAGGTTCCCTCTCCTTTTCCTTTTCAGCTTGCTTCTCTTCTCTTCTTCTCTTGAAATACAGTTTGCTTTGACAAAGTTTTGATACTTGCCAGCCTCATCCATTTCCTCCAGTTGACTTGCAATGCTCCTTGTAATCCTAACAGAGGGTTCAGGAGCTGGCTGAAATAACTTTGTTTTTGTTCTCCTTCTTCTGTGTACTGGATCTTTTTCTCTTCTTGGTCTCTTGAGCAATGGAAGCTAGCCTTTCATCTTCAGCAAGAGCTAGCTGAGAGGCTACTGCAAGAGCATAAGTCTTTTCTTGCTCAGCCTTCTTCTCCATTTCTTCATTCTCCAAAGCTGTAGCAAGGGCTGCTACTTGAATAAGCTCAGGATCAGAAGGACATGCAGCCAGAGGTGCTGCTGCCAAAGCTTCAGGATCAGCAATCTCAGCTACCTCTTCCTCATGAGCCTTTCCTTCTGTTTCAGAAGTAGGCTTAGGAGTAGAGTTCTTACACCTTCAGAACCCTGACCCACAATTTCAGATGGCTTTTGCAAAGCCTTCTGAACAGGTTCAGATGTCTGAGTGTGCAAGTCCATAGCTTCTAGAGACACCTTTGCTGAACTCCTGACAGGGACTTCTTCCTTTTCAGATGAGGGGATGGCTTGGAGGCTTGAACTCATCTTTTCTGATATCCCCCTGAAGCTCTTTCTCAAGAATCTCAAGGTGGTTCCTCTTCTTGAGGCCTTCTCCATAAGAACACTCTCCTTCAGAGTAGGAGATGGAGGTCGTGGAGTGAGCTTGATTCCCATGCTCTTCAAGTTTGACTCACCAAAGAACACAGGAGATTTATGGTCACATAATCTTTCAACAGGTACCTTAAAATGCATAAGTACCTTCATGATTAGAGTGTTGTGGGGAAGATTTCCAGCAGAGTCTCGAATCTTCTTCTGCATATGGAACATGATAATGCTTGGGAGATTGACTTTCTTCTTCTGAAGCAGGTGAATCAGACAGAACCTTTCCAATTCTGAGACATGGTTTCTGCTTCCACTCTTAGGGATTATTGCACACCCTAAGATAGCATGAAGAACTCTGACCTTCTCTAGCAAGAACTTGGAATCCAGGCTTTTGGGTTCTTCTGTTCCATACAATCTTTGTAAACAACTTGTGCCCACCATTCTTCATCTCCCACCCAGGAATGAAGGTTGCACCTTCAGCCTTAACATCAGTGATTGTGGAGAGAATGCCTTGATCAACAAAACTAAAACCCCTAGAACAGAGGCTTTGATGCTTTCATACACTCCCTTAGAATTAGGTATTCCTCGAGCAGAAGACTAGAAATCCACCACACTTTGTGCATGCCATTGACAGTTAATGTGGTCGAAGAAAGAAGTCCACCCAGCTGCATCAAATTCCTCAACCAAATCCATGCCAATGTTGCGAAGCTCGTCAAGATTCATTCCCTTTGATCTAACCACATTTCCATCAGAACCAGCGGTCTTCTTGGGTGCCATTGTTGAGTTGCTGGGAAACTTTGAGAGAAAAAGGTTGCTTGAGCAGTGAAGCAGATCAAACGGAATATTGAGGAAAGAGAGTGTACGGCTTCCTCGACACACTTACTCCTGCATTTATAGACCCATGATGAAAGATTGCCCGTGTACCGGCTGCACAGACTTCGGGTAACGTGCGAAATGGAAGAGAAAAAAAAACTTTAAAGAAGGAATTTAACCGTCTCAGATAGCACGTCAGCCAGTTACTTCAGATAGGTGGAAAAATTTCAGACACAAATAAATTTCAGATAACCTAAAATTCAGACATGTCACTGTTTTAGACACACGGAAATTTCAGACGCACTAAAAATTTCAGATAACATGATAATATCAGAACACAATTAATTTTTAGAGAATGCATGTATATTTAAGTTGTTGCATATGAATTTAAATCTATCTTCAGCCCGGGGTTTTATGAATATATCTGCCCATTGATGCTCTGTGTCAATGAACTGAATATCAAAAACACCTTTCTGAACATAGTCTCTAATGAAATGATGTTTGATTTCTATATGCTTTGCCCTAGAATGTTGAATGGGATTTTTGGATAAATTAATTGCACTGGTATTATCACAAAGAACAGGTATAGCAGAGATAGGAATATTAAAATCCTCAAGCTGATACTTAACCTATAGCAGTGTGAACAACAATTGGCTGCTGATATATACTATGCTTCTGCTGTTGATAAAGCAATGTGCTTTGCCTTTTGCTTGACCAGCTGATCATGTTATTTCCAAAGAAATGACATCCTCCACTGGTGCTCTTTCTTTCTATTCTATCTCCAGCAAAGTCAGCATCACAATATCCTATTAACCCTGCAATCTTTGCTGCTCTTATAGCATAGACCAAGATTAGTAGTATCTTTCAGATATCTAAAAATTCTTTTTAACAGCTTTGTAATGAGTAATTCTTGGATCTGATTGAAATCTAGCACAGAGACAACACTGAACATTATGTCAGGTCTGCTTGCTGTTAGATACAACAAAGAGCAAATCATTCCTCTGTACAAAGTTTGATTCACTGGTTCTTCTTTGTCATCTTTGCTCAAAGATGCAGAGGGATGCATAGGAGTTGACATGGGTTTGCAATCACTCATGTTGAAACTTCTTAAGCATTTTTTTGTATATTTTTCTTGATGGATCCATATACAATCAGAATCTTGCTTAATTTGAAGTCCAAGAAAAATTTTAGTTCTCCCATAATCTCATTTCAAATTCTGATTGCATCAACTCAGAAAACTCTTTGCACAGAGAAGAATAAGTTGAACCAAATATAATGTCATCAACATATATCTGGACAAGTATAAAATCTTTTTTAGACTGTTTTCTGAAAAGGTGGTATCTACTTTTCCTCTTTCAAAACCATTTTTGATAAGAAAACTGCTCAGTCTGTCATACCATGCTCTTGGAGCTTATTCAGACCATAAAGAGCCTTTTTCAATTTGAAAACATGATTAGGAAAAGCAGTGTCTTCAAAACCAGGGGGTTGTCTAACAAAAACTTCTTCTTCAATGAAACCATTGAGGAAGGCACTTTTGACATCCATTTGATATAGTTTGATGCCATATTTACAGCATAGGAGAGAAGAATCCTAATTGCTTCTAATCTAGCAACAGGGGCAAAAGTTCAGTGAAGTCAATACCTTCTGTTGATTGTACCCTTGAGCCACCAATCTTGCTTTGTTTCTGACCACTTTTCCTTCTTCAGATAGCTTGTTTCTGAACACCCATTTGGTTCCAATAATTGTTTTTACCATGGGGTTTAGTAACAAGTGTCCCAAACATCACTCCTAGCAAATTGGTTTAGCTCATCTTGCATGGCTAGAATCCACCCTTCATCATGCAGAGCTTCATCAATGTTCTTTGGCTCAATTCCAGATAGGAGAGCAAGAGAATTCAGATTCTTGAATTTTGATCTTGTCTTAACTCCTTCTGAAGTGCTGCCAATGATTTGCTCTTTTGGATGATGTGATTTTGCATCTCCAGTCAGGTTTCTAAGGTGATATCAAATCAGTCTGAGACTCAACATTGGTCTGAAGAGGTTCAGTGACAGATGGTGCTTCGGACACCTGTTCATCCTTGATGCTGTCATGATTATTCAACTCCATTCTTGCAAAGTCATCTTCTAGATCTGATAATTCCCTATCAGTCTCTTTCTTGTCATTAAATTTAACATGGATTGATTCCTCTACAGTAAAGTTCTAGAGTTATATACTCTATAGGCTTTAGATGTTTCAGAATATCCTATGAAAATTCCATTGTCAGATTTTGCATCAAATTTTCCAAGATCATCCTTGGTGTTTGAGTATAAACACTCACAGCCAAAGGTGTGGAAATATATGTTGGGTTTTCTTCCCTTCCACAATTTATAAGGAGTCTTTTTCAGAATTGGTCTTACCAATATTCTGTTTTGAAGGTAGCAAGCTGTGTTAATAGCTTCTGCCCAGAAAGATCTTGGAAGATTGCATGAGTTGAGCATGGTGCTTCCCATTTCTTGCAAGCTTCTGTTCTTTCTCTCAACAACCCCATTTTGCTGAGGTGTTCTTGCCACAGAGAAATTGTGTGAGATCCCATTCTGATCACAGAACAATTGAAAGTTTGCATTCTCAAACTCTCCACCATGATCACTTCTGATAACAGATATACAGAATCCTTTTTCATTCTGTACCTTCTTGCAGAATATTGTGAAATTCCTGAAAGTCTCATCCTTGCTTCTTAGGAATAACACCCATGTGAATCTAGAATAGTCATCAACAATGACCAAACCATATTTCTTACCACTAATGCTTTCTGTTCAAATAGGACCAAAGAAGTCAATATGTAACAATTCTAAAGGTCTGCTAGTGGAAACAACATCCTTACTCTGAAAAGAGTGTCTTGTTTGTTTTCCTTTCAGACAGCTTTCACATAAAATGTCAGATTTGTAAGAAAGCTTGAGCAGTCCTTTAACAAGGTTGTGTTTTGCTAACTTTGAGATCAATCTCAAGCTGGCATGCCCAAGTCTTTGGTGCCAAATCTGTTTTTCATCTTCAACAGAGAGAAAACATTTTACATTTTGACTTGCCAAATCCTCTAGATCAATTTTGTACACATTGCTGTGTCTCTTAGCAGTAAAAAGAATTTGATCACGAGAGTCTTTGACTATACATCCTTCTTTAGTAAAGGAAACCACATATCCATTGTCACACAATTGACTTATGCTCAGTAGATTGTGTTGAAGTCCCTCTACTAGAAGAACATTCTTAATAAGGATAAAGGAGACATACCTACAATCCTATTCCTGTGATTTTCCCTTGCTGATTTCCACCAAAGGTGACCACAACCTCCTGCTCTGGGCCTAAGGTTTTGGAACAAAGACCTTTCTCCTGTCATGTGTTGCGAGCACCCACTGTCCAGGTACCATTTGTGGGGTCTCCTTTGTCCTGTTAAACACATCTGCAACAGGAATGATCAAGTTCTTAGGTACCCATATTCTTTTGGGTCCTTTCTTGTTAGATTTGGGTTTTGCTTTTCCCTTGTGTTTACAACTGAGCCACATTGTGTCCAGGATTGCCACAGTGAGAACACCCAATAGCTTTCTTTTTGCCTTTAGTAAAATTTTTGAAAATATGAGGTTCGAGGTATCATGATCACAAAAGCCTAATCCACTTTTGTCAAGGGGATCCCTTTGATTGCCAAACAATCTGTTAAGGTTTTCTGTTCCTTTGACAAATTTAGCTAAGTCTTTTGTCAGTTCCTCAACTTATTTCTGAAGTTTTTTGTTTTCTTTAGAGACAGTTTGTGAACTGCTGCTTTCAGTCACAAGAATTCTCTCCCTTGAGCATAATATTTTCTATCTCAAGAGCCTCATATTTACTGCACATTTCTGTGTGGGCCTTGGACAGATTCTTATACTCTTGGAAGAGTTCCATGGAACTTTCCATCAGGTCATCATACATCTCTTGAAGAGTTAAGGGAAATACCTCAGATTCTGAGCTATCTGATGAGGGCAGGCTGGCCATGAGACACAGGTTGGCCTCTTTTGAAGTGTCTTCCTCTTCTTCTGAGGTAGACTCATCAAGATCCTCCCATGTTGCCATCAGGACCCTTCTTCTTCTTGAAGAATTTCTTCCTTTTGAAGTTGTTCTTCTTCAGTCTTGGACATTCAGCCTTCATATGACCCGACTGTTTACACTCATAGCATATAATTTTGTCATTTTGAGAATCCTTACCTGACTTACCTGATTTAGAGGTTTAGGGTTGGTTCTTTCTAAACTTTCCTCTGTTCTGCAGCATCCTCTTGATTTTCCTGCTGAGAAGAGCAAGATCATCATCTTCTGAGCTATCTTCAGAATCTTCATCTGCTTCTGAAGTTCCTCAGCTTGCATGGCTTTAGTGCTGCCATGCCTAGGGTGTTTGGCTTTGGAGTTTAATGCCAGAGATTTCTTCTTGATGTCATCTTCCCCAAGTTCAAGCTCATGAACTTTGAGAGATCCCAACAGTTCTTCCATTCTAAGAGAGTTTAAGTCTCTGGCCTCTTGAATGGCTGTAACTTTGGGTCTCCAGGACTTTGGCAAACTTCTTAGAATCTTTCTATTACTGTCTCCATATTCAAAAGTTCTACCTAAAGACCTGAGTCCATTAGTTATAGTCTGAATCCTCCCAAACATTTGATCTATGGTTTCAGATTCTTCCATCTTGAACATCTCATATTGATGTATAAGCATGCTAATTTTGGATTGCTTGACAGTCTCAATCCCTTCATGGGCGGCTGCAAGTGTATCCCAAATCTCCTTGGCAGATGAACATCCATGAACCTTCTCATACTCTGATTTGTTCAGAGAACATATCAAATAGAGTTTGGCTTTAACATTTAACTGAACTCTAGCCTTCTGCTCTAAGGTCCATTCAGCCTTAGGTATTGGCACTCCGTTATGTATAGGCACATAGTCTCCATCAGTGACCACATCCCAAACATCAATGTTGTTGCTCTCAATGAACAACTTCATACGATCCCTCCAATAGTGGTAGTCCACTCCATTGAATGCTGGGGGTCTTGTGATAGAGGCTCCTTCAGTGATGTACTGTCTGTTATTGGGAAGCTTCCATCTGGATCTTTAATCCTCAAACACTTGTAAGGTGCTCAACCCTGAGTTTAGCTCTGATACCAACTGTAGAAACACAGGGAAACACTAGAAGGGGGTTGAATAGTGTTTCTTAATAATTTATGGAAGCTTTTCGCAAACGGTTAAGTTTACAAACAGTTTTCAGACAGGTTTAAGAGGCTGTCTGAAGTTTCTTAAGAAGGCTTATGAAAAGATCTTTAAAAAGGTTTCTTGCTTTTTAAAATTATCAGAACAATTTTCAAACACCCTTTGGTTAGTATAAATAAATTGACAAGAGATAAGGGATAGAAAACTTAGCCAAGGAATTTCTCCTGATTCACTCACTACCACTGTGAGCTACGTCCAGTCCCAATGCCAACTAGCACTTGGATTTTCTCTTAATCCTCACCAAGATTACAAGTATTCTTTTACATTCAAGCCTCTTCAGGCTCTACAACCAAGTATTCTTTTATAGACAAGCCTCTTAGGCTCTACAACCAAGTATTCTTTTACAGACAAGCCTCTTCAGGCTCTACAACCAAGTATTCTTTTACAGACAAGCCTCTCCAGGCTCAAAGACAATTTTTTACAAAGAGATATGTCTAAGCTTTTAAACTACACAAGTTTGAAGCTTAAAACAGAGACGATGTGCAATAAAAACTGAGGTATTCTCAGGATATACAAATGATGTACAACGAATATGAAATCAGAGTGTTTTATAGAGAGAAACTTGCAGCGTGATTTCTATTAGACTTTCTTGTATATGCAGTCTCTCTCTTGATGGTCTTCATGAAGGGCTATTTATAACCAATCTTCAATCCGTTGAAATACCACCGTTTAGAGATAGCATTAAATGCTGTTTAATATTCGTTGTGAGACATGCTTCTGAGAGTTCTGATTTTTCTGACACAGTACAAGGTTGCTGCTGCCATAAAGCTGCCACTGTTGTTGCTGCAAGGCTGCGTTGCAGAGATTTCCTCAGTGGTGTATGAAATTCAAATATACCAGGAAAGGTCTCTGTGTTCCTTGCCATAAATATGTTTGAAAAGGTACGTGCAGCAGAGAACGCTGGACTCAGCAGAATTTCAGAGATGTCTTCACATACTTCAGCAAAGAGTGCCACGTCATTAATGAGACTTCAGACGGCTTCAACACTTCAGACGGGTTGCGCACTTCAGACGGCTTCAACACTTCAGACAGGTTGAACACTTCAGACGACTTCAACACTTCAGACAGGTTGAACCTTCAGAAGGCTTTTCCACTTTAGACAGGTTGACAACACTTCAGACATCTTTATAAGTTCAGAATGGCTTGCTGAAATCATAGATAAGTCATTAGACATTTATGTATCTAATATAAGTATTTTAACCCAAATTTGTTAAGCATTAAAACTTGAGAAGTGAGCTATCTAAAACATCATAATTTACCTTATGATATTTTGAGACTCAACAACCAGCAGTAAAATACTTGAAGATAATCCATGCGGGTTCTCCCAGGCGACAAATTACCCCGGCTTGATTGCTCTATTAATCCGTTCGTTAACACTATCAATTCGTCGCATATTCCTATAGCGACTACTATGAGTACTTTTACCAATCAGAGTCGAGTTTCCTACCTATCGGCTCCCCCAAACTTGCTATTGAATTGACAAAACCATATATTGTCCAATGTATTTTATAAAAACAACCTATAACTTCGGCACACATGTGGAAGCTACGCATTAATCAAAGTATAAAGTACCGATATCATAGAATAGGGATTCATAAACAATAAAGAGAATTCGCCATACATGTGGGGATTAAATCAACTACATTCAACCCTATTGGAGAGTTTAGCTACACATGGTAGCCATTACAGACCAATGAAGAAACTGTCACACTTTTCTTCAATCCTAGCATTGCTATCTCGGTAACCCTTCGGGGTCTCCTCTGGAACTTGAGCCCTAAACTCTAACTCTCCACTCTCTAGAATTGCTCCCTTTGATCTTTACAAAGGTCCTATTTATAAACCAAGGAAGGCTATCTTAAATTTGGAAGGAATGAATCTGTTTTAAAAACAGATCTGAAAACAAATCCGTGTAACTGCGCTTCACTAAGCGTGGATTACAGAATGGTGTGCTCCACCCTGCGCTCAGCGCAGTTGGAGCGTGGAGCGCGTAACAGATTATTCTATTTCCTCTTTTAACAACTTGATTTCTTCCTGATCTTATCCTTATCTGCTTGGCTTCCCTTGTTTCCCTCTTTTTGGATTGATTTTGTGTTTATCTTAAATTGGAGAAGTTATCTGTAGAATTCTTGTTTAAATGGCAGCATACCTTATCTTTATGTGCTCTTATTCAAACTTCAAATCTGCAGATTGTTGAGTCTCAAAAATATCATAAGGAAGATTATGATGATTTAAGACAGCTCAATTCCTAAGTTTTAATGTTTAAGAAATTTGGTTAAAAGAATTATCATGGATACATATGTTTTTAATGTTTTATCTATGATTTCAGCAAGTCACTTTAATCTTAATAAAGATTGTCTGAAGGTTCAACCTGTCTGAAGTGTTGAAGCCGTCTAAAGGTTCAACCCGTCTGAAGTGTTGAAGCCGTCTGAAGTCGTATTTTATGACGTGGCACATCTTGCTGTTGTTGTGAGAAGACTTGTCTGAAGTTCTGAAGAGTCAAATCTCTCTCTGCTGCACGCAACTTTTCAAGGCTTATTTTGGCAAAGACACAGAGACCTTTCCCGGGTTGTTTGAATTTCATACACCATTTGGGAAATCTCTGCAGCGCAGTTTTTGCAGCAACAACTGTGGCAGCTTTTGTCAGCAGCAACCTTGGACGTTGTCAGAAAAGTTTCAGAACGCACAGAATGCGCAGGAGCATGTCTCACAACGGATTAAAAAGCATTAAATGCTATCTCTAAACGGTGATTTTTCAACGGATTGAAGACTGGGTATAAATACCCTTCATCTGAAGATCATTGAAGAAGAACAAGAGATTACATTTCAAGAGAAACAAAACGCTGCTAGTTTTACTCTGTAAAACATACTCTGATAAAAATTCTTTGTACATCATTTCATATATTCTGAGTATACCTCAGTTATTTGTACATTGTAACAGTTTAAGCTTCAAACTGGTTTAGTTTTAGAGCTTAAACAATCTTTTTTCTGTAAAACTGTTTTAGAGCCTAGAGAGGCTTGTTGTCTAAAGAATACTTGTTTGTAAGATCCTGGAGAGGCTAGTTGTCTAAGAATACTTGTTTGTAAGAGCCTGGAGAGGCTTGAATGAAAAAGAATACTTGGTTGTAGAGCCTGAAGAGGCTTGACTGTAAAAGAATACTTGTAATCTGGTTGAGATTAAGAGAAAATCCAAGTGCTCGTTGGCATTGGGACTGGACGTAGCTCACAGTGGTAGTGAGTGAACCAGGATAAATTTTGTGGCCAAGTTTTCTTACCCTTACCTCTTGTCAAATTCGTTTATTCTAATTAAAGGGTGTTGAAAAACTGTTCTGATAATTTATAAATGCAAGAAACGTTTTAAAAAACATATTTTCAGAACCTGTCTTAAGAAACTTCAGACAACCCCTTTAACGTGTCTGAAATTTCATTATAAAAGTTGTTTGCGAAAAGCTTTCATAAGTTATTTAAGAAACACTATTCAACCCCCAATTCTAGTGTTTCCCTGTGTTTCTACAGTTGGTACCAGAGCTTAACTCAGGGTTGAGCACCTAACAAGTGTTGAGGTTTAAAGATCCAGATGGAAGAACAACCAAACAACAGCCACTACATCATAGAAGAAGCCTCTGTGACAAGGCCTCCAGCTTTTAATGGTGTAGACTACCATTACTGGAGAGATCGCATGAAGTTGTTCATTGAAAGCAGCAACATCAATCTCTGGGATATAGTAACTGAAGGTGACTATATTCCCATGCGTGGTAATGAACCCATTCCTAGGTCTGAATGGTCCATGGAGCAGAGAGCTCAGGTTCAATTAAATGCTAAGGCAAAACTCTACCTGGTATGTTCATTGAACAAAGTAGAGTATGAGAAAGTTCATGGATGCTCCTCTGCCAAGGAAATCTGGGATACATTGGCATCAGCCCATGAGGGAACTGATAATGTCAAACAATCCAAGATTAGCATGCTTGTTCATCAATATGAGATGTTCAAGATGCATGAGTTTGAAACTATTGACCAAATGTTTGGTAGGTTTCAGACAATAACAAATGGACTGAGATCTTTGGGAAGATCTTATGAATCTGGAGATAATAATCGAAAGATTCTGAGAATCCTTCCAAGGCTTGGAGACCCAAGGTTACTGCCATTCAAGAGGCTAAAGATTTAAAACACCTTGAAAATGGAGGAACTATTGGGCTCTCTCAAAGTCCATGAGTTAGAACTTGGAGAGGATGAATCCAAAACTAAATCTCTGGCATTGAACACCAGGACCAGACAGACTAGGCATGGGAACATAAAAGTCATGCAAGCTGAGGAAACTTCAGAAGCAGATGAAGACTCTGAAGATAGCTCAGAAGAAGATGATGATCTTGCTCTTCTCAGCAGAAAGATCAAGAGGATGCTGCAGAACAGAGGAAAGTTCAGAAAGAACCAATCCTCTACCTCTAAATAAGGTAAATCAGGTAAGGATTTACACAATAACAAAATTATATGTTTTGAGTGTAAACAACTAGGTCACATGAAGGCAGAATGCCCAAGACTAAAGAAGAATAACTTCAAGAAGAAGAAGTTCTTAAAAAGAAGAAGGGTCTGATGGAAACATGGGAGGATCTTGATGAGTCTACCTTAGAAGAAGAGGAAGACACTTCAGAAGAGGCCAATCTATGTCTTATGGCCAGCCTGCCCTCATCAGACAGCTCAGAATCTGAGGTATTTCCTTTAATCCTTCAAGGGATGTATGATGATCTGAAGGAAAGTTCCAAGGAACTCTTCAAAGAGTATAAGAATCTGTCCAAAGCCCACACAAAAATGTGTAGTAAATATGAGGCTCTTGAGGTAGAAAATATTATGCTCAAGGAAAAGATCCTTGTATCTGAAAACAGTAGTTCACAAACTATGTCTGAAGAAAATCAAAAACTTCAGAAACAGGTTGAGGAACTAACAAGAGACTTAGCCAAATTTGTCAAAGGAAAAAAAATCTTAATATAATGCTTGGAAATCAAAGGCATTCCCTTGACAAAAGTGGTTTAGGATTTTGTGATCACAACATCTCTGAACCTCCTACTGTGTTAAATTTTACTAAAGGCAAAAAGAAGGTTATTGGGTGTTCTCACTGTGGCAAGCCTGGACACAATGTGGCTCAATGCAAACACAAGAGAAAAGCATGGCCCAAAGCTAACAAGAAGGACCCAAAAGAATATGGGTACCTAAAAACTTGATCATTCCTGTTGCAGATGTGTTTAACAGGACAAAGGAAACCCCACAAATGGTACCTGGACAGTGGATGCTCGCGACACATGACAGGAGAAAGGTCTTTGTTCCAAAACCTTAGGCCTAGAGCAGGAGGTGTGGTCACCTTTGGTGGAAACCAGCAAGGGAAGATCACAGGAATAGGGACTTTAGGTATGTCTCCTCTCTCCCTCATTAAGAATGTTCTTCTGGTAGAGGGACTGCAACACAATTTACTGAGGATAAGTCAATTATGTGACAGTGGATATGTGGTCTCCTTTACTAAAGAAGGATGCATAGTCAAAGACTCTCTTGATCAAATCCTTTTTACTGCTAAAAGACACAGTAATGTGTACAAAATTGATCTAGAGGAGCTAGCAAGTCAAAATGTAAAATGTTTTATCTCTGTTGAAGATGAAAAACAGATTTGGCATCAAAGACTTGGACATGCCAGCTTGAGATTAATCTCAAAGTTAGCAAAACACAACCTTGTTAAAGGTCTGCCTAAGCTTTCTTATAAATCTGACATTTTATGTGAAAGCTGTTTGAAAGGGAAACAAACAAGACCCTCTTTCAGAGTAAGAATGTTTTTTTCCACTAGCAGACCTTTAGAACTATTACATATTGACTTGTTTGGTCCTATAAGAACAGAAAGCATTAGTGGTGAGAAATATGGTTTGGTCATTGTTGATGACTATTCTAGATTTACATGGGTGTTATTCCTAAGAAGCAAGGATGAGACTTTCAGGAATTTCACAATATTCTGCAAGAAGGTACAGAATGAAAAAGGATTCTGTATATCTGTCATCAGAAGTGATCATGGTGGAGAGTTTTAGAATGCAAACTTCCAACTGTTCTGTGATGAGAATGGGATCTCGCACAATTTCTCTGTGGCTAGAACACCTCATCAAAATGGGGTTGTTGAGAGAAAGAACAGAAGCTTGCAAGAAATGGGAAGAACCATGCTCAACTCTTGCAACCTACCAAGATCCTTCTGGGCAGAAGCTATTAATACAGTTTGCTACCTTCAGAACAGAATATTGGTAAGACCAATTCTGAAAAAGACTCCTTATGAATTGTGGAAAGGAAGAAAACCCAACATATCATATTTTCATCCTTTTGGATGTGAGTGTTTTATACTCAACACTAAGGATGATCTTGGTAAATTTGATGCAAAGTCTGATAAAGGATTTTTCATAGGATATTCTGAAACATCTAAAGCCTATAGAGCATTCAACTCCAGAACTTTAATTGTGGAAGAATCAATTCATGTAAAATTCAATGACAAGAAAGAGACTGATAGGGAACTATCAGATCTAGAAGATGATTTTGCAGGTATGGAGCTGAATGACCATAACAGCTTGAAGGATGAACAGGTGTCTGAAGCACCATCTGTCACTGAACCTCTTCAGACAAATGTTGAGTCTCAGACAGATCAGACAGTATCTCAGAAAACTAACTGGAGATACAAGTCACATCATCCTAAGGAGCAAATCATTGGCAGCACTTCAGAAGGAGTTAAGACAAGATCAAAATTCAAGAATCTGAATTTTCTTGCTCTCCTGTCTGAAATTGAGCCAAAGAACATTGATGAAGCTCTGCATGATGAAGGGTGGATTCTAGCCATGCAAGAAGAGCTAAATCAGTTTGCTAGAAGTGATGTATGGACTCTTGTTCCTAAACCCCATGGGAAAACTATTATTGGAACCAAATGGGTGTTCAGAAACAAGTTGTCTGAAGAAGGTAAAGTGATCAGAAACAAGGCAAGATTGGTAGCTCAAGGATACAATCAACAAGAAGGTATTGACTTCACTGAAACCTTTGCTCCAGTTGCCAGGTTAGAAGCAATTAGAATTCTTCTATCTTATGTTGTAAATAATGGCATCAAACTATATCAAATGGACGTTAAAAGTGCCTTCCTCAATGGATTCATTGAAGAAGAAGTTTTTGTTAGACAACCCCCTGGTTTTGAAGATACTGCTTTTCCTGAATATGTTTTCAAACTGAAAAAGACTCTTTATGGTCTGAAACAAGCTCCCAGAGCATGGTATGACAGACTGAGCAGTTTTCTTATCAAAAATGGTTTTGAAAGAGGAAAAGTAGACACAACCGTTTTTAGAAAATAGTCTAACAAAGACTTTATACTTGTTCAGATATATGTTGATGATATTATTTTTGGTTCAACTGATTCTTCCCTATGTAAGGAGTTTTCTGAGTTGATGCAATCAGAGTTTGAAATGAGTTTAATGGGAGAATTAAAATTTTTCTTAGGGCTTCAGATTAAGCAAGATTCTAATTGTATATGGATCCACCAGGAAAAGTATACAAAAGAAATTTGGTTTAAGGAAGATTATGATGATTTAAGACAGCTCAATCCCTAAGTTTTAATGTTTAACAAATTTGGTTAAAAGAATTATCATGGATACATATGTTTTTAATGTTTTATCTATGATTTCAGCAAACCACTTTAATCTTAATAAAGACTGTCTGAAGGTTCAACCTACTGAAGTGTTGAAGCCGTCTGAAGGTTCAACCCGTCTGAAGTGTTGAATCCGTCTGAAGTCGTATTTTATGACGTGGCACATCTTGCTGAAGTTGTGAGAAGACTTGTCTGAAGTTCTGAAGAGTCAAATCTCTCTCTGCTGCACGCAACTTTTCAAGGCTTATTTTGGCAAAGACACAGAGACCTTTCCTGGGTTGTTTGAATTTCATACACCATTTGGGAAATCTCTGCAGCGCAGTTTTTGCAGCAACAATTGTGGCAGCTTTTGTCAGCAGCAACCTTGGACGTTGTCAGAAAAGTTTCAAAACGCACAGAATGCTCAGGAGCATGTCTCACAACGGATTAAAAAGCATTAAATGCTATCTCTAAACGGTGATTTTTCAACGGATTGAAGACTGGGTATAAATACCCTTCATCTGAAGATCATTGAAGAAGAACAAGAGATTACATTTCAAGAGAAACAAAACGCTGCTAGTTTTACTCTGTAAAACATACTCTGATAAAAATTCTTTGTACATCATTTCATATATTCTGAGTATACCTCAGTTATTTGTACATTGTAACAGTTTAAGCTTCAAACTGGTTTAGTTTTAGAGCTTAAACAATCTTTTCTATGTAAAACTGTTTTAGACCCTGGAGAGGCTTGTTGTCTAAAGAATACTTGTTTGTAAGAGCCTGGAGAGGCTTGTTGTCTAAAGAATACATATTTGTAAGAGCCTGGAGAGGCTTGACTGAAAAAGAATACTTAGTTGTAGAGCCTGAAGAGGCTTGACTGTAAAAGAATACTTGTAATCTGGTTGAGATTAAGAGAAAATCCAAGTGCTCGTTGGCATTGGGACTGGACGTAGCTCACAGTGGTAGCGAGTGAACCATGATAAATTTTGTGGCTAAGTTTTCTTACCCTTACCTCTTGTCAAATTCATTTATTCTAATCAAAGGGTGTTGAAAAACTGTTCTGATAATTTATAAACGCAAGAAACGTTTTAAAAAACATATTTTCAGAACCTGTCTTAAGAAACTTCAGACAACCCCTTTAACCTGTCTGAAATTTCATTATAAAAGCTGTTTGCGAAAAGCTTTCATAAGTTATTTAAGAAACACTATTCAACCCCCCTTCTAGTGTTTCCCTATGTTTCTACACAGATCTTTCCTCAAATAATGCTATCTTCTTTTCTCGTTCAAATCTCTCTCATAAATCTGCAAAATCAAGAGATTTTATATTAAAATAGCATCAAATTCAAATTAAATAAATAGAATTATTAAAATTATTAATAAATAGGGATTATTTTGGGGCATAAAATACTATTTTACCCTTGATAAGTGCAGTAAAAATACAAGAATATATCATATAATTGGCACTTATAATAGCACAGAAAATGTTATAACCGAGAAAAGTTAGTGCGTAAATATAATAATGAATCTGGAAAAGGTGTGGTTAAGTTCTGAAAACTATAGTTTGTATGGCTCTATTTAAAACTTTGGTCAATTTTGAAAGTAAAGGAAGGCAAAATAACAAACATAATTTATGAAAAGAGATATTCATTCATATTTAAATTTTGAAAACAATATTTTCTTTCAGTAGTGTGGGCGGGGGACTCATTAAATTGAACAATCCCAAAATTTTGTGAACAACTCTCGTTGCGCTCATTTGATGAGTACGCAATCGAAAATACTAACCATAGTATATAAATTTCAATGACATTTAAGATGATACCTTTTCATGAATGCGTGTACGCTTACTTACTGTTTCCAGTAAAAATGGTGTAGATTTTATAATATTGACTCAATGGATATATATTATGGTAATGTTGGGATTCGAATTTCTGATATTTCGAATTCCATAAGTTGTAAGTTCTTTGTACTTTTCAAAATTACAGAAAATACTAAAAACTAACTTTTCAAGTTTGACAATAAGTTTGACAACTTAGAAAGTTCTTGGTTGAAGTCAATAAATAGAAGAACTTCAGAAATTCGAAAAGAAGATAAAGGTGAATTCGAGAAATATGGTATTTCTAGTATTCAGAAAAGTAAATGATAGTTTTTGTGTTCATAATTCAAATTCGAATTACACAAGTTCGAATACATTGGAAATACACTTAGAAAGGAAACTATCCTACGTACTCAATACATTAGAAAGGAAACTATCCTAAGCTAAAATGAGTACTTGACTCATGTCTTCCGGACCTCTTTCTCTTCTTCCTCCTCCACAAGCTTTTAAAGAGCCAAAGCAAAAAAGAATTTCTATTCCAATATGTTGAACCACCTTGGTACATGGGGAACTAACAAAGAAATTCATTTAATTGTAAATGAATTAGTATTTGGCTGTTACATTTAACCTAAGAAAAATCCTTCGAAGAGAAAGATTGAAAAAGCCTATAGCTTTGGCTATTGCGTTAACCTTATAAAAAATGAAGTCATTCCAGACTAGGTTATACGCAACAACCAAAGGAATATACTTCTTCATATTCTATGAAGAATTTGGAAGAAGGGAGAAGAAAGTTTAGAATATTGAGAAATGAATCCAAATAGAACCTCTATTTATAGGGGTTAGAAAAATTAAGATTCATAAATGCACCTTTACGAATGTCTAATGAGAAGAGTTCTCATTAATGAAGTTGAATGGACAGTGGACGGTGGTCTTCATGACTTTTGATTCAGCCAGTAAAGAGTTTGATATGTGGCATACAAGGGAATGCAATCAGATCTCGAAATTAAGAAAAGACTTAATGGGTTCAAGTTTCAATAAAGGTTAAGTTTCAAAGATAGAAGATTTCGAAACTCAGAAAGATAATTTTGAGGTTCTGGGAGCAAAATTCGAGTACAAGAAGTCAGAATTTTAGAAAGAAGATTTCGAGAAATCGAAAAGAAAGGTTTCGAGTTTGCAGAAAGCAGAAACTCGAAAACAAGATGCATAAAGACTTAGGAGATTTCTGAATCTGAAAGTAACTTTTCGAGGAAACAGAAAACAGAAGAAAACAGTTACTGGAAGTTACAGAAGTTGGTTGATCAAGGACAGATGTCAACATTCCAGTGAAAGCATTTGAAAAAGTTCAAAGAAGAAAGGTACTTTTCTGGTTAGCAGAAAATGTGGCAAGCATGCACGCTGCCAACACATAGGGCTAGATGATGTGTCAATTGTACATTAGTTAGCCGTTAGGAATAGAAATCTATAAATAGGTGAACTTTCTATGTAATAAAGGTTGGCAAATCATTATACTCAAACTCTGAAACACCTTATACGTCCGATCTCACTGCGACAAACAGGTTACAAGGAGTAATAGTATGTGATGAACCCATCCACATTTCAATTCAAGCAAATTGTTCT
Organism: Sesbania bispinosa; assembly: GCA_026901365.1. NCBI lineage: Eukaryota > Viridiplantae > Streptophyta > Magnoliopsida > Fabales > Fabaceae > Sesbania > Sesbania bispinosa. The sequence continues at coordinate 2,250,442 of QLOH01000054.1, read as the reverse complement.
TACAATTCATTTACTTTCTGAAATTTACTTTATGCAATTTACATTCTCCAATTTACATTTCGTGTACTTTTTCTTTCTTTCTTTCAAAATTTGTGTTTTCTATTTCTTTGAAACTTTGATTTTCAAGAATTCAATTTTAGAACTTTGTTTGATGAAATTCTGAGTCAAGTAGTTCTAAACTTTTTGAAAGATAAGTTCTTTGATAAAATTCTGAATCAATTAACTCTAGTTCTTTCATTTCTAGAAGTCAAATTCTGGAAAAATCATTGTAATTTCTAGAAAAGTCAAGTCCTTTGAAAGTTTCTGGAAAAATCAAGTTTTTTCTTACTACTTCTATAAATCAGAAACACCATAAATCTACTTTTTAAAATGAGTCCCGCAAGAGGATCTGATTCTAATCCCCAGATTGTTCTTAGAATCAAAGTGATAAAGTTATTTTTCGAGATTAGATTTTATCACCACAAACAGGTAATTGCATTAATGATAGCCGGATAGGTGTAGGATCTAGAATTGAGCAAAAACCACCGATTAGAAATTAAAAACAAGCATTAAAATGCGAAAATTAGTGGCTGGGCAGCAGCTAATTCACGCAAGAAAATGAAGGAAAATGAGAGAAAATGAAAGAAAAAGTGGAGAGGAAGAAATGGGAATGACGCCACTGAAGCAAGAGTCCACTTGCAGCAGATAAGTCCAGTGCCAGACGCCACTAATTCAGGAGAATTAGATAAGTCTCAGTATGGTTTGAGCAACAACCACCAAGCCTCTCTCAACTCACAAAGGGAGGAGAAAATTGGGCATAATGCCTTTACTTCAAAATTCAATTGTGATTACAAGAGGAGAGGACTCCTATTTATAGGAAAAGAGGGGGAGAGGGGCGGATTTTTAGGGGCATAAAAAAGGAAGAAATAAAAGGTGAGTGAAAACACTCCTAAGTGGGTTTTGAACCCATAACCCCCAAGGTTTATGGCTAAGCTAAGTCTTAAGCCAATAAACCTCTCAAAATGGCGCCCACTCATGTAGGAAAATACAAGATGAGTCAAATTTCTATCCTCTGTGGGAATAGAACCCATGACCTCCTAAGCCTTATAGCAAGACAACCTACTAACCAATAAACCCACTAAAAATAGCACCCAAGTAGGAGGAATTAAAAGAAAATTACAATTAATAAAAGAAAATATAAGAGAGTCCTAATTAAGGGTGGTACATAGGACAAGGGTCCTATCCAGGGTCAAGGTGTCCTTCTGTAGAGTAGTGACCTTTATTTTGTAGGGCAGTGACCCTTTATTTGTAGGACACTAATTTCTCCAACTCTTCCTTGCTTGAAGTTCTGGCTTGAAGTTGGTGCATTTCCTCCAATGTAGGTCTTGCAGGTCCAAGCTTCTAGCAGTGTGCCATCATTCCCTCCCTCTTGAAAAGGATTTGACATCAAATCTTAGTCTTTGGAGAGTAGAGTCAGAGATCCACTAGTTGAACATCTTCCTTGAGCCTAGACAACAAGAAGAAGACCCATAAGTATTATTCCCAAGCAAGCAAAGTGAAGGCTCATAACAGAAATACTTGGGAATCATAAAGATTAGCAAAAGAAAATCATAGGAGATGAACAAGAGGTGTTTGAGATAAGGGTTAAAAAATACCTAAATGAAGAATGAACCATCTTGTCCATGTACGCTGTAGAAGGAGATCCTGGATCAAAGACCATTCTCTTGAAGTCCTTCTTTTCAAGCAAAGAGGATAGTTGGTTAAAACGAGATTTAAACAAGTGATATGCATGTTTCAAACCAACAAAATAATCCACAATATATTGCCAAATGAAAGCACAATTGAAACTATATGGTATGAATGTCCTATTTCTTGGAAGTGAGATCACATCATGCTCATTGAACATAAGACACACATCTTGAGTATTATTGTAAAAATCATAGTGCATATGTTCATGCCATGAAGTATTCATGCAAGTTTGTTCAAGAGCCATATCCATGCTAAAGCACTCACTCAAGTAAGATGACACCTTTTTCATATTATCATATGCGTTCATAAAAGGTGAAATACCAAAAGAATCACATTGAGTATGCATATCAAGAAGCACATCATCATTTGAATTAGATGTCAAACAAGTTTTTCCATATGTGATAGCTTTATCAGAATTTTTATTCTTTTCACTAACTAGTTCAAGAGCATAATACACATCTTTATATGACACAATTATTTTAGGACCAAAATGTGTATGCACATTATAGATACAAACCAAAGGCACATGTATATTCAATCCAACTTTGTTATCATTCCTATCATGCAATCTAAATTGATCAAAGGAATTGATTAAACATGCATCTTTAGTAAGTTTCATGGTACTCTTAAACTTAGTTGGTTTTTCTAGACATGCAATAGGTTTCAAAGCATTATCAATATTGTTTACTTCTTCCACACATGCAATGCTTTGAGGTATATAATTGTGCATAGAGAGAGACATTCCATGCATAAAGAAAGTTAGTTTAGGGAACTCCCTCTCATTAGCTTGAGTTGTCCTCTTTGCAACACTAGAAGTACTTGCCATCAACTTATTCATGTCTTCACACAAAGGGTTAGCTATCAAATGATCACAAGATAAAATTAGTTGCTTTCCTAAATCTTTGTTTTTCTTTTCTTCTATTTGCACTCCTTCTTCCTCTTTTTCTTTTTCTCTCTTAAGCCCTTCTTCTTCTTCTTCCCTTTCTAATTGTTCCTTATTTTCTAATTTTCTTTTCTCTTCTATCTCAATTAAGGACTTTGAAAAGTATTTTGAAATTTTATCTTCGATTTCATTAGCCAATTTTTCTAACTTTCTTTCAATTCTATCTTCAAAAGAATCTTTTGTACTTTTCCTATTTTCTCTTCTTCTCTTTTCATGATCTTTTCTTCTAATTTCACTCTCATAATTTCTCCTAAGTTTTCTCTCTTCTTCATACTTTCTTTCTTCATCATATTTTCTAAACTTTCTTTCTTCCTCATACCTCCTCCTATCATGGTTAGAGTTAACATAACTCCTTTCCTTCTTCTTACTATCTTCAAAATGATATCTACTTATTTCTCTTTCCTTCCTTTCTTTTTTATACCTTTCATCATGAGAAGAGTGTCTTCTCACTTCCTTTTCTCTTCTAAATTCTTTCCTATCTTCATCTAGCTCATTTCTCCACATTCTATATGACATCTTAAATTGATTTTATTTGAAAGCTTTTTAAAGGACCTCACCACTCACTAAGTGTTTACACTCAATGGAATGTAATCACTCGTGTATGTCACTCTTTTTAGGCTTTTTTTCTATAATGAGACTCTCTTGCCTCTTCTACTCGGTTGGAGGTTGATTAGAAGTTGCAAAGACCAACGTGAGTCTAAGTCTTAACCCTTACCCAAATAGAAGCGCACTAACAAAGAAAAATACCTACTGGAAGAAGATTGGAAAATCCTAAGACAAAACAAAGAATTGATATGACAAACAAGAAAAGTTGGTACTCAAACAAGCTTATACACAAGAGCAGACAACAAACAAGACAAGACGGAAAAAATTGCAAAGAGAATTGTTTTTGGTGATTTTTGAAAAAGAGTTGCCAAAATTGTCGTTTTAGAAAAACAACAAATACAACTCAATTACGGTATACAGGGAAAAGAAAAAGAAAATTACAGTAAAGCTGTCACTGTATTGTTGGGATAACTCTTTGTTTTTGTTTTTCTATTTTTCTGATTTTTTTTTTGAATTTTTGACTCTTTTTGGGTGTCTTTTGACTTTTCTTCCTTGTTGTTGACTTTTGCACCTTTTTTGCTTTTTACACCTCTTTTTCTATTTTTGGCACGTACGTACTTTTTGTATTTTTCTTGCCTTTTCTTTCTTTTTTTGTCTTTTTCCCCAACAGAAAATTACAGAAATTTGTACACAATGAAAAGAAAATTAATTGTACCTACTGTAATATTTTTGGAATTTTCTGACAGTAAACTGGTCCAAGTGGCCCAGAAAAGCAAAAATAATGAATAAACTGATTTCTAAAAACTGTAAAAACGTAATGGCAACTTGATTTCAAAAATGGCCAAAAAAATTGCTTAGCACTTCCTTGTTGATTATACAAAACCGGTATGGTAACAGAAACGCGCTTGGTTCAATTTTAAGATTGGAATTAAAATTTGAAGGAAAATCAACAATTAGAATTTGTTGATCTTCTTCCAATACTATGAACCAAAAAAGATCCTATAGGTGAGCGTTTTGCACAATCAAACAGGGAAAGTCCAAGGTAGAGATAGCAGTCAATCCAAATTTGCAATCAGAATGCCAATCAAACAGACATAACAAGAGTAGGAAATTGAACAACACAAGAGCCCAAAAATGCGCATAAAATGGCAAAATAAGAAGGAAAAATTGCGCAAAATAAATGGCAAGAAATTAAAGGGGGAAACTGAAATTAAAAGGATGGGGAGGACATAAATGTAAATGGCAGAAAGTAGAAGGGGATGGCAGAAAGTAAAAGGATGGGGAAAGCAGAAATGTAAAGGGGAAGCGGAAATTAAAAGGATGGGGAGGACTGAAAATAAATGACTGAAAGTAAAGGGGGAAGCGGAAATTAAAAGGATGGGGAGAGCAGAAATGTAAATGGCAGAATGTAAAGGGGAGAGCAGAAATTAAAAGGATGGGGAGAAGCGGAAATTAAATGGCGGAAAATTAAAAGCGGAAAGTAAAGAGATGAATACGGGGGATGAACAATTAATGGTGAAGGGGAGAAATGTAGGTGAACGATCTTTGGAAAAATGAAGACAACAATGCCTCCTCTTACCACACTTCACCACAAACAAGCAGTTATATCAAGCAGTTTGCAAGAATTACTCAAGAACAAGTATGAGCAATTAAAGAGGCATTTAAACAAACACCTAGGGGGTGGGAATTAGCGGCCCAAAACAGCCCCCAAACTAGCAAGAAATCAACCAATTCAATCAAGACAGACAAGTGCTGATAGCAGCAGAAAGGCACCTCGGGCCCGGGAAACAGTCCAAGTCCAAATTACAATTGAAAAGAGAGATGGAATTACACTAAATTGAATGAAAATTCTGCACATATAGGTGCAGCAAAACAGCGCCCAAACAGCCCCAATGTGCTCCAAAAATTGCTCAATCCATCAAGCTCTGATTACCAATTGATAGCCGGATAGGTGTAGAATCTAGAATTGAGCAAAAACCACCGATTAGAATTGAAAAACAAGCATTAAAATGCGAAAATTAGTGGCTGGGCAACAACTAATTCACGCAAGAAAATGAAGGAAAATGAGAGAAAATGAAAGAAAAAGTGGAGAGGAAGAAATGGGAAGGACGCCACTGAAGCAAGAGTCCACTTGCAGCAGATAAGTTCAGTGCCAGACGCCACTAATTCAGGAGAATTAGATAAGTCTCAGTATGGTTTGAGCAACAACCACCAAGCCTCTCTCAACTCACAAAGGGAGGAGAAAATTGGGCATAATGCCTTTACTTCAAAATTCAATTGTGATTACAAGAGGAGAGGACTCCTATTTATAGGAAAAGAGGGGGAGAGGGGCGGATTTTTAGGGGCATAAAAAAGGAAGAAAATAAAAGGTGAGTGAAAACACTCCTAAGTGGGTTTTGAACCCATAACCCCCAAGGTTTATGGCTAAGCTAAGTCTTAAGCCAATAAACCTCTCAAAATGGCGCCCACTCATGTAGGAAAATACAAGATGAGTCAAATTTCTATCCTATGTGGGAATAGAACCCATGACCTCCTAAGCCTTATAGCAAGGAAACCTACTAACCAATAAACCCACTAAAAATAGCACCCAAGTAGGAGGAATTAAAAGAAAATTACAATTAATAAAAAGAAAATATAAGAGAGTCCTAATTAAGGGTGGTACATAGGACAAGGGTCCTATCCAGGGTCAAGGTGTCCTTCTGTAGGGTAGTGACCTTTATTTTGTAGGGCAGTGACCCTTTATTTGTAGGACACTAATTTCTCCAACTCTTCCTTGCTTGAAGTTCTGGCTTGTAGTTGGTGCATTTCCTCCAATGTAGGTCTTGCAGGTCCAAGCTTCTAGCAGTGTGCCATCAATTAAGGTCCTAGCTGTGGAAGTGTTCGTACAATATGCTAGATTCAAACCAACTAAGTGTGTGTTTGGTTTGGTATTGAAACCTGCCAAACTCAAATTTAAATTTTCCAACACTATTTTTAGCCTTAGAAATGCGAGTTTACCACGTTTTAACACTAAACCAAACATGCTTTAATTACCTACTCGTTAATGCAATCATAGTCGAACCTACACAACCACTAGTTTCATCTATCATAAAATAAATCAAGAAATTGAGGTTATACATCCTTTATAATCTTAATATAACAATTACAGTAAATTACACAAATATCTTTTTCAAAAGCAAAAACATAAATCGAATAGAACTCTTCAAATACCACAAAAAGGACTATGCAACAACCTCATTAATTTCTAGTCCGAAGGCGACTTGCTTTCATAAATGACAATGCTGCATGAAATATACCCATCTAAATTTGAAGATTGAAAAAGAAAAAAGAAAAAATATATGATGAAAATTAGTCATTAATGATTTATTCTGCGAATTAGTCATTAATGAAATATATGTGAATTGTCATTCTCTTTCATTCTGTGAACACTAGATATATTCTGTAGTTCCTATAAATTAGTGGTTAGAAAAATAATGAATCCTCTATGTCGCATCCAGTATAGTACCTCATTAACCATTGCGTAAGAGTCCACCAATTATCCTCAAATTCTCCCAACAAATATCCCCTAAAAATCTCGCAAAGCCACCATAACATCTTGCAATGTTCAACAAAGTAAATTATCATTTACATAAAGAACATGCATAAACAAATCAACTTATTCGGTGTAACTATTAGGGGGAAGTAATTTGCAACTTTGAAAATCATAACAATATATAAAGGATCACCCAACAATTACAAAAACTTTAATGCTCTATTTGTATCGAGTGAAAATGAGAGGATGAAAGTTTAGAGGCTAGAAAAATGGCTGGAAAAAGTGGAGGTGGCGTGTTTAGTGAAGTTGACTGGATATCTCTAGAAGGGGGTTGAATAGAGACTTAAAAACTTTTTCCTGAAATCTTTAAATCCAAGCTGAGCTTAGTTCTCAAGCTTAACAGATTAGAATCTCAATTTGACTTAGATAATAAAAGGTTAGTTGTATTCAGATAAGGAATGAATATAATTCAAAGTCTTACAATTGAGATTCAATTGTTTAGTTGTAACATATTTAGTGTTCAATTCAGCATCTCAAGTGTGCAAGTTTGATATTACGTGACTTTAAAAAGAACATGAAATAAGCAAGAGTAAGAGAAGAGATGCACACAGATTCTGTTGAATGCTAACTATGCAGAGCCTGCAAGTGTGAACATGGTTGAAGTGGAAGACTCAAATTCTGTTGAGGAAGCCATCGAAATGGTTCTAGAGGAAGTTCAGGAATTTCAAGACATTTTCCCAAAAGGGGGAGAATCTTTACTTGAGTTTCTAAATAGGAAGAAATCTGAAGATGCTTCAATTGACTTATGTCCAAGATGTCATGCAGTATTTGATAGATCTGCTACAAAGGCATTTCGTGATTCTAGGATGAAGAAGCATTATCAAGAAGTGACTGTAAAAGCAAAAAGAATGAAAACAAGCAAAGAAAGGTTAATCCTTCTTATGGTGGATGTATCTCGAAATCAGAGTCCATTTCGGAAGAAAAGATACCTCAGAAAATGAATAAGTTTAATAAAGGAAAGCGACCTATGCACCCAAATTTCCATGTTAATGGAAAGCCTCAAACTTTTGTGCCATCATCATCAGTTCCTCCAAACAAATGGGTTCGTCCTAGATATACAAAGCCTCAGTACAATTCTCAAGGGTTTCAACAGAGGCCTTATTGTGGAAGTAGGCCACAAATGACGAAAACTCAATGGAGGAGAGCACAAAGAATGAGAAAGGCTGCTTTCGAGGAATAAGAGAAAAGAAACATGGTGGTTGAAAGAAGTAATGCACAACCCAAGCCTGTTCAAGCAAAGAATGCTCAAGTTATTCAAGTTCAGGCGAACTCAAATCATCCTTCATATGCACAAGTTGTAAAGAAGAAACTGTAGGAACACAGGGAAACACTAGAAGGGGGGTTGAATATTGTTTCTAAATATTTTAGAAAGCTTTTTGCAAACAGGTGCTAAAAACACGATTTCAGACAGGCTTTTAAGGGGCTGTCTGAAGTTTTCAGACGGCTTGTAAAAACTAATTTTAAAATATGTTTTGTACCTTTATAAAATATCAGATTAAATATTCTGACCCCTTGATTAGTATAAAAAGAATTGATAAGAGATAAGGGTAGGAAAACTTAGCCAAGGAATTTATCCTGGTTCTCTCACTACCACTGTGAGCTACGTCCAGTCCCAATGCCAACAAGCAATTGGATTTTCTCTTAATCTTTTAAGATTACAAGTATTCTTTTACAGACAAGCCTCTTCAGACTCTACAACCAAGTATTCTTTTACAGACAAGCTTCTCCAGGCTCAACAACCAAGTATTCTTTTACACACAAGCCTCTCCAGGATCAAACCAACAAGTATTCTTTTTCAGACAAGCCTCTCCAGGCTCAACAACCAAGTATTCTTTTACAGACAAGCCTCTCCAGGCTCAAACCAACAAGTATTCTTTTTCAAACAAGCCTCTCCAGGCTCAACAACCAAGTATTCTTTTACAGACAAGCCTCTTCAGGCTCAAACAACCAAGTATTCTTTTACAGACAAGCCTCTCCAGGCTCAAACCAAGTATTCTTTTACAGGCAAGCCTCTCCAGGCTCAACAACCAAGTACAGAGAAGATAAAATGCTTAAGCTTACAAACTATATCAGTCTTGAAGCTTAAACAATTACAGATGTACATAAAAACTGAGGTATGCTCAGGATATTACAATATGTGTACAAAGATAAATATTATCAGAGTTGTTGCAGCGAAAAACTTGCAGAGTTTTTGTTCTTTTTCACAAAAATTCTTCTCTTCTCTTCTCTTCTCTTGGATGGTCTTCAAAGGAGGGGTATTTATACCCAATCTTCAATCCGTTGAAATACCACCGTTTAGAGATAGCATTAAATTCTATTTAATCCGTTGTGAGACATGCTTTTGAGAGTTCTGATAATTCTGACAAAGTACAACGTTGGTGCTGCTATAAAGCTGCCACCGTTGTTGCTGCAATTTCTGCGTTGCAGAGATTTCCTCAGCGGTGTATGAAATTCAAAAACACCAGGAAAGGTCTTTGTGTTCCTTGCTATAAACGTGTTTAAAAAGGTACGTGCAGCAGAGGTTCAGAAAAGTCTTCACAAACTTCAGCAGAGGGTGCCACGTCATAAATGAGACTTCAGACGACACTGATACTTCAGACGGGTTGAACTACTTCAGACAGCTTCAACTCTTCAGATGTGTTCTGCTTCTTCAGACAGCTTCAACACTTAGTCTTTTTATGTAGGCTCATAGTGACTCTTGCTGAAATCATAGATAAAATATTAAAGCATATGTGTATCTATGATAAATACTTTAAGTCAAATTTGTCAACCATTAAAACTTGGGAATCTAGTTGTCTTAAAACATCATAAACAACCTTATGATATTTCTGAGACTCAACATTCTCCCCCTTTTTAATGATGACAAATTTGGTTAAAATATACAAATCTGTAATCAGTTTTTGAGAATAAGATAGCTCCCCCTGAGATAGAAATGCCCTTTAACAGTTTCTGTTCAGGTTCTGTAACAGATTATTACTTATGTACTCAAAAGCTTATATACTCCCCCTGAGTCCTGTAATCACTTCAGATTCAGATTTGGTTAGTTTAATACTCCCCCCTTTTGTCATCAATCAAAAGGGAATATCAGAGCAAAACAGTAATAGAGCAATAAATTCAAATAAAACATATAGCATAACATTCACAATCAATTCACAAAGATATGAGATAAGCCACTGATTGTATTTAATGAATGTTCAGATAAAGAATCAGACAATCAGACACTTGTCATAAACATGAAAATAAGCAAAAGACAATGGCGAAATTAACAGTTTAATCCTTCTTCTTCAGCAAGGCCTCAGTCAGAAAGGAAATCAAGTCGTCCTTGGCCTTGTTTATTGCTGTTTCTACTGAGGTTTTCAATTCTTGCTGACCAGATCTGATAAGCTGCTGTTCTTGAAGAATCTGCTCTTGTTTAGCAATTAGATGCTTAGTCTTCTTCTCTTGATCAACATACTTCTTTTCAAGTTTCTTAACTTTGGTCTTCAGCTTCAGATTTTCCTTAGACAACTCTTGCTCAGATTCATAGAAGATGAGCTGGATGTAGGGGCAAACAAATCTAAGCACTCCAAATCCTGGCTGCAATCTGTATTCAGATGGCCTGAACACAGGGCAAAAGAAGGTGCCGATAGGCTTCAGCAGAACCCAATCTTCATTGAAAGAGTCAGTAGGTGGGGGAAAGTGATCTCTCAGATAGTGATATTTGACATTGGTTGACTTTCCAAGTCCAACTTCAGAATCAGCATCAGGACCAGTTGATCCCGAAGAAGATCCAGCATCTTCTCTGATCTTCCAGTAAGAGGACCACATCCAATCTTGAAGTAGATGATCCAGGCCTCCTCCTTGATTTCTGATGAACTCTGGTAAAGATTCCCACTCTGATGGACTCATCATTTCAGACAGAGGTGAAGATACATAATAAACTTTAGATCCTTTGTATTTCTCACCCTGACCTTCCTTTAAGGGATACCTAGGAACTATTCTATCAGGTTTCACCAAGATTTTAGTGGTTGGCCTGATTGAACAAGTTCTAGGAGGCCTGTAGCCTCTCATCCCAACTCCCTTGTGTAGATCCCTCTGAAACAGCTCAGACTCAGTGTTCAGCTGCCTCACAAAACTCCATTCATCACTATTCAGCCTGAGGGAATCATCTGAGAATGGATTGATGGGAGCCCAAGTATGTGCAGGAGGGACAACACCCTTCCTGATCTTTTCTAATCCTCCTGAAAGAGCGTTGTATTGGATTCTAACTTCAGCAACAGTTTTTCTGATTAATCCATGATGCAAGGATACAACAGGTGCTGGTCTAAAATACTGTAGCTCTTCAGACAGGTTGCCAAACTTAGGCAATGAACAGGAATCAAAAGGAAGGAAAGACAACCGTAGAGCTTCAGCAAGGACTTGCTCTTCTTCAGCAGAGAGCTCTTCTTCCAGAGAAGTTGTAGGTGGTGGAGGTGATGAAGGTAAAAGTGGTATTATAGCAAGGTCATGGGTTCGTGGGGAAGGTAATGTAGGTTCAGAGAGTTGATTCTCTGAAGGTTGTGGTGAGGTAGGTTCAGAGGGTTTGTTTTCTGTTGGTTCAGAAGGTTCAGAGGGTAGGTTTTCTGTTTGTGGAGGTGGTGATGGTTGTGATAGAGGTGAAGATGGTTGATTTTCAGGTGATAGGGGTTTTGGTGAAGGTTGTGGTGTTGTTTGAGGGGATGGTTGAGAGGGTTGATGAGGTGTTTGTTTTTCTGGTGAGGAGGGTGGTGAAGGAGTTACATTATCAAATCTCACCTTAATTCTCTTGTAGGGAGGCTTGGTTACCTCAGATTCTTTTGCCTTTGCTTCTTCCTTCTCCCTTTGTGCTTGTTTTTCTTCCCTTTTCCTTTTAAAATACTGTTGAGCTTTAACAAAATTTTGATACTTCTTAGCTTCATCTTCTGCTATCAGCTGAGAGGCAATACTTCTAGTCACCCTAGGTTCAGGTGCAGTCTGAAGTAGCTTGCTTTTGGTCCTGCTTCTCTGAGGTGCACTTGACCTCTTCCTTTTTTTTTGCTCCTTCAGCTATGGTTGCTTGCCTATCATCTTCAGCATAGGCCAATTGTGAAGCAATAGCAAGAGCTCTATCAGTCTTCTCTTGTTCTGCTTTCTTCTCCAGCTCCTCCTGCTCCAAAGCAGTAGCCAATGCTGCCACCTGAATGAGTTCAGGATCAGATGGGCAAGTAGGCAATGGCTCAGCTACAACTGCATCAGTTTCATCTGCCTCTTGAACCTGTCCTTCCATTTCAGAAGTAGGTTGTGGAGTCTTTACAGGTTCAGACAGCTGACCCACAATTTCAGATGGCCTTTGTGATGCCTTCTGAACAGGTTCAGACACCTGACTCTGCACAGATGCAGATGCTACTTTAGCAGCACTCCTTACAGGTAGCTTCAATTTTGCTTGAGGAGAGGATTTTGATGGCTTGAACTCATGCCTCCTTATGTCTCCTCTGAGTTCATTCTCAAGAACCTCCATTGTTGTCTTCCTTCTAGCAGCTATCTCAAGAAGAAGGCTCTCATTCATGGACGGAGAGGGAGGTCTTGGAGTCAGCTTCACTCCCATGCTCTTGAGGTTTGATTCACCAAACACAGGTTGTGAAAGGCGATCAAAAAGCCTCTCAATGGGGACTTTGAAATGCAGCAAGATCTTGGTGATGATGGTATTGTGAGGGAAGCTCCCAACAGAGTCTCTGAGACGCTTCTGCATGTGGTACATTATGATGTTGGGGAGGTTCACCTTCTTCTTCTGCAGTAGGTGAATCAGACAAAATCTCTCCAACTCAGAAACATGGTTTCTGCTTCCACTCTTAGGGATTACAGAGCACCCTAAGATGGCATGCAAAACCCTAGCCTTGTCTGACATATGCTTTGCATCCAAGCTTACTAGTTCATAGGTGCCATACAAAAACTCTGTGAACTGCTTCTGTCCACCATTTCTTGCTTCCCAGCTAGGAGTGAATACAACTCCTTCAGTCCTGACCTCACAGATGTGAGCAAGGATATCTTCATCAACAAAGACAGGGACACCACGTACTGTTACCTTGATGCTAGTGTAGATACCCTGAGGATTGGGTATTCCTCTGGCAGTAGCCCAGAAATCCAGCACACTCTGCTCATGCCACTGTGTCAAGTTGTGGTTGAAATACGGAGTCCACCCAGCTGCATCGAACTCAGCAAATAAGTCCATTCCCAGAGATTGAAGATCCTCCAGGACTACACCCTTAGTCTTCACGATGTTGCTTCCAGCAAATTTCTTAGGATCCATTGATGAGTTTTCTCAGGAACTTGAGAGAGAAATAAATTGCTTGTAGAGGAAGGATCTCAAGAGGTGAGTACAGAATAGTGAACGGTGAAGTTCTCTGACCCACTAGCTTCTGTATTTATAGACCCATGAAGTAATGATGGTTTCTGAATTTAAGATTGTTTTAAATAGAGGCTTCTCAAAGTATCTTATGAAGATTATTACAAAGAGTATTTTCAGAACGGTTTCTGAAATACTTCAGACGACTAGAGGTTGTCTGAAGTATATTCCTGATTTCTGAACTGATCTCTTTCAGACTTACTTCAGAGAATTTATTTCAGAATCTCTTCAAGGAACATTCTTTGTAAAGCTTCAAATGATATAAGAGACATCTCATGCTTTATTCATATGAGAGATCATTTTATTGAAGTAGTTGTGTTAAGTTTATTATAGAAGATACTTTTCAATTTCCAACTTAAATATGAAAACTGGAAATAAAGAGATTAAGAAAAAAAAAGGAGAACTTAGGCATAGAGATTTCAGACAGGTTTTTAAGGGGCTGTCTGAAGTTTTCAGAGGGCTGGTAAAAACTAATTTTAAAAGATGTTTTGTGCCCTTTTCAAAATATCAGATTAAGTATTCTGACCCCTTGATTAGTATAAAAGGAATTGATAAGAGATAAGGGTAAGAAAACTTAGTCAAGGAATTTATCCTGGTTCACCCACAAACCCGTGAGCTACATCCAGTCCCAGAGGCAAACATCCACTGGATTTTCCACTATCTGAATCCACAGATACAAGTATTATTCACAGCCTCTTTAGGCTAACACAAGTATTACTTTGTTTTCAACTGCCTCTTCAGGCAACATATGCAGTATTCTTTTTCAATCTAGCCTCTCCAGGCTAACACAAGTATTATTTTGTTTTCAACTGCCTCTTCAGGCAACATATGCAGTATTCTTTTTCAGTCTAGCCTCTCCAGGCTTTGCAACTAAGTATTCTTTCTTCCACCAAGCCTCTCCAGGCTCTCTGACACATAAAGTGTTTACAAATTAAACTAAGATTAAGTTTTCACGAAACTTAAACTTAATCTTTTCCTGTACTAGAGGTTAACTGAGTACTGCTCAGGGTATAATGAATGAATTCTAAGTACAAGTTTAAGACAGTGATACAAGAGTATAAGTTTAAGCACAATCTCTGTCTCTTGATAAGAGGAATAACATCCTCTGAGAATTGGCTCGGTAGATACTTGACTTTAAGCTCCAGCCTGGTTGGTTGTTAAGCTGAACAACTACAATTTTGACTAACTGATCAATAGATCAGCAGCATGATTGATTCAAGTAAGCATGGTCAACAACCAATAAGATTTTTCTGATACATCTTAATCAACTGATTGAACCAAGTGAATGAGTTCAACATCTTCAAATTCTTCCTTGAGGCTATTTATATGTTCTGTTGGAATATAGCCGTTTGAAGATGATTCATAATACCGTTGAGATGTTGATGATGTGGCTCATATAGCCGTTGTGTAATAGTGTCTCGAACGGTTGCTTCTTCTTTAGCAGATATGTGTTCAGACAGTCCTGTTCTGACACTTCTGTAGATGAGCTCTTTAGAGAGATTTTCTTGATATTATTTTGCATGTTCTCTCTCTTGATATCCTTTTACTTTTCTTCAGCTGACTTCTGATTTCCTCTGCTTTTCTTAGGAGTGTATATGAGGAGGTATCCGTTGGATTTGTCCTCTTGCTTATTTGTATATGCTCCTTTTCTGTTTGCTTCCTGACACCATTTCTTCTTTCTTCTTTGAGTGAGGTGTCTTGTTCAATGCCTGTTTCTTGCAGGTGATAAAATATGTTTGAATTAAAATATTTCATTCAAACATTTCTCTTTGTTGCTTCTGCTTAGTCTCCTGAGCTTTTCTTGTGCTTTCAATGGATTAGTGATGATGATATTTCCGTTGTGATACGATCGTTTAGAGATAGCATTGAATGTTATTCAATCCGTTGTGAGTCATGCTTCTGGGTGTTCTGACAATTCTGACAGAGTACAACGTTGGTGCTGCTATAAAGGTGTCATCGTTGTTGCTGCAATTTCTGCGTTGCAGAGATTTCCTCAGTGGTGTATGAAGTTCAAAATCACCAGGAAAGGTCTCTGTGTTCCTTGCTATAAACGTGTTTGAAAAGATACGTGCAGCAGAGGTTTAGAAAAGTCTTCACAAACTTCAGCAGAGGGTGCCATGTCATAAGTGAGACTTCAGACAGCACTGATACTTCAGACGGGTTGAACTACTTCAGACAACTTCAACTCTTTAGACGAGTTCTGCTTCTTCAGACAGCTTCGTTGCTTCAGAAAGCTTCTTTGCTTCAGATAAGTTCAATCTTCAGACTGCTTTACGTTGTCTTCATTCCTTCAAGTCTTTATGTCTTCAGATGGTCTTCACGTCTTCAGACAGTCTTCACATCTTCAGACGGTTTTCGCACTTCAGACACGTTGCATTCTTCAGACAGCTTCTTTATATTAAATCCTGCATTTGTTCTTCTGATCCTGATCTTCTGATTCTGATAAATATTTTATCCTGAAACACAATCAACAAACCAATACCTTTCTTAGTAGAATCTGTTTATATAATCTTATTTGTTAATCATTAAAACTAAAGGATATTAAGTCTTTGAGTCAAGTTTGAATGCTCAAACTGATTAATAGACTTCACATTGATGCCATTATTTACAGCATAAGATAAAAGAATTCTAATTGCTTCTAACCTGGCCACTGGGGAAAAGGTTTCAGTGAAATCAATACCTTCTTGCTGGTTGTATCCTTGAGCAACTAATCTTGCCTTATTTCTCACTACCTTGCCTTCTTCAGACAGCTTATTTCTGAACACCCATTTGCTTCCAATAATAGTTTTCCCATGGGGTTTAGGAACAAGGGTCCAGACATCACTCCTAGCAAACTGATTCAGCTCTTCTTGCATGGCTAGGATCCACCCTTCATCATGCAGAGCTTCATCAATGTTCCTTGGCTCTATTTCAGACAGGAGAGCAAGAGAATTCAGATTCTTGAATTTTGATCTTGTCTTAACTCCTTCTGAAGTGCTGCCAATGATTTGCTCTTTAGGATGATGTGATTTGTATTTCCAATCAGGTTTCTGAGGAGGTATCACATCTGATTGTTCTGTCTGAGACTCAACATTTGTCTGAAGAGGTCCAGTAACAGTAGGTACTTCAGACAGCTGCTCATCCTTTAAGTTGTTGTAGTCATTCAGCTCCATTCCTGCAAAATCATCCTCTAGATCTGATAGTTCCCTATCAGTCTCTTTGTTATCATTGAATTTAACATGAATAGTTTCTTCAACAGTTAAAGTTCTAGAGTTATATACTCTATAGGCTTTAGATGTTTCAGAATATTCAATGAAGAATCCTTTATCAGACTTTGCATCAAATTTTCCAAGATCATCCTTGATGTTGAGTACAAAACATTCACATCCAAAGGTGTGGAAATATGATATGTTGGGTTTTCTTCCTTTCCACTGTTCATAGGGAGTCTTTTTCAGAATTGGTCTTACCAATATTCTGTTTTGAAGGTAACATGCTGTGCTAACAGCTTCTGCCCAGAAGGATCTTGGTAAGCTGCATGAGTTGAGCATGGTCCTTGCCATCTCTTGCAAACTTCTGTTCTTTCTCTCAACAACCCCATTCTGTTGAGGTGTTCTAGCCACAGAGAAATTGTGTGAGATCTCATTCTCATCACAAAACATTTGAAAGTTTGCATTTTCAAACTCTCCACCATGATCACTTCTGATAACAGAAGTACAGAATCCTTTCTCATTCTGTACCTTCTTGCAGAATATTGTGAAGTTCCTAAAAGTCTCACCCTTGCTTCTTAGGAATAACACCCATGTAAATCTAGAATAGTCATCAATAATGACCAACCCATATTTCTTACCACTAAGACTTTCCGTTCTAATAGGACCAAACAAGTCAATGTGCAAAAGTTCTAGTAGTCTGCTAGTTGAAACAACATCCTTACTCTTAAAAGAGTGTCTTGTTTGTTTCCCTTTCAGACAACTTTCACATAAAATGTCAGATTTATATGAAAGCTTGGGTAATCCTTTAACAAGATTGTGTTTTGCCAATCTTGAGATTAATCTCAAGCTAGCATGCCCAAGTCTTTGGTGCCAAATCTGTTTTTCATTTTCAATAGAAATGAAACATTTTACATTTTGACTTGCTAGATCCTCTAGATCAATTTTGTACACATTGTTGTGTCTCTTAGCAGTAAAGAGGGTTTGCTCAGAGGAGTCTTTGACTATGCATCCTTCCTTAGTAAAAGATACCACATAACCACTGTCACATAATTGACTTATGCTCAGTAAATTATGTTGTAGTCCCTCCACTAGGAGTACATTTTTAATAAGAGATGAAGGAGATATACCTACAGTCCCTATTCAAACGATCTTCCCTTGCTGATTTCCACCAAAGGTGACCACTCCACCAGTTCTAGGTCTAAGGTTTTGGAACAAAGACTTTTCTCCTGTCATGTGTCGCGAGCACCCATTGTCCAGGTACCATTTGTGGGGTCTCCTTTGTCCTGTTAAACACATCTGCAACAAGAATAATTAAGTTTTTAGGTACCCATATTCTTTTGGGTCCTTTCTTGTTAGCTTTGGGCCTTGTTTTTCTCTTGTGTTTGCACTGAGCCATATTGTGTCCAGGCTTACCACAGTGAGAACACCCAGTAACCTTCTTTTTGCCTTTAGAAAAATTTAAGACAGTAGGAGGTTCTGACATATTATGATCACAAAAGCCTAGTCCACTTTTGTCAAGGGAATGCCTTTGATTTCCAATCATTATATTCAGATTTTTTGTTCCTTTGACAAATTTGGCCAGATCTTTTGTCAGTTCCTCAACCTGCTTCTGAAGTTTCTCATTCTCTTCAGACACAACTTGTGAACTGCAGTTTTTAGTCTCAAGAATTTTTTCTTTGAGCATAATATGTTCTATCTCAAGTGCCTTATATTTGTTACACATTTCTGTGTGGGCTTTGGATAGATTCTTATACTCTTGGAAAAGTTCTTGAGAACTTTCCACCAGATCATCATACATTTCTTGTAGAGTAAGAGGAAATACCTCAGCTTCAGAGCTATCTGAAGATGGTAGACTAGCCATGAGACACAGATTTGCCTCTTCTGAAGTGTCTTCCTCTTCTTCTGAGGTTGATTCATCAAGGTCTTCCCATGTTGCCATAAGACCTTTTTTCTTTTTGAAAAACTTCTTCTTCTTGCAGTTGTTTTTCTTCAATCTTGGGCAATCAGTCTTCATATGCCCTGGTTGCTTACATTCAAAGCAAATAATTTTATCAGTGTTAGACTCTTTACCTGTCTTACCTGATTTGGATGATGAAGGTTGGTTCTTTCTGAACTTTCCTCTGTTCTGCAACATTCTCTTGATCTTTCTGCTTAAAAGAGCAAGATCATTGTCATCTTCTGAGCTATATTCAGAATCTTCATCTGCTTCTGAAGTTTCCTCAGCTTGCATAGCCTTCATGCTGCCATGCCTAGACTGTTTGGTCTTGGAGTTTAGAGCTAGAGACTTCTTCTTGTTATCATCTTCTCCAAGCTCAAGTTCATGGACTTTGAGAGATCCCAACAGTTCTTCCATTCTCAGAGAGTTCAAATCTCTTGCCTATTGAATGGCAGTGACTTTGGGTCTCCAGGACTTAGGTAGACTTCTTAGAATCTTCCCGTTGTTGTCTCCAGATTCATAGGTTCTTCCTAAGGACCTGAGTCCATTGGTTATGGTCTGAAACCTCCCAAACATTTGGTCAATGGTTTCAGTTTCTTCCATCTTAAACATCTCATACTGATGTATAAGCATGCTGATTTTGGATTGCTTGACATTTTCAGTCCCTTCATGGGCTGCTGCAAGAGTATCCCAGATCTCCTTGGCAGAAGTGCATCCGTGGACCTTCTCATATTCTGATTTATTCAGGGAACATATCAGATAGAGTTTGGCTTTAGCGTTCATCTGGACTCTAGTCTTCTGCTCCAAGGTTCATTCAGTCTTAGGTATAGGCACACCATTTTGCATAGGCACATAGTCTCCATCAAGGACCACATCCTAAACATCAATGTTGTTGCTCTCAATGAACAACTTCATACGATCTCTCCAGTAGTGGTAATCCACTCCATTGAATGCTGGGGGTCTTGTGATAGAGGCTCCTTCTGTGATGTATTGCCTGTTGCTGTTAGAAGCTTCCATTTGGATCTTTCAGTCCTCAAACACTTGTTAGGTGCTTCAACCCTGAGTAGAGCTCTGATACCAACTGTAGGAACACAGGGAAACACTAGAAGGGGGGGTTGAATAGTGTTTCTAAATATTTTAGAAAGTTTTTCGCAAACAGGTACTAAAAATATGATTTCAGACAGGCTTTTAAGGGGCTGTCTGAAGTTTTCAGACGGCTTGTAAAAACTAATTTTAAAATATGTTTTGTACCTTTATAAAATATCAGATTAAATATTCTGACCCCTTGATTAGTATAAAAAGAATTGATAAGAGATAAGGGTAGGAAAACTTAGCCAAGGAATTTATCCTGGTTCACTCACTACCACTGTGAGCTACGTCCAGTCCCAATGCCAACAAGCAATTGGATTTTCTCTTAATCTTTCAAGATTACAAGTATTCTTTTACAGACAAGCCTCTTCAGGCTCTACAACCAAGTATTCTTTTACAGACAAGCCTCTCCAGGCTCAACAACCAAGTATTCTTTTACAGACAAGCCTCTCCAGGCTCAAACCAACAAGTATTCTTTTTCAGACAGGCCTCTCCAGGCTCAACAACCAAGTATTCTTTTACAGACAAGCCTCTCCAGGCTCAAACCAACAAGTATTCTTTTTCAGACAAGCCTCTCCAGGCTCAACAACCAAGTATTCTTTTATAGACAAGCCTCTTCAGGCTCAAACAACCAAGTATTCTTTTACAGACAAGCCTCTCCAGGCTCAACAACCAAGTACAGAGAAGATAAAATGCTTAAGCTTACAAACTATATCAGTCTTGAAGCTTAAACAATTACAGATGTACAGAAAAACTGAGGTATGCTCAGGATATTACAATATGTGTACAAAGATAAATATTATCAGAGTTGTTGCAGCGAAAAACTTGCAGAGTTTTTGTTCTTTTTCACAAAATTCTTCTCTTCTCTTCTCTTCTCTTCTCTTGGATGGTCTTCAAATGAGGGGTATTTATACCCAATCTTCAATTCGTTGAAATACCACCGTTTAGAGATAACATTAAATGCTATTTAATCTGTTGCGAGACATGCTTCTGAGAGTTATGATAATTCTGACAAAGTACAACGTTGGTGCTGCTATAAAGCTGCCACCGTTGTTGCTGCAATTTCTGCGTTGCAGAGATTTCCTCAGTGGTGTATGAAATTCAAAAACACCAGGAAAGGTCTCTGTGTTCCTTGCTATAAACGTGTTTAAAAAGGTACGTGCAGCATAGGTTCAGAAAAGTCTTCACAAACTTCAGCAGAGGGTGCCACGTCATAAATGAGACTTCAGACGATACTGATACTTCAGACGGGTTGAACTACTTCAGACAGCTTCAACTCTTCAGACGAGTTCTGCTTCTTCAGACAGCTTCAACACTTAGTCTTTTTATGTAGGCTCATAGTGACTCTTGCTGAAATCATAGATAAAATATTAAAGCATATGTGTATCTATGATAAATACTTTAAGTCAAATTTGTCAACCATTAAAACTTGGGAATCTAGTTGTCTTAAAACATCATAAACAACCTTATGATATTTCTGAGACTCAACAGAAACCTTCTTTCCAAGTGATTGGGGGTTTTAATGAAAACGAAGATGATTTGTTGACTGAGAATTTTGAAACAGGTTTCGCAGATGGTCTGGATGACATTTGCGCAGTTGTTTTTGTTTTACCTGCTGAATATGCAAAAGAACTTGAAAAAGACTTGGAGGATGAAGACTATGAAGAAGATGATATAGGTGAGGACCCTATTTGTTATACTTACATTGGTAAACAAATTTGTCAGAATACTTCTGCAGTTTTCGAAAGGCCTACAGAAGATATGCAACTTCACATGAAGCCTTTGTTTATTAGGGCTTTGGTCGAAGATGTAAGTATAGGAAAGGTACTTGTGGATTCTGGAGCGGCAGTGAATTTGATGTCGAAGTTTATGATGAAGAAGTTGATGAAGACTAAGTTTGATTTAATCCCTCATCAAATGATCATTACAGATTTTAGTGGAAAGACTTCAAAATCTGAAGGAGTGTTATGTTTGGAACTAAAAGTGGGAACCATTATGAGACCCACTATGTTTGTTGTGGTTGATTCGAAAGCAAACTATAATCTTTTGCTTGGAAGAGAATGGATTCATGGAGTAGGTTCTGTTCCATCTTCAATGCATCAGAGGCTTTGTATGTGGACTAAAGAAGGCGTACCCATTTATGTTGATGGGGACAAAAATTATTTCAAAGTCGAACAGGATGTCGTTGATGTGAGAAGTACTGAAAAGAAGGTTATGAAGACAAGACCATATGAAATGATTGATAAGTATATGTTGGTGCCTACAAAAGTACCTTACTCTTTAAAGTTGAATCCTGATTGCGGGTTCATGTTACAGTGTGATGTTGGCCCATTTGAGGCCACAGAAATTTCTGAATGGTCAGATCCAGAATAGATTCGAACTTTTGGGCTCGAACTTCGGCCTACATGGCCGAAAAGAAGGTAGAAGCGGCTTTCGAGGCCGAATCTGAACAAATTAAATGTAATGATGAAATAACGACCACTCAGGCCGAATGGCAAGAAGGAAGAATAATTATTGAGGAAATAACAGAAGAAGAAATGTCATCAGACTTAAAAAATGAAAATTAAAAAAAAAAAGATTTCTGAAGGAAATGAGAATTCTGAAAAGGACTATCTTGAGAAAATGATTCAGAAAGTTGAAACTTATGTTCAGGAAACTCAAGGGGTTGATTTTGGAAAGTCAGATTGTATTTATGATGATTCCCCTTTGGGTTTTGAAGGAACTTTATCTCAAGGTATGAAGAAAATGGAAGCTCAAGATCCTTTAGAAGAAGGGAATTTAGGAGCTGATGACAAAAAAAGACCCACTTTTGTAAGTCAGAATCTCGAAGAAGAATTCAAGAAGAAAATAATCGACTTGTTGAAAGAATACAAAGATTGTTTTGCATGGGATTACCATGAAATGCCTGGTTTGAATCGTGACTTGGTCGAACATAAACTTCCTACTTTTCCAGAAAAGCGACCAGTGAAACAAGCTCCTAGAAGATTTGTTCCATAAATAGTTTCGAAGATAAAAGAAGAAATTGAGCGTCTTCTAAAAGCTAAATTCATTCGAACTGCCAGGTATGTTGATTGGATTTTGAATATTATACCTGTTATTAAGAAAAATGGATCTTTAAGGGTATGTATTGACTTTAGGGATCTTAATAATGCAACCCCAAAAGATGAATATCCAATGCCGGTTGCTGATATGTTAATAGATTCGGCAGCAGGAA
Source organism: Sesbania bispinosa (assembly GCA_026901365.1). NCBI lineage: Eukaryota > Viridiplantae > Streptophyta > Magnoliopsida > Fabales > Fabaceae > Sesbania > Sesbania bispinosa. The sequence continues at coordinate 2,227,827 of QLOH01000054.1, read as the reverse complement.
ATGAACTTTTAAGTATGTTAGATGGATATTCTGGATATAATCAAATTTTTATTGCTGAAGAGGATATTTCGAAAACAGCTTTTCGATGTCCTGGTGCAATGGGAACTTATGAATGGGTAATGATGCCCTTTGGCCTTAAAAATGCTGGTGCAACATACCAAAGGGGCATGAATTCTATTTTCCATGATTTAATAGGGAAATTTATGCAAGTCTATATAGATGATGTTGTGATTAAGTCTGAATCAAAAGACTTCCATTTAGATCATTTAAGACAAGCTTTCGAAAGAATGAGAAAGCATGGTTTAAAAATGAATCCTATTAAATGTGCTTTCGGGGTATCTACAAGTAATTTTCTGGGATTCCTAGTTCACAAAAAGGGTATTGAGATTGATAAGAATAAGACTAAGGCGATTCTAGAAGCATCTCCTCCTTCTACAAAGAAATAGTTGCAGTCTTTTCTTGGAAAAGTAAATTTTCTTCGAAGATTTATTTCGAATTTATCAGGAAAGACGAAAGTGTTTTCCCCTTTACTGAAGTTAAAGAAAGAAGAAAGTTTCAAGTGGGAAAGCGAACATCAACAAGTCTTTGAGGAAATCAAGAGATATCTGACAACTCCTCCGATTATGACTCCTTCTTTGCTAGGAAAACTTTTGAAATTGTATATTTCTGCTTCAGAAGCCACTATAGGAAGTATGTTGGCTCAATAGGACGAAAATGGGGTAGAGAGAGCTGTTTATTATTTAAGTAGAGTCCTCAATGATGCAGAAACTAGATATTGTGCAATAGAAAAATTATGTTTGTGTTTGTACTTTTCTTGTACTAAACTCAAGTACTATGTTAAATCTCATGATGTATTTGTAATATCTCATTTCGATGTAATAAAACATATGTTGTTGAAACCTATGTTGCATAGTAGAGTTGGAAAATGGGCGTTAGCATTAACTGAGTTTTGTTAAAATTTGTCCCATTGAAATCGGTGAAAGGACAAGTAATTGTAGATTTCTTGGTTGATCATCCCCCAATTCCAATTAAAGAATCAACATATATAGGCTTAGAGCCTTGGAAGTTATTTTTCGATGGATCCAAACATAAGAATGGATCAGGTATTGGAATTTTAATAATTTCACCTAAAGCATTTCCTACTCCAATGATGTTTGAAATAAAACATCATTGTTCCAATAATGCAGTAGAGTATGAGGCTCTTATTGCTGGTCTCAAAATATTAATTTCTATGAATTCGAGAAATATACATATTAGAGGAGATTCCCAGTTAGTTATCAAACAGATAACTAAAGAGTATAAATGCTTAGATCCAAAATTGGCTAAGTACCTGATTCAAGCCATTAAACTTCTGGAAATGTTTGATGAAGTTAAGATTGAACACATTCCAAGAGGTCAGAATTTTGAAGCTAATGAATTGGCTCAGATAGCTTCTGGATACAGAATTTCGATTGGAACACTGAGAAAGATCAGTGATATTCTGAAGAGACTTCCAATGAAAGAATTCGAGATTCACAATATAAATTTTTTAGATCAAAATGATTGGAGAAAAGAAATTGTGAACCTTATACAAAATCCTTCCCTTTCTAATAACAGAAACTTGAAATATAAAGTTCTAAATTATTGTATTTTAGGTGAAGAACTTTATAAAAAAGCTGTTGATGGGAATTTAATTAGACGTTTGGGAGAAACTGAAGCATACTTGGCTTTAGTCGAAGTGCATGAAGGAGCATGTGAAGCCCATCAAACAGGAAAGAAAATGGAATGGATTTTAAAAAGAAAACTATTTTATTGGCCTTCAATGACCAAAGATTGTCATAATTTTGCTAAGTCTTGCGAGGAATGTCAAAAGCATGGAAATGTGCAACAAGTTTCAGCAAGTGAGCTACATTCGATAATAAAACCTTAGCCTTTTAGAGGATGGGCTTTGGGTTTAATTGGAATGACACATCCGGCTTCTTCGAAAATCGATAAATTTATTTTGGTTGGAGTTGATTATTTTACCAAATGGGTAGAAGCAATTCCTTTAAGAGAAGTTTCTCAAGAAGATATCATTCGTTTTATCGAAGAAAATATCATATTTCGATTTTGCTTACCGGAAACCATTACTACAGATCAAGGAACAGTGTTTACTGGTCGAAAAATGGTTAGATTTACTGAATCGAAAGGAATAAAGTTACTTTCCTCTACACCTTATTATGCACAAGCCAATGGACAAGTTGAAGCAGTTAATAAAACTATTATTGCTTTAATTAAAAGACATATTGGACAACGTCCAAGAAATTGGCATGAAACATTAAATCAAGTTCTTTGGGCTTATAGAAATTCTCCAAGAGAAGCTACTCAAACAACTACTTATAAATTGGTATATGGTCACGATGCTATATTACCAGTGGAAATAAACTTGCAATCAATAAGGGTTCAAAGGCAATTCGAGTTACCTTCTCAAGATTATTGGAATTTGATGTTTGATGAATTAAATGAACTTGATGAAGAAGGTTATTTGCTCTCGAAAATATCATTAGACAAAAAGAGCAAATTTATCGTTGTTATAATCAAAGGGTTAAGAAAAAAGGTTTTCAAATAGGTGATTATGTTTGGAAGTTAATTCTACCAATTGATAAAAAATCTAAGAGATTTGGTAAGTTGTCACCTAATTGGGAGGGACCTTTCGAGATTGAAAAGGTTTTTTCGAACGATGCGTATTCAATTTGAGAATTGCTTGGTGATTTACGCATAATGTCAATAAACGGGAAATACTTAAAGGAATATAAGCCAAATTTGCAAGAACTCAGAATTGTGCATAAAGAAAAATAAATTGTTTAGAGGACAATTGAATTTGAGCTCATGCTCGAAGAAAAAATTAAAAAAAAACAAGAGGCAGAAGCAATTAAAAAGGAGAATCATTCTTCATCTTTGCGAAGTCATGCATCAGGTCTTCATATTGGATTTTCAGGTTGTAGTCAGATTTTTCCAAATTACTAATATCTTTAGAAACGTCTACAACACTTCTCGAAATTCCTTTAACGGAATTGAGAATTTCAGTTCGAGAAGACCTCTGCCTCGAAATGGTGGCTTCCAGCTCTCTTTGCTGTGACTTCAATCTGATGGCATCCTCCTGAAGTTTTCGAATTGCTGCCTCAATTCGAAGATTCTCTTTTTCGAGATCCTCAACCTTAGATAAATTTTGCTTGATGGATTGCTCGTATTTCTGAACTTTGCCTTTGCTATCCTGAAGCTTATCCATCAGCTCAGCCTTCTCACCTTTTTGAATGCTTAACCTTGAAGTAGTCTCCTCAATTTGATCAAGAGTGTTGAGGGCATTCTGATATAATTTTGAGAAACCTTTGATCCATTCCTGTTGAGATTCAGAAAATTCTTTTTGTCTCTTATCAAAAAGAGTCAAATAACATTGAATCTCTTCTTTGTAATGAAGATCCTTAGGGATCGTTTTCAACATGGGTTTCTCGAAACTAACTTCTTGAAGTTTTGAAGAACTACTTCTATTGAATCTGCTTCGTTCAAAGGATTCTGTATAGTTGCTTCGGAATGGGCTGATGATAGAGAAACTTCCCCAGAAAGGACTTCGAAAACTAGAAATGGATTTTCATCCAAACTTTTGAGGCAATCATCTAAGTCTATAGGAGTGTATACAAGAGTAGACCTAGATGAATCCCTCGAAAAACTTGGGACTTTTTCTGGAGTCTCTGATTCTGATTGGACATTTGAAGTCCCTTTCATAGGAGTTTTCTTCTCTTCTTGAGGAGTAGGTTGAGGAGAAGGCATAGGATTATCTTCTTCCATAGGAGAATCTTCTTTATTTGGATCAGAAGGGGAGTGTACTTCTTCTTCTTCCTTCCCTTCTTGTTCTTCGTTACTTTCTTTAATATTTTCCATGGCTTGATCTTTCGAAAGTAATTTCTTCGAAGAAGTAGCCTGAAGTGGACTTTCAATAGTCTTTTCTTCCGGAATCACACTCTCAGTTTGAGAGCTAGAAGATATGTTTATCTGAAAACAAAGGAATTTTAAAGTTAGACAAACAACATGAACAAGAAGTATTTTGCTTCTACAAAAGAAAAGAGAGTAAAAATTACTTGTTCCACAATTCCACTTGGGATTGAGTTTTTATGGGTCTTAACTTTAAATCTTTGGCCAACTCTCTGAGTTTACATGAAGGCAATGTACTTCGAATTAGAAGAAGAAATTAAAGCTAAAAAGAAAAGCATAAAACTGAGAAATGAAATCTTACAGCTCCAATGGTTTTCCCCGGTGGAATTACAGAAAGAATTTTCTTCTCTTTTGGAGCCTTCTTCTCTCTTAGTACATTTTTGCTCTCGAAGGTATAATTTGTTTTTAGGAGTAATTTCGTGTGAAGAAAGAAAATAAGTGTTAGTACAAATTTGAAATTCATAAAATTTTGAATTCAAAAGAAAATTTGAGTTTACTTTCGAAAGAGATTCTTCATTGGATTCAGATGATTGAATTTTCTTTTGACTTTTCACTGTTTTCTTCTTTGAAGTACTTGAATCATCTGCTTCATTCTTCTTGCCCATAGAAGCAGAAGGACTCTTGTCAGGAGGTTCGTCATTCTTTTCGACCTTACTTGACGTGGTCTTCTTTCGAGATTTAGGAGCAACAGCCTGTAAAGGATATGATTAATATCATGTAATTTCAAAGTGAAACTTTAATAATTTCGAAATTTGGAACCTAACTTACAGAAGGTTTTTGAGAAGATGCTGGAGTCTTTCTTTTCTTAGACTTCTTTTCTTTTTCTTCCTCTTCTTCACTTTCCCAATCCTCATTAGCTTTTTCCGGGAGTTTGATTTCTTAAGCTAAAAGAGAAATAAGAATATTAAATGGGAATTCGTGATAAAAGATAAAGATAAGGAAATAAAATATTCTTACTTTGGACCATGAAGTCCTTAGCAAGAATTTTCACATGTTCTATATCCACGTGAGGTATAAAAGGATAATTGTCCAAAGTGTACTTTGTTAAAGTAACTCTTTTTGAAAGAGGTTTGGTATCATTAAAAAGAAGTTCGAGAGTTACAGGTCTAGTCCATTCAAGACCATGTAAACTCTTTGCCAAACCAAATCTTGCAGTTGGTAGAGATGAAAATTTAGGACAATATTTTTCGAAAACAGTTTTACCTTTCGGGATTTATGATCTTGAAATTTTGTTTGTTTGAAGAAATTTTTTCTTTTAAAGAAAGAGTTGCTTCAGAAATAGTTCTAAAAATTTTATCAGGATTATAAAACACGTGAAAATATATCTCGAAAGCTTCAATTTCTTTGACATGCGTACCTTTTGGTTTCCTTGTTGATTTCTGCGTATAAGCAATGTCTTTTGTTAGTCTTGTAAAGCAGATGGCTTCATCAACTTGAATAGCATTATAATAATGTGACCACCATTCCTCGAAAGACAATGTGCAGTAATAGGAAAGCTCGAAAGGAACTGGGCATAAAGACAAAGGTTTTTCACCCTTTTTATTTTCTAAGTCATTGAAGCCCTCTTCGCCATTCACCATGTCTTCTATCAGGATTTGGGATTTGGAAATATAGCAAGATGTTGGTCGAAATTGGCTTAGCCCAAATTGACGAGCTACCAATTGAGGTTGGTACTGGAAGACTTTGAAATCTTTCAATTGGAAGCCACAGTATATGAGATCATAAGATAAGAACTGCTTCCAAATTTCTAAACTTTCAGATTGTGCACCCGGAGTGTCACAAGGGAATTTTCGAGTAAACCACTCAGGTCCTCGAGTTCTCGAAGAGAAAGGTGCAAGTTGAGGAGTATGTTTTGTGATTTTTAGGAAGGAAGAGAAGTAAGCTTTGAATGACTCCAAACGATTCTTTTTAGAGGAAGGAGTAAGGAAAGAAAGTCTGAAACCTTCAATAGAAGAAGGAAGGTTCGAGTCTGAGGGTTCAGAGCTTTCGAATTTGTCTTTGAAAATGGCATTTAGCCAAAGTTGAAGAAACCAGAAAGGGCCACAAAGATTTCGAACTGGTTCTTTTATTTTTAGAGCAAAAATGGCCTCAGATAGCATGTCATAGACATTGGCCAAAAAACATCTACTTAAATCCATTCGAATACCCTTGGCCAACATCTGAGCAAGGGGAAGATAGGATTTTGGAACTTGGTTGGATCGAGAACATAAAACATAAGCTGAAAGCCAAACCATGAGAAAGGCAACATGCTCTTTCTCAGTGACTTTACCAGATTTGGCATTGAGTTGGATGAAATGGGTATAAGTTAACTTATCCCAATAAGGCTCAACATGAGGTTCAGGAACCTTCATGATAGGAAGAATAAGTTGGCCTTCAGGTCGAAGGCCAGTTATGGCAGCAATATCAAACAAAGTGGGAGTGAGCATGCCATAAGGAAAATGAAAAGAATTAGTGGTTCTTTCCCATAAAAGAAAGGAGGAAAGAATGAGAGTATGGTAAAGACTAAGATCATATTTACTAAGTTGAATAAGATCAAAGATACCCAATTGCTTCCACAAGGAACCCATGGTGCCTTCAATCCTATTTAACCACATGATATAGGAATCTTTTTGAGAAGGTGGAGTTGCTCGAAAATATCAGAAATGTTTTCGAGATGATCAAATCGAATCTTAGACTTGAAGGCATGAATTTTTTCTTCTTTATAACTAGGGAAGAATTCATCATATGAAGAAAGGGCAGACACGAGAGAATAAGGACCTAAGAAAGCAAAGTGTTTTTTCTTCATGGAGTATGGAATGAGTACCTGGGAATTCCAGATAGCTATTTTTTCTTCTGCATTTTCTGGTTCTGGGACATAAACCATATCGTCCCGAGCAAGAAAGTCACCCTTAGTAATGGCAAGAGGAACAGAGTTGAGAGCTTCGAAATCCATTAATGGAGTTTTTAAGCTTCTTGAGAGAGAAAAGAAAATGAGATAGCGGTGACAAAGAGCTGGAAAATTGCCAAGAGAAGTAAAATTAGAACCTTTGAAACAATTAATCGGTGAAAATCAAGTTAAAAGCAAGAAAGAATGATCAATGGGATGAAAAAATCTTACCTTGAATAGGAAGGGAACGCCGAGAAAAAGAGAAGTTGAGAGGTTCTTTGAGGTAGAAGATGAAGTGAAAAGTGAAAATGAAAGGTTTCACTCGGGATTTATATAAAGAGTAACATTGTCATGATTAGAGGGAAGTTAAAAAGTAATCATGATTGCATGTTTCTTGGAACATGAGTTAAATAGCCTAGAGACGTGGGATAATCAGTTATTTTGATAAAAGTAACTGAAATTTAAATTTAAATGGGAAATTGAAGAGTTTATCTAAAAAGATATTCAAATTTTTCCCTCTTTTTTTTTGAATAATTGTTATAGAAATACCAAAGGTTGTTCCAAAAATATCTCTTTCTGCAAATAAAAGATTGATTTCTTGAAAGAGACTATTTTTGGGGGGGCATCTGTTGGGATTCGAATTTCTGATATTTCGAAGTCTATAAGTTGTAAGTTCTTTGTACTTTTTGAATTTACAGAAAATACTAAAAACTGACTTTTCGAGTTTGACAATAAGTTTGACAAGTTAGAAAGTTCTTGGTTGAAGTCAATAAATAGAAGAACTTCAGAAATTCGAAAAGAAGATAAAGGTGAATTCGAGAAATATGGTATTTCTAGTATTCAAAAAAGTAAATGATAGTTTTTGTGTTCATAATTCAAATTCGAATTACACAAGTTCGAATACATTGGAAATACACTTAGAAAGGAAACTATCCTACGTACTCAATACATTAGAAAGGAAACTATCCTAAGCTAAAATGAGTACTTGACTCATGTCTTCCGGACCTCTTTCTCTTCTTCCTCCTCCACAAGTTTTTATAGAGCCAAGGCAAAAAAGAATTTCTATTCCAATCTGTTGAACCACCTTGATACTTGGGGAACTAACAAAGAAATTCATTTAATTGTAAATGAATTAGTATTTGGCTGTTACGTTTAACCTAAGAAAAATCCTTTAAAGAGAAAGATTGAAAAAGCCTATAGCTTTGGCTATTGCGTTAACCTTATAAAAAATGAAGTCATTCCAGACTAGGTTATACGCAACAACCAAAGGAATATACTTCTTCATATTCTATGAAGAATTTGGAAGAAGGGAGAAGAAAGTTTAGAATATTTAGAAATGAATCCAAATAGAACCTCTATTTATAGGGGTTAGAAAAATTAAGATTCATAATGCACCTTTACGAATGTCTAATGAGAAGAATTCTCATTAATGAAGTTGAATGGATGGTGGACGGTGGTCTTCATGACTTTTGATTCAGCCAGTAAAGAGTTTGATATGTGGCATACAAGGGAATACAATCAGATCTCGAAATCAAGAAAAGACTTAATGGGTTCAAGTTTCAATAAAGGTTAAGTTTCAAAGATAGAAGATTTAGAAACTCAGAAAGATAATTTCGAGGTTCTGGGAGCAGAATTCGAGTACAAGAAGTCAAAATTTTAGAAAGAAGATTTCGAGAAATCGAAAAGCAAGATTTCGAGTTTGCAGAAAGCAGAAACTCGAAAACAAGATGCATAAAGACTTAGGAGATTTCTGAATCTAAAAATAACTTTTTGAGGAAACAGAAGACAGAAGAAAACAGTTACTGGAAGTTACAGAAGTTGGTTGATCAAGGACAGATGTCAACATTCCAGTGAAAGCATTTGAAAAAGTTCAAAGAAGAAAGGTAGTTTTCTGGTTAGCAGAAAACGTGGCAAGCATGCACGCTGCCAACACATAGGGCTAGATGATGTGTCAATTGTACATTAGTTAGCCGTTAGGAATAGAAATCTATAAATAGGTGAACTTTCTATGTAATAAAGGTTGGCAAATCATTATACTCAAACTCTGAAACACCTTATACGTCCGATCTCACTGCGACAAACAGGTTACAAGGAGTAATAGTATGTGATGAACCCATCCACATTTCAATTCAAGCAAATTATTCTTACAATTCATTTACTTTATGCAATTTACTTTATGCAATTTACATTCTCCAATTTACATTTCGTGTACTTTTTCTTTCTTTCTTTCAAAATTTGTGTTTTCTATTTCTTTGAAACTTTGATTTTCAAGAATTCAATTTTAGAACTTTGTTTGATGAAATTCTGAGTCAAGTAGTTCTAAACTTTTTGAAAGATAAGTTCTTTGATAAAATTCTGAATCAATTAACTCTAGTTATTTCATTTCTAGAAGTCAAATTCTGGAAAAATCATTGTAATTTCTAGAAAAGTCAAGTCCTTTAAAAGTTTCTGGAAAAATCAAGTTTTTTCTTACTACTTCTATAAATCAGAAACACCATAAATCTACTTTTTAAAACGAGTCCCGCAAGAGGATCTGATTCTAATCCCTAGATTGTTCTTAGAATCAAAGTGATAAAGTAATTTTTCGAGATTAGATTTTATCACCACAAACAGGTAATTGCATTAAGGTCCTGGTTGTGGAAGTGTTTGTACAATATGCTAGATTCAAACCAACTAAGTATGTGTTTGGTTTGGTATTGAAACCTGTCAAACTCAAATTTAAATTTTCCAACACTATTTTTAGCCTTAGAAATGTGAGTTTATCACGTTTTAACACTAAACCAAACATGCTTTAATTACCTACTCGTTAATGCAATCATAGTCGAACCTACACAACCACTAGTTTCATCTATCATAAAATAAATCAAGAAATTGAGGTTGTACATCCTTTATAATCTTAATATAACAATTACAGTAAATTACACAAATATCTTTTTCAAAAGCAAAAACATAAATTGAATAGAACTCTTCAAATACCACAAAAAGGACTATGCAACAACCTCATTAATTGCTAGTCTGAAGGCGACATGCTTTCATAAATGACAATGTTGCATGACATATACCCATCTGTTGGGATTTGATTTTTAATTGTTTCGAATTCCACAAGTGACAAGGGTATGATGCCATTTCGAATTAACAGAAGAGGTAAAATCACCTCATTTCGAATTTTGATAATAAGTCTGTTAACTTAGAAGAAATTCTTGATTGAAGGTAAGGCAAAAAAGACTTTAGAAATTCGAAAAGAAGACAAGTGTAAATTCGAGAAATAATACATTACGGATATTCCAAAAGGAAAATGATAGTTCTTTTATTCAAGATCCAAATTCGAGTTACATTGGTTCGAATACATTGACAATACATTAGAAAAGAAACTGTCCTAAGTACCTAAAACTTTAGAAAGGAAACTGTCCTAAGCTAGAATGAGTCCTTGACTCATGTCTTCCACACCTCTTCCTCTTCTTCTTCCCCTACAGGCTTTGATAAAGCCAAGGCAAAGGGAAATTTGTTTTTGATTCTGTTGAACCACCTTCGACTTGGGGAAGAAATCAAGGTCAGCATGGGAAACAATAAATAAATTCATTTATTATATAAATGAATCTCTATTTGGCTACCACATACAATCCAAAAGCAAAATTTTAAAGAAAAAGTTTGAAAAAGCCAATGGCTTTGGCCATTACGTCAATCTTATAAAAAATGAAATCATTTCAGATTGGATTGAACGTAATAGACAAAGGAATTAACTTCTTCATATTCTTTGAAGAGTTTCTTTGAAAAATTTAGAAAAAAAAAGAGAAGAAGAGGGAATGAAGAATTGTTAAAAGAATGTGTAAAAGACTCTTATTTATAGAAGTGAAAAGAGGCAAGTGTCATTAATAACACTATTTTAACGTCCAATGAGAAGAATTCTCATAATGAAGTTAAGTGGATGGTGGTCGGTGGTCTTTATGATCTTTGGAATGGTCAAATGAAGTTTGACATGTGGCACAGGGAAGAGTGTAGTCAAAATCTCGAAAAGAGAAAAACTCATTGAGTTCAAGTGTCAAGAAAAACTAAGTCTTAAAGTTAAAGATTTTCTCGAATCCATGAAGTTAAAATTCCAGAAAGAAGATTTCGAGAAAACAGAAAGAAGATTTCGAGAAATCAGAAAGCAAGAATTCGAGAAACAGGAACAGAGAATTCGAAGACAAGATATCTGAAGACTTAGAAGATTTCTGAAGAAAGCAAAAGGAAGTTCGAAAAGTCAGAAAATAAAAAGAAGACAGTTATTGAAGATCAGAAACAGTTTTCTTGTTAGCAGAAGACGTGGCAAGCATGCACGCTGCCAGCACATAGGGCTAGATGATGTGTCACATGTACATTAGTTAGCCGTTAGAATTAGGAAACTATAAATAGGTGAACTCTTAATGTAATAAAGGTTGGCAATTCATTACACTCATACCCTTAAACACCTTCACGTCCAATCACACTGCGACTAACGGGTTTACAAGGATTGACTGTATGTGATGAACCCATCCACTTTTATCTTTATGCAACTTTTCTCTTTCAATTCATTTACTTTCTGCAATTTACATTCTGTATTCTTCATTCCATGCACTTTTATCTCTTTGCTTTGAATTCTGTATTCTTGCAAACATTCTGAAACTGTGATTTTCTTTAAGTTTAAAAGAAGTCAAGTGAAAATTTAGAACTTTTGATAAAATTCTAAATCAAGTGGTTCTAATTCTTAGTGAAAGATAAGTTTTTGATAGAATTCTGAATCAAACTCTTTGAAACTTATCATTTCTGGATTTCTGAAACTTAGCATTTGATTTGGTGAAATTTTGTACCAAACAACCATTTTTTTTAGAAAACTTGAACTTTTGAAAGTCTTTTATAAATCAGAAACATCATAAATCTACTTTTTTAAAGAGTCCCGTAAGAGGATCTGATTCTAATCCCCAGATTGTTCGTAGAATCAAAGTGATTAAAATTTAATTTTTGGAATTAGATTTTTTCACCACAAACACCATCTAAATTTGAAGATGGAAAAAGAAAAATGAAAAAATATATGATGAAAATTAGTCATTAATGATTTATTCTGCGAATTAGTCATTAATGAAATATATGTGAATTGTCATTCTCTTTCATTCTGTGAACACTAGATATATTCTGTAGTTCCTCTAAATTAATGGATAGAAAAATAATGAATCCTCTATGTCGCATCCAGTATAGTACCTCATTAACCATTGCGTAAGAGTCCACCAATTATCCTCAAATTCTCCCAACAAATATCCCCCAAAAATCTCGCAAAGCCACCATAACATCTTGCAATGTTCAACAAAGTAAATTATCATTTACATAAAGAACTTGCATAAACAAATCAACTTATTCGGTGTAACTATTAGGGGGAAGTAATTTGCAACTTTGAAAATCATAACAATATATAAAGGATCACCCAATAATTACAAAAGCTTTAGTGCTCTGTTTGTATCAAGTGAAAATGAGAGGATGAAAGTTTAGAGGCTAGAAAAATGGCTGGAAAAAGTGGAGGTGGCGTGTTTGGTGAAGTTGACTGGATGTCTCTAGAAGGGGGTTGAATAGAGACTTAAAAACTTTTTCCTAAAAACTTTAAATCCAAGCTGAGCTTAGTTCTCAAGCTTAACAGATTGGAATCTCAATTTGACGTAGATAATAAAAGGTTAGTTGTATTCAGATAAGGAATGAATATAATTCAAAGTCTTATAATTGAGATTCAATTATTTAGTTGTAATATATTAGTGTTCAATTCAACATCTCAAGTGGGCAAGTTTGATATTACGTGACTTTAAAAAGAACATGAAATAAGCAAGAGTAAGAGAAGAGATGCACACAGAGTTATCCTGGTTCACCCACTCCTTAGCCTACGTCCAGTCCTCACAAACTTGTGAGATTTCCACTATGATAACCTGGTCAAATACAAGTATTCTTCCTGCCTCTTCAGGCTCACCCTCACACCAAGCTTAGGCACTCCTAACCTAGCTGAGATCCAAGTATTCTTCTTGCCTCTTCAGGCTCTTACACAGTTCACACTGAGTCTAGGCTTTCTGCTAACTCAGCTGAGATTCCTTATAAGGATGGGATGAAAGTGATGATAAACTAGCTTAGACAACGTACAAAGTACGGATATACAGTGAGATCAACTAGGTGTTTCTTTTTCTAAGAGTTACAAGAAAGTAATGGCAATAATGTGAAAGAGAATAAGTGAGACAGACTTAAGATGCTCTCAAGTGTAGCTGAGACTAAGTTAAGATTGACTTGAGATGCAGTTGAGACATATAGATCAGGAAGTATTCAATGTAGTCTCATATAGTGTCTTGATTGAATCCTGACTTTTATTTCAAAACAAACTAGTCGTTTCTAGCCGTTGTAAGAGAGATAATGTCTCTTTGCTGACATTGTTCAGACCTGCTCTGCTGTGCTCAGGTCTACTTTGCAGTATTTGCAGTGTACTTGCCTTGACTTTCTGTTGCTTTTGTTGAGCATGTGTCTGAGGCTGAGTCTGAGTCTCTGTCTTTCGTCTCAAGCTTATCTGGCATCTGAGTCTCAATTTCCATCTTAGGCTTACGTCTATGTCTCAGTTTTATATGTTCAGCTCAATCTCTTGTTCTTCATCTGAGTTGCATCATGACTTGTGCATCTGAGTCTGCGTCTCATCTTCTTGGCTCTTTGAAACTTTTGATCTTGTTTCTGAATGTGATAAAATTTTACTTTTGACTGCCTTTAGCACTTCAGCTTTGTATACTTCAAGAGTTGATTTTAGATTGACAGTTTCCTTAGCATCTCAACTTGTCTTTTTACAAGAGGAAATTATCTTGCAACACAAGAGACTAAACTCTACAACCACTTGAGCACAGAGTCAGTAGAAACAAGATGTCTTAGATATTTATCTTTTGTATATCAACTTTTGATGGTTTGGTTTCATCAAAACTCTTGGGAGTGAGTTTGTCTTAACATTTGGCACAACAAGGAAAATGAGAGGGGAGGGGAAACCGTACAACTACAATTGAAGTGCAGTTTTCTTGCCTCTAATGAGTAGAAAACGTGAGAGGGAGAGGTGGGTTGGGCAAAAAGATTCCTATACCCCTCTCTTTTGCTGTGAAATAAACTTACCATTAATACATAGGTCTGGTTAACATGGTGTAATATAGTGATTAATTATTGAATATCAATGGTTTATTAACCAAAATCTGATATGTTTCATTTAAGAAATAATATTTTTAGGATCTTTCCATATAGGAATCATCCTTTCATTCAAAAACCATGCTTTAATAATATATCAGTGTCATTGGTTATATACATTATTTTTCAAATTTTATTGGAATAATTGAAAAATAAATGAACAACTAAAACTTGTTAAAGAAACTTATCACTATTACACAGGTCCGATTAATTGTGTGCAATAAAGTGGTTAAAGTTTAGTTATAAATGGTTAAATAATTGTATTCTAATTATTATATTTGGCTTGTTTTGAGTTGAATTGGCTTTAAACTATTATCAAAACATACTCAATTAAAAATAATAATTTGTATAAATTAGGGTAATAATGATAATAATAATAGCTCTGATGTGTAGGAAAAAATGAATGTAGAGAAAGAAAGTGAGAGATGTGATAATTGATGTGATGAGAAATGAAGAGAAATAGAAAGAAAATATGAATAAATAATAGTGTATAAAATTGAGTATGAAAAAACTAAAAGATAAAAAAATTACACATGTATATGTGTAGGTGAAGGAGGGTAAATAGGTAATTTACCCTTATACTTATTTTCATTTCCCTCACTTTTACATTGATCCAAACATTTACCAAGGAAAGTGTACTTTTTTTCTTTTCATTTTTCCTTCTCTTTCTCTCAAACTAAACAACTCAAAAATCCTCTTATTTTTCCTTTATTTCTCTTCCTTCCATTTTCTTACCTTTGATTTTCACTTCTCATCCCAACAGAGTCTAAGAAAGAAAAGAGATACCGACAGCAGAAAAATAAACCGTGTGCGTGCAGTTAAAAATGAATATCTCAGTTGACTCACATTAACGAGTGTAGGGTGCAACCCAAAATTTAGAGGTTTAACTTAAACATGACCAACAATTTCAATATTTATACTACTTTTGTCAAATAGATTTTTAGTTCAATTATTTTAAACTTTTAAAACTTAGAGTGTGTTTGATAAAACTAGTTGATTTGATTGAAAATTATTTGGTAAAACTAGCTTAAAGAGGTAAAATGACATTTAAAAACATCACTTTTAAGTGATAAAGTTGTAATAATTTTTCAACTAGTGGCTAAAAATGAAGTTTTTTTTTTAAAAAAAAGCTATCTCAAATAGTTTCTAAAAAAAATAGTAGCTACCTAAAAAAAGCTACCTTAGCAAACACTTATGAAATGTTTCTAGCTACTATTTTCAGTTTCATCTAGCTGAAATGTTTTACCAAATATATTGTTAGATGTAAGTTATTTATGCTTTATTGGCGAGAGATATAGGTACGATAGAATTGAGTAGAAACTAGCACTTTTATCGTTTGGGAGCAGGAGAAATCAACGCTCAGTTTGGTTAAGAAGAAATTGGGGGATCGAGAGGGATAGAAAATAGAGGGAAGAGAAATATGTTTGTGTGTTTGGTATGGTAAAAATAAGAGAACAAAGAGAAAAGAAATTATGTGGGCTCCATACCTCTGCCAATTTCTTTAGAGAAGTGGTAAGAAATAGCAAAGAAGTACTTACATGTAGGAGAGAGAATAGGGCAAAAATATTTCAAACTAGTGTGCCCTATTTATTCATTGTGTAGGGGCTTTGCAAAGTATGATGGTAGATCTCGCAAACTTAGGACACTCACCCCACCGTTAGAGTTCTAAAGCTTCATTGTTAATGATGAAGTTTTGGTTAATGTGAGAAATTAAATAAAATTTAATTTTAATAAGGAAAATTAATATATTTTAAAAATTAATATATTAAAATATCTTTTTTTAATATATGTGTTTGAGGAAGTTTTATAAATAAGACAGAAGGAGTAATATACTCTTCACTTTTTAAAAATCTCAAATTATTATATACTTTCAAGTTTTCATTTTAAACGAGGAAAACCTTGCACATTCTTTTTATTGGTAGATGAATACGATATCATGTGAAAAGAGTGTCACGTTAGAAACCGCACAATATTCATAAGAATCTCATATTAAAAAAAATACTAGTTTTTATTAATCAATGTAGAAGCATAAATAATGTTTTAAAAAGATGTTTATGTTTCAACAAAGGTCAAAAACCTACTCAAATCTTAATTTTCTAAATGAATTTATTGATTTCCTAAATAAACTCACATCCAAAAAAATGGAGTGTGAGTGTACATAAAAAAAGAGATGAAAAAAAATTATCTAGATCTCAATAAAAATAAATTCTTAGAATTAAAATAGCAAAACTAAGCCCTACTTCCTAAAAGCACCACACATACATAAAGTCACATTATTTTACAACTGTGGTTTTCATGTAGAAATTCAGCTACATCAATAATAGTTTCCTCCACTGAACGGTTTTCTTGACGATTGTTCCTAGCAAGTGTAGTACGGTTTCCTTGACGATTGTCCCTAGCAAGTGTAGGAGGATTGTATGATGAAGAGCTTCCTCTAGGAAGACACTCTGGTTGAGGATGTTCTGGATTAGAAATATGTTGTCCTGCTCCTACATCATGCTCGGGAGAGTTTGATCTTCTATCTACACTTTGCTTTCCACATATGAACAATTTTTTAACAAATGATTTCATTTTACTCTTACGACGATTTTGGTTGGCGGAATTTGAATTTTCTGAATCCATCAAGTTTTTTTGCTCAAATCTTGCACTGTCCAAATTTAATTACGAATAAATTAAAAATTAACATGATTAAACAATTGTTATTCACAATTTAATATCAATATTATAAAGTAAAATAAATAGAGATAAATGAAGCCAATACTTACACATAACTTAATTATATTCTATATGATGATTAACCATGAAAAGTATTTACCTTAAAAAAAAGTTGAGAGCGAGGCCTTTGATGTCAAACATATATATAAAAAATGCGAGCATGCATATATGAAAAGGAAAAGAAAGAAAAAAACATAAACAACGTTACATGACAGAAGAGTACTAGGTAATAATAATATTACCTTAGAAATAATAAACAATCTTTTTTCCTTCCCTTTGTATTATGTCCAACTTTTCCTTTACTTCTTTTTAAGTCTTTTACTCTTCCACTCAGCACAATTTATAGAATTCAACTAAAGAATTTTAAAATTCGCGTGATCAATCTTAATCATTCATATTTTATCTCAAATTACTATAATTAAATTAATTAAATTAATATATAAGATATAGTCAAATTTTGTTGATTTAATTTCATTATGAATATACCACGTAAATTTTATATTAAATCTTGCTTAAATTTTCATCAATTCGGTTTAATTTTCATTCACTAAATGTTAATTATATTATATTTTTATTAAAATTGTAATTTCATATTAAAGACTCTACACTTGATTAAAATGTCACTTATATCTTCGTTGAGATTATTTCTACATTTAGTACTCTACACTTGATTATAATGTTAATTATTTTTACATTTACACAAATTTAATTCACAATTGATTTAAATTTACTAATTTTAAACCATATGATTATGTGATTATAATATATTAGATTTTTAAATTATTAATATAAATTTTAAAAGTGGTTGATTCGACTTTTTTTTTGCTAAGCAAAATAGTTTTAATATTTTCAATTTATTTGATACATTATTGATGATTATAATAATATTAATTAATTTGATATACTATATTTAAAACTGTAATTAAGGTTATCAAGAAAATTATAACCTAAAATTAATTTAGATTTCATAAATTAAAAATCAGTTTTTGAATAAATCTAGTTTTTCACGTGATTGATGACTGTGTACTTATATATTTAAATTTTTTATTAAATGTCCAATTAAAGATATGATTGAATTAAAAAAATATAGTTAAATTTTGTTTATTTAATTTCAATTTGAATATATAACATAAAGTTGAAATAGCAATCTTATTTCAGTTTGATTGAATTCATATATTTTCAATCATTTAATATAGAAATAAATGATTTTTTAACTAATATTTGACTTTTAAAATTAAATATATAATTAAATGTATGATTAATTTTTATATTGATTTAATAAGATATACTTAAAATTTATTGATTTGATTTCAATGTGAATATGTGACAGAAATTTCAACCTAATTCTTGTTTGAATTTCTATCTATTCAGATTAATTTAAATAAATATTGAATTAAATTTATAATACCAAACATTAATTGGTTGATTTATTGAAGGTTAACTATACCTTAATTTTAACTAGTGGAAACGTGTCTGTTTATCCGCAATTTTTTTTTTGGGAAAGACGTAAAATTTGTTTATTTATATTTTTAAATACCTCGTATAATTTATTTGTATGAATAAATTAAATTTATATTCAACATTCTAAATTAAACGAAATTAATCACAATGTAAAATGTAATTGTAGTTTGTATATATTTAAAGGTAAATAAATATAATTTATGTTCAATAATTAAATAAATATAAAGAATTAAATTAAAAGAATGATTGATATCTCTGCATTTAAGACAATGCAAAGTAGTATTGTTTATTTACAATTCTTATTACTTTGTCAACTCTATCTCTTCCTTAATTGTAGGGGTGAACATGGGATGGGTTGGGACGAGTTTTGTCCGTCCCATACCCGACCCTAACTTTTTATCAGGCCAAATTTTTAGACCCGAACCCGTCCATAAACCCCGAAGAAACCCAACAATGTACAAGATTACTTGAAACCTGAACCCGTCCACAACCCGAAGAAACCCGTTCACAAACTCTAAATCATAATATTTTACTTTCTTATGAACTTTCAAATATTTTTATGAGAAAAATATCACCATATTATTATATAACTTTATGTACAGAATGTATTTCCAAAGTAGATAGAGCCTCTATCATAGAGAAAAGTTAAATTAAAAAATCTCTAGAAAGTTAAAATGATGTTAAACCTTTAATTAATTAATATAAAATTATAAATGCTATATATATAATATATACATATATGGGACGGGTTGGGTAACCCGAATATTAACTCGAACCCGTCCTCAACCCGATACCGGGTTATTGAATGAGACCCGATTAACCCTAATCTTTCATGTGGGACATGGTCTAACCCGACCCGAATAGCTTGGGTTGGGACGAGTCTGTGGGACGGGTCGGGTTTTGCTCACCCCTACTTAATTGAGAGACCAAATAATGAATGAATTTTATGAACTTTTTTTCCTCCCTGCATTTTAGATGAAAAACTTACTATGTTAATATTCATAGCTACTCCATAAAAAATATTTCATTAAAATAAAATAGCAAATTAAATTAGGGATATGAATCATTGTAAATTTAGATGCAAATCAATTTCTCTTGAAATTCATTCCCGGTAATCTATAAAAAATAAGAGTATAACAAATTTTATTCAATATGCATGCATTTTAAATATATTCTTATATATAAATTTAAATGTAATCCTAATTTATTTTAATAAAAAATAATAAATTATATTACTTTCTTCTTAAATAAAGAAATGAGTATTATATTATCTATTTAAAATATTTAATGTATTTTAAATAAATATAATTATATATTCATCTATTTCAATTAAATACAGTTCTATTTGAAATAACTAAAAATCTTCATCGTATCCATATAAAAATTAAACAGTGTTAAGCAAATATTTCATTATATGTTATATTGTTATTTGAGCAAACTTAAATTATGGATATGAATCATTGTAAATTTACATGCATATAAATATATGCTTATATATAACCCCAAGGGGTTGGTCAAGTGGAGCAAGACAGGGTCTCGTATTTGACAAGTCGCAGGTTCGAACCCCCACTTGTCCCCTTGGACTGGGGCACCATCCCTCACCCTAAATTTAAATTAATAAAAGAAATATATTCTTATATATAAATTTAAATGTAATCCTAATTTGTTTTAATAAAATATAATAAATTATGTTACCTTCTTCTTAAATAAAGATATGACTATTATATTATCTCTTAAAAATATTTAGTGCATTTCAATTAAATATAATCATATATTCATCTATTTCAATTAAATACATTCCTATTTGAAATAACTAAAAATCTTCACCATATCCGTACAAATATTTAATAGTGATAAGCAAATATTTCATTATATGTTATTTGAGCAAACTTAAATTAGGAATATGAATCATTGTAAATTTAGATGCAAATCAATTTCTATTGAAATCCATAACCAATAATCTATAAAAAAAATAAGAGTATAACAAATTTTATTCAATTTGCATGCATTTTAAATATATTCTTATATATAAATTTAAAGGTAATCCTAATTTATTTTAATAAAAAATAATAAATTATATTACCTTCTTCTTAAATAAAGATATGACTATTATATTATCTCTTTAAAATATTTAATTCATTTTAATTAAATAAAATCATATATCCATCTATTTCAATTAAATACAGTTCTATTTGAAATAACTAAAAATCTTCACCTATCCGTACAAAAATTTAATAGTGCTAAGCAAATATTTCATTATATGTTATTTGAGCAAACTTAAATTAGGGATATGAATCATTGTAAATTTAGATGCAAATCAATTTCTCTTGAAATTCATTCCCGGTAATCTATAAGAAAAATATGAGTATAACAAATTTTATTCAATTTGCATGAATTTTAAATATACTCTTATATATAAATTTAAATATAATCCTAATTTATTTTAATAAAAAATAAAAAATTATATTACATTCTTCTTAAATAAAAATATGACTATTATATTATCTCTTTAAAATATTTAATACATTTCAATTAAATATAATCATATACTCATCTATTTTAATTAAATACAAAAATTTAAATCTAATCCTATTTTATAGTAATTTGTAGTCTATAAAATAATTTATTTTATTTTCTTAATAATTTATACTTCAATGTTATAATTGAAAATTTAATCACCTTGATCTCACTCACACTTAGGGATGGCAATTGAGCCCAAGCCCTATGGGTACCCGCAGGGTAAAAACCCGCAAAGCGGGTATGGGCAAAAGCCCGCATTTTTCCATGGGGACAGGCGCGGGTACGGGCACTTTGATGCCCAGCCCGCCCCATACCCGCACTCATATATATAATTATTTAATAAGAAATACCATATATAACTATATATAGCGATATATTAATTTTATTAAAATATCTAGTATATTTATACATATTTTTAAACTTTTATATATAATATATTACAAATTAAAAATATATTTCTATAACTATCTGTTGTGTTTTCTTTACTTTATAATATATGACTAATTAGTGTTAATAATCACTTTTTTACAGATCTTGAAGAATTCTAATACATGATATCAAAGTTTATAAAATAGTGTAACGTGAAAGTATATTGTAATATTTAATAAAAATTTTGAACTTTAGATCATTTGTTGTGTTTTATAATATTAACATATTACGTTTCAATGTAATTAAATTGTTGTATCACTGATATTTAAAAATTATGTTTAGATGATCTTTTCGAGTAACTTATTCAATTGAGATATAGTTTTCTAAAATTAATATTTTTTTAGTTAGTTGTTAATTTTTTACTTAATAAAAGTGCGGGTAACGGGCGGGGGTACGGGAATATAGGTGCCCAGCAGGTATGGGGACGGACACTAAAATTACTGCCCACGCGGGAACGGGCGCTGGTACGGGCTTTT
The DNA here is from genome assembly GCA_026901365.1 of Sesbania bispinosa. Taxonomy (NCBI): domain Eukaryota; kingdom Viridiplantae; phylum Streptophyta; class Magnoliopsida; order Fabales; family Fabaceae; genus Sesbania; species Sesbania bispinosa. The sequence continues at coordinate 2,206,215 of QLOH01000054.1, read as the reverse complement.
TTTGAAAACGCAGGTACGGGGACGGTGATGGGTTTCTGGCAAGCGAACCAAAAATCCAGTAGTATAATAATAAGAAGAGTTATCGTATCCACAGGGAACAGTCAATTCGCGTATAGTTGTGATCTATTTATCAAGAGAAAACAACAAATTTATAAGAGTATTGTTGCATAAATAGCAAATAAATAATCAATTAAATTAGAAAGGAAGAGTTAGAGACACTTTACTTGGATTAGGATTGAACTTCATATCATCACACCCTTTGTGCATGTAAAAACTATCTATTATTTTAGGTTTACTCTATAATACTGTAGACAAACTATATTGCTTATGACCCCGAGTTACCAGGCCCCACTCACACTCAAAGATAATCCATGCGGGCTCTCCCAAGCGACAGACTTACCCTCGGCTTATTTTATTTTCTTTTATTCTGTTTGTAAAGGAACTAATTGATAAATGAGGCCTAATCCTGTAGACGCACCTTCATTAGAGTACTCACACTACCCATCACTCATCAGGATACATCCATGTGTCGGTCCTGGATTGACAATCAACTAATCCTTTGCTATCGATACTAAGGCCTAATTTTGTAAACGCCCTTCTCTAGAGTACCGTCACTACCCATCGCTCATTAGTAACGCTCATGTGTCGGTCACAGAGTACCGAGTCCTTTTATTCAATCAGAGTTTGGGTTTCTTCAGAATCCGCTCCCCCATCCTCAATCCCAGTCGAAACTAGCCTATAACATCGACACAAGCGCGAAAGTTAGGAATTAAGCACAGAATAAGATTACCAATATTATAGACAGAGAGCTCAGAAATAATAAAATAGAATTTACATACACTTGGGGATAGAATCAATTACATTCAATCCTAATGGAGAGTTAACTACACAGGGTAGCCATACAAACCACCAAAGATGCTGTCACCATCTTCAATCCTCGTGAAGCGCTCCTCCTCTCCTACTCTAAAATTAGCTATGGTGCATTATCACTGAAATACAACTGAATTACAATAATCGTGCACACTTTGATCTGGTGCAATGAGGTCCTATTTATAGGCTAAGGAAAGACAAAGGAAATTGGGGAGAAATCTATCTAAAAATGGCAACAGGGCAAGAATCAGCGTGACTTGCGCTTCAAGCTGCGCTACAACGAAGGCTGCAGAGAGCTGCGCTTCACCCTGCGCTACAGCGCAGGTTGAAGCGCAGAATGCGTCCTGCAGCTTCAATCTTTCTCTTTTTAACTTGACCTCTCCCCGAGACTGGTTTTGGTTTATTTGTCTTTCCTTGTTTCCCTTTTCTTGATGAAATCTTGCATTTATTGAGCATCTTGGATTTAATTGGGAAGGTTGTCCGCAAAATCCTTGTTTGATTGGCAGTGATCTCCTCATTGATTGCCTCAAATCTTCTACAAATCTTTATTAAATGTCTTCAATCAAACTCAAATCTTGCAGATATCTCCCTCATTTAATGCTATCTTTCCTTCAAATCAAATCTTTGCAATATCCTGCAAAAATCAGCAATATTTCTTTTAAAATCGCATCAAATTCAAATCCAAGATTAATAAATACAATTTATCTAATATTTAATAAAAAAGGATTAAACTGGGGCTAAAATACCATTTTATCCTTGATAAGTGAACGAAAAAGTGCTCTAATTTATCATATAATTTTCACTTATCAAAATACCCCCCAACTTAACTTCTTGCTTGTCCTCAAGCAAGAGACCTCTTTGCAATAAAAAAATCAATTCTATCCCCTAAAATTAAAGACAAATTCAAGGAACTTTTCATCATCTCCTTGTTAAGCAGCAGTCACCTTCCAAACATAAGAAAAAATCAGGATTAAGAGATGTTACCAATCCTCAATCAGAATAGAACACAAACATCAGTCAAACTTCTCAAAAATAGCAATTAAAGCAATAAGTGATAAACCAAGGAAATCTCTCATTCTCGCAGGTAAGTGTTTCCCTCAATCTTTTTAACCACCGTTGAACAACTAGAATTGATAGTCGTTTCCAATATCTGAACCTGCAAGTAGTCAATATGGATCAAAAAGTCTTTTCTTTGGTTGTAATGAGGTTGGGCTATCAAGAAATTATGGTTTTTCTGGATATTCAATGAACACTTTGAATAGAGAGCATCTTGTGATTGTGCTTTGGACTTCTCTCCATATGCCATGCCATTCTTGAATTGTCACCCTTTTTTAGCTGGCCTCTTTGTTTGAAGAAATACTCCCCCCAACTTATTCAATTTCCACACTTTTGTGCAGATTTTTTTTTTATTTTCTACACTGTTTGTGCATATTTTTTTTCATGAGGGAGTACTCTTCTTTTTGAATTCCTGTGCCTGCTCTTTGAATTTTCTTAATCTTTCAATTCACCAACCTTTTGTCCCATTTTGTTGTGTTGCACCTTGCTCTCTATCCCAAGTATGAAGGGACATGGTATGATCATTAATCATGGCTGGGGTGCATCAAAAGAAATATTAAGGCTCAAATGAGCAATCAAAAATTGGAAAAAATTAATCAAGGTTGGCTATTTGGCACTGAGAAAAATATTATAATCACAAAATATGCCTTTGTCACTTTCATATCTTCCACTAGCAAGACAAAATTCAGAAACTCAAGCAATAACGGTTGACAAGCAGTGGTGAAAAACTCTCAATTTCAGTGTTTAGGCTCTCAGCTCACCGGTTATTGGCTAAAATTCCTTGATAAAGCACTTACTGGTTTTAATTAACCATCCTGATAGGTTCTCCTGAGAAGCATCATGATCCTAACTGATTATGGAGTTAATCACAAAACCCTATCATCTTTCCTAATCCGGTTAGTTAAACTACTTAATTACAGAGAATTTTGAAAAAGTTACCTTAAATCCTAATTTCCTAAGGTCCTAAGAGTCCTAAAAATTTAATTTAAAAATTTAACAGAAAAATAGGAAATAACAAAATAAGTACTACCTGATATAGATAATGTATCCGTGGCAATAATATATATTACATATCAAAAGAAAATAAGAAAATAAGAAGCAAAAAATAGGAAAATAAAATGAAAAAAAGAAAAGAAAAAAGAAGGAAAAACACCAAATGGGAAAGAAAACAATCAGTCCTCATCCTGGTCCTGATCCATGTAAGCTGCTTCATCCCCCCTGGGAAAATAGACCTGTCCCCAGGCCACTGTAAGTAATCATGAAACTGTGCAGGGGTCATGGGGTCCACATGAGCTTGATAATGTCTACTCTAAAAATGAACAGCTGCTCGGTGAATAGTGGAGATCTGAGCCATCAGATGAGTGTTCTGTGCCTCAAGTCACTGGGCCCAGACTGGAGCGTCCATGTCTGCTGGTGGTGGTGGTGCCTGCTGCTGCTCCTCCTCATCCTGTAACTCCTCAGCCGGGATACAGTTGACTTCAATATATGCTATGGTCATAGGAAGTGCAATGAGAACCCTAGGGTTCACCTCTACACCCCTAGATCTGCAGAGTGCAGTGATAAGAGAAGGGAAGCCAAGTCTGATCTTGGAGTTAGGGGTCCGGCGCCCCACAGAAGATGCAAAGTCTGATATCCTACTGGTGATAACCCGTGAGATATCGATAGTAGCGCCGGTGAGGATACAATAAATGAGGTGGGCTACAAGCATAATGATATCAGAAACATGCCCTGTAGGATGTATGTTGGCCAGCGTTAGTACTGTCCACATCCGTGTGATACTCGTCATATCATACCTGTGAATCCTAGCAGCCTCCTGATATGCATTCCTTTCAAAGGAACGCCCTGGTAAGCATAGTAGCTGAGCAATTTCAATGTCAAGGGGATCATTACCGTGAAGCCCCACAGCCTGCATCTGCTCGTGGTATTGGCACACCACGAGGTCTCTGTCCTCCTCTATGGGATGTCCTAAAAGTGTATTGATTGCATCACAATCAAATCTGATAACCTGTCCTCGAACATAGGACTCCCGCCTGCAGTTAACGCCGTGGTCTCCAATAGCGTTAGCATAGAATTCCCTGACAATGTCTGGATCGAAGTAGTTGTCAGGGCGGCTGAGGCGGTTCCAACGCCTCCTGTGAATCTCAGCAGAAAACTCCTCATATTCCCCCTCCTTGAGGATGACTGGTCGCTCCAAGATGAACTTGCAATCAATGATTTCAGTGTATGCTTCAAAGGACTTGAGGTCCTTGAAGTGATGGGGGTCAAACTCAGGTTCCCTCTGGGGGGCCTTCCTCTTTGCACCCCCTGTGCCCCTCATAGAGGAACTAGCACCACTAACATTCTTCGTGCGAACCATCTGCAAAGCAAAAGCAACTCAAAATTATTTATGCACCATAATATTTAATTGCTCATAATTAGGAAATAAATGGCCAGTGAATTTCAATTCTCAGAGCAATCAATTAACCAAACAAATGTGCATAAAAATTTTGATTTTAAGTATTACCCAATAAATGCCAATTAATTAATTAAGACATGCTAAAATGATCAGTTAAAGCAAGTCCTAAACAATCCTAAACAGGCAAAGTGAGAATCAAACTCATGCTAAAAAATCATGTCATAAGTAACATACATTATTGCACAATCATTTATGTATGGGCATGGAAAAATATTAGAGCAATTAATTAAGCATACATGCACCAACAAAATAATTTGCAGAAATTACTGAGCACTCAAAAACTATCACCTAAGCAAACATGAATAACTTACAAAGAATCATAACCACATGCAATCTAATTTAAAGCATTATGAACAATAATTTCTTTCCTAAAGGTTCCTAAAATCCTAAGATTTCCTATCCTAAGGATATGCTCAAATAAAATAAAAATTCAAAATTTCAATCGGTTAAAAAGAAAGAAAACTATAAAAACATACCTGGTATAAGCTCAAAAACTTAAAATGAGGGCTATATGAGTGAGAAAAGGCAAAGCAAAGGTTAGGAATATCAGAGAAAATGCAAAGGAAATGAACGAGAGAAAGTTCAAAATGAACTCCTTCGTTCAAATTTCAGAATTTAAAATCCCGCTTCCTGCGCTACACCCTGCGCTACAACGCAGAGTGGAGCGCGTACTGCTTCAGAAGTTGAAGCGTCCCGCTGCGCTTCACCCTGAGCTACAGCGCAGGTTGAAGCGCAAAAGTCAGAGAGTCAGTTTTTTAATTTTAATTCTACGCTACAGCGCAGGCTGAAGCACAGATCTACAATATTCTCTCTGCTTCTGCTACTCCTAATTGATTCCATGCTATCCTTTTAGATTTAGATCCCCATTTTAACACTTTCCTAATTACACAGATAAATCCTAAAACTAAAAATTACCAAAATGAAAATTAAAAACTTACAAGGACTGGGTTGCCTCCCAGGAAGCGCTTGTTTAACGTCTTTTAGCTCGATGCCTGGTTACTTAACCCGTTTATGGTGGCCTCAAGTGGAGGATGATGTTTGACTCCATACCAGTTCTTCCCTTGAGCTCCCATCCTCCATGCCAATTTTTTATTCTTCCATCACTGTCACTGTCTTCCTCAGTATCAGATGTTGATCTCCTTTTCCTCTTAAATTTGAACTCCCATATTGACTCTGGATGCTTTACCCTCATTTTAGGCTTCCTCAGAAATTCGGAGCCTGGCAGCTTTGTTTGACTTTTGAAAATAGCATCAGTTTGTTGTAACTTGGGCGTACCTCTATGAAACATAATGCTTTCATCTTTTGAGCTCAATTCATATTTTCCTCGATCAACATCAATGATCATCTTAGCAGCTTTCATGAAGGGCCTTCCTAAAATTAGGGGGACTTCAGTATCCTCCTCTGCTGTCTCTGTAATGTAGAAATCTACAACATATGCAAATTTATCCACTTTGATTTGAATATCCTCTAATAACCCATGAAGGTGTTGAGCGGATTTATTTGCAAGAAGTAACCTCACATTTGCAGGCTTGACCTTCACATTACTCAACTTGTTAAAATACGATAGCGGTATCAAATTGATGCTCGCTCCAAGATCTAATAAAGCATGAGTAGGAGGTAGATTACCAATAGAGATGGGTATAGTAAACTTACCTGGGTCAAGTGACTTACTTGTGACTAAGACCTTCTCTTCATGATGTTCCTTTTGTGCTGCGTCTTCATCTTGTTGAACAACTTCCTCTTGAAGCAATTGTTCTTCAAAGATGATTTCTTCTTCCTCATCAAGTTCCTCCTCCTCTGACTTGTTGCCATCAGTAGCAATCAAGTTGCATTGTTCCTTTGGATTGGTGTGGGTTACAGCTGAGAAGTGTTGTCGCCTGTGTTCTGCCATTTCAGTTGCTAACTGACCTACTTGACTCTCTAGAGTCTTGATTGATGCCTCAATAGTTGTCTTGAATCCACTAAATTTGTGCACAAGGTCATAAATCTTACCTTCCAAAGTGTTCAGTTTATCATATGTTGAGGGCTGTTGTTGGTAAGGTGGTTGTCTTGATCCTCCATTCTGACTCCAACCTGAGTTGGTTTGGTTATTTCTCCAACCTTGTGAAAATTGATTGTTGTTATTGTTGGAGTAATTCTCTTGCCTTCCCTGGTTCCCCATGAAGTTGACTTGTTCTGGTTGTGTTCCTTGGCTAGCACATTGACCATTTAGATGGTCTCCTCCACAGAAATCACAAATCAATGGTTGGGCTTGGATGGGTTGTGAGTGGACAGCTTTGAGTTATTGAGGGAGTGGCTTCAATGTCTCAGTGAGTGCTTCTAGTTGACGTTTAATGAGCCTGTTCTCAGCTAACAGAGTATCACTTTGATTGAGTTCCATCATCCCTTTCTTTGGTAATTGCGCGGGATGTCTTCCACTTTGAGCTTGTTGTTCGTTCTGTGCAAAATGGTTGATGATTTCTAGCGCTCGATCAACTTCTGCGGATAAGATAGTTCCTCCTGCTGCCGCATCTATGAATGACCTTGAATCTGAACGAAGTCCCGTACAGAATATGTTGAGTTGGGCTATATCCTCATAGCCATGATTGAGACATTTGCGCAGCATAGACTTGAATCTTTCCCAAGCTTCACATAGTGGCTCATTAATCCCTTGTCTGAATGTAGAAATATCTGCTTTGGCTTCTATCTGCTTCCTAGTTGGGAAGAATCTTGTCAAGAATTTCTCCTCAACTACACCCAAATTGGTTAGGTTTTGATTTGGGTGTGATTGCAGCCATTCCTTAGCTTTACCCATCAAAGAGAAAGGAAACAAGCGTAAGTAAACAGATTCTAAATTACCTTCCTTGAAACCCATAGTACCAATCAATTCATAAAAATTAGAGAGATGAGCATTTGGATTTTCATGATCCAATCCAACAAATTGATGTGCACTAATGAGGTTGAGGTGTGCAGTCTTCAACTCCAAAGCTCTTGCGTTTGGTGGTAACACAATGCTTGAGAAGTGACGTGGTCCTTGATGGGAGATATAATCTCCTAGCGTTCTTCTTGGATGTTCCGCAACCATATTTTTGGGTTCCTCAACAATTGTCCTTCTTCTCCTTCTCCCGTTCCTACCTCTGTTCTTTCGCGACGTCTTTTCTATTTCTGGGTCGAACTGTAATTGATTGGGAGATGCCTGGCCTCTCAGAAGCGTAAACAAGAAACTTTGAAAAAGGTAAGTGTTGAAGAGAATTAGAAAAAACAAGAATTTTCCTAAGATAATAATAGATCCTAAAAATAATAAGAGAAATAAACAAATAAACAAAATCCTAAAATAAAAACTTGATAACTAGACCGCCAAGGTCTACACGAATTGGAAACCGTTTCCCGGCAACGGCGCCAAAAATACTTGATGGGTTTTTGGCAAGCGAACCAAAAATCCAGTAGTATAATAGAAAGAAGAGTTATCGTATCCACAGGGAACCGTCAATTTGTGTATAGTTATGATCTATTTATCAAGAGAAAACAACAGATTTATAAAAGTATTGTTGCGTAAATAGCAAATAAATAATTAATTAAATTAGAAAGGAAGAGTTAGAGACACTTTACTTGGATTAGGATTGAACTTCATATCATCACACCCTTTGTGCATGTAAAAACTATCTATTATTTTAGGTTTACTCTATAATACTGTAGACAAACTATATTGCTTATGACCCCACTCACACTCAAAGATAATCCATGCGGGCTCTCCCAAGCGACAAACTTACCCTCTGCTTATTTTATTTTCTTTTATTCCATTTGTAAAGGAACTAATTGATAAATGAGGCCTAATCCTGTAGACGCACCTTCATTAGAGTACTCACACTACCCATCACTCATCAGAATACATCCATGTGTCGGTCCTGGATTGACAATCAACTAATCCTTTACTATCGATACTAAGGCCTAATCCTGTAAACGCCCTTCGCTAGAGTACTGTCACTACCCATCGCTCATTAGTAACGCTCATGTGTCGGTCACAGAGTACCGAGTCCTCTTATTCAATCAGAGTTTGGGTTTCTTCAGAATCCGCTCCCCCATCCTCAATCCTAGTCGAAACTAGCCTATAACTTCGGCGCAAGCGCGAAAGTTAGGAATTAAGCACAGAATAAGATTACCAATATTATAGACAGAGATCTCAAAAATAATAAAATAGAATTTACATACACTTGGGGATAGAATCAATTACATTCAATCCTAATGGAGAGTTAACTACACAGGGTAGCCATACAAACCACCGAAGATGCTGTCACCATCTTCAATCCTCGTGAAGCGCTCCTCCTCTCCCACTCTAAAATTAGCTCTGGTGCATTATCACTGAAATACAACTGAATTACAATAATTGTGCATACTTTGATCTGGTGCAATGAGGTCCTATTTATAGTGATAGCACTCTGCTAGAAGCTTGGACCTACAAGACCTACACTGGAGGATATGCACCAACTTCAAACCTGAGCTTCAAGCAAGGAAGAGTTGGAAAAATTAGTGTCCTACAAATAAAGGTCACTGCCCTACAAAATAAGGGTCACTACCCTACAGAAGGACACATTGACCCTAGATAGGACCCTTGTCCTATGGACCATCCTTAATTAGGACTCTCTTGTATTTTCTTTTTATTTTTGTATTTTCCTTTTTATTTCATTCCACTTGGGTGCTAATTGTATGAGTTTTATTGGTTAGTAGGATACCTTGCTACAAGGTTTAGGAGGTCATGGGATCTAATCCCACCTAAGATAGAAAATTACCTCATCTTTCTTTTTCTTGTTAAAAGGGGCGCTATTTTTGGGTTTATTGGCTTAAGGCTTAGCTTAGCCATAAGCCATTAGGGACATGGGTTCAAATCCCACTTAGGATGGGATTTCACTCATCTTTTATTTTTCTCCCCCTTCCCTCATGTAAGTGGCCGCCCCCTCACTCCCCTTCTCCTATATAAAGGGGCCTCCTCTCTTGTATTTACATAATTGAATTTTGAAGTAAAGGAATTATGCCAAATTTTCTCCTCCGTTTGTGAGTTGAGTGAGGCTTGGTGGTTGTTGCTCAAACCATACTGAGACTTATCTAATTCTCCTGAATTAGTGGCGTCTGGCATTGGACTTATCTGCTGCAAGTGGATTCTTGCTTCAGTGGCGTCCTTCCCATTTCTTCCTCTCCACTTTTTCTTTCATTTTCTCTCATTTTCTATCATTTTCTTGCGTGAATTAGCTGCTGCCCAACCACTAATTTTCGCATTTTAATTGCTCTTAATTGATTCTAATCGGTTGGTTTTGCTCAATTCTAGATCCTACACCCATCCGGCTATCAATTGGTCATCAGAGCTTGTTGAATTTGAGAAAATTTGGAGCAAAATTGGGGCTGTTTGGCGTGGGTTTGCTGCACCTATTTAGTGCAGAATTTTCTTCATTTTAGTGTAATTCCATCCCTCTTTTCAATTGTAATTTGGACTTGGACTGTTTCCCAGGCCCGAGGTGCCTTTCTGCTGCTATCAGCACTTGTCTGTCTTGATTGATTTGCTTGAATTCTTGCTAGTTGGGGGCTGTTTTGGGCCGCTAATTCCCACCCCCTAGGTGTTTGTTTAAATGCCTCTTTAATTGCTCATACTTGTTCTTGAGTGATTCTTGCAAATTAATTGATATAACTGCTTGTTTGTGGTGAAGTGTGGTAAGAGGAGGCATTGTTGTCTTCATTTTTCCAAAGATCGTTCACCTACATTTCTCCCCTTCACCATTAATTGTCATCCCCCATATTCATCTCTTTACTTTCCGCTTTTAATTTTCCGCCATTTAATTTCCGCTTCTCCCCATCCTTTTAATTTTTGCTCTCCCCTTTACATTCTGCCATTTACATTTCTGCTCTCCCCATCCTTTTAATTTCCGCTTCCCCCTTTACTTTCAGTCATTTACTTTCAGTCCTCCCCATCCTTTTAATTTCCGCTTCCCCTTTACATTTCTGCTCTCCCCATTCTTTTACTTTCTGCCATCCCCTTCTACTTTCTGCCATTTACATTTCTGTCCTCCCCATCCTTTTAATTTCAGTTTCCCCCTTTAATTTCTTGCCATTTATTTTGCGCAATTTTTCCTTCTTATTTTTTTGCCATTTTATGCGCATTTTTGGGCTCTTGTGTTGTTCAATTTCCTACTCTTGTTAAGTCTGTTTGATTGGCATTCTGATTGCAAATTTGGATTGACTGCTATCTCTACCTTGGACTTTCCCTGTTTGATTGTGCAAAACGCTCACCTATAGGATCTTTTTTGGTTCATAGTATTGGAAGAAGATCAACAAATTCTAATTGTTGATTTTCCTTCAAAATTTAATTCCAATCTTAAAATTGAACCAAACGCGTTTCTGTGACCATACCGGTTTTGTATAATCAACAAGGAAGTGCTAAGCAATTTTTTTGGCCATTTTTGAAATCAAGTTGCCATTACGTTTTTACAGTTTTTAGAAATCAGTTTATTCATTATTTTTGCTTTTCTGGGCCACTTGGACCAGTTTACTGTCAGAAAATTCCAAAAATATTACAGTAGGTACAGTTAATTTTCTTTTCATTGCGTACAAATTTCTGTAATTTTCTGTTGGGGAAAAATAAAAAAAAGAAAGAAAAGGCAAGAAAAATACAAAAGGTACGTATGTGCCAAAAATAGAAAAAGAGGTGTAAAAGCAAAAAAGGGTGCAAAAGTCAACAACAAGGAAGAAAAAGTCAAAAGACACCCAAAAAGTAAAAAAAAATTCAAAAAAATTAAAAAAAAATAGAAAAACAAAAACAAAGAGTTATCCCAACAATACAGTGACAGTTTTACTGCAATTTTCTGTTTCATTTCCCTGTATACCGTAATTGAGTTGTATTTGCTGTTTTTCTTAAAAACGACAATTTTGGCAACTCTTTTTCAAAAATCACCAAAAACAATTCTCTTTGCAATTTCTTCCGTCTTGTCTTGTTTGATGTCTGCTCTTGTGTATAAGCTTGTTTTAGTGCCAGCTTTTCTTGTTTGTCATATCAATTCTTTGTTTTGTCTTAGGATTTTCCAATCTTCTTCCAGTAGGTATTTTTTTTTGTTAGTGCGCTTCTATTTGGGTAAGGATTAAGACTTAGATTCACGTTGTTCTTTGCAACTTCTAATCAACCTCCAACCGAGTAGAAGAGGCAAGAGAGTATCATTATAGAAAAAGCCTAAAAATAGTGACATACACGAGTGATTACATTCCATTGAGTGAAAACACTTAGTGAGTGGTGAGGTCCTTTTAAAAGCTTTCAAATAAAATCAATTTAAGATGTCATATAGAATGTGGAGAAAGGAGCTAGATGAAGATAAGAGAGAATTTAGAAGAGAAAAGGAAGTGAGAAGACACTCTTCTCATGATGAAAGGTATAAAAAAGAAAGGAAGGAAAGAGAAATAAGTAGATATCATTTTGAAGATAGTAAGAAGAAGGAAAGGAGTTATGTTAACTCTAACCATGATAGGAGGAGGTATGAGGAAGAAAGAAAGTTTAGAAAATATGATGAAGAAAGAAAGTATGAAGAAGAGAGAAAACTTAGGAGAAATTATGAGAGTGAAATTAGAAGAAAAGATCATGAAAAGAGAAGAAGAGAAAATAGGAAAAGTACAAAAGATTCTTTTGAAGATAGAATTGAAAGAAAGTTAGAAAAATTTTCTAATGAAATTGAAGATAAGCTTTCAAAATTCTTTTCAAAGTCCTTAATTGAGATAGAAGAGAGAAGAAAATTAGAAAAGAAGGAACAATTAGAAAAAGAAGAAGAAGAAAGGCTTAAGAGAGAAAAAGAAGAGGTAGAAAGAGTGCAAATAGAAGAAGTGAAAAACAAAAACTTGGGAAAGCAACTAATTTTTGTTAGAACCACAGGAAACACTAGAAGGGGGGTTGAATAGTGTTTTAAGCTTTTTGATAGTTTTTGGAAATCTTTAATTTAAATCATGAAGATGAGCAACGTTCAAAACAAGTCTTAAGATCAGAGATAGTTAAAACGTGCAGAAGATAAGAAAAACAGAGTTTCTTCTAAAGCTTAAGATTGTTTTAAACAGAGGCTTCTCAAAGTATCCTCTGAAGATTATTACAAAGAGTATTTTCAGAACTGTTTCTGAAATACTTCAGACGACTAGAGGTTGTCTGAAGTCTGTTCCTGATTTCTGAACTGATCTCTTTCAGACTTGCTTCAGAGAATTTATTTCAGAAGTTCTTCAAGGAACATTCTTTGTAAAGCTCCTAAAGATATAAGAGCCATCTCATGTTTTATACATATGAAAGGTCATTTTATTGAAATATTTGTGTTAAGGTTATTATAGAAAATACTTTTCAAATTCCAACATAAATATGAAAACTGGAAGTAAAGAGATCAAAGAAAAACTTAGGCATAGAGATTTCAGACATGCTTTTAAAGAGGCTGTCTGAAGTTTTTCAGACGACTGGTAAAAACTAATTTTAAAAGATGTTTTGTGCCCTTTTTTAAAATATCAGATTAACTAATCTGACCTCTTGATTTGTATAAAAAGAATTAATAAGAGATAAGGGTAAGAGAACTTAGGCAAGGAATTTATCCTGGTTCACCCACAAACCCGTGAGCTACATCTAGTCCCAGAGGCAAACCACCACTGGATTTTCCACTATCTGAATCCACAGATACAAGTATTGTTCACAGCCTCTTCAGGCCAACACAAGTATTATTTTGTTTTCAACTGCCTCTCCAAGCAACTTATGCAGTATTCTTTTTCAGTCTAGCCTCTCCAGGCTCTGCAACTCAGTATTCTTTCTTCCACCAAGCCTCTGCAGGCTCTCTGACACTTATTCAAGTGTAGAGTATTCTTTCTTCCACCAAGCCTCTCCAGGCTCTCTGACACTTATTCAAGTGTAGAGTATTCTTTCTTCCACCAAGCCTCTCCAGGCTCTCTGACACTCATTCAAGTGTAGAGTATTCTTTCTTCCACCAAGCCTCTCCAGGCTCTCAGACACATAAAGTGTTTTTAAATTAAACTAAGTTTAAGTTTCCACGAAACATAAACTTAATCTTTTCCTGTACTAGAGGTTAACTGAGTACTACTCAGGATACAATGGATAAATCTAAGTACAAGGGTAAGACAGTGATAAAAGTGTATAAGTTTGAGTACAATCCCTGTCTCTGATAAGAGGAATAACATCCTCTGAGAATTGGCTAGGTAGATACTGAATTTAAGCTCCAGCCTTGTTCTCCAGCCATTGGTTTCCATGGGCTACATTCTCACCCGTATCATTGGAAAAACCAAGGCATACTTGCAGCTTCAAACCATTTTTGGTTCATATGAGATTAAGCACAGCCTGGTAGTTTGTTCAACTGAACAACTACAATTTTGACTAGCATAGTTGATTCAAGTAAGTGTGGTCAACACTGATAGGATTTTCTGATGCATCTTGATCAACTGATTGAACCAAGTAAATGAGTTCAACGTCTTCAAATTCTTCCTTGAGGCTATTTATATGTTCTGTTGGAATATAGTCGTTTGAAGATGATTCATAATACCGTTGAGATGTTGATGATGTGGCTCATATAGCCGTTATGTAATAGTGTCTCAAACGGTTGCTTCTTCTTTAGCAGATATGTGTTCAGACAGTCTTGTTCTGACACTTCTGTAGATGAGCTCTTTAGAGAAATTTTCTTGATATTGTTTCACATGTTTTCTCTCTTGATATCCTTTTACTTTTCTTCAGCTGACTTCTGATTTTCTCTGCTTCTCTTAGGAGTGTATAAGAGGAGGTATCCGTTGGATTTGTCCTCTTGCTTATTTTGTATAAGCTCCTTTTCTGTTTGCTTCCTGACACCATTTCTCCTTTCTTCTTTGAGTGAGGTGTATTTTTCAATGGCTGTTTCTTGCAGATGATAAAGTATGTTTGAATTAAAATATGTTATTCAAACATTCTTCTTTGTTGCTTCTGCTTAGTCCCCTGAGCTTTTCTTGTGCTTTCTTTTGAATTGGTGATGATGATATTTCCGTTGTGATACCACCTTTTAGAGAAAGCATTGAATGCCTATTCAATCCATCGTGAGACACGCTTCTGGGTGTCTTCACAATTCTGACAGAGTACAACGTTGGTGCTGCTATAAAGCTGCCATCGTTGTTGCTGCAATTTCTGCGTTGCAGAGATTTCCTCAGTGGTGTATGAAATTCAAAATCACCAGGAAAGGTCTCTGTATTTCTTGCCATAATCGTGTTTGAAAAGGTACGTGCAGCAGAGGTTCAGAAAAGTCTTCACAAGCTTCAGCAGAGAGTGCCACGTCATAAGTAAGACTTCAGACAGCACTGATACTTCAGACGGGTTGAACTACTTCAGATAGCTTCAACTCTTCAGACGAGTCCTGCTTCTTCAGACAGCTTCATTTCTTCAGAAGGCTTCTTTGCTTCAGACAACTTCTTTTCTTCAGAAGGCTTCCTTGTTTCAGACAGCTTCTTTTCTTCAGAATGCTTTATGTTGTCTTCATATGGTCTTCACGTCTTCAGACAGCTTCTTTATCTTTGACCCTGCATTTGTTCTTCTGATCCTAATCTCTTGATTATTATTTCATCCTGAAACACAATCAACAAACCAATACCTTTCTCAGTAGAATCTGTTTATATAATCTTATTTGTTAATCATTAAAACTACAGGATGTTAAGTCTTTGAGTCAAGTTTGAATGCTCAAACTGATTAATAGACTTCACAATTTTATCTTGTGATCCTTTGTCAGCTAACCCTTTGTGTGAAGGCATGAATAAGTTGATGGCAAGTACTTCTATTGTTTCAAAGAGGACAACTCAAGCTATTGAAAGGGAGTTTCCTAGACTAACTTTCTTTATGCATGACACGCCTCTTTCTATGCACAATTATATGCCTCAAAGCATTGCATGTGCGAAAGAAGTAAACAATATTGATAATGCTTTGAAACCTATTGCATGTCTAGAAGAACCAACTAAGTTTAAGAGTACCATGAAACTTACTAAAGATGCATGTTTAATCAATTCCTTTGATCAATTTAGATTGCATGATAGGAATGATAACAAAGTTGGATTGAATATGCATGTGCCTTTGGTTTGTATCTATAATGTGCATACACATTTTGGTCCTAAAATAATTGTGTCATATAAAGATGTCTATTATGCTCTTGAACTAGTTAGTGAAAAGAATAAAAATTCTGATAAAGCTATCACATATGGAAAAACTTGTTTGACATCTAATTCAAATGATGATATGCTTCTTGATATGCATACTCACTGTGGTTCTTTTGGTATTTCACCTTTCATGAACACATATGATAATATGCAAAAGGTGTCATCTTACTTAAGTGAGTGCTTTAGTATGGATATGGCTCTTGAACAAACTTGCATGAGTACTTCATGGAATGAACATATGCACTAAACTTTTGACAATCATAATCAAGATACATGTGTTATGTTCAATAAAAATGTTGGGATGTTAATGAAAAATATTAAAACATTCATGCCACATAGTTTCACTTGTGCATTTATTTGGGAACATAGTGTAGAATATTTTGATGAATGTTGCACATTGAAACACATTTTGTACTTATGTGGAATTTATTTCCTAAGCCTTCTCCATGACCACTTACTTCTCTTATTTGCAAGGGAGGGCTTCAAAAGATTAGTCTTTGATCCAGGATCTAAATCCACAAAGTACGTAGACAAGAGGGCTCAATCTTCATTAAGGGAGTTTTCTAACCCTTATCTCAAATACCTCTTGTTTATCTCCTATGTTTTTCTTTTGCCAATCTTTATGATCCCCAAGTATTTTTGTTATGAGCCTTCACTTTGCTTGCCTTGGAATAATACTTATGGGTCTTCTTCTTGTTGTCTAGGCTCAAGGAAGATGTTCAACTTGTGGACCTCTAACTCTACTCTCCAAGGGCTAAGGGAAGTATCTTCTTACTTCCTAAATTTTGTCATCCATCCCCTTTTTCTACCCAGTTCATTACTCTTAAGGCTTCTTTCTGAATTTTCAGATTTGAGGTCAAATCCCTTTCAAGGGGGAGGGAATGATAGCACTCTGCTAGAAGCTTGGACCTGCAAGACCTACACTGGAGGATATGCACCAACTTCAAACCTGAGCTTCAAGCAAGGAAGAGTTGGAGAAATTAGTGTCCTACATATAAAGGTCACTGCCCTACAAAATAAGGGTCACTACCCTACAGAAGGACACCTTGACCCTAGATAGGACCCTTGTCCTATGGACCATCCTTAATTAGGACTCTCTTGTATTTTCTTTTTATTTTTGTATTTTCCTTTTTATTTCATTCTCTTCTTCACTAGTTTCTTTTTCCTCATCCTCACTTTGTTCATTCTCACTTGCACTAGTGTATTCTCCATTCTCTTTAACCAACATTGCCCTCTTATTTGGGCATTGGGAAGCTATGTGTCCCTTGCCATCACACTTGAAACATTTGATGTTTCTTGTGGAGGTAGAGGGTTCTTCCTTTTAGTAGAAGGAGTGGGGTTAGAAGTAACCCTAGGAACCTTAGGTTCATCCTTCTCTAGGCTCTTTCCCTTATCTTCTTTTAGGGTTTCCTTGTTCCTAGTTGTAAAACTAGTGTTTCCTCTTTTATAGCTACCCTTTCTTTTTAGTTGAGTTTCAATTTTAATGGCTTGGTGTACCAAGTCCTCCATTTCTACATAAGGATGCAATTCCACTATGTCCCTTATGTCGAAATTAAGTCCATTGATAAACCTAGCCATAGTTGCTTCACTATCCTCAACTATGTTGGCCCTAATTAAAGCAAGTTCCATTTCCTTAAAGTACTCATCTACACTCTTAGATCCTTGCTTAAGAGTTTGGAGTTTGATGTGCAACTCCCTAGTGTAATGTTGAGGTATGAACCTCTTTCTCATGATGGACTTCATTTCCTCCCAAGAGGAAACCAAAGGAGCATTGCACCTTCTTCTTTCAACCTGAAGCTGATGCCACCAAACTAAGGCGTAGTTCTTGAATTCTAGAGAGGCAATTTTAACCTTTTCCTCTTCCCTATACCTATGGCAACTAAAAATTTGTTCAATTTTAAGTTCCCATTCTAGGTATTATTCTACATCATTTCTACCATTAAAGGTTGGGACTTCTATTTTTACCCCTCTAAAACCTTGTTCCCTTCTCTTATATGTAGGTGAAGGGGAGAAATGTAGGTGAACGATCTTTGGAAAAATGAAGACAACAATGCCTCCTCTTACCACACTTCACCACAAACAAGCAGTTATATCAATTAATTTGCAAGAATCACTCAAGAACAAGTATGAGCAATTAAAGAGGCATTTAAACAAACACCTTGGGGGTGGGAATTAGCGGCCCAAAACAATCAAGACAGACAAGTGCTGATAGCAGCAGAAAGGCACCTCGGGCCTGGGAAACAGTCCAAGTCCAAATTACAATTGAAAAGAGGGATGGAATTACACTAATTGAATGAAAATTCTGCACTAAATAGGTGCAGTACTCGCGACCTTGTAGCTCCAATTTTGCTCAAATTCAACAAGCTCTGATGACCAATTGATAGTCGGATAGTTGCAGGATCTAGAATTGAGCAAAAACCACCGATTAGAATTGAAAAACAAGCATTAAAATGCGAAAATTAGTGGCTGGGAAGCAGCTAATTTCACGCAAGAAAGTGAAGGAAAATGAGAGAAAATGAAAGAAAAAGTGGAGAGGAAGAAATGGGAAGGACGCCACTGAAGCAAGAATCCACTTGCAGCAGATAAGTCCAATGCCAGATGCCACTAATTCAGGAGAATTAGATAAGTCTCAATATGGTTTAAGCAACAACCACCAAGCCTCACTCAACTCACAAAGGGAGGAGAAATTTGGGCATAATGTCTTTACTTCAAAATTCAATGTGTCTAATACAAGAGGAGAAGACTCCTTTATATAGGAGTTGAAGGGGGGAGGGGCGGCCACTACAAGGAAATAAAGGGGAAAAATAAAATGATGGGTGTAATCCCATCCTAAGTGGGATTTGAACCCAAGCCCCTAAAGGTGTATGGCTAAGTTAAGCCTTAAGCCAATAAACCTCCCAATTATGCGCCCATTTACATAGGAAAATACAAGATGAGTGAATTTCCTATCCTAGGTGGGATTAGAACCCATGACCTCCTAAACCTTGTAGCAAGGCAACCTACTAACCAATAAAACCCAGTATATGGGCGCCCCTAATTAAGAAAAAGACTAATATGTCCTAATTACATCATAAAGCTAATTACATCATAAAGTCCTAATTACATTGATTCCTAATTAAGTTGAGTCTTGTTTGTTGACTTTGGCCTCTTGGTCAATGGTCAAGGGTTGACCAAGGGTTGACCCTCATGAAGGAAGACTCATGCTTGGTTCAGCTTCCAAACATTTCAAGCAGCTCCAATGTTGACCCTAGCCATCAGCTGTCAGTTTAGAGGTCCACTGACTGGTTGTCATCATCCCCTCCCCCTTGAAAAGCATTTGTCCTCAAATCTGAAAAATGAGAAGAATATAAGGGGTAGAAGAGGAATAAAAGAATGGATGACAAAGAGGAGAAGGTGGCTGCTTCCCTTTAGGATTAATGAATCCTTGCTAGGTCTTCAACAATGGACATCCTTGCGCACCTAGTCAACATAGAAAAGAAGACTCATTATTCCCAAGTATGTATCCTCTAATGCTCATAACAATAGTACTTGGGAATCATGTAGGGAGTTTTGGTGAAAGAAAGAGTGGTGGAAGAAAGAAGGGAAGTGGAAGAAGAAGAAGAAACAGGAGATAAGGTTAGAGGAAACTCCCTTGTAGTGTTGCTACGTCCTCCTTCCTTAATCAGCAACTCCCTTTCTTGATCTCCTTCAAAAAAATTAAGATCAGTAGTTTTGAATTGATGAAGTAATAACATGACTTCCCTTTTATGTTTTTGTCTTTCTTTGGTTTTCACCTTTTCTATCATTACTCTTGATGTTTCTTCTTTCTTTTTCTTTCTATCCTCATCTTCTATCTTAAGTCTCTTAATTTTCTCAAGTTCTATCTCTCTCTTCATGTGAGCTTGATCCTCACATATTTCTTGGATTGACATTGGCATCAAAGTAATTTTAGCTCCATCATGTTTAAAAGATATTTGATTAGAGTATCCATCATGGATGGCTCTCTTATCAAACTGCCAAGGCCTACCCAACAAGATATGTGTGGCATCCATAGGTACAACATCACAAAGAACATTATCATCATAATCACCTATGGAAATAAAGATGAGAGTTTGCTTATTTACTTCCCTTTCCCCATCATCACATATCCAAGATAACTTGTATGGTCTGGGGTGGGGAGTGGTAGATAAACCAAGTTTTTCCACCATTCTTGCACTTGCAATGTTAGTGCAACTTCCACTATCAACAATTAGGGAGCAAATCCGTTCCTCTACCATGCATCTAGTGTGGAAGACAGTTTGCCTTTGTTCATCTTCTCTTATTATTTGATTTCCTAGGGACCTTCTCACCATGCAAAGTTTACCCTCGGTCCTATATACTTCTTTCTTAATTTCATTCTCTTCTTCACTAGTTTCTTTTTCCTCATCCTCACTTTGTTCATTCTCACTTGCACTAGTGTATTCTCCATTCTCTTTAACCAACATTGCCCTCCTATTTGGGTATTGGGAAGCTATGTGTCCCTTGCCATCACACTTGAAACATTTGATGTTTCTTGTGGAGGTAGAGGGTTTTTCCTTTTTAGTAGAAGGAGTGGGGTTAGAAGTAACCCTAGGAACCTTAGGTTCATCCTTCTCTAGGCTCTTTCCCTTATCTTCTTTTAGGGTTTCCTTGTTCCTAGTTGTAAAACTAGTGTTTCCTCTTTTATAGCTACCCTTTCTTTTTAGTTGAGTTTCAATTTTAATGGCTTGGTGTACCAAGTCCTCCATTTCTACATAAGGATGCAATTCCACTATGTCCCTTATGTCGAAATTAAGTCCATTGATAAACCTAGCCATAGTTGCTTCACTATCCTCAACTATGTTGGCCCTAATTAAAGCAAGTTCCATTTCCTTAAAGTACTCATCTACACTCTTAGATCCTTGCTTAAGAGTTTGGAGTTTGATGTGCAACTCCCTAGTGTAATGTTGAGGTATAAACCTCTTTCTCATGATGGACTTCATTTCCTCCCAAGAGGAAACCAAAGGAGCATTGCACCTTCTTCTTTCAGCCTGAAGCTGATGCCACCAAACTAAGGCGTAGTTCTTGAATTCTAGAGAGGCAATTTTAACCTTTTCCTCTTCCCTATACCTATGGCAACTAAAAATTTCTTCAATTTTAAGTTCCCATTCTAGGTATTGTTCTACATCATTTCTACCATTAAAGGTTGGGACTTCTATTTTTACCCCTCTAAAACCTTGTTCCCTTCTAGGCTCTTCTTCTCTCCTATGCTCTCTCCTATGCCTCCTAGGATTTTCTTCATAATACTCCTCTCTTTCTCTCCTAGGGATTTCCTCATAGTAGTCTTCTCTAAACCCTCTAGGTTCCTCACGCCTCCTAGGCCTTCTATGCTCTCTTTCCCTTTCCCTTCTCCTATAGGTATGGCTAGAGTGTCTCTCTCCCTCACTACTCTCAGCATGGTACCTATCTTCACTCCTAACCACACTATACCTATCCTCACTTCCTCCTTCTCGAGAAGAATGCCTTCTCTCCCTCCTATTTCCACTTAGTTCTTTCCTAAGTTCACTCATCTCATGCCTCATCATTCTGGCCATGTCTTGAATTGCATGTTGCAACTCGGCCCTATACCTTAAAGTTCTAGGTGAAGGAGGTGGTGAGTTCCTACTACCCATTGTTAAAATTTTTGATTTTCAAGAATTTGGACCTTTCCACTCACTAAGTGTTTACACTCGATGGAATGTTAACACTCGTGTATGTCACTCTTTTTAGGCTTTTTCTATAATGATACTCTCTTGCCTCTTCTACTCGGTTGGAGGTTGATTAGAAGTTGCAAAGACCAACGTGAGTCTAAGTCTTAACCCTTACCCAAATAGAAGCGCACTAACAAAGAAAAATACCTACTGGAAGAAGATTGGAAAAATCCTAAGACAAAACAAAAGAATTGATATGACAAACAAGAAAAGTTGGCACTCAAACAAGCTTATACACAAGAGCAGACAACAACCAAGACAAGACGGAAGAAATTGCAAAGAGAATTGTTTTTGGTGATTTTTGAAAAAGAGTTGCCAAAATTGTCGTTTTTAAGAAAACAGCAAATACAACTCAATTACGGTATACAGGGAAAAAAAAAAGAAAATTACAGTAAAACTGTCACTGTATTGTTGGGATAACTCTTTGTTTTTGTTTTTCTATTTTTTTGAATTTTTTTTGAATTTTTGACTCTTTTTGGGTGTCTTTTGACTTTTTCTTCCTTGTTGTTGACTTTTGCACCCTTTTTGCCTTTTACACCTCTTTTTCTATTTTTGGCACGTACGTACCTTTTGTATTTTTCTTGCCTTTTCTTTCTTTTTTTGTCTTTTTCCCCAACAGAAAATTACATAAATTTGTACACAATGAAAAGAAAATTAATTGTACCTACTATAATATTTTTGGAATTTTCTGACAGTAAATTGGTTCAAGTGGCCCAGAAAAGCAAAAATAATGAATAAACTGATTTCTAAAAACTGTAAAAACGTAATGGCAACTTGATTTCAAAAATGGCCAAAAAAAATTGCTTAGCACTTCCTTGTTGATTATACAAAACCGGTATGGTCACAGAAACGCGCTTGGTTCAATTTTAAGATTGGAATTAAATTTTGAAGGAAAATCAACAATTAGAATTTGTTGATCTTCTTCCAATACTATGAACCAAAAAAGATCCTATAGGTGAGCGTTTTGCACAATCAAACAGGAAAAGTCCAAGGGGGAGATAGCAGTCAATCCAAATTTGCAATCAGAATGCCAATCAAACAGGCATAACAAGAGTAGGAAATTGAACAACACAAGAGCCCAAAAATGCGCATAAAATGGCAAAAAATAAGAAGGAAAAATTGCGCAAAATAAATGGCAAGAAATTAAAGGGGGAAACTGAAATTAAAAGGATGGGGAGGACAGAAATGTAAATGGCAGAAAGTAGAAGGGGATGGCAGAAAGTAAAAGGATGGGGAGAGCAGAAATGTAAAGGGGAAGCGGAAATTAAAAGGATGGGGAGGACTGAAAGTAAATGACTGAAAGTAAAGGGGGAAGCGGAAATTAAAAGGATGGGGAGAGCAGAAATGTAAATGGCAGAATGTAAAGGGGAGAGCAGAAATTAAAAGGATGGGGAGAAGCGGAAATTAAATGGCGGAAAATTAAAAGCGGAAAGTAAAGAGATGAATATGGGGGATGGCAATTAATGGTGAAGGGGAGAAATGTAGGTGAACGATCTTTGGAAAAATGAAGACAACAATGCCTCCTCTTACCACACTTCACCACAAACAAGCAGTTATATCAATTAATTTGCAAGAATCACTCAAGAACAAGTATGAGCAATTAAAGAGGCATTTAAACAAACACCTAGGGGGTGGGAATTAGCGGCCCAAAACAGCCCCCAACTAGCAAGAGTTCAAGCAAATCAATCAAGACAGACAAGTGCTGATAGCAGCAGAAAGGCACCTCGGGCCTGGGAAACAGTCCAAGTCCAAATTATAATTGAAAAGAGGGATGGAATTACACTAATTGAATGAAAATTCTGCACTAAATAGGTGCAGTACCCGCGGCCTTGTAGCTCCAATTTTGCTCAAATTCAACAAGCTCTGATGACCAATTGATAGCCGGATAGTTGTAGGATCTAGAATTGAGCAAAAACCACCGATTAGAATTGAAAAACAAGCATTAAAATGCGAAAATTAGTGGCTGGGCAGCAGCTAATTTCACGCAAGAAAGTGAAGGAAAATGAGAGAAAATGAAAGAAAAAGTGGAGAGGAAGAAATGGGAAGGACGCCACTGAAGCAAGAGTCCACTTGCAGCAGATAAGTCCAATGCTAGACGCCACTAATTCAGGAGAATTAGATAAGTCTCAGTATGGTTTGAGCAACAACCACCAAACCTCACTCAACTCACAAAGGGAGGAGAAAATTTGGCATAATGTCTTTACTTCAAAATTCAATGTGTCAAATACAAGAGAGGAGCCTCCTATATATAGGAGTGGGAGGGGGCGACCAAGTAGGAGGAAAAAGGGGAAAAATAAAGATGAGTGAAAAAGCTATCCTAGTGGGTCTTGAACCCATGTCCCCAAGGCTATTTAGCTAAGCTAAAGCTTAAGCCAATAAAGCCACAAATTAGCGCCCCAAACTAGGAAGAAATAGGAAAATTACAAGCAAGTCCTAATTACATCATAAATCCTAATTAATCTTCTAATTAATTGGAAATCTTCATGTTGACTTGGGTCAAGTGGTCAAAGGTCAAAGGTTGACATTGGGAGGGTTGACCAAAAATAAGGTTGACCCGTGCCTTGACTCAGCTCTAAGCATTCCAACAGGTCCAAGCTTCTAGCAGTGTGCCACCATTCCCTCCCTCTTGAAAAGGATTTGACCTCAAATCTGAAAATTCAAAAAGACGCCATAAGAATAATGAACTGGGTAGAAGAAGGAGATGGATGACAAAATTTAGGAAGTAAGAAGATACTTCCCTTAGCCTTTGGAGAGTAAAGTTAGAGGTCCACAAGCTGAACATCTTTCTTGAGCCTAGACAACAAGAAGAAGACCCATAAGTATTATTCCAAAGTAAGAAAAGTGAAAGCTCATAACAAAAATACTTGGGGATCATAAAGATTAGCAAAAGAAAAACATAGGAGACGAACAAGAGGTATTTGAGATAAGGGTTAGAAAACTCCCTTAATGAAGATTGAACCATCTTGTCCATGTACCCTGTGGATTTAGATCCTGGATCAAAGACTAATCTTTTGAAGCCCTCCCTTGCAAGTAAGAGAAGTAAGTGGTTATGGAGAAGGCTTAAGACATAAATTCCACATAAGTACAAAATGTGTTTCAATGTGCAACACTCATCAAAATATTCTACACTATGTTCCCAAATAAATGCACAAGTGAAACTATGTGGCATGAATGTTTTAATATTTTTCAATAACATCCCAACATTTTTATTGAACATAACACATGCATCTTGAGTATTATTGTCAAAAGGGTAGTGTATATGTTCATTCCATGAGGTATTCATGCAAGTTTGTTCACCAGGAATATCCATTCTAATGCACTCACCCAAGTAATATGACACATTTCGCATATTATCATATGTATTCATGTAAGATGAAACATTAAAAGAATCACTTTGAGCAAGCAAACTATGAAGCATATCATCATGTAAAGTGGATGTCAAACAAGTTTTCTCATATGTGATAGCTTCATCCAAATTTTTATCCTTTTTACAAACTAGTTCAAGAGCATAATACACATCTTTATATGAAACAATTATTTGAGGACCAAAATGTGTATTCAACTTATAAACCCAAACCAAAGGTGCATGCATATTCAATCCAACTTTGTTATCATTTCTATCATGCAATCTAATTTGATCAAATGAATTGACTAAACATGCATCTCTAGTAAGTTTCATGGTACTCTTAAACTTAGTTGCCTTTTCTAAACATGCAATAGATTTCAAAGCATCATCAACATTGTTTATTTCTTTCAAACATGTAATGCTTTGAGGCATATAATTGTGCATAGAAGAAGGCATTTCATGCATAAAGAAAGTTAGTTTAGGAAACTCCCTTTCAACTACTTGAGTTGTCCTTTTTGCAACAATAGAAGTACTTGCCATCAACTTATTCATGCCTTCACACAAAGGGTTAGCTAACAAAGGATCACAAGATAAAATTAGTTGCTTTCCCAAGTTTTTGTTTTTCACTTCTTCTATTTGCACTCTTTCTACCTCCTTTTCTTTTTCTCTCTTAAGCCTTTCTTCTTCTTCTTTTTCTAAACTTTCTATCAATTGGTCATCAGAGCTTGTTGAATTTAAGCAAATTTGGAGCAAAATTGGGGCTGTTTGGCGTGGGTTTGTTGCACCTATTTAGTGCAGAATTTTCTTCATTTTAGTGTAATTCCATCCCTCTTTTCAATTGTAATTTGGACTTGGACTGTTTCCCGGGCCCGAGGTGCCTTTCTGCTGCTATCAGCACTTGTCTGTCTTGATTGATTTGCTTGAATTCTTGCTAGTTGGGGGCTGTTTTGGGCCGCTAATTCCCACCCCCTAGGTATTTGTTTAAATGCCTCTTTAATTGCTCATACTTGTTCTTGAGTGATTCTTGCAAATTAATTGATATAACTGCTTGTTTGTGGTGAAGTGTGGTAAGAGGAAGCATTGTTGTCTTCATTTTTCGTCTTCATTTTTCCAAAGATAGTTCACCTACATTTCTCCCCTTCACCATTAATTGTTCATCCCCCATATTCATCTCTTTACTTTCCGCTTTTAATTTTTCCGCCATTTAATTTCCGCTTCTCCCCATCCTTTTAATTTATGCTCTCCCCTTTACATTCTGCCATTTTACATTTCTGCTCTCCCCATCCTTTTAATTTCCGCTTCCCCCTTTACTTTCAGTCCTCCCCATCCTTTTAATTTCCGCTTCCCCCCTTTACATTTCTGCTCTCCCCATCCTTTTACTTTCTGCCATCCCTTTTTACTTTCTGCCATTTACATTTTTTGTCCTCCCCATCCTTTTAATTTCAGTTTCCCCCTTTAATTTCTGGCCATTTATTTTGCGCAATTTTTCCTTCTTATTTTTTTTTTGCCATTTTATGCGCATTTTTTGGGCTCTTGTATTGTTCAATTTCCTACTCTTGTTATGTCTGTTTGATTGGCATTCTGATTGCAAATTTGGATTGACTGCTATCTCAACCTTGGACTTTCCCTGTTTGATTGTGCAAAACGCTCACCTATAGGATCTTTTTTGGTTCATAGTATTGGAAGAAGATCAACAAATTCTAATTGTTGATTTTCCTTCAAATTTTAATTCCAATCTTAAAATTGAACCAAGCGCGTTTCTGTGACCATACCGGTTTTGTATAATCAACAAGGAAGTGCTAAGCAATTTTTTTGGCCATTTCTGAAATCAAGTTGCCATTACGTTTTCACAATTTTTAGAAATCAGTTTATTCATTATTTTTTCTTTTCTGGGCCACTTGGACCAGTTTACTGTCAGAAAATTCCAAAAATATTACAGTAGGTACAGTTAATTTTCTTTTCATTGTGTACAAATTTCTGTAATTTTCTGTTGGGAAAAAGACAAAAAAGAAAGAAAAGGCGAAAAAAAAACAAAAAGTACGTACGTGCCAAAAATAGAAAAAGAGGTGTAAAAAGCAAAAAAAAAAGAAAAGGGTGCAAAAGTCAACAACAAGGAAGAAAAAGCCTAAAAAGAATGACATACACGAGTGATTACATTCCATTGAGTGAAAACACTTAGTGAGTGGTGAGGTCCTTTTAAAAGCTTTCAAATAAAATCAATTTAAGATGTCATATAGAATGTGGAGAAAGGAGCTAGATGAAGATAAGAGAGAATTTAGAAGAGAAAAGGAAGTGAGAAGACACTCTTCTCATGATGAAAGGTATAAAAAAGAAAGGAAGGAAAGAGAAATAAGTAGATATCATTTTGAAGATAGTAAGAAGAAGGAAAGGAGTTATGTTAACTCTAACCATGATAGGAGGAGGTATGAGGAAGAAAGAAAGTTTAGAAAATATGATGAAGAAAGAAAGTATGAAGAAGAGAGAAAACTTAGGAGAAATTATGAGAGTGAAATTAGAAGAAAAGATCATGAAAAGAGAAGAAGAGAAAATAGAAGTGCAAATAGAAGTCCTATGGCTAGGTTTATCATTTTAGGCTAGTTGACAGAAGGACACCTTGACCCTAGATAGGACCCTTGTCCTATGGACCATCCTTAATTAGGACTCTCTTGTATTTTTTTTTATTTTTGTATTTTCCTTTTTATTTCATTCCACTTGGGTGCTAATTGTATGAGTTTTATTGGTTAGTAGGATACCTTGCTACAAGGTTTAGGTGGGATCCAATCCCACCTAAGATAGAAAATTACCTCATCTTTCTTTTTCTTGTTAAAAGGGGCGCTATTTTTGGGTTTATTGGCTTAAGGCTTAGCTTAGCCATAAGCCATTAGGGACATGGGTTCAAATCCCACTTAGGATGGGATTTCACTCATCTTTTATTTTTCTCCCCCTTCCCTCATGTAAGTGGCTGCCCCCTCACTCCCCTTCTCATATATAAAGGGGCCTCCTCTCTTGTATTTACATAATTGAATTTTGAAGTAAAGGCATTATGCCAAATTTTCTCCTTCGTTTGTGAGTTGAGTGAGGCTTGGTGGTTGTTGCTCAAACCATACTGAGACTTATCTAATTCTCCTGAATTAGTGGCGTCTAGCATTGGACTTATCTGCTGCAAGTGGATTCTTGCTTCAGTGGCGTCCTTCCCATTTCTTCCTCTCCACTTTTTCTTTCATTTTCTCTCATTTTCTATCATTTTCTTGCGTGAATTAGCTGCTGCCCAGCCACTAATTTTCTCATTTTAATTGCTCTTAATTGATTCTAATCGGTTGGTTTTGCTCAATTCTAGATCCTACACCCATCCGGCTATCATATAGGCTAAGGAAAGACAAAGAAAATTGGGGAGAAATCTATCTAAAAATGGCAACAGGGCAAGAATCAGCGTGACTTGCGCTTCAAGCTGCGCTACAGCGCAGGTTCCAGAGAGCTGCGCTTCACCCTGCGCTACAACGCAGGTTGAAGTGCAGAATGCATCCTGTAGCTTCAATCTTTCTCTTTTTAACTTGATCTCTCCCCGAGACTGGTTTTGGTTTATTTGTCTTTCCTTGTTTCCCTTTTCTTGATAAAATCTTGCATTTATTGAGCATCTTGGATTTAATTGGGAAGGTTGTCTGCAGAATCCTTGTTTGATTGGCAGTGATCTCCTCATTGTTGCCTCAAATCTTCTACAAATCTTTATTAAATGTCTTCAATCAAACTCAAATCTTGCAGATATCTCCCTCATTTAATGCTATATTTCCTTCAAATCAAATCTTTGCAATATCCTGCAAAAATCAGCAATATTTCTATTAAAATAGCATCAAATTCAAATCCAAGATTAATAAATACAATTTTTTATCTAATATTTAATAAAAAAGGATTAAACTGGGGCAAAATACCATTTTATCCTTGATAAAGTGAACTAAAAAGTGCTCTAATTTATCATATAATTTTCACTTATCAGACGGGCACCGTGGTACCCTGCCCAGAGGGTACCCATTGTCATCCCTACTCACACTCTGTTTTGCTCGTATCAATACTATTTTGATTATTTTACCATGTACTAAATCATTAAACAATTAACTATTTGATGAAAATTCATGAGATTAATCAATCTCATTCATACAAACTCAACATTTAAGAATAAAAAATGAAAATAAGAACAAATATAAGAAGCATGGAAAACAAAATAGAACCTGAAGATTATGCTCTTGCTAATTTTTAAATTTCAGATCCTACTATTTTTAACCTTATCTTTGTTTGATCTCTCCGTTCTATTTTTTGCATCACAACCTCTTGTATGTAATTTCTTCAAAGCGTTAATTCTTGCTGTTGCAACGTCTTTTTGTTGATCTCTGCAACAACATCTTTCTATTGATCTTTTCAGTATTTATAAATCATTTGTCCTTCTATGTCTTTCTCTTAAAAATTTGAACAAAATGATCTTAAAAATTCACGACTTAAATGATAAGGATAATATTTTAAATTTAAATTAAGAAATAGAGATTAAAATTTGAATAGAAAAAATAAAATGAAATAGGATTTGAATTTGAATTGTAAAAATAAGGGGTATAATGGGAAAGCAATTGTGGACACCAAATTGAGGCATCGCCTTTATATATTGTATAGATTAGTTCCTTATTTAGGACTCTACCCTTAATTTTGTTGAGTCTCAAAATGTTATTAAAAGGTTAATAATGTTTTAAGTCTCATAACCCCAAGTTTTAATGAATAGCAATTTTGTTTATCGTTCTTATCAGAAAGAACAGTTTCTGCTGAAGGTAGTCTTCAGTATTTCAGAAGGTATCATCTGAAGTAATCCAACCCTTTGAAATGGTGGATCCTACTGAAGAAAAGGAACCTGCTGAGAGATTACAACATGCTGAAGGTGAAGAACCTCCTGAAGTTGTGAGACGTCGTACTGAAGCCTGTACATCTTCAATATAGTATTCTTTGCTTATTCTCCTTGAAGACTCAAGTCAACCGTAACTGTCTTAGTTACTTGTGCTTCTCATTCTTCTGGAAAGTCAGAAGACTTGCTTTTTGGCATATTTCAAATTTCTCTCACCAAAAAGGCGAAGTCTGTTGTGAAGTACAATCTGTTCAGAAAAAGTGAAGCCTGTGCTTCTAACTCTACTACCTGCCTCTGCAGAGGTTTCAGGCTATGTGTCACAACAGGAGCATTTGCATTAAATGCTATCTCTCAACTGGAAATCAAATGGAGCTCAACGGGCTAAAGTTTCTTGCTCTATAAATACCAGTCTCCATGCAGAAACAAAGTAGAGCACATGCAGAGAAATCAACTTGCCGAAATGCTACTTAAATTCACACTCATCTGTTTCATTATTTCTTCTTTGTACAACATTTCCATATCCTAAGTTATACTCAGTTATTTTTACACTTTACCCAGTTTGAGCTCTAAACTTGTGTAGTTCAAGAGTTTGAGCTTTTTCATTCAAATAGTTTTTATTGGTTTAGCATGAAGAGGCTGTGTTTAAACAATACTTGGATGTTTAGCCTGAAGAGCCTGTGTTCAAACAATACTTGGGTTTTTAGCCTGGAGAGGTTGTGTGTTCAAAGAATACTTGGGTGATTAGAGCCTGGAGAGGCTAGGTGTACAAACAATACTTGTATCTTATCAGATAGTGGAAAATCCAGTGGGGTGTTTGCCCTGGGACTGGACGTAGCTCACTGTGTTAGTGGGTGAACCAGGATAAATTCTTTGGTTAAGTTCTCTACCCCTTAGCTCTTTACTTTCAGTTTTAACTAACTAAGGAGGGTTCTGAAAAGTGATTTTATAAATCCACGCAGCAAAACAATCTCTTTATCACGCAAAAATATTTCAAAAGCATTTTACTCTACCTACTTGTCATATTAGCATGTTGCTGAAAAACTCAGTTTCAGAAGGTTGTTCAAATCTTTTCACAAACTGTTTGCTTATTTTAAAGGTTTTCATAAAATCTGCAAAGAATTATAAAACACTGTTCAACCCCCCTTCTAGTGTTTCCTGTGGTTCTAACAGTTGGTATCATAGCTCAACCTCAGGTTGAGCATCTAACAAGTGCTGAGGGAAAAGATCCAGATGGAAACCTCTACAAGCAACTCTCACTACATTATTGAAGGTGCCTCAGTCTCCAGGCCCCCTGCTTTCAATGGCTCTGACTACCATTACTGGAGGGATCGTATATATGAAGCTGTTTATAGAAAGTAGCAACATAGATCTATAGGATGTGGTCATTGATGATGATTATATTCCTACCAATAATGGTGTGCCCATTCCCAAGTCAGAATGGACTGGTTATTAGAAGGCTCATGTACAACTTAATGCCAAGGCAAAACTCTACCTGATTTGTTCATTGAGTAAATCAGAGTATGAGAAGGTGCATGACTGCTCTCCTGCCAAAGAAATCTGGGATACATTGGCTGCAGCTCATGAGGGAACTGACACTATGAGAAGGTTTTCCCCTTTCTTTCCTAATGAAAATATATCTTCTTTTATCTTATTTTCCTTATGTTAATGTAAGTGGTTCTGATGTTCTGGTTTAATTATTGAATGATTTCCAGGACTATTACCGAGGGCGAAGCCCAACAAAGGAAAGAGATGGGGATAGAAGACGTGATAATCATAGATACAAGTACTATTCTTTCTTTTCAAGTGTTTTGTAACTTTGTATGATTGACATAATGTCAATCTTGTAATTAGAAAAGCTTTTCCGAAACTTCTTTTCATTTTCTTTCTAGTTTTTTTTATCAACTTCTTTGCTTGTGTGGGAGAATCATGAGTTTCACAATGGAGGACTGAAGCAATCCAAAATCAGCTTGTTGGTACATTGGTATGAGATGTTCAAAATGCATGAACCTAAATCCATTGATCAGATGTCTGGAAGATTTCAAACCATCACCAATGGACTCAAATCTTTGGGAAAGACCTATGATGTAGGTGATAACAATCGCAAAATCCTTAGAAGTCTACCAAAGATTTGGAGGCCGAAGGTCTTGCCATTCAAGAGGCAAAAAACCGCATCTCTCTGAGAATGGAGTAACTTTTGGGATCCCTCAAAGTCCATGAGTTAGAACTTGGAGAAGATGTCCCCAAAAAGAAGTCACTTGCCCTGAATGCCAAATCCAAACTGGCTAGGTCTGGTGCACAAAAGGCCTTGAAAGTGGAGGAGTCCTCAGAAGGTTCTGAAGATTCAGAAAGTGGCTCTGATGATGAAGATTACCTTGCTCTTCTGAGCAGGAGGATAAAGAGGATGCTTCAGAAGAAAGCGAAGTTCATAAAACAATCTTCATCTGACAGCATAATGGGTAAGTCAGGTAAAGAACCATTTTCTTCTGACAAAATAATCTGCTATGAGTGCAGACAGCCTGGCCACATGAAAGCCGATTGTCCAAAATTGAAGAAGATCTCTTCCAAGAAGAAGAGATTTCCAAGAAAGAAGAAAAGCTTCATGGCCACATGGGAGGACCTTGATGATTCAACTTCTGAAGAGGATGATGAAGCTGCTGAAGAAGCTAACCTTTGTTTGATGGCTAGCCTTCCTTCATCAGATAGCTCAGAATCAGAGGTAATACCTAAAACTCTTCAAGATATGTATGATGATTTGGTGGAAACTTCTAAGGAATTTTTCCATGAGTACAAAGAGTTATCAAGCTTACACTGAAGTTGCAAATAAAAATGAAGCTCTTGAAACTGAAAATTTGTTACTCAAGGAAAAAATCCTTGGTTTTGAATCTTATGATTTAGCAAGTTTGAAAACTGAAAATGAAATTATTAAAAAACAAGTTGCTGATCTCACAAAGCACCTTGCTACTTTTTTCAATGGAACTAAGAACCTAAATAGGCTTCTGGGAGTTCAAATGAATTCCAAAGACAAAATTGGTCTTGGTTATTCAGAAACTTCCTCCTTGCCTGATGTTGAAATTAAAGGTGCTAAAAAGGCTAAGAAAGGTAAGGGATGTATTTATTGTGGTAAGCTTGAACACAACATGTCACAGTGTAGACACAAAAAGAAAGGCAGGCCTGCTTCTAACAAAAAAGGACCTAAAAAGATGTGGGTACATAAAACCTTAATTGTTCCTGTTGCGGATGTGTTTAACAGGACAAAGGAGACGCCACAAATGATACCTGGACAGTGTTGAGTCTCAGAATTA
This sequence comes from Sesbania bispinosa, assembly GCA_026901365.1. NCBI lineage: Eukaryota > Viridiplantae > Streptophyta > Magnoliopsida > Fabales > Fabaceae > Sesbania > Sesbania bispinosa. Next base: position 2,173,430 of record QLOH01000054.1, on the reverse strand, counting down.
ATTTAAGAAATTGAAATTACATTCAAGACTTATTATCCTTAGTTTTAATGATTAACAAATTAGATTGTATAGAAACAGGTTCTACTGAAAAAGGTATTGTCTTTTGTATTTCAGGAATCCTGAAGAAGCAACTCTTAGAAGAAGATCAACCTGCTGAACTGAAGAAGCAAAGATCTGACAAGAAGATTAATGGCGCAAGAAGAAAAGAAGAAGAAAGCCATCAGAGATCAACAAACAAAAGAAGAATTAATTTCTGTTTGAGCAAGCTACCGAAGAAAAGAAGATCTACCAAAGACAAGCTACCAAAGAAGAAGAAGAACAACCGAGCAAAGCCAAAATGAAGATAAACTTAATGCTCATGGAAGATCACAAAGAACAAGGAAGAATAAAGCAACAACCATCTGAAGAAAAGAAGAAGCATTTCGCTGAAGGAAGGAACTTGCTGAAAGCGTCTCCATGCTGAAGAACTAAATTGTGCTAGAACTAATCAACCTTCTGAAAGTATGCGTACTAAAGTAGAAGCTGCTGAACGCATACTTACTTATGATGTGGCATTTCAAACACTCTGAAGAAGAAGAAGCCAGAGACGTCATGCTACTCTCTGAAGAATTGTGAGCCAATCTGAATGATACATTAAAAGACTCAAGTCTCAGTAAATATTAAAGGTGAAGCTGATTTGGTGCAAAGAAAAACAAAGGCCTTCGGGCACGACTTCATTTCCCGTCACAAAAGAGGAAGCCTATTGCAGAAAAGCAAATAGAGGTCAGAGATAGAGTCAGTGTTGCTGCAACACATACTCTGTACCATCTCTGCAATACGTTATCAGAGGCGTGCACCTCAAGTGAGAAGAAAAGCTAAACTCACAACGAGACAAAGGAGAAGTCTAACAGATCTCAGCGTCCTGCCTCCTTACACTCACAAAGAAGAGAAAGAAAGAAGAAAAGAGCGAGAAGAATATTAACCTGCTGAAGAACAAAGAAAATCTCTCAAACAAAAGTGAGATTAAGAGCCTATCTTCTGTGTGTCAGAACTAATTCATCTGCTTAAGATCAGAAGCTACCGCACGAGAAGTTATCTCACAACGGCTCTAAGAGCATTAATCATTCCTTCTAAACGGTAAACTAAGCAATCTTCGACAGCTATATTTCCGGAACATATAAATAGCCTCAATGAAAGATTATGAAGATTGGCGACCATGAATTCCAAGATATAATTTGGCAAATCCCATACTGAAGAGGCGAGAATGTAGCCCAAGGGAGCCAATGGTCAAGCCCAAGAGAGAACTGGCTGAAGCTCAATTCAACATCTTATCAAGCCAATTCTCTAAAGAAGTTATCCCTCACTTAGAGACGAGATTGTACCCAAATTCATACACTTGTATCTCTGTCTTATCCTTTTACTTAGAATTCACTTGATGTATCCTGAGTAGTACTCAGTAACCCCTTTGTACAAGATGAACGTTGATTTAAGTTTCTAGGAAACGTAAACTTTATGTTGTAAACACTTTTAAGTGTCTGAGAGCCTGGAGAGGCTTGGTGGAATAAAGAATACTTGTTTGAGCCTGGAGAGGCTTGTTTGTAAAAGAATACTTGTTGAGCATGGAGAGGCTTGTCTGTAAAAGAATACTTGTTGAGCCTGGAGAGGCTTGTCTGTAAAGGAATACTGCATGTGTTGCCTGCAGAGGCAGTTGAAAACAAAGAATACTTGTTGGGCCTAGAGAGGCCAGGTGTGCAAAGAATACTGCATGAGTTGCCTGGAGAGGCAGTTTGTAAACAAAGAATATTTGTTATTAAGCCTGGGGAGGCTGGGGTAAAAGAATACTTGTAATCTTGCGGGATTAGTGGAAAATCCAGTGGAGTTTTGTCCTGGGACTGGATGTAGCTCACTGGGTTACTGGGTGAACCAGTATAAATCTGTGTTAAGTTCTCTCTTCCCTTACCTCTTTACTTTCCGCTGATATCTGTTTAAACTAACCAAGGAGGGTTAAAGAAAATTCATTTTATTAATCTGAACAGAAAACAATCTTTTCTTTAAAAGGTGTTTGTGGTGAAAAAAGTTAACTTCGAAATTATCACTTTTATTCACTTTGATTCTAAGAACAATCTGGGGATTAGAATCAGATCCTCTTACGGGACTCTTTATAAAAGTAGGTTTATAGTGTTCTTTTATGAAATGATTTTTGAAAAGTTCAATTTTTTGAAAATTTATACTGATTGGTTCAGAAATTTACCAATCCAATCTTAAACTTACAGAAATCCAGAAATGATAAGTTTTAAGTTATTTGATTTAGAATTTTATCAAAACAACTTTCTTTTCTAGAATTTAGAACAAATTAATACAGAATTTTACCAAAGTTCCAAATTGGATTTTTAGAAATCAATCAAGAATCAAACTTTCAAAGAAAGTAAGAAAAAGTTCAAAAGAAAGAAAAACGTACTGAATGTAAATTGCAAAGAGTAAATTGCAGAAAGTAAATTGAATTGTAAGAACAATTGTATTTAAAGAAAGTGGATGGGTTCATCACATACTGTTGCTCCTTGTAACTTGTTTGTCTCAGTGAGTTCGGACGTATAAGGTGTTTGAGAGTTTGAGTATGAGTGATTTGCCAACCCTTATTATATTAAGAGTTCACCTATTTATAAATTCCTATGTCTAACGGCTAACTAATGTACAATTGACACATCATCTAGCCCTATGTGTTGGCAGCATGCATGTCTACCACGTTTTTTCTGCTAACCAGAAAACTGCTCTTTCTCCTTTGCACTTTTCAAAAGTAACCCTCTAAGATGTTGACACCTGTTCTTGATCAGCAAACTTCCATAACTTCCAGTAACTGCTTTTTTGGTATCTTCTATTTCCTCGGAAAGTCATTTCTGAGATTCAGAAATCTGCTAAGTCTTCATGCAACCTTATTTCGAGTTTTTCTGCTTTCTATATCTCGAAATCTCCTTTCTGGAAATCTGATTTCATGCACTCAAAATTTGCTTCCAGAATTTCTCGAAATCTTCTTTCTGGAATTCTGACTTCATGTACTTGAAATCTTTTCATTTTTTACATTTAGTCTTTTTCTGTTGATATTTGGGCTCATTGAATACTTCCTTATTTCGATTTTCCAGAAGCCTTATGACTTCGATTTTCCAGAAATCTTATGATTCTGATTTTCCAGAATCCCTTATGACTTTGGTTTTCCAGAAACCTTATGACTTCGGTTTTCTAGAATGTTTTTTTATTCTGTTTTTCCAGAAGCCTTATAACTTCGATTTTTTGAAGTTCCTTTGTCTCTTTTTTTGATTTTCTGAAGTTCCCTTTTAGTGTTAACTTTAACAAATTTCTAAGTTATGAGATTCACTTCTCAAACTCGAATTCTGGAACTTGTAAGCTTTCTAGAAACTCGAATTCTGGAACTTGTAAGCTTTCTGGAAATTCTTAAAGTATAAATGACTTTCAAATTTTTGAAATTCGAACTAAGTGAAATTCGAATCCCAACAGATGCCCCCTAAAAAATAGTCTCTTTCAAGAATCAATCTTTTATTTGCAGAAAGAGATATTTTTGGAACAATATTTGGTATTCCTTATTAAGGATTTCAAAGTCTTTCCTTATCAACCACAATTAGTGGTTCGACAATTTGGGCTAAGTCAACTTCACCCAACACCTTTTTGCACATCAAAATCTAAAGTCTTGGTTGAAGACTTAGTTAATGGTGAAAGGGGGTTTCAACGAGCTTCAACTTACAAAGGCTCAAAGGCCTTTATCCATCTGCCCAATTCCTTTCGAGCTTTCTTACTACTGCACTGTGTATTTCGAGGAATGGTGGTCTAAGTATTATAATAGCATTCAAGTTGATGAAGCTACTTGCTTTTCAAGACTAACCAAAGACATTCCTTCTTCGCAGAAATCAAACAAGAAACCAAAAGGTACGCATATCAAAGAAATTGAAGCTTTTGAGAAATATTTTCATGTGTTCTATAATCCTGATAAAATTCATAGAACTATTTCTGAAGCAGCTTTTTCTTTAAAAGAAAAAATTTCTTTGAATCAACAAAATTTCAGAATTATAAATCCCAAAGGTAACACCATTTTTGAAAAGTATTGTCCTATATTTCCATCTTTACCAACAGCAAAATTTGGTTTGGCAAAAAGTTTGTATGGTCTGAATGGACTAGAACTGTACCCATTGATCTTCTTTTTAACAATTTCAAACCTCTTTCGAAAAGAGTTACCTTAACCAAATATACTTTAGAAAATTATCCTTTCATACATCATGTGGATATAGAACATGTGAGAATAATTTCTAAGAACTTCATTGTTCAAGGTAATAATACAGACATTTCGTCTTATTTCTTTTACTTATCCCAATTTCGCACTTATGATTTTATCCTTTTATTCCAGCTCAAGAATGTAAACTCTCAGAAAATGCTGAGGAAAATTGGGAAAATGAAGAAGAAGAAGAAAATACAGAGAAGAAATTTAAGAAAAGAAAGGCTCAAGCCTCTTCTCAGAAACCTTCCGTAAGTTTCATTTCGAGTTTCAAATTTCTTCTGAATTTTGATTTCAAAATATCATATCTCTTTTCCTTTTACCTTATTTCAAGCTACTGCTTCTAAATTTAGGAAAAAGGCTACGTCTAGCAAGGTCAAAAAGAATAACAAACCTTCTGACAAGAGCCAATTTGCTTCTGTGGGAAAGAAAGATGAAGCAGATGATTCCAATGCTTCAAAGAAGAAAGCAGTAAAGGGTCAAGAGAAGAATAAATCCACTGAGTCTAATGAGGAATCTCTCTCAAAGGTAAATTCGAATCTTTCTTCTCAATTTCGAATTTTCATGGATTTCAAGAATTCTGATTGATCTTTTTCTGTTAACAGGAAGCTACTCTTGAAAAACAAATTATACCTTTGAGAGCAAAGGATGCTAAGAAAGAGAAAAAGGCTCCAAAGAAGAAAATTCTTCTGTGATTCCTCCAGGAAAAACTATTGGAGCTGTAAGATTTCATTCTTTCCTTTCCTTTATTGTTTTTTAGAACTTTTCGTTCCTCTTTCTGATTTGAAGCATATTGCCTTTATGTAAACTCAGAGAGTTGGCCAAAGATTTAAGGTTAAGGCCTATAAAATTCAAACCCAAGTGGAATTGTGGAACAAGTAATTTTTTACTCTTTTTCTTTTGTAACAACAACACACTTCTTATTAAAGTTCATCTCACTCTTAGTTCCTTTTATTTTCAGATAAACATTTCTTCTAGTTCTCGAGCTGAAAGTGGATTACAAGAAGACAAAACTATTGAAAGTCCACTCCATGCCGCTTCTTCGAAGAAATTACTTTCGAAAGATGAAGCCATGGCAAATGTTGAAGAGAGCAATGAAGAATAAGAAGAAAAGGAATAAGAAGAAGTGCAATCCCCTTCTGATCAAAATAAAGAAGATTCTCCTATGGAAGAAGATAACTCCATGCCTTCTCCTCAACCTGTTTCTCAAGAGAAGAAAACATCTGCAGGAAAAGAGGCTTCTTATACTCAAACAGAATCTGGAACTCCTGAAAAGGCTCCAGGCTTCTCAAGGGACTCATCTAGGTCTACCCATGTATATAATGCAATGGACTTAGATGATTGTCTCAAAGGTTTGGACGAAAATCCTTTCTTGGTTTTAGAAGTTCTTTCTGGAGAAGTCTCACTATCATCAGCTCATTCTGAAGCGACAGTTCAAAATCCATTAAATGAAGAAGATTGTTGAAACTGTGCTTCAAAATTTCAAAAAGCTGATGTTCGAGAAACCTATGTTGAAAACAATCCCAAAGAGTTTTCTGAATCTCAACAAAAATGGATTAAAGATTTCTCAGGGTTATTTCAGAATGCCCTCAACACACTGAACCAAATTGAAGAAACTTCTTCAAAGTTGAGAATTCAGAAAAATGAAAAGGCTGAGTTGATGGATAAAATGCAAAATAGCAAGATTAAAGTGCAGAAATTTGAGCAATCCATCAAGCAAAATTTATCTAAGGTTGAGGATTTGAAGAAGGAAAATCTTCGAATTGAAGAATCAATTCGAAACTTCAAGAGGATGCCATCAAAGTGAAAACACAACAAAGTGAATTGGAAACAACTATTTCAAGGCACGGGTCTTCCCGGACTGAAATTCTCAATTCTGTTAAAGGGATTTCAAGAAATGTTGTAGATGTGTCCAAAGACATCATTAACTTAGAGAAATCTGACTACAGCCTGAAAATCCAATATGAAGACTTGATGCATGACTTCACAAAGATGAAGAAAGATTCTCCTTTTTAGTTGTTTCTAACTCTTTCAAACCTTTTTTTTTATGTAATCCTCGAATTTACTTGTTTGAGCATGGGCTCAACTTTTATTGTTTCCTGAACAATTTGTTCTTTTATGCACAGTTTTTATCTCCTGCAAGTTTGGTCTATACTCTTTCAATTATTTTCCATTTATTGACATTATGCGCAAATCACCCACTAATTCTAGAATTGAATACGCATTGTTGGAAAATATTTTCTCAATCTCGAAGGGTCCTTCCCAATTAGGTGACCATTTACGAAATCTCTTAGATTTTTTATCAATTGGTAAAATCAACTTCCAAACATAATCACCAATTTGAAATTGTTTTCTCTTAACCTTTCGATTATAACAACGAGAAATCTGCTCTTTTTGTCTAATGATATTTTCAAGAGCAAACAATCTTTCTTCATCAAGTTCATTCAACTCATCAAACATCAAATTCCAATAATCTTGAGAAAGTAACTCGAACTGCCTTTGAATTCTTATTGATTGTAAATTCACCTCAACTGGTAATACAACATCATGACCATATACCAACTTATAATGGGTGGTTCGAGTAGCTTCTCTTGGTGAGTTTCTATAAGCCTAAAGAATTTGATTCAAAGTTTGATGCCAATTTCTGGGACGTTGCCCAATATGCCTTTTGATTAAAGCAATAATTGTCTTATTAACTGCTTCGACTTGACCATTGGCTTGTGCATAATAAGGTGTAGAAGAAAGTAATTTTATTCCTCTTGATTCGGTGAACTTAACCATCTTTCGTCTAGTAAAAACCGTTCCTTGATCTGTAGTAATGGTTTCTAGTAAGCCAAATCGAAATATGATATTTTCTTCAATAAAACGAATGATATCTTCCTGAGAAACTTCTCTTAAGGGAATTGCTTCTACCCATTTAGTAAAATAATCAACTCCAACCAAAATAAATTTATGGTTTCTTGAAAAAGATGGATGTATCATTCCAATTAAATCCAAAGCCCAACCTCTAAAAGGCCAAGGTTTTATTATTGAATGAAGTTCACTTGCTGGAACTTGTTGCACATTTCCATGCTTTTGACATTCCTCACAAGACTTAGAAAAATTGTGGCAATCTTTGGCCATCAAAGGCCAATAAAACAATTTTCTTTTCAAAATCCATTCCATTTTCCTTCCTGCTTGATGAGCTCCACAAGCTCCTTCATGTACTTCGACTAAAGCCAAATAAGCTTCAGTTTCTCCCAAGCATCGAAGTAAATTTCCATCAATAGCCTTTTTATAAAGCTATTCACCTAAAATACAATAATTGAGAATTTTATATTTCAAGTGTTTATTATTAGCCTGAGAAGAATTTTGTATAAGATTCACAATTTCTCTTCTCCAATCATTTTGATCTAGAAGATTTATATTATGGATATTGAATTCTTTCATTGGAAGTCTTAGTTGAATATCACTGATTTTCCTAAGAGTTCCAATTGAAATTCTATATCCTGAGGCTATTTGAGCCAATTCATTGGCTTCGAAATTTTGACCTCTTGGAATATGTTCAATCTTTACTTCATCAAACATTCCCAAAAGTTTATTGGCTTAAACCAAATACTTAGCCAATTTTGGATCTAAACACTTATATTCTTTAGTTACCTGTTTGATAACTAATTGGGAATATCCTCTAATATAGACATTTCTCGAATTCATAGAAATCAATATTTCGAGACCGACAATAAGAGCTTCATACTCTACTGCATTATTGGAACATTGATGTTTTATTTCAAACATCATTCGAGTAGGAAATCCCTTAGGTGAAATTATTAAAATTCCAATACCTAACCCATTCTTATGTTTGGATCCATCAAAGTATAATTTCCAAGGCTCTAAGCCTACGTATATTGATTCTTTAATTGGAATTGGGGGATGATCAACCAAGAAATCAGCCACTACTTGTCCTTTCACTGATTTCAATGGGACAAATTTTAATGAAAACTCAGTTAATACTAATGGCCATTTTCCAACTCTACTGTGCAATATAGGTTTTAACAACATGTGCTTTATTACATCAAAGTGAGAAATTACAAATACATCATGAGGTTTGATATAATACTTAAGTTTAGTACAAGAGAAGTACAAACATAAACACAACTTTTCTATAGCACAATATCTAGTTTCTACATCATTAAGGACTCTACTCAAATAATAAACAACTCTTTCAATGTCATTTTCGTCCTCTTGAGCCAACATACTTCCTATTGTGGCTTCTGAAGCAGAAATATATAACTTAAGTGGTTTTCCTGGCAAAGGAGGAGTCATAATGGGAGGAGTTGTCAAATATTTCTTGATTTCCTCAAAGGCTTGTTGATGCTCGTTTTCCCACTTGAAATTTTCTTCTTTCTTTAATTTCAATAACAGAGAAAACACTCTCGTCTTTCCTGATAAGTTCGAAATAAACCTTCGAAGAAAATTCACTTTTCCCAGAAAAGACTGCAACTGCTTCTTAGTAGTAGGTGGAGATGCTTCAAGAATTGCTTTGGCTTTGTTCTTATCAATCTCAACACCTTTTTTGTGTACAAGAAATCCTAAAAAATTTCCTGCAGATACACTAAAAGCACATTTAATAGGATTCATTTTCAAACCATGTTTTCTCATTCTTTCGAAAGCTTGTCTTAAATGATCTAAATGGAAGTCTTTTGATTCGGACTTAACCATAACATCGTCTATATAGACTTGCATAAATTTTCCTATTAAATCATGAAAAATCGAATTCATGGCCCTTTGATAAGTTGCACCAGCATTCTTTAAGCCAAAGGGCATCATTACCCATTCATAAGTACCTATTGCACCAGGACATCGAAAAGCTGTTTTCGAGATATCCTCTTTGGCAATAAAATTTTGATTATAACCAGAATACCTATCTAACATACTTAAAAGTTCATTTCCTGCTGCCCAATCTATTAACATATCAGCAACTGGCATTGGATATTCATCTTTAGGGGTTGCATTATTAAGATCTCGAAAATCAATACATACCCTTAAAGATCCATTTTTCTTAATAACAGGTACAATATTAGAAATCCAATCAACATACCTGGCAGTTCGAATGAACTTAGCCTTTAGAAGACGCTCAATCTCTTCTTTGATCTTCGAAACTATTTCTGGAGCAAATCTTCTAGAGGTTTGTTTTACTGGTCGTTTTTCTGGAAACGTTGGAAGTTTATGCTCAACCAGCTCTCGACTCAAACCAGGCATTTCATGGTAATCCCATGCAAAGCAATCCTTGTACTCTTTCAACAAGTCAATGATTTTCTTCTTAAATTCTCCTTCAAGATTCTGACTTATAAAAGTAGGCCTTTTCTCATTATCAGTTCCTAGGTTTATTTCCTCTAAAGGATCCTGAGCTTCCATTTTCTTAATACCTTGAGAAAAAATTCCTTCAAAACCCAGAGGAGAGTCATCATAAATACAATCTAGTCTTTCGAACTCAACTTCTTGCATTTCTTGAACATATGTTTCAACCTTTCTGATCATTTTCTCAAGATACTTCTTTTCAGAATCTCTACTTTCTTCAGAATCTTCACTTCTCATTTCTGATGAGGCTTCGTCTTCTATTACTTCCTCAATGACTATTCTTCCTTCTTGCCATCCGGCCTTAGGGGCCGTTATTTCTTTATCCTGTTTATGTTGGTCAGATTCGGCTTCGAGAGCCGCTTCTATCCTTTTTTCGGCCACGTAGGCCGAAATTCGAGCCCAAAAGCTCGAATCTACTCTGGATCCGTCCACTCAGAAATTTCTGCGGCCTCGAAGGGGCTGACAACACACTGTAACATAAATCCAAAATTTGGATTTATTCTTGATGAATATGGAACCTTGGTAGGGGTCAACATGTATTTGTCAATTACCTCATAAGGTCTAATCTTCATAACTTTCTTTTCAGTACTTCTGACATCAACAGCATCTTCTTCGACTTCAAAGTAATTCTTGTCCCCACCAACATAAATGGGTACACCCTCTTTAGTCCACATGCAAAGTCTCTAATGCATTGAAAATGGAACAACACCTACACCATGGATCCATTCCCTTCCAAGTAACAAATTATAATTTGCTTTCGAATCAACCACTACAAACATAATGGGTCTCATGATAGTTCCCACTGTTAGTTCCAAACATAACACTCCCTCAGATTTCGAGGTTTTCCCACTAAAATCTGTGATGATCATTTGATGAGGCATTAAATCAAACTTAGTTTTCATCAATTTCTTCATCATAAACTTCTGCATCAAATTCACCGCCGCTCCAGAATCCACGAGTACCTTCCCTATACTTACATCTCCAACTAAAACCCTAATGAACAAAGGCTTCATGTGAAGTTGCATATCCTCTATAGGCTTTTCAAAGACTGCAGAAGTATTCTAACAAATCTGTTTTCCAATATAAGTATAGCAAACAGGATCCTCACCTATATCATCTTCTTCATAATCATCATCCTCCAAGTCCTTTTCCAGTTTTTCTGCATATTCAGCAGGCAAAACAGAGACTACTGCACAGATGTCATCCAGACCATCTGCAAAACCAGTTTCGAAATTCTATGTTAACAAATCATCTTCATTTTCATTGAAGCCTCCAATCACTTAAAACGATGGTTTCTTCTTTACAACTTGAGCATATGAAGGTTGATTTGCATTTGCTTGAACTTGAATTACTTGAGTATTTCTTGCTTGCACAGGCTTAGGTTGTACATTACTTCTTTCGATTACCATGTTTGCTTTTCCTTATTGCTCGAAAGCAGCCTTCCTCCTTCTTTGTGCTATCCTCCATTGGGTTTTCGTCATTTGTGGCCTATTTCCATAATAAGGCCTCTGTTGAAACCCTTGATAATCGTGCTGAGGCTTCGAATATCCAGGACGAACCCATTTATTCGGGAGAACTGATGATGATGGCACAAAAGTTCAAGATTTTCCATTAGCTTGGAAGTTTGGGTGCATAGGTTGCTTTCCCTTGTCAAACTTATTCATTCTTGGAGGTATCTTTTCTTCGGACATGGACTCTGATTTCGAAATCCACCCCCGATAGGAAGGATTAACCTTCATTTGCTTATTTTCGTTCTTTTGGTTTTTTGCAACCTCTTCCTGATTAATGCTTATTCATCCCAGTGTCACGAAATGCCTTTGCAGCAGATCTATCAAATACTGCATGACATCTTGGGCATAAATCAATTGAAGCATTTTCAATTTTCTTTCTATTTAGGAACTCAAGCAGAGATTCTCCCCTTTCGGCAAAATATCTTGAAATTCTTGAATTTCTTCTGGAACCACTAGAATGGCTTCCTCAATAGAATTTGAATCTTCCACTTCAACCATATTCACACTTGCAGGCTTTGCATAGTTAGCGTTCACTTGAAGTGGGTCAGAGTCAATCTTCATTGTCGTGGGAGTTTTTTCTTCAAATTTCAATCTCCCTTGTTTAATAGCTTCTTGGATAATATCCCTAAAACAAACACAACTGTTAGTCCAGTGTCCATAAGTATGATGATATTTACAATACTTTCAACCTCTTCTTTGTTCCTGAGAAGGAATCTTATGATCACCACTTAAAGTTATTTGTTTGTCTTTGACTAATATATCGAAAATTTGATCAACTTTCGAAATATCGAAACCATAATTTTTCTTAGGAAATCAATCTTTTGTATCATTATTAACATTCCCATTAGGTTTCAAAGATTGACAAACATAAGGAGGTCCTGGCTTAAGTTCTTCCACATGAACATCATTATCTTTTAAGTCATATTTGAAATCACTATCATCAGAAACTTCTAAATATGCTATTTTATCTTTTCGAAAAATTTTCTCAGGTTTCCTGAACCTTTCTTTTTCTTTCTTAAGATGTTCAATTTGTCTAACTTTATCAGCCAATTGGGCCATATCTCTAAGTTGTTGATTAATCAATTTCTTCCGAATTGAATATTCCAAACCTCCTGCAGCCATTTGGACTAACTCGTACTCAGGAATTTGGGTAAAACATCTTGCTTTCATTTGTCTAAATCTATTCAAATAGTCATCTATTGACTCATTTGAAGATATCTTAATGTTAACTAAATCCACAAGAGTAACCTTTGTTTCCCCTCTAAAGAACTGTTCATGAAAACTTCTTTCTAATTATTGATTCCATGAGTGAATCAAATTCGGGGGAAGAGTTGTAAACCAAGTGAAAGCATTTTCGGTTAAAGAACTAGGAAAATATTTCATTTTTAGTTCTTCATAATTTGCCAAATCACTTGCTTTAATTTGGTATCGAGCAATGTGTTCGACGGTGGATTCTCCAACTTCACTAGAAAACTTGGTGAATTTTGGAACTTTCAATCCCCTAGGTAATTCAGTTTGTAAAACCATCTAGGTAAAAGGAGATACTACATATGGATGATTTGAAAATCCTACATTAAACCCATGTCTGTTCAGGACTTGTTCGACAATTCCAACTACATTAAACCCCCTAAGTTATTTGCTCTTATCCTTTCCAAAATTTCATCAGCATTCTGATTTCTGTTCAGAATAACTCTAGGAGCATTTTCTTCCCTGTTTTCGACTGGAGCAATAGGATTTGGTATTTGGTTATTTTGATCCCCTTGATTTGGAGGATTACAATTAGCCACTTGTCTAACTATTGGTCTGCAGGTGCTCCAAACACATCTGCAATCCTCTCTATTTTCCTAGCCAACAAATTATAATTGGTATTTGTTGTTTGTACTAATGGATCAAATACCGTGGCCATTTGTTGTGTCAACATATTTATAATTTCATGATTACTTTCATCCATCTGTTGCCTTAAAGTTTGCAAAATAGAGTTTGTAATGGATGAAGAGGAACTTCCCACGAAGGGATTAAACATTGGACCACGGTTTGAAGAAGGAGCCGTTGTTGGACCAACTGTTGACATTGTTGGTTGTGCCATCCCAGAACTTGGGACGAAACCAAAAGGTAATCCATAAATTGGATTTCCATTCATAGTAGGAATACTATTAGAAATAGGGGCGGTAGTCATAACTTGACTTACACCCAGATTTTTCGGTAAAGTTGTAGAAACTCCTGGGTCTCTATTAACACTACTATTTCCATTTACCCCATTTTCATTATTATTCACAAACTTATTCGCTTGGGGTGGTGGACTTCCAGAATTTGTAGTATTGGTAGTAGTTTCCCTATTATTGTTTCCACTTCCCGTTTGCCTTACATTATTAGCCATTTGAACAGATATTGTTCTACCACTTCTCAAACGCATGCAAGACCAATATCAAGAAAATCATAACACACACTACTTTTTGGCAATTTTGTCCCACTGGGCGTGCCAATTTGTTTGTGGTGAAAAAAATTAACTTCGAAATTATCACTTTTATTCACTTTGATTCTAAGAACAATCTGGGGATTAGAATCAGATCCTCTTACGGGACTCTTTTTAAAAGTAGGTTTATAGTGTTCTTTTATGAAATGATTTTCGAAAAGTTCAATTTCTGGAAAATTTATACTGATTGGTTCAGAAATTTACCAATCCAATCTTAAACTTACAGAAATCCAGAAATGATAAGTTTCAAGTTATTTGATTCAGAATTTTATCAAAACAACTTTCTTTTCTAGAATTTAGAACAAATTGATACAGAATTTTACCAAAGTTCCAAATTGGATTTTTAGAAATCAATCAAGAATCAAACTTTCAAAGAAAGTAAGAAAAAGTTCAAAAGAAAGAAAAATGTACTGAATGTAAATTGAAAAGAGTAAATTGCAGAAAGTAAGTTGAATTGTAAGAACAATTGTATTTAAAGAAAGTGGATGGGTTCATCACATACTGTTGCTCCTTGTAACCTGTTTGTCGCAGTGAGTTCGGAGGTATAAGGTGTTTCAGAGTTTGAGTATGAGTGATTTGCCTACCCTTATTACATTAAGAGTTCACCTATTTATAGATTCCTAAGTCTAATGGCTAACTAATGAACAATTGACACATCATCTAGCCCTATGTGTTGGAAGCATGCATGTCTGCCACATTTTCTGCTAACCAGAAAACTGCTCTTTCTCCTTTGCACTTTTCAAAAGTAATCCTCTAAGATGTTGACACCTATTCTTGATCAGAAAACTTCCATAACTTCCAGTAACTGCTTTTCTGGTATCTTTTGTTTCCTCGGAAAGTCATTTCTGAGATTTAGAAATCTGCTAAGTCTTCATGCAACCTGATTTCGAGTTTTTCTGTTGATATTTGGGCTCGTTGAATACTTCCTGATTTCGATTTTCCAGAAGCCTTATGACTTCGATTTTCCAGAAATCTTATGATTCTGATTTTCCAGAATCCCTTCTGACTTTGGTTTTCCAGAAACCTTATGACTTCGGTTTTCCATAATGTTTTTTTATTCTGATTTTCCAGAAGCCTTATGACTTTGATTTTTTGAAGTTCCTTTGTCTCTTTTTTCGAGTTTCTGAAGTTCCCTTTTAATGTTAACATTAACAAATTTCTAAGTTATGATATTCACTTCTCAAACTCGAATTCTGGAACTTGTAAGCTTTCTGGAAACTCGAATTTTGGAACTTGTAAGCTTTCTGGAAATTCTAAAAGTATAAATAACATTCAAATTTTTGAAATTCGAACTAAATGAAATTTGAATCCTAATAAAAGGAAAATAATTTTAGAAAGGTCTTTATTCAACCTTCCGAGTTGCATCAGCAAGTTGCTGAACTTTCCAGTTTCAAAAGGTTGATTAAATGTTTTCAAATTGGTTTTGCTTGTTTCGAATTCAAGAAAAATTTGTAAAGATATTAAAACACTATTCAACCCCCTTCTAGTGTTTCCTGTGGCCCTAACAGACAGTGGCTGCTCACGACACATGACAGGAGAAAGGTCTTTGTTCCAAGACCTTAGGCCAAAGGATGGAGGGGTGGTGACCTTTGGAGGAGATCAGAAAGGGAAAATTAAAGGCATTGGTTCAGTAGGTATATCTCCTCTATCTGTTATCCACAATGTCCTTTTTTTAACGTCTCCAACACAACCTGCTGAGCATAAGTCAATTATGTGACAATGGTTTTGTTGTATCCTTCATAAAGGATGACTGTATATAGTCAGAGACTACTCTGATCAAATAATTTTTACTGCCAAGAGACACAGTAATGTGTATAAAATTGATCTTGAGGACCTTGCTTATCAAAATGTGACTTGTCTTATTTATGTGAAAGATGAAAAACAGATTTGGCATCAGAAACTTGAGCATGCTAGCTGGAGATTGATCTCAAAGCTTACAAAACACAATCTTGTAAAAGGATTACCCAAACTTTCTTTCAAATCTGATATTTTATGTGAAAAGTGTTTAAAGGGGAAGCAAACCAGAAATTCTTTCAAAAGTATAAATGTTGTTTCAACGGCAAGACCCTTAGAACTCCTTCACATTGATCTGTTTGGTCCTACAAGAACAGAAAATGTTGGTGGTAAAAAGTACAGTTTGGTAATTGTTGATGACTATTCTAGATTCACATGGGTAATATTCCTCAAAAGCAAGGATGAGACTTTTGAGAACCTTGCCAAATTCTGTAAAAGGGTGCAAAATGAGAAAGGATTTTGCATATCTGCCATTAGAAGTGATCATGGAGGTGAGTTTGAAAACTCAAGCTTCAGTATGTTCTGTGGCGAGAATGGAATCTCTCACAATTTCTCAGTGGCTAGAACACCTCAACAAAATGGGGTTGTTGAGAGAAAGAATAGAAGCTTGCAGGAGATGGGTAAAACCATGCTCATTTCAAGCAATCTTCCAAGGTCATTATGGACAGAGGCTGTTCACATAGCTTGTTAAATCCAAAACAGACTTTTGGTAAGGCCTATTCTCAATAAGACTCCCTATGAATTGTGGAGAGGAAGAAAACCCAACATTTCATATTTTCACATCTTTGGCTATGAGTGTTTCATACTCAACACCAAGGATGATCTGGGTAATTTTGATTAAAAATCTAACAAAGAATTCTTCATTGGTTATTTAGAAACCTCTAAGGCATATAGAGTTTAAAACTCTAGAACCCTAACTATTGAAGAAACCATTCATGTTAGATTTAATGATGCTAAAGAGACTTATAGGGAATTATCATATCTAGAAGAGGATTTTGCAGGAATGGAGCTGAATCCTGCTTCAGAGACTTCAAGGGCTAAGAATGAAGAACCTGTTAAAGGACCCTCTGAAGTACCTGCTGAAAAGTCAACTCTTCAACCTGCTGAAACTGATACTCATTAGAGAGTTGTTGTTGAGTCTCAAAATGAGCAAGTTTTCCCTCGCTGGCGTGAGTGGAGATACAGAACTCATCATCCTCGAGAGCAAATCATTGGTGACACTTTAAAAGGAGTAAGAACAAGATCAAGACTTAGAGAAGTCAATAATCTTGCCTTCCTTTCTGAAATTGAGCCAAAAAATATTGAGGAAGCTCTGCATGATGAAGGGTGGATCCTAGCCATGCAAGAAAAGCTAAATTAATTTTCCAGGAGTGATGTTTGGACTCTTGTTCCTAAACCCCATGGGAAAAATATTATATGAACCAAATGGGTGTTTAGAAACAAACTCTCTGAAGATGGTCAAGTTGTTAGAAACAAAGCCTGTTGAGTCTGAGAATTCATTTGAGAAATTGAAATTAGATTCAAGACTCAGTATCCTTAGTTTTAATGATTAACAAATTAGATTGTATAAAAACAGGTTCTATCGAGAAAAGATATTGTCTTTTGTATTTCATGAATCCTGTAGAAGCATCCATCTGAAGATGATTAACATGTAGAATTGAAGAAGCAAGAATCTGTGGCAAGAATCTGATAAGAAGAAGAAAGCCATCAAAGATCAACAACCAAAAGAAGAACTCAGAGCAATGAAGAATCATTTTCTGTTTGAGCAAGCTACCGAAGAACAAGAAGAAAAATAACTGAGCAAGCTGAAATGAAGATAAGCTTAAAGCTTGTGGAAGATCACATAGAACAAAGAAAAACAGTGCAACAATCATCTGAAGAAAAGAAGAAGCAATTCGCTGAAGAACTAAATCACGCTGGAGCTACCCAATCTGCTGAAAGTATGTGCGTAATGAAGTTGAACCTGTTGAAGACATACTCTCTGAACTTGATGACATGGCATTTTAAATTATCTGAAGAATTAGAAGCAAGAGACGTCATGCTACTCTTCAAAGACTTGTGAGTCAATCTAAATGATGCATTAAAAGACTCAAGTCTCAGCAAATATTAATGGTGAAGCTGAATTGGTGCAAAGAAAAACAAAGGCCTTCGGGCACAACTTCATTTCCCGTCACAAAAGAGGAAGCCTACTGCAGAAAAGCAAATAGAGGTTAGAGATAGAGTCAGCGCTGCTGCAACACCTACTCATGTACCATCTCTGCAATACGCTATCAGAGGCATGCACCTCAAGTGAGAAGAAAAACTGAACTCACAACGAGACAAAGGAGAAGTCTAACGAATCTTAGCGTCCTGCCTCCTTTACACTCACAGAGAAAGAAAGAAGAATAGAGAGAGAAGAATATCAACCTACTGAAGAGCTAAGAAAATCTCTCAAGCAAAAGCAAGATTAAGAGCATATCTGCTGTGTGTTTGAACTAATTCATCTACACACCTAATCTGTTTTGGTCAGAAGCTACCGAATGAGAAGTTATCTCACAATGGCTCTAAGAGCATTAATCATTCCTTCTTAACGGTTTACTAAGCAATATTCAACGGCTATATTTCTAGAACATATAAATAGCCTCAAGGAAGGATTATTAAGATTGGCGGCCATGAATTCCAAGATATGAACTAGTGAACCCATAGTGAAGTGGCGAGAATGTAGCCCAATGGAACCAATGGTCAAGCCCAAGAGAGAACCGACTGAAGCTCAATTCAACATCCTATCGAGCCAATTCTTTGAGGAAGTTATCCCTCATTTAGAGACGAGATTGTACCTAAATTCATACACATGTATCTCTGTCCTATCCTTGTACTTAGAATTCATTTCATGTATCCTAAGTAGTACTCAGTAATCCCTTTGTACAAGAAGAACCTAAGTTTATGTTTCTTAGAAACTTAAACTTAGTTTATGTTGTAAACACTCTTAAGTGTCTGAGATCCTGGAGAGGCTTGGTGGAACAAAGAATACTCATTTGAGCCTGGAGAGGCTTGTCTGCAAAAGAATACTCGTTGAGCCTGGAGAGACTTGTCTGTAAAAGAATACTGCTTAAGTTTCCTGGAGAGGCAGTTGAAAACAAAGAATACTCATTGGGCTTGGAGAGGTCAGGTGTGCAAAGAATACTACATGAGTTGCCTGGAGAGGCAGTTGAAAACAAAGAATACTTGTTGTTAAGCCTGGAGAGGCTGGGGTAAAATAATACTTGTAATCTTGCGGGATTAGTGGAGAATCTAGTGTAGTTTTGCCCTGGGACTGGATGTAGCTCATTGGGTTAGTGGGTGAACCAGTATAAATCTTTGTGTTAAGTTCTCTCTTCCCTTACCTATTTACTTTTCATTGATATCTGATTAAACTAACCAAGGAGGGTTAAAGAAAATTCGTTTTATTAATCTTAGTAGAAAACAATCTTTTCTTTAAAGGGATAATTATTTTAGAAAGGTTTTATTCAACCTTCTGAGTTGCATCAGCAAGTTGCTGAACTTCCAAGTTTCGAAAGGTTGATCAAATATTTTCAAATCAGTTTTGCTTGTTTCGAAAGGTTTTCTAAAAATCGCTAAAGATTATTAAAACACTATTCAACCCCCCCTTTTAGTGTTTCCTGTGGCCCTAACAAAGCCAGACTTGTTGCCCAAGGCTACAATCAACAAGAAGGTATTGATTTCACTGAAACTTTTGCTCCAGTAGGAAGGCTTGAAGCCATTAGAATTTTACTTTCCTATGCAGAAAATAATGGCATCAAACTGTATCAAATGGATGTTAAGAGTGCCTTCCTAAATGGTTTCATTGAGGAAGTATTTTTTAGACAACCCCCTGGTTTTGAAAATCTGACTTTTCCTGAGCATGTTTTTAAACTGAAAAAGGCTCTGCATGGTCTGAAACAAGCTCCCAGAGCTTGGTATGAAAGACTGAGCAATTTCTTACTCAAAAATGGTTTTGAAAGAGGAAAAGTTGATACAACTCTTTTCAGAAAAATGTCTAACAAAGACTTGATTCTAGTCCAGATATATGTTGATGATATTATCTTTGGATCAACAAATTCCTCTCTGTGCACTGAGTTCTCAAGGCTTATGCAATCTAAATTTGAAATGTGTTTAATGGGTGAACTAAAATTTTTCTTGGGACTTCAAATTAAGCAAGATTCTGATTGTATATGGATCCATCAAGAGAAGTATACAAAGGAAATGCTTAAAAAGTTTAAAATTCATGATTGCAAGCCTATGACAACTCCTATGCACCCCTCATCTATATTAAATAAAGATGAAGGAGAAGAACATGTTGACTCAACAATGTATAGAGGTATGATTAGATCCTTATTGTATCTTACAACAAGTAGGCCTGAAATTATGTTCAGTGTATGCTTTTGTGCAAGATTTCAGTCTGATCCAAGAGTAACTCACTACCAAGCTGTAAAAAGAATTTTCAGATACTTGAAAGGTGCTACTAATCTTGGTCTGTTCTATAAGAGGAGCAAGGATTACAGGTTAGTAGGATTCTGTGATGCTGATTTTGCCGGAGATAGAGTTGAAAGAAAATCAACCAGTGGTGGATGTCATTTCATTGGAAGCAACTTGATAAGTTGGTCAAGCGAAAGACAAAGCACAATAGCTCTTTCAACTGCTGAAGCTGAATATATCGCTGCTGCATGTTGTTGTTCACAGTTGCTCTGGGTGAAATATCAATTAGAAGACTTTAATATTCTTGTTAAATCTATTCCAGTCTTCTGTGATAACACTAGTGCAATCAACCTTTCCAAAAAACCAATTCAGCATTCTAGAGTAAAACATATTGAAATAAAACATCATTTTATAAGAGACTATGTTCAGAAAGGAGTTATTGATATACAGTTCATTGATACAGAGCATCAATGGGCTGATATATTCACTAAACCACTTGCTGAAGATATATTCAAATTTATTAGAGAGAATTTGAATATTATCACACTTTCTGAAACTTAAATTTCACTGAATTGTTTACACAGAAAGTGTTGACATGCACAAGTGGTATCATGAATCTCTTTCCTACCTATTTTCACTTCTTTAGTATGCTCTGTTTACCCTTTTGATTGATGAAAAAAGGGGGAGTATTAAGAAACTAACAAAATCTGAAGTTAACTGTTTCAAAAGAATTCAATGATTCAGGGGGAGCAAGAATTAAGAAAGCTATTGCAAGAAGCTCTACCTCAGTATCTAATATAGGGGGAGAAATAATCTAAACTTCTATTATTATTTTCCCTTCAGATATTTGTTTTAGTTCTTAAACAAATTTGTCATCATTAAAAAGGGGGAGAATGTTGAGTCTCAAAATGTCATTAAAAGATTAATAATGTTTTAAGTCTCATAACCCCAAGTTTTAATGAATAATAACTTTGTTTATCGTTCTTATGAGAAAGAACAGTTTCTGCTGAAGGTAGTCTTCAGTATTTCAGAAGGTATCAGCTGAAGAAATCCAACCCTCTGAAATGGTGGAACCTATTGAAGAAAAGGAACCTGTTGAGAGATCACGACCTGCTGAAAGTGAAGAACCTGTTGAAGTTGTGAGACGTCTGTTGGGATTTGATTTTCAATTATTTCGAATTCCACAAGTGACAAGGGTATGATTCCATTTCGAATTTACAGAAGAGGTAAAATCACCTCATTTCGAATTTTGATAATAATTCTGTTAACTTAGAGAAAAATTCTTGATTGAAGTTAAGGCAAAAAGACTTTAGGAATTCGAAAAGAAGACAAGTGTAAATTCGAGAAATAATACATTGCAGGTATTTCAAAAGGCAAGTGATAGTTCTTTTATTCATGATCCAAATTCGAATTACATCAGTTCGAATATATTGGAAATATATTAGAAAGGAAGCTATCCTAAGTGCCCAATACATTAGAAAGGAAACTATCCTAAGTTATAATGAGTCCTTGACTCATGTCTTCCACACCTCTTACTTTTCTTCCTCCCCCACGGGCTTTGATAGAGCAAAGGCAAAGGAGAATATGTTTTCCAATTTGTTGAACCACCTTCGACTTGGGGAAGAAATCAAGGTCAGCATGGGAAAACAATAATAGATTCATTTATTATATAAATGAACCTATATTTGGCTATTACGTACAATCCAAAAGAAAACCTTCAAAGAGAAAGGTTGGAAAAGTCAATAGCTTTGGCTATTTCGTCAATCCCATAAAAAATGAAATCATTCCAGATTGGATTGTACGCAGTAGCCAAAGGGATTAACATCTTCATATTCTTTGAAGAGATTCTTTAAGAGAATTTAGAAAAAAAGGAAGAAGAAAGAATGAAGAATTGTGAAAGGATTGTGCAAAAGTATTCCTATTTATAGGAGTGAAAAGGTTCTAGTCTCATTAATAAGACCATTTTAACGTCCAATGAGAAGAATTCTCATAATGAGATTGAGTGAAGTAGAATGGACGGTGGCTGGTGGTCTTCATGACCTTTGAATTAGTCAAATAAAGCTTGACACATGACGAAGGGAAGAGTGTAGTCAAAATCTCGAAAAGAGAAAAACTCATTAAGTTCAAGTGTCAAGAAAAAACTAAGTCTTAAAGTTAAGGATTTTCTCGAATCCATGAAGTCAAAATTCTAGAAAGAAGATTTCGAGAAAACAGAAAAAAGATTTCGAGAAATCAGAAAGCAAGAATTCGAGAAACAGGAACAAAGAATTCGAAGACAAGATATCCGAAGACTTAGAAGATTTCTGAAGAAATCAAAAGGAAGTTCGAAAAGTCAGAAGACAAAAAGAAAACAGTTATTGAAGATCAGAAACGGTTTTCTGGTTAGCAGAAGACGTGGCAAGGATGCACGCTGCCAGCACATAGGGCTAGATGATGTGTCACATGTACATTAGTTAGCCGTTAGAATTAGGAAATTATAAATAAATGAACTCTTGATGTAATAAGGGTTGGAAATTCATTACACTCATACCCTTAAACACCTTCACGTCCGATCACACTGTGACTAACAGGTTTACAAGGATTGACTGTATGTGATGAACCCATCCACTTTTATCTTTATGCAACTTTTTTCTTTTAATTCATTTACTTTCTGTAATTTACATTTTGTATTCTTTATTCCATGCACTTTTATCTCTTTGCTTTGAATTCTGTATTCTTACAAACATTATGAAACTTTGATTTTCTTTAAGTTTAAAAGAAGTCAAGTGAAAATTTAGAACTCTTGATAAAATTCTGAATCAAGTGGTTCTAATTCTTAGTGAAAGATAAGTTTTTGATAGAATTCTGAATCAAACTCTTTGAAACTTATCATTTCTGGATTTCTGAAACTTAGCATTTAATTTTGTGAAGTTGTGTACCAAACAACCAATTTTTCAGAAAACTTGAACTTTTGAAAGTCTTTTATAAATCAGAAACATCATAAATCTACTTTTTTAAAGAGTCCCGTAAAAGGATCTGATTCTAATCCCCAGATTGTTCGTAGAATCAAAGTGATTAAAATTTAATTTTTGAAATTAGATTTTTTCACCACAAACAAATTGGCACGCCCAGTGGGACTAAATTGCCAAAAGTAGTGTGTGTTATGATTTTCTAAAAAAAAATTGTTCTTGCATGCGTTTGAGAAGTGGAAGAACAATATCTGTTCAAATGGCTAATAGTTCAAGACAAATCGGAACTGGAAACAACAATAGGGATATAACAACTAATGCTACGAATTCTGAGAATTCACCACCCCAAAGAAATGAGTCTGTGAATAACAATGAGAATGGAGTGAATGGAAATATTAGTGTTAAAAGAGAACAATCAACTACTACTACTACTACTACTACTACTACTACTACTACTACTACTACTACTACTACTACTACTACTACTACTACTAGCCACAATGTTTGATCCACTAGTACAAACAACAAATACTAATTATAATTTATTGGCTACGCAAATGGAAAGGATTGCGGATGTGTTTGGAGCACCCACAGATCCTATAGTAAGACAAGTGGCTAATATGAATCCCCCTGTGAATCAAGGGGATCAAAATAATCAAATACCAAATCCTGTTATTCCTGTCAAAAATATGGAAGAAAATGCTCCTAGAATTATCCTGAATAGAAATCAGAATGCTGATTAAATTCTCAAAAGGATAAGAGCAAATAATTTAGGGGGCAACAAAATGTTGTTGGAATTGTTGAACAAGTCCTAAATAGACATGGGTTTAATGTAGGATTTGCGAATCATCCTTATGTAGTGTCTCCTTTTACCCAGATGGTATTGCAAACTGAATTTCCAAGGGGATGGAAAGTTCCCAAATTTACCAAATTTTCTGGAGAAGTAGGAGAATCTATTGTCGAGCACATTGCTAGATATCAAATCGAAGCAGGTGATTTGGCAAATAATGAAGAGTTGAAAATGAAATGTTTTCCTAGTGCTTTAACCAAGAATGCTTTCACTTGGTTTACAACTCTTTCCCCGAATTCTTTTCATTCATGGAATCAATTAGAAAGAAGTTTTCATGAATAGTTCTTTAGAGGGGAAACAAAAGTTACTCTTATGGATTTAGTGAACATTAAAAGATTTTCGAATGAATCCATAGACGATTATTTGAATAGATTCAGGCAAATGAAAGCAAGGTGTTTTACCCAAATTCCTGAATATTAGTTAGTCCAAATGGCTGCTAGAGGGTTGGATTATTCAATTCGAAAGAAATTGATTAATCAACAACTTAGAGATATGGCCCAATTGGCTGATAAGGTTAGGAAAATTGAACATCTTAAGAAAGAAAAAGAGAGATTTCGAAAACCTGAAAAGACTTTTTGAAAAGATAAAATAGCATATTTGGAAGTATCTGATGATAGTGATTTCGAATATGACATAGAGGATAATGATGTTCATGTGGCAGAACTTAAGCCCAGACCTCCTTATGTTTGTCAATCTTTGAAACCTAGTGGAAATACTAATAATGATACTAAAGATAGGTTTCCTAAGAAAAATTATGGATTCGATATTTCGAAAGCAGATCAAATTTTCGATATATTAGTAAAAGACAAATAAATAACTCTAAGTGATGACCATAAAATTCCTTCTCAAGAACAGAGAAGAGGTCAAAAGTATTGTAAGTATCATCATACTTATGGACATTGGACTAATAGCTGTGTTCATTTCAGGGATATTATTCAAGAAGCTATCAAACAAGGTAGATTGAAATTCGAAGAAAAGGTTCCAATGGCCATGAAGATTGACTTTGACCCACTCCAGGTGAACGCCAACTACGCTGAACCTGCAAGTGTGAACATGGTCGAATTGGAAGATTCCAATTATGTGGGACAGGCAACAGAGATGGCCCTTGATGGAGATCAGGAATTACATGATGTTTATCCAAAAGGGGGTGAATCCTTGTTGGAATTTCTGAATCGAAAGAAGGCAGAAGATGCCTCAATTGAACTTTGTCCAAGGTGTCATGTTGTATTCGATAGGTCTGCAGCCATGGCTTTTCGTGGATCAGAAATGAAGACACACTATCAGCAAGTTGCTGCCCAACATCAGAAAAAGAAAATAAGCAGAAGAAGCCTCATCCTTCTTATGGGGGTTGGATTTCGAAGTCTGAATCCATTTCTAGAGGAAAGGCACCTGTTAACATGAATAGGTTCGATAAGGGAAAATAGCCCATGAAGCCAAAATTTCATGAAGACAGGAAGCCTCGAACTTTTGTACCATCATCATCAACTCCCCCGAATCAATGGGTTCGTCCTGGCTACATGAAATATCAGAATAATTTTCAAGGTTTTCACCAGAAACCTTATTATGGAAATAAGCCTCAAATGACGAAGACCCAGTGGAGAAGGACACAAAGAATGAGAAAGGCTGCTTTCGAGGAACAAGGAAAGAGGAACATGATTGTTGAACAAAACAATCAACAACCTAAGCCTGTGCAAGCAAAAAATGCTCAAGTAATTCAAGTCCAAGCAAATTCGAATCACCCATCTTATGCTCAAGTGGTGAAAAAGAAGCCTTCATTCCAAGTTATTGGAGATTTTGATGAGAATGAAGATGACTTATTAACAGAAAATTTCGAAACTGGATTTACAGATGGTCTGGATGACATCTGTGCAATTGTTTCTGTATTACTTGCTGAGTATGCTGAGGAACTTGAAAAAGGCTTAGAAGATGAAGACTTTGAGGAAGATGATATAGGTGAGGATCCAATATGTTATACTTACATTGGCAAATAGATTTGTCAGAATACTTCTGCAGTATTCGAAAAACCAACTGAGGATATGCAACTTCATATGAAGCCTTTGTTCATTAGGGCATTAGTTGGAGATGTAAGTATTGGAAAGGTCCTCGTAGATTCTGGTGCAGCAGTAAATCTGATGCCGAAATTTATGATGAAAAAATTGATGAAGACTAAGTTTGATCTGATGCCTCATCAGATGATTATTACTGATTTCAGTGGGAAGACTTCGAAATCAGAATGAGTCTTATGTTTGGAGTTAATGGTGGGAATCATCACGAGACCCACTATGTTTGTTGTAGTTGATTCGAAAGCAAACTATAACTTACTTCTTGGAAGAGAGTGGATCCATGGTGTAGGTGTTGATCCATCTTCAATGCATCAGAGACTTTGCATGTGGACTAAAGAAGGTGTACCCATTTACGTTGATGGGGACAAAAACTATTTTAAAGTCGAAGAGGATGTTGTGGATGTGAGGAGTACTGAAAAGAAGGTTATGAAGACAAGACCATATGAAGTGATTGATAAGTATATGTTGGTGCCTACAAAAATATCTTATTCACTAAGATTGAATCCAAATTGTGGGTTTATGTTACAATGTGATGTTGGCCCTTTCGAGGCCACATAAATTGCTGAATGGTCAGACCCAGAATAGATTTGATCTTTTGGGCTCGAATTTCGGCCTATGTGGCCGAAAAGAAGGTAGAGGCGGCTCTTGAAGTCGAATCTAATCAAAATAAACAAAATAAAGAGATAACGGACCCTAAGGCCGAATGACAAGAAGGTAGAATAGTCATTGAGGAGATAATAGAAGAAGAAATCTCATCAGAAACGAAAGGTAAAAATTTTAAAGATGTTTCTGAGGAAAATAGAAATTCTGAAGAGGTTTCTGAAAGAAGTAGAGATTCTGAAAAGAAGTATCTTGAGGAAATGCTCAAAAAGGTTGAGACATATGTTCAAGAGACACGAGGGTTTGAGTTCGAAAGGTTAGATTGCATCTATGATGACTCTCCTTTGGGTTTCGAAGGTATTCTATCTCAAGGCATTAAGAAAATGGAAGCTCAAGACCCTTTAGAGGAAATAAACTTGGGAACGGAGAATGAGAAAAGACCCACGTTTATAAGTCAGAATCTCGAAGGAGATTTCAAGAAGAAAATCATTGACTTGACTTTGAAAGAGTATAAAGATTGTTTTGCTTGGGATTATCATGAAATGCCTGGTTTGAGTCGAGAACTGGTGGAACATAGACTTCCAACTTTTCCCGAAAAGCGACCAGTAAAACAGGCTCCAAGAAAATTTGCTCCAGAAATAGTTTCAAAAATCAAAGAAGAAATAGAGCGTCTTCTAAAGGCTAAGTTCATTCGAACTGCCAGGTATGTAGATTGGATTTCTAACATAGTTCCTGTTATTAAGAAAAATGGAACTTTAAGAGTTTGCATTGATTTTAGAGATCTTAATGATGCAACTCCTTGATGAATACCCAATGCCAGTTGCTGATATGTTAATAGATTCGGCAGCAGGAAATGAACTTTTAAGTATGTTATATGGGTATTCAGGTTATAATCAAATTTTTATTGCCGAAGAGGATGTTTCGAAAACATCTTTTCGATGTCCTGGGGCAATAGGAACTTATGAATGGGTTATGATGCCTTTTGGTTTAAAAAATGCTGGTGCCACTTATCAAAGAGCCATGAATTCAATTTTTCATGATTTAATAGGAAACTTTATGCAAGTTTATATTGATGATGTTGTGGTTAAGTCTGAATCAAAAGACTTCCATTTAGATCATTTAAGACAAGCTTTCGAGAAAATGAGAAAGCATGGTTTGAAAATGAATCCTATTAAATGTGCTTTTGGTGTATCTGCAGGAAATTTTTTAGGATTTCTTGTACACAAGAAAGGTGTTTCTTGGAAAAGTGAATTTACTTCAAAGGTTCATCTCAAATCTATCAGGAAAGACAAGGGTGTTTTCCCCATTATTGAAATTGAAGAAAGAAGAAAACTTCAAATGGGAAGATGAACATCAAAGAGTCTTCGAGGAAATCAAGAAATATTTGACAACTCCTCCAATTATGACTCCTCCTTTGCCAGGAAAACCTTTGAAGTTATATATTTCTGCTTCAGAAGCCACAATTGGAAGTATGTTGGCTCAAGAGGACGAAAATGCCGTAGAAAGAGCTGTTTACTATTTGAGTAGAGTCCTTAATGATGCAGAAACTAGATACTGTGCTATAGAAAAGTTGTGTTTATGTTTGTACTTTTCTTGTACTAAACTTAATATTATGTCAAACCCCATGATGTATTTGTGATTTCTCACTTTGATGTAATAAAGCACATGTTGTTGAAACCTATATTGCACAGTAGAGTTGGAAAATGGGCGTTAGCATTGACTGAGTTTTCATTAAAATTTGTCCCATTAAAAGCAATGAAAGGACAAGTAGTTGCAGATTTCTTAGTTGATCATCCCCCAATTCCAGTTGAGGAATCAATATATGTAGGCTTAGAGCCTTGGAAACTATATTTTGATGGATCCAAACATAAGAATGGATCAGGGATTGGAATTCTACTAATTTCACCCAAAGGATTCCCAACTCGAATGATGTTTGAAATAAAACATCCTTGTTCGAATAATGCAGTAGAGTATGAAGCTCTTATTGCTGGTCTCGAAATTCTAGTTACCATGAATACGAGAAATGTTCATATTAAAGGAGATTCTCAATTAGTTATCAAACAGGTAACTAAGGAATATAAATGTTTAGATCCAAAATTGGCTAAGTATTTGGTTCAGGCCAATAAACTTCTGGAAATGTTTGATTAAGTAAAAATTGAACATATTCCAAGAGGTCAGAATTCCGAAGCCAATGAATTGGCTCAAATAGCTTCAGGATATAGAATTTCAATTGGAACTCTCAGAAAAATTAGTGATATTCAAAAGAGGCTTCCAATGAAGGAATTTGATATCCATAATATAAATCTTCTAGATCAGAATGATTGGAGAAGAGAAATTGTGAATCTGATACAAAATCCTTCCCTGATAAATAAAAAACACTTGAAATATAAGATTATGAACTACTGTGTTTTAGGTGAAGAGCTTTATAAGAAAGCTATTGATGGGAATTTACTTCGATGTTTAGGAGAAACTGAAGCATACTTAGCTTTGGTCGAAATACATGAAGGTGCTTGTGGAGCTCACCAAGCAGGAAAGAAAATGGAATGGATTTTGAAAAGAAAATTATTCTTTTGGCCTTCAATGGCCAAGGATTGTCACAATTTCGCTAAGTCTTGTGAAGATTGTCAAAAGCATGGAAATGTGCAACAAGTTCCAGCAAGTGAATTGCATTCAATAATAAAACCTTGGCCTTTCAGAGGATGGGCTTTAGATTTGATTGGAATGATTCACCCAGCTTCTTCGAGAAACCATAAGTTTATTCTAGTAGGAGTTGATTATTTTACTAAGTGGGTAGAAGCAATTCCTTTAAGGGAGGTTTCTCAAGAGGATATCATTTGTTTTATTGAAGAAAATATCATATTTCGATTTGGCTTACCAGAAACCATTACCACAGATCAAGGAACGATGTTTACTGGGAGAAAAATGGTTAGGTTTGCTAAATCGAAAGGGATCAAATTACTTTCTTCTACTCCTTATTATGCACAAGCCAATGGTCAAGTTGAAGCAGTTAATAAAATTATTATTGCTTTAATTAAAAGACATATTGGGCAAAGGCCCAGAAATTGGCATGAAACTTTGAATCAAGTTCTGTGGGCCTATAGAAATTCACCAAGAGAGGCTACTCGAACTACGCCTTATAAGTTGGTTTATGGTCACGATGCTATAGTACCAGTTGAGGTAAATTTACAATCAATAAGGGTTCAAAGACAGTTTGAGTTACCTTCTCAAGATTATTGGAATTTGATGTTTGATGAATTAAACCAACTTGATGAAGAGAGATTGGTTGCTCTTGAAAATATAATTAGGCAAAAAGAGCAAATTACTCGTTGTTATAATAGAAGAGTTAAGAAAAAAGAGTTCCAAGTTGGTGATTATGTTTGGAAGTTAATTCTGCCAATTGATAAAAAGTCTAAGAAGTTTGGTAAATGGTCACCTAATTGGGAGGGACCTTTCGAAATTGAGAAAGTATTTTCGAATAATGCATATTCAATTCGAGAGTTAGTTGGTGATATGCACATAATGTCAATAAATGGAAAATACTTAAAAGAATACAAACCAAACTTGCAGGAAATTAGAATTGTGCATTAATAGAGACATATTGTTTAAAAGACAATGTGAATTCGAGCCCATGCTCGAAATAAAGAGTCAGAATAAAAGAAACAAGAAGAAAATTAAGAATAGGCTAAAAAGGATCTTCGCTTTTCAGTTTAGCGAAATTATGCATGAGGCCCTCATAATATATCTTGAGACTTTTGTTGTTCCTTTCCAGATTTTCGATATCTTTGGAAACTCGAACAACATCTCTGGAAATACCTCGAACGGGGTTCAGAATATCCACTCGAGTAGACCTCTGCTTCAAAATTATAGTTTCGAGCTCACTCTTAGCCTTCTTGGATTGTTCAAGCTCTTCTTAATATTTCTTGATAAGGCCTTCGAGCCTTAGGTTCTCTTGTTACAATTCTTCAATCTTCAAAGTGTTCTGATGGATAGATTGTTCATATTTATTGACTTTAATCTTGTTGTCTTGCATCTTATCCACTAACTCAACTTGCTCATTTTTCTGTATGACCAATTTTGAAGTAGTCTGTTCGATTTGATCAACAGTTCCAATGCTACTCTGATAGAGTTCAGTGAAACTTTTTATCCATTTTTGTTGGGACTCAAAAAATTGAGAATTCTTCTTGTCGAAATAGATGAGATAAATTTCAATTTCTTCTTTGTAAAGACGATCCCTCGGGATTTCCTTCATCATGGGCTTCTCAAAGACCAACTTCTTGAAATTTTGAAGAGCCTTATTAGGAGAATCTTTCTCACTCAAAGGATTTTGAACTGTTGCTTCAGAGTGGGCAGATGATAAAGAGACTTCTCCCGAAAGCACTTCTAAAATCAAGAATGGATTCTCATCCAGACCTTCTCGGCAGTCATCTAAGTCTTTGGCATTATACACTGGTGTTGACCTAGATGAATCCCTCGAAAAGCCAGGAGCTTTTTCCGGAGTACCTGATTCAATCTGAGTGGTTTGAATCTCCTTCGAGGCGGAATCCTTGGTCCTTCGAGAATCTGGATCTTGAGAAGCTGAAGGATCATCTCTTTCTTCTTCCATTTGAACATCTTCATTGGATGGATTTGAAGAGGATTGTACTTCTTCTTCTTCCCCTTTCCCTTCTTCTTGTTCCTCACTACTCTCTTCGATATTGTCCAAAGGTTTTTTCTGAGGTAAGGACTTCTTCGAAGAAGTAGCCTTAAGTGGACTCTCTATGGTTTTCTCTTCATTCCCACCACTTTCAGCTTGGGAACTTGAAGAAATGTTTATCTGACAATCAGAAAATGACTTAAGTTAGATAAACAAGAATATAAGGGTAGAAATCGATAGTTGATTTTTTTTTCTTTCTTTCGAAAAGAGAGTAAAAAGGTTTACTTGTTCCACAACCCCACTTGGGATTTGTTTCTTATAGGCCTTAATCTTAAATCTTTGGCCAACTCTTTGATGTTTTACATAAAGAAAACAGATTTCAAAAATAGAAAGAGAAAAGAAAAGTTTCAAAGATGATATTAAAAGATAAGAGGAAAATTGAAACTTACAGCTCCAATGGTTTTCCCTGGTGGAATTACAGAAAGAATTTTTGGTTTGGGAGCTTTCTTTCCTTTCTTTTTAACTTTTTCTCTCAAAGGGATAATTTGTTGTTCAGGAGTGCTTTCCTATTAAAATAAAAGAGAAGTTAGATTCTTCGAATTCTATTAAGATTTTGAAATTAACAAGAGAATTCGAAAACACCTTTGAGAGAGATTGTTCATCAGATTTTTCAGATTAACTCTTCTCTTGACCCTTTACTGTCTTCTTCTTGGAAGAATTAGAATCATCTGCTTTTTCCTTCTTACTCACAGAAGCAGATTGGATTTTAACCGAAGGTTCGTTATTTTTTTCGACCTTACTGGATGTAGCCTTCTTTCGAGATTTAGAAGCAGCAGTCTGAAAAAAGATAAAGGAATAAGAAGTTAGGTTTCGAAATCTAAATCTAAAATAAGTTCAGATTTACGAAATAGAACTTACAGAGGGTTTTTGAGAAGAGGATAGAGCCTTCCTTTTCTTAGATTTCTTTTCTTCCTCATTGTCACTTTCCCAATCTTCTTCAGCATCCTTCGAGAGCTTTCACTCTTGAGCTGGAAAAGAAAAGAAACTTGTAAGTATAAGATTGGGATAAGTTAGAAAAAGAAAAGAAATGTTTATGTTATTACCTTGAACCATGAAGTTCTTAGAAACTATTCTCACATGTTCTATATCCAAATGAGGTAAGAAAGGGTAATTGTCCAAAGTGTATTTGGTTAAAGTAACTCTTTTTGCAAGAGGTTTGAGATGATTAAAAAGAAGATCAAGAGTTACAGGTCTAGTCCATTCAGGACCATATAAACTTTTTGCCAAACCAAATTTTGCTGTTGATAAAGGAGGAAACTTTGGACAATATTTTTCGAAAATAGTTTTGCCTTTGGGATTAACAAGTTTGAAATTTTGTTGATTCGAAGAAATTTTTTCTTTTAAACAAAGAGCTGCTTCAGAAATAGTTCTATGAATTTTATTGGGAATATAGAACACATGAAAATATTTCTCGAAAGCTTCAATTTCTTTGATATGCGTACCTTTAGTCTTTTTGGTAGATTTCTGCGAAGGAGCAACGTCTTTTGTTAGTCTCGAAAAGCAAGTAGCTTCATCTACTTGGATACTAGAATAGTATTTAGACCACCACTCTTCGAAAGACAAGGTGCAGTAGTGTGAAAGCTCGAAGGAGACTGGGTCAATAGACAAAGGCTTGTGGACCTTTGCTAGTTGTAATTTTTCGAAGCCCTTTTCTCCATCAACTAAATCCTCTATTAAAATTTGGTCTTCTGAAGTATAGAAAGGTGTAGGACAAAGCTGACTTAGACCAAATTGACGAGCTACTAGTTGTGGTTGGTAATGAAAGACTCGAAAGTCTTTAAGTTGGAAACCACAATATAGAAGATCAGGAGTTAAGAATTGTTTCCATATTTCTAAACTTTCAGATTGTGCACCTGGGGTATCACAAGGGAATTTTCGAGTAAACCATTCAGGTCCTCGAGTCCGAGATGAAAAAGGTGCAAGATTAGGAGAATGTTTCTTAAAATTCAGAAAAAGGAAATATAAGACTTGAAGTGTTCAAGATGATTCTTTTTGGAGGAAGGAGTAAGGTAAGACAACCTATAACCTTCAGCAGAAGTAGGAAGATTGGGATCTGAAGGTTCAGAACTCTCGAACTTATCTTGAAAAATTGCATTTAACCAAAATTGAAGGAACCAAAAAGGACCACAAAGGTTTCAAACAAGGTCTTTTAACTTGAGAGTTCCAATAGCTTCAGAATGCATGTCATAGACATGAGCTAAAAGACACCTGTTTAGATAAATTCTAATACATTTGGCTAACATTTGAGCCATAGAAAGGAAAGATTTGGGAATCTGATTGGATCTAGAACAGAAAACGAAAGCAGATAACAAATAAAGAAGGAATGCAACATGTTCATTCTTAGAGACCTTACAAGATTTGGCATTGTTCTGAATGAAATGAGAATAGGTCAGTTTCTCAAAATTTGGCTCAATGTGTGGTTCAGGTACTTTCAAAAAAGGAAGATATAATTGGCCTTCAGCTCGAAGGCCAGTAATGGCAGCAACATCAAAAAGTGTTGGTGTAATCATGCCATAGGGTAAATGAAAAGAGTTGGCAGATCTTTCCCAGAAAAGAAGTGAAGAAAATATCAAAGCAGGATCAAAGCTAAGGTCAAACCTACTTAGAATGAGATTGAAAATACCAAGTTGCTTCCATAAAGCCCCCATAGTATTTTCAACCCTATTCAATCACATGACATAAGAATCTTTCCGAGCAGGAGGAGTTGCTCGAAAAACATCACTAATGTTTTTGAGATGGTCCGTTTGAATTAAAGACCCAAAAATTCGAATTTTTCCCTTTTTCAAACTTGGGAAAAACTCATCATATTGATCAAGGGAGGAAGAAGGAGTAAATGGACCTAAGAAAGCAAATTGTTTTTTCCTAATTGAATAAGGAATGAGTATCTGGGAATTCCAGATAGCTATTTTCTCTTCAACATTTTCAGGCTCAGGGACATAGACTCTATCATCCCTAGCAAGGAGATCACCTTTAACAATGGCAAGTGGTACTGGAACAGAATCTTCAGAAGCCATTAATGAAGTCTTGAGGTTCTTGAGAGAGAAAACATAGAGTAATGCTATGGTACAAATGAGCTGAAAACACATCAAGAAAGGTAAAATCAAAGACTTTGAGATGTTTAATCGGTGAAAATCAAGATTAAAACGTCAAAAAATTGATAAAAAAGCATAAAGATTTTACCTTGAGAAGGAAGAAAAAGACGCCGTGAAAATGAAAGGTTTTTATCTGAAACATATATTTAAGTTTTCCTTTTAAATTTTGAATAATTGTTATTTGGAATACCAAAGGTTTGTTCCAAAAATATCTCTTTCTGCAAAAATAAATTATTACTTGAAAGAGACTATTTTTTTGGGGGGGGGGGCATCTATTGGGATTTGATTTTCAATTATTTCGAATTCCAAAAGTGACAAGGGTATGATGCCATTTTGAATTTACAGAAGAGGTAAAATCACCTCATTTCGAATTTTGATAATAAGTCTGTTAACTTAGAGAAAAATTCTTGATTGAAGTTAAGGCAAAAAGACTTTAGGAATTCGAAAAGAAGACAAGTGTAAATTTGAGAAATAATACATTGCAGGTATTTCAAAAGGCAAGTGATAGTTCTTTTATTCATGATCCAAATTCGAATTACATCAGTTCGAATATATTGGAAATATATTAGAAAGGAAGCTATCCTAAGTGCCCAATACATTAGAAAGGAAACTATCCTAAGTTATAATGAGTCCTTGACTCATGTCTTCCACACCTCTTCCTTTTCTTCCTCCCCCACAGGCTTTGATAGAGCCAAGGCAAAGGAGAATATGTTTTCCAATTTGTTGAACCACCTTTGACTTGGGGAAGAAATCAAGGTCAACATGGGAAAACAATAATAGATTCATTTATTATATAAATGAACCTATATTTGGCTATTACGTACAATCCAAAATAAAACCTTCAAAGAGAAAGGTTGGAAAAGTCAATAGCTTTGGCTATTTCGTCAATCCCATAAAAAATGAAATCATTCCAGATTGGATTGTACGCAGTAGCTAAAGGGATTAACTTCTTCATATTCTTTGAAGAGATTCTTTAAGAGAATTTAGGAAAAAAGGAAGAAGAAAGAATGAAGAATCGTGAACGGATTGTGCAAAAGTATTCCTATTTATAGGAGTGAAAAGGTTCTAGTGTCATTAATAAGACCATTTTAACGTCCAATTAGAAGAATTCTCATAATGAGATTGAGTGAAGTAGAATGGACGGTGGCCGGTGGTCTTCATGACCTTTGAATTAGCCAAATAAAGCTTGACACATGACAAAGGGAAGAGTGTAGTCAAAATCTCGAAAAGAGAAAAACTCATTAAGTTCAAGAGCCAAGAAAAAACTAAATCTTAAAGTTAAGGATTTTCTCGAATCCATGAAGTCAAAATTCCAGAAAGAAGATTTCGAGAAAACAGAAAAAAGATTTCGAGAAGTCAGAAAGCAAGAATTCGAGAAATAGGAACAGAGAATTCGAAGACAAGATATCTGAAGACTTAGAATATTTCTGAAGAAATCAAAAGGTAGTTCGAAAAGTCAGAACACAAAAAGAAGACAGTTATTGAAGATCAGAAATGGTTTTCTGGTTAGCAGAAGACGTGGCAAGCATGCACGCTGCCAGCACATAGGGCTAGATGATGTGTCACATTTACATTAGTTAGTCGTTAGAATTAGGAAATTATAAATAGATGAACTCTTGATGTAATAAGGGTTCGCAATTCATTACACTTATACCCTTAAACACCTTCACGTCCGATCACATTGTGACTAACAGGTTTACAAGGATTTACTGTATGTGATGAACCCATCCACTTTTATCTTTATGCAACTTTTTTCTTTCAATTCATTTACTTTCTGCAATTTACATTATGTATTCTTCATTCCATGCACTTTTATCTCTTTGCTTTGAATTCTGTATTCTTACAAACATTCTGAAACTGTGATTTTCCTTAAGTTTAAAAGAAGTCAAGTGAAAATTTAGAACTTTTGATAAAATTCTGAATCAAGTGGTTCTAATTCTTAGTGAAAGATAAGTTTTTTATAGAATTCTGAATCAAACTCTTTGAAACTTATCATTTCTGGATTTCTGAAACTTAGCATTTGATTTGGTGAAATTTTGTACCAAACAACCATTTTTTCAGAAAACTTGAACTTTTGAAAGTCTTTTATAAATCAGAAACACCATAAATCTACTTTTTTAAAGAGTCCCGTAAGAGGATCTGATTCTAATCCCCAGATTGTTCGTAGAATCAAAGTGATTAAAATTTAATTTTCGAAATTAGATTTTTTCACCACAAACAACGTCGTACTAAAGCCTGTATGTCATCAATATAGTATTCTCTGCTTATTCTCCTTGAAGACTCAAGTCAACCACAACTGTCTCAGTTACTTGTGCTTCTCATTCTTCTGGAAAAGTCAGAACACTTGCTTTTTGGAATATTTCAAATTTCCTTCACCAAAAAGGCAAAGTCTACTGTGAAGTTCAATCTGTTCAGAAAAAAGTGAGGTATGTGCTACTGACTCTACTACCTGCCTCTGCAGAGGTTTCAGGCTATGTGTCACAACGGGAGCATTTGCATTAAATGCTATGTTTCAGGCTATGTGTCACAACCTTTATCATCAGGACCACATGTGAAGTGGTTTCCCTCATAGGATTGGTTGTACTGGCTTCTACCAGTGGTCTTCCAGTGCATTTGTGATGCAACAAGATCACCATGGTCCAAGTGTAGAGAAACTGGTCTTTAGATGAAGCCTTTCTCTTACTTGTCATTCCACACATCATTCAAGATGACTTGATCTTGTCCTCAACTTGTTCCAGAATTCCTTCTCTTGTTTTCCGTTGCTTCTTCATCATCCTTCTGAGAGCCACTCACTCAGAACCTTAGACAAAGCTATAGAAGAGCTTTGAAGATATGAGTTTGTGTAAAGAGCTCTTGTGAATTTATAGGACTTTGAAGCAGGGGTAAAAGAGAGAAATAAGGAGATTGAATCTTTTGGATTGTTGTTCACGGGATACATAAGGACTCGGGTAGCCTTAATGATGACAGTTTTCAGACCTTGGGAGTCTCAAAACGTGCATCATTGATTGGTCATAGATGAAGCACTATAGTCATAGGACTCTGAGTTAATAGCTTTGATAAAGTAGGTTTTGGAAAACGTTTTTGAAAGCAAACAAGAAAGAGTTACATAAAAACAGGTTTGAAAACACTTTTCGAAATACTTTTTGAGAAACGGAAAAGAAAAAAATATAAAGAAGATAGATAAATAAGAAAAGAAAATGGGAGAAAACATTTAAAAAGGAAAACTTTTTAAAACAGAATTTTCAGACACAACATAAAAGAAAACACACAATAGAGTTTTAAGGTTATTATCTGAGAAAATTTAAGTCTTTTCAGTTTTTGCTTATTAAGTGAATTAAAGTTTTAAGGAAATTAAAGTTTTACTAGAGATTAATTTTTCACAGATATCTAAGTTACAGGGTGAAGTGATGTTACCATTAGATCTGCTCATTGTTCTCTGGATGGAGGAATGCATTTTTGACACTTTCCTTTTCTTCAAAGACTTTTTCTTCTTCTGAAGTTGCTTGTTGTCAGCATGTTTCAGTATGCTTTTTGATCTTTGTGTTCCAAGAGATTCTTTGAACAATCATCTTGACCTATGCCTCAAGGATTGAGATAGACTCTTATGATTAGAATATCAATCATCTTAACATTCCTGACCCATTATTTCATTAAGTTCACTTGGAACTTTCTGAACAGGTTCAGCAAATGAGGATGATATCTTCTCATATTTGTCTCTCAAGTTTAGAGGTAGTCTAAGAGTGTTGAATATTAATCACTTTAATATTTCCTATAGAAAATTTCAGTAGGTTCATTTGGAACCTTCTGAATAGGTTCAGAAAATAAAATGATATTATATTAACTACTCCATTTGATGATGTTTTCTTCAGAAGTTTATCGAAAATTAATTCCTGCATCAATCACAACAAGAAATACCTTTCAATAGCATCTGATTATTTTAAAATATTTGTTAATTGTTAATTTTAATTTTTAGAGAGATATTTTTAGAGACATTACTTTAAATTTACCATCTTATTAATTATTTCTATTTAGATAGATAAACCAATTGTTGATGATTAAGTTAAAGATTTAACTAATTATGCACAGATAAAAAACACAATTACACAGATAGGATACTTAGGAGTTTTAACAAAGGTACTCATAGCAGAACAAGAAACTAATTTTATTAATATCAAATAAAATTTTAAACAACAAGCCAAAAACACTTAATGATAAGACACAATTAAATAATTGATCATCAAGGTGGTCCTCATCAGCCTTTTCTTTTTCAGCTCTGAGCTTTTTAAGCTCCTTCTCAGCAGCTCTCAGTCTTCTTGCAAGCCGGGAAACCCTACCATTCACCTTCTTCATATGGTATGCACCCAATATCATCTTTTTCCTTTTACGAGACTTCAAGTGGGTATCTTCAGTTTCTTCTTCATTGCGTGGAGCAAAAAGAGGAGGAATAACCACTTGATTCTCAGGGGTTTCTTCTCTTTCAACTAGAGTCCGATCTAACTCAACATTTGCAGCCGAAGTGAAGAAGTCAGGAGAAGGTTGGTCAGAGAGGCTTTCCACAGGAAATCCCTCATGCATGAGAATTTTCATGATCAAGGTGTTGTGAGGGTAGAGGTCCTTATTCCCCATCTCATCTCTGAAACACATCTGAAACAACAGCACCCATGGGAGATTGATTTTCTTCTTTGACAGCAACAGTCCCAGCACAAACCTCTCCATCATACTTATTACCAAATTGTTTCTTCCTCTGGGAAGAATACAACAGTTTAGTACAGCAAGGAGGGCTCTGGGTGTGCTCAGAAGTTGAGAAGGTCTGAAAGGGGTTATTCGTCTTCCTCCAAAGAGATATTGATCGAGAACAAATGTTCCACCATATAGGGATTCCCACCTTTGGAAGTATTGTTCCCCACTGCCAGGCACACCAATCACTTTAGCAATTAGTTTGGTGTCCACGTACAAGGATATTCCCATCACCTTCGTTTCAATTCCAGTTCTGTTGGGTTCAAATATGATCTTGATATTGTCCCAGAACTCCATCACACTTTCCTCATGCCAAGAGGAGGAGATGTTGTTGAAGTATGGTGTCCATCCAGCGACATTGAAGTATTCAGATATTTTTTAATCAGCTTCATCAAAGTCTGAGAGATTTACCATCTTACAGGGGATGATTTTCTCATAAAATACTGAAGGAGCAGAGTTACTTGAATATACTGATATGTTTGCCATGGAGTGATAGAACTTATTGAACTTTCAATGAGAGAGATACTTGAGACACTCTTTGCTTTTTAGAGGAAGGATTGAATGAAGTGTAGTTTCCATGTTGATCTTCCAATCCTTTTAAATAGGGAACGAGACGTGCTTCAAGCATTGATGAGAGACGGTTACGTGCACTGAACTGGTGTGGAGAGTAGTGCATCGTGCCGATTATGAGAAGCCGGTTGATGATTCAACAATTTACGTTGTGCCATATCACATTTAATGACAATGATTAACATACATGACTCTTCAACTATTATACAAAATATATTCGTGCATATGATACAGTTAGCATGCAATAATTTATTTTCACACAAATATAGACACACATACATTAGAAATTTCAATAATTATAATGTAAGACACACAAAAATTAACAATTACATTTAAATTAAACTTAAGATAAGAAAGATGTTACCCGTATGTGATCTTGAGATAGATATACTTTCCTTTATCCATTACGTCCTTCTGAAAGATGCCTTAATTGCATGAATAATGAGTTTCAGAAAAATAATTTCCTTTTCTCATTATCATTCTTCAAAGTTGCTTCAGCTTGGTAAGATTTCCATCTTCTGAGGATCTACTCCTTCTGCATTTGCTAGATGCTCAACCCGAAGGTGAGCTCTGATACCAATTGTTAGTTCCACAGGCAACACTAGAAGGGGGTTGAATAGTGTTTTATACATTTTGATCATTTTGGAAATCTTGAAAATAAACTACAAGCCTATTAAGACAAAATAAAATGAGAAACTTAAAATCATAGTTAAAATGAAAATTGCGGAAGATAAGAAGGACAAATTTTGACAAAGTTAGAGACTAAGGAAGGTTGAACAAAACGCTGACTAACTTGGACTCTTAATTAATTAATCTTAGTCATTCAGATTCATCTCAAGATACCCTCTGAAAGATACCACAAAGAATCTTTTCAAAACTATTTCTGAGCTACCTCAGATGATTGATCATCGTCTGAAGTATACTTCTAACTTTTGAACTGAGACTGTTTCAAATCCCATTCAAAGAGTTATTTCAGAAGTTCTTCAAAGTACATTCTCAAAGATACTTCAAATGATATGAAATTAACTGAATGATCTATTATCTTAGAAAACTTATTTTATTGAAATTGTTAAATTAAGTTTATTATGAAAAATACTATTCAATCCCCATCAGAAATATAAAGTTGTAGATTAAGGAGTTTAAGGGATAGAAAACTTAGCCACAAAATTTACCTTGGTTCACTCACAAATCCAGTGAGCTACATCCAGTCCCAGGGCAAACCACCACTGGATTTTTCCATTATGTGAAACCATAGATACAAGTATTCTTTTCTATCAAGCCTCTTCAGGCTCTACCACAAGTATTCATTTATTTTCAACTGCCTCTCCAGGCAACTCAGTGCAGTATTCTTTTACAGACAAACCTCTCCAGGCTCAACAAGTATTCTTTCTTACAAAGCCTCTCCAGGCTCAACAAGTATTCTTTCTTCCACCAAGCCTCTCTAGGCTCTCAGACACATAAAGTGTTTGCAAACTAAACTAAGTTTAAGTTTCCACGAAACATAAACTTAATCTCTTCCTGTACTAGAGGTTGACTGAGTACTACTCAGGATACAATGAATTAATCTAAGTACAAGGTTTTATAGAGAAAGTATTTTCTTCTAAGCTCTAATTCAACTCTGTATTTTCAGAAGATTGGTTGAATATGAAAATTGATTTCCTATGAACCAAAATCTTCTGCATAATCAGTGATATGCCATGGGTTAAGGATGAATATGATAATACATGGCAGCACTTCTATTTTTCATTCTGAGGAATTTCCCGGCATGGCAACTACCTCTGGTTAGCAAGAAATGCCAAGGTCTTCAAATTCAATCTTGAGGCTATTTATATGTTCTGATGAAATATAGCCATTGAAGATGGTTGATAATACCGTTGAGATGTTGATGATGTGGCTCATATAGCCGTTGTATAATAGCTTCTCAAACGGTTGCTTCTTCTTAAGCAAAATAAGTGTTCAGACAATCTTGTTCTGACACTTCTATTGATGAGCTCCTTTGAGAGATTTCCTTGATATTTTTATGCTTCTTCTCTCTCTTGATTTTCTTCTGCTTTCTTCAGCTTTCCTCTGTTTTCCTTCTGCTTTCCTCTGTTTTCCTTTAAAGTATGTATGAGGAGGTATACGTTGGATTTGTCCTTTTGTTTATTTGTATATACTCCTTTTCATTTGCTCCTGACACAGATTCCTCTTTCTTCTTTGAGTGAGGTGTCTTGTCCTAAGGATAATAGTTGTTGTTGTTATTTCCTTTTTGAATAAAGACATATGATATTATAGCCGTTGAATCATATGGTCTCAGCTTCTCTTGTGACTTCTTCTATGTTGAAATCTGTTCCATGCATTCAGAGATTTTCATTTCTTCAGACTGTTAAGCCATTTATAACTTCCTTCAGATGATAGCTTCAAGCTTCTTTTAATTCTTCAGATTGCAATGCTTTCAACTCGCTCCTTTCTTCCGGCAATATGATTCTTCTCTTCTTCAGATGATTAAAGCAAGATGCTTCTTCCTTTTAGCATAAATCTTCTTCTTTTTTACTTCAGCAGAATGCTTCTTCCTTTACTTCAGACGATCCTAGCTTTATTCATCTTTGTCTCTTCTAGTTCTTCTGATATTTGGATAGATGTTGAATTAAATAATATTAGTTCAAACATCTTTCTCGATATTTTCTTGTCCAGACTTCTGATTTGCTTTTGGACAATAGCAGGTGCAGTATGTCTGCGTATATAGTACCCTTTTGATTGCAGATGCAGCAGTCGTTGCAGGATTTCCTTATTTGTGCAAGTCTTTTGATCGAGGCAGAAAAGTATGCCTAACTTTTGTGCCGAAATGAAGTAGTCCATTGGATACAGTGTTCTTCATGCTTTGACAATATCTTCATGAGAACATTTCTTGGTTCTGACACCTTCAGTCCTTCAGTCATACAGAGTGCTTCTGATCAGCTTCCATTCTTCAGATGATAGGTATGCTTCATACGGAGTCAAGTCTTCAGTTTGTCTTCGAGTCTTCACATTACTTCTTCAGACGAGGTCAGGTCTTCACTTTTGTCTTCAAGTCTTCACATTACTTCTTCAGACGAAGGATATGCTTTAGATGATGATGAGTCTTAAGACGGTCTAAGTTTTTCATGTCTTCAGATAGTTGAATCTTTTCTATTCTTTTCCGTAGCTTCCTTTGGTTCTAGTTGCTTCATTTTTATTGTGGATCTCTTTTTCCTTTGCTGTCTTCTAGGCTTCAGATGAATATGCTTCAGATGATTGAGTCTTTTCTTCTCTTCAGATTCTGTATTGCTTTATCTTCTGATTTTCCTTCGTTCTTCTTCTGATTTGTTCTTCTTCTTCTTCTGATACTTCACTAGTTCTTCTTCTTCTGATTCTTCACTGGTTCTTCTTCTGATTCTTCTTCTTCTTCTGATTCTGATACTTCAGACGAATATTCCAACCTAAAACACAATCATCAAAACAATACCTTTCTCAGTAGCACCTGATTTAATATTATCTTATTTGTTATTCATTAAAACTTATGAGTACTGAGTCTTAGGATAAATTTGAATTCTCAAATTAGTTCTGAGACTCAATAGGGAGCTCCTTTCAAAGGAAAATAAAACATAATTAAATAAACTCTACAAGTATCTGTTTTACGAGAATGCGCTATCTGAAATAAATAATTATTCTTTTAATGATTAACAAAATTGGTTTGAGAAAGTGATAAGTGAAAAATATATGATAAATTAGAGTACTTTTTAGTACACTTATCAAGGGCGAAATGGTATTTTATGCCCCAAATTAATCCCTTTTTGTTAATATTTAGATAAATTGTATTTATGAGTCTTGAATTTGAATTTAATGCTATTTTAATATAAATTTGGCTGATTTTTGCAGAATATGTCAAAGATTTGATAAGGAGAGAAGATAACATTAAATGAGGAAGATATTTGCAAGATTTGAAGTTTAATTGAAGGAAATTAATGAAGATTTGAAGATTATTTGAGAGTAATTAATGAAGATATCAGCTGCCAATTAAACAAGGATCCTGCAGACAACCTTCCCAATTAAATTCAAGATACTCATTAAATGCAAGATCTCAGCAAGAAAAAGGGAAACAAGGAAAGACAATCAACTAAAACCAGTCTCGGGGAGAAATCAAGTTAAAAAGAGAAAGATTGAAGTTGTGCAACTCCTGTCGCGTGCTTCACCCTGCGCTGCAGCGCAGCCATTCTGACTTCTGCGCTGCAACCTGCGCTGTAGCGCAGGTGAAGCGCAGAATGCGTGATCACTTGCCAAGTTGCCAATTTTAGATAGATTTCTCCCCAATTTCCTTTGTCTTTCCTTAGCTTATAAATAGGACCTCATTGCACCAGATCAAGGTGTGCACGATTATTGTAATTTAGAAATATTTCAGTGATAATGCACCACTTTTAATTTTAGAATAGGAGAGGCGGAGCACTGCACGAGGATTGAAGAAGGTGATAGATTCTTCAGCGGTTTGTATGGCTACCATGAGTAGCTAACT
Organism: Sesbania bispinosa; assembly: GCA_026901365.1. NCBI lineage: Eukaryota > Viridiplantae > Streptophyta > Magnoliopsida > Fabales > Fabaceae > Sesbania > Sesbania bispinosa. The sequence goes on along the minus strand of QLOH01000054.1, from coordinate 2,129,563 downwards.
CTCCAGTAGGATTGAATGTAGTTGATTCTATCCCCAAGTGTATGAGAATTCTATCTTATTATTTATAAGTTCCCTATCTATAATATTGGTAATCTTACTCTGTGCTTAATTCCTAACTTCCGCGCTTGCGCCAGAGTTATAGGCTAGTTCGGACTAGGATTGAGGATGAGGGAGCCTAGACATAGGAAACTCAAACTCTGAGTGAGTAAGAGTACTCGGTAAACCGGTGACTCAAACATGGGCGTAGCTAGTGATTGATGGGTAGTGTGAGTACCCTAATGAAGAGCGTCTAAAGGATAAGCAGGGGTTATCGATAGTAAAGGTTTATTAATAGTAATACCAGTGACTGAAACATGGGCGCAGCTAGGGATTGTTGGGTAGTGTGAGTACTCTAATGAAGGGTATCTAAAGGATAAGCATGGTTTATTAATAGTCCTTTAACAAACGGAATAATCAAGAATAAGCCGAGGGTAATTTTTCGCTTGGGAGAGCCCGCATGAATTGCCTTTGAGTGGTAAGGTTGCTGGTAACTCGGGGTTTTTATCAATTTAGTTTGTCTACAGTATTATAGATCAAAGCCATAAATAATAAATAGTCTCTACATACACGAAGGGTGCGATGATACGAAATTCAATCCTAATCCAAGTAAAGTGTCTCCAACTCTTCCTTTCTATTGCTTTTGATAATTACTCTGCAATTTATAATTTCCGCACAAAATATTCTTACAAATCTATTACTTTTCTCTTGATAAATAGATCACGGGTACACGCGAGTTGACTGTTCCCTGTGGATACGATACTCTTCTTACTATTATACTGCTAGATTTTTGGTTCGCTTGCCAGAAACCCATCAGAAAGGTATTTTCTTTGTTTGTTTCAGCATACAGATCTTAAAAATTGATCATCAAAGGGCTAATACCATATTAAAAGGAAGCCAAAATAGCTGGAGAACACAAAGATCAAGCTTACGTTCTTGATGTACCACAAACAATCTCATAAAGTGCAAAGGACAAAACTGTCTTTGAAGATAAGCCAAGTCTTATCAGATATGTCTCATCAACCTAATCTTTCTAGAAATCTCTTTTAATAACATAGGTTGCTTGGTTCGACATTAACTATGTTAATATAAGTATATGAGTGAATTTTAATTAGGTTTCATCAAATTTTTCTTTAATAATTTTTTTCTCGGCATCTCAAAAATTATTTTCTTAAAAATATTTTGAAAAATCATATTTTGAAAACTATATTTATCATTGATAATCGGGTTTCCCAAGGCTATCAATGCTCCACTCAGCCATACCTTTTTGCACGATGTACATCTTCCTATGTTTGTGTTAAGCCTACATCTATCATCAGTAAAAGGTATCTAAACCGATGAATATTGCGTAAAGATTCAACCAAAAGATTTAAATATCTCTCTCTGCCTCTCTCTCTTGTCACATCACTCAAGGTCCTTATATACGCAAGAACTCTTGGGATAACTTCATCTCAACAAACCTTTCTCACCTTTGAAGAGAGATGAAACCAGTGTTCGTGAGTTGTGAGGCCTATGAAAGAAAATGTTGAGAGAAAGAGGAGTCTATCTGAAAGCTAGAAAATGGGGAAAGAAAATCTCTTTAACACTGCTAATCTGAAACGGATGCTCGGTGTAAAAGCGAAAGGAACATTAATGGGTGCTTACACCACCATTCTTCTTCAGAAGAAGAAACTTAATGTTCCTCGGATTTTTCTGCACACTGTGATCAGGATGCTGTGGAGCAATTAACGGTAAGGTTTTGCTTAACCTCTTAATCCGAAGATCCCGCTGCACCATGGTGTGCCCATTGAAGGTACATGCAGTCACAAATTACCATATCTCCTTAAAGCAGCTTCAACTTATGCAAGGACTGATAATGGAATGTCTATGTAGGCAGAAGAGATTCTCCACTAGCCTGATGAAGAAAGAGACCAAATGCAGAGAGTATCTTGTTGAAAAGCCAATAAGGTTCAGAAAAGCAATACTGAGAAAATGTTAGACTGAGAAAGGAGCTACGACTTAAAGTGGACAGTGGAGATCTCCTGAGAGAAGCCTATTATCAATGATTGTTTGTATATAAATATTTTAATGTATCTAGGATATATTTTCAAATTATTAATAAAAACTTCTCTTTTTTGTTTTTTGTAAATCAGTTGTTTTCCTTAAAGAAACCTCTTTCTTAATCTTCATCTTCTTCATCTTTGTTCTTGCCTATTTGAAACTTCTTTTCTCTTAAAATCTGATCCCTTTCATTAAAGCTTTATTTAGTTAAAATCTTATTCTGATCTTGTTGCAATGAGTTTAATAAAACTGATAAAAGAGTTCGTTTAAGACCACTCTTTTAATAATGACAAAAGGGGGAGAAAGATATATAACTAAACAACTAACAAAAATCTGAATTTGATCTGAAACCTAAACTCAAGTGCACTTAAGTGCTTAGATAACAGTTTGTATACAAATTTCTTGAAATAAGAAACATATCTCTTCAGCTGGTAAGTCGGTGTAAAATTCACAGTTGGTTATAAAGTTATTAAAAAGAAGAAAGAAAGGAAAATACTTTAAGAAAGTTATCTGGTAAAAGATAAAAAGTTGATAAAAGGGGGAGAAATATAACTAAAACTTGTCTCAGAAGAACAATTGTCTAGTTTAGGGGGAGTTTTAAAAACTGTCTAGTCTAGGGGGAGTTTTCACTCTTAATAAAACTTCTCTGAAAGATTATATAAACCTTTTGTAATTTAAATCCTTCACTATATTTGTTTAGTCATATCTAATTTGTCATCATTAAAAAGGGGGAGAATGTTGAGTCTCAGAATCAATTTAAGTATTTAAATTAGATTCAAGACTTATTATCCTTGGTTTTAATGGGTAACAAATTAGACTAAACCATAAGAAGACAGGTGCTACTAAGAAAGGTATTTGTCTGTGTATTTCAAGAATCTAGTAGAAGCAACCTGCTGAAGGAGAACAGAACAACATGAAGAAGAAGAAATCATTGGAGCGACTCTCTGAAGATGACAAACCAAATACTAAAAGAAATGAACTAGGACCGGAAACAAGTACCCAGAAGAAAGAAGTAGCAAGCAACAAAAAGAAAGAAGCAGCAAGCTACAAGAAGAAAGAAGCAATGAGCTTCAAAGAAGAAAGAAGCAACAGACTAAAAAGAAGAACAACACAAGCAACCTATCTAAAGAATCAATCAACCTGCTAAAAGCATATGGACTAAAGAAAAGATACACACCTACAATATGTAATGAAGACTCTCATCAAGAAGACTTCAAATCAGAAAGAATGCAAAAGATGAATTCAATCACTCCTAAGTGGAAATTCTGAAGAAAGAATTTCAGTAAGAAGGAAAGCAATCCTCCATCACAACAACTAGCTAAAGATAATCAAACATGTTGAAGCAATCACAGTGAAATAGTCATCATGCTAAATCGATCAATGAAGAATCAAAATCAAGCTCATGGAAGATCATCAAGTACAAGGAAGAATGACGAAGCAACAATCTGAAGAACAAAGAAAGCAAATCTGGAAGAAACAATCTGAAGAAGAAAAGTTCTGAAATAAATCAACTCTCTGAAATGACGTGGCATATCAATCTATCTGAAGAAGAAGAAGCCAACTATGTCATATAACACTCTGAAGATATGAAGACTCTCAACTCTCTGACTACGTGGACAAATCTTGAACGTCGAGAAGTCTCAACAAAGGCAAAGACCATTTTATTAACAACCAGAGAATTGTCTAAATGTCTTGTGCCTTCATTCAGAAAGGAAATAGTAATAAAAGCTATTTTCCTCATTTTCAAGAAGCGTTGTTCGAGAAAGAAAAAGGAGAAAAAGGCAAAAAAGCAAATAGTGATCAGAGATAGGTCAGCGCTGTTGTACACCTACATTTGTACAAACTCTGCAACACGGCATCTAGGGATGGGAGTCAGGTAGGCCGCCTGGTAGGGGCCTGCTACCTGGCCTGATTAAAGCCTGACATGGCCTGGCCTGGCCTGTTTATTAGATAGATAGGCTCAGGCTTGTTTTAAAGCTTGTTTATGTAAACGTGCCAGGCGCAGGTAGGTTTAAAAGTCTGTTTAGCCTGCCAGGCGGCCTGTTTAATTATAATAATATTTAATTAATTTAATTTTATATTTATATTTATATATTATTTATTATTTTTATAAAATTATTTTTTATAATTTATTTTTAATTTTAATTTTTAAAATTTTATTTGTGAAATTTTGATGATAGTAAAGTAAACCACTAAACCCTAATCGTATCTCTTTTCTCTCACACAACAAACTCACTCTCCATGCCACCTCCAACACCCAAGTCTCCAACCAAGACTCCGTCTGCGTCTCCGTTCTTTGTTCTTCGTCTCCGACGCCGTCTCCATTCGCATGCTTCGTCGTCTCCGTCTCCGTTCGTGTGCTTCGTTGTCTCCGTCTCCGTCTCCTTCGAACGTCGTTGTCTCGTCGTCGAACGTCTTCGTACTTCGTTCTTCGTCTCTGACGCCGTCTCCATTCGTGTGCTTCGTCGTCTCCGTCTCCGTTCGTGTGCTTCGTCGTCTCCGTCTCCGTCTCCGTCGAAACTCGTCGTCGAACGTCTCCGTTCTCGGTCTCTGACTCCGTCTCCGTTCGTGTGCTTCGTCGTCGTTCAAAAGGTAGGATTTATGCTTCACTGCTTCTCTGTGATTTGTGATTCCGTTCTCTATGATCTGTGATCTGTGATTTTGTGCTTATGTTCTCTATGATTTTGTAATCTATGTCTCTTTTTCTCTGTTCTTTGTTATCTGTGATTCTGTTCTCTGCTTCACTGCTTATAAAATCCAGTGTTATTTGGGGAATTCGTTCTCTGTTCTAGGGAGGGAGTGTTCAATCTGTGGCTGTCATTCATTAGTTCGGTTCAAAATTGAAAAAAAAAAAGAAAAATTAGAATGAAATGATCTCTCAACTAGGTGAGGATCCAATCCAATTAGTCATGTTAGGATATTCTAGTGTTAACATGTAAGGGCTCCCATGTTGCATGAGACAGGAGGTAAAGGCCAAAAGTTCGTTTAATTTGAAATTTTTTTGACATTAATAATTCTTCTTACATAATTATAGGACACTCTAAGATCCTATGATCCTCCTATATATATTTAATTAGACAATGTTTGAGCCACCATATATAGATACCATGGTTGTATCTTAATCTGATGGGTTGTTTGTTGTTCTTCTTGGGACTGGAGAAGCAAACAGCTATGTTCTTCTTAAGAAGGTCACTTTCTCTTAGATGATTTCATTAACCAAGGCAAGGGACCAACATTCTTTTTATTAGAATTGGAAAGATGGGGATTGAATAACAAATTCAAGCAAATGAATTTTCAAATCCAGTGTTGGCTTTTTTCACTTTATGAATCTGGGTGTTATTGGTTTCACATTATTATGGATGCATCTTACTGGTCAAGTCTTATCAAAAACAAAAATTTCACTGCTCAAGTCTGTTTTTGTTATTTCCTGATAATCATTTGTAACATGGAGACTGAACTTTCTTTATGCGTTAGTGCTAATCTAAATGTTGTTAGCATCTTCAAGTTTTCATTGCATGATAGTGACTCATTGTATAACCAAAGTTAAGTTTCAGTTTTAAGTTTCCTAAATTATATAGCATATTATCTTCCATGATCAATTTTTTTAGCTTTAATGTGAGATAATTTTGTCTTTTTAATTTGTAATGAAATAGGTCTTCCAAATGTCTACTCCAAATGAGAGCAATGAAGGTGTTTCTTCTACTCCTTTAACTGCAAACGTCGAAGGGGTGGTTGGTAATACACCAATAGATTCTAGTCAGGTTGGAGTTAGAGATAGTAGAACTGAAAGTGATAAAGAAACAAATCAAACACAAAATGAGTGTCATTAAGAGGAAGAGACAAAAAACATCAGCAGTGTGGAATGATTTTGATGAAGTTGAAATGACTGGAGGTGTAAAGAAAGCTGTCTGCAAGTATTGTAAGTTACCGTTATCTACCGGTGGGAGAGGAGCTAGTACCACTCATCTAAAGAGGCTTTCAGAAATTTGCTTGCAAAGGAGGCTAAAATTGGCTGGAGAAAAAAAGCAATCTGTCATTCCATTTCAGCCTTCTAGTGGTAACACAAATCCATTTCTAACTCCTGGTGTTAAGTTTTGTAATGAGAAGATGAGGGAGATTATTTCCACTGCTATCATGGTACATGAGTATCCTTTTAGCATAGTTGAGGATGAAGTCTTCACATGGGCCATACAATATGCCAATCCTGAGTACCAAAAAGTTAGTCGCAGAACGACTAGAAATGATTATTTAGCATTATATGAGGTAGAGAAGAGGAAATTAAAGGCACAGTTGAGAAGTGTGAGCAAGGTTAGTTTAACTACTGATATGTGGAAATCAACTCACCAAGTGGCTGAATACATGGTTATCACCGGACATTTTGTTGATGCGGGGTGGAAGCTTCAAAAGAGAGTATTGAGCTTTGTGAAAGTACCTGCTCCTAGACGTGGAGTTGATGTGGCTGATGCAATTTTCAAGTGCTTGAAGGCATGGGGGATTGAAAACAAAGTGTTTTCAATATCCATTGATAATGCATTTTATAATGATGCTTGCATACGAAATCTCAAGGACAACTTATCATTGAATAGCAAGTTGTTTCTTGGAGGTGCATTGTTTCATGTGAGGTGTTGTGCGCACATATTGAATTTATTAGTGCAAGATGGCCTTGGGAAGATTAAGGATATCGTTTACAATATTCGTGAAAGTGTGAAGTACATTAAACACAATGATGCAAGGTTGAAAGCTTTTTGTGATGTTGTTGAACAGAAGGGCCTAAAAGAGAGGAAGCTTATTATTGATTGCCCAACTAGATGGAATTCCACATTTCAGATGTTGTCCACAGCATTGATATTCAAGAGTGTCTTTGGAGCTTATTCAGAAAGAGAGCCACATTATAACTATGCACCTTCACGTGAAGATTGGGACAAGGTTGAGAAAATTTGTCAGCTTCTAGGGGTGTTCAATCGTGCAACTCGTTTGATATCAGGTAGTGACTATCCCACTTCTAATTTATATCTTGCTGAAGTTTGGAAGGTAAAACAAGTAATTGATAAGGCAATAGATGATAATGATCAATTTATGAGAGAAATGGCGGGTCCAATGAAAGTAAAGTTTGATAAGTATTGGGGAGAATGTAATCTTTTAATGGCCATTGCTAGTGTTCTGGATCCTAGGTGGAAATTTCACATTATAGATATATGTTTTCCCTTGATTTATAAACCAGAAGGAGTTGCTCAAGACAATATAAAGAAGCTGAAGGTTGCACTTGAAGAATTATTTGATGAATATGTGGCTGTAAATGAACAAGTATCATCCTTTAAAGAAGATGACAATGGTGGGTCATGTTGTGGTTCACAAATTACTGATGTAAGTGGAGTTGATGAAATCATGAGCATGGTGCGAGAAAAGGAAGCAATTCCTGCAATGAAATCAGAACTTATTGCTTATCTTGATGAAAGTGTCCATATTCCCGATGATGATAATTCCTTTAGTGCTTTGGAGTGGTGGAGGAACAATAAGTTGAAATATAAGGTCATATCTAAGATGGCTGCTGATGTACTAGCTATTCCAATCTCAACTGTGGCATCGGAGTCTACATTTAGTACTGGTGGGAGGGTAATTGATGAATATCGTTCAAGATTAATTGAAGATTCAATTGAAGCGCTCATTTTTGGAGGAGATTGGCTTCGTCATAAATATAACTTGAAGAAAAAATCAAAGGTTTGTTATTTATAATTTTAAATTGTAATTTCTTATACATGTTAGAATTATTATTCTTAAATTACTTTTAATTGTAAAAATAATTTCTTCTATATTTTGTAAGTGGAAGAACAACTTGAGAAGATCATCTTGAAGATTTGATGTTGTGCTAATTGTTTTTAGTTTGTAATTTTATCTTTGTTATGGACTTATGATATTGGTACTTTGTTTAGCTCTTTGGACAATTTCTGTTATTTTTAATGTTGTTGGGATTTGTGGCTGAGTTTGTGACCCTTTGTGGTACTTGGTTTAGCTCTTTGGACAATTTCTGTTATTTTTAATGTTGCTAGGATTTGTGAATTGTGACTGTGTTGTTGCCATTGTGACCCTTTTTTAATGTTGCTGAATGTTGCATCTTATTGTTGTTGGCTTGTTGCCATTTTGCAGCCACATTATGATTGTGATATTATAGAATTGAAATTGCTGCATATGGCATATTGCTTATTTGGATATTATAGAAAAAATTATGTTCTTGAGTTTTATGTTAAACTAAAACTTAACAGGTAGGTTTTTAAACAGGCTTTAAGCCTACATGCAATGAAGGCCAGTAAAAAGGCCTAAAGCCTATTTATATTTTTGGCTCATAGGCTCGCAGGCCCAAAGGCCTATTTTACCAAGAATATAAATAGGCTTTAGGCCTTTTTATTGGCCTTCATTACATGTAGGCTTTTAAATAGGCTCGTAGGCTTAACAGGCCTTTAAACGAACCAGGCCTAGGTACTAATTAAAGCCTATCACAGGTAAAAGGCCAGACTTAGGCTTTAAAATTTTGAAACAGGCCTGGCCTGGCCTACCTGATTCCCACCCCTAACGACATTAGAAGTCGGAAGTCTTTTTGAAGAAAAGCAAACTTCACTATGGATAAAGAAGAAGCACAACGGGAAAAATCATCTCCATTTTACCTACAGATTTCACACAGTGAAAAGGAAAAAGGGAGAGAGCCTAAACAAACTTGCTGAAGTGGAAACTTCACTCTCGGAGAAAAAGATAAAGAAGAGAGAAACATCAACTTACTAAAGATCAAGATCAAGAGAAATATCTCAAATAAAGCAAAGATTATTATATTATCTGTAGTGTGTCAGAACTAATACATCTACACACCTAATCTGCTTAAACTCAGAAGCTACCACACGAGAAAGCTACTCTCACAATGGTCTGAAAAACATCATTCATACTTTCTCAACGGTAAAGTCAAAGTACTTCTCAACGACTATATTTTATCAAGACATATAAATAGCCTGAAATGTGAAATTGAGAAGAGAGCTTTTGAAAAAGAAAAACAGAGCTTGAAAAAAACATGAGAGCTTCAAAAAAGAAAAAAAGGGCTTTCGAAAGAAGAAGCCTTATGAAGCCTCAGAGCTTGAAGCCTCAATCCTCCAACCTCTGAAATAGAGAGAGCACAGATAAGAGCTGGGAGAGATTCCAGAAATACTTCAAGAGAGGAAGAAAGAAGGAAGTCAACCTTAACATGAAAACGATATATTCATAAGGCATTAACTAAAGGAGGCAGCCACAGATATCAAGCTATCTATCCTTAAGTCATGGCATATATCAAGCTCACAAAAGAAATTGGCCAAGCTCAATACAGATCATATACAGCCAACCTTTTGATAAGTGAAAAATATATGATAAATTATAGTACTTTTTAGTGCACTTATCAAGGGTAAAATGGTATTTTATGCCCCAAATTAATCCTTTTTTATTAATAATTAGATAAATTGTATTTATTGGTCTTGAATTTGAATTTGATGCTATTTTAATATAAATTATGCTGATTTTGGCATATTTTGGCAAAGATTTGATATGGAGAGAAGATAGCATTAAATCAGAGAGATATTTGCAAGATTTAAAGTTTAATTGAGGACAATAATGAAGATATCATATGCAATTAAACAAGGATTCTGCAGACAACCTTCCCATTTGAATTCAAGATACTCAATAAATGCAAGATACCATGTAGAAAAAGGGAAACAAGGAAAGACAATCAACCAAAACCAGTCTCGGGAAGAAATCAACTTAAAAAGAGAAAGAATGAAGTTGTGCAACCCGTGTTGCTCACTGCAGCCTGCGCTGTAGAGCAGGTGAAGCGCAACAATTAAGAGAGTTTCTGACATTTGCGCTGCAACCTGCGCTGTAGCGTAGGTGCAGCGCAGAACTCGTACTGATTGCTCTGTTTCCCATTTTAGATAGATTTCTTCCCAATTTCTTTTGTCTTTCCTTAGCCTATAAATATGACCTTCTTGTACCAGATCAAGGTGTGTAGGATCAGTGTAATTTAGATATTCCAGTGAGAATACACCACAGTTACTTTTAGAATAGGAGAGGCGAAGCGCTGCACGAGGATTGAAGAAGGTGACAGATTCTTCGATGGCTTGTATGGCTACCATGAGTAGCTAACTCTCCAGTAGGATTGAATGTAGTTGATTCTATCCCCAAGTGTATGTAAACTCTATTTTATTATTTATGATTCCCTATTTTGTAATTTTGGTATCCTTATTCTATGCTTAATTCCTAACTTCCGCGCGTACGCCGGAGTTATAGGCTAGCGTCTGTGACATAACGTGGATAGAGACTTCCGGCTAGGATTGAGACCGAGGGAACCTAAGAGTAGGAAACTCAAACTCTGATTGTTTAAGGGTACTCGGTAGTCATAGTGAAATATATTCAGAGTCTCGTGATTGACGGGGTAGTGTGAGCCCCTGAATGAAGAGTGTCTATAGGAAGGTATGGTTATCGATAGTAACATAATTGAAAGTTAATTGTATGTGAGGGATAAACGGGGTCTTGTGATAGATGGGGTAGTGTGAGCCCTTTAATGAAGAGCGTTTATAGGGAAGTACAATTAACGGACGATTCAAACAAACGGACCAATAATTAATTAATTAAGAGCTTAATGAGCCGAGGGTAATTTATCGCTTGGGAGAGCCCGCATGGATTATCTTTGAGTGGTAGGCTATTGGTGACTCGGGGTTTTATCAATTCAGTTTGGCTAAGTTATTACAAGAATATAGTCATAGATAATAAATAGTTTTTACATACACAAAGAGTGAGATGATACGAAGTTCAATGCTAATCCAAGTAAAGTGCTTTCAACTCCTCCTTTTCATTGTTTTCATTTATTCTGCAATTTACATTTTCTGCACCAATTATTCTCACAAATCCGTTATTCTCTCTTGATAAATAGAACACGAGTACACGCGAATTGATCGTTCCCTGTGGATACGATATCTTACTTACTATTATACTGCTGGATTTTTGGTTCGCTTGCCAGAATTCCATCAAGTATTTTTGGCGCCGTTGCCGGGGAACGGTTTCCAATTCATGTAGACCTTGGCAGGTCTAGTTATCAAGGATATTTATCTTAGGATTTCTTTTATTTATTATTTTAGGAAGTTTTTATTATTTTTAGGAAATTTACAGTTTTTCTATTATTAAAAAGAAAAAAGTTTTCTTCCACACTTACCTTTTTTCAAAGTTTTCTGTTTATGCTTCTGAGAGGGTAGGTGTCCCCCAATCAATTACAATTCGACCCGGAAATAGAGAGGACATCTAGGAGGAACAGAGGTAGAAACGGGAGAAGGAGAAGAAGGATAATTGTAGAAGAGCCCAAAAACATGGCTGAAGAAATTCCTAGAAGAAAGACGCTAGGGGATTATATCACTCATTAAGGACCATGTCACTTCTCAAGCATTGTGCTACCTCCAACTGCAAGAGCTTTGGAGTTGAAACCTGCTCACCTCAACCTCATTAGTGCACATCAATTTACTGGATTGGATCACGAGAATCCAAACACTCATCTCTATAACTTTTATGAATTAATTGGCACTATGGGTTTCGAGGAAGGTAATTTAGAATATGTTTACTTACGCTTGTTTCCTTTCTCTTTGATAGGTAAAGCTAAGGAATGGCTGCAATCACACCCAAATCAAAGTCTAACCAGGTGGGATGTAGTTGAGGAGAAATTTTTGACAAGATTCTTCCAACCAAGGAAGCAGATTGAAGCCAAAGCAGATATTTCTACATTCAGGCAAGGGATTGATGAGCCACTATGTGAAGCATGGGAAAGATACAAGTCTTTGCTGCGCAATTGTCCTAATCATGGCTATGAAGATATAGCCCAACTCAACATATTCTGCAAGAGACTCCGATCAGATTCAAAGTCATTTATAGATGCTGCAGCAGGAGGAACTATCTTATCCGTAGAAGTTGATCGAGCACCAGAGATCATTAATAATTTTGCACAAAATGATCAACAAGCTCAAAGTGGAAGACAGCTTGCTCAATTTCCAAAGAAAGGGATGCTAGAACTCAATCAAAGTGATGCTTTGTTAGCCGAGAACAAGCTCATTAAACAACAAATAGAAGCACTCACTGAGACGTTGAAGGCACTCCCTCAACAACTGAAAGTTGTCCACTCACACCCTATCCAAACCCAACCATTGATTTGTGATTTTTGTGGAGGTGATCATCTAAATGGTCAATGTGCTAATCAAGGGATGCAATTAGAGCAAGTCAATTTCATGGGAAACCAGGGGAGGCAAGGTAATTTCTCCAATAAAAATAACCAGTACTTACAAGGATGGAGGAACAACCAAACCAATTCTGGTTGGGGTCAGAATGGAGGATCTAGACAAACACCTTATCAGCAACAACCTTCAACCTGTGACAAACTAAATAGTTTGGAAGGAAAGATTGATGATCTCGTACAAGGATTCACTGGATTCAAGAAGAATACAGAGGCATCAATCAAGACTTTAGAGAATCAAGTGGGTCAGCTAGCAACTGAAGATAGTGACAGTGATGGAAGAATCAAGAACTGGCATGGAGGATGGGAGCTTAAAGGAAGAACTGGTATGGAGCCAAACATCATCCTCCACCTGAGGCCACCATAAAAGATTTGAGTAACCAAGCGTCGAGCTAAAAGACGTTAAACAAGCGCTTTCTGGGAGGCAACCCAGCTATTGTAAGTTTTAATTTTCTTTTAATTTTGTTTTTAGATATTACCTGTGTAATTAGGAAATTGTTAAGTGAAAAATTTAATTCAATAGGAATGCATGAAAACAGTTATGAATAAGAAGAAGCAGAAGCAAAAAAATATAACTCTGACTTCTGCACTGTAGCGCAGATAAAGCGCAGAATTTAAATAATTAGAAAAGGTTTATGCCTTATGCGGCGCGCTTCACATTCCAGGAAGCACGCGCTTCAACCTGCGCTATAGCGCAGGTCAAGCGCAGCGCGCGGGTTTCTTTAAAAAGAGTCGTTTGAACGAGGGAAGTTCATTTCAGTTTTCTCTGATTGGCCATTTATTTCATTAATTATGAGTAATTTAATATTATTATTTTGCATAAATAATTTTATTGGTTTTTCACATATGGCACGCACTAAGACAATTAATGCTCCTAGCACATCTAGGAGAGGTACAAGGAAGAGACTAGCCACTCAACCACCTGATGAGTTTGACCCTCACCGCTTCAAGGATATCAAGTCCTTTGAAGCTTATACTGCTATAGAGAGGTGCAACTTCATTCCTGAGCGCCCAGTCATTCTCCATGAGGGTGAGTATGAGGAATTTTCAGCTGAGATCTAGAAGAGGCGATGGGAGTGCCTCAGTCGCCCTGACACCTATTTTGACCCAGATATCAAATTTGATTGCGACGCAATCAACGTGTTTTTAGGCTACCCCATACAGGAGGACAGGGATCTCATCGAGTGCAAGTACAACGAGAGGATGCAAGCTGTGGGGCTACATGGTAACGATCCTCTTGATATACAGACTGCACAGCTACTTTGCCTACCAGGGCATTCCTTCGAGAGGAATGCATACAATGAAGCTGTTAGGATTTACAGGCATCACATGAGGGGCATCACTCGGATGTGGACAGTACTGATACTAGCCAACATCCATCCTACAGGGCATGTTTCTGACATTGTTATGCCCATAGCCCACCTCATCTACACCATCCTCACAGAAGCTGACATTGATAAATCACAGGTTGTCACCCAGAAGATATTCGACTTCGCATCTTCTGCAGGGCGCAGGAGCTCCAACTCCCAGATTATTCTTGGCTTCCCTTCTCTCATCAAAGCACTCTGTAGATCTAGGGGTGTGGATGTAAACCCTAGGGTTTGTAACGCCCCCGAGCCGCTTGCAGGAGTGATGAGGGTCCCCACAAACCAACACGAGTCTTTCCAGTATGCGTTGTCCTCACTTGCACACTTTCCGGGAAACTTCCCAGAAGGTCACCCATCCCAGAATTGCTCCAAGCCAAGAATGCTTAACTATGGAGTTCTTATGTTTTGGGCTTCCGAAAAGAAGATGCGCCTTGTTGGTATAGTACGGTCCCATACCTACACAGTCTCTGGGTCCCTCTCATTCAGGTGTGGGTTCGGTTCATCCATGTGTGCTTAGAAGCCTTCCAAGAGCCGCTCCTTGTTTGTGCCTCTTTGCACCGGCGATCACTCCCCGCCCTCATCAGCCTCCGGCTCTCACATGCCCACCAGCTTCTGGCCTGGTTCGTCCCCGAACCACACCGTACTGGGAGAGGCTCGGCTCTAATACCATTTGTAACGCCCCCGAGCCACTTGCAGGAGTGATGAGGGTCCCCACAAACCAACACGAGTCTTTACAGTATGCGTTGTCCTCACTTGCACACTTTCCGGAAAACTTCCTACAAGGTCACCCATCCCAGAATTGCTCCAAGCCAAGCACGCTTAATTATGGAGTTCTTATGTTATGGGTTTCCGAAAAGAAGATGCACCTTGTTGGTATAGTTTTCCACAACAATTTCCTTTTAGCTATCCTCAACTGTACAGTCCCATACCTGCACAGCCTCTGGATCCCTCTCATTCGGGTGTGGGTTCGGTTCATCCATGTGTGCTTAGAAGCCTGCCAGGAGCCGCTCCTTGTCCGTGCCTCTTTGCACCGGCGATCACTCCCCGCCCTCATCAGCCTCCGGATCTCACAGGGTTCGCATCGCACTCCCCATGAACAGAGCATACATTGCAGCCAACTGTATCCCAACTGAGGAGTTACAGGTTGAGGATGAGCAGCAGCAAGCACCACCACCACCACCACCACTAGCAGCAGCAGCAGAAGTAGCAGACATGGATGCTCCTGTCTGGGCCTAGCGGCTAGCAGCCCAGCACACTCACATGATGGCTCAGTTATCCACTATTCACCGAGCAGCAGTTCATTTCCAGGACCTACATCATCAGGCTCGTGTGGACCCCCCACCCAGGCAAGACCCCTGAACAGTTTCAGGAGTATCTACAATGGCCTGGGGACAGGCTTATTTTTCCAAGGGGGATGGAGCGGCTGGAGCCGGAACTGAGGACGGAGATGCTCATATGGATGACCAGGATGATTGATTTTTTTCCTATTTGGTGCTTTTCCTTCTTTTTCTTTTCATTTTTATTTTATTTTATTTTCATATTTTTCTTTTATTTTCTTATTTTCTTTTAATATGTACTGTATATTTTGTCCCACTTGTAACACCCGCATTTTTACCGTTTTACCGTATTGTGTGTTTTATTGAATTCTGAGTGATTAAAATTATTTTTTATCATCAAAATTTATATTTTTGGGTTTAGGAATGAATTTCCTATTTTTCTATAATTTTTGGGGATTTTTGAATTTTTCTGTGAAAAATGAACTTTTTGCCCCTGCTGTCTGTTGAACCGGGCCCGAATATTCTTGATCCGGGCCAGAAAAATTGCACAAACCCTTCCTTGACTTCTCTTACAAGCCGTGCATGTGGAGAGACATGCATGGAAGCCACTTGTCTTTTCTTTCTTTTTCTCCAAGATAAGTAGCCTTTATGGCATTTAAAACTCCAAAACTCACATTTTCTCTTTCTTTCCCACACACGCAGAGCTTAGTTTTTTCTCTCATTTCTCTCTTTCTCTTCTTCCCTTGACCGTGAGCTTTCTCCGATTTCTCTCCCAAAATTTTTCAATCTCCATTAAACACTTCAAGCCAAGGTTCCATCTTTGAACCAAAGCTTTAAACACCAAGCCTCCAAGCCTTGAAAGCTCGAGTTTGGTGATCAAAGGAGGGATCTTTGGAGCTGTTTTGTGAGCTGTTGCTGCACCTTATTCTTGAGGAAATTCCTTAGGTAAAGGGGGGGAGAACTTGAACTCTAGTAGGATTGGTGACTAGAGTCAAGGATTGCCCTTGATCCTTTGTCTTTAATCTTGTTTTTCTCTTGAAAAATGGGTTGTTGGAACCTATCTCTTGGGAGATAAGGTTCAACTATTTCATTATATCCTTGCATGGTGTTTTTAATTTGTCGTTGATGCTTGAAAAATGCTTGGATGATGTTTTGGGTTACATGCAAACCATGTTTTTGTTTGAAAAAAATTCTCTCTTTTTCTCCCTATATGGTTCGGCTATTTTGAAATAAAAGGGCTGCATGTTTCTAGAATTTTAATTGATGATGGAAATGTGTTTTGATGATGGATCTATGAACATGCATGAGGTTGTTTGGATTTATGAATTTGTTTTGGATGTTTGATTTTTGAAAAATGGTGTTTATGAGCTTAGAAATGAAGTTATGAACTTGAATGTGTGTATGGATGATTTTGGATGAATTAGCATGATATTGGTTGTTGATAATGCTTGTTGATGATGGTGTTGAAATTTGGTAAAGTTTGGATGTTGTTGGAAAAATTGGTGTTTTGGTGAACATTCAAGGTGTTCTTGATGTTCTTGAGGTTGTTCTTGATGAAACTCATCAAGAATTCATTTTGATCTTAAAAGGGTTAAGTGAAGTTGAAAAACATGTTTTTGGGCCTTAATAGTCTAATAGGTTAAAACACTAAATTTACAAAAAAGGATTTTTAATTAAATAATAAATTTTGGAAAATACCAAAAGAATTAAATTCAGATTTCAAGTGTAATCCAAATAAAAGTCATCACAAAACTCAACATTTTGACTTGTCATGTGTAAAAATGGGCTCCTAAGAGTCATTCAACCTTTGGGCCCTTGGTTCAGGCCCAAAATCCTCAAAAAGAGAGTCAAAGACTCATTAAAAGTCAACCAAAAACAATTTATGAAATTGGGCATAGATTAGAGTTGGACTTCAACTCTAATCCACCATTAAAATTAAAGCTTAAAATTTAAATTAGTGGGCTTAGCTAACTTAATTATCTAAGTTAATTAATCTAATTCACTTAAGTTAATTAAGTAAAGAATAATTAATTAAGGCTAAAACTAATTAACCTTATGGAAGACTAATTTTTCAATAATTACTAATAAGGCATTAATTAAGTAATTAAGCCTTAATGATGAGTAAGAATTTATTAATTATGATTAACCTTAATCAAATGAAATTAAAAAGCTTAATCCAACATTAAGGAAGAGATTAGGATTGATTATAGTTTAGTTAATGAAGACTAATTACAATTAAGTGTTAAACCTAATCTTAATTAGACATACCAGAAGAATTAAGATAGGTAACACTATTCATAAAACACAGTCATAAGTCTTAGTAATCTATAGGACTTAAGTGAAAATGATTGTTAATTTAAGGAAAAACATTAGTACAACTACCTTAAAAGTTTATAACCAACATACTCTTTCTGCATAAAACTTGAGAAGCTTAGTGAGAGAGTGCGGTTCCAACCCAAGATGGGGTTTGGCTTCCTTGAAGGAAAGACACTGAATCGGGCCGTACCACTGGTAAATGGTGACGTAGAATGATTCGATGGGCTTTGCCTGTAAGGACTGTGTATGCTGAGAAAACATTGATTGGCTTCCTTGAAGGAAGACATTGAATCAGGTCGTACCACGGGTAAGTGGTGACGTGGAATGATTCGATGGGCTTTGCCTGTAAGGACTGTGTATGCTGAGAAGCAATGTTGTGTGACATGCATCATAAAGCATCGATAATGTTCAAGGTTGAAAACCTTACGGCCATAATATGGCAGTGACACTTTGGTACAGTGTGAAACTGGTTGGGAAGGGTGCACTGGGTTTTGCAAAGAACGCCAGCGGGTCCTCGAATGGGACGCCAGCCCTGAGGATAGTCGAGTTCCAAAAAGGACATCATGAGACGTAGGCTAGCTCCCTACTGTCGAGTCTGAAGGGGTACAAGCTTAGTTATCCTATCGCTCTCATGGTTGCGGGGTCAGTTGAGATTGTCTGGAAGGACGCATAAAAGAATTTGGCCAAAAGAAAATGAATGAGCAATGTTCCTTGTACTGATTGCTAGTACAGACTCTAACTCCTGATACGTTGTACATATATGGTTGGGCAGTTGCTGTGTGCTCTGCGGATGGTGATGTTTCCCCGGGACCTCATGCATTAGTCTATATGCATCATGATAATATAAATTGTATTCATTGTTGATTGAATTGTGTGGATATCCTGTGTGTGTGTGTGTGCTCTAGTTTACTGTATCCTACGTGCTGTGAGTTCATGTGATGTTCTCACCCTTCCTTTCTATTTTTTGTTGTCATATTCTTCTCGTTACGTCGATAGTCGGTATCGGAGACTTCAGCTATGACATCGATGCAAGTGTGACTGCGGTGGATGCCGAGGGGAACATGGAGGGTGACGGACATCCCTCGTAGATGCGAGTTTACTGGGTCGCCTCGCTTCTTCTTCGTCGTCGCGATCATCTCGGATGGCTGACATGGTCGGACCAGACTCCCCTAGGTACTCACCTTCTTCCGAGGCATCTGATTCCCAGCCTATGCGTCCTGATTCACAAGGTCGCTCTCTCACAAGTGAGCTAGATCTGATTGTGATTGACGACACCTCGTCGGAGGAGGATCCAGAGGAGGACCCTGAGGAGGAGCCGGAGGAGGATTCTTCTAGTGACGATCCCTCAGAGGATTTTGGGATGATTACCATTGGAGACGCTAGGAGGAGGAGCAGTAGGGTGCTCACTGCTGAGTCGGGAGATGACGAGTAGGACTAGTATGGTTTGAGTCTAGGTAGTAGCAGCTCTGAGTTAGCGACCTCTTCTTTTGTATTTTGTTTGAGGTCTTGATTATTTTGTCTTACTACTAGAACTCATATTTTGATGTAGATATTGTTGAGTCTCAAAAATATCATAAGGAAGATTATGATGATTTAAGACAGCTCAATCCCTAAGTTTTAATGTTTAAAAAATTTGGTTAAAAGAATTATCATAGATACATATGTTTTTAATGTTTTATCTATGATTTCAGCAAGCCACTTTAATCTTAATAAAGACTGTCTGAAGGTTCAACTTGTCTGAAGTGTTGAAGTTGTCTGAAGGTTCAACCTGTCTGAAGTGTTGAAGTCGTCTGAAGGTTCAACCTGTCTGAAGTGTTGAAGCCGTCTGAAGTCGTATTTTATGACGTGGCACATCTTGCTGAAGTTGTGAGAAGACTTGTCTGAAGTTCTGAAGAGTTAAATCTCTCTGCTGCACGCAACTTTTCAAGGCTTATTTTGTCAAAGACACAGAGACCTTTCCTGGGTTGTTTGAATTTCATACACCATTTGGGAAATCTCTGCAGCGCAGTTTTTGCAGCAACAGCTGTGACAGCTTTTGTCAGCAGCAACCTTAGACATTGTCAGAAAAGTTTCAGAAAGCACAGAATACTCATGAGCATATCTCACAACGGATTAAAAAGCATTAAATGCTATCTCTAAACGGTGAATTTTCAACGGATTGAAGACTGGGTATAAATACCCTTCATCTGAAGATCATTATGAACAAGAAGAGAAGAACAAGAGATTACATTTCAAGAGAAATAAAACGCTGCTAGTTTTACTCTATAAAACATACTCTGATAAAAATTCTTTGTACATCATTTCATATATTCTGAGTATACCTCAGTTATTCGTACATTGTAATAGTTTAAGCTTCAAACTGGTTTAGTTTTAGAGCTTAAACAATCTTTTCTCTGTAAAACTATTTTTGAGCCTAGAGAGGCTTGTTGTCTAAAGAATACTTGCTTGTAAGATCCTGGAGAGGCTTGTTGTCTAAAGAATACTTGTTTGTAAGAGCCTGGAGAGGCTTGACTGAAAAAGAATACTTGGTTATAGAGCCTGAAGAGGCTTGACTGTAAAAGAATACTTGTAATCTGGTTGAGATTAAGAGAAAATCCAAGTGCTCGTTGGCATTGGGACTGGACGTAGCTCACAGTGGTAGTGAGTGAACCAGGATAAATTCTGTGGCTAAGTTTTCTTACCCTTATCTCTTGTCAAATTCGTTTATTCTAATCAAAGGGTGTTGAAAAACTGTTCTGATAATTTATAAAAGCAAGAAACGTTTTAAAAACATATTTTCAGAACCTGTCTTAAGAAACTTCAGACAGCCCCTTTAACCTGTCTAAAATTTCATTATAAAAGCTGTTTGCGAAAAGCTTTCATAAATTATTTAAGAAACACTATTCAACCCCCCTTCTAGTGTTTCCCTGTGTTTCTACAGTTGGTATCAGAGCTTAACTCAGGATTGAGCACCTAACAAGTGTTGAGGCTTAAAGATCCAAATGGAAGCACAACCAAACAGCAGCCACTACATCACAGAAGGAGCCTCTGTGACAAGGCCTCCAGCTTTTAATGGTGTAGACTACCATTACTGGAGAGATCGCATGAAGTTGTTCATTAAAAGCAGCAACATCAGTCTCTGGGATATAGTAGCTGAAGGTGACTATATTCCCATGCGTGGTAATGAACCCATTCCTAGGTCTGAATGGTCCATGGAGCAGAGAGCTCAGGTTCAATTAAATGCTAAGGCAAAACTCTACCTGGTATGTTCATTGAACAAATTAGAGTATGAGAAAGTTCATGGATGCTCCTCTGCCAAGGAAATCTAGGATACATTGGCATCAGCCCATGAGGGAACTGATAATGTCAAACAATCCAAGATAAGCATGCTTGTTCATCAATATGATATGTTCAAGATGCATGAGTCTGAAACTATTGACCAAATGTTTGGTAGGTTTCAGACAATAACAAATGGACTGAGATCTTTGGGAAGATCTTATGAATCTGGAGATAATAATCGAAAGATTCTGAGAAGCCTTCCCAAGGCTTGGAGACCCAAGGTTACTGCCATTCAAGAGGCTAAAGATTTAAACACCTTGAAAATGGAGGAACTATTGGGCTCTCTCAAAGTCCATGAGTTAGAACTTGGAGAGGATGAATCCAAAACTAAATCTTTGGCATTGAACACCAGGACCAGACAGACTAGGCATGGGAATATAAAATCCATGCAAGCTGAGGAAACTTCAGAAGCAGATGAAGACTCTGAAGATAGCTCAGAAGAAGATGATGATCTTTCTCTTCTCAGCAGAAAAATCAAGAGGATGCTGCAGAACAGAGGAAAGTTCAGAAAGAACCAATCCTCTACCTCTAAATAAGGTAAATCAGGTAAGGATTTACACAATGACAAAATTATATGTTTTGAGTGTAAACAACCAGGTCACATGAAGGCAGAATGCCCAAGACTAAAGAAGAATAACTTCAAGAAGAAGAAGTTCTTAAAAAAGAAGAAGGTTCTGATGGCAACATGGGATGATCTTGATGAGTCTACCTCAGAAGAAGAGGAAGACACTTCAGAAGAGGCCAATCTATGTCTTATGGCCAGCCTGCCCTCATCAGACAGCTCAGAATCTGAGGTATTTCCTTTAACCCTTCAAGAGATGTATGATGACCTGAAGGAAAGTTCCAAGGAACTCTTCAAAGAGTATAAGAATCTGTCCAAAGCCCACACAGAAATGTGTAGTAAATATGAGGCTCTTGAGATAGAAAATATTATGCTTAAGGAGAAGATCCTTGTATCTGAAAACAGTAGTTCACAAACTGTGTCTGAAGAAAATCAAAAACTTAAGAAACAGGTTGAGGAACTAACAAGAGACTTAGCCAAATTTGTCAAAGGAACAAAAAATCTTAATATAATGCTTGGAAATCAAAGGCATTCCCTTGACAAAAGTGGTTTAGGCTTTTGTGATCACAACATCTCTGAACCTCCTACTGTCTTAAATTTTACTAAAGGCAAAAGGAAGGTTATTGGGTGTTCTCACTGTGGCAAGCCTGGACACAATGTGGCTCAGTGCAAACACAAGAGAAAAGCAAGGCCCAAAGCTAACAAGAAATGACCCAAAAGAATATGGGTACCTAAAAACTTGATCATTCCTGTTGCAGATGTGTTTAACAGGACAAAGGAAACCCCACAAATGGTACCTGGACAGTGGATACTCGCGACACATGACAGGAGAAAGGTCTTTGTTCCAAAACCTTAGGCCCAGAGCAGGAGGTGTGGTCACCTTTGGTGGAAACTAGCAAGGGAAGATCACAGGAATAGGGACTGTAGGTATGTCTCCTCTCTCCCTCATTAAGAATGTTCTACTGGTAGAGGGACTGCAACACAATTTACTGAGCATAAGTCAATTATGTGACAGTGGATATGTGGTCTCCTTTACTAAAGAAGGATGCATAGTCAAAGACTCTCTTGATCAAATCCTTTTTACTGCTAAAAGACACAGTAATGTGTACAAAATTGATCTAGAGGAGCTAGCAAGTCAAAATGTAAAATTTTTTATCTCTGTTGAAGATGAAAAACAGATTTGGCATCAAAGACTTGGGCATGCCAGCTTGAGATTAATCTCAAAGTTAGCAAAACACAACCTTGTTAAAGGACTGCCTAAGCTTTCTTACAAATCTGACATTTTATGTGAAAGCTGTCTGAAAGGGAAACAAACAAGACACTCTTTTCAGAGTAAGAATGTTGTTTCCACTAGCGCAGGGTGAAGCGCAGCTCTCTGACCTCTGCGCTGCAAGCTGCGCTGAAGCGCAGGGTGAAGCGCAGATCACGTTGATTCTTGCCCTGTTGCTGTTTTTAGAAAGATTTCTCCCCAATTTTCTTTGTCTTTCCTTAGCCTATAAATAGGACCTTCTTGCACCAGATCAAGTATGCACGATTATTGTAATTCAGTTATATTCCAGTGATAATGCATCAGTTCTAATTTTAGAGTAGGAGAGGAGGAGTGCTTCACAAGGATTGAAGATGGTGACAGCATCTTCGGTGGTTTGTATGGCTACCATGTGTAGTTAACTCTCCATTAGGATTGAATGTAATCGATTCCATTCCCAAGTGTATGTTGAACACTATCTATTTATTTATGTTGTTCCCTAACTATAATATTGGTAATCTTGTTCTGTGCTTAATTCCTAACTTCTGCGCTTGCGCCGGAGTTATAGGCTAGTTTGTAATTAACGTTACGACTAAGATTGAGTTTGGGGGAGCCTAGACAGAGGAAGCTCAACCTCTGAGTGAATAAGAATACTCGGTAGCCAGTGAACCGACACATGGGCGTTGCTAGTGATTGATGGGTAGTGTGAGTACTCTAATGAAGGGCGTCTACAGGATAGGCATGGTTATTAAATTACCGATAACAAAGGATTAGTTGATTGACAATCCAGGAAGCGAACCGTGGATGTATTCTAATGAGTGATGGGTAGTGAAATTACTCTAGCGAAGGTGCGTCCAGAGTAGTAGGCCTCGTTTATCAACTAATTCTTTTACAAACGGAATAACAAAAGCATAATAAGTCGAGGGTAAGTTTGTCGCTTGGGAAAACCCGCATGGATTACTTTTGAGTGTGAGTGGCGCCTGGTAACTCGGGGTCTTAGCAATATAGTTTGTCTACAGTGTTATAGTTCAAAGCCTATAAATATTGGGTAGTCTTGACATACATGAGGGGTGTGATGAGATGAAGTTCAATCCTAATCCAAGTAAAGTGTCTCTAACTCTTCCTTTCTAATTCATTAATTATTGAATTTCAGTTTATAATTTCCACAACAATATTCTCAAAAACCGTTGTTTTCCCTTGATAAATAGATCATGAATATACGCGAGTTGACCTTCCCTGTGGATACGATAACTCTTCTTACTATTATACTACTGGATTTTTGATTCGCTTGCCAGAAACCCATCAAGTATTTTTGGCACCGTTGCCGGGGAACGGTTTCCAATTTGTGTAGACCTTGGCGGTCTAATTATCAAGTCATATCTATCTTAGGATTTCATTTATTTATTCTTATTATTTTAGGAAAATTTTATTATTTAGGAAATTTATAGTTTTTCTATTATTATTAAAATTCTCTTCCACACTTACCCTTTTCAAGTTTTCTTGTTTATTCTTTTGAGAGGCCAGGTGTCCCCCAATCAATTACAACTTTGATCCAGAAACAGAAAGGACATCAAGGAAGAACAGAAGTAGAAACAAGAGAAGGAGACGAGGGAGAAGTCGAGAAGAAAACAAAAATATTTTATTATTTTATTTTAATTATTTTCTTTTTAAAAAAATTATTATTATATTTATTATTATAAAAAAATATTATTTTGTTATTTTGTTCTTCTCTTCTGAGCTAACATTTGTTTGAGCTTCTTGATTATTTCTCTTGAGAAGACAGGTAACAGGAAAAGGAGCAGAGCTCAAGTAGACAATTTCAACACTCTCTATTCAACCACCCCAAGTGAAGTAAATGTTGAATGGCTTATGAATGGCAAAATCAACCAAGAAGAACACTTGGAGATTATGTTAGACAGCAAGAACCAGAGTATTTCTCCCACACACTGATTCAAGGTAACTTCTCTAATTACAACAATTATTCTAACAATTTTTCACAGGATTGGGGAAGTTACAAGAATCAGAATTTTGGATGGCACCAAGATGATGTTTCACTCCTCATGCAACCTTTTTTTCAACAGCAGCAAAGTTACTCAAAATATGATGAGTTTTTGGAAGAACTCGATCGATACAATATACAATTTCAGAAGGAGAGAGAAGAAGCAAGAAAAAAATGATGCTTTGATAGCGCAGCTATCAGAACAAAGGGAGTTAAGACTTCAAAAGGAAAGAGAAGAAGCAAGACGAAACACTGACGCTTTGTTAAAGCAGATGGCGGAACAAAGGGAGTTAAGACTTCAGAAGGAAAGAGAAGAAGCAAGAAGAAACACTGACACCTTGCTGGAGCAATTAACAGAAATAGAAGCCAACAAACAGTCAAAACAAATCTCAGCAAGGCATTCAGATAGTGACGATTTTATTGAAGAAAAATGGGATGAATTTATACAATTTCAGTTGTATTGTGAAAGAGAAGGACTATCCGCTGACCTCGTACCAGATGAGAAGACAGTATGATCAATTGTTGGAACAAGCAATCTTCAGCAAACGTTCAACCCAACCTCGTAGAACTTTGTCCCACCATAATTGTTACATTGACAGGGGAGGAAACCAATGATGATCTGGCTGATAAAGATGAGGGATCTGAAGAAACACAAGAAAGTGGAGCAGAAGTAGAAGAAGAAAGAGAGGATGAAACAGAAAAGATGATGCTTGAATAAGAGATTGTCTGTGAAAGGGAGGAAGAGAATACAACATATGGGGGTTTTCATGATGAAAAAGATCAAGAAAATGAAGAAAAGAGTGAATAGGGAGATGGAGAATCAAAGCCCGAGGAAGGAAGGGAAGTAGTACCAAGACCAAAGACCTTGCCTTATCCAACCAGTCCTCTAGAGGAAGATCAAGAAAGGCATGGTACAAGTGATAAACCTTTCAGACCTCACAAAAGAAAGGCCTGCGATCACACTGACCAGGACAAGGAAAAGAGAAGAAAAGTCAAGTTAGAATCAAATTCAGAGCCTAGAGCCAGATTGAAGATCAAGTGGTCAGGTGTGTTCATATCAAAGACCCCCCTGAAGCAAAGAAATTGAGAGCAATCCATTGTAAATCATCAAAGCTTCACAGTACAGGTTGTTCCAAGGCAAGATTATGGGGAGGTATATGGGCCAGAAAAAGGAAGGATGCAGCACACAAGCTCACCAAAATATTTCAGTTTCAGCCACCTTGAGAGAACAGGCGTCGAGCTAGAAGACGTTAAACAAGCGCTTCCTGGGAGGCAACCCAGAGATTTTTAAAGTTTTTAATTAATTTTAGTTTTGTTTTATTTATTTTTGTTAGGATTTTTTATTTAGGAAATTTTCAAAATTGATTGGAATAAGTTTGTGGAAAATAAAATTTTTAAATAATAGGAAGCTACATAAAACGTGACTGAAAATTGCAAAATTACATTCTGTTTTCTGCGCTTCACCTGCGCTGTAGCGCAGGTAAAGCGCAGAAATGCAATTTTAGTCATTGGCTTCTGCGGTGCACATGCGCTATAGCGCAAGGTGAAGCACAGCAGTACAAAATTTTCAAAAATCTCCTATTTTTTCATGTACTGTTTCTCTACTTCCTAAGCTCTTCTTTTCACTCTTTCCACTCACAAACTTCCATCAATTTTGAAACTTTCAGTTATGTTTTCTTTAAATTTTACCAATTGAAATCTTCATTTACTCTATTTTTATAATTTGCACTTTAGGGTAGCAACCTTAGGATTGTGAATATTATTATATATTGCTATCTTGAATGCGATTTTGGCTGTGTGGAACATGAAGAACAATTTGCTTGATTGGAATGCTCTTTGTTTTGTGAGTTATTGAATTTGAAGGTGTTATGCTCTATTTCTTTCAAAAATCTTGAACTTTCACTTTTCATGAATTGATTGAATGCTTGCAAAACAAATGAGTATGATTTGTTTTTAGGAAGTCATTACCAAGTGCACTGAACTTTTGTTGTGAAAATATTAATTCTTTGAATTATGCATGCAAATTGGTTAATGATAGGCTTCCATGTTCTTCATGAATTGCACAGACTGCTGCAAAGTATAAAGATCAGTTGACCTCAAACCAATCAGGAGTACTAGACCCATACCCAAGCATGTTGCTTGAAGAGTTCCGGATATTCTTGTAGTGGTCTGGGAACAGGCCTATTCATCCAGAGGGAGGTGGAGCAGCAGCAGGACAAGAACTTATAGGATACAGAGGATGAAGATTGATACTGGTGTTTTCTTTCTTTTAGTTTTTCTTTTATTTTCTATTATTTTATAGAATTTTATTTTTAGTTAATTAGAATTTTTGTTTTGTATTTCATTTTTTTTAAATTTTTAGAATTTTTAGGACCTTAGGAAATTAGGAATCAAAGCAAATTTTTCAAAATTTTCTGTAATTAAGTAGTTTAACTAACTAGATTAGGAAAAATGATAGGGTTTTGTGATTAATTCCATAATCAGTTAGGATCAGGATGCTTCTCAAGAGAACCTAATAGGATAGTTAATTAAAACCAGTAAGTTCTTTATCAAGAAATTTTAGCAATTAACCGGTGAGCTGAGAGCCCAAACACTGAAATTGAGAGCTTTTCACCGCTACTTGTCAATTGTTATTGCTTGAGTTTCTGAATTTTGTCTTGCTAGTAGAAGATATGGAAGTGACAAAGGCATATTTTGTGATTATGATATTTTGCTCAGTGCCAAATAGTCGACCTTGATTACATTATTCCAATATTTTTTTATTGCCCATTTGAGCCTTAATATTTCCTTTGATGCACCCCAGCCATGATTAATGATCATACCATGTCCTTTCACACTTGGGATAGAGAGCAAGGTGCAACACAACAAGATGGGACAAAAGGTTGGTGAATTGAAGGATCAAAGAAATTCAAGGAGCAGGCACGAGAAATAATAAAAAAAAAAAGAAGAGTACTCCCTCATGAATAAATTCTCTACAAAATTTCCAAAAAAAACTGCACAAAAAGTGTGGAAATTGAATAAGTTGGGGGGAGTACTTCTTCAAACAAAGAGGCCAGCTGAAAAAAGGTGACAATTCAAGAATGACATGGTAGATGGAGAGAAGTCCCAAGCACAATCACAAGATACTCTATATTCAAAGTGTTCATTGCATATCCAGAAAAACCATAATTTCTTGATAGCCCAGCCTCATTACAACCAAAGAAAAGACCTTTTGATCCATGTTAACTACTTGCAAGTTCAGATGTCGGAAATGACTATCAATACTAGTTGTTCAACGGCGGTGAAAAAGATTGAGGGAAACACTTAACCGTGAGAATGAGAGATTTCCTTGGTTTATCACTTATTGCTTTAATTGATATTTTTGAAGTTTGACTGATGTTTGTTTTCTATTCTGATTGAGGATTGGTAACATCTCTTAATCCTGGATTTTTCTTATGTTTGGAAAGTGACTGCTGCTTAATAAGGAGATGATAAAAAGTTCCTTGAATTGTTTTTGGATTACACAGGGAATAGAATTGATGTTTTGATTGCAAAGAGGACTCTTGCTTGAGGTCAAGCAAGAAGTTAAGTTGGGGGGGTATTTTGATAAGTGAAAATTAGAGCACTTTTTAGTTCACTTATCAAGGATAAAATGGTATTTTTGCCCCAAATTAATCTCTTTTTATTAAATATTAGATAAATTGTATTTATTAATCTTAGATTTGAATTTAATGCTATTTTGATATAAATTGTGCTGATTTTTGCAGAATATTGCAAGGATTTGATTTGAAGGAAAGATAGCATTAAATAAGGGAGATATCTGCAAGATTTGAAGTTTAATTGAAGGCAATGAATGAAGATTTGAAAATTATTTGAGAGCAATTAATGAATATATCACTACCAATTAAACAAGGATTATGTAGACAACCTTCCCAATTAAATCCAAGATGCTCAATAAATGCAAGATTTCATCAAGAAAAGGGAAACAAGGAAAGACAAATCAACCAAAACCAGTCTCGATGAGAGATCAAGATAAAAAGAGAAAGTTTGAAGCTGCAGGACGCATTCTGCGCTTCAACCTGCGTTGTAGCGCAGGGTGAAGCGCAACTCTCTGACCTTTGCGCTGCATGCTACGTTGAAGCGCAGATCAAGAGTGCACGATTATTGTAATTCAGTTATATTCCAATGATAATGCACCAGTTATAATTTTAGAGTAGGAGAGGAGGAGCGCTTCACAAGGATTGAAGACGGTGACATCATCTTCGGTGGTTTGTATGGCTACCATGTGTAGTTAACTCTCCATTAGGATTGAATGTAATTGATTCCATTCCCAAGTGTATGTTGAACTCTATCTATTTATTTATGCAGTTCCCTAACTATAATATTGGTAATCTTGTTCTGTGCTTAATTCCTAACTTCCGCGTTTGCGCCAGAGTTATGGGCTAGTTTGTAATTAACGTTACGACTATGATTGAGTTTGGGGGAGCCTAGACATAGGAAACTCAACCTCTGAGTGAATAAGAATACTCGGTAGCCAGTGAACCGACACATAGGCGTTGCTAGTGATTGATGGGTAGTGTGAGTACTCTAATGAAGGGCGTCTACAGGATAGGCATGGTTATTAAATTACCGATAGCAAAGGATTAGTTGATCGTCAATCCAGGAAGTGAACCGTGGATGTATTCTAATGAGTGATGGGTAGTGAAAGTACTCTAGCGAAGGTGTGTCCAGAGTAGTAGGCCTCGTTTATCAACTAATTCTTTTACAAATAGAATAACAAAAGCATAATAAGCCGAGGGTAAGTCTGTCGCTTGGGAGAACCCGCATGGATTACTTTTGAGTGTGAGTGGCGCCTGGTAACTCGGGGTCTTAGCAATATAGTTTGTCTACAGTGTTATAGTTCAAAGCCTATAAATATTGGGTAGTCTTGACATACATGAGGGGTGTGATGAGATGAAGGTGAATCCTAATCCAAGTAAAGTGTCTCTAACTCTTCCTTTCTAATTCATTAATTATTGAATTTAATTTATAATTTCCACAACAATATTCTCAAAAACGTTGTTTTCCCTTGATAAATAGACCACGAATATACGCGAGTTGACCGTTCCCTGTGGATACGATAACTCTTCTTACTATTATACTACTGGATTTTTGGTTCGCTTGCCAGAAACCCATCACTTGTCCATTTGGTATCTTTGCTTACAGAAAAATGCCCTTTGGGCTTTGTAATGCACCAGCTACCTTCCAGAGATGCATGCTATCCATATTTTCAGATCTGGTAGAAAATTGCATAGAAGTTTTTATGGATGATTTTTCTGTCTTTGGAAATTCTTTTGATCATTGCTTGGTAAACTTAGATACTATTTTGAAAAGTTGTAGAGACTAACCTTGTTCTAAATTGGGAAAAATGCCAATTCATGGTGATAGAAGGTGTAGTTCTCGAACACAAAATCTCAGCTAAAGGGATAGAAGTGGATAAAGTAAAGATTGAAGTCATAGAGAAGTTGCCACCCCCAGCAAATGTGAAAGGCATCAGAAGTTTTCTAGGACATGCAGGATTCTATAGGCGTTTCATCAAGGATTTTTCAAAAATAGCCAAGCCTCTCACCAATATGCTAAACAAGGATACACCTTTTAAATTTGATGATGATTGTTTGGTTGCTTTTAACTTGTTGAAACAAAGTTTAACATCTGCTCCTGTTATAGTTGGACCTGACTGGACACTTGGATTTGAATTAATGTGTGATGCAAGTGATTATGTTGTAGGAGCTGTGTTAGGACAAAGAAAATCTAAAATATTCCATGTTATACACTATGCTAGCAAGGTTTTGAATGAAGCCCAAATAAATTATGCCATTACAGAAAAAGAATTGCTAGCCATAGTATATGCATTGGAAAAATTTAGATCTTACCTAATAGGTTCAAACATCATTGTTTATACTGATCATTCTGCTATCAAATATCTTTTGACAAAACCAGATTCTAAACCAAGACTGATATGATGGATTTTACTCTTGCAGGAATTTGATCTGGTCATCAAGGACAAGAAACGAAGCGAGAACATAGTAGCAGACCATCTATCAAGGCTGGTGAACGAAGTAGTCACTAGCATAGAGGCTGAATTACTAGAAGAATTCTCAGATGCAAGATTGATGATGATTCAAGAACGGACCTGGTTTGGTGATACAACCAATTATAAAGCAGCAGGAGTACTACCAGATCAATTGACCTGGCAACAGAGGAGGAAATTCCTAACAGACGCAAAGAAATATTTGTGGGATGACCCTTACCTCTTCAAACTGGGGGCTGATAACTTGCTAAGAAGATGTGTCGCAGGGAAGGAAATCACAAAGATCCTTTGGCATTGTCACAACTCTCCTTATGGGGGACATTTCAACAAAGACAAGACTGCAGCAAAGATACTCCAATCTGGTTTTTATTGACCGTCTATATTTCAAGATGCAATGGAATATGTTCAATAGTGTGATAGCTGCCAAAGAACAGGGGGAATTTCCAAGCGAAATGAGATGCCTGGGAACTATGTGCTTGAAATAAAAGTATTTGACTGTTGGGGGATGGATTTCATGGGACCTTTTCCTTCATCAAATGGAAAAGAGTATATCCTAGTAATTGTTGAGTATGTTTCCAAATGGGTAGAAGCAGCAGCTACGTAAGGGCAGATTCAAAAACTGTGAGTCAATTTCTTAAAGCAAATATATTTCCTAGATTTGGAGCACCAAGGGTTATTATCAGTGATGGAGGATCACACTTCTGTAATGAACAACTACAGCAGGTCTTGGAAGAATACGGGGTTAAACATAAAGTTGCTACACCATACCATTCGCAGACAAATGGACAAGATGAAGTCTCAAACAGAGAACTTAAGAGAATCCTCGAAAAAACAGTTAGTTCTTCTAGAAAGGACTGGGTAACTAAGCTTGATGATGCATTATGGGCTTATAGAACAACTGTCAAGACTGCTACAAGACTATCCCTATTTCAGCTGGTATATGGGAAAGCATGCCACTTGCCAGTTGAACTTGAACACAAGGCATACTGGGCACAAAAATTCTTGAACATGGATACTAAAGTGGCAGGGAAAAAGAGAGTGTTACAATTACATGAATTAGAAGAGATGCGTCTAAATGCATATGAATCATCTAGGATTTATAAGGAAAAGACAAAAGTCTATCATGATAAAAAAAATCCTTAAGAAGAGGTTTTACCCTGGAATATCTGTACTGCTGTTCAACTCCAGATTGAGA
This sequence comes from Sesbania bispinosa, assembly GCA_026901365.1. Taxonomy (NCBI): domain Eukaryota; kingdom Viridiplantae; phylum Streptophyta; class Magnoliopsida; order Fabales; family Fabaceae; genus Sesbania; species Sesbania bispinosa. The sequence continues at coordinate 2,097,876 of QLOH01000054.1, read as the reverse complement.
TTCTTCCCAGGAAAGCTCAAATCCAGATGGAAAGGGCCATTCATAGTTAAGGAAGTCAGAGTTTATGGGGCTGTTGAGATTGAAGATCCTGACACTAAAGTATGTTGGGTTGTCAATGGACAGAGGCTCGAATCCTATTTGGGAGGTGACTTTGACAGATCTGAGTCTGTCATCAACCTGGAAGACCCATAAAATGAATCAGGCGTCGAGCTATCAGATGTTAAACAAGCACTTGCTGGGAGGCAACCCAGTGTAGGTATAGAAAACATAGATTTATTTTTTTTAGAAAAAGAATAGGAAGAAATTCTCTGATTCCTGCGCTTCACTTGCGCTACAGCGCATGGTGAAGCAGCGCATGGTGAAGCGCAGCATTTTTGCTCTCTGACTTTCACGCTTCATCTGCGCTACAGCGCAAGGTGAAGCATGAAATTTACGAATAATTCACCGTAACATGCGCTTTACCTGCGCTACAGCGCAAGGTGAAGCGCAAAAGCTTTGCTCTCTGACTTTCACGCTTCACCTGCGCCACAGCGCAGGGTGAATCGTGGATATTACGAAAAATTCACCGTCATACGCGCTTCACCTGTTCTACAGCGCAAGGTGAAGCGCAGCTATAAGTTTTTATTTAAATACGTGATGAACTGAGGAATCATCATTCTTGACTGATTTCCCCAAGCTCTGAGCGTAGTTTCTCATCCCTTTCTCTTAATATGAGTCTCTGACGTGTGAACTTCATCCAGGTATGAGTTTTCTTATCAATCTTTGCTTAATCTTGACAAAACTTTGAAAAAGAATGTAGGACTCTATAACTCCAATTTGTGTGGCTGAGTCTTGTGTGTTTCTTAGCTCTTCTTGAATATAACAGCTAATACCTTGCTATACATTCTGTTATGCAAATGGTTCGAACTCGAATAACTGCAAGAAAGTGTGCTTCAATGGTGAAAAGAAAGAAGATAGATGCAAATCCTATTTTGGGAGAAGGAAGATTCAAAGATCTTGAGGCATGCATGCACTACAATTATATCATGAATTGCGAGTTCTTGCCAGAGAGACCAGTGCAACTCAAACCAGAGGAATACACAGAGTTTAACTCAGAAATCACCTGAAGAGATTGGAGAACTCTAGTTGAACCATATACATACTTCAACCCAGAGATTGTGAAGCAATTCTACAGCAACGCAGAAATCAGCCTGGATGGCTCAGGGGAAAGAAAGAGCTTTGTGCAGGGATATTGGGTTGCTTTTGATAGAAAGGCAACCAATGAACTTCTTGATTATCCTGCACCAGAGACTATTGATGAAACCTACTGCAAGTACATGCAAAGGATGCAAGAAGTAGGGCCTTATGGGAATAACATTCTTGACACTAAAACAGCTTAGCGGTTATGCTTAACTGGTAAATCTTTTGAGGAAAGCGTATATGGTGAGGCAGAAAGAATACCCAAAGAACACCTCAGTGAGTTTTCAAGAATATGGATGACCTTCATAAATGCTAATATTCGACCTTGTCCTATTTCGTCTGCTGTTGATATGCCTACTGCTCATCTGATTCACTGCATAGAGAATGGAGAACAGGTTGACATTGCGACAGTCATATCTGACTACCTGGATTGTCTAATTCAAGCCTCTCGCAATGAAAGAGGACCTTGTTCCAGAGCAAAGTTAGGATTCCCTGCTTTGATTACATCACTATGTTACTACAGAGGAATCGAGGTTCAACCGAACACTCCCATCGGGCGCCCGATCAATAGAGAATACATAGAATCCCACTGCACTCCAGCTGAAGAAGTCAAGATTATCAGAGAAAACATCACACACCTTCTACCCCCTCCACCTGCAGACAGACTAGGGCAATATCACATGGAGCATTTATCTAGCCAACTCACCACACTTTACAATGGCATGACGCATCTGCAGGAAGTAATGTTTCATAATTCATTAGGACCAGATCCTGGGATGTCTCCTGAGCGCTTTAGAGACACTATGGAATGTCCTGGGGACAGGCCTAACTTTCATAGGGGGAAAAGAGTCAGACGATGAAGATTAAAGCAATTGGTGGTTTCTTTCCTTTTCTTTTCTTAGGACATTAGGATATTCATCATTCATTAAGACATTCTTTTTGCATTTTCTTTTCTTTTCTTTTCTTAGGAAAATAGGAACATTCATCATTCAATAAGCATGAAAGCATGCATTTTCTTTTCAAATATTATAGTTTCAATAACAATCATTCATTTTGGTTTCAATTGCGTTCTTGCTTTTACATTCCAACTTAATCTTTATTGTTTTTGCTCAAAATTTTAGGACTTTAGGAAATTAGAATTTAAGGTAACTTTTTCAAAATTCTCTATAATTAAGTAGTTTAACTAACCAGATTAGGAAAAATGATAGGGTTTTGTGATTAATTCCATAATCAGTTAGAATTAGGATACTGCTCAGGAGAACTTATTAGGATAGTTAATTAAAACCAGTAAGTGCTTTATCAAGGAAATTTTAGCCAATAACCGGTGAGCTGAGAGCCTAAACACTAAATTGAGAGCTTTTCCCCGCTGCTTGTCAACTGTTATTGCTTGAGTTTGTGAATTTTGTCTTGCTAGTGGAAGATATAGAAGTGACAAAGGCATATCTTGTGATTATAATATTTTGCTCAGTGCCAAATAGCCAACCTTGATTAAATGTTTCCATTTATTGATTGCCCATTTGAGCCTTTAATATTTCTTTTGAAAGCACCCTAGCCATACTCAATGATTATATCCTGTCCCTTCACACTTGGGATAGAGAGCAAGGTGCAACACAACAAGATGGGACAAGAGGTTGGTGAATTGAAAGGTTAAAGAGATTCAAAGAGCAGGCACAAGAAATCAAAAATAAGAGTACTCCCTCATAAATAAATTCTCTATGTTATTGTTTATGATAAAAAAATTCTGCACAAAAGTGTGGAAGTTGAATAAGTTGGGGGAGTACTTCTTCAAACAAAGAGGCCAACTGAAAAAGGGTGACAATTCAAGAATAACTTGTTGAATTGAGAGATGTTCCAAAGCACAACCACAAGATGCTCTCTATTCAAAGTGTTAATTGCATATCTAGAAAAACCATGATTTCTTGATAGCCCAGCCTCATTACAACCAAAGAAAAGACCTTTTGATCCATAGTAACTACTTTCAGGTTCAAATGTTGGAAACAACTATCAATTCTAGTTGTTCAAGATTGAGAGAAACACTTACCCGTGGGAATGAGAGATTTCCTTGGTTTATCACTTATTGCTTTAATTGCTATTTTTGAGAAGTTTGACTGATGTTTGTGTCCTATTCTAATTGAGGATTGGTAACATCTCTTAATCCTGATTTTTTCTTATGTTTGGAAAGTGACTGCTGCTTAACAAGGAGATGATGAAGAGTTCCTTGAATTTGTTTATGAATTGTTTGAAATACAAAGGGGATAGAATTGATTTTTTTTATTGCAAAGAGGTCTCTTGCTTGAGGACAAGCAAGAATTTAAGTTGGGGGGTATTTTGATAAGTGAAAATCATATGATAAATTATAGCACTTTTTAGTTCACTTATCAAGGATAAAATGGTATTTTTGCCCCGAATTAATCCCTTTTTATTTAATATTTGATAAATTGTATTTAATTAATCTTGGATTTGAATTTGATGCTATTCTGATATAAATTGTGATGATTTTTGCAGAATATTGCAAAGATTTGATAAAAAGGAAAGATAGCATTAAATAAGGGAGATATCTGCAAGATTTGAAGTTTAATTGAAGGCAATTAAGGAAGATTGGAAGATTAATTGAGAGCAATTAATGAAGATATCACTGCCAATTAAACAAGGATTTTGTAGACATCCTTCCGAATTTAATCCAGGTTTCTCAATAAATGCAAGATCCCATCAAGAAAAGGGAAACAAGGAAAGACAAATCAACCAAAACCAGTCTCGGGGAGAGATCAAGTTAAAAGAGAAAGATTGAAGCTATGCAGAACGTGTTGCGCACTTCAACCTGCGTTGTAGCGCAGGATGAAGCGTAGAACACGTGGTTCTTGCCCTGTTGCCGTTTTTAGATAGATTTCTCCCCAATTTTTTTTGTCTTTCCTTAGCCTATAAATAGGACCCTCTTGCACCAGATTAGGTGTGCACGATTATTGTAATTCAATTATATTTTAGTGATAATGCACCAGTTCTAATTTTAGAATAGGAGAGGTGGAGTGCTGCACGAGGATTGAAGATGGTGACAGCATCTTCGGTGGTTTGTATAGCTTGTTGAGTCTCAAAAATATCATAAGGTTGTTTATGATGTTTTAAGACAACTAGATTCCCAAAGTTTTAACGGTTGACAAATTTGACTTAAATTACTTATCATAAATACACACATGCTTTAATGTTTTATCTATGATTTCAGCAAGAGTCACTATGAGCCTACATAAAAAGACTAAGTGTTGAATCTGTCTGAAAAAGCAGAACTCGTCTGAAGAGTTGAAGCTGTCTGAAGTAGTTCAACCCGTTTGAAGTATCAGTGCTGTCTGAAGTCTCACTTATGACGTGGCACCCTCTGCTAAAGTTTGTGAAGACTTTTCTGAACCTCTGCTGCACGTACCTTTTCAAACACGTTTATAGCAAGGAACACAGAGACCTTTCCTGGTGATTTTGAATTTCATACACCACTGAGGAAATCTCTGCAACGCAGCCTCTGCAGCAACATTTGTAGCAGCCTTATGGCAAGAGAAACCTTGTACCGTGTCAGAAACATCAGAGCTCTCAGAAGCATGTCTCACAACTGATTAAATAGCATTTAATGCTATCTCTAAACGGTGGTATTTCAACGGATTAAAGTTTGGGTATAAATACCCCTCCATGAAAACCAGTATACAACAACGAAAAAAAAGAGAGAGAAACGAAAAAGAAAAATTAAGTATACAAGAAAGCCCAGTGAAACATCACGCTGCAAGTTTTTACTCTGTAACAACTCTCTGATAAAAAATTCGCTGTACACAGTTGTATATCCTGAGCAACCCTCAGATTTTATTGTACATTGTATTGGTTTGAGCTTCAAACTTGTATAGTTTAAAAGCTTAAACCCCTTTCTTTGTAAACCTTGTTTAGAGCCTGGAGAGGCTTGGTTGATAAAAGAATACTTGGTTATAGAGCCTGGAGAGGCTTGGTTGATAAAAGAATACTTGGTTATAGAGCCTGGAGAGGCTTGGTTGATAAAAGAATACTTGGTTATAGAGCCTGGAGAGGCTTGGTTGATAAAAGAATACTTGGTTATAGAGCCTGGAGAGGCTTGGTTGATAAAAGAATACTTGGGTGTAGAGCCTGAAGAGGCTTGACTGTAAAAGAATACTTGTAATCTTGAAAGATTAAAAGAAAATCCAAGTGCTAGTTGGCATTGGGACTGGACGTAGCTCACAGTGGTAGTGAGTGAACCAGGATAAATTCCTTGGCTAAGTTTTCTTACCCTTATCTCTTGTCAATTCTTTTTATACTAATCAAGGGGTTAGAGTAATTAATCTGATATGTTATAAAGGCACAAAACATTGTTTTAAATCAGTATTTTTAGACCGTCTGAAAACTTCAGACAGTCCTTTAAGAGCCTGTCTGAAATCGTGTTTTTAACACCTGTTTGAGAAAAGCTTTCTAAAATATTCAGAAACACTATTCAACCCCCCTTCTAGTGTTTCCTTGTGTTCCTACAGTTGGTATCAGAGCAAGGTCATGGGTTCGAATCCCCCGGCTGACACTGGGGGGGAGATTGTTGGCTTTAATTGTCAGCGTCACCCTTAGGATTCGATGGGCTTAACATCCCAACCCATGGCGCCTCTAACGGGCGCAGCCCCTTAAGCTAAATGCGGCTCTATCCTTAAGGAAATAAAGTTTCGCCCTTGCTATCAGCTATAGCTTTTGGCCTGATGGTAAGCGCTTGATCCATAAAGGAGGCATGAGTTATTGTTGACTTTAATTGTCAGCGTCACCCTTAGGATTCGATGGGCTTAACATCCCAACCCATGGCGCCTCTAACGGGCGCAGCCCCTTAAGCTAAATGCGGCTCTATCCCTTAAGGAAATAAAGTTGCGCCCTTGCTATCAGTTATAGCTTTTGGCCTGATGGTAAGCGCTTGATCCATAAAGTGGTATCAGAGCTCTACTCAGGGTTGAAGCACCTAACAAGTGTCTGAGGACTGAAAGATCCAAATGGAAGCTTCTAACAGCAACAGGCAATACATCACAGAAGGAGCCTTTATCACAAGACCCCCAACATTCAATGGAGTGGATTACCACTACTGCAGAGATCGTATGAAGTTGTTCATTGAGAGCAACAACATTGATGTTTGGGAGGTGGTCACTGATGGAGATTATGTGCCTATGCAAAATGGTTTGCCTATACCTAAGACTGAATGGACCCTGGAGCAGAAGACTAGAGTCCAGATGAACGCTAAAGCCAAACTCTATATGTTCCTTGAATAAATCAGAATATGAGAAGGTCCATGGATGTACTTCTGCCAAGGAGATTTGGGATACTCTTACAGCAGCCCATGAAGGGACTGAAACTGTCAAGCAATCCAAAATCAGCATGCTTATACATCAGTATGAGATGTTTAAGATGGAAGAAACTGAAACTATTGACCAAATGTTTGGGAGGTTTCAGACCATAACCAATGGACTCAGGTCCTTAGGAAGAACCTATGAATCTGGAGACAACAACAGAAAGATTCTAAGAAGTCTACCTAAGTCCTGGAGACCCAAAGTCACTGCCATTCAAGAGGCAAGAGATTTGAACTCTCTTAGAATGGAAGAACTGTTGGGATCTCTCAAAGTCCATGAACTTGAGCTTGGAGAAGATGACAACAAGAAGAAGTCTCTGGCTCTAAACTCCAAGGTCAAACAGTCTAGGCATGGCAGCATGAAGGCTATGCAAGCTGAGGACACTTCAGAAGCAGATGAAGATTCTGAAGACAGCTCAGAAGATGAAAATGATCTTGCTCTTTTAAGCAGAAAGATCAAGAGAATGTTGCAGAATAGAGGAAAGTTCAGAAAGAACCAACCGTCATCATCCAAATCAGGTAAGACAGGTAAAAAGTCTAACCCTGATAAAATTTCTTGCTTTGAATGTAAGCAACCAGGACACATGAAGGCTGATTGTCCAAGACTGAAGAAAAACAACTTCAAGAAGAAGTTTTTCAAAAAGAAGAAAAGTCTCATGGCAACATGGGAAGACCTTGATGAATCAACCTCAGAAGAAGAAGAAGACACTTCAGAAGAGGCAAATCTGTGTCTCATGGCTAGTCTACCATCCTCAGACAGCTCTGAAGCTGAGGTATTTCCTCTTACTCTACAAGAAATGTATGATGATCTGGTGGAAAGTTCTCAAAAACTTTTCCAAGAGTATAAGAATCTATCCAAAGCCCACACATAAATGTGTAATAAATATGAGGCACTTGAGATAGAACATATTATGCTCAAAGAAAAAGTTCTTGAGACTCAAAACTGAAGTTCACAAGCTGTGTCTGAAGAAAACGAGAAACTTCAGAAGCAGGTTGTGGAACTGACAAAAGATCTGGCCAAATTTGTCAAAGGAACTAAAAATCTGAATGTAATGCTTGGAAATCAAAGGCATTCCCTTGACAAAAATGGACTAGGCTTTTGTGATCATAACTTGTCTGAACCTCCTACTGTCTTAAATTTTTCTAAAAAGAAGGTTACTGGGTGTTCTCACTGTGGTAAGCCTGGACACAATGAAGCTCAGTGCAAACACAGGAAAAAGACAAGGCCCAAAGCTAACAAGAAATGACCCAAAAGAATATGGGTACCTAAAAACTTAATTATTCCTGTTGCATATGTGTTTAATAGGACAAAGGAGACCCCACAAATGGTACCTGGACAGTGGGTGCTCGCGACACATGACAGGAGAAAGGTTTTTGTTCCAAAACCTTAGACCTAGAGCTGGTGGAATGGTCACCTTTGGTGGAAATCAGCAAGGGAAGATCATTGGAATAGGGACTGTAGGTATATCTCCTTCATCCCTTATTAAAAATGTACTTCTAGTGGAGGGACTACAACATAACTTACTGAGCATAAGTCAATTATGTGACAGTGGTTATGTGGTATCCTTTACTAAGGAAGGATGCATAGTCAAAGACTCCTCTAAGCAAATCCTCTTTACTGCTAAGAGACACAGCAATGTGTACAAAATTGATCTAGAGGATCTAGCAAGTCAAAATGTAAAGTGTTTCATTTCTGTTGAAGATGAAAAACAGATTTGGCATCAAAGACTTGGGCATGCCAGCTTGAGATTAATCTCAAGATTAGCAAAACACAATCTTGTTAAAGGATTGCCCAAGCTTTCATACAAATCTGACATTTTATGTGAAAGCTGTCTGAAAGGGAAACAAACAAGACACTCTTTTAAGAGTAAAGATGTTGTTTCAACTAGCAGACCACTAGAACTTTTACACATTGACTTGTTTGGTCCTATTAGAACAGAAAGTCTTAGTGGTAAGAAATATGGCTTGGTCATTGTTGATGACTATTCTAGATTTACTTGGGTGTTATTCCTAAGAAGCAAGGATGAGACTTTTAGGAATTTCACAGTATTCTGCAAGAAGGTACAGAATGAGAAAGGATTCTGTATTTCTGTTATCAGAAGTGATCATGGTGGAGAGTTTGAGAATGCAAACTTTCAAATGTTCTGTGATGAGAATGGGATCTCACACAATTTCTCTGTGGCTAGAACACCTCAACAGAATGGGGTTGTTGAGAGAAAGAACAGAAGTTTGCAAGAGATGGCAAGGACCATGCTCAACTCATGCAGCTTACCAAGAACCTTCTGGGCAGAAGCTGTTAGCACAACATGTTACCTTCAAAACAAAATATTGATAAGACCAATTCTGAAAAAGACTGCCTATGAACTGTGGAAAGGAAGAAAACCCAACATATCATATTTCCACACCTTTGGATGTGAATGTTTTATACTCAACACCAAGGATGATCTTGGAAAATTTGATGCAAAGTCTGATAAAGGATTTTTCATTGGATATTCTGAAACATCAAAAGCCTATAGAGTGTATAACTCTAGAACTTTAACTGTTGAAGAAACTATTCATGTTAAATTCAATGATAACAAAGAGACTGATAGGGAACTATCAGATCTAGAGGATGACTTTGCAGGAATGGAGCTGAATGACCACAGAAGCTCGAAGGATGAGCAGCTGTCTGAAGTACCTACTGTTACTAAACCTCTTCAGACAAATGTTGAGTCTCAAACAGAACAAACAGATGTGATACCTCCTCAGAAACCTGATTGGAAATACAAATCACATCATCCTAAAGAGCAAATCATTGGCAGCACTTTAGAAGGAGTTAAGACAAGATCAAAATTCAAGATTCTGAATTATCTTGCTCTCCTATCTGAAATAGAGCCAAAGAACATTGATGAAGCTCTGCATAATGAAGGGTGGATCCTAGCCATGCAAGAAGAGCTGAATCAGTTTGCTAGGAGTGATGTCTGGACCCTTGTTCCTAAACCCCATGGGAAAACTATTATTGGAACCAAATGGGTGTTCAGAAACAAGCTGTCTGAAGAAGGCAAGGTAGTCAGAAACAAGGCAAGATTAGTTGCTCAAGGATACAACCAGCAAGAAGGTGTTGATTTCACTGAAACCTTTGCCCCAGTGGCCAGGTTAGAAGCAATTAGAATTCTTTTATCTTATGCTGTAAATAATGGCATCAAGCTATATCAAATGGATGTTAAAAGTGCCTTCCTCAATGGTCTCATTGAAGAAGAAGTCTTTGTTAGACAACCCCCTGGTTTTGAAGATATGGCTTTTCCTGAACATGTTTTCAAACTCAAAAAGGCTCTCTATGGTCTGAAACAAGCCCCAAGAGCTTGGTATGACAGATTGAGCAGTTTTCTAATCTCAAATGGTTTTGAAAGAGGAAAAGTGGACACAACTCTTTTTAGAAAACATTCTAACAAAGATCTTATACTTGTTCATATATATGTTGATGACATTATCTTTGGTTCAACTAACTCTTCATTATGCAAGGAGTTTTCAGAGTTAATGCAATCAGAATTTGAAATGAGTTTAATGGGTGAACTAAAATTTTTCTTAGGACTTCAGATTAAGCAAGATTCTGACTGTATATGGATCCATCAAGAAAAATATACAAAGGAAATGCTCAAGAAGTTTAACTTACATGATTGCAAACCCATGTCAACTCCAATGCATCCCTCTGCATCTTTAAATAAAGATGAGAAGGAAGAACCAGTGAATCAAACTTTGTATAGAGGAATGATTGGATCATTACTATATCTAACAGCAAGCAGACCTGACATAATGTTCAGTGTATGTCTGTGTGCTAGATTTCAATCTGATCCAAGGAGCACTCACTACAAAGCTGTAAAAAGAATTTTCACATATCTTAAAGGTACTACTAATCTTGGTCTGTGCTATAAGAAAAGTAAGGATTGCAAGTTAATAGGTTACTGTGATGCTGATTTTGCTGGAGACAGAATTGAAAGAAAAAGCACTAGTGGTGGATGTCATTTCTTTGGAGAAAATATGATTAGCTGGTCAAGCAAAAGGCAAAGCACAATTGCCTTATCAACAGCTGAAGCAGAATACATCTCAGCAGCCAATTGTTGCTCACAACTGTTATGGGTGAAGTATCAGTTAGAAGATTTTAACATTACTATATTTGCTATACCTGTTTTGTGTGATAATACAAGTGCTATTAATTTGTCTAAAATCCCATTCAACATTCGAGGGCTAAACATATAGAAATAAAACATCATTTCATTAGAGACTATGTTCAGAAAGGTATTTTTGATATTCAGTTTATTGATACAGAGCATCAATGGGCTGAAATATTCACAAAACCTCTGACTGAAGATAGATTTAAGTTCATTAGAAATAATCTGAACATACATGCATTTTGAATGTGTGTGATCTGATCTGTCAAAAATGATGTATCTGAAATTTCAGCCTGTCTGAAACAAGTAACTTGTCTGAAATTTTGGGTTGTCTGAAATTCATATGGGTTTCTGAAATCTGTCACTTGTCTGAAGTAAACAAATGACGTGGCTTTATGAGACGGTTTAATTCCATTTATTTTGTCTCTTCCACTTCGCACGTTTTTCTATGTCTGCGCACCCAGTACATGCCATCATTGCTTTATGGATCTATAAATACGGAAGCAAGTGGGTCACAGAATTTCACCGTTCACTATTCAGTAGTCATCTCTTGAGATCCTTCTTCTACAAGCAATTCTTTTTCTCTCTCAAGTTCTTCAGAAAACTCTCCAATGGCCCCTAAGAAATCTGTTGGAAGCAACATCGTGAAGACTAAGGGTGTAGTTCTGGAGGATCTTCAATCTCTGGGAATGGACTTGTTTGCTGAGTTCGATGCAGCTGGGTGGACTCCGTATTTCAATCACAACTTGACACAGTGGCATGAGCAAAGTGTGCTGGATTTCTGGGCTACTGCCAGAGGAATACCCAATCCTCAGGGTATCTACACTAGCATCAAGGCCACAGTACGTGGTGTTCCTGTCTTCGTTGATGAAGATATCCTTGCTCACATCTGTGAGGTCAGAACTAAAGGAGCTGTATTCACTCCTGGCTGGGAAGCAAGAAATGGAGGACAGAAGCAGTTCATAGAGTTTCTGTATGGCACCTCTGAACCAGTAAGCTTGGATGCAAAGCATATGTCAGACAAGGCTAGGGTTTTGCATGCCATCTTAGGGTGCTCTATAATCCCTAAGAATGGAAGCAGAAACCATGTTTCTGAGTTGGAAAGATTTTGTCTAATTCACCTACTGCAGAAGAAGAAGGTGAACCTCCCCAACATCATAATGTACCACATGCAGAAGCGTCTCAGAGACTCTGCTGGGAGCTTCCCTCACAATACCATCATCACCAAAATCTTGCTGCATTTCAAAGTTCCCATTGAGAGGCTTTTTGATCGCCTTTCACAACCTGTGTTTGGTGAATCAAACCTCAAGAGCATGGGAGTGAAGCTGACTCCAAGACCTCCCTCTCCGTCCATGAAGGAGAGCCTTCTTCTTGAGAAAGCTGCAAGAAGGAAGACAACAATGGAGGTTCTTGAGAATGAACTCAGAGGAGACATAAGGAGGCATGAGTTCAAGCCATCAAAACCCTCTCCTCAAGCAAAATTGAAGAAGCTACCTGTAAGGAGTGCTGCTAAGGTAGCATCTGCATCTGTGCAGAGTCAGGTGTCTGAACCTGTTCAGAAGGCATTCAAAGGAGCTAAAATCTATTCAAAGAAAAACTCACCTCTGTCTGAAGTGATGAGTCCATCAGAGTGGGAATCTTTACCAGAATTCATCACAAATCAAGGAGGAGGCCTGGATCATCTACTTCAAGATTGGATGTGGTCCTCTTACTGGAAGATCAGAGAAGATGTTGGATCTTCTTCTGGATCAACTGGTCCTGATGCTGATTCTGGTGTTGGACTTGGAAAGTCAACCACTGTCAAATATCACTATATGAGAGATCACTTTCCCCCACCTGCTGACTCTTTCAATGAAGATTGGGTTCTGCTGAATCCTATTGGCACCTTCTTTTGCCCTGTGTTCAGCCCATCTGACTACAGATTGCAGCCAGGATTTGGAGTGCTTAGATTTGTTTGCCCCTACATCCAGCTCATCTTCTATGAATCTGAGCAAGACTTGGCTGAGGAAAATCTGAAGCTGAAGTCCAAAGTGCAGAAACTTGAAAAGAAGTGTGCTGATCAAGAGCAGAAGACTAAGCATCTGATTGCTCAACAAGAACAGATTCTTCAAGAACAGCAGCTTATCAGATCTGGTCAGCAAGACTTGAAAACCTCAGTGGAAGACGCAATAAACAAGGCCAAGGACGACTTGATTTCCTTTCTGACTGAGGCCTTGCTGAAGAAGAAAGATTAAACTGTTAATTTTAGCCATTGTCTTTTGCTTATTTTCATGTTTATGACAAGTGTCTGATTGTTTGTTTCTTTATCTGAACATTCCCCTAAATACAATCAGTGGCTTATCTCATATTTTTGTGAGTTCATTGTTAATACTATGATATATGTTTTATCTGAATTTATTGCTCTGTTATTGTTTTGCTCTGATATTCCCTTTTGATTGATGACAAAAGGGGGAGTATTAAAATCTAACAAAATCTGAATCTGAAGTGATTACAGGACTCAGGGGGAGTACAAATGTTTTTCTGAGAAATCTAAACAAATGAGTGAAATATACCTTAAACAGATCCTGTTAAAGGATACTTCTATCTCAGGGGGAGCCTTCTTATTCTTAAAAACTGATTACAGATTTGTATATTTTAACCAAATTTGTCATCATTAAAAAGGGGGAGAATGTTGAGTCTCAAAAATATCATAAGGTTGTTTATGATGTTTTAAGACAACTAGATTCCCAAAGTTTTAACGGTTGACAAATTTGACTTAAATTACTTATCATAAATACACACATGCTTTAATGTTTTATCTATGATTTCAGCAAGAGTCACTATGAGCCTACATAAAAAGACTAAGTGTTGAATCTGTCTGAAGAAGCAGAACTCGTCTGAAGAGTTGAAGCTGTCTGAAGTAGTTCAACCCGTCTGAAGTATCAGTGCTGTCTGAAGTCTCACTTATGACGTGGCACCCTCTGCTGAAGTTTGTGAAGACTTTTCTGAACCTCTGCTGCACGTACCTTTTCAAACACGTTTATAGTAAGGAACACAGAGACCTTTCCTGGTGATTTTGAATTTCATACACCACTGAGGAAATCTCTGCAACGCAGCCTCTGCAGCAACATTTGTAGCAGCCTTATGGCAAGAGAAACCTTGTACCGTTTCAGAAACATCAGAGCTCTCAGAAGCATGGCTCACAACGGATTAAATAGCATTTAATGCTATCTCTAAACGGTGGTATTTCAACGGATTAAAGTTTGGGTATAAATACCCCTCCATGAAAACCAGTATACAACAACGAAAAAAAAAAGAGAGAGAAGCGAAAAAGAAAAATTAAGTATACAAGAAAGCCCAGTGAAACATCACGCTGCAAGTTTTTACTCTGTAACAACTCTCTGATAAAAAATTCGTTGTACACAGTTGTATATCCTGAGCAACCCTCAGATTTTATTGTACATTGTATTGGTTTGAGCTTCAAACTTGTATAGTTTAAAAGCTTAAACCCATTTCTTTGTAAACCTTGTTTAGAGCCTGGAGAGGCTTGGTTGATAAAAGAATACTTGGTTATAGAGCCTGGAGAGGCTTGGTTGATAAAAGAATACTTGGTTATAGAGCCTGGAGAGGCTTGGTTGATAAGAGATTACTTGGGTGTAGAGCCTGAAGAGGCTTGACTATAAAAGAATACTTGTAATCTTGAAAGATTAAAAGAAAATCCAAGTGCTAGTTGGAATTGGGACTGGACGTAGCTCACAGTGGTAGTGAGTGAACCAGGATAAATTCCTTGGCTAAGTTTTCTTACCCTTATCTCTTGTCAATTCTTTTTATACTAATCAAGGGGTTAGAGTAATTAATCTGATATGTTATAAAGGCACAAAACATTGTTTTAAATCAGTATTTTTAGACTGTCTGAAAACTTCAGACAATCCTTTAAGAGCCTGTCTGAAATCGTGTTTTTAACACCTGTTTGAGAAAAGCTTTTTAAAATATTCAGAAACACTATTCAACCCCCCTTCTAGTGTTTCCCTGTGTTCCTACATAGCTACCATGAGTAGTTAACTCTCCAGTAGGATTGAATGTAGTTGATTCTATCCCCCAAGTGTATGTAAACTCTATCTTATTATTTATGAGCTCCCTATCTATAATATTGGTAATCTTATTCTGTGCTTAATTCCTAACTTTTGCGCTTGCGCCGGAGTTATAGGCTAGTTTCGACTAGGATTGAGGATGGGGGAGCGGATACTGAAAAAACTTATTCTATGAGTGAATAAGAGTACTCGGTAATCAGATTCCGACACAAGAGTGTTACTAATGAGTGATGGGTAGTGTGAGTATCATAATGAAGGGCGTTCACAGGATTAGGCCTGTTTATCGATAGCAAAGGTTAGTTAATAGTAATTCCAGATTCCGACACATGGCTGTATCTAGGGATTGATGGGTAGTGTGAGTATCCTAATGAAGATGCGTCTACAGAATTAGGCCTGGTTTATTAATGAGTTCTTTTACAAACGGAATAATAAAAGCAAAATAAGTCGAGGGTAAGTTTGTCGCTTGGGAGAGCCCGCACGGATTACCTTTGAGTGGTGAGGTTGCTGGTAACTCGGGGTCTTAGAAATTTAGTTTGTCTACAGTATTATAGAGTAAACCTAAAATAATAAATAGTTTTTACATGCACAAAGGGTGTGATGATGCGAAGTTCAATCCTAATCCAAGTAAAGTGTCTCTAACTCTTCCTTTCTATTTCTATTGATTATTAATTTATTATTTCCGCACAACAATATTCTCAGAAAACCCATTGTTTTCTCTTGACAATTAGATCACGATTATACGCGAATTGACCGTTCCCTGTGGATACGATAACTCTTCTTACTATTATACTACTGGATTTTTGGTTCGCTTGCCAGAAACCCATCAAAGAACAATACTACATAAGTCGTGATACGAACCGGAAGCGTAAAGATTGGAACGTCTTGAAGATCAATTAACGGTAAATAACGGTAAATAACTGTAAGGAGCTTGACACAATCCAAGACCTGCTGGAAGCACCAAAGTTATCAAAGATAGGAACTTGACACAATCTGTGACATGCCGGAAGCACCAAAGTTGTCAAATATAGGAACTTGGCACAATCTGTGACCTACCAGAAGCACCAAGGTTATCAAGATATAAGCAACTAGACCCTAACCAAGACCTGCTGGTAGAACCTAAGTTATCAAGTAATTATTTAATCCAAGAACAAAGGATAAGCTCTCACAATGAGAAAACTCAAATTTTATTGATAAATTAACTGTCTACAAACTGATTCTCAATGCTAATGTATAGCAAAGGAATTTCCTAAAATAAACTATATAAAAGATACATTCCTAAATTAAATAGATTAAATTCTAGATAAAATAAAATATAATCCTAAAAGATTTAATCCTAAATAAGATAAAATATAATCCTAAAAGATATAAATATAATCCTAAGAGATCATGATATTGATTCCTAATAGATATCATCCTAAATAAATCAGTTATGATCTTATTAGATACACTTTCCCGAAATAGGCTCTCCTATGATTCGGATAACATACATAACTGATTGTCTGATCGGATAACACTCTTGTACTTCAACCCGAGTTAAGTTAAACCACTTCTTTGGTTCTTCTTCTGCTCGATGGTCTACTTTCCTTTGGACTTCAGTGATCAAGAGTTGCAAAGCTCTCTTTAACCGCTCAGATCTGGCCCCAGTCATTAGATCTTCAATCCTTTGCAATGCATCTGAGGCATCCCGGTTGAGGTCGGATGGGATCGTGTCATTCCCCCTTTCTTTGAAAGGATTCGTCCTCGAATCTGATTCATCACCTACATCAAATAAGGATAAGTCAGTTACATTGAATGTTGCACTAACATTACCATATTTACTTGGAAGATCTATCTTGTAGGCATTGTCATTGATCCTCTCTAGAACTTGGAATGGACCATCTCCTCTTGGTTGAAACTTGTTCTTCCTTTGAGCTGGAAACCTTTCTTTCCTCATGTGAATCCAAACTCAGTCGCCTGGTTCAAATATTACCTTACTCCGCCCTTTATTGGCTTGTTTTGCATACTGCTCATTTTTCCTTTCAATATTAGCTCGGACCTTTGCATGTAACTCCCTGACATAACCTGCCTTCCTTTTACCATCTAATCTGGAAAATTCAGAAATAGGTAATGGCATAATATCCAAAGGAGTTAGTGGATTAAAACCATATACAATCTCAAATGGTGAAAAAGAAGTAGTATAATGTATCGTCCGGTTATATGCAAACTCAACATGTGGCAAACATTTTTCCCATTGCTTTAGATTCTTGCCAATGATAGAACGTAATAAGGTTGAAAGCGTTCTATTTACTACTTCAGTTTGTCCATCCATTTGAGGATGTGCAATAGTAGAAAATAAAAGCTTTGTTCCCAATTTATTCCATAAAGTCCTCCAAAAATAACTTAGGAATCTAACGTCCCTATCACTCACAATTATCCTTGGTAAACCATGCAGTCGGACAACTTCCTTAAAGAATAGGTCAGCAATTTGTATTGCATCGTTTGTCTTTGAACACGCAATAAAGTGTGTCATCTTACTAAACCGATCAACAACAATAGAAATACTATCCTTACCACTTTGAGTTTTTGGCAAACCGATCACAAAGTCCATGGAAATATCTGTCCAAGGCTACTCATGAACAGTCAAAGGTGTATAAACCCATGTGGATTTAATTTTGACTTAGCTTGCTTGCATGTTGTGCATCTTTCACACTCAGCTCGGACGTCTTTCTTCATTCTCAGCCAGGATGTCTAGTGTCTTCTACACTCCAAAGTGTCCCATCAAACCGCCTCCATGGGTCTCCTTAATCAACAATTCTCTTAAAGAACTGACTAGTACACACAGTTGGTTCCTCTTGAACAAAAATCCTTCATACCTATAAAATTTCTCACATCATTGGTTAGAACAAGAATCCCAAATTTGTTTAAAATCAGGATCACTTTCATACAGACCTTTAATTTTTTCAAAACCTAACAATTTTGCTTGTAAAGAAGTAAGTAAAACATACCTCCTTGACAAAGCATCAACAACTATATTGTCCTTACCATTTTTATACCTTATTACATATGGAAACATCTCAATAAATTCCAATCACTTTGCATGTCTTTTTTGAAGCTTCCCTTGAGATTTTAAAAACTTTAGACTTTGATGGTCAGAATGTATAACAAACTCTCTTGGCCACAAATAATGTTGCCAAGTTTGTAATGCCTTTACCAAGGCATACAATTCCTTGTCATATGTTGGATAATTCAATGCTGCCCCATTAAGCTTTTCACTAAAGTATGCAATCGGTTGAGATTCCTGCATTAAAACAGCCCCTATTCCAACACCAGAAGCATCACATTCAATCTCAAAAGTGTAGAAACACAGGGAAACACTAGAAAGGGGGTTGAATAGTGTTTCTTAAATAACTTATGAAAGCTTTTCACAAACAGCTTTTATAATGAAATTTCAGACAGGTTAAAGGGGTCGTCTGAAGTTTCTTAAGACAGGTTCTGAAAAAAAAATGTTTTTAAAACGTTTCTTGCTTTTATAAATTATCAGAACAGTTTTTCAACACCCTTTGATTAGAAAAAAACGAATTGACAAGAGATAAGGGTAAGAAAACTTAGCCACAGAATTTATCCTGGTTCACTCACTACCACTGTGAGCTACGTCCAGTCCCAATGCCAACTAGCACTTGGATTTTCTCTTAATCTCAACCAGATTACAAGTATTCTTTTACAGTCAAGCCTCTTCAGGCTCTACAACCAAGTATTCTTTTTCAGTCAAGCCTCTCCAGGCTCTACAACCAAGTATTCTTTTTCAGTCAAGCCTCTCCAGGCTCTTACAAACAAGTATTCTTTAGACAACAAGCCTCTCCAGGCTCAAAAATAGTTTTACAGAGAAAAGATTGTTTAAGCTCTAAAACTAAACCAGTTTGAGGCTTAAAATGTTACAATGTACAAATAACAGAGGTATACTCAGAATATATGAAATGATGTACAAAGAATTTTTATCAGAGTATGTTTTACAAAGCAAAACTAGCAGCGTTTTGTTTCTCTTGAAACGTAATTTCTTGTTCCTTTTTTTTTGTTCTTGTTGTTCTTTTCGAAAGATCTTCAAATGAAAGGTATTTATACCCAGTCTTCAATCCGTTGAACAAATCACTGTTTAGAGATAACATTTAATGCTTTTTAATCCGTTGTGAGACATGCTCCTGAGCATTCTGTGCGTTCTGAAACTTTTCTGACAACGTCCAAGGTTGCTGCTGACAAAAGCTGCCACAGCTGTTGCTGCAAAAACTGCGCTGCAGAGATTTCCCAAATGGTGTATGAAATTCAAACAACCCAGGAAAGGTCTCTGTGTCTTTTCCAAAATAAGCCTTGAAAAGTTGCGTGCAGCAGAGAGAGATTTGACTCTTCAGAACTTCAGACAAGTCTTCTCACAACTTCAGCAAGATGTGCCACGTCATAAAATACGACTTCAGACGGCTTCAACACTTCAGACGGGTTGAACCTTCAGACGGCTTCAACACTTCAGACAGGTTGAACCTTCAGACAGTCTTTATTAAGATTAAGGTGGCTTGCTGAAATCATAGATAAAACATTAAAAAATATATGTATCCATGATAATTCTTTTAACCAAATTTGTTAAACATTAAAACTTAGGGATTGAGCTGTCTTAAATCATCATAATCTTCCTTATGATATTTTTGAGACTCAACATTCTCCTCCTTTTTAATGATGACAAATTTGCTTAAAATAAATAAATCTGAAAGGAGTTTTAAATTATCATAAGTGTAATATAAGTATAACTCCCCCTCAGATAAATACTTCTCAGGTCTAACAGTTTTTGATATTTCTCAAATACTCCCCCTGAGACCTGTAACCACTTCAGATTCAGATTTGTTAGATTTTAATACTCCCCCTTTTGTCATCAATCAAAAGGGAACTTCAGAGCAATAATCACAAATCAAGATCAAGAATAACAATAAGAGCAAACAATATAATCAAAGCAAACAGAGCTTATAAAAACACATGATACCAACAACTGATTGTATTAAGGCCAAGTTTAGACAAAACACAAAAAAAATATAGAATCTGAAAATTAACACAAGACTGAAATAACATCAGACTGTCTACACATCATAGACTATCCATTATTCTTCTTTAGCAAGGCTGCTATCAGTAAAGCAGAAATCTCTTCTTTAGCCTTGTCAATCTGAGAGATAACAGTAGCCTTCAGTTTCTTGCCCAGTTCTGATCTGCAACTGCTCTTGGAGAATCTGATCCTGTTTGGCAACCAGATCAGCATTCTTCTTCTCTAACCTCTTGACTTGCAGTTTCAGTCTTCTGTTCTCTTCTTCAGGGTCCTTCTCAACCTCATGTAGCACAATCTCGATGCTCTTATGATAGAATCGAAAAACCCTGAACCCTTGTGGCAGATGATAGTCTTCAGGATGGCTGACAGCAAATTGGAACTTATGAATTGGAATCATGACAGGCCAATCCTATGTGAAAGAATCCATAGGGAATCTGCCTCTGACATACTAATAATCTACAAGAGTAGAGGCACCAGGATATGTCATGGAGTCTTTATCCTGTCCTGAAGTACCAGAAGAAGATCCAGCACCTTCTATGATATTCCAGTAGGATGACCACATCCAATCCCTGGAAGAATAATCTAAGCCTCCACCTTGTTTCTTGATTATTGCAGGGAACTTCTTATTCCAGGCAGCTTTAGACAAGAACTCATACATCTGCAGAAGATTAGGATAAGTCTTGAGCTCCTTAAACTTGTCTTCAGGGCCTTCCTCCAGGGGATACCTGGGAATGATTCTATCAGGTTGCACTAAGATCTTTGTGGTTGGCCTGATGGAAATTACCCTTGGGGGCCTGTACCCACTCATGCCTACCAGCTTCAGATAGTCCCTTTCAAATAGCTCAGCCACTGTTAATAGTTGCCTAGCAAAGCTCCAATCCTCATTGGACAGTTTCAAAGAATCAGCAGAAAAAGGGTTAAGAGGAGCCCACTTATGAGTAGGGCCTTTACCCTTTCTGATCTTCTCGAGCTGACCATAATATGCCTCACCTGAACTTCCTTGGTACTTTGCTCTAACTTCAGCTGCAGTCTGCTTGATAAGACCTTGATGCAGAGAGATAGGGGGCTCATCTCTGAAGTACTGAAGCTCTTCAAATAGATTAAGGAATTTGGGAACCCTGACCCTTTCAGTAAACAGGCCTTCATACCTGATGTGTGGAACTTCAGAGGCTAACTCAAAATGCCAATCAGTAAGGGGGCATGCATAGGGGTCAAAAGTAGGTTCTGTGAAGAAATCCCTACTTTTAGGACCTAGCCTCAGCTGCTCAGGCAGCATACCTCCCTTCCAGACTTGTGAATGGCCTTCTTCATGTTGATCTTCTAAGAAATCTTCAGACTGTGTAGCTTCTGAAGATGAAAGGGATGATGATGGTGATGATGGTGGTGATGGTGCAGATTCTTCTTCTTGAATCTCTGAATCCTTCTTCTCAGGTTCAGTTACAACCTTCTCTTCTTCCTTCTTCTCCTCTTTCTTCTCAGCTGAGGATGGTGGAGATGGTGTAACATTGTCAAATCTCACCTTGAGCCTTTTTACAAGAGGCTTCACAATCTCAGATTCCGTTTCTTTTTCTTCTCTTCTCCTCTTGAAAAAGAGGTTTGCTTTAATGAAATTTTGGTACTTACCAGCTTCATCCATTTCCTCAAGTTGGCTGGCAGTGCTCCTTGTTACTCTGGCAGGTGGTGCAGGGGCTTTCTGAAACAACTTTGTCCTTGCACTCTTCCTTTGCTGAGCACTTGATCTTTTCCTTTTCTTAGATGCTTGGGCTATAGTAGCTAGCCTATCATCTTCAGCAATAACAAGCTGAGAGGCCACAACTATAGCATAGTCAGATTTTTCTTGTTCTGCTTTCTTCTCCAACTCTTCTTGCTCTAATGCAGTAGCAAGAGCTGCTACCTGAATCAGTTCTGGATCTGATGGACATGCAGCTAAGGGTTTTGCTGGTACTGCCTCAGAGTCAGCAATCTCAGCCATCTCTTGAGCCTTTCCTTCTGGTTCAGAAGTAGGCTTAGGAGACAGAGGCTTAACAGCTTCAGATGTCTGACCCACAATTTCAGACGACTTTGTCAGAGCCTTCTGAACAGGTTCAGATCCCTGAGTCTGTAAAGCTTCCAGAGAAACTTTTGCTGAGCTCCTCACAGGGAGTTTCTTTCTCTTCTGCTGGGGGGAAGGCTTGAACTCCTTCTTCCTTATATCTCCCTGAAGCTCATCCTCAAGGACTTCTAAGGTTGTTCTCCTCCTTGCAGCTTTCTCAGACAGAATGCTCTTCTTCAGAGAGGGAGATGGAGGCCTTGGAGTCAGCTTAATCTGCATGCTCTTCAGGTTGTTCTCTCCAAAGAAAACTGGGCCTTTATGATCAAATAGCCATTCTATGGGAACCTTGAAGTGCAAAAGGATCTTTGTGATGAGAGTGTTGTGGGGAAGACTGGATGCAGAATCTCTGATCTTCTTTTGCATGTGAAACAGAAGGATGCTGGGAAGATTCATCTTCTTCTTCTTGATCAGGTTTATCAGACAGAACCTCTCCAGTTCTGAAACATGATCCCTGCTTCCACTTTTAGGGATTATGGTGTTCCCCAAGATAGCATGAAGAACCCTGACTTTCTCCAGCATATATTTTGCATTCATGCTCTCTGGTTCTTCTGTTCCATACAGCAACTTGGTGAACTCCTTGTGCCCACCTTTCTTCACCTCCCAGCCTGGAGTGAAGGCAACACCTTCAGCTTTCACACCCAGAATGGTGGAAAGAATCCCTTCATCAACGAACATAGGGATACCAAGCACAGTAGACTTGATGCTGGTATATACTCCTTTAGAGTTGGGAAAACCTCTAGCATAAGTCCAGAACTCCACCACACTTTGTTCATGTCAAGCAGTATAGATGTTCTCAAAGAATGGAGTCCATCCTGCTCCATCAAACTCACCAACCAAGTCCATACCAAGGTCTTGAAGCTCCTCTAGCTTAACACCCTTGGTTCTGACCACATTTCTTGCAGAAGATGCCTTAGGTGCCATTGTTGTTGCAGAGAAAAAGCTTCGAGAGAGAGAGAAAACTTTCTTGACTGTTGAAGAGAGAGAGATAGTGTGAGAGCTGTAAAAACTTCCTCGACACACTTACTGTTGTATTTATAGACACACGATGCAATGATTCTCTGTACCGGCTGCGCAGACATCGGGTAACGTGCGAAGTGGAAGAGACAAAACTTTAAAATAATGGAAATCAACCGTCTCAGATAGCCACATCAGCAGTTATTTCAGAAATATGAGAATTTCAGACACCCACACAAAGTTCAGACAAGCTATAAGTTCAGACACACTTAATATATCAGACAACAGCATATTTCAGACAATCATTTAGAAAATGCATGTATGTTCAGATTATTGCGTATGAACTTAAATCTATCTTCAGCTAGGGGTTTTGTGAATATGTCAGCCCATTGATGCTCTGTGTCAATGAACTGAATATCAAAAACACCTTTCTGAACATAGTCTCTAATGAAATGATGCTTGATTTCTATATGTTTTGCCCTAGAATGTTGGATGGGGTTCTTGGACAAATTAATAGCACTTGTATTATAAAAAAACAGGTATAACAGAGATAGGAATGTTAAAATCCTCAAGTTGATACTTCACCCATAGCAGTTGTGAACAACAACTGGCTGCTGAGATGTATTCTGCTTCTGCTGTTGATAAAGCAATGGTGCTTTGCCTTTTGCTTGACCAGCTGATCATGTTATTTCGAGAGAAATGACATCCTCCACTGGTGCTCTTTCTTTCCATTCTATCTCCAACAAAGTCAGCATCACAATATCCTATTAACCTGCAATCTTTGCTCTTCTTATAGCACAGACCAAGATTAGT
The DNA here is from genome assembly GCA_026901365.1 of Sesbania bispinosa. Lineage (NCBI taxonomy): Eukaryota > Viridiplantae > Streptophyta > Magnoliopsida > Fabales > Fabaceae > Sesbania > Sesbania bispinosa. The sequence goes on along the minus strand of QLOH01000054.1, from coordinate 2,074,205 downwards.
AGTATCTTTCAGATACCTAAAAATTCTCTTTACAGCTTTGTAATGAGTAATTCTTGGATCTGATTGAAATCTAGCACAGAGACAAACACTGAACATTATGTCAGGTCTGCTTGCAGTTAGATACAACAGAGAGCCAATCATTCCTCTGTAAAGAGTTTGATTCACTGGTTCTTCCTTTTCATCTTTGCTCAAAGATGCAGAGGGATGCATAGGAGTTGACATGGGTTTGCAATCACTCATGTTGAACTTCTTAAGCATTTCTTTTGTATACTTTTCCTGGTGGATCCATATACAATCAGAATCTTGCTTAATCTGAAGCCCTAAGAAAAATTTTAATTCTCCCATTAAACTTATTTCAAACTCTGATTGCATCAACTCAGAAAACTCCTTACATAGGGAAGAATCAGTTGAACCAAAAATAATATCATCAACATATATCTGAACAAGTATAAAGTCTTTGTCAGACTGTTTTCTGAAAAGGGTTGTGTCTACTTTTCCTCTTTCAAAACCATTTTTGATAAGAAAACTGCTCAGTCTGTCATACCATGCTCTGGGAGCTTGTTTCAGACCATAAAGAGCCTTTTTCAGTTTGAAAACATGATCAGAAAAAGCAGTATCTTCAAAACCAGGGGGTTGTCTAACAAAAACTTCTTCTTCAATGAACCCATTGAGGAAGGCACTTTTAACGTCCATTTAATATAGTTTGATGCCATTATTTACATCATAAGATAGAAGAATTCTAATTGCTTCTAATCTGGCAACTGGAGCAAAGGTTTCAGTGAAGTCAATACCTTCTTGTTGATTGTATCCTTGAGCCACAAATCTTGCCTTGTTTCTGACCACTTTACCTTCTTTAGACAACTTGTTTCTGAACACCCATTTGGTTCCAATAATAGTTTTCCCATGGGGTTTAGGAACAAGAGTCCATACATCACTTCTAGCAAACTAATTTAGCTCTTCTTGCATGGCTAGGATCCACCCTTCATCATGCAGAGCTTCATCAATGTTCTTTGGCTCAATTTCAGATAGGAGAGCAAGAAAATTCAGATTCTTGAATTTTGATCTTGTCTTAACTCCTTCTGAAGTGCTGCCAATGATTTGCTCTTTAGGATGATGTGACTTGTATCTCCAGTTAGTTTTCTGAGATACTGTCTGATCTGTCTGAGACTCAACATTTGTCTGAAGAGGTTCAGTGACAGATGGTGCTTCAGACACCTGTTCATCCTTCAAGCTGTTATGACCATTCAGCTCCATACCTGCAAAATCATCTTCTAGATCTGATAGTTCCCTATCAGTCTCTTTCTTGTCATTGAATTTTACATGAATTGATTCTTCCACAATTAAAGTTCTAGAGTTGAATACTCTATAGGCTTTAGATGTTTCAGAATATCCTATGAAAAATCCTTTATCAAACTTTGCATCAAATTTACCAAGATCATCCTTAGTGTTGAGTATAAAACACTCACATCCAAAAGGATGAAAATATGATATGTTGGGTTTTCTTCCTTTCCACAATTCATAAGGAGTCTTTTTCAGAATTGGTCTTACCAATATTCTGTTCTGAAGGTAGCAAGTTGTATTAATAGCTTCTGCCCAGAAGGTTCTTGGTAGGTTGCAAGAGTTGAGCATGGTTCTTCCCATTTCTTGCAAGCTTCTGTTCTTTCTCTCAACAACCCCATTTTGCTGAGGTGTTCTAGCCACAGAGAAATTGTGTGAGATCCCATTCTCATCACAGAACAGTTGGAAGTTTGCATTCTCAAACTCTCCACCATGATCACTTCTAATGACAGATATACAGAATCCTTTTTCATTCTGTACCTTCTTGCAGAATATTGTGAAATTCCTGAAAGTCTCATCCTTGCTTCTTAGGAATAACACCCATGTAAATCTAGAATAGTCATCAACAATGACCAAACCATATTTCTTACCACTAATGCTTTCTGTTCTAATAGGACCAAACAAGTCAATATGTAACAGTTGTAAAGGTCTGGTAGTGGAAACAACATTCTTACTCTGAAAAGAGTGTCTTGTTTGTTTCCCTTTCAGACAGCTTTCACATAAAATGTCAGATTTGTAAGAAAGCTTAGGCAGTCCTTTAACAAGGTTGTGTTTTGCTAACTTTGAGATTAATCTCAAGCTGGCATGCCCAAGTCTTTGATGCCAAATCTGTTTTTCATCTTCAACAGAGATAAAACATTTTACATTTTGACTTGCTAGCTCCTCTAGATCAATTTTGTACACATTACTGTATCTCTTAGCAGTAACAAGGAATTTGATCAAGAGAGTCTTTGACTATGCATCCTTCTTTAGTAAAGGAGACCACATATCCACTGTCACATAATTGACTTATGCTCAGTAAATTGTGTTGCAGTCCCTCTACCAGAAGAACATTCTTAATGAGGGAGAGAGGAGACATACCTACAGTCCCTATTCCTGTGATCTTCCCTTGCTGGTTTCCACCAAAGGTGACCACACCTCCTGCTCTGGGCCTAAGGTTTTGGAACAAAGACCTTTCTCCTGCCATGTGTCGCGAGCATCCACTGTTCAGGTACCATTTGTGGGGTTTCCTTTGTCCTGTTAAACACATCTGCAACAGGAATGATCAAGTTTTTAGGTACCCATATTCTTTTGGGTCCTTTCTTGTTAGCTTTGGGCCTTGCTTTTCTCTTGTGTTTGCACTGAGCCACATTGTGTCCAGGCTTGCCACAGTGAGAACACCCAATAACCTTCTTTCTGCCTTTAGTAAAATTTAAGACAGTAGGAGGTTCAGAGATGTTGTGATCACAAAAGCCTAAACCACTTTTGTCAAGGGAATGCCTTTGATTTCCAAGCATTAGATTAAGATTTTTTGTTCCTTTGACAAATTTGGCTAAGTCTCTTGTTAGTTCCTCAACCTGTTTCTGAAGTTTTTGATTTTCTTCAGACACAGTTTGTGAACTGCTGTTTTCAGATACAAGGATCTTCTCCTTGAGCATAACATTTTCTATCTCAAGAGCCTCATATTTACTACACATTTCTGTGTGGGCTTTGGACAGATTCTTATACTCTTTGAAGAGTTCCTTGGAACTTTCCTCAAGGTCATCATACATCTCTTGAAGGGTTAAAGGAAATACCTCTGATTCTGAGTTGTCTGATGAGGGCAGGCTGGCCATAAGACATAGATTGGCCTCTTCTGAAGTGTCTTCCTCTTCTTCTGAGGTAGACTCATCAAGATCCTCCCATGTTGCCATCAAACCCTTCTTCCTTTTTAAGAACTTCTTCTTCTTGAAGTTATTCTTCTTTAGTCTTGGGCATTCTGTGTTGAGACAAGCTCACCCTAAAGAAGTTTTTAATATGACAAACTGAGTAAGTTTAAATATCCAGATGAGATGCATCTTGTGTCACTAACTGTGTGTTCAAGTGTGGCAGAGACTTTCTACATCTAAAGTTGTTACAGGAATACATAAAGATAGAAAGGACCTTTAATCCACTTGAGAAAGCAAGAATACAAGCAAAGAAACACAAGATCAGAATTCACAAGAGCTTCACTGATTAAGACATAATCTGAATCAGAACAGATGTAGTGCAACCAAAGCTTATGGCTAAGACTATGAGAAACACTTCAAAAATCAACACATCATAAGATGCAAGATTTGTATGTTCAGATGTCGTCTCATGGTCAGATGAGGACCCAACTAAGATGCAAGAAGACTGAGAACTAAAAAAAGACTCAAGCACAGCTTGAGATGCAAGCCATGAACAGATGCAAGTTCAGCTTGAGATGCAAGAACAGCTTGAGACGTCGTCTCAAGGTCAGACGTAGAAGGATGAGATCTTAGCACAGATGCAAGAAAAGTAAGTCAGACTCTAAACAGAAGCAAGAATTCAAGCTCAGCTGAGAAGACAGCAAGTAAAGTCAGCATAAAGACAAATAAGGACACAAGGACGCTGACACAGTACCTTAAAGACTGAAAAGCTACTGTCTGCCTACTGTAAAGACTGTGCCTACTGCTGTACACCTACCTGAAAAGCATGTCTCCTTGTTGTACACTCCAACAGCTAGAAACGGCCATATAACGACTAGTTTTCTAACTGAAGATATAAAAGAGACATTATCAAGAGCTGAGAGTGAGAGAGACTGCCTACACTTCCGTGAAATCATTAAGCATCTTATCATATCTCAACAGACATCTCAAGTGTATCTACCAGCTGTCTTAGCACAGACACATCTCATCTTGAGATCATACATCTGTCTCTTTCATCTCCTCTCTGTGAATATCATTCCAATACTGTAACCAGAATTGAGACCTAGTCTAGCTCATTTACTTTTATATCCATACTTGTATGAGCTTAGGCTAGACTTATCACAAACATCTATCTGTAACCTGTCTCATCTAAGATAGGAGTGTGCCTAGTCTTAGAAGTGAGGTGTGTACGTCCTGAAGAGGCTGTAAGAATACTTGTGAATCAGCTAAGATAGGAGTGTGCCTAGGCTTAGCGTGAGTGAGACGTCCTGAAAAGGCTGTAAGAATACTTGTATTGACTGGTTTGTCAATAGTGGAAAATCTCACAGGTTGTGAGGACTGGACGTAACCCAAGGAGTGTGTGAACCAGGATAAGATCTATGTCTCTTGTCTCTTACCTTATTCTTATATCTGCTTATCTTGAATTAATTAACACAGCTTGATAACTAAAGATACAATTAAATTGAAAATCAAGATAAGACTTTAAATTAAGGTCTAGACAAAGATCTTTACCAAAATTGATAAACTCCATCTTGTCTTAACAGAGACTCCAAGTTAACAAACTTGAGAGCACATCTCAACTATCAATTTTAGTGTGGAATTGCAGGAACAGATTCGGAAAGTCTCTATTCAACCCCCCCTTCTAGAGACGTTCAGCAAACTTTATTCTGCCTTCATGTGACCTGGTTGTTTACACTAAAAACATATAATTTTGTCATTGTGTAAATCCTTACCTGATTTACCTGATTTAGAGGTAGAGGATTGGTTCTTTCTGAACTTTCCTCTGTTCTGCAGCATCCTCTTGATCTTTCTGCTAAGAAGAGCAAGATCATCATCTTCTTTTGAGCTATCTTCAGAGTCTTCATCTGCTTCTGAAGTTTCCTCAGTTTGAATGGCTTTTATGTTCCCATGCCTAGTCTGTCTGGTCCTGGTGTTCAATGCCAGAGATTTAGTTTTGGATTCATCCTCTCCAAGTTCTAACTCATGGACTTTGAGAGAGCCCAATAGTTCCTCCATTTTCAAGGTGTTTAAATCTTTAGCCTCTTGAATGGCAGTAACCTTGGGTCTCCAAGCCTTGGGAAGGCTTCTCAGAATCTTTCGGTTATTATCTCCAGATTCATAAGATCTTCCCAAAGATCTCAGTCCATTTGTTATTGTCTGAAACCTACCAAACATTTGGTCAATAGTTTCAGACTCATGCATCTTGAACATCTCATATTGATGAACAAGCATGCTTATCTTGGATTGTTTGACATTATTAGTTCCCTCATGGGCTGATGCCAATGTATCCCAGATTTCCTTGGCAGAAGAGCATCCATGAACTTTCTCATACTCTACTTTGTTCAATGAACATACCAGGTAGAGTTTTGCCTTAGCATTTAATTGAACCTGAGCTCTCTGCTCCATGGACCATTCAGACCTAGGAATTGGTTCATTACCACGCATGGGAATATAGTCACCTTCAGTTACTATATCCCAGAGATTGATGTTGCTGCTTTCAATGAACAACTTCATGTGATTTCTCCAGTAATGGTAGTCTACACCATTAAAGGTTGGAGGCCTTGTCACAGAGGCTCCTTCTGTGATGTAGTGGTTGCTGTTTGGTTGTGCTTCCATCTGGATCTTTAAACCTCAACACTTGTTAGGTGCTCAACCCTGAGTTAAGCTCTGGTACCAACTATAGAAACACAGGGAAACACTAGAAGGGGGGTTGAATAGTGTTTCTTAAATAACTTGTGAAAGCTTTTCACAAACAGCTTTTATAATGAAATTTCAGACAGGTTAAAGGGGCCATCTGAAGTTTCTTAAGACATGTTCTGAAAAAAAAATGTTTTTAAAATGTTTCTTGCTTTTATAAATTATCAGAACAGTTTTTCAACACCCTTTGATTAGAAAAAATGAATTGACAAGAGATAAGGGTAAGAAAACTTAGCCACAGAATTTATCCTGGTTCACTCACTACCACTGTGAGCTACGTCCAGTCCCAATGCCAACTAGCACTTGGATTTTCTCTTAATCTCAACCAGATTACAGGTATTCTTTTACAGTCAAGCCTCTTCAGGCTCTACAACCAAGTATTCTTTTTTAGTCAAGCCTCTCCAGGCTCTACAACCAAGTATTCTTTTTCAGTCAAGCCTCTCCAGGCTCTTACAAACAAGTATTCTTTAGACAACAAGCCTCTCCAGGCTCAAAAACAGTTTTACAGAGAAAAGATTGTTTAAGCTCTAAAACTAAACCAGTTTGAGGCTTAAACTATTACAATGTACAAATAACTGAGGTATACTCAGAATATATGAAATGATGTACAAAGAATTTTTATCAGAGTATGTTTTACAGAGTAAAACTAGCAGCGTTTTGTTTCTCTTGAAACGTAATCTCTTGTTCCTTTCTTTTGTTCTTGTTGTTCTTTTTGAAAGATCTTCAGATGAAAGGTATTTATACCCAGTCTTCAATCCGTTGAAGAAATCACCGTTTAGAGATAGCATTTAATGCTTTTTAATCCGTTGTGAGACATGCTCCTGAGCATTCTGTGCGTTCTGAAACTTTTCTGACAACGTCCAAGGTTGCTGCTGATAAAAGTTGTCACAGCTGTTGCTGCAAAAACTGCGCTGCAGAGATTTCCCAAATGGTGTATGAAATTCAAACAACCCGGGAAAGGTCTCTGTGTCTTTGCCAAAATAAGCCTTGAAAAGTTGCGTGCAGCAGAGAGAGATTTGACTCTTCAGAACTTCAGACAAGTCTTCTCACAACTTCAGCAAGATGTGCCACGTCATAAAATACGACTTCAGACGGCTTCAACACTTCAGACGGGTTGAACCTTCAGACGGCTTCAACACTTCAGACAGGTTGAACCTTCATACAGTCTTTATTAAGATTAAGGTGGCTTGCTGAAATCATAGATAAAACATTAAAAAATATATGTATCCATGATAATTCTTTTAACCAAATTTGTTAAACATTAAAACTTAGGGATTGAGCTATCTTAAATCATCATAATCTTCCTTATGATATTTTTGAGACTCAACAAAAAGCTTTATCAAAATTAGGTAAAACAAGTAACGGTGCATTTGTTAATTTTTCTTTTAAAGTGTTAAAAGCTTTTTCTTGTGCATCTGACCATTTAAACACAATATTTTTCTTAACAAGTTCATTCAAAGGCATAACAATAGTACTAAAATCTTTCACAAACCGCCTATAGAAACTTGCTAACCCATGAAAACTTCTCACTTCACTAGCACTCTTTGGGGTCGGCCACTCTCTAATAGCCTTAACCTTTTCCTCATCTACACTTACCCCCTTTGAACTTATCACAAAACCTAAGAATACAACAGAATCAAGGCTAAAGGTACATTTCTTTAAATTTGCATATAATTTATTTTCCCTTAATACCTTAAAAATAACATGTAAGTGTTCAACATGTGCATTATAAGATTTGTTGTAAACCAAAATGTCATCAAAGTAAACTACCACAAATTTTCCTATGAAAGAGCGCAATACATGGTTCGTTAACCTCAAAAGTATTGGGTGCATTAGTTAACCCGAAGGGCATCACTAACCACTCATACAAACCATACTTTATTTTAAAAGCAGTTTTCCACTCATCACCCTCTTTCATTCGAATTTGATAGTAACCACTTTTCAAATCAATTTTAGAGAACCAACATGCCCCATGTAACTCATCAAGCATGTCGTCTAACCTAGGATTTGGATAACGATACTTTACCGTAATCTTGTTAATGGCTCGGCAATCAGTGCACATACGCCAAGAACCATATTTCTTTGGTACCAATATTACCGGTACAGCATATGGACTAAGGCTCTCCCTTACATACCCTTTTTCCATTAGCTCACTTACTTGTTTTTGGATCTCCTTGGTCTCTTCCGGGTTGGTTCTGTACGCTGGCCGATTTGGTAGAGTACAGTCGGGTACAAAGTGTGAGAGTCGGGGGCTGATGAGGGCGGGGAGTGATCGTCGGTGCAAAGAGGCACGGACAAGGAGCGGCTCCTGGCAGGCTTCTAAGCAAGAAAGGGACACATGGATGAACCGTACCCACACCCGAATGAGAGGGATCCATAGGCTGTGCAGGTATGGGACTGTACAGTTGAGGATAGCTTAAAGGACATTGTTGTGGAGAACTATACCAACAAGATGCATCTTCTTTTCGGAAGCCCATAACATAAGAACTCCATAGTTAAGCATGCTTGGCTTGGAGCAATTGTGGGAGGGTGACCTTCTGGGAAGTTTCCCAGAAAGTGTGCAAGTGAGGACAAAGCATACTGGAAAGACTCGTGTTGGTTTGTGGGGACCCTCGTCACTCCTGCAAGCGGCTCGGGGCGTTACACAAAGTCAATCTGGTGTTCTATACCTCTTGAAGGCAGTAATCCTTGAGGTAGCTCTTTCGGAAAGACTTCTCCAAACTCCTGCAACAAATTTTGAATTTCAGAAGGTAAAGAATTGTTAGAATCATCAGAGAAGTATAGGTCCTTGAAAACAAGGATCAATAATTGCCCTTTATCTAACAATACACTTTCAACTTCCCTTTTTCTTGCAAAAGCGTTCACTTTGCTTCTGCCCTGGCTTGGTTGTAATGTTGAACATATATCCAATCTTGAAGTCGGATTCAATCTCATGCTCACTTCTCTCTTCTCTTTTCTTTCTTTTTCTTGAACAGAAAACTATTCTTCCAACTCCTTGCTCTCCCTAGCAATTCTTATTTGATCTGCATATGCTTTAGAAGGCTGAAGAGGGGTTAGCACAAAGGTTTTATTATTTAATTTGAAACTATACCTGTTGTGATACCCATCATGAGTTACTCGCCTATCAAATTGCCATGGTCGGCCAAGTAGAATGTGTCCAGCATGCATAGGTGCAACATCACACAAGACTTTGTCTTCATATTTTCCAATGGAAAATGAAAGCAAAACTTGTTTTGTTACCCTTATGTCTCCACAATCATTTAGCCACTGCAGTCTATAAGGATTAGGATGTTTTATGGTAGGTAATTTTAATTTCTCAACCATCAAAATACTAGCAACATTGGTACAATTACCACTATCAATCAAAAGACTGCAACCTTATCACTTCCGCGACACCTTGTATGGAATATGTGCTTATGTTGATCCTAACCTCCTCCCATCTTTGGTTGTGCATTCAACACCCTCCTGGTGGCTAATGCACTACCGTGGACTGGCTCGGTGTATTCCACATCACTGCAATCCTCCAGCTCGGGTATTTCATCATCTTCTTCTTCACTTGAACTTTCCACTTCACCATTGTCACGCATGAGTATGACCCTCTTGTTCGGACAATTAGAAGCTATATGTCCAAGACCTTGACACCTGAAACATTTAATTTCACGTGCTTTAGAAGATGAATTGAATTCAAACTTACCTTTACTGGCTGAGGTTGGTTGTCCCATCTTTGCCTCTTCTTTTGGACGAGTTGTTGGTTTGTTGGTAGCCCAGGATTTCTGAGAGGTACTAGGAGTTACTGGAAATCTTACAACTTTGGATTTGAGTTATCTCTCTACTTGGATTGCTTTGTGTAATAAATCTTCCATCTCCACATAATGATGGAGTTCCACTACATTTGAAATTTCTTTCTTTAACCCTCTAATGAATCTAGCCATTGTTGCTTCTCGGTCTTCTTGCACATTGGCTCTCATCATAGCTATTTCCATCTCCTTGTATTAATCATCTACACTCGTAGAACCTTGACGTAGGTCCTGTAATTTTTTGTACAAGTCTCTGTGGTAATGACTTGGTACAAATCTCCTTCTCATCACGACCTTCATCTCCTTCAAAGATTGAATCGGTCTTTCTCCACACCTTCGCCTGCTCAACACATATTGATCCCACCATATACTTGCATAATCAGTGAATTCTACCACAGCTAATTTTACCTTTTTCTCCTCAGAATAATTGTGGCAATCAAAAACATGCTCCACCTTTCTTTCCCACTCCAAATATAACTTAGGATCATTCTTCCCTTGGAAAGAAGGAATTTTTATCTTGATGTTTCCAAGATGATTATCCCTGTTGCTTTCTCTTCTAGAACTACTTCCCTTGTCCTCTTCTTCCTCTTCCTCTTCTTCAATGCGGTTAGGAGACGTTCTACCCCTTCTCCTTGGAAACCGATCTTCCATCTCATCCATTCTTGCACTCATTCTCATAAATTCATTTTGTAGTGTCTTGAGGAACGATTTGAGGTCTATTTCTCCAGCATTCTCCTCACGTTGGTTTACTGTACTCATGATTAAAAGAAATTTGGCTGTAAATCAAATGATGTTAGTGATAAAAATAAGAATCCTCACAACACTCCCTTACATGTTTTCACTCAAAAGTTTTGATTCCCTCGTGTATCACTCTAATTTTTGGCTTTTTCTCACTATATTGTACTCACCAATCTTGCCTTTTTCCACTCAACTTATCCTTACAAGCTCTTGAAATAAGGAACTTTTGGGATAGATTCTACTAACAAGTAATAGAGGAGGTGTTGATGATAACTTGACAACTTTTAGAAACAAAATACTAGCCCGGAAAGTAATCAAGATGTGTAGCCTGTTACAACTCTTCAATTCAAATGGATTCGTCATCTCGGAGAAATCTTGTGCTTGGAATGAATATTGTGGACAACAGAACTGGATTTGTTGTTGAGAAAATTTAATACTGCACCTTTTTTTTCTATCTACACCTTTCTCTTTTTTTTTACTACTGCATATCTCCCTTTTTTTTGTATTGTCTGCACCTCTTTTTTTTTAACTAATGCAATTTTTTTGTTTTTTTAATAAGATAAAGACTAAAATATAAGGATAGATGTTACCAATTGATCTCAAGAGCCGAAGCTCTGATACCAAATGATACGAACAGGAAGCGTAAAGATAGGAACGTCTTGAAGATCAATTAATGGTAAATAACTGTAAGGAGCTTGACACAATCCAAGACCTACTGGAAGCACCAAAGCTATCAAAGATAGGAACTTGACACAATCTGTGACCTGCTGGAAGCACCAAAGTTATCAAATATAGGAACTTGACACAATCTGTGACCCATCGGAAGCACCAAAGTTATCAAAATATAAGCAACTAGACCCTAACCAAGACCTGTTGGTAGAACCTAAGTTATCAAGTAGTTCTTTAATCCAAGAACAAAGGATAAGCTCTCACAATGAGAAAACTCAAATTTTATTGATAAATTAACTGTCTACAAATTGATTCTCACTGCTAATATATAGCAAAGGAATTTCCTAAAATAAACTATCTAAAAGATACATTCCTAAATTAAATAGATTTAATTCTAGATAAAATAAAATATAATCCTAAAAAATATAAATATAATCCTAAGAGATCATGATATTGATTCCTAACAGATCTTATCCTAAATAAATCAGTTATGATATGATTAGATACACTTTCCCGAAATAGGCTCTCCTAAGATTCGGATAACAGACATAACCGATTGTCAGATCGGATAATGCTCTTGTACTTCAACCCGAGTTAAGTTAAACCACTTATTTGGTTCTTCTTCTACTCGATGGTCTACTTTCCTTTGGACTTTAGTGATCAAGAGTTGCAAAGCTCTCTTTAACCGCTCAGATGTGGCCCCAGTCATTGGATCTTCAATCTCTTGCAATGCATCTGAGGCATCCCTGTTGAGGTCGGATGGGATCGTGTCAAGTTGCTTGGAGAGGCAGTTGAGAACAAAGAATACTTGGTAAGCCTGAAGAGGTTGGGATAAAAGAATACTTGTATCTGTGTTCAGATAGTGGAAAATCCAGTGGTGGTTTGCCCTGGGACTGGATGTAGCTCACTGAGTTAGTGGGTGAACCAAGATAAATTCTTTGTGTAAATTTCTCTCTACCCTTAATTCTTTACTTTCTGTTATTAGTTATTTTTTACTAACTAAGGGAGGGTCCGAAAAGTGAATTTATATTTTACACAACAAAACATAATTTAGTTAATCTAAAGTGTTTTGATAAAGGAGTATTTACTCAACCCTCTGATCTGATTCAGCAAGTTCTCTATGAACATAATTTTTCAACAAGTAAACGTAATCAATTGAGCATCATTTAGAAACATTTACGAACAACCTGTCTGATTTTTTTACATAAGTATTTAAACTAAGTACTGGGAAATATTTTATTCAACTATCTGAAATGTTGATAGAATGCTCATTTGTTCTATCAAGGTCAGCAAGTTTATAAAAACAAAGGTTTTTAACTTCTGCATAACTCTGATAATCTTTGTATTACCCAACTAAGTATTTCACAATAACTTGCTATAGTTCATTTGATATCTTCTGTGAAAAGGTTTTCATAAAATTGGCTTAAAATTTTAAAACACTATTCAATCACCCTTCTAGTGTTTTCTGTGGTTATTACAATCTCTGCATTTAAGACAATGTAAAGTAGTATTGTTTATTTACGATTCTTATTACTTTGTCAACTCTATCTCTTCCTTAATTGGGAAACCAAATAGTGAACGAATTCCAGGAACTTTTTTTCTTACCTGCATTTTAGATGAAAAACTTACTATGTTAATATTCATAGCTCCTCCATAAAAATTATTTCAATAAAATAAAATAGCAAATTAAATTACGGATATGAATCATTATAAATTTAGATATAAATCAATTTCTTTTGAAATTCATTCCTAGTAGTCTATAAAAAAATAAGAGTATAACAAATTTTATTTAATATGCATGCATTTTAAATATATTCTTATATATAAATTTAAATGTAATCCTAATTTATTTTAATAAAAAATAATAAATTATATTACCTTCTTCTTAAATAAAGATATGACTATTATATTATCTCTTTAAAATATTTAATGCATTTTAATTAAATATAATTATATATTTATCTATTTCAATTAAATACAGTCCTATTTGAAATAACTAAAAATCTTCACCGTATCCATACAAAAATTAAATAGTGTTAAGCAAATATTTCATTATATGTTATTTGAGAAAACTTAAATTATGGATATGAATCATTGTAAATTTAGATGCAAATAAATTTCTCTTAAAATTCATTCCCGGTAATCTATAAAAAATAAGAGTATAACAAATTTTATTCAATTTACATGCATTTTAAATATATTCTTATATATAAATTTAAATGTAATCCTAATTTATTTTAATAAAATATAATAAATTATATTAGCTTCTTCTTAAATAAAGATATGACTATTATATTATCTCTTTAAAATATTTAGTGCATTTCAATTAAATATAATCATATATTCATCTATTTCAATTAAATACATTCCTATTTGAAATAACTAAAAATCTTCACCATATCCGTACAAATATTTAATAGTGCTAAGCAAATATTTCATTATATGTTATTTGAGCAAACTTAAATTAGGGATATAAATCATTGTAAATTTAAATGCAAATCAATTTCTATTGAAATTCATTCCCAATAATCTATAAAAAATATAAGAGTATAACAAATTTTATTCAATTTTCATGCACTTTAAATATATTCTTATATATAAATTTTAATGTAATCCTAATTTATATTAATAAAAAATAATAAATTGTATTACCTTCTTCTTGAATAAAGATATGACTATTATATTATCTCTTAAAAATATTTAATACATTTCAATCAAATATAATCATATATCCATATATTTCAATTAAATACAATTCTATTTGAAATAACTAAAAATCTTCACCTATCCGTACAAAAATTTAATAGTGCTAAGCAGATATTTCATTATACGTTATTTGAGCAAACTTAAATTAGGGATATGAATCATTGTAAATTTAGATGCAAATCAATTTCTCTTGAAATTTATTTCTAGTAATCTATAATAAAAATAAGAGTATAACAAAGTTTATTCAATTTACATGAATTTTAAATATATTCTTATATATAAATTTAAATGTAATCCTAATTTATTTTAATATAAAATAATAAAACATTACCTTCTTCATAAATAAAAATATGACTATTATATTATCTCTTTAAAATATTTAATACATTTCAATTAAATATAATTATATATTCATCTATTTCAATTAAATACAAAAATTTAAATCTAATCTTATTTTATAGTAATATGTAGTCTATAAAATAAATTATTTTATTTTCTTAATAATTTATACTTCAATGTTATAATTGAAAATTTAATCACCTTGATCTCACTCACACTCTATTTTGCTCGTATCAATACTATTTTGACTATTTTATCATGTACTAAATCATTAAACAATTAACTAATTGAAGAAAATTCATGAGATTAAACAATCTCATTCATACAAACTCAACATTTAAGAATAAAAAATGAAAATAAGAAGAACAAATATAAGAAGCATGGAAAACAAAATAGAACCTGAAGAATATGCTCTTGCTAATTTTTAAATTTCAGATCCTACTATTTTTAACCTTATCTTTGTTTGATCTCTCCGTTCTATTTTTTCGCATCACAACCTTTTGTATGTAACTTCTTCAAAGCGTTAATTCTTGCTACTGCAGCCTGCAACGTCTTTTTGTTGATCTCTGCAGCAACATCTTTCTATTGATCTTCTCAGTATTTTATAAATCCTTTTTCCTTCTATGTCTTTCTCTTAAAAATTTGAACAAAAGAATCTTAAAAATTCACGACTTAAATGATAAAGATAATATTTTAAATTTAGATTAACAAATAGGGATTAAAATTTGAATAGAAAAAAATAAAATGAAATAGGATTTGAATTTGAATTGTAAAAATAAGGGGTATAATGGAAAAGCAATTGTGGACACCAAATTGAGGCATCGCCTTTATATATTAATAATATAGATATTAATTAATTATATCTTTATTGAAATTATTTCCACAATCAATACTTTACACTTAATATAATGTTAACTATTTCCACATTTAAGTCACTTTAATTTTTATATTTTCTTAAAATAAAAAATTTTGAGTTAATTTAAATTTATTAATTTTAAATCACATGATTATGAAGACTTTAATTTATTAATTTTTTATTTTATTAATTTAAATTTCAAATTGATTGATTGAATTTGAGTTAAATTTAACATTTTAAATTCAATTAATTTATTATTGATGAATGTAACATTAATTAATTTCATAAATTATATTTGGAAATTATAACTAAAGTCACCAAGAAAGTTATAATATATTCGTCAAAAAAAGAAAGTTATAATATATATATATATAATTAAATTAGATTCAATGAATTAAAATTAATTTTCAATGAATCTAAATTTTGACATGATTGATTATTGTCAACATGTACAGTGTAACATCCCAGAAATTGGAGCCTAGAAATATAAGGGAAGCCTTAGGTTGTAAACCCAACCAAGTGAGGGAGGTTAGGAGTAGAATGAGAACTTGGAGGTTGAGTATGGTCTCAGGCAAGAAATTAGGTAAATGAACCAAGAGTCTCTAGTTTTAGGGAGTCTATGGAAGTATGACCAAACGATCAGTAAGATGACTGTAGGCGGAACTTAGGAGAAAATTACACTATAAGTCGGAGAGAATTATGATGAAACCAGAATGAGGAAAGAAGTTAGGTTAGGATGAACTAAGTAGGAAGGCACATTGTCAGAGAAAGTTAGGGAGAAGTGTATCATTCCAGGCCCTAATCGTTAGGCACGCTAAAAATGGTATTGAAACAGGTGTCAAGAATTGAGGTGACGAAGTCAGGGTGAGGATAACTTTAGATGAGGAAAGTTGAGTTAGGAGAAGGTGCTAAGGGGAAGGACAAAGTTTGAGTGGGAGGAGTTGAGTTGGGTTTAGAGAGGAGTAAAATTTAAGGAATTGAATCTTAGGGTTATCGCTCAAGCGAGAATAGGCTCGCTTGAGCGAGTTTATAGTGAAAGATTTGGACGGTGGAATTAATGTGCATGCAGAATTGTCCAATCAAGTTGGAGGTCAAACCCATGTGTGGTCGGTGGTCAAGTCCACCTCTAAATTGACCAATCAGAAATGTAGCACGTGAAAATACAAGAGGTTAATTAGTCAAAGTTTGATTCAGTTTCCGGATGTGGTTCGAAACTCAAATGGGAATCGAAGACTAGTTCGAGAAAGAAAGAAGGTTTAGATAACTTAGAATAATTGATGAAGTCAGAAGCCTGAAAAGAATTTGAAAACCCACCAGATATTGAAAGGCAATTCGAAGACCCATCATATTTCAAATGGAGCAGTTATTGGAAGTTACCATTCAGAGACAAGTGTCAAGGCCTCAAGCCGTCAGTTATTTGACAAATAGAAGACCGTTGCTACCTTTTATACGTGTCGCACTTAGAAATTTGACACTTCAAATAGGCTTGTAGACGTATCAAAATCTTGTTAGTTAGCCGTTAGAATAGGAATCTATATATACGCAGATCTCATTATACTAAACATCTCTTAAAACACCAAACGCTCAGACTTGTAAGTGACTAAAGGTTAATAAGGAGATCAAGTATGTGTATCCATTCGTTTATCTATTAATGCAATCTACATTTCTGCACTTTTACTTTCTCTTTGTTTATTTTTGTATTTAAGTTTCTGCATTTTACTTTCAGTTTTTCTTTATTGCATTTACTTTAATTTTCTTTTCCAGTTTTCAATCTTTACATTTATTCTTCTTTTTTCTTTAGAATTTTGTTTTATTCTTCATTATACTCTTAGAATTCATTTCTACGAATAGAGAATAATTCAATTTTTCTACTACCTGTTGAAAACAATTTATATGTAAATTTATTTTTTAAAAAAGAACTTTAAAGAATTCAGATTCTAGTCCCAAATTGTACTCTCAGAATCAAGAAAATTTTTGAAACCTTATTAAAAATTTTCACAATAAACAAATACATACTGAATTAAAATTTTAAAATATTAGATTTAAAAGATCATAAAAGTTGTTCAAAATATTATTCCGAGAGTATGTTGAATTTTTTCTTTCTTCTAAGGATTAGAGCTAATAATCAATAGTTTCGAGGATTTCAGTTCAAAAAAAAAAAAATACAGGTACATTAGAGATACGGGGCAAATTTCTATTTTTTTACCTAGTACGATTTCATTTTTAGTGTTTTCACTTCTCTAATCTTGTTTTGAAAGTTTTTTTTTTCTGGGTTTGTACACTTCCTTACTGATATCGTGTAGCAACCTTTTCAACCTAGACCAATAGAAATGTGTGTCCACACTTAATGATTTCATGCGATTTTATTTACTACAATATTTTAGTTGAAGTTTTCCTTATTTTACTCTAGCGGAAAGACAGACACTGTCACATTTATTATTTTTACGGTCTTTTTTCTTATTTTTCCATTTTTTTCTTTTCTTCATCTTTCTACTTTTTTTAGGCAGTTATTATTTTTATTTGGTGGTTATTGGTTATGAAAACCAAAATTCCCCTACTCTCTTTATGTATAGTATAGATTAACCATCCAAAAATAAATAAATAAACTTTAGTAATTAATTTATAATATTAAAAATTATTTTTTAATTAAAATTATGCAATAGAAATTAGGAAATGAAAGTTTGAAAATTAAACCCCTAAATTTTTTTATCCCTGTCACATATGCCTTCGTTGTTTAAAATACTACAAATCAAAATTGGCATTTAATTAATAAAAATAATAAATTTTCTAAATTACAGTTTTTTATATGAATCAAGGGTATCCCCTAGTCTAGTTAGAGAATTATCTTTTTAAGTCGTAGAGATCTCCAAAGTAGGCTTTGTCTCTATCAACAAAATCTTTTTCATACACATCGTCAATAATTGAACCCTTGTCAAGATACTTAAGGGACTCATTTATCTACCAAATATGTCGAATTTTGTTGGTTTCTAATTTAGAGTTACATGAATATGGCATTATTGTTAACATACATGAAGTAATAATTTTAATTATAATATAATTTTTTATTTTTAAATAATAACTACTTACTATGCATTAAATATTATTTATCTTACATAATAATTTTTTATATATTTTATATTTACATAATTAATAGTTATTGTATATTATATAATTAAAATAATAAATATTTATTACATATTATAAAATTAAAATAATAAATAATTATTAAATATTATAAATTACATATAAAAGTTATTTATAATGGTTAATTTTTATCATAGATATGTAGTCATAATTTATTTATTAATAGTTTAGATGGAAGTATTTGCTTAGTGAGAAATACATTTTAACAAACGGTTTCATGAGAACTACTTTTTGATATATATGCGCTCGGTAGTTTCACAAGAACTATTTAAACCATCAAAATCTATTCTGAGACCACCTCCAATATCAATTTTAATGTGCACATCCTCTTTAACAATCATTGGAAATTAGTCTTCGGTGGACGTTGGAAATTTTTTTTTTGAAAAATTGCTTCAAAATGAAAAAAATAATAAATTTTGGATATTTTAGAAAATAAAAGATTATAGAATATATGAGAAAATGAGTATTTGTAAAAATAATTTTCTCATGAAATCCGCTCTATACCCAAAGAAATGTTGTGTTGAGTAAGCTCTGTCCAACATGCATGACACTAACCAAGAAAACTATGAGTACCTCTTGACCTATGGCATGTGTTTGTGGTTTCTCATTTTATATTTCTTTTGGTTAGTGTTGAGTTTGTGTGTTAATTAAAAACACATAATATTTCAAAAATTAATTTTTTTAGAATTCAAATTACAATATGTATTCTAGAAAATTTCCTGAATACATTTAGTAGTTTGTGTTCTCAAAACTCAATTTTCGTAAAATGACATTAAAAAAAGGGGGATTGTTAGAGGTGAAGATGTGTATTTTTGACATTTTATTTTTTTTTTCAAAAAAAGAGTGATGTGTTAACTTTTTAGCAATTTTGGGTGGTGTAAATAGTAATTTTTTTGTCCCCTTACTTAGAAAAGCTTGGTTTCAGGTCCAGATAAAAAGCTCAACACAGAATCATGAAAGATTACCACTGTACCAATTATAACATCAAACCAAAAAAAAAAAAAAAAAGGAGCATTGGACAAAAAAAAACAATACATTTTTTTTACGAGGAAAAAAAAACATGGAATTATAGTTAAATGCATTATGTAATGCATATGCGGTTATGCACGTGCCTGGAGGATGGATCTCCTCGTTGTCTCATCTGCGTTCCAAAACCCAACCGCCCCGTATGCTGTTTAGAGCGATATGTCTAAAAGTAGACTAGACGACCACCGTAGTGCACAAACCACCCGATCCCGCCCACAACCTCCCTTCTTTAACCTCTTGAAACGATAAACCTTTAGCAGGTCACATTCTTACAGATCCCCCATTTCTTTAAAAAAAAAGGGTAAAATGTCATGGTTGGCTCGTTCCCTGGCAAACTCTCTCCGACTCGATGGCGACGGAGACGATGAAAACGACATCGTACTCGACTCTCCAACTACGTCATCGAGAAACCACCCACAACAGCAACATCAAATTCAACCACAAGAAAATGCACTTGGATCAGAAGATGATGATGAAACGCAAGGCCGTGGAGTCAAAGAGGACCTTGACGAAATCAAGCAAACCCTAACCCGTCAATTCTGGGGAATGGCCTCTTACCTCGCTCCACCTCCAACAGCTTCCCAATCCGATCACTCTCTTTCTGGAAATGAAGAACAACGACTCGATGAAGCTGCAATTTCCAATAAATCTTCGGACATGGAACAAGGAGCGCGGAAGGATGGCCCTGACCCGAATTCAATTCCGTTTGGATCCGATTCGGAAGGGAATGAGGAACCGGAATGTGATCTCGATCGCGCGGTTGGAATTACAGAGGAGGTATTGACCTTCGCCATGAATATCGCCATGCATCCCGAGACGTGGTTGGATTTTCCTATTGAGGAGGAAGACGACACCGACGGTAATCTCTTTTCTTCAATTAATCTTACAATTTCTACACTCATTGGAAGGATGGAAGTAAATTTCATTTCATTTCATTTCTTCATTGGATCGGATCACAGGATGATTATTACACATTTCAATTTTAAATTGTCTGTAGTTGCACTTGCACCCACTCTTGAAGGTGAATTATAGCGTGCTTTCATGGATTAGATAATAAAATACTGGTATTACTTGGTTTTATTTTATCTACGATAGCCTTCTTGACAGGTTAGTGTTAATGTGGTCATCTGTTGCATTGCTTGCTTTAATTCAATTATTTTGGTCATCTGTTACATCCTTCAATTTTTTCTAATGATGAATTTTGGTTGTATGCCTGCAACTCATGATGCATTCTACTTGTAGATTTCGACATGTCCGATGCCCAACTAGATCATGCTGCAGTTATTGAAAGATTTGCTCCTAGATTAGCTGCGCTCAGAATTGAACTATGTCCTTGCCATATGAGTGAAAGTTACTTCTGGAAAGTCTATTTTGTGCTTCTACATTCAAGGCTTAATAAACAAGATGCAGAGATTTTGTCTACACCCCAGGTCAGTTACATGGCAATCTGCCGTGGCTTTTTTATCACTCTTGTAATCTCCTCAAACATGTTGTCCATGAAGTAATTTTAGCATATTTTTAAATGCTTGAACCCTTTGGACCAGAAATGAAATGATTGTTCCAGTATCTTTTTTTTAGTGGATGGGCAAGCGCACAATTTGGAAATAGGTAGTTTTCAATGTCATCTTTTGGGAATTTACATTGGAAAAATGATTCTTTACAATTAACGGGGAATGTATTATGAACCAGGAAGACAAGCTGTAAAAATATAAGTAATCAGTGTAAATAATAAACCAGGCAGACAGGCTGATAAGTTCAGCTATATATGATATAAAAGACAGGGAGACCAAGCTCGTTACAGCAGAGGAAAGCCACTGTCAACAAAGAAAACAGAAAATAACTGGAAAATAACGATGGATATTCTGCAGAGAACAGAATAGTCCAACCTTCCCAATTTCCTTTCCTTACTCAATCCTCTCTCCCCCTTGCCTTGCTCCCCCCACTTTATTTCTGCTCCTCAATTCTGGTATGGTCCCCAAATTCCCTGCCCCCACCCAGCATGTGACAGCTGTCCTTGTTGCTATTGCTTTCCCTTTCTCTTCCAATGAACTTCTCCCTTGGCACATTCTCTGTCGTTTTCATTTTCTCATTTTCTCCTCTCTTGTCTCCCCCTTCATAGACATACAGCCCATCATCACCTTTTAATCCACTCCCTTTCAGCCCATTCTTCTTTCTTCTAGTATACACACGTGTCATGGGCCTATCACAGGCTAATATGGAGTGTGGAAGTTACCATACTGTTGCTTTTATTCCTTTGGTTGATGCTGCTTGGCATTCAACTTCATATATTGGGGAATTTCATCATTTGAGCCGAAAAGGCTTATATGTTGAATACAGTCCAAAGTCCTTGTCGGTGGTTCGAATAATTTTATTCTAGATTTATAGATTCTAAAAGTTTAGATATTTCAGTTTTTACTGTACTGTACATTTTTCCTTTGTGCTAGATGAAACCATTTGAGTCTATTAATGTTTTTGTTATTGTCAATACTCAATGGTTATCTAAAAAACATTTAAATCTTTATTGTCAATACTCAGTTGAGAGATCTCTTTGGGCTTCAAAATATGTTCTCATTACCAGTCCATCTCTGTCTCGTGGACTTCAATAAGTTCAAGTCTATTTCTTGTGTGCTCCATTTTGTAAATGCTTGTCACTTTTTCAGTTTTCTTCTCATTTTGTAAAACACAGAGCAATTTTGATTCTGAGGAAAATTTCTAAATTTTGATTCTTTTTATTCACATGTGATTCTTTATTATGGAAAGTTGGAAACATATTATCACAGATGTTATAAACGTTCTGTCTGTGGTGAATTTTGATGGCATGTATTATTAGTATTAGCATTAGCTTTATAATACAAATGATGAGTACACACCTCTTATATTTTATCTCATAACTGAAAGATGGAAAACAATAGGCCTTGACAAGAAAATTCTGTCATTTTATATGTTAGGCTTCTATATGTTTTATTTGCTTCTCGAATTCTTATAGTTATGCATTATGATTGGATGGTTAATAATTGAATTGGTAGCGGGAATTGTTTCTTCTTCCAGATTGAAATGATTATGGCTATTTTTAAAAGAAAAGTTTGAAATTGGAATGAGTTGGATCTGTTAGATTGTTTGTTAGATTGTTATTGTTAGTGTATCATACGATAGATATGGGCTTGGGCCTATCACTATGTTCTTTTTTCCGCTGTGTATTCAAGACACACGGATTCTATCATATGTCTCTCGTTTTCTCTTCATCTCAACATGGTATCTAGAGCCTAACGAAAGATAATCCTAGTCCGTACCTTCCCAGTGGACCCACTGTCCATTGGTGTCAATTTTTTTTCGGAAACCGTGTCTCATTCCGGTTTCCGGTCTGCCCGCGTTGCCGTGTTATTTTTCCGGCACTTTTTCTCTCTTTTCCGCCGCTGCCGCCTAGCTTTTGGGGTTGAGTTAGGCCCAGGTCCAAAATCTAAGATGGTATCGGAGCCTATCCTAGATGATCCGTTGTTATTGGGCCGCCACCCGTATAGTTGTCCACGCTCCAGATGTCCAGTCCTGGGCGTGAGGGGGTGTGTTAGAGTCCCACATTGCCTAGAGATAAGGCCAAGTTAAAGTATATAAACCTTGGACAGTCCTCACCCTATAAGCTAGATTTTGGGGTTGAGTTAGGCTAGGTCCAAAATCTAAGACGATCTATTAAGGGTCGTCTGTTTGGTTTGCATTTTCATTTTCTGTTTCCATTTCGTGTTTTCATTATGTTTCCTGTTTTCTAAAATTTTACAAAGGAAAAATTGGAAATGCTGGAAACGATGATTTTTTGCTTCCAATATTTCCAGTTTTTCCTTTGTAAAATTCTAGAAAACAGAAAATGAAAACAGGAAATGAAAATGCAAACCAAACAGGGTTTAGCCAGAAGAAAATTTGCTTTATTTGAAGAAGTTTTTCGAAGTGTTCCTTCGCTTAGTTTGGTTCAGTGATCATCAGCAATATTTGTCTCTAATGTTCATATCTAAAGTTTACCTGCACTTCTCCAATCAGCTAGTATTTTACATTGACGTTAATGGGTAGATGAACTTTTTCGATGTCTTAGTTTTAACTTTTGCAGGTCATGGCAGCCAGAGCAATGTGGATGCAGGAATTGCAGAAACAAACTAAGCCTGAATTTGAATTTTTTGGTAGAAGTACTTCCTACTTGAGAGACAGTGCTCAACACGATGATTTTACTCCCAGCTTATTAGATGACACCTATTCTGATGACATGCATCATCGGACATATGAATATAAAACCACCTCTTTGTCCATGATGGCAGATAATGAGCCTGAGAAGTGCACGGCTGAAAGTTCTGGAGCACATTTTGTTGATAATTCGGTTACTGAGAAAAATTCAAATATTGAAACTGAAACTGAAAACAAGGATCTAAAAGGTGGTCGACAATCTCAAATTATTATACAGGACTATGACAATGATGATGATGATGAATGGCCAGAGGAAGATTCTGATTTAGGGGGATATGGTGGAACAACTCTCTCCATGGTGAATGAAGAAGACATATCTTTCAGTGATCTCGAGGATGATGATTATGGCATTAAACCTTTTAGTTCCAAAACAGGTTCAAAGGTGGTATAAACTACAAACCTGACAACACGATTGTGGTGATTTCAGAGGCATTAGATCCTCACTCAGAAGCAAGAACAATAAAGAGCGTTGCCTGATGTTTGGAAAAACATGGATACTGATGTTTGGACTCTGGAGCATTATTCTGTACATAATGAATGGTGAACGAAGTTGCAAAATTGCCCTGATGCTATTTGAGGTTGTAAACCATACTTGTTAATCCTTTTTTCCCTGCATTCTTTTGCCACAAGGCAAGGTGGGTTCTTAGGTGGATGTTGTATTTGGAAACAACTCAAATGGAAAGGAAAGAGAGGAGCTAAGACAACGATCAGATGTTTGATCCGTGTTTTTTAGAGATCCAAAACGAGAACGTGCGATGAAATGTAATGCATCAGTCCCCCAGCGTGCTGTTTCAGAAGATACATCATATAGGTGCAAGAAATGTATATAAAAAATGTCTTGTTTGTCGTCAAATATAGATTTTGAATTTAGTCACGTATTTTATGGCGGTTGTAGTAGGGTTTGAGGTGCTCTTATTTTTTTTGTTGTCCTCCTGATTGCCTTGCTATCAAATGTGTTTGAAAACAATAAAGTGATTTTTTGAATAATTTTGAATGATCCACTGGAATGATATTCCTCCAAGTATATACCTCTTTTAGGATTGTCGGGGTGGAAATAGGTTAAACAGCTCGACAGGGGCCGTAGGCTCAGCCTACTTAAGGTCTAGTTTGGTTCGGCTCGTTTAATAGAAAAACCAGGTCTAGGCTTTTGAAAATGCCTTTTTAATTAAATAGGTCGGACTTAGACTTTTTAAAAAGCCTATTTGGCTTGACAGACTTGCCTATTATAAATAATATTATTTTTAATAAACATATAAATATTTTATATATAATAAATAGTATAATAATATATAATTTTTTAAATTCTTTTGTTGGCCTATTTAGTGATAGGCTTATTGTCCTATCTAAACGTATATATTAGTGACATATTTACATTATAAAAAAGTAAGTATTAGTTTGTAAGCGCACAGACCTATTTAGATATAGATTTATTGACTTTTTAAAGGTCATAATATGAAATGAGCTTTTAAACAGGCTAATAGGCCGAACCAGACTTTGAAACAGGCCAGACCAGACCTAAAAAAGTGGCCTATGATAGATAACAGGTCAGGCTTGGGCCACAAAAATATAATGTAGGTCAGACTTGGACCTTGTAAAGCCTAACTCGGCTCGGTCTACTTCCACCCCTTTGTCCTTTGTGTGTAGAGAATTATAATGGTCAAATTAATGAGAAATCGAAGGTTATTATTTTAGAAGAAAGACATGTTCTTGTTTTTACAATCTCCTAAGTTCTAATGTGTCTTTATGTTCTAGTTCTTGTTATGCTTTGTTAAGATTATTATAGGGTGTACCCTTTGATTTTGGTCCACCAAAGATCACTAATTTTTTTTAGGGAAAATTGCACTCACCTCCCATGAGGTTTGTCTAAATAACAAAGACCTCCCCTCTAGTTTTTGAAATGCAGAAACTTCTCTTTTCATTGACACCGTGAGGATTATTTAGGAATATTAACGGGGCGGAATGGATCATACACTACATGTATCTATAACTATTAAAATTAACAGCTACTCATGCGGGTAACGGGTATTCACGAGTATCCATTAATATTTAAAAATTCAAAATTTATAGAAAAAATATAGAGAAAATGACATATAATATATTATGATATATATCATATTATATTATATTAATTTTATACAATATAAATTAACATTATATAATATTATTACAAGTTAATGTATTGAAAATTTTATTATAAAATAATGAAATTAAATTTTATCTCATCAGAAAATAATAAAACATCTTAATATTTTAATATATTTAATAGAAAAATATATTTTAATGAGTATGCAGGTACCCACCGAGCGAGTTGTATAATATTCGTCTCTACTCATTTAATAAATATGCAGATACTCATCACTGGTATATCTATGAATATCCCTAAGTACAAGTTTTTTTAACATTCTGCTTTAGGCAAAAGAGGTGAGTGCATTTCAAAAACTAGAGGGGAGGTCTTTGTCATTTAAACAAACCTCAGGGGAGGTGAGTGCAATTTTCCATTTTTTTATTATAAAAAGTAATTTTAAATTTATAATTTGTATTGATAATTTTTTAATATTAAATTTATTATAATTTATGGTACTACTCTAGACTCGAATATAAGCAAAAAAAAAAAAAACTAACTCACGCTAATTAAGAAAATTAGTTAACCTCATTTAATTTTTTTTATGTCATCTAAAAATCAATTGTATTCTCTAAATTATCCTTCATGGAAGACTTCAATTTATTGAAACTTGTTCCAAGTGGAAACATTCTCTCTACATGTTCATTAAATACGGGCATCCGAAAATAAAATCTAAATTTAATTAAAGGGTATTTTTTGGTACAAGGTCATTAAATAGGGTAAAATTAATTGAGATTTGTTTATATTTTGGACCACCATAAGTGGAATTTTTGTTGCTTATATTTGAGTCCAGAGAAAGTAATGGTCCATCGTAATCCAAACTCAACATAACTCATTATCAATATTGGAGAGAACATATGAAGCTGTTTATTGAAAGCAACAATTTGGATCTCTGGGATATAATCACTGATGGTGATTATGTTCCTCTGAGAAATGGAGTGCCTATTCCAAAAGTTGAGTGGTCCTACGAGAAAAAGTTAGAGTACAACTTAATGCTTAAGCCAAACTCCACTTAGTCTGCTCCCTGAACAAGACTGAGTATGAGAAGGTACAAGGATGCATCTCTGCCAAGGAAATATGGGATATGCTGGCTTTATCAATTCATGAAGATACTATGGATATCAAATCTGTCAAATCAGACCTAGAGGACTCAACCTCAAAAGATGGAAAAGATTTATCTGAAGAAGCAAACTTGTGCTTGATGGCAAGGCAACGTTCTTCAAAAGGCACAGAGTCCAAGGTAATGTCACTAACTCTCCAAGATGAATATGATGATTTGGTGGACAGTTCCAAGGAACTTTTCAAAAAGTATAAGAAACTCTCTAATGCATACACTGTGATATGCAATGAAAATAAATTTTTTGAAAAAGAGAACCTTATACTTAGAGAAAAGATTCTGGAACATGAAAATAGTAATTCCAAAAATCTATTTGAAGAAAATCAGAATCTTCAAAGACAGATTAAGGAACTTACTAAACACCTAGCCAATTTTGTTGAAGGAACTAATAATCTTAATAGATTATTGGGAACTCAAAAAAGGTTTAAAGACAAACGTGGCATAGGTTTCTCTAATAGACCATCATTAAATTCATCAGCTTCAAAATTTCCCAAGAAGGCTAAAAAGAAAGTAGATGGGTGTACTCATTGTAATAAACCTAAACAACATGTGTCTAAGTATAAACAAAAAGAGGAATCTATACCCAGAACTAACATGAGTGGACCCAAGAAAATATGGGTACCAAAGACCACAATTGTTACTCTTGCAGATGTCTTGAATAAATCAAAGAAGATACCCAGAATAACTACAGAAGAATGGATGCATGCAACTCTTAATCGAAGGAAGGTGTACGTGCCCAGATCTTAGTACAAGAGCTGTTGGAATAATCATCCTCAATACAATTCAGAAAACAATGTTGAGTCTCAACAAATGCAACTCATTATGGTCTTATGATGACAATCCTTGTTGGTAAAATCTTTTATAGTTGCAAATAAATATCTGAGAATATATGCTTTATCTGAAACTTGGTGTTATTTGATATATATATATATACCAGTGTAAGTTACACCAAGTATTACACCACTAAATAATTTTTTAATGGATCAGTGTATTGAGTAATCCACCATTGGATTGAAAGTTACTATCATATAGATCATACATACAAAATTTTACATTAATCCGAAATTATTTGATATGTCATTGAGATGTCTCAAGATTAACGTTATATATACATTTGAAATATATGAAAAACCCAATTATTTGATTATCAAGTTATTAGTGTTAAAATTTTACGAAATTTGACACATATAATCATCATGATGAATAAACATAATTAAACGGTTGGATTACTAAAAAACACATTCGATTTATAGTTATCAACGGTGTAATACTTGGTGTAACTTACATTGGTGTAATTTGAACCCTCCTCATATATATATATATATATATATATATATATGAACTTTTTGAAATGCATGAACTTTGATATATGAACATGCTGAAATTTGTGTGTTTGCTGAAATACCTGTTACCTGCTGAAGTGTTTTGATCTTGATGAACACAAATACTTTCTGAAGCATCACTTGATGATGTGGCTATATGAGACAGTTGGCTTTTCATCTTTCCAAAGTCTCTTGCACGACGCACGACTCCCTATGTCTGCGCAGCCTGTAACTGTCATTATTACTGCTTGGTGCTGAGTCTATTTATAGAGAGCGTGGGAAGCTATTCGAGGTTACTCTCTCTTTGCATTCTCAAACTCTCAGTTTCCATAAACTGTTCAGTGTTCCTTCGTCCTCAAGCTCTCATCTTTCTCAAGCTTCCTATTTCATCAATGGCTCTCAAGAAAGGTGATGTTGCTACTTCCAAGGCTGGTGGGAAGATTGTCCCTACCAGGTGTGTAAACCTTGAGAAACTTACTGAGTATGGTCATGACTTCACTGAGTATTTTGATGTTGCGGGATGGACTCCATTCTTTAAGAACATCTATTGTTCTTGGCATGAGGCAAGTGTAATGGAATTCTGGAGGACTGCTAGTGATAGCCGGATAGTTGTAGGATCTAGAATTGAGCAAAAACCACCGATTAGAATTGAAAAACAAGCATTAAAATGCGAAAATTAGTGGCTGGGCAGCAGCTAATTTCACGCAAGAAAGTGAAGGAAAATGAGAGAAAATGAAAGAAAAAGTGGAGAGGAAGAAATGGGAAGGACGCCACTGAAGCAAGAATCCACTTGCAGCAGATAAGTCCAATGCCAGACGCCACTAATTCAGGAGAATTAGATAAGTCTCAGTATGGTTTAAGCAACAACCACCAAGCCTCACTCAACTCACAAAGGGAGGAGAAATTTGGGCATAATGCCTTTACTTCAAAATTCAATGTTTGAAATACAAGAGGAGAAGACTCCTTTATATAGGAGTGGAGGGGGAAGGGGGCGGATTTTTAGGAGAATAAAATGGGAGAAAAATAAAAGATGAGTGAAAACACTCCTAAGTGGGTTTTGAACCCAAGACCCCAAAGGTTTATGGCTAAGCTAAGTCTTAAGCCATTAAACCTCTAAAATGCGCCCCACTCATGTAAAAAAATTACAAGATGAAAGAAATTCTATCCTAGGTGGGAATAGAACCCATGACTCCCTAAGCCTTATAGTAAGGCAACCTACTAACCAATAAACCCATACAATTAACACCCAACTAGGATGAAATAAAAGGAAAATACAAAAATAAAAAGAAAATACAAGAGAGTCCTAATTAAGGGTGGTCCATAGGACAAGGGTCCTATCTAGGGTCAAGGTGTCCTTCTGTAGGGTAGTGACCTTTATTTTGTAGGGTAGTGTCCCTTTATTCGTAGGACACTAATTTCTCCAACTCTTCCTTGCTTGAAGTTGGTGCATATCCTCCAATGTAGGTCTTGTAGGTCCAAGCTCCTAGCAGAGTGTTATCATTCCCTCCCCCTTGAAAAGGATTTGACCTCAAATCTGAAAATTCAGAAAGAAGCCTTAAGAGTAATGAACTGGGTAGAAGAAGGGGATGGATGACAAAATTTAGGAAGTAAGAAGATACTTCCCTTAGCCCTTGGAGAGTAGAGTTAGAGGTCCACAAGTTGAATATCTTCCTTGAGCCTAGACAACAAGAAGAAGACCCATAAGTATTATTCCAAAGCAAGCAAAATGAAGGCTCATAACAAAAATACTTGGGGATCATAAAGATTGGCAAAAGAAAAACATAGGAGATAAACAAGAGGTATTTGAGATAAGGGTTAGAAAACTCCCTTAATGAAGATTGAGCCCTCTTGTCTACGTACTTTGTGGATTTAGATCCTGGATCAAAGACTAATCTTTTGAAGCCCTCCCTTGCAAATAAGAGAAGTAAGTGGTCATGGAGAAGGCTTAGGAAATAAATTCCACATAAGTACAAAATGTGTTTCAATGTGAAACATTCATCAAAATATTCTACATTATGTTCCCAAATAAATGCACAAGTGAAACTATGTGGCATGAATGTTTTAATATTTTTCATTAACATCCCAACATTTTTATTGAACATAACACATGCATCTTGATTATGATTGTCAAAAGTGTAGTGCATATGTTCATGCCATGAAGTACTCATGCAATTTTGTTCAAGAGCCATATCCATACTAAAGCACTCACTTAAGTAAGATGACACCTTTTGCATATTATCATATGTATTCATGAAAGGTGAAATACCAAAAGAACCACAGTGAGTATGCATATCAAGAAGCATATCATCATTTAAATTAGATGTCAAACAAGTTTTCCTACATGTGATAGCTTCATCCAAAATTTTATCCTTTTTACTAACTAGTTCAAGAGCATAATACACATCTTTGTATGAAATAATTATTTTTGGTCCAAAATGTGTATTCATTCTATAAACACAAACCAAAGGCACATGCATATTCAATCCAACTTTGTTTTCAATCTTATCATGCAATCTAAAGGAATTGAGTAAGCATGCATCTTTAGTAAGTTTCATGGTACTCTCATACATAGTTGGCTTTTCTAAACATGCAATAGGTTTCAAAGCATCATCAATATTGTTCATTTCTTTTAAACATGTAATGCTTTGAGGCATATAATTGTGCATAGAAAAAGGCATTTCATGCATAAAGAAAGTTAGTTTAGGAAACTCCCTTTCAATAGCTTGAGTTGTCTTCTTTGCAACACTAGAAGTATTTTCCCTCAACCTATTCATGCTTTCACTAGAAGAGTTAGCATTTAAATGATCACAAGAAAAACATACTTTCTCTTCTTTCACTCTTAATTTATTTTCCTTGTTTTCTCTTTCAAGTTTCTCTTCTTTCTCTTTTTCTAATTGTTCTCTTTTCTCTTGTTTTATTAACCTCTTAAGTTGGATTTGATCTTCCCTAATTTCACTAGAGGTCATAGGCATTAAGGTGAATTTAACCCCTTGGTGGCGGAACCTATAGGTGTTGGAATACCCATCATGCTTCACCCTTCTCTCATATTGCCATGGTCTTCCTAAAAGGATGTGAGAGGCTTCTAAGGGTATGACATCAAAGGTCATTTCATCTTGGTAATCCACAATTTTGAACCTTAAGCTCACTTGCCTATCCACCATAAATTCTTCCTCATCACTCACCCATTGAAGTGTATAAGGTTCTGGATGTGGGGTAGTAGGTAAGTTTAGCTTGTTTACTAACCTAAGGCTAGCTAAGTTGCTACTACTTCCTCCATCTATGATCACTAAACAAACCCTATCTTCAATATGGCACCTAGTGTGGAATAGGTTCTCTCTTTGGCTCTCTTCTTCACCCAAAGGTGTTTCTAAGGTTTTCCTAAACAACATGGTTTCCCTTTCCCCTTGCCTCCTTCCTTCCATTCTCCTAATTGATTTTATGTTAAAACTTTTAAAGGACCTCACCACTCACTAAGTGTTTACACTCAAAGGAATGTTAACACTCGTGTATGTCACTCTTTTTGGGTTTTTTCTATAATGAAAACTCTCTTGCCTCTTCTACTCGGTTGGAGGTTGATTAGAAGTTGCAAAGACCAACGTGAGTCTAAGTCTTAACCCTTACCCAAATAGAAGCGCACTAACAAAGAAAATACCTACTGGAAGAAGATTGGAAAAATCCTAAGACAAAACAAAAGAATTGATATGACAAACAAGAAAAGCTGGCACTCAAACAAGCTTATACACAAGAGCAGACAACAAACAAGACAAGACGAAAGAAATTGCAAAGAGAATTGTTTTTGGTGATTTTTGAAAAAGAGTTGCCAAAATTGTCGTTTTAGAAAAACAGCAAATACAACACAATTACGGTATACAGGGAAAAGAAAAAGAAAATTACATTAAAACTGTCACTGTATTGTTGGGATAACTCTTTGTTTTTGTTTTTCTATTTTTTTGAATTTTTTTTTTGAATTTTTGACTCTTTTTGGGTGTCTTTTGACTTTTCTTCCTTGTTGTTGACTTTTGCACCCTTTTCTTTTTTTTTTTTTTTTGCTTTTTACACCTCTTTTTCTATTTTTGGCACGCACGTACTTTTTGTATTTTTTTCGCCTTTTCTTTCTTTTTTGTCTTTTTCCCCAACAGAAAATTACAGAAATTTGTACACAATGAAAAGAAAATTAATTGTACCTACTGTAATATTTTTGGAATTTTCTGACAGTAAATTGGTCCAAGTGGCCCAGAAAAGAAAAAATAATGAATAAACTGATTTCTAAAAATTGTGAAAACGTAATGGCAACTTGATTTCAGAAATGGCCAAAAAAATTGCTTAGCACTTCCTTGTTGATTATACAAAACCGGTATGGTCACAGAAACGCGCTTGGTTCAATTTTAAGATTGGAATTAAAATTTGAAGGAAAATCAACAATTAGAATTTGTTGATCTTCTTCCAATACTATGAACCAAAAAAGATCCTATAGGTGAGCGTTTTGCACAATCAAACAGGAAAGTCTAAGGTTGAGATAACAGTCAATCCAAATTTGCAATCAGAATGCCAATCAAACAGACATAACAAAAGTAGGAAATTGAACAATACAAGAGCCCAAAAAATGCGCATAAAATGGCAAAAAAAATAAGAAGGAAAAATTGCGCAAAATAAATGGCAAGAAATTAAAGGGGGAAACTGAATTAAAAGGATGGGGAGGACAAAAAATGTAAATGGCAGAAAGTAAAAGGGGATGGCAGAAAGTAAAAGGATGGGGAGAGCAGAAATGTAAAGGGGGAAGCGGAAATTAAAAGGATGGGGAGGACTGAAAGTAAATGACTGAAAGTAAAGGGGGAAGCGGAAATTAAAAGGATGGGGAGAGCAGAAATGTAAATGGCAGAATGTAAAGGGGAGAGCAGAAATTAAAAGGATGGGGAGAAGCGGAAATTAAATGGCGGAAAATTAAATGCGGAAAGTAAAGAGATGAATATGGGGGATGACAATTAATGGTGAAGGGGAGAAATGTAGGTGAACGATCTTTGGAAAAATGAAGACAACAATGCCTCCTCTTACCACACTTCACCACAAACAAGCAGTTATATCAATTAATTTACAAGAATCACTCAAGAACAAGTATGAGCAATTAAAGAGGCATTTAAACAAACACCTAGGGGTGGGAATTAGCGGCCCAAAACAGCACCCAACTAGCAAGAATTCAAGCAAATCAATCAAGACAGACAAGTGCTGATAGCAGCAGAAAGGCACCTCGGGCCCGGGAAACAGTCCAAGTCCAAATTACAATTGAAAAGAGGGATGGAATTACACTAAATGAGTGAAAATTCTGCACTAAATAGGTGCAGTATGCAGCGCCCAAACAGCCCCCAAATGGCTCCAAATTTGCTCAAATTCAACAAGCTCTGATGACCAATTGATAGCCGGATAGTTGTAGGATCTAGAATTGAGCAAAAACCACCGATTAGAATTGAAAAACAAGCATTAAAATGCGAAAATTAGTGGCTGGGCAGCAGCTAATTTCACGCAAGAAAGTGAAGGAAAATGAGAGAAAATGAAAGAAAAAGTGGAGAGGAAGAAATGGGAAGGACGCCACTGAAGCAAGAATCCACTTGCAGCAGATAAGTCCAATGCCAGACGCCACTAATTCAGGAGAATTAGATAAGTCTCAGTATGGTTTAAGCAACAACCACCAAGCCTCACTCAACTCACAAAGGGAGGAGAAATTTGGGCATAATGCCTTTACTTCAAAATTCAATGTTTGAAATACAAGAGGAGAAGACTCCTTTATATAGGAGTGGAAGGGGAAGGGGGCGGATTTTTAGGAGAATAAAATGGGAGAAAAATAAAAGATGAGTGAAAACACTCCTAAGTGGGTTTTGAACCCAAGACCCCAAAGGTTTATGGCTAAGCTAAGTCTTAAGCCATTAAACCTCTAAAATGCGCCCCACTCATGTAAAAAAATTACAAGATGAAAGAAATTCTATCCTAGGTGGGAATAGAACCCATGACTCCCTAAGCCTTATAGTAAGGCAACCTACTAACCAATAAACCCATACAATTAGCACCCAACTAGGATGAAATAAAAGGAAAATACAAAAATAAAAAGAAAATACAAGAGAGTCCTAATTAAGGGTGGTCCATAGGACAAGGGTCCTATCTAGGGTCAAGGTGTCCTTCTGTAGGGTAGTGACCTTTATTTTGTAGGGTAGTGTCCCTTTATTTGTAGGACACTAATTTCTCCAACTCTTCCTTGCTTGAAGTTGGTGCATATCCTCCAATGTAGGTCTTGTAGGTCCAAGCTCCTAGCAGAGTGTTATCAGCTAGGGTTATTGAAGGGATTAAGCACATTTCTATTAGGGCAACGATAATGGGGGAAAACATTTGTTGATGCCTCCCTTTTGGTAACTATAACCAAGGTGAAGGCTGAAGGAGAACAGTTCACTCCTGACTGTGAGATGCACAATGGAGGACCTAGGATGCACAACAAGATGTTGTATGGTTCAGAAACACCTTTGGGACTGGCTTGTTGGAAGTTCTTGGGCTCTTGCATGCCATTCTTGGTTGTTGTGTGCTTCCAAAAGGTGGTAGCAAGAAGCATGTCTTTGAGTTAGAGAGGTTGTGTCTTATCCACTTTCTCTAGAAGAAGAAGCTCAACTTGCTAAGGATCATCCTCTATCACATGATCAGGAGGGCAAGAGATATTGCTGCCAACCTTCCACACAACACCTTAATCATGAAGATCATGCTTCATTACAAGATCCCTGTGGAGAAATTATATGATCAGAAGCCTCCTTCTTTCTTCACACCAACCAACATTAAGCAGATGGGTATTGATATCAAGAAACCTTCTCCTAAACTCACCGTAAAAGAAACCCTTGTTGCTGAGAAGGCTGCTGCTACTAGAAGGTCAGTACTTGACATCTGATAAATACAAATTATAAACATTAATAATCCCTTAAATTTAATCTTTTAATGCATTTTTTATGCTTAATTAACAAGTCATAAGCATATTATGCCAATTCAGGTTCATATTGGGCTCAATTACATTTTTCAGCATTAAACTGTTTTCGTATTTTAAGCATAACTTGAGTTATAGAAATCTAAAAATTATGTTCTTTATATTGTAGGAAAGATAAAAGAAAGCCTTACAACTTTGATGAAGAACCCAAAAGCTAAATCAGATGGATAGTGAGTCGAAATGGGGTTGGAAGACCGAATAGTCAGCATCATATGGAAACCTGACCAGCACTCAATGATTGGGCCATAACTTGGGATAGAAAACTCCTTTTGGGCTCAACCCAGCGGCATTTGAAAGATAAGATCCAGAGCTTGATTTCATATGAAGAAAACTCTCTTGGATTCTGCCAGATTGAGGATGATATGCACGGTGCAAGTGGGAGACAAGTAGGTGAATGATAGCTAGAGTAGGTGAATAATTCAAAGTAATGGACAAATGCATTAGGTAATTGATCAATAAGTCCATTTGTGGAAAAAACATGCTTAGTCATGGCTGAGTGATCATGTTTGGAATGACATCTTTTCCCCTCCTATAAAAAGGAGGGCTTGCTAGGGAGAAGAGCATCCAAGTTGTAGTAGAAATTACTAAAAGTTTCATATTCATCTTTTTGTAAAGTCTTCATGGAAGGCTAAGTTTTTATTCAATTCAAGGAGTCAAGCTTATTTTCATCTTGGTTTTAAGGTTTGATCTTCATTTACATGCTGATTGAATTACATCTACCATGCTTTTCTACTCCACTTGCTTCAATTCCATATTTCTTTTATCAAAGCTTGATTGGTTAACATGTTTTGGTTATGAAATTTGTTATTGATGTATGTTGTACTCTTGATTGGTTAATCATCATACAATGATTGAAAAGCATATAGTAAGAAATTAAATTGAAGGTGTTCATTTAATTATTTACTTCAATTGGGTTTCGTTTATAAAATTGATTTGGATCTAACATAAGATTTTATGGTTATTTGATCTTGTTAATCTTAATCAATTGAATTCTGGAACTTATTTCAGTAGTGAATCCGGGATCCTTGTAGGGGTTCCACATAATTCTAAGTTGATAGATTTAATCTCTTGAATGCATGTTATTAATAACCAATGATTTACCATGAAAATAGCCTCTGAATTCCTTGGATTGATATTGTCTTGAATTGATTCAACCTTTGCTTTTAACTTGATCTTTTATTTTCTTCAGTTTATTCCAATCAATCAAACCCCCCCAAAGAAGGATTAATTTGAGTGGATCTTCAGGGTTTGACCCGATTTATACCATTCTACTACAAGTAGTTTGCAGATCAGAGAACTATAAGTATAATTTTGTGCAGATTCGACAACTGTCAACATCCTTGATAATGAGCTGCAGGGAGATGCAAGGAAGGATGAATTCCAACCTGCTGCTGAAACTCCTGTTAAAAATATTATTAAGAAGAAAAGAAGTAAAGACACTCAGAAGGATCCTGAAGCTGTTGAAGTTCATCAAAGCCAAGAAGAACCTATTCTTGTTACTCAAAAGGAAACACCATCTAAAAAGGTGGCTAAAATAGCAAAAATTCAAACTTCTGAACCTGTTCAAAAGGTTCCTAGTGAACCTGCTGAAATTATGGGTCAGGATGTTGAGGTTGTTGTTACTCAGGTCACTAAGCCCACCTTAACCCCAGAGGGACATGCCATGATGGTTGATCTACCAAGTGAAAGCTCTTCTGAAAAACCTATTGCAGTCATGCCTTTGGCTACAAGTAATCCAAATCTAGAACTTCAGAAGGTAACTGCCCTAGCCAATGCTTTGGATGAGGAAGAGGCTAGAAAAGCAAAGGAGCAAGAAGATCAGGACTATGCAATTCTTGTTGCTGCACAACAAGCAATTCTTGAAGATGAAAGGTTAGAGTCATCCTCCAAGCCCAAGAGGAAGAGAGTATCTAAATCCTTGAGGGTGAGGAGTGTTAAGACAACTTGAAAATACACACGGGGAAACACTAAAAGGGGGGTTGAATAGTGCTTCAATGGAAACCTTAAGTTTTTGGTAAACTTTTTAGAAAGACGTTTCAGAAAATCTTCAGACGATGAATTACAATCTGAAGTTTTGTTGTATCTTCTAAACTTGAGTTCAGACTTAAAATTTGCTTGTAAATGTACCTTTGAAAAAATTAAGGTTCTCTGTTTAAAATGTTTTTCACGCCCCTTTTTGGTTAGAAGAAAAACTGAATTCACAGAGTTTAAGGGAAAGAGAGAACACAACCAAATTTATCCTAGTTCACTCACTTTCACCGTGAGCTACGTCCAGTCCCAAAGGCAACCCGCCAATGGATTTCCACTAATCTTGAAAGAATTACAAGTATTTTTTTCTGTCAAGCCTCTTCAGGCTCTACCACAAGTATTCTTTCTTTCACCGAGCCTCTTCAGGCTCTACCACAAGTATTCTTTCTTTCACCAAGCCTCTCCAGGCTCTACCACAAGTATTTTTTCTTTCACCAAGCCTACAAGTATTTTTTCTTTCACCAAGCCTTTTCAGGCTCTACCACAAGTATTATTTCTTTCACCAAGCCTCTCCAGGCTCTACCACAAGTATTCTTTCTTTTACCAAGCCTCTCCAGGATCTCAACCAAGTATTGTTTCTTTCACCAAGCCTCTCCAGGCTCTACCACAATTATTCTTTCTTTAACTAAGCCTCTCCAGGCTCTCAACCAAGTATTGTTTCTTTCACCAAGCCTCTCCAGGCTCTACCAAAAGTATTCTTTCTTTCACCGAGCCTCTCCAGGCTCTACCACAAGTATTCTTTCTTTTACCAAGCCTCTCCAGGCTCTCAACCAAGTATTGTTTCTTTCACCAAGCCTCTTCAGGCTCTCCGACACTTATCCAAGTGTAACCCAAGTATTCTTTCAGACAGAAAGCCTCTCCAGGCTTCACAACCCAAACTGTTCTAAATTTAATCAAGAAAGAGAATTAGTTCACTATCTTTAGATGATAGCTGTGAACTTTGATGTACAGAAAACTGAGAGTTTCTCAGAATATGAAAATGAATGATTGTACAAGGAATATCAGAGTTTGATTTTTGCAGCGTGTAGTTTCTTTTGGTTGATAATGCTTCTCTCTTCTTTAATTCTTCATGGGACGTATTTATAGTCTCCAATGTAACATCCTAAATTTTATTAAGTAAAATATTAATTAAATTAAAAAAATAAGTAAAGGATATAATTAATTAAATAGATGAATAAATAATAAGATTAATATTATTATTAGTTTTATCCATAAAGCTACATTTTAAAAAGAAGATAAGGGGGTTGAGAGTGGGCCCAAGCCCAATTAGGCATTCTAGTAAGGAAGGGTTATCAGTTTACCCTAATCCTTATTCGTATAATCTTGAGAGAGCGAAACACTAAGGAGGGGAGAAACCGAGTCTCAAGAGGGGATTGCTGCAGAGTGAGCATCAAGAACCAAGAAAGGGACTTCCTTGCGGTTAATCGATCTTCGCTTAAGGTACGGTGGGGGAAATGGTGTTGCTTATATGTGCATGTGGGAGTGCTTGGGTAGTGAGGGCAACCATAAAACCCTCTAAGAATTCTAAATTTGAGAACCTATCTGTGAATCGTGTGTTGTGTGCTTGAAATGTGTTTGATTTTATGTATGCATGTGATGACCTTGATGAATTGGGTGATGGTAGCGAGGATAGCGAAAAAGGGGTTAAATAAGGGTTTAGGGATGAGGAACCATAATTGAGTAGATGTTAAATTTATTGTAATTCGTAGGAATGATGGAGGATTTTAGTGAATTTAATCGGTAAAAACGAGTTTAATTGAATTAGGAACTTGAGGGTTTGAGTAGGGATTGAAGAAGAGGGTAGAGGAAAGTCATTCCCGTTTTTACACAGAGCAACAACTATAAAACAGCGACTGCAGATTCATTTACCGTTGGATCGGGCTGAAATTTTGACAGCTGGTCCAGAACATCTGGTTCTTCATTATGAACGGTTGGATCGTCGATACTAACTCTCAGTGGGGAGATATTTAGTTCGCACTGTAGCTGTATATTTGGGGTTTTATTGATGAAATTAAATTGGATGCATATAGTGTATTAATTGTGATATGAGTATTGTGATGTGAATATCTTATGTGATATCCTATGTTTATACATTGATTGTGATGTGAGTGTGATGATATGAATATCTCCTTTGATGATAGATGTTTATACTATTATGATGTATATTTATAACGATGATGTATTGATGTATTGAGTGTATGATGATGAGGTATGAGATGTGTGATGATGATATATTGATGTATTGAGTGTATGGGGTATGAGGTGTATAATGATTATATATTGATGCATTGAGCATGTAATGTGTGTTGTGATAATGGTGATATATTGATGCAATGAGCATACGATGAGTGTTATGATGATGATGATGATATATTGACGTGTGAGCATATATGATGTTGTACCTGAGATACACAAGCCCAGAGAGGGGTGGGGTGTAACTCAGGGAGGTGATTGTACTTGAGATACACAAGCCCAATGAGGGGTGGGGTGTAACTCAGGGAGGTGATTGTACTTGAGATACACAAGCCCAGTGAGGGGTGAAGTGTAGCTCAGGGAGGTGAATGTTGTACCTGAGTGTAACTCAGGGAGGTGAGTATTGATTATGTTGGTGATTATGATACTTGAGTTTAACTCAGGGAGGTGATTGTACTTGAGATACACAATTCCAGTGAGGGGTGAAGTGTAGCTCAGGGAGGTGAATGTTGTACCTGAGTGTAACTCAGGGAGGTGAGTATTGATTATGTTGGTGATTATGGTACTTGAGTGTAACTCAGGGAGGTGAGTATCGATTGTGTTGGTGATTATGGTACCTGAGTGTAACTCAGGGAGGTGAGTATTGATTATGTAATTGAATATGGTACCTGAGGTGTACAAGCCTAGAGTGGGTGAAGTACAACTCAGGGAGGTGCATGATGGTGATGATGATATGATGATTATGATGAATATGATGAAATGATGAGTATGATGATATTAATGATAATGATGAGTATGATGATAAGATGATTATGATGAGTATGATGAAATGATGATATTGATGATTGTGATGAGTATGATGATATTAATGATAATGATGAGTATGATGATATTGATGATAATGATGAGTATGATGACATGATGATAATGATGAGTATGATGACATGATGATAATGATGATTGTGATGATAATGGGGATTATGATGATTGTGGTGATATTGATGATGTTGTTGGTGTATATGATGATGATGATTATGTTTTACATTTGATAGTAGAATAAGTTATATGATGATGTTATTTACATGAGGGTGAGGATAAGGTAGTCTCCTATGTGTATGTATGAGTGGTATTCTTTTCCTCACCGTTTCTATCTATGGTTATTATTTACAGGTGATGACGATGGCACCTCAGGTGCCGAGTATTGAGTTGATGGGTGTCGTTCTGATACATGTGACATCAGGGCTTAGTAGTGGGAGTTTTATTTTATATTTCTATTTTGGAGAGATTTGTGTAAACGGTTTTAAGTGTCTTATAAGGCTAAGAATGATGTTTTACAGTTAACTTTTGAGGTAGTAATATTTTATTTACTTTGAAAACCTTTTGACTCCAACTTCTATTTTGAATAAGTTGATTTTGAAAAGAATTGAGGTTTTAATTGAGTTGAAATGTGAACCTTTTTACCCAATGCGATTCGTTATTTTCCTAAGTTTTTCGCTTCGTTGATTATATAAGAGTTGGGGGTAGAAGGGTCTCACATCCAAAGGATAAATGCCCGTTTCCAAATAGCATTTAATGCATTCAGAATACGTTTGACACAGCTCTGTTCAAAGCAATCTGAGTAGAAGCAGGTGCAGCAGGTCTGCGCACA
The DNA here is from genome assembly GCA_026901365.1 of Sesbania bispinosa. Lineage (NCBI taxonomy): Eukaryota > Viridiplantae > Streptophyta > Magnoliopsida > Fabales > Fabaceae > Sesbania > Sesbania bispinosa. The sequence goes on along the minus strand of QLOH01000054.1, from coordinate 2,033,343 downwards.
CAAAGCAGTATGGGTAGGAGCAGCAGCGTTGCAGACTTTCCTTAAATGTGCTAAACATTTGAACAAGGAAGAAAAGCAACACTGACTCTTATGCTGAAGTAGGTAAGATCTTGATTTGAACGTTCCTCGTACTCAACAACGTCTTCTAAGGTCAAACCATTGTCTTGAAGACTTCATCTTTCAGATGCAAGGGATGCTTCAGACGCTCTTCACTTCTTTCGAGGATAATCGCTCTTCAGACGATGTTTGATCTTCAGACGATGATAAACTTTCAGATGATGTTTCACACTCTTATGATCTGAAATAGAATAGAGTATTGTGAAGGCATTTTGTTATAAATTTATCTGAATATTTATATTTGTTATTCATTAAAACCTATTGAGAGACTGAGACTCAAGGTAAATAATTTTATAACTTTTGAGACTCAACAATCTCCCCCTTTTTAATGATGACAAATATAATATATTCTGAGTTTTGAAAAAGGGTTTAAGAAGAATTAAGGTTTAGAAATTCTCCCCCTTAACCAGATGTTCCATCTGATATAAATTTCCTCCTTTTGAAACGAACGTTCTGAAGTGTTCTTCTGAAGAGTGTTCATACCTTTTTCACTTTGCAGCTTTCAGAATAATGTGTTAGTAAAAAATAACACACAATATAATACTCCCCCTTTTGTCATCAACGAAAAAGGGTGGCAACAGACGACAATTAAAGTGAAGTTGAGAAGAATACATAGCAATAAATGCAACAAACGTAACTATGACATGCAATAATGTTTCAGCCAAAAATTAAACAAGGGTAAACTGAAGTAGCTATGACATGACAACATCATTAACTACTTGGAAAGCTTCTTCAGAGCTTCTTCAAATATGGCTTGCATGGCTTGCTTCTGACTGTCCAGCTTAGCTACAACTGATTTCTTCAGCTCATTATGACTTGCCCTGATCTGAGTGTGAGCCGTGAGAAGCTTGTCTGATTTCTGGATTAAAGCTTCCTGCAGAGTACTAAGAGCATAATTTTCTCTGGAAAGAGCAATTAATTCAGCTTCAAGATTGCCTTCATAAAAGATCAAGGAGATATGTTTGTTGGTGAAGCGGTAGTACTGAAAACCAATTGGCAGATTGAACCTAGGTGGATCTGAGATCTGATAGATGAACTCTGGTCTGCTGAAAGGAAAACTCATTCTCCATTGAGGGTGAAATTCCCTTGCCTCAAAATCAGAGAAGGGAAATCTCCCCCTAAAGAAAGTAGGAGTCTCCAAGGTAGTATTCTTTCCAACCTTTACCAAGGAGTCAACATCATCCCACTTAGCTCCAGATGAGCTACCATTCTTCTCAACTAGGTTCCAATGATAATACCACATGGCTTCAGAAAAAGAATGATCTATCCCTTGTTGCTCAATAATATAGTCATACAGCCCTTCCCAATCTTCTTTAGATAGAACCCTTGGTTTATATTCTTCTTCAATGACCACACCTTTACCTTTCTGAGAAGAGGTTTCAGCAAAAGGATACCTTGGTGTGGAAAGCTTGGTGTGAACCTTTTTGGGAGGCTTGAAATCTGGTTTCCCAAGAGAACTTGTATACTTGGCAGCCAGCTCAGATTCTAAGAACAACATCCTTACAGCAATCCAGTCCTCATAAGATAAGGAGTGTTGGTCTTGAGAGAAAGGATCAAGTGCTCTCCATTTGTGATGAGGGATGAGTACTCCATGCCTTATCATGTCCAAAGCATTTGAGACACATCCTCCCCCTGAGAGTCTTCGCCTCCTTGCTTCAGTAACAGTCTCCAAAATAAGATTTGAGGGTTTGAGAATAGGAGCAGCTTCTCTGAAAAACAACAATTCTTCATACAAGTTAGGAAAACTTGGAACTCTCGGTCTGTCCTTTAGAGGCACATTGTAGAACTTGTGAGGCACTTCACAGGCCCACAATAGCTGATTGTTGTTATGAGCAGTGAGAGCCAAATCATAAGTGGATTTCCTGCTGAGATCTTTGGGTTTCGCTTCCAGCAGCTTAGCCCTAGTTAAAGGTATGTTGCCACCAAACCACACACAACTTGACTCTTCATTATCTGAGTTAAGTCCTGAATAGCCTGAGAGGGATGAAGATGATGATGAATGAGGGGGTGAAGGTGGGGGCACCTCTTCTGTTATGCTTATCATCTTGGGTGGTGGAGGAGCTTCATCCTCTGAAGAGGTTGCATTCCCAAAAATGACTCTACGCTTTTTATCAGTGGCCATAAAACCTTCATCAACTTGGTTCTTCAACTTTAGTTCCTCCAGCTTCCTTTTCCTCTGTTCCTCAGCTTCCTTCTGAAATTCAATTGTATCCTCTTATTGAATGCTTTGACTTCTAGTGACTCTCTGAGGAACCTCATCAACAGGATCAATCAATCTTCTCTTCTTTATCCTTCTGTCCTTAGCACTAGCCCTTATTCTCTTGAGCCTATCTGCTTGTTCAAGTCTTTCATCTTCCAAAAGGGCTGGTTGTGCAGCAACAACAATGGCAAAATCTTGTTTCTTTTGATCTTTCTTCTTCTTTCTTTCTTCTTCTTCTATTTCCTCCACTACCTTCCTGATGTCAATCTCAGGTAGGCTTTCAGCAAGAGGAATGGCCTGGATAGGCTGAGACACATCAACAGCATCAACACCAAGGTGTTCAGCTTCTAACATGTTGATGTCCTCTACCAGTCATTCCAAAGTGAGAGTAGGCTGAGTAGCAACAGTAGAAAGTTCAGTAGCCTAACCCACAATCTCAGATGGTTGTGCAAGCATAGGCTGAGCAGGTTCAGACAGTCTGAATTGAACTTCTTTTTCAACAGAAAATTCTTTCTGAAGCACTTTGGTTCTCTTTTCTTTACAGTCTTTGTAGGAGTTTGAGCAGAAACAAACTTATCTTTGTGAGGATCACCAGTCAGCTCACCCTCCAGCATCTCTAAAACCTTCTGAGGACTTTTCCCAGTCCTTTTTGTCTTAAGATTAACAACTTTTAGCAAAGTCTTCTCAGGTGAGGGCTTCCTTACTGTAATACCCATTCTCTTGATGTTCGCCAGAGAGAATAAGGCTGGGCCTCTGTGATCATACAACTTCTCAATGGGTACTCTAAACTTCAGCAGAATCTTGGTGATTAAAGTATTGTGAGTGTAGCTAGTAGCTGAATCATTCACCCTCTTCAGCATGTTGTAGAGGATGATCCTGGGAAGGTTCCGAGGCTTCTTGTCCAGGAGATTGATCACACAATACCTTTCAAGTTCTGACACATGATTCTTGCTTCCATGCTTGGGCAAAATGCAGCAACCTAGGATAGCATGGAGAATCCTTGCCTTTGGATGCATAAGAGAACTCTTCAGCTCACTGGGGTCTTCAATCCCGTAGAGCTTCTTTGTGAACTTCTTAGTTCCACCATTTCTCAGCTCCCATTCTGGAGGGAACATCTCCCCGGAGTTTGGCACATTAGTAACCTGAGCAATGGTGTTAGCATCCACCAGAATCTTCACACCCATCACAGTAGTCTTGAACCCTTGAAACTTGCCGTCCTGAGTAGAGATGTCTTCAGCATTCTTCCAGAAGTCAACCACACTTTGTTCATGCCATGCACAATCAATGGCAGTGAAGAAGTTGGTCCATCCACAAGTTTCGAAAATCTCAGAGAGGTAGATACAACCAGCTTCAAGTTCGTCTAGGTTAACAGTCCTTGAAGGAACAATTTGACAACCTGCAGATTTCTTGGACGCTATTGAAGAAAGCTTGAGAGGAAGACGAGAGCTTTGAGGAGATGAAAAGCTTAGGGCACAAGGAATACACAGTGTAGCAGAAGAGAGAGTGTGAGTAGCCTGCAACCGTTGACAACACGTCCTTAAATAGTCGTCACAACAGTAATGATCGCAGTTACAGTCTTGGAGAACGTGCAGACGTACTGAGAGAAGTTACTCAGTGAAGAGGACAAAACGTTTCAGCTTGTCACGTCATCAGACATAGTTACTTCAGATGCCCATGATATTTCAGACAATGCATGTTTAGATGCAACTATACATTCAGATGATGCATGTTCAGATGCAAACAATTATTTTTCAGATAAAGCCAAGATTTACAGATTATCTCTAATGAATTTAAATCTATCTTCAGATAGAGGCTTTGTAAATATATCTGCCCATTGATGCTCAGTATCAATGAACTTTATATAAAAAAACTCCTTTCTGAACATAGTCTCTAATGAAATTATGCTTGATTTCTATATGCTTTGCCCTAGAGTGTTGAATGGGATTTTTAGACAAATTAATGGCACTTGTGTTATCACACATAACAGGTATAGAAGACACTTCAATAATAAAATCTTCTAACTGATATTTTACCCATAACAGTTGTGAACAACAACTTGCTGCTGCTATATATTCAGCTTCAACTGTTGATAGGGCAATTGTGCTCTTTGCCTTTTGCTGGACCAGCTGATCATGTTATCTCCAATCAAGTGACATCCTCCATTGGTTGATTTTCTTTCAATTCTATCTCCAGCAAAATCAGCATCACAGAATCCCACTAACCTGCAATCGTTACTTTTCTTATAGCAAAGACCAAGATTAGTAGTACCATTCAAATATCTGAAAATTCTATTTACAGCTTTGTAATAAGTAATTCTTGGATCAGATTGAAATCTAGCACAAAGACACACACTGAACATAATGTCAGGTCTGCTTGCTGTTAGATACAATAATGAGCCAATCATTCCTCTGAACAAAGTTTGATTTACTGGTTCTTCCCCTTCATCTTTGCTAAGAACAATAGAAGGATGCATAGGAGTTGACATGGGCTTGCAATCACTCATGTTGAACTTCTTAAGCATCTCTTTTGTATATTTCTCTTGATGGATCCATATACAATCAGATTGTTGCTTAATCTGAAGTCCTAGGAAGAACTTAAGTTCCTCCATCATGCTCATCTCAAACTCAGAATGCATAAGCTTAGAAAATTCCTTGCATAATGAAGAATCAGTAGAACCAAAAATAATGTCATCCACATATATCTGAACTAGAATTAAATCTTTGTTAGACAGTTTTCTGAAAAGAGTTGTATCTACTTTTCCTCTTTCAAAACCATTTTTGATCAAAAAATTACTCAATCTGTCATACCAAGCTCTTGGGGCTTGTTTCAGACCATAAAGAGCTTTCTTTAGTTTGAAAACATGCTCAGGAAAAATAGTATCTTCAAAACCAGGGGGTTGTCTAACATAGACCTCTTCCTCAATAAATCCATTAACAAAGGCACTCTTTACATCCATCTGATATAAGGTGATGTCATTATTTACTGCATAAGAGAGTAAAATTCTAATTGCTTCAAGCCTGGCTACAAGAGCAAAGGTTTCAGTAAAATCAATACCTTCTTGCTGATTGTAGCCTTGAGCAACAAGTTTTGCCTTGTTTCTGACTACTTTTCCTTCTTCTAATAATTTGTTTATAAACACCCATTTGGTTCTTATTATAGTTTTCCAATGGGGTTTAGGTACAAGTGTACAGACATCACTCCTAGTAAATTGATTCAGCTCTTCTTGCATGGCTAGGATCCAACCTTCATCATGCAGAGCCTCTTCAATGATTTTAGGTTCAATCTCAGAGAGAAGTGCAATATTATTCAAGCTTCTGAATCTTGATCTTATTCTTACTCCTTCTGAGGTGTCACCTATAATTTGCTCTCTTGGATGATGAGTTCGGTATCTCCAATCGCGATTGTGAGAGGGTACACACTCTGTCTGAGACTCAACAATGTTGGTCTGAGAAGGTCCAGCTTCAGACACAAGTTCAGTCTTTTGCTCATCAGGTGCTTCAGATGATCCTTCAGATTTTACATCCGGGTTTATCTCCATACCTGCAAAATCATCTTCTAGATCTGATAGTTCCATATCAGTCTCTTTGAAGTCATTGAATCTTACATTAATAAATTCTTCTACAGCTAAGGTTCTTGCGTTATACACTTTGTAAGCCTTAGAAGTTTCAGAATATCCAATAAAGAAACCTTTGTCAGACTTAGCATCAAATTTTTCTAAATCATCTTTTGTGTTAAGTATGAAACACTCACATCCAAAGATATGGAAGTAGGAAATGTTGGGTTTTCTTCCTTTCCACAATTCATATGAGGTTCTTTTGAGAATTGGTCTTACCAAAATTCTGTTCTGAATGTAACATGTTGTGTGAATAGCTTCTGCCCAAAGGATCTAGGTAGATTGCTTGAAATGAGCATGGTTCTTCCCATCTCTTGCAAGCTTTTGTTCTTTCTCTCAACAACCCCATTTTGCTGAGGTGTTCTAGCCACAGAGAAATTGTGTGAGATCCTATTCTCATCACAGAACATTCTGAAGCTTGAGTTTTCAAACTCTCCACCATGATCACTTCTGATGGCAGATATGCAGATTCCTTTTTCATTCTACACCTTCTTACAGAATTTTGTGAAATTCTCAAAGGTTTCCTCTTTGCTTCTTAGAAATATAACCCATGTGAATCTTGTATAGTCATCAACAATTACCAATCCATATTTCTTTTTGCTAAGACTTTATGTTCTAGTAGGACCAAACAAATCCATGTGAAGGAGTTCTAAAGGTCTGCTGGTTGAAACAATATTCTTACTCTTAAAAGAGTTTCTGGTTTGTTTCCCCTTTAGACAGTTTTCACATAAAATGTCATATTTGAATGAGAGCTTGGGTAAACCTTTAACCAGGTTGTGTTTGGTTAGCTTTGAGATTAATCTCAAGCTGGCATGTCCAAGTTTCTGATGCCAAATCTGTTTTTCATCTTCAATGGAAACAAAACACTTCACATTTTGACTTACAAGTTCCTCTAGATCAATCTTATACACATTATTGTGTCTCTTAGCAGAAAATAGAACATGATTTGAAGCATCTTTGACTATACATCCTTCTTTAGTGAAAGACACCACATATCCATTGTCACATAATTGACTTATTCTCAGAAGATTGTGTTGTAGTCCTTCCACTAGAAGCACATTTTTGATCAGGGAAAGAGGAGTCATACCTACTGTCCCAATTCCAGTGATCTTCCCTTGCTGGTTTCCACCAAAGGTGACCACTCCTCCTGCCTTGGGTCTAAGGCTTTGGAACAAACACCTTTCTCCCATCATGTGTCGCGAGCACCCACTGTCCAGGTACCATTTGTGGTGTTTATTTTGTCCTGTTAAACACATCTGCAACAGGAACAATCAAATTCTTAGGTACCCATACCTTCTTGGGTCTTTTTTTGTTAGCTTTGGGTCTTATTTTCCTTCTGTGTCTGCACTGAGACTCATCATGTCCAGGCTTTCCACAGTTAAAACACCCATTACCTTTCTTAGGTCCTTTATCGGGCACATTAAATATAAAAGATTCAGATGAAAATGTGTCTGAATAACCTAAGCCACCTTGTCAAGGGAATGCCTCTGAGAGCCCACTAATCTATTCAGATTATTAGTTCCTTTGACAAATCTAGCTAGATCCAAAGTTAATTCTCTAACCTTGTTTTTGAGCTTTTTGTTCTCTTTAACAAGATTATCAGAACTACTTGGATCTCGCTGAAGTAGCTTTTCTTTGAGAGCAAGGTTTTCTTTTTGCAAATTCTCATTTTCTAAAGCAGCTTGAGTAAAGGCTCTTGAAAGTTCTTTCAATTCATTAAACAGCTCTCTGCTACTCTCAACAAGGTCATCATACTGATCTTGTAAGGTTTGAGGTATTACCTCAGAATCTGAACTGTCTGAAGATGGTAGGCTTGCCATCAAACAGAGATTGGCTTCTTTCGAAGTGTCATCCTCTTCTTCTGAAGTTGAGTCATCCAGATCCTCCCATGTTGCCATCAATCCTTACTTTTTCTTAAAGAATTTCTTCTTCTGAAAGGTTGGCTTCCTTAGCTTGGGACAATCACCCTTCATATGACCTGGCTGTTTGCACTCAAAACAAGTAATTTTGTCAGTGTTAACCAATTCTTTACCTGACTTACCTTGTTTGATATTAGGGGGTTGAGATCTTCTGTATCTCCCTTTTCTTTGTAGCATCTTTTTAATCTTTTTGCTGAGAAGAGCTAATAATCATCTTCTAAACAACCTTCAGACTCAGTATCACCATCTGAAGTGTCCTCTGCTTGCATGGCTTTCATGCTATCATGCCTAGACTGTCTGGCCTTTGAGTTCAATGCCAGTGATTTCTTCTTGGTGTCATCTTCCCCAAGTTCAAGCTCATGAACTTTGAGAGAACCCAATAGTTCCTCCATTCTAATAGAGTTTAAATCTTTGGCCTCTTGAATGGCTGTAACTTTGGGTCTCCAGAACTTTGGCAAACTTCTTAGAATCTTTCGATTGTTGTCTCTAGATTCAAAGGTTCTACCTAAAGACCTGTGTCCATTGGTTATTGTCTGAAATCTTCCAAACATTTGGTCTATAGTTTCAGACTCTTCCATCTTGAACATCTCATACTGATGTACAAGCATACTGATCTTGGATTGCTTGACAGTCTCTGTCCCTTCATGGGCAGCTGCAAGTGTCCCCCAGATCTCCTTGGCAGATGAGCATCCATGAACCTTTTCATATTCTGATTTGTTCAATGAACATATCAGATAGAGTTTGGCCTTTGCATTTAACTGAACTCTAGCCTTCTGCTCTAAGGTCCATTCAGTCTTAGGTATGGGCACTCCAGCATGCATAGGAACATAGTCTCCATCAGTGACCACATCCCATACATCAATATTGTTGCTCTCAATGAACAACTTCATACGATCCCTCTAGTAGTGGAAGTCCACTCCATTGAATGCAGGGGGTCTCGTAATAGAGGCTCCTTAAGTGATGTACTGCCTGTTGTTGTTGGAAGGTTCCATTTGATCTGACCTCTGCACTGATTAGGTGCTAACCTCGAGGTTAAGCTCTGGTACCAACTGAAAATACACACAGGGAAACACTAGAAGGGGGGTTGAATAGTGTTTCATTGGAAACCTTAAGTTTTTGGTAAACTTTTTAGAAAGACGTTTCAGAAAATCTTCAGACGATGAATTACAATCTGAAGCTTTGCTGTATGTTCTGAACTTGAGTTCAGACTTAAAATTTGCTTGTAAATGTACCTTTGAAAAAATTAAGGTTCTCTGTTTAAAATGTTTTTCACGCCCCTTTTTGATTTGAAGAAAAACTGAATTCACAGAGTTTAAGGGAAAGAGAGAACACAACCAAATTTATCCTGGTTCACTCACTTTCACCGTGAGCTACGTCCAGTTCCAAAGGCAACCCGCCAATGGATTTCCACTATTCTTGCAAGAATTACAAGTATTCTTTTCTGTCAAGCCTCTTCAAGCTCTACCACAAGTATTCTTTCTTTCACCAAGCCTCTTTAGGCTCTACCACAAGTATTCTTCTTTCACCAAGCCTCTCCAGGCTCTACCACAAGTATTCTTTCTTTTACCAAGCCTCTCCAGGCTCTCAACCAAGTATTGTTTCTTTCACCAAGCCTCTCCAGGCTCCACCACAAGTATTCTTTCTTTCACCAAGCCTCTCCAAGCTCTCAACCAAGTATTGTTTCTTTCACCAAGCCTCTCCAGGCTCTACCACAAGTATTCTTTCTTTCACCAAGCCTCTCTAGGCTCTACCACAAGTATTCTTTCTTTTACCAAGCCTCTCCAGGCTCTCAACCAAGTATTGTTTCTTTCACCAAGCCTTTTCAGGCTCTCCGACACTTATCCAAGTGTAACCCAAGTATTTTTTCAGACAGAAAGCCTCTCCAGACTTCACAACCCAAACTGTTCTAAGTTTAATCAAGAAAGAGAATTTGTTCACTATCTTCAGATGATAGCTGTGAACTTTGATGTACAGAAAACTGAGAGTTTCTCAGAATATGAAAATGAATGATTGTACAAGGAATATCAGAGTTTGATTTTTGCAGCGTGTAGTTTCTTTTGGTTTGATAATGCTTCTCTCTTCTTTAATTCTTCATGGGACGTATTTATAGTCTCCAAAGGATAAATGCCTGTTACCAAATAGCATTTAATGCATTCAGAATACGTTTGACATAGCTTTGTTCAAAGAAATCTAAGCAGAAGCAGGTGCAGCAGGTCTGCGCACACAAAGCAGTCTGGGTAGGAGCAGCAGCGTTGCAGACTTTCCTTAAATGTATTAAACATTTGAACGAGGAAGAAAAGCAACACTGACTCTTATGCTGAAGTAGGTAAGATCTTGATTTGAACGTTCCTCGTACTCAACAATGTCTTCTAAGGTCAAACCATTGTCTTGAAGACTTCATCTTTCAGATGCAAGGGATGCTTCAGATGCTCTTCACTTCTTTCGAGGATAATCGCTCTTCAGACGATGTTTGATCTTCAGACGATGATAAACTTTCAGATGATGTTTCACACTCTTATGATCTGAAATAGAACAGAGTATTGTGATGGCATTTTGTTATAAATTTATCTGAATATTTATATTTGTTATTCATTAAAATCTATTGAGAGACTGAGACTCAAGGTAAATAATTTTATAACTTTTGAGACTCAACAAAACTCACTCCTAAGGTTTTTAATGCAGTCAAACCATTAAGTTGAGATGATCACAAAAAGCAAGTCTGAGATGCATCTTGTTATTTACTAACTGTGTGCTCAAGTTTGTGGCAGAATTTCTAGACTTTAAATTTGCAGAAAATGATCAGAAAAAGAAGCTCAAAGACCATCTTTGAGGATATGAACCATAGAAGTCAAAACCAAGAAGACTTAAATAAAAAATGATTGAGCAATGAAGAGATTCAAAGTCAGCTTGAGACGCTGGCTCAAGATCAGACGCAGACTCAAGCATAGAGGCTAAGACATATTCAAATGCATACTTAGAGCAAGACTCAGCTTGAGACATGTACTCAGACAAGAGGCTCATATACAAACTTAAAAAGAAGGATCAATAGTCAGATGCAAGATCTGCTAAGAGATGAGACTCAGTCTTAGCTTCAGAATCAAGAAAGAGGATCAGACTAGAAGATGATAAACAAAGAAGAGACTCTAAGTCAGCTTGAGACGCAAGCTCGGAGATCAGATTTAGACATTAGACTCAGAAGCATACTCAAGACGTTAATACAAGACTCAAATTTGAGACTTAGCTGAAAGATGCAAGTCAAATGAGTTAGCATGAGTCAAAGGAAAGGACACTGTATGCTGACACAGTAACAGTGCGCACAGAAGAGCAATGTACCTCTCAACAGAAAAGCTTCTCTCACCTCTCAACGGCTCTTAAAGGTCAGAAACGGCTAGTTTTCATTTGAATTAAATGTTGGAGCCAACAATGAAGATGTGAGAGACTGCACAATCCATTGAACACCTTCTGCATCTCATTTTACATCTCAAGTCTATTTCATCATCAGATCCCATCTCAACTTGAGATCAATTAGTAGTCTCACCTATTCTCTTTTAAGGTCTTAACTTTTTATTCTTGTAAAAGAGAAGTCTCACCTAGCTATACTCATGATCTATCCATACATTGTATGTTGTAAGCTAGAAACCATCAAAATCATTCAAAACCTTGTAATCAATCTCAACTGAGATAGAAAAGGAGTCTAGTCTCAGTGTGAGTGTGAACGTCCTAAAGAGGCTGTAAGAATACTTGTGACTCAGCCAAGGTAGGGGTGCCTAAGCTTGGTGTGAGAGACGTCTTGAAGAGGCTGTAAGAATACTTGTAATTGACTGGGTTGTCAATAGTGGAAATCTCACAAGTTGTGAGGACTGGACGTATCCCAAGGTGTGGGTGAACCAGGATAAGATCTGCGTGCATCTCTCTCCCTTATCTCTTTTACATTGCACGTCTTACGTCTCAAATCTGTTTACTAAAGTAAATTAAATTTGTTTAAAGTAAAACAAGTTTTTAAATAACAAAAGAATCATTTCTTCTTGATCACAGAATTATTGTTAATTAAAATTCAAGCTATATCTCATTTAATCTATTTGAGACTCCAAGTTATCAAACTTGAGATCACGTCTCTGCTTGAATTTAAGTGTGTTTTCAGGAACAGAATTTTAAAGTCTCTATTCAACCCCCCTTCTAGAGACATCCAGCCAACTTCAAGGAGAAGAAGATTACTTTCCCTTGTTCGTGAAGAACCTCTAGCCCTTACGATTACAAGAAGCAAATCAATTCAGAAGGAAGATGCTGTGAGATTCTAGCAAACAGATGAGGAAGTAAGATCAAAGAAAATCTTGGAGCTTAAGCTCTTAAAGCTGAAAAGGACAGTTGTTGAACCTACTGCTAAGGTGGCTTCTTACAAGAAGATCAAAGTCCACTTTGGGAATCTATATCCCACAGATTTAGAAGATGATCTTAGTCCTTCAAATGTTCTAGTAAAGGTTATTGAACCTATTGTTGTTCCAATTAAGGTTATTGAACCTACTGCTGTTGAACTAATTGTTGCTGCTGATGCCACTGCACCATCACCTCCACCATCTAAATCATCATCACCATCATCATCTTCATCATCATCTCTGGTTGAAGAAGAATTAAATTCTAGTGTACCTGTTGAACTTAGAATAACAAATTGGGAGGAACAAGGAAGTTTTGTGTGGAAAGGAGAAGGAAAATTTGTTTGGGAAGGAAATCATCCAAGATACAACTTGTTGAAGCCCAAGTCAAGGGACTTATCAAGAAAACCATCTTTTGATAAGGTGGTTCCCATTATCAGCTTGGATGATCTTCTGAAAGTTGTTGAATTTCCCCACAAGTTCTATTCAACTCCAAATGGACACGGGATTAGAGTGCCCAAGTTTCCCAATCTTTATGAAGATTTGTTGTTCTTTAGAGGGCATCCACTGTTGCACAAGCATTCTGGTCTGCATGTATATTCTCTTGATGCTGCAAGGGAGAAAAGGAGAGCTGCACAGAAGGAGATAGGAGGAGAGCTACTGTCTGATCTGTTGAGTCTCAAAAATATCATAAGAGAAATTATGATGTTTAAGACAGCTCAATTCCCAAGTTTTAATGCTTAACAAATTTGAAATCAAATATTTATCATAGATACATATATGTTTTAATGATCTATCTATGATTTCAGCAAGCCACTATAAGCTTATATAAAGACTATGTGAAGTGCTTTCAACCTGTCTGAAGAGTTAAGCCTTCTGAAGGTTCAACCCGTCTGAAGTGTTGAAGCCGTCTGAAGTGCACAACCCGTCTGAAGTGTTGAAGTCGTCTGAAGTCTCATTTATGACGTGGCACCCTTTTGCTGAAGTTTGTGAAGACTTTTCTGAACCTCTGTTGCACGTACCTTTTCAAACACGTTTATAGCAAGGAACACAGAGACCTTTCCTGGTGTTTTTTGAATTTTATACACCAATGAGGAAATCTCTGCAACACAGCCTTTGCAGCAACATTTGTAGCAGCTTTATGGCAGGAGCAACCTTGTACCGTGTCAGAAATATCAGAGTTCTCAGAAGCATGTCTCACAATGGATTAAATAGCATTTAATGTTATCTCTAAACGGTGGTATTTCAACGGATTGAAGATTGGGTATAAATACCCCTCAATGAAGACCATCGACAACTAGAGAAAAGAGAAAAAAAGAGAGAAGAACCAAATTCATATTCAAAAATCAAGAGAAACAAAACGCTGCAAGTTTTTACTCTGTAAAAACTCTGATAAAATTCTTTGTACACATTTGTATATCCTGAGCATACCTCAGATTTTATTGTACATTGTATTTGTTTGAGCTTCAAACTAGTATAGTTTAAAAGCTTAAACTCTATTCTCTGTAAACTTTGTTTAGAGCCTGGGGAGACTTGGTTGACAAAAGAATACTTGGTTGTAGAGCCTGAAGAGGCTTGACTATAAAAGAATACTTGGTTGTAGAGCCTGAAGAGGCTTGACTGTAAAAGAATACTTGGTTGTAGAGCCTGAAGAGGCTTGACTGTAAAAGAATACTTGTAATCTTGGTGAAGATTAAGAGAAAATCCAAGTGCTAGTTGGCATTGGGACTGGACGTAGCTCACAGTGGTAGTAAGTGAACCAGGATAATTCCTTGGCTAAGTTTTTTTACCCTTATCCCTTGTCAATTTATTTATACTAATCAAAGGGTGTTGAAAAGCAATTCTGATATTTTAAAAGCAAGAAAACCTTTTAAAATATATTTTCAGAAGTCGTCTTAAGGAACTACAGACAGTCTCTCAAAACCCTGTCTGAAATCGTTTTAAACTTGTTGTTTACAAAAAACTTTCATAAAATATTAAGAAACACTATTCAACCCCCCTTCTAGTGTTTCCCTGTGTTTCTACAGTTGGTATCAGAGCTCAACTCAGGGTTGAGCACCTAACAAGTGTTGAGGACTAAAGATCCAGATGGAAGCTTCCAACAACAACAGGCAATACATCTCTGAAGGAGCCTCTATCACAAGGCCCCCAGCATTCAATGGAGTGGATTACCACTACTGGAGGGATCGTATGAAGTTGTTCATTGAGAGCAACAACATTGATGTCTGGGATGTGGTCACTGATGGAGACTATATGCCTATGCATAATGGAGTGCCCATTCCTAAGGCTGAATGGACCTTGGAGCAGAAGGCTAGATTACAAATGAATGCCAAATCCAAACTCTATCTGATATGTTCTTTGAATAAATCAGAGTATGAGAAGGTTCATGGATGTACTTCTGCCAAGGAGATCTGGGATACTCTTGCAGCAGCCCATGAAGGGACAGAAACTGTCAAGCAATCCAAGATCAACATGCTTATACATCAATATGAGATGTTCAAGATGGAGGAATCTGAAACCATTGACCAGATGTTTGGAAGGTTTCAGACTATAATTAATGGACTCAGGACCTTAGGTAGAACTTATGAATCTGGAGACAACAATAGAAAGATTCTAAGAAGTTTTCCTAAGTCCTGGAGACCCAAAGTTACTGCCATTCAAGAGGCAAGAGACTAAAACTCTCTTAGAATGGAAGAACTGTTGGGATCTCTCAAGGTCCATGAGCTTGAGCTTGGAGAAGATGACAACAAGAAGAAGTCTCTAGCACTAAACTCCAAGGCCAAACAGCCTAGACATGGCAGCATGAAGGCTATGCAAGCTGAGGAAACTTCAGAAGCAGATGAAGATTCTGGAGATAGCTCAGAAGATGATGATCTTGCTCTTCTAAGTAGGAAGATCAAGAGAATGCTGCAAAATAGAGGAAAGTTCAGAAAGAACCAACCTTTAACCTCTAAAGCAGGTAAATCAGGTAAAGACTCTCAAAATGACAAAATTACTTGTTTTGAGTGCAAACAACCAGGTCACATGAAGGCAGAATGCCCAAGACTGAAGAAGAACACCTTCAATATGAAGAAGTTCTTCAAGAAGAAGAAGGGTCTGATGGCAACATAGGAGGATCTTGATGAGTCTACCTCAGAAGAAGAGGAGGACACTTCAGAAGAGGCCAACTTGTGTCTCATGGCCAGCCTGCCCTCATAAGACAACTCTGAAGCTGAGGTATTTCCCTTAACTCTTCAAGAGATGTATGATGACCTGATGGAAAGTTCCAAGGAACTCTTTCAAGAGTATAAGAATCTGTCCAAAGCCCACACAGAAATGTGTAGTAAATATGAGGCTCTTGAGATAGAAAATATTATGCTCAAGGAAAAGATTCTTGTGACTGAAGTCAGCAGTTCACAAACTGTATCTGAAGAAGATAAAAAACTTCAGAAACAAGTTGAGGAACTGACAAAAGACTTAGCTAAATTTGTCAAAGGAACAAATAATCTTAACAGATTACTTGGCAATCAAAGGCATTCCCTTGACAAAAGTGGTTTAGGCTTTTGTGATCACAACATCTCTGAACCTTCTACTGTCTTAAATTTTACTAAAGGCAAAAAGAAGGTTATTGGGTGTTCTCACTGTGGCAAGCCTGGAGACAATGTGGCTCAGTGCAAACACAAGAGAAAAGCAAGGCCCAAAGCTAACAAGAAAGGACCCAAAAGAATATGGGTACCTAAGAACTTGATCATTCCTGTTGCAGATGTGTTTAACAGGACAAAGAAAACCCCACAAATGGTACCTGGACAATGGGTCCTCGCGACACATGACAGGAGAAAGGTCTTTGTTCCAAAACCTTAGGCCTAGAGCAGGAGGTGTGGTCACCTTTGGTGGAAATCAGCAAGGGAAGATCACTGGTATAGGGACTGTAGGTATATCTCCTTTATCCCTTATTAAGAATGTTCTTCTAGTAGAGGGACTTCAGCACAATCTACTGAGCATAAGTCAATTGTGTGACAGTGGATATGTGGTCTCCTTTACTAAAGAAGGATGTATAGTCAAAGACTCTCATGATCAAATCCTTTTTACTGCTAAGAGACACAACAATGTGTACAAAATTGATCTAGAGGAGTTGCAAGTCAAAATGTAAAATGTTTCATCTCTATTGAAGATGAAAAACAGATTTGGCATCAAAGACTTGGGCATGCCAGCTTGAGATTAATCTCAAAGTTAGCAAAATACAACCTTGTTAAAGAACTGCCCAAGCTTTCTTACAAATCTGACATTTTATGTGAAAGCTGTCTGAAAGGGAAACAAACAAGACACTCTTTTAAGAGTAAGGATGTTGTTTCTACTAGCAGACCTTTGGAACTGTTACATATTGACTTGTTTGGTCCTATTATAACAGAAAGCATTAGTGGTAAAAAATATGGTTTGGTCATTGTTGATGACTATTCTAGATACAAATGGGTATTATGTAGGAACACAGGGAAACACTAGAAGGGGGTTGAATAGTGTTTCTAAATATTTTAGAAAGCTTTTCGCAAACAGGTACTAAAAGCACGATTTCAGACAGGCTTTTAAGGGGCTGTCTGAAGTTTTCAGACGGCTTGTGAAAACTAATTTTAAAAGATGTTTTGTGCCTTTATAAAATATCAGATTAATTATTCTGACCCCTTGATTAGTATAAAAAGAATTGAAAAGAGATAAGGGTAAGAAAACTTAGCCAAGGTTTAAGGGGGCTGTCTGAAGTTTCTTAAGACGGCTTCTGAAAAAGTATTTTTAAAAGGTTTCTTTACTTTTAAAATATCAGAACAGCTTTTCAACACCCTTTGATTAGTATAAACAAATTGACAAGAGATAAGGGTAAGAAAACTTAGCCAAGGAATTTATCCTGGTTCACTCACTACCACTGTGAGCTACGTCCAGTCCCAATGCCAACTAGCAATTGGATTTTCTCTTAATCTTTCAAGATTACAAGTATTCTTTTACAGTCAAGCCTCTTCAGGCTCTACAACCAAGTATTCTTTTACAGTCAAGCCTCTTCAGGCTCTACAACCAAGTATTATTTTACAGTCAAGCCTCTTTAGGCTCTACAACCAAGTATTCTTTTACAGTCAAGCCTCTTCAGGCTCTACAACCAAGTATTCTTTTACAGTCAAGCCTCTCCAGGCTCAAACCAACAAGTATTCTTTTTCAGACAAGCCTCTCTAGGCTCAACAAATAAATACAGAGAAGGTAAAATGCTTAAGCTTACAAACTATATCAGTCTTGAAGCTTAAACAATTACAAATGTACAGAAAAACTGAGGTATGCTCAGGATAATACAATATGTGTACAAAGATAAAGATTATCAGAGTTGTTACAGCGAAAACTTTTCAAGCCTTTTTTTTGTTCTTGTTAAAAAAAATTCTTCTCTATCATCTTCTGATGGTCTTCAAAGGAGGGGTATTTATACCCAATCTTTAATCCGTTGAAATACCACCGTTAAGAGATAGCATTAAATGCTATTTAATCCGTTGTGAGACATACTTCTGAGAGCTCTGATATTTTTGACACGGTACAAGGTTGCTTCTGCCATAAAGATGCTACAAATGTTGCTGCAGAGGCTGCGTTGCAGAGATTTCCTCAGTGGTGTATGAAATTCAAAAACACCAGGAAAGGTCTCTGTGTTCCTTGCCATAAACGTGTTTAAAAAGATACGTGTAGCAGAGGTTCAGAAAAGTCTTCACAAACTTCAGCAGAGGGTGCCACGTCATAAAAGAGACTTCAGACGGGTTGAACTACTTCAGACAGCTTCAACTCTTCAGACGAGTTTTGCTTCTTCAGACAGCTTCAACACTTAGTCTTTTATGTAGGCTCATAGTGACTCTTGCTGAAATCATAGATAAAACATTAAAGCATATGTGTATCTATGATAAATACTTTAAGTCAAATTTGTCAACCATTAAAACTTGAGAATCTAGTTGTCTTAAAACATCAAAAACAATCTTATGATATTTTTGAGACTCAACATTCTCCCCCTTTTTAATGATGACAAATTTGGTTAAAATATACAAATCTGTAATCAGTTTTTGAGAATAAGAAAGCTCCCCCTGAGATAGAAATATCCCTTAACAGGTTCTGTTTAAGGTATATTTTACTCATTTGCTCAAATTTCTCAGAAAAACATATGTACTCCCCCTGAGTCCTGTAAACCACTTAAGATAAACAAATGTACTCCCCCTGAGTCCTGTAAACCACTTCAGATAAACAAATGTACTCCCCCTGAGTTCTGTAACCACTTCAGATTTGGTTAGTTTAATACTCCCCCTTTTGTCATCAATCAAAAGGGAATATCAGAGCAAAATAGTAACAGAGCAATATATTCAGTTAAAACATATATTATCAGAGCACAAATAATCAACTCAAAATATGAGATAAGCCACTGATTGTATTTAATGAATGCTCAGATAAAGAAATAGACAATCAGACACTTGTTATAAACATGAAAATAAGCAAAGACAATGGCTAAATTAACAGTTTAATCCTTCTTCTTCAGCAAAGCCTCAGTCAGAAAGGAAATCAAGTCTTCCTTAGCCTTGTCTGACATATGCTTTGCATCCAAACTTACTGGTTCAGAGGTTCCATACAGAAACTCTGTGAACTGCTTCTGTCCACCATTTCTTGCTTCCCAGCCAGGAGTGAATACAGCTCCTTCAGTTCTGACCTCACAGATGTGAGCAAGTATATCTTCATCAACAAAGACAGGGACACCTCGTACTGTGGCCTTGATGCTAGTGTAGATACCCTGAGAATTGGGTATTCCTCTTGCAGTAGCCTAGAAATCCAGCACACTCTGCTCATGCCATTGTGCAAAGTTGTGATTGAAGTACGGAGTCCACCCAGCTGCATCGAACTCAGCAAATAAGTTCATTCCCAGAGATTGAAGATCCTCCAGGACTACACCCTTAGTCTTCACGATGTTGCTTCAAGCAGATTTCTTAGGAGCCATTGAAGAGTTTTCTCAGGAACTTTGAGAGAGAAAAAAAAATTGTTTGTAGAAGAAGGATCTCAAAAGGTGAATACAGAATGGTGAACGGTGAAGTTCTCTGACTCACTAGCTTCTGTATTTATAGACCCATGAAGTAATGATGGCATGTATTGGCTGCGTGAGCATAGGAAAACGTGCGAAGTGGAAGAGACAAAATAAATGGAATTAAACCATCTCAGAAAGCCACGTCATTTGTTTATTTCAGATAAGTGACATATTTCAGACACCCATATAGATTTCAGACAACCCAAAATTTCAGACAAGTCACTTGTTTCAGACAAGCTGAAATTTCAGACACATCATTTTCAACAGATCAAATCACACACAATTAAAATGCATGTATGTTCAGATTATTTCTAATGAACTTAAATCAATCTTCAGTCAGAGGTTTTGTGAATATATCAGCCCATTGATGCTCTCTATCAATAAACTGAATATCAAAAACACCTTTCTGAACATAGTCTCTAATGAAATGATGTTTTATTTCTATATGTTTAGCCCTAGAATGTTGAATGGGATTTTTAGACAAATTAATAGCACTTGTATTATCACACAAAATAGGTTATAGCAGATATAGTAATGTTAAAATCTTCTAACTGATACTTTACCCATAACAGTTGTGAGAAACAACTGGCTGCTGAGATGTATTCTGCTTCAGCTGTTGATAAGGCAATTGTGCTTTGCCTTTTGCTTGACCAACTAATCATATTTTCTCCAAAGAAATGACATCCACCACTGGTGCTTTTTCTTTCAATTCTGTCTCCAGCAAAATCAGCATCACAGTAACCTATTAACCTGCAATCCTTACTTTTCTTATAGCACAGACCAAGATTAGTAGTACCTTTAAGATATCTGAAAATTCTTTTTACAGCTTTGTAGTGAGTACTCCTTGGATCAGATTGAAATCTAGCACACAGACATACACTGAACATTATGTCAGGTTTGCTTGCTGTTATATACAATAATGATCCAATCATTCCTCTATACAAAGTTTGATTCACTGCTTCTTCCTTCTCATCTTTATTTAAGGATGCAGAGGGATGCATTGGAGTTGACATGGGTTTGCAATCATTTAAGTTAAACTTCTTAAACATTTCCTTTGTATATTTTTCTTGATGGATCCATATACAGTCAGAATCTTGCTTAATCTGAAGTCCTAAGAAAAATTTTAGTTCACCCATAAAACTCATTTCAAACTCTGATTGCATTAACTCTGAAAACTCCTTGCATAATGAAGAGTCAGTTGAACCAAAGATAATGTCATCAACATATATCTGAACAAGTATAAGATCTTTGTTAGACTGTTTTCTAAAAAGAGTTGTATCCACTTTTCCTCTTTCAAAACCATTTGAGATTAGAAAACTGCTCAATCTGTCATACCAAGCTCTTGGGGCTTGTTTCAGACCATAGAGAGCCTTTTTGAGTTTGAAAACATGTTCAGGAAAAGCAATATCTTCAAAACTAGGGGGTTGTCTAACAAAGACTTCTTCTTCAATGAGACCATTGAGGAAGGCACTTTTAACATCCATTTGATATAACTTGATGCCATTATTTACAACATAAGATAAAAGAATTCTAATTGCTTCTAACCTGGCCACTGGGGCAAAGGTTTCAGTGAAATTATTACCTTCTTGCTGGTTGTATCCTTGAGCAACTAATCTTGCCTTGTTTCTGACTACCTTGCCTTCTTCAGACAGCTTGTTTCTGAACACCCATTTGGTTCCAATAATAGTTTTCCCATGGGGTTTAGGAACAAGGGTCCAGACATCACTCCTAGCAAACTGATTCAGCTCTTCTTGCATGGCTAGGATCCACCCTTCATCATGCAGAGCTTCATCAATGTTCTTTGGCTCTATTTCAGACAGGAGAGCAAGAGAATTTAGACTCTTGAATTTTGATCTTGTCTTAACTCCTTCTGAAGTGTTGCCAATGATTTGCTCTTTTGGATGATGTGATTTGTATTTCCAATCAGGTTTCTGAGGAGGTATCAAATCTGTTTGTTCTGTCTGAGACTCAACATTTGTCTGAAGAGGTTTAGTAACAGTAGGTACTTCAGACAGCTGCTCATCCTTCAAACTGTTGTGGTCATTCAGCTCCATTCCTGCAAAATCATCCTCTAGATCTGATAGTTCCTTATCAGTCTCTTTGTTATCATTGAATTTAACATGAATAGTTTCTTCAACAGTTAAAGTTCTAGAGTTATACACTCTATAGGCTTTAGATGTTTCAGAATATCCAATGAAAAATCCTTTATCAGACTTTGCATCAAATTTTCCAAGATCATCCTTGGTGTTAAGTATAAAACATTCACAGCCAAAGGTGTGGAAATATGATATGTTGGGTTTTCTTCCTTTCCACAGTTCATAGGGAGTCTTTTTCAGAATTGGTCTTACCAATATTCTGTTTTGAAGGTAACATGCTGTGCTAACAGCTTCTGCTCAGAAGGATCTTGGTAAGCTGCATGAGTTGAGCATGGTCCTTGCCATCTCTTGCAAACTTCTGTTCTTTCTCTCAACAACCCCATTCTGTTGAGGTGTTCTAGCCACAGAGAAATTGTGTGAGATCCCATTCTCATCACAGAACATTTGAAAGTTTGCATTCTCAAACTTTCCACCATGATCACTTCTGATAACAGAAATACAGAATTCTTTCTCATTCTGTACCTTCTTGCAGAATATTGTGAAATTCCTAAAAGTCTCATCCTTGCTTCTTAGGAATAACACCTATGTAAATCTAGAATAGTCATCAACAATGACCAAACCATATTTCTTACCACTAAGACTTTCTGTTCTAATAGGACCAAACAAGTCAATGTGTAAGAGTTCTAGTGGTCTGCTAGTTGAAACAACATCCTTACTCTTAAAAGAGTGTCTTGTTTGTTTCCCTTTCAGACAGCTTTCACATAAAATGTCAGATTTGTATGAAAGCTTGGGTAATCCTTTAACAAGATTGTGTTTTGCTGATCTTGAGATTAATCTCAAGCTGGCATGCCCAAGTCTTTGATGCCAAATCTGTTTTTCATCTTCAACAGAAATGAAACATTTTACATTTTGACTTGCTAGATCCTCTAGATCAATTTTGTACACATTGCTGTGTCTCTTTGCAGTAAAGAGGGTTTGCTCAGAGGAGTCTTTGACTATGCATCCTTCCTTAGTAAAGGATACCACATAACCACTGTCACATAATTGACTTATGCTTAGTAAATTATGCTGTAGTCCCTCCGCTAGGAGTACATTTTTAATACGGGATGAAGGAGATATACCTACAGTCCCTATTCCAAAGATCATCCCTTGCTGATTTCCACCAAAGGTGACCACTCCACCAGCTCTAAGTCTAAGGTTTTGGAACAAAGACCTTTCTCCTGTCATGTGTCGCGAGCACCCACTGTCCAGGTACCATTTGTGGGGTCTCCTTTGTCTTGTTAAACACATCTGCAATAGGAATAATTAAGTTTTTAGGTACCCATATTCTTTTGGGTCCTTTCTTGTTAGCTTTGGGCCTTGTTTTTCTCTTGTGCTTGCACTGAGCCATATTGTGTCCAGGCTTACCATAGTGAGAACACTCAGTAACCTTCTTTTTGCCTTTAGAAAAATTTAAGACAGTAGGAGGTTCAGACATGTTATGATCACAAAAGCCTAGTCCACTTTTGTCAAGGGAATGCCTTTGATTTCCAATCATTATATTCAGATTTTTAGTTCCTTTGACAAATTTGGCAAGATCTTTTGTCAGTTCCACAACCTGCTTCTGAAGTTTCTCATTCTCTTCAGACACAGCTTGTGAACTGCAGTTTTTAGTCTCAAGAATTTTTTCTTTGAGCATAATGTGTTCTATCTCAAGTGTCTCATATTTGTTACACATTTCTGTGTGGGCTTTGGATAGATTCTTATACTCTTGGAAAAGTTCCTGGGAACTTTCCACTAGATCATCATACATTTCTTGTAGAGTAAGAGGAAATACCTCAACTTCAGAGCTGTCTGAAGATGGTAGACTAGCCATGAGACACAGATTTGCCTCTTCTGAAGTGTCTTCTTCTTCTTCTGAGGTTGATTCATCAAGGTCTTCCCATGTTGCCATAAGACCTTTCTTATTTTTGAAAAACTTCTTCTTCTTGAAGTTGTTTTTCTTCAGTCTTGGGCAATCAGCCTTCATATGCCCTAGTTGCTTACATTCAAAGCAAGTAATTTTATCAGTGTTAGACTCTTTACCTGTCTTACCTGATTTGAATGATGAAGGTTGGTTCTTTCTGAACTTTTCTCTGTTCTGCAACATTCTCTTGATCTTTCTGCTTAAAAGAGCAAGATCATTGTCATCTTCTGAGCTATCTTCAAAATCTTCATCTGCTTCTGAAGTTTCCTCAGCTTGCATAGCCTTCATGTTGCCATGCCTAGACTGTTTGGCCTTGGAGTTTAGAGCTAGAGACTTCTTCTTGTTGTCATCTTCTCCAAGCTCAAGCTCATGGACTTTGAGAGATCCCAACAATTCTTCCATTCTCAGAGAGTTCAAATCTCTTGCCTCTTGAATGGCAGTGACTTTGGGTCTCCAGGACTTTGGTAGACTTCTTAGAATCTTTCTGTTGTTGTCTCCAGATTCATAGGTTCTTCCTAAGGACCTGAGTCCATTGGTTATGGTCTGAAACCTCCCAAACATTTGGTCAATGGTTTCAGTTTCTTCCATCTTAAACATCTCATACTGATGTATAAGCATGCTGATTTTGGATTGCTTGACAGTTTCAGTCCCTTCATGGGCTGCTGCAAGAGTATCCCATATCTCCTTGGCAGAAGTGCATCCATGGACCTTCTCATATTCTGATTTATTCAAGGAACATATCAGATAGAGTTTGGCTTTAGCTTTCATCTGGACTCTAGTCTTCTGCTCCAAGGTCCATTCAGTCTTAGGTATAGGCACACCATTTTGCATAGGCACATAGTCTCCATCAGTGACCACATCCCAAACATCAATGTTGTTGCTCTCAATGAACAACTTCATACGATCTCTCCAGTAGTGGTAATCCACTCCATTGAATGTTGGGGGTCTTGTGATAGAGGCTCCTTCTGTGATGTATTGCCTGTTGCTGTTAGAAGCTTCCATTTGGATCTTTCAGTCCTCAAACACTTGTTAGGTGCTTCAACCCTGAGTAGAGCTCTGATACCAACTGTAGGAACACAGGGAAACACTAGAAGGGGGGTTGAATAGTGTTTCTAAATATTTTAGAAAGCTTTTCGCAAACAGGTACTAAAAGCACGATTTCAGACAGGCTTTTAAGGGGCTGTCTGAAGTTTTCAGACAACTTGTGAAAACTAATTTTAAAAGATGTTTTGTGCCTTTATAAAATATCAGATTAATTATTCTGACCCCTTGATTAGTATAAAAAGAATTGAAAAGAGATAAGGGTAAGAAAACTTAGCCAAGGAATTTATCCTGGTTCACTCACTACCACTGTGAGCTACGTCCAGTCCCAATGCCAACTAGCAATTGGATTTTCTCTTAATCTTTCAAGATTACAAGTATTCTTTTACAGTCAAGCCTCTTCAGGCTCTACAACCAAGTATTCTTTTACAGTCAATCCTCTTCAGGCTCTACAACCAAGTATTCTTTTATAGTCAAGCCTCTCCAGGCTCAAACCAACAAGTATTCTTTTTCAGACAAGCCTCTTCAGGCTCAACAAATAAATACAGAGAAGGTAAAATGCTTAAGCTTACAAACTATATTAGTCTTGAAGCTTAAACAATTACAAATGTACAGAAAAACTGAGGTATGCTCAAGATAATACAATATGAGTACAAAGATAAAGATTATCAGAGTTGTTGCAGCGAAAACTTTTCAAGCCTTTTTTTGTTCTTGTTAAAAAAAAATTCTTCTCTATCATCTTCTGATGGTCTTCAAAGGAGGGGTATTTATACCCAATCTTTAATCCGTTGAAATACCACCGTTAAGAGATAGCATTAAATGCTATTTAATCCGTTGTGAGACATGCTTCTGAGAGCTCTGATATTTTTGAAAGGTACGGGGTTTCTCCTACCATAAAGCTGCTACAAATGTTGCTGCAGAGGCTGCGTTGCAGAGATTTCCTCAGTGGTGTATGAAATTCAAAAACACCAGGAAAGGTCTCTGTGTTCCTTGCCATAAACGTGTTTGAAAAGATACAGGCAGCAGAGGTTCAAAAAAGTCTTCACAAACTTCAGCAGAGGGTGCCACGTCATAAAAGAGACTTCAGACGACTTCAATACTTCAGACGGGTTGAACTACTTCAGACAGCTTCAACTCTTCAGACGAGTTTTGCTTCTTCAGACAGCTTCAACACTTAGTCTTTTTATGTAGGCTCATAGTGACTCTTGCTGAAATCATAGATAAAACATTAAAGCATATGTGTATCTATGATAAATACTTTAAGTCAAATTTGTCAACCATTAAAACTTGGGAATCTAGTTGTCTTAAAACATCATAAACAATCTTATGATATTTTTGAGACTCAACATATTATTCCTAAGAAGCAAGGATGAGACTTTCAGGAATATCACAATATTCTGCAAGAAGGTACAGAATGAAAAAGGATTCTGTATATCTGTCATCAGAAGTGATCATGGTGGAGAGTTTGAGAATGAAAACTTCCAACTGTTCTTTGATGAGAATGGGATCTTACACAATTTCTCCGTGGCAAGAACACCTCAGCAAAATGGGGTTGTTGAGAGAAAGAACATAAGCTTGCAAGAAATGGGTAGAACCATGCTCAACTCATGCAACCTACCAAGATCCTTCTGGGAAGATGCTATTAACACAGCTTGCTAACTTCAAAACAGAATATTGGTAAGACCAATTCTGAAAAAGACTCCTCATGAATTTTGGAAAGGAAGGAAACCCATCATATCATATTTCCATCCCTTTGGATGTGAGTGTTTCATACTCAACACCAAGGATGATCTTGGAAAATTTAATGCAAAGTTTAACAAAGGATTTTTCATAGGTTATTCTGAAACATCTAAAGCCTATAGAGTTAATAACTCTAAAACTTTAATTGTAGAGGAATCAATCCATGTTAAATTCAATGACATGAAAGAGACTGATAGGGAACTATCAGATCTAGAAGATGATTTTGCAGGAATGGAGCTGAATACTCATGACAGCAGGAAGGATGAACAGGTATCTGAAGCACCATCTGAACCTCTTCAGACAAATGTTGAGTCTCAGACTGATTTGATATCACCTCAGAAACCTGACTGGAGATACAAATCACATCATCCAAAAGAGCAAATCATTGGTATCACTTCAGAAGGAGTTAAGACAAGATCAAAACTCAGGAATCTGAATTCTCTTGCTTTCCTGTCTGAAATTGAGCCAAAGAACATTGATGAAGCTCTGCATGATGAATGGTGGATCCTAGCCATGCAAGAGGAGCTAAATCAATTTGCTAGGAGTGATGTCTGGACCCTTGTTCCTAAACCCCATGGGAAAACTATTATTGGAACCAAATGGGTGTTCAGAAACAAGTTGTCTGAAGAAGGAAAAGTGGTCAGAAACAAGGCAAGATTGGTGGCTCAAGGGTACAATCAACAAGAAGGTATTGACTTCACTGAAACCTTTGCCCCTGTTGCCAGGTTAGAAGCAATTAGAATTCTTCTCTCTTATGCTGTAATTAATGGCATCAAACTATATCAAATGGATGTCAAAAGTGTTTTTCTCAATGGATTCATTGAAGAAGAGGTTTTTGTTAGACAACCCCCTGGTTTTGAAGATATAGCTTTTCCTGGTCGTGTTTTCAAACTGAAAAAGGCTCTTTATGGTCTGAAACAAGCCCCAAGAGCTTGGTATGACAGATTGAGCAATTTTCTTATCAAAAATGGTTTTGAAAGAGGAAAAGTAGATACAACTCTTTTTAGAAAACAGTCTAACAAAGATCTTATACCTGTCCATATATATGTTGATGACATTATTTTTGGTTCAACTAATTCTTCTTTGTGCAAGGAGTTTTCTGAGTTGATGCAACCAGAGTTTGAAATGAGTTTAATGGGAGAACTAAAATTTTTCTTAGGACTTCAGATTAAGCAAGATTCTGATTGTATATGGATCCATCAAGAAAAATATACAAAAGAAATGCTCAAGAAGTTTAACTTAAATGATTGCAAACCCATGTCAACTCCTATGCATCCCTCTTCATCTTTAAGCAAGGATGAAAATGAAGAACCAGTGAATCAAACTTTGTACAGAGGAATGATTGGCTCTTTATTGTATCTAATAGCAAGCAGGCCTGACATAATGTTCAGTGTGTGTCTTTGTGCTAGATTTCAATCAGATCCAAGAACTACTCATTACAAAGCTGTTAAGAGATTTTTTAGATATCTTAAAGGCACTACTAATCTTGGTCTATGCTATAAGAAAGACAAGGATTGCAGGTTAATAGGATACTGTGATGCTGACTTTGCTAGAGATAGAATAGAAAGAAAGAGCACCAGTGGAGGATGTCATTTCTTTGGAAGTAACATGATCAGCTGGTCAAGCAAAAGGCAAAGCACCATTGCATTATCAACAGCATAAGCAGAATACATCTTAGCAGCCAGTTGTTGTTCACAACTGCTATGGGTGAAGTATCAGCTTGAGGACTTTAATATTCCTATCTCTGCTATACCTATTTTGTGTGATAATATAAGTGCAATTAATTTGTCTAAAAATCCTATCCAACATTCTAGGGCTAAGCACATAGAAATCAAGCATCATTTTATTAGAGACTATGTTCAGAAAGGTGTTTTTGATATTCAGTTCATTGAAACAGAGCATCAATGGGCAGATATATTCACAAAACCCCTGACTGAAGATAGATTTAAGTTCATACGCAATAATTTGAACATACATGCATTTTCTAATAATTGATTGTGTATGATACTGTCTGATATGTTAAGAGCGTCTGAAATTCCAGGGTGTCTGAAATTGTGACATGTCTGAAATTTTAGGGTTTCTGAAATTTTATGTGTGTCTGAAATTTCTCACTTGTCTGAAATGACTTGCTGACGTGGCTATCTGAGACGGTTTAATTCCATTTATTTTGTCTCCTCCACTTCGCACGTTACCCAATGTCTGCGCAGCCATTACTAGCCATCATTGCATCGTGAGTCTATAAATGCAGGAGTAAGAGTGTCGAGGAAGTCTTACACTTTCTCTCAACACTGTTTGAACTTCTTCTTCTCTCTAGCAACCGTTTTTCTCTCAAGTTTTCTCTGCAACTTCAATGGCACCAAAGAAGTCTTCCAGCTCTGTGGGAATGTGGTTAGATCAAAAGGTGTGGACCTTGAGGACCTCAGAAACCTGGGAATGGACTTAACTGAGGAATTTGATGTTGTTGGTTGGACTCCATTCTTTGACAACATATACTGTTCATGGCACGAGCAGAGTGTCATAGATTTCTGGGCTTCAGCTAGAGGAATCCCTAACTCCAAGGGAGTGTATGAAAGCATAAATGCTGATGTACTAGGAGTCCCTGTTTTTGTTGATATAGGGATTCTCTCCACCATCACCAAGGTCAAGGCTGAAGGAGAAATCTTCACTCCAGGGTGGGAGTTGAGAAATGGTGGGCAGAAGAAGTATACCAAGATGCTGTATGGGACTGAAGAACCCAAGAACCCTGATGCTAAGTACATGTTGGACAAAGTCAGAGTTCTACATTCCATCTTAGGATGCTCAATAATTCCTAAGAGTGGAAGCAGGAATCACGTCTCTGAACTAGAGAGATTCTGCTTGATTCACCTACTGCAGAAGAAGAAGATGAATCTTCCAAGCATCTTATTGTTCCACATGCAAAAGAAGATCAGAGATTTTGCATCCAGTCTTCCCCATAACACTCTCATCACAAAGATCCTTCTGCACTTCAAGGTTCCCATAGAAAGGTTGTTTGATCACAAAGGCTCAGTTTTCTTTGGAGAGAACAACCTGAAGAGCATGCAAATTAAGCTGACTACAAGGCCTCCATCTCCCTCTCTGAAGGAGAGCATTCTGTCTGAGAAAGCTGCAAGGAGGAGAACAACCTTAGAAGTCCTTGAGGATGAGCTTCAAGGAGACATCAGAAAGGCAGAGTTCAAGGCCTCAAAACCATCTCCTCAACCTAAACTGCAAAAGCTACCTGTGAGAAGCGCAACAAAGGTATCTTCAGCAGCTTCTACTTGTTGAGACAAGCTCACCCTAGAGAAGTTTTTAATATGACAAACTAAGTTAAGTTTAAATATCCATATGAGATGCATCTTGTGTCACTAACTGTGTGTTCAAGTGTTGCAGAGACTTTCTGTATTTAAGTTACTACAGGAATACATGAAGATAGAAAGGATCTTTGGACCTCTAAGATCAGTTATAACATAAGTAACAATGGCATAAGAACAGAAGCTATAAGGAGCTCTACAAGGGTTGTGTGCTTCAAAGATCAGACCAGAATTCGAGCAAGTCAATTTACACAGATAACATGTGTGTTTAAATCAAAACAGATGTGGTGCAACCAAAGCTCATCACTGAGTCTATGAAGAAACACTCCAACAAGATTCAGATAAAAGCACAGCTTGAGATGCAAGCCTATGTTCAGAAGCTATCATAGTTCAAGCAAGCATAAGCATGAAGTCATAAATAGATGCAAGCTCAGCTTGAGATGCAAGCCATGAATAGATGCAAGTTCAGCTTGAGATGCAAGAACAGCTTGAGACGTTGTCTCATGGATAGACGTCAACAGACGAGATCTCATCAGAGATACAAGTAAAATATAACTGACTATGGACAGAAGCGAGACTGCATGCTCAATGATAAAAGATAGCAAGTGAGGTCAGCACAAAGTCAAATAAAGACACAAGGACACTGACACAATGACTTAGCCTGAAAAGCTGTTGTACACCTACCTGAAAAGCCTGTCTCCTTGTTGTACACTCCAACAGCTAGAAACGGTCATATAACGGCTAGTTTTCTAACTAAAGATATAAAAGAGACATTATCAAGAGCTGAGAAGGGAGAGAGACTGCCTACACTTCCGTGAAATCATTAAGCATCTTATCACATCTCATCTGTTAGGAGTGACCATGGAGGAGAATTTGAGAATGTTAAGTTTAGAAAATTCTTTGAAAAAATGGCATAACTCATAACTTCTCTTGTCCAAGGACTCCTCAACAGAATGGTGTAGTTGAGAGGAAAAATAGAAGTCTTTAAGAAATGGCTAGAACTTTGTTATGTGACTCCGGAATTGAAATGTACTTCTGGGCAGAAGCTGTCAATACTTCTTGCTATATTCTAAACAGAGTCACTATAAGAAAGATCTTAAATAAAACTCCATATGAGCTATGGAAAGGTAGGAAGCCTTCAGTTTCATATTTTCATGTGTTTGGATGTGATTGCTATATTTTAAATACAAAAGATCAACTAGGAAAATTTGAAACCAAATCAGATAAAGGAATTTTCCTAGGATATTCATTAATCTCCAAAGCTTACAGAGTATACAATCTAAGAACCAAAACTACCGAAGAATCTATGCATATAGTATTCAATGAAGTTCATGGAAATACTCAGAAAGAAGTTGATGAGGAGATAGAAGAACTGATAAAAGATCTAAAGATCTCAACTCAGGAAGCTGAAGAAAGACTCTCACCTGAAAAAAGATGATGAGGTCACCTCTGTCTGAACTCAGGAGAGAAGCTCAGTCTGAAGGAGTACCTCTCAGAAGTAGCCAATCTGAACCCTCTCATAATCCTCAAGAAGAAGATAAATCAAATAATCAAACCAGATCTCAAGAAACAAGACAAGAGAATGTTGAGATACAAAATGAACATGCATCTCAACTACCCAGAAGCTGGAGACTGGTAAGATCTCATCCAAGAGATCAGATACTTGGAGAAACTTCAGATATAGTCAGAACCAGATCTTCCTTCAGAGACACAGAGAATCTAATGGCTCTTCTATC
The DNA here is from genome assembly GCA_026901365.1 of Sesbania bispinosa. Taxonomy (NCBI): domain Eukaryota; kingdom Viridiplantae; phylum Streptophyta; class Magnoliopsida; order Fabales; family Fabaceae; genus Sesbania; species Sesbania bispinosa. The sequence goes on along the minus strand of QLOH01000054.1, from coordinate 2,002,198 downwards.
TGACATAGAGCCAAAAGACATACATGAAGCCTTAAATGATAAATCCTGGATTAAGGCCATGGAAGATGAATTAAATCAGTTTGAGAAAAGCAAGGTCTGGAATCTAGTTCCTCCACCATCTCATCAAATCATAATTGGAACCAGATGGGTCTTCAGAAATAAGCTAAATGAGAAAGGTCAAGTAATGAGAAACAAGGCCAGATTGGTGGCTCAAGGGTTTAATCAACAAGAAGGAATAGATTATGATGAGACCTTTGCACCAGTGGCAAGACTTGAAGCTATCAGGATCCTACTAGCCTTTACAGCCTTCAAAAACTTCAAATTATATCAAATGGATGTAAAAAGTGCATTCCTAAATGGGGTCATAGAGGAAGTAGTCTATGTAAGGCAGCCCCTGGGTTTGAAGACCCTGACCATCCAGAACATGTGCTTAAGCTATCCAAAGCTCTATATGGTCTCAAGAAAGCTCCAAGAGCTTGGTATGACAGGTTAAGCTCATTTCTAATTAAAAATGATTTTATAAGGGGTAAGATTGATACTACTTTATTTAAGAAAGAAATTAGCAAAGATTTATTGATTGTTCAAATTTATGTTGATGACATCATCTTTGGATCAACTAATGAATCTTTATGTCAAGAGTTCTCAAGTCTCATGCAGGGAGAGTTTGAGATGAGTATGATGGGTGAGCTGAGATTTTTTTTGGGGCTCCAAATCAAACAATTAACTGATGGGATATTTATTAGTCAAGAAAAATACACAAGAGATCTTCTCTGCAAGTTCAAAATGAGTGAGGCAAGACCAATGAAAACTCCTATGCACCCCTCAAATCAGATTGATCAAGATGAAGATGGAAAAGTAGTATCAGACAGACTGTACAGAGGTATGATTGGTTCTCTTATGTATTTAACTGCCAGCAGACCAGATATTCAGTTTGTTGTAGGAATATGTGCAAGATACCAATCTCATCCCAAGGAATCTCATCTCACTGTTGTAAAAAGAATATTTAGATACTTGATTGGAACCACTAATCTTGGCCTATGGTATGAGAAGGGAAAGAGTTTTGATCTCATGGGTTATAGTGATGCTGACTTTGCTGGAGATAAGATAGACAGAAAGAGCACCAGTGGATCTTGTCAATTCCTAGGATAGTGCCTTATCTCCTGGTCATGTAAAAAGCAAAACACTATTGCCTTATCTACAACAGAGGCTGAGTATGTCTCAGCAGCTGCATGTTGCACTCAAGTTCTGTGGATCAAATCTCAATTACAAGATTATGCTGTCAGGTACTCTAAAATTCCTATTTACTGTGACAATACTAGTGCCATAAATCTTGCTAAGAACCCTGTACATCATTCTAGGTCCAAACACATTGACATCAAACATCATTTTATAAGAGATCATGTTCAAAAAGGGAATATTGAACTTATCTTTGTAGATACTAAAAATCAGCTAGCTGACATCTTTACAAAGCCTTTAGTTGAAGAAAGATTCAATGAGAATCTAAAATTGCTAAATATGTGTTCTCTTGAATAAAAATAGTTAGTTGAGACCAGCTCTACTATGGGCTATATGATTAAAGTCTCACCAGAGATGAGACTCAAGTGTCATCTGTAAAGAGACATGTGTTCAGACGCATCTGTCACCAGACGTGTCTCATGATTCATCTCAACCAACGTCTCATGAAATTTTTGAGACATTTCCATTTAATCAAAACTGAAGGATTTAGTCGTTGCCCAACTTTTAGTAACTGCCCACTACCTAGCAAACTAGTCGTTAGCCTATAAAAAGAAGATCCAACCTCCCACAACTGCCATAATAACTCCCCACTAACGAGCAGTTATTACGTCTCTCTCTCTCCTTCCTCTCTTATCTGAAGACTATTTAAGTCTCATCTCTCACTCCAAACTCACTTCCTGCTCTCTTCTTTTCTCTCAAATGCGAATCAAGCTCACAGCCTTGAAACTTCCTTACTCTGATAAATCATCATCCTCCTCTTCTCCGGACAAAATGTCTTCCTCTGAGGAATCAAAATCCTTGAGCATTCATTCCAGCCAAGAGACCCTGTCTCGTTCTCCTTCTCCACAACCCAGCACTGAAACAGAGCCTTCTCAAACCACTCAATCTACACAGCCTTCACCATCCTCAAAATCCACATCCTCCAAGAGAAGCACCCCCTTACCTCCTCGCATGAAATCCCAAAGAATTGCTTACCAAGCAGCTCAGACCTCAGCACCAAGATCCCCTGTCCATATTGACCCAACTCAACCTGAATCTTCAAAGAAAGGGAAAGAGAAGGTTCTAGAGGGCAAGAAAATTTCATTTCAGTCTGATCTCTTCTCCAATAGTGAGGTTGAAGAAAAATATACCAAGAGATTCTCTGAGAAGAAAATTATAGTGGGAAGAGTCATCTCTACCCAAGAGTTAAAAGATGAAGGGTGGGACCTGAGTCCCTATCTGAAGAAACAGGGATGGCAAGACTATCTGACCATGACAGATTATGTCTTCCCCAAGATGACCAGAGCCTTCTATGCTGCTTGTTACAAAGCTAAGGGATCTTCAGAAGAACAGCCCCACATCATCTCTGACATCAAGGGAATCCACATTGAGCTGACTGAAGAGACCCTAGGAGCCATCATTCAAGCACCTGTGACTGGAAACAGGTTGTACCATGAGGAGCAGTGGTGGGATAGCATTGGAATCCCTTCAGCCAATGTTGGTACTTCCCTCTTCAAAGGAGGACTCATCACAGATGCTATCTCATCTCTTAACCCATTTGGAAAATTTCTGTTTCACTTGGTGGCCAAGTGTATCATGCCAAGAGTTGGCACCTTCAACAAAGTTTATCACCAAGATCTGATGGTGATGTACCATCTCAAGCACGGGATTCCTCTGAACCTTCCCTTTCTCATCCTAAGGCACATGGAGCATGCTTTCCACAACTCCAAGATCAATGCCTCTCTCCCATTTGGGATGCTCACCACCATCACCATGAAGCATTTCAAAGTTGACTTCAGCAGCTGTGAGAAGTCTGAAGAGAGACCTGGATATATTGGCAACAAGAATCTCAAGTCTCTTGGTCTAGATGGTAAGTCTATTCCTTCCCCCACTTTTCCCTTAACTGACTCCACTCCTACTGTACCTACCACAACACAGGCTTCTCCCTCTTCCAAGATGTCTGAAGCCAAAAAGAAAAAGAAGAATAAGGCCTCAAAGGAAGCTATTGAAGGATCTCAAGAAGGATCTGAGATTCCTGTCAAAGAAAAGAAAAGAAATTTTCAACCATCCATCTCTACAGAGACTGAGAAGAAGAAAAAGAAGTCCAAGTTTGAGCCTTCTACTCAAGCTAAACAGACTCCTGTTGTAGATGTGCCATAGCCTGAAAATGTGGCAGAAGAAGAAGCAATAAGAAATGAAGAAGAAGAAGCACAAATTGAAGGCGATATGGCCATGACAGAAAAAGAAGCACCTGCTACTGAAGAAAAAGAGCTTCTGAATACAGAAGAGACCTTGGTCCACTCACCCCAGCATCTGTCACCTTCACACTCTCCTATACCATAAATGATAACAGAAGAAGTCTCTCCTGTAAGCAAAATATTTGCTGAGACATTGGTCAGTTTGGAGAAGGATACCACTGCCTCAAGCCATGAGACAGCTCTAGAGCAGCAGCAACTTGAGCATGAGACAGTGGAAGTCACCACCACTCAACAAGCTACTCCAGTAAGCCCACAGCCAACTTACTCCATTCCTACTTCATTTCCCACTCCTGGAAAATTCTTTGTTGAGACCATCCTGCTCAACTCACCACAACCAAAATATGATCAGTCTGCACCTCCCACTGACAGACCTGAGCCAGCTAAAGCACCCTCATCTGAACCATCTATTCCTACCCATCTGTCAAATTTAATTAATACTTTTCTGAATCAATTACAAGAGGAACAACAACAACACCACCAAAATCTCCAAACAAGAATTGAGCAGAATCAGAATAAGATTCTTAAGAAGCTGAAGCACCACAAGAAAAGGCAAGAGGCCATTCTTTCAGGATTTGACACTGTCCTGCAAGCAATGCATGTATCGAATGAATTTCACAGGAAGATGAACCTTCATCTTTCCAATTTGCCTCCTCTGCCTGAGTTTCCTCAGATTGTGCTGCGCCCATTAAGACCTGATTCAGACTCATCCTCTTCCCACTCATCCTAGCTTAGCTAGTTTTATTGTTTTGATAATGTCAAAAGGGGGAGAGTTGGTTAGATATCTAATGAGAGTCTGTGTTAGATTTTTTTTAATTTTCAGTCTATGAGGATTAGTTATGCTTAGCTAAAGATGTAGTTTGCATCTTTTCACAGAACTTTGATAAGATGCAGTGGCATCTTTTGAGAATGTAATCCTCTAATTATCTTTTTGATTAATGAAAGTGACTCTCTGTGATTGCAGTATATCCTTGTTCAGTTCACTTAAATATCTTAATCAAAATTTCAAACACTAAGTCTTACGACAAAACATAACAGAAAAATAGTCTATGACTCAGGGGGAGTTTTTCTCCTTTCATTACTTCTGTTTCAACAAGAGTTTGCACATTTTAAGAAAAGTGAAATCATACATGCATCTCTCTTTCAATGATCTCATCAGATATATAACTTACAGTTTGCCATCATCAAAAAAGGGGGAGATTGTTGAGACAAGCTCACCCTAAAGAAGTTTTTAATATGACAAACTGAGTTAAGTTTAAATATTCAGATGAGATGCATCTTGTGTCACTAACTGTGTGTTCAAGTGTTGCAGAGACTTTCTGTATTTAAGTTACTGCAGGAATACATGAAGACAGAAAGGATCTTTGGACCTCTAAGATCAGTTATAACATAAGTAACAATGGCACAAGAACAGAAGCTATAAGGAGCTCTACAAGGGTTGTGTGCTTCAAAGATCAGACCAGAATTCGAGCAAGTCAATTTACACAGACAACATGTGTGTTTAAATCAAAATAGATGTGGTGCAACCAAAGCTCATCACTGAGTCTATGAAGAAACACTCCAACAAGATTCAGATAAATGCACAGCTTGAGATGCAAGCCTATGTTCAGAAGCTATCATAGTTCAAGCAAGCATAAACATGAACAGATGCAAGTTTAGCTTGAGATGCAAGAACAGCTTGAGACGCTGTCTAATGGACAGACGTGAACAGACGAGATCTCATCAGAGATACAAGTAAAATATAACTGACTCTGGACAGAAGCGAGACTGCATGCTCAATGATAAAAGATAGCAAGTGAGGTCAGCACAAAGTCAAATAAAGACACAAGGACACTGACACAATGACTTAGCCTGAAAAGCTGTTGTACACCTACCTGAAAAGCCTGTCTCCTTGCTGTACACTCCAACAGCTAGAAACGTTCATATAACGGCTAGTTTTCTAACTAAAGATATAAAAGAGACATTATCAAGATCTGAGAAGGGAGAGAGACTGCCTACACTTTCGTGAAATCATTAAGCATCTTATCACATCTCAACAGACATCTCAAGTGTATCTACCAGCTGTCTGAGCACAGACACATCTCATCTTGAGATCATATATCTGTCTCTTTCATCTCATCTCTGTGAATATCATTCCAATACTGTAACCAGAGTTGAGACCTAGTCTAGCTTATTAACTTTTATATCCATACTCTGTATGAGCTTAGGCTAGACTTATCACAAACATCTATCTGTAACCTGTCTCATCTAAGATAAGAGTGTGCCTAGTCTTAGAGTGAGGTGTGTACGTCCTGAAGAGGCTGTAAGAATACTTGTGACTCAGCTAAGATAGGAGTGTGCCTAGGCTTAGCGTGAGTGAGACGTCTTGAAGAGGCTGTAAGAATACTTGTATTGACTGGTCTATCAATAGTGGAAAATCTCACAGGTTGTGGGGACTGGACGTAGCCCAAGGAGTGGGTGAACCAGGATAAGATCTCTGTCTCTTGTCTCTCTACCTTATTCTTATATCTACTTATCTTAAATTAATTAATACAGCTTGATAACTAAAGATACAGTTGAATTGATAATCAAGATAAGACTTTAAACTAACGTCTAGACAAAGAGCTTTACCAAAATTGATAAACTGCATCTTGTCTTAACAGAGACTCCAAGTTAACAAACTTGAGAGCACATCTCAACTATCAATTTTAGTGTGGAATTGCAGGAACAGATTCAGAAAGTCTCTATTCAACCCCCCCCTTCTAGAGACGTTCGCCAACTTTAGTTGGTATCAGAGCTCGGCCTCTAGGGGTTGAGCACACCTCTGTGTGAAGAGGAAAAAAGATCCATGGCTGGTCCAAGTACAAGTCTGTTCATTCCTGAAGGAGCTTCAACAAACAGACCTCCTGCCTTTGATGGAACTGATTATTATTACTGGAAAGACAGGATGAGGCTGTTCATTGAATCTCAGCATGCTGATCTTTGGAAGATCATTGAAATAGGCCCTTATGTTCCATACACCACAGATGAGCTTGGACTTAGGGCAGCTAAACCTAGAGAACAGTGGACAGATGCTGAGAAGGAAAGATATGTACTCAACTCAAGAGCTAAATACCTTCTCACTTATGCCTTAAGCAGAAGTGAATATGACAAGGTACCTGGGTGTGTCTCAGCTAAAGAAATATGGGATGCTCTTGAAGTTGAACATGAAGGGACAAATCAAGTTAAAGAAGCCAAGATCAACATACTGGTCAGACAGTATGAGCTCTTCAAGATGAATGAAGATGAAGGCATTGAAGACATGGTGAGGAGATTAACTGTCATAACAAATGACCTGAAATCACTAGGAAGAACATACTCAAATCAGGATATGATAAGAAAAATCCTGAGAAATTATGATGTTTAAGACAGCTAAATTCCCAAGTTTTAATGCTTAACAAATTTGAGTTAAAATATTTATCATAGATACATATATGTTTTCATGATCTATCTATGATTTCAGCAAGCCACTATAAGCTTATATAAAGACTATGTGAAGTGTTTTCAACCTGTCTGAAGAGTTAAGCCTTCTGAAGGTTCAACCCGTCTGAAGTGTTGAAGTCGTCTGAAGTCTCATTTATGACGTCGCACCCTTTTGCTGAAGTTTGTGAAGACTTTTTTGAACCTCTGCTGCACGTACCTTTTCAAACACATTTATAGCAAGGAACACAGAGACATTTCCTTGTGTTTTTTGAATTTTATACACCACTGAGGAAATCTCTGCAACGCAGCCTTTGCAGCAACATTTGTAGCAGCTTTATGGCAGGAGCAACCTTGTACCGTGTCAAAAATATCAGAGCTCTCAGAAGCATGTCTCACAACAGATTAAATAGCATTTAATGCTATCTCTAAATGGTGGTATTTCAACGGATTGAAGATTTGGTATAAATACTCCTCCATGAAGACCATCAACAACTAGAGAAAAGAGAAAGAAAAAAAAAGGGAGAAGAACCAAATTCATATTCAAAAATCAAGAGAAACAAAACGCTGCAAGTTTTTACTCTGTAAAAACTCTCTGATAAAATTCTTTGTACACATTTGTATATCCTGAGCATACCTCAGATTTTATTGTACATTGTATTTGTTTGAGCTTCAAACTGGTATAGTTTAAAAGCTTAAACTCTTTTCTCTGTAAACTTTGTTTAGAGCCTGGAGAGGCTTGGTTGACAAAAGAATACTTGGTTGTAGAGCCTGAAAAGTCTTGACTGTAAAAGAATACTTGGTTGTAGAGCCTGAAAAGGCTTGACTGTAAAAGAATACTTGGTTGTAGAGCCTGAAGAGGCTTGACTGTAAAAGAATACTTGTAATCTTGGTGAAGATTAAGAGAAAATCCAAGTGCTAGTTGGCATTGGGACTGGACGTAGCTCACATTGGTAGTGAGTGAACCAGGATAATTCCTTGGCTAAGTTTTCTTACCCTTATCTCTTGTCAATTTATTTATACTAATCAAAGGGTGTTGAAAAGCAATTCTGATATTTTAAAAGCAAGAAAACCTTTTAAAATACATTTTCAGAAGTCGTCTTAAGGAACTTCAGACAGTCTCTCAAAAACCTGTCTGAAATCGTTTTAAACTTGTTGTTTACAAAAAGCTTTCATAAAATATTAAGAAACACTATTCAACCCCCCCTTCTAGTATTTCCCCGTGTTTCTACATGATCAAATTGAGAGGATTAGACAAGGAGTTAAACCTCCTCATCATTACTGGAAAAAGATTGATATTGACTCTCCTGACAGCATGAAGATACTTGTTGAAGATTGGATCATAATAAGGCACTTGAACCTGGAAACAGAACTCTTTCAAAGGCACATTTTCTCTTCTGTTGGACTTAAAGGTTTCAAGCCTCTGAGGCCTCTCTCTGTCAAACCATCCATCAAGATCTTCTGGCAACCAGATAAAATAGTTCCAAGGCTACCATTTGCTGAAGGTCCTAATGATAAGAAGAAGGAGCCAAAGTTCTACTCTTCCTATTTGAATGACATGGAGCCCATGACTCAAGATCAATGGGAAAAGGTTCCTGCTGATGTAGAAGTGTATGGTGGACTGGATCATAGCTGCAGAGACTAGTTGTGTAATTCATATTGGCATGAAAGAGAAAAAGAAGGTTCATGCTCAGGTAACAAGTTTGATTTTGCTGACTCCACTACTAAAAGCACCTTATCTATTCAAGAATGGAGGACTTGGTTTCCTGGAAGATTTCCTTGCTCATATCGTGAATTTCATGAAGATTGGGTAATGCAGAAAAAGGTTCCTGTTATCTACTCCTATCCAGTGGTCAAACCTGTTGACTTTGGGTTACCAAATGGATTTGGAAGGATTGAGTTCACTGGCAGATATCTTACTATCATTTTCCATGAAGCTAATCTTACTGAGGCTTTAGAAGCAAGAGAAAAGGAAATCAAAAAGGCTGAGAGAAAAGAATGAGAAACTGTTGAGAATGATGAACCAGATACAAGCTGCCCAAACTCAACTGCAACCTCAAGCACCTCAAGTATCAAGACCTGTTAAGCATAAGAGGAGTTGTAGTCCGTGATAGCTTAGTCATGAACTTCAGAAAGCATCTTGTGCTCATAATTTCTTGAAACTTTCTTAAATTTTTAATGCATGAGTTTATGCTTCATGTTTCTTATGTTATGACCACGTACTTAATTGCTCTCGTCAACACTACCACTTGTGCGCGCTTATATGATTGTTTGAAGTATTTAATGTTCTGAAATTTCTGTTTGTTATGATGCAATTACACCCTTAATTTAATGCTCTGATGTGCATTTATTACTTCATAAAGCACTGAATACCCTTTTGATTGATGACAAAAGGGGAAGTAATATAAACTAACAAAATCTGAAGTTTAAGTGTTTCAGACAAGGAAGCTTCAGTTCAGGGGGAGCAAGCTTTTTTTCTAAGTATCTAACAAAAGGGAGAATTCTTTAAACTTAATTCTATATCATTTCCCTTCAGATATTTGTAAGTTTAAGCAAATTTGTCATCATTAAAAAGGGGGAGAATGTTGAGTCTCAAAAATATTATTAAGTAACTAATAATGTTTTAAGTCCCACTATCCTAAGTTTTAATGAGTAACAAATTTGGTTAAAGTATTCTAAAAGATAGTGAAAATTCTCTTAAAGGTATTTTCTATGTTTCAGCAACCCTCTGAAAGAGCAACTCTCTGAAGTAATGCAACCCTCTGAAGTGGTGCAACCTTCTGAAGTAGAGGAACCCTCTGAAGAGTCAGGACCTGTTGAAGTAATCAACCTTCTGAAGAGGAGCTATCTGAAATTTGAAAACCTACTGAAGACATCCAACGTGGCATACTGTCTGTAGTCAGAAATTGAATAGAATGAAGCCATCTGTAGATTTCTGCTCAAAACAAGAAAGCTCTCTTAACGTCTTCTGCAATATGTATTCTTAAGGAAAGAAATACAGAGACCTTTGCACATATTTTGAATCATCGTACCAAAAAAGGAAATCTTTGTTTCATAGTACTTGCAGTGTGTTAGAACAAAGTCATCATTGCTCACCTACTTTGTATAGTGTCAGAAGCTATCAGAAGATTGTCTCACAACGGATTCTATAGCATTCAATGCTATCTCTTAACGGTGAATACAACAATTTTAAATGGACATAAACCTCATCCTTATAAATAGCTTCGTGAAAAATTTCAAAATGGGGTGGAGAGAAAACGAAACAAGCCAATACTCTACCATTTTTACACTGAAAATACTCTCTGTTTATTGTACATAACTTTACATATCATGAGTAGTACTCAGTTATTCCGTGCAATCTCATTTTAGTTTAAGTTAGGAACTCTGCTTTAGTTCAGTAACTTAAACAAATCTCATTGTAAACACTATCAAGTGTCTGAGAACCTGGAGAGGCTTGGTGGAAGAAAGAATACTTGTTGTTGATCCTGGAGAGTTTGTTGTTTAAATAATACTTGGTGTAGAGCCTGAAGAGGCTTGATAGAAAAGAATACTTGTTGTAGAGTCTGAAGAGGCTTGACAGAAAAGAATACTTGTAATCTTTGAGATTAGTGGAAAATTCTTAGTTGGTTGGCTTTGGGACTGGACGTAGCTCACAGTGGTTGTGGGTGAACCAGTATAAATCTTTGGCTAAGTTCTCTCATCCCTAAACTCCAATTGAATTCAGTTTATTCTAACGTGGAGGGCTATGAAATTACTGTTTTATAACATTGAGCTGTAAAACAAGTTTTCTGAACTGTTTATTGAACCTGCTGAAGTTGCTTCAGCAAGTACGAAAATCCCACTTTCAGCAAGTTATCAAAGTATTTCTTTTAAACGCTGCTAAATGTTTCCAAAAACTGCTTAAGTTTTATAAAACACTATTCAACCCTCCTTCTAGCGTTTCTTGTGTGTTCTACAAATTGCACTCACACTTGTGAAAGTGAGATTCTTCCTCTCAATCACCAATACTAATTTTATCTCTCATTCTATTTAAATCTTTAATTAATGCTAATAAATGAAGGAAACGTCTAATATCAAGTACCTCGTGGGTGCTGTACTGGTGCCTCACAGATTTATAACCATTAGATATATTATTAAAATATTTAAGGGTCCAGATTGAATACCTGATACCTGCTGAACTGGCCATTTAATAATTTTCATTAGATCCTTCCTTATTTTAAAAAATCTAAGTGAAATTGCTATGTAATCTTTCATATTATTAGAAGTATTTGAACTCATGCCATTTTTTATTGAAATGATGACATTTTTTGAGGATTTTTTTGTCATCTTTTTACTTTTTGTTGAATTGATGCCTTTTTTTAGATTTCTTTTGGTCATTTTTTTATTGACCTTTTTTTTTCAAACAGGTGGCATTTTTTGTCAAACCAATACTAATTTTTTGTCAATTTTTTTATCTTATTTTTGTCAATTTTTTCTCAGACTCATGCCATTTTTTTGTCAAATTTTTTGTCGAACTGATACAATTTTTATTGGACCATTAACGTATTAGTGATTGAGCTTTAGTTTTCATGTATCGATCAATTTGGACTTATACTTTTGGTATTTATATTTTAATTTTAATGGGTTAATAATAGGTTTGAGTTATGTAAAGCCAAATGGCTAAAATTTATTCAATTGTAATGCAATAAATTTTGTGGATGATTTAAAAAAACACACACAATTTAGTTCCTTGTGGACAAAAGAAATATTTTATGTTTTTATTTTAGTAAAAGAAAATTGTTACATCAAATAAAAATCACATTTGAACAAAAACAAATATGAAGAAATCCTTTTTGCCTCTCCTAATTTGTGAGGATAATGTGGGATGTTCACAAATTAATTTTGGTGATTTTTTGGACAAAAAAGTAAGTATAGTGAAATTTTTAATGAAAACTACTGTTAATTCAATTAAAAATCATCTTAATACTAGAAAATTTTACAAAACTCATTTTTGGGTCTTATAATGTGTGGGTAATGATGTGGGATGCCCATAATTTTAATTTGATGAATTTTGGATAAAATATAAATTTTTAGGGAATTTATTAATGAAAAATGTTTCTAATTAAATTTAAAATCACTTTTGTAGCAAAAAACTATGTAAAAAACAACTTTTTTCCTATAATATATGTCGATGGTGTAGAATGCAAAAAATTTAGTTTTGGTTAATTTTGGAAAAAAAATAAAATTTTAGTATTTTTTAATGAAATAATATTTTTTATTCAATTAAAAATCAAATTTACATCGGAAAATTTTGCAAAAAAACATTTTTGGGTCCACTGATGTGTGCCTTGCATTATAAAAAAATTGTAAAAATTATTTTTGGGTTGTCTAATTTGTGGGAAATGGTTTGGAATGCCCAAAATTTAAATTTTGTTAATTGTGGTCAAAAAATATATTTTTAATGTAATTTTTAAGGAATATATATTTTTAATTTAGTTGAAAATCATTTTTATATCAGAAAAAAATTCTAAGAATTATTTTTCGGTCCTATAATTTATGGCAAATGATGTGGGTGTCTAAAATTAAAAATTTGTTAACTTTAGACAAAAAAAAATGTATTTTTAATGTATTGTTTATTAGAAAATATTGTAAATTCAATTAAAAATCAATTTTATACTAGAAAAATTTGTGAAAATTATTTGTGGACCTGTAATATGTGGAAAATTGTGTGGAATTCCTAGAATTTAAATTTGGTAAAATTTGATTAAAAACGCGTTTTTAGTGAATATTAATGTTTTATTTGAAAAAAATTAGGGTTTTGTATTTGGTAAAAAAAAATCACCTTTTGATTTGAATATTTTGGTTAATGTTTTGAGTGAATTTAATTAAATGGTTTTAGTGAATGATTTGGCTCTCACAAAATAATACCATACTTTTCTACATTAATAGATGTCCTTCATTGCAATTATGTTAAAATTTAACTTTTAACATTAGGAGGTAATTTGACCCACTATACCTGGTAAAAAAACTAACAAACTAGTACACCACCCATGCACTACTTCACCCTAGAAGAACCCATAAATGATAATCTTATATTTTGAAATTTAGTAAGATTCAAAATCTTGTTCTATTATTTTCTATTTCAATTTTTTTTAATATATAAATCTTTATTCTTATCTTTATGATTTTAATTTTTTTTATTATATCTTATTATCAAATGATAATGTAAATTAAATCTTATTAGTAAAATATAATATACTATTACAAATTTAAATTGAAAACTTATCTAAAATTAACTAATTTTTATTTTTAATTAAATAAAAATATACTTTTATCTGCGTATTACGCGGGTTAATATACTAGTTTATTTTGATTAACTTAATTTAATATCTCATGAAAATTAAACCAATCTGATAAATTTAAGCAAGATTTGTCATAAATTTTACGCGATATATTTATAATGAAATTAAGTCAACAAAATTTGACGATATCTTATGTAGTAATTAGATTTAATTATAGTAATTTGACATAAAATATAAATGATTAAGGTTGAGCACACAAATTTGAAAAATCTTTATTGGTTATTTATAAATTGTGCCAAATAGAAGAGCAAAAAACTTAAATAGAGATAAAGAGAAAAATAGAGATAATACAAAGGGAAAGAAAAAAAATTGCTTAGTTTTTCTAAGGTAATATTATTGTTTCCTAGTACTCTTCTATCGTCTAAGGTTGTTTATCTTTTTTTTTTATTTTCGTGCATGTTGCATTCTTTATATATTTGACATCAAAATCCAAGCCATGTGACCAAGGATCGTCGTTCAGGGCCACCTATGATTAAGTTTTATTAAGCATGTATGGATCATATCTGTGATTATTTTTAGGGTGAGGATCCCCCATCTTCCCCTTGGCCAAGAGGTCGATGAGATCACCTCGTCTTTCTTAAACATGATTGCCCGAAGGCCTGTAATGGTCCGGAGACCTTGTAATAGCCCGAAGGCCCTGTATTAGCCCGAAGGCACCATGATGGTCCAAGGACCCTTTACATTATGTTCAATAATGGCCAAAGGCCCATGAATGTTTCTTGTAAGATCAACAGTTCAATAATGCATAAATACTCAAATTCACCATCCTAGGGTTTGGAACCAACTCAATGAAATAAATCAATACAATAATCTACCCTAGGTTCGACAGAACGCCATCACAATCAGCAATATTAGAAAGGGCAACAAGAGTAGGGATCATACATAGGAGAACAACCAAGAAAGTAAGTGAGTGAGAATCACACTCACCTTAGAACAAAAAGGAACGAGTAGAAACGAAGTAAGGGAGGGGTTGAGGAGGAGGAACGGAGTCAAACACTTGAATGTGAGGGAGTGTGGAGCCTTCCTAGGTCTTCCAAGAAGCTTCCTCTCTCTAGAAACCCTCTTCTCTCACTAGGATGGTAGGAAAAAGGGAGAGAAATCACGTGAGTAATGAACCCTAATTTACGGTTTTTAAAGCTGTAAGTGGACTCTCGCTCAAGCGAGTTGTTCTCACATGAGCAAGACGCTCGGGGTAACTTTTCCACTCTCATTCTCGCTTGAGCGAGAGGCTTCTCGCCCAAGCGAGAATGAACCAGAAAATGACCCTTCTCTGGAAGATTCTCGCTTGGGCGAGACAATTCTCGCTCAAGCGAAAAACGTCCAGAGAGCCCTCAAAACTCCCCTGTTCTCGCTTGAGCGAGACCGTTCTCGCTCAAGCGAGATGTGCAAAAAATCAATTCCTCAATTTTGCTACATAATTCACTCAAGTGAGCCTATCTCGCTTGAGCGAGAACTCCGAAACCTGATTTCCTTGTTTTAAACTCTTAATGCTTTTCTTATCAATTCCTTGCCTCAGTTACTCATTGACATTCTAAAAGTCATTATTCCATAACCTCTTATTAATTATTATTATTAATTAGCGGGATGTTACACACGCCACTGGAGATTTGGAACTCACCGACCAAAGTAGCTCTCCAGAATCCTACCAAGCCCCCATCGATGAATAAAGTGTAGAAACCACAGGAAACACTAAAAGGGGGGGTTAAATAGTGTTTTACAATTTCAAACAGATTTTAAGAAAACCTTTTCTCAAGCAAAGTGATTTACAAAAGTTTTGAGCAACTTGCTGAAACTGGGTTTTTCAGAGACTTACTGAAGTGCTTCAGCAGGTCCAAAAGACAGTGTTAAAGACTTGTTTTATAAAGCATTTGAGATTGTTTTGAAGTTCAAGCTTATAAAACAGATTATTCAGAACTCTTCTGTTAGCTTAAATAACAAATATAATGAGATAAGGGTAGAGAAGACTTAGCCAAGAATTTATCATGGTTCACTCACATCCACCGTGAGCTACGTCCTTTCCCAATGCCAAACCAGCAAAGGATTTCCACTAACTGAGCACAGTTACAAGTATTCTTTTATCCACGACCTCTTCAGGCTAAAACCCAAGTATTGTTTTACAGACAAGCTTCTCCAGGCTCAAACCCAAGTATTGTTTAAACACCAAGCCTCTTCAGGCTCAACACATAACCAGTGTATAAAAAGAAAATGCTTAAGCATTTAAACTACACAAGTTCAAAGCCTAAAATGAGTAAGATGTACAAGTAACTGAGTAAAACTCAGGATAAGAAATTGTTGTACAAATGAAATAAATGAATATATGAATCAGTGAGTTTCTTAGCAGCGTTTAAGCAAGTTCGTTCGTTCTCTTATGTCTTCTCTGCATGAGACTTCACATATATATAGGAGAAGAGAAAAGTGACCAGTAGACTTCTCTAAATCCCGTTGAGAGAGAGCTTTCTTCCTGTTGTGACACATAGCCTTGGTAGCTTGCAGTAGTAGGTGCAACAAGTAGTAGGTGTCAGCATCACAGACTCCACTTTTTCTGGGCACAGTGTACTTCACAGCAGACATTGCCTTTTTGGTGACTAGAAATTTGAAATATGCCAAAAAGCAAATGTTCTGACTTTCCAGAAGGATAGGAGGCACAAGCAACTGAGAAAGGCTACGATTGACTTGAGTCTTCAAAGAGAATTAGCAGAGAAGCACTTTTCCAAAAAGTACAGGTCTCAGTACGACGTCTCTCTTTTTCAAAAGGTTCTCTGGCTTCAGTAGGTCTTGATCACTCAGCGGGTTCCTCTACCTCAGCAAGTTGCACCACATCAGAGGGTTGCATAATTTCAGGGGGTTGATGTATCAGACATCTTCTGAAAACACATAAACTACCTTCAGCAGAAAAACTGTTCTTTTTCATAAGCAATATTAACCAAATTTGTTATTCATTAAAACTCAGGGTTATGAGACTTAAACATTATTAACCATTTCCTAAATCTGGACCCTTGAATATTTTAATAATATATCTAATGGCTACAAAGCTACGAGGCACCGGTACATCACCCGCGAGGTACTTGACATTAGACGTTTCCTTGAAAATAAATGAATTGTTTGATACTCAAATAAAATTATTATTTAAAATTGATTTTACGTATTTGAATTAAAATTAAATAAACAAATTTTAACTATAATTTTAAAAACTACCATATCTTTTATTGGATTTTAATAAAAAATTCAAATATATAAGTAAATAATCATCAATCATGTGAAAATCTAGATTGATTGAAAAATATTTTAATTTATTATATCTAAATTAACTTCATGTTATAATTTTATTGGTAACCTTAATTATAGTTTTGAAATATAGTGTATCAAATTTATTAATTTTATAATTATAATAACCAATAATGTATCAATTAAATTAAAATATTTTAAAATTTATTTCAAATCGAATCAATTAATTTGAAAATTTAAATTAGTAAGTATAAATTTTAATTCTAATATATTACAATCACATAATCAACTGTATTAAAATTAAAAAATTTAAATTAAATTCACGTAAGTGTGAAAATAATTAATATTTTAGTAAAGTATAGAGTACAATATAAATGTAGAAATAATTTCAATGAAGATATAATTAACATCTTAATCAAGAATAGAGTCTTAATGTGATATTATAATTTCAATGAAAATATAAATAATATTCAATGAATGAATCAATAAATCAACTCTCTATAATATAATTTCGAGACCTAAACTTAGAGAGTGAGAACTCTGCCTACTCTCCCTTTCAATGATTTTTTATATTCTCTCAATTTCTCTCATTAGATGGTGAATTGCACTCACACTTGTGAGAGTGAGATTCTTCCTCTCAATCACCAATACTAATTTTCTCTCTCATTCTATTTAAATCTTTAATTAATGTTAATAAATGATAATCTTATATTTTGAAACTTAGTAAGATTCAAAATCTTATTCTATTATTTTCAATTTCAATCTTTTTTTAATATATAAATATTTATTCTTATCTTTATGATTTTAATTTTTTTATTATATCTTACTATCAAATGATAATGTGAATTCAATCTTAATAGTAAAATATTTATACTATTACAAATTAAAATTGAAAACTTATCTAAAATTAACTAATTTTTATTTTTAATTAAATAAAAATATACTTTTATCTGCGTATTATGCATATTAATATACTAGTATTTATTATGATTAACTTAATTTAATATCTCATGAAAATTAAACCAAATTGATAAATTTAAGCAAGATTTATCATAACTTTTACGTGATATATTTATAGTGAAATTAAGTCAACAAAATTTGACTATATCTTATATAGTAATTTGATTTAATTATAGTAATTTGACATAAAATATAAATGATTAAGGTTCATCACACAAATTTAAAAAATCTTTATTGGTTATCTATAAATTGTGCCAAACTGAAGAGAAAAAACTTAAATAGAGATAAAGAGAAAAATAGAGATAATACAAAGGGAAAGAAAAATAATTGTTTAGTATTTCTAAGGTAATATTATTGTTTCCTAGTACTCTTCTGTCGTCTAAGGTTGTTTATTTTTTTTTTTGTGCATGTTACATTCTTTATATATTTGACATCAAAATCATTGCAACTTTTCTTTGAGATAAATATTTTTCATGGTTAATCATCATATAGAATTAAGTTATGTGTGAGTGTTGTTTTTCTTTAATTTGTCTCTATTTATTTTACTTTATAATATTGACATTAAATTGTTAATGACATATTGTTTAATTTTCTTAATATATAATTTATTCATATTTAAATTTGAACAATGCAGGATTTGAGCAAAAGAAATCCGATGGAAACAACAAATTCAAATTCTGCCAACCAAAATCGTCTTAAGAGTAAAATGAAATCATTTGTTAAAAAATTGTTCATTTGTTGGAAGAAAAGTGTAGATAAAAGTTCAAACTCTCCCGAGCATGATGTGGGAGCAAGGCAACATATTTCTGATGTAGAACATTATTCTCCAGAACATCATCAACAAGGGTCTATTCCCGGAGGAAGCTCTTCATCATATCATACTCCTACACGTGCCGATGAGATTGTTGAGGAAACCGTACAAAGTTGGGAACTAACAAGAGGTAGATGAATATCTCCACGAGGATAAGATTGCTCAATAATGTGACTTTACGTATGTGTGGTGCTTTTGGAAAGTAGGACTTAGTTTTGCTATTTTAATTTTAAGAATTTATTTTTATTTATATTTAGATAATTTCTTTTTTTTATGTACACACATAATCCGTTTTATGGATGTGAAAGTTTATTTAGGAAACCAATAAATTCTTTTAGAAAATTAGGATTTGATTAGGTTCTTAACCTTTGTTGAATCATAAAAATCTTTTTTAACCTTTTTTATGCTTCTATGATTCATTAATGAAAATTAGTGATTAATTTTTTTATTTGGTAATTCTTATGGTCTCGTGTGGTTCCTAATGTGACGCTTTCTTTTCACATAATTTTAGATTTATTTACCAATGAAGGAATATGCAGAATTTTTGATGTTTAAAATGGAAAATCAAACTATAATAATTTTGAGAGTTTTAAAAAAGTGAAAAACATATTACTCCTTCCATATTATTTATAAAACTTCTTTAACTTATCCTTTGCATTATACTACAACAATTGGTATTACTCTCATCAATTGTCATCACCAAATGCTGCCACGCCATTAGAGATTTGGAACTCACCGACCGAAGTAGCTCTCCAGAATCCTACCAAGCCCCCATCGATGAATAAAGTTGCCACCAATTATCGGACTTCCACTGCGCGGAGAGCCTTTATTGCTATGCCATTATTTTTCCCTAAATATGGACCCATGAATATTTTAATAATATATCTAATGGTTATAAAGCTATGAGGCACCAGTACATCACCCGCGAGGTACTTGACATTAGACGTTTCCTTGAAAATAAATGAATTGTTTGATACTCAAATAAAGTTATTATTTAAAATTGATTTTACGTATTTGAATTAAAATTAAATAAACAAAATTTAACTATAATTTTAAAAACTACCATATCTTTTATTTTATTTTAATGAAAAATTCAAATATATAAGTAAACAATCATCAATCGTGTGAAAATCTAGATTGATTGAAAATTATTTTAATTTATTATATCTAAATTAACTTCATGTTATAATTTTATTGGTAACCTTAATTATAGTTTTGAAATATAGTGTATCAAATTTATTAATTCTACAATTATAATAACCAATAATGTATCAATTAAATAAAAAAAATTTAAAATTTATTTTAAATCGAATCAATTAATTTGAAAATTTAAATTAGTAAGTATAAATTCAAATTCTAATATATTACAATCACGTAATCAATTTTTTTAAAATTAACAAATTTAAATGTTAATCCCTATCTTTGTACCTTTTAATTAATTCAATATTTTTTAAAGTTAATATGAACTGGTAGAAATTCAAACAAGATTTAAGTTTTTTTTTACTAAGCAAATGAGATTAATTAAAGGGAGTACAAGGGTACTCCAACTAGGGGTGGAAATAGGTCAGGTCGCTCGACAGGGGTCTACGCCTAACTTACTTAAGGCCTAGTTTGGCTCAGCTCGTTTAATAAAAATGTCAGGTCTAGGCTTTTGAAAAAGCATTTTTAATTAAATAGGTCAGGTTCAGGCTTTTTAAAAAGTCTATTTGGCTTGTTAGGCTAATCTATTATAAATAATATTATTTTTAATAAACATATAAATATTTTATATATAATAAATAGTATAATAATATATAATTTTTTAAATTCTTCTTTAGCCTATTTAGAGATAGACTTATTTTCCTATATAAACGTATATGTTAGTGACATATTTACATTATAAAAAAGTAAGTATTAATTTGTAAGCGCACTTACCTATTTAGAGATAGATTTATTGACCTGTTTAAAAGTCATAATATGAAATGAGCTTTTAAACAGACTAATAGATCAAACCAGACTTTGAAACAGGCTAGGCCAGGCCTAAAAAAATGGCCTATGATAGGTAACAAGCCAGACTTGGGCCACAAAAATATAATGCAGGCCAGGCTTAGGCCCTGCAAAGCCTAGTTCGGCTCGGCCTACTTCTACCCCTGACTCCAACCCATTACAAAGTGTCAAATACAAAAAAGCAATTGGTAACAAAAATTACAAAGTAAGCATATGACGTTACAAACTCTAGTAACTCCAAAGAGACTCCTACCAACCAAGCTAATTCATTACATCACAAAAACAACATGCCACAGAACCCTGTATGATGAAGCTAACACGACACCTGAGCAACTAGGCCAGAAACAGAATTATACAAAACAACTCAAAGACAAACAGGATGTTGGTGCAAACGTCCATAATGTAGGAACACAGGGAAACACTAGAAGGGGGGTTGAATAGTGTTTCTAAATATTTTAGAAAGCTATTCGTAAACAGATACTAAAAACACGATTTCAGACAGGCTTTTAAGAGGCTGTCTGAAGTTTTCAGACGGCTTGTAAAAACTTAATTTTAAAAGATGATTTGTGCCTTTATAAAATATCAGATTAATTATTCTGACCCCTTGATTAGTATAAAAGGAATTGATAAGAGATAAGGGTAAGAAGACTTAGTCAAGGAATTTATCCTGGTTCACTCACTACCACTGTGAGCTACGTCCAGTCCCAATGCCAACTAGCAATTGGATTTTCTCTTAATCTTTCAAGATTACAAGTATTCTTTTACAGTCAAGCCTCTTCAGGCTCTACACACAAGTATTCTTTTGCAGTCAAGCCTCTCCAGGCTCTACAACCAAGTATTCTTTTACAGTCAAGCCTCTCCAGGCTCTACAACCAAGTATTCTTTTACAGTCAAGCCTCTCCTGGCTCTACAACCAAGTATTCTTTTACAGAGAAAGGAGTTTAAGCTTTTAAACTATACCAGTTTGAAGCTCAAACAAATACAATTTACAATAAAATCTGAGGTATGCTCAGGATATATAAATGTGTACAGCGAATTTTATCAGAGAGTTTTTACAGAGTAAAAACTTGCAGCGTGATGTTTCTCTTTGCTTTCTTTTCACATACGTTTTTGTTATGGTCTTCATGGAAGGGTATTTATACTCAAACTTCAATCCGTTGAAATACCACCGTTTAGAGATAGCATTAAATGCTATTTAATCCGTTGTGAGACGTGCTTCTGAGAGCTCTGATATTTCTGACACGGTACAATGTTGCTCCTGCCATAAGGCTGCTACAAATGTTGCTGCAGAGGCTGCGTTGCAGAGATTTCCTCAGTGGTATATGAAATTCAAAATCACCAGGAAAGGTCTCTGTGTTCCTTGCTATAAATGTGTTTGAAAAGGTACGTGCAGCAAATGTTCAGAAAAGTCTTCACAAACTTCAGCAGAGGATGCCACGTCATAAATGAGACTTCAGACGACTTCAATACTTCAGACGGCACTGATACTTCAGACGGGTTGAACTACTTCAGACAGCTTCAACTCTTCAGACGAGTTCTGCTTCTTCAGACAGCTTCAACACTTAGTCTTTTTATGTAGGCTCATAGTGACTCTTGCTGAAATCATAGATAAAACATTAAAGCATGTGTGTATCTATGATAGGTAATTTAAGTCAAATTTGTCAACCATTAAAACTTTGGGAATCTAGTTGTCTTAAAACATCATAAACAACCTTATGATATTTTTGAGACTCAACATTCTCCCCCTTTTTAATGATGACAAATTTGGTTAAAATATACAAATCTGTAATCAGTTTTTAAGAATTAGAAAGCTCCCCCTGAGATAGAAATATCCCTTAACAGGTTCAGATGTACTCCCCCTGAGTACTCCCCCTGAGTCCTGTAACCACTTCAGATTCAGACTTTGTTAGTTTAATACTCCCCCTTTTGTCATCAATCAAAAGGGAATATCAGAGCAAAACAGTAACAGAGCAATAAATTCAGATAAAACAAATATATCATAGCACGAACAAGCAAAAAGCAAAACAAATGAGATAAGCCACTGATTGTATTTAATGAATGTTCAGATAAAGAAAGAGACAATCAGACACTTGTTATAAACATGAAAATAAGCAAAGACAATGGCTAAAGTAGCAGTTTAATCCTTCTTCTTCAGCAAGGCCTCAGTCAGAAAGGAAATCAAGTCTTCCTTGGCCTTGTCTATTGCTGCTTCCACTGAGGTTTTCAAATCTTGCTGACCAGATCTGATAAGCTGCTGTTCTTGAAGAATTTGCTCTTGTTTAGAAATTAGATGCCTAGTCTTCTTCTCTTGATCAGCATACTTCTTTTCAAGCTTCTTAACTTTGGTCTTCAGCTTCAGATTTTCCTCAGACAAGTCTTGCTCAGATTCGTAGAAGATTAGCTGGATGTGGGGGCAAACAAATCTAAGCACTCCAAAGCCTGGCTCCAAACTGTATTCAGAAGGTTCGAACACAGGCCAAAAGAAGGTGCCAATGGGGTTCAGTACTACCCAGTCTTCATTAAAAGAGTCAACAGGTGGGGGAAAGTGATCTCGCAAATAGTGATAGGTGACATTGGTTGTCTTTCCAAGTCCAATTTCACAATCAGCTTCAGGACCAGTTGTTCCCAAAGAAGATCCAGCATCTTCTCTGATCTTCCAGTAAGAAGACCACATCCTATCTAGAAGTAGGTGATCCAGGCCTCCTCCTTGGTTACTGATGAACTCTGGTAAAGATTCCCACTCTGAAGGACTCATCATTTCGGACAGGGGTGCAGATGCAGAATAAACTTTAGCTGCTTTGAATTTCTCATCCTGACCTTCCTTTAAGGGATACCTAGGAACTATTCTATCAGGTTTCACCAAGATTTTAGTGGTTGGCCTGATTGAACAAGTTCTAGGAGGCCTGTAGCCTCTCATCCCAACTCCCTTGTGCAGATCCCTCTGAAACAGCTCAGACTCAGTGTTCAGTTGCCTCACAAAACTCCATTCATCATTATTCAGCCTAAGGGAATCATTTGAGAATGGATTGATGGGAGCCCAAGTATGTGCAGGAGGGACAACACCCTTCCTGATCTTTTCTAATCCTCCTGAAAGAGCACTGTATTGATTTCTAACTTCAGCAGCAGTTTTCCTGATTAAGCCATGATGCAAGGATACAACAGGTGTTGGTCTGAAATACTGTAGCTCTTCAGACAGGGTGCCAAACTTGGGCAATGAGCAGGGATCCGAAGGAAGGAGAGATAACTGTAGAGCATCAACAAGCACTTGTTCTTCTTCAGCAAGGATCTCTCCTTGTTGTGAAGGTGGAGGAGATAAAGGTGGTGAGGGTATAGGTGGTGGTGGTAGGTGAGATGGAGGAGGTGAAGGTTCAGAAGGTTGGATTACTTGAGGTGATGGGGGATCAGATGGTTGATTTTCTGAAGGTTGTGATAGAGGTGAAGATGGTTGTTTTACAGGTGATATGGATTTTGGTGAAGGTTGAGGTAAAGGTTGAGATGTTGGTTGAGAGAGTTGCTTAGGTGTTTGTTTTTCTGGTGAGGAGGGTGGTGAAGGAGTTACATTATCAAATCTCACTTTAATTCTCTTGTAGGGAGGCTTGGTTTCCTCAGATTCTTTTGCCTTTGCTTCTTCCTTCTCCCTTTGTGCTTGTTTTTCTTCCCATTTTCTTTTAAAATACTCATGTGCCTTGACATAGTGTTGGTATTTCCCAGCCATATCCTCTGCTTCCAGCTCAGAGGCAATACTTCTAGTCACCCTAGGTTCAGGTGCAGTCTCAAGTAGCTTGATTTTGGTCTTCCTTCTCTGAGATGCACTTGACCTCTTCCTTTTCTTTGCTCCCTCAGCTATGGTTGCTTGCTTATCATCTTCAGCATAGGCCAATTGTGAAGCAATAGCAAGGGCCCTATCAGTGTTCTCTTGTTCTGCTTTCTTCTCCAGCTCCTCCTGCTCCAAAGCAGTAGCCAATGCTGCCACCTGAATGAGTTCAGGATCAGATGGGCATGCAGCCAATGGCTCAGCTACAACTGCATCAGTTTCATCTGCCTCTTGAGCCTGTCCTTCCATTTCAGAAGTAGGCTGTGGAGTCTGTACAGGTTCAGACAACTGACCCAAAATTTCAGATGGCCTTTGTGATGCCTTCTGAACAGGTTCAGACACCTGACTCTGCACAGATGCAGATGCTACCTTAGCGGCACTCCTTACAGGTAGCTTCTTCAATTTTGCTTGAGGAGAGGGTTTTGATGGCTTGAACTCATGCCTCCTTATGTCTCCTCTGAGTTCATTCTCAAGAACCTCCATTGTTGTCTTCCTTATTACAGCTTTCTCAAGAAGAAGGCTCTCCTTCATGGACGAAGAGGGAGGTCTTGGAGTCAGCTCCACTCCTATGCTCTTGAGGTTTGATTCACCAAACACAGGTTCTGAAAGACGATCAAAAAGCCTCTCAATGGGGACTTTGAAATGCAGCAAGATCTTGGTGATGATGGTATTGTGAGGGAAGCTCCCAGCAGAGTCTCTGAGACGCTTCTGCATGTGGTACATTATGATGTTGGGAAGGTTCACCTTTTTCTTCTGCAGTAGATGAATCAGACAAAATCTCTCCAACTCAGAAACATGGTTTCTACTTCCGCTCTTAGGGATTACAGAGCACCCTAAGATGGCATGCAAAACCCTAGCCTTGTCTGACATATGCTTTGCATCCAAGCTTACTGGTTCAGAGGTGCCATACAGAAACTCTGTGAACTGCCTTTGTCCACCATTTCTTGCTTCCCAGCCAGGAGTGAATATAGCTCCTTCAGTCCTGACCTCACAGATGTGAGCAAGGATATCTTCATCAATAAAGACAGGGACACCTCGTACTGTGTCCTTGATGCTAGTGTAGATACCCTGAGGATTGGGTATTCCTCTGGCAGTAGCCCAGAAATCCAGCACACTCTGCTCATGCCACTGTGTCAAGTTGTGATTGAAATACGGAGTCCACCCAGCTGCATCGAACTCAGCAAATAAGTCCATTCCCAGAGATTGAAGATCCTCCAGGACTACACCCTTAGTCTTCACGATGTTGCTTCCAGCAGATTTCTTAGGAGCCATTGAAGAGTTTTCTGAAGAACTTGAGAGAGAAATAAATTGCTTGTAGAAGAAGGATCTCAAGAGATGAATACATAATAGTGAACGGTGAAGTTCTGTGACCCACTAGCTTCTGTATTTATAGATCCATAAAGCAATGATGGCATGTACTGGCTGCGCAGACATAGGAAAATGTGCGAAGTGGAAGAGACAAAATAAATGGAATTAAACCGTCTCATAAAGCCACGTCATTTGTTTACTTCAGAAAAGTGACAGATTTCAAACACCCAAAATTTCAGACAAGCTGAAATTTCAGATACAACATTTTCCACAGATCAAATCACACACACTCAAAATGCATGTATGTTCAGATTATTTCTAATGAACTTAAATGTATCTTCAGTCAGAGGTTTTGTGAATATATTAGCCCATTGATGCTCTGTATCAATAAACTGAATATCAAAAACACCTTTCTGAACATAGTCTCTAATGAAATGATGTTTTATTTCTATATGTTTATCCCTAGAATGTTGAATGGGATTTTTAGACAAATTAATAGCACTTGTATTATCACACAAAACATGTATAGCAAATATAGTAATGTTAAAATCTTCTAATTGCTACTTCACCCATAGCAGTTGTGAGCAACAACTGGCTGCTGAGATGTATTCTGCTTCAGCTGTTGATAAGGCAATTGTGCTTTGCCTTTTGCTTGACTAGCTAATCATATTTTCTCCAAAGAAATGACATCCACCACTAATGCTTTTTCTTTCAATTCTGTCTCCAGCAAAATCAGCATCACAGTAACCTATTAACCTGCAATCCTTACTTTTCTTATAGCACAGAC
This sequence comes from Sesbania bispinosa, assembly GCA_026901365.1. Taxonomy (NCBI): domain Eukaryota; kingdom Viridiplantae; phylum Streptophyta; class Magnoliopsida; order Fabales; family Fabaceae; genus Sesbania; species Sesbania bispinosa. The sequence goes on along the minus strand of QLOH01000054.1, from coordinate 1,976,058 downwards.
CAAGATTAGTAGTACCTTTAAGATATCTGAAAATTCTTTTTACAGCTTTGTAGTGAGTACTCCTTGGATCAGATTGAAATCTAGCACACAGACATACACTGAACATTATGTCAGGTCTGCTTGCTGTTAGATATAATAATGATCCAATCATTCCTCTATACAAAGTTTGATTCACTGGTTCTTCCTTCTCATCTCTATTTAAAGATGCAGAGGGATGCATTGGAGTTGACATGGGTTTGCAATCATGTAAGTTAAACTTCTTAAGCGTTTCCTTTGTATATTTTTCTTGATGGATCCATATACAGTCAGAATCTTGCTTAATCTGAAGTCCTAAGAAAAATTTTAGTTCACCCATTAAACTCATTTCAAATTCTGATTGCATTAACTCTGAAAACTCCTTGCATAATGAAGAGTCAGTTGAACCAAAGATAATGTCATCAACATATATCTGAACAAGTATAAGATCTTTGTTAGACTGTTTTCTAAAAAGAGTTGTGTCCACTTTTCCTCTTTCAAAACCATTTGAGATTAGAAAACTGCTCAATCTGTCATACCAAGCTCTTGGGGCTTGTTTCAGACCATAGAGAGCCTTTTTGAGTTTGAAAACATGTTCAGGAAAAGCAATATCTTCAAAACCAGGGGGTTGTTTAACAAAGACTTCTTCTTCAATGAGACCATTGAGGAAGGCACTTTTAACATCCATTTGATATAGCTTGATGCCATTATTTACAGCATAAGATAAAAGAATTCTAATTGCTTCTAACCTGGCCACTGGGGCAAAGGTGTAGGAACACAGGGAAACACTAGAAGGGGGGTTGAATAGTGTTTCTGAATATTTTTGAAAGATTTTCGCAAACAGGTGTTAAAGACACGATTTCAGACAGACTCTTACCGGACTGTCTGAAGTTTTCAGACGGTATAAAAATACTGATTTGAAACAATGTTTTATGCCTTTATAACATATCAGATTAATTACTCTAACCCCTTGATTAGTATAGAAAGAATTGACAAGAGATAAGGGTAAGAAAACTTAGCCAAGAAATTTATCCTGGTTCACTCACTACCACTGTGAGCTACGTCCAGTCCCAATGGCAAACAACCACTGGATTTCCACTATATGAATATTCAGATTACAAGCTTGAGTGTGAGTACAGTCTCTCCAGACACAACGAGTACAGTCTCTCCAGACACAACGAGTACAGTCTCTCCAGACACAACGAGTACAGTCTCTCCAGACACAACGAGTACAGTCTCTCCAGACACCACGAGTACAGTCTCTCCAGACACAAACAAGTATTCTTTTCTGTCAAGCCTCTTCAGGCTCTACCACAAGTATTCTTTTCTGTCAAGCCTCTTCAAGCTCTACCACAAGTATTCTTTTCTGTCAAGCCTCTTCAGGCTCTACCACAAGTATTCTTTTCTGTCAAGCCTCTTCAGGCTCTACCACAAGTATTCTTTTCTGTCAAGCCTCTTTAGGCTCTACCACAAGTATTCTTTTCCGTCAAGTCTCTTCAGGCTCTACCAAGGTTTACAAAGAAAGGAGTTTAAGCTTTTAAACTATCCAAGTTTGAAGCTCAAACCAATACAATGTACAATAAAAACTGAGGTATACTCAGGATATACAAATGTGTACAAAGAATTCTATCAGAGAGTTTTTACGGAGTAAAAACTTGCAGCGTGATGTTTCTCTTGGCTTTCTTGTATATTGATTTTCTTTCTTTTTCTTTCGTCTTCTTCTCTTGATGGTCTTCATAGAGGGGTATTTATACCCAAACTTTAATCCGTTGAAATACCACCGTTTAGAGATAGCATTAAATGCTATTTAATCCGTTGTGAGACATGCTTCTGAGAGCTCTGATATCTCTGACACGATACAAGGTTTCTTTTTGCATTAAGGCTGCTACAAATGTTGTTGCAGAGGCTGCGTTGCAGAGATTTCCTCAGTGGTGTATGAAATTCAAAATCTCCAGGAAAGGTCTTTGTGATCCTTGCCATAATCGTGTTTGAAACGGTACGTGCAGCAGAGGTTCAGAAAAGTCTTCACAAGCTTCAGCAGAGAGTGCCACGTCATAAGTGAGACTTCAGACGGCACTGATACTTCAGACGGGTTGAGCTACTTCAGACAGCTTCAACTCTTCAGATGAGTTCTGCTTCTTCAGACAGCTTCAACACTTAGTCTTTCTATGTAGGCTCATGGTGACTCTTGCTGAAATCATAGATAAATCATTAAAGCATATATGTATCTATGATAAATATTTTAACTCAAATTTGTTAAGCATTAAAACTTGGGAGTTGAGTTGTCTTAAACATCATATTTTCTTTTATGATATTTTTGAGACTCAACATTCTCCCCCTTTTTAATGATGACAAATTTGTTTAAAATACATAAATCTGAAAGGAGTGTTAAAGATAAAAGTATAGATAGCTCCCCCTCAGATTGTGATCTCTTAAACTGATTTGATCAAAAATCAATTTCTTATATACTCAGATAGCTCCCCCTCAGATTGTGATCTCTTAAACTGATTTGATCAAAAATCAATTTCTTATATACTCCCCCTGAGTCCTGTAATTTCTTCAGATTCAGATTTTGTTAGATTTTAATACTCCCCCTTTTGTCATCAATCAAAAGGGAATAGCAGAGCTAAACAGGAACAGAGCAATAAAATCATATAGAACATATAGCATAATGATAACAATGCACTCATAAAAGGATGAGAAAAACCACTGATTGTAAAAACAAACAATCAAACACTTGTCATAAGCATAAACAAAAGACAATGGCTGAGATGAACAGTCTAATCTTTCTTTTCAGCAAGGCCTCAGTGAGAAAGGAAATCAAGTCGTCCTTGGCCTTTGTTATTGCAGCTTCCACTGAGGTTTTTAAGTCTTGCTGACTAGATCTGATAAGCTGCTGCTCTTGAAGAATCTGTTCTTGTTGAGCAAGCAGATGCTTAGTCTTCTGTTCTTGAGCAGCACACTTCTTTTCAAGTTTCTGCACTTTGGACTTCAACTTTAGATTTTCCCCAGCCAAGTCTTGCTCAGATTCATAAAAGATGAGTGGATGTAGGGGCAAACAAATCTAAGCAGTCCAAATCCTGGCTTTAAGCTGTAGTCAGATGGGCTGAACACAGGGCAGAAGAAGGTGCCAATAGGATTCAGCAAAACCCAATCTTCATTGAAAGAGTCAACAGGTGGGGGAAAGTGATCTTTCATATAATGATATTTGACATTGGTTGCCTTTCCAATTCCAACACCAGAATCAGCATCAGGACCAGTTGATCCAGAAGAAGATCCAGCATCTTCTCTGATCTTCCAGTAAGAGGACCACATCCAATCTTGAAGTAGATGATCCAGGCCTCCTCCTAGATTTGTGATGAATTCTGGCAAAGAGTCCCACTCTGATGGACTCATCACTTCAGACATAGGTGTGTTTTTCTTTGAATAGTTTTTAGCTTCCTTGAATTTCTCTTCCAGTAAGGGATACCTAGGAACTATTCTATCAGGTTTCACCAAGATTTTGGTGGTTGGCCTGATTGAACAGGTTCTAGGGGGCCTGTAGCCTCTCATCTGAACTCCCTTGTGCAGATCCCTCTAAAACAGCTCAGACTCAGTGTTCAGCTGCCTCACAAAGCTCCATTCATCATTAGACAGCCTCAGGGAATCATTTGAGAATGGATTGATGGGAGCCCAAATATGTGCAGGAGGGACACCCTTCCTGATCTTGTCTAATCCACCTGATGAAGCACTATATTGATTCCTTACTTCAGCAGCAGTTTTCCTGATTAAGCCAGGATGCAAGGATACAGCAGGTGCTGATCTGAAATACTGTAGCTCTTCAGACAGGGTGCTGAACTTGGGCAGTGAGCAGGGATCAGCAAACACTTGCTCTTCTTCAACAGAGAGCTCTTCTTCCAGAGAAGTTGTAGGAGGTGGAGGTGATGAAGGGAGGAGTGGTATTAGAGCAAGGTCATGAATTTGTGGGGAAGGTAATGTGGACTCAGAGAGTTGATTCTCTGAAGGTTGTGGTGAGGTAGGTTCAGAGGGTTTCGAGGGTTCAGAGGGTTGGTTTTCTGTTTGTGGAGGTGGTGGTGAGTGTGATAGAGGTGAAGATGGTTGGTTTATAGGTGATGGAGCTTTTGGTGAAGGTGATGGTGAAGGTTGTGAGGGTTGAAGAGATGTTTGTTTTTCTGGTGAGGAGGGTGGTGAAGGAGTTACATTATCAAATCTTACTTTAATTCTCTTGTAGGGAGGCTTGGTTACCTCAGATTCTTTTGCCTTTGCTTCTTCCTTCTCCCTTTGTGCTTGTTTTTCTTCCCTTCGCCTTTTGAAGTAGTGTTGAGCTTTAACAAAGTTTTGATACTTCTCAGCTTCTTCTTCTGCTGTCAGCTGAGAGGCAATACTTCTAGTCACCCTAGGTTCAGGTGCAGTCTGAAGTAGCTTGCCTTTGATTCTCCTTCTCTGAGGTGCACTTGACCTCTTCCTTTTCTTTGCTCTCTCAGCTATGGTTGCTTGCCTATCATCTTCAGCATAGGCCAGTTGTGAAGCAATAGCAATAGCTTTGTCTGACATATGCTTTGCATCCAAGCTTACTGGTTCAGAGGTGCCATACAGAAACTCAGTGAACTGCTTCTGTCCTCCATTTCTTGCTTCCCAGCCAGGAGTGAATACAGCTCCTTCAGTTCTGACTTCACAGATGTGAGCAATGATATCTTCATCAACGAAGACAGGAATACCACGTACTGTGGCCTTGATGCTGGTGTAGATACCCTGGGGATTGGGTATTCCTCTGGCAGTAGCCCAGAAATCCAGCACACTTTGCTCATGCCACTGTGTCAAGTTGTGATTGAAATACTGAGTCCACCCAGCTGCGTCGAACTCAGCAAACAAGTCCATTCCCAGATATTGAAGATCCTCCAGGGCTACGCCCTTAGTTTTCACGATATTGCTTCCAGCAGATTTCTTAGGGGCCATTGGAGAGTTTTTCTGAAGAGCTTGAGAGAAAAAAAAAATATCTTGGAGAAGAAGGACTCTCAAGGGATGACTACTGATTCGTGAAGAGTGAAGTTCTGTGACCCACTAGCTTCCGTATTTAAAGATCCATAAAGCAATGATGGCATTTACTGGGTGCGCAGACATAGGAGAACGTGCGAAGTGGAAAAGACAAAGTAAATGGAATTAATCCGTCTCATAAAGCCACGTCATTTGTTTACTTCAGACAAGTGACAGATTTCAGACACCCCAAAATTTCAGACGACCCAAAATTTCAGACGGCCGAAAATTTCAGACGGGCTGAAATTTCAGATACAATCAGATCACACACACTTAAAAAGCATGTATGTTCAGATTATTTCTAATGAACTTAAATCTATCTTCAGTCAGAGGTTTTGTGAATATATCATCCCATTGATGCTCTGTATCAATAAACTGGATATCAAAAACACCTTTCTGAACATAGTCTCTAATGAAATGATGTTTTATTTCTATATGTTTAGCCCTAGAATGTTGAATGGGATTTTTAGACAAATTGATAGCACTTGTATTATCACACAGAACAGGTATAGCAGATATAGTAATGTTAAAATCTTCTAACTGCTACTTCACCCATAACAGTTGTGAGCAACAACTGGCTGCTGAGATGTATTCTGCTTCAGTTGTTGATAAGGCAATTGTGCTTTGCCTTTTACTTGACCAGCTAATCATATTTTCTCCAAAGAAATGACATCCACCACTAGTGCTTTTTCTTTCAATTCTATCTCCAGCAAAATCAGCATCACAGTAACCTATCAACCTGCAATCCTTACTTTTCTTATAGCACAGACCAAGATTAGTAGTACCTTTAAGATATCTGAAAATTCTTTTTACAGCTTTGTAGTGAGTACTCCTTGGATCAGATTGAAATCTAGCACACAGACATACACTGAACATTATGTCAGGTCTGCTTGCTGTTAGATATAGTAATGATCCAATCATTCCTCTATACAAAGTCTGATTCACTGGTTCTTCCTTCTCATCTTTATTTAAAGATGCAGAGGGATGCATTGGAGTTGGCATGGGTTTGCAATCATAAAAGTTAAACTTCTTAAGCATTTCCTTTGTATATTTTTCTTGATGAATCCATATATAATCAGAATCTTGCTTAATCTTCTTGCTGGTTGTATCCTTGAGCAACTAATCTTGCCTTGTTTCTGACTACCTTGCCTTCTTCAGACAGCTTGTTTCTGAACACCCATTTGGTTCCAATAATAGTTTTCCCATGGGGTTTAGGAACAAGGGTCCAAACATCACTCCTAGCAAACTGATTCAGCTCTTCTTGCATGGCTAGGATCCACCCTTCATCATGCAGAGCTTCATCAATGTTCCTTGGCTCTATTTCAGATAGGAGAGCAATAGTATTCAGAATCTTGAATTTTGATCTTGTCTTAACTCCTTCTGAAGTGCTGCCAATGATTTGCTCTTTAGGATGATGTGATTTGTATTTCCAGTCAGGTTTCTGAAGAGGTATTACATCTGTTTGTTCTGTTTGAGACTCAACATTTATCTGAAGAGGTTTAGTAACAGTAGGTACTTCAGACAGCTGCTCATCCTTCGAGCTGTTGTGGTCATTCAGCTCCATTCCTGCAAAATCATCCTCTAGATCTGATAGTTCCCTATCAGTCTCTTTGTTATCATTGAATTTAACATGAATAGTTTCTTCAACAGTTAAAGTTCTAGAGTTATACACTCTATAGGCTTTAGATGTTTCAGAATATCCAATGAAAAATCCTTTATCAGACTTTGCATCAAATTTTCCAAGATCATCCTTGGTGTTTAGTATAAAACATTCACATCCAAAGGTGTGGAAATATGATATATTTGGTTTTCTTCCTTTCCACAGTTCATAGATAGTCTTTTTCAGAATTGGTCTTATCAATATTCTGTTTTGAAGGTAACATGTTGTGCTAACAGCTTCTGCTCAGAAGGTTCTTGGTAAGCTGCATGAGTTGAGCATGGTCCTTGCCATCTCTTGCAAACTTCTGTTCTTTCTCTCAACAACCCCATTTTGTTGAGGTGTTCTAGCCACAGAAAAATTGTGTGAGATCCCATTCTCATCACAGAACATTTGAAAGTTTGCATTCTCAAACTCTCCACCATGATCACTTCTGATAGCAGAAATACAGAATCCTTTCTCATTTTGTACCTTCTTGCAAAATACTGTGAAATTCCTAAAAGTCTCATCCTTGCTTCTTAGGAATAACACCCAAGTGAATCTAGAATAGTCATCAACAATGACCAAACCATATTTCTTACCACTAGGCTTTCTGTTCTAATAGGACCAAACAAGTCAATGTGTAAAAGTTCTAGTGGTCTGCTGGTTGAAACAACATCCTTACTCTTAAAAGAGTGTCTTGTTTGTTTCCCTTTCAGACAGCTTTCACATAAAATGTCAGATTTGTATGAAAGCTTGGGCAATCCTTTAACAAGATTGTGTTTTGCTAATCTTGAGATTAATCTCAAGCTGGCATGCCCAAGTCTTTGATGCCAAATCTGTTTTTCATCTTCAACAGAAATGAAACATTTTACATTTTGACTTGCTAGATCCTCTAGATCAATTTTGTACACATTGTTGTGTCTCTTAGCAGTAAAGAGGGTTTGCTCCGAGGAGTCTTTGACTATGCATCCTTCCTTAGTAAAGGATACCACATAACCACTGTCACATAATTGACTTATGCTCAGTAAATTATGCTGTAATCCCTCCACTAGGAGTACATTTTTAATAAGGGATGAAGGAGATATACCTACAGTCCCTATTCCAATGATCTTCCCTTGCTGATTTCCTCCAAAGGTGACCATTCCACCAGCTCTAGGTCTAAGGTTTTGGAACAAAGACCTTTCTCCTGTCATGTGTCGTGAGCACCCACTGTCCAGGTACCATTTGTGGGGTCTCCTTTGTCCTGTTAAACACATCTGCAACAGGAATAATTAAGTTTTTAGGTACCCATATTCTTTTGGGTCCTTTTCTGTTAGCTTTAGACCTTGTCTTTCTCTTGTGTTTGCACTGAGCCATATTGTGTCCAGGCTTACCACAGTGAGAACACCCAGTAACCCTTTTTTCAGAAAAATTTAAGACAGTAGGAGGTTCAGACAAGTTATGATCACAAAAGCCTAGTCCAGTTTTGTCAAGGGAATGCCTTTGATTTCCAAGCATTATATTCAGATTTTTAGTCCCTTTGACAAATTTAGCCAGATCTTTTGTCAGTCCCACAATCTGCTCCTGAAGTTTCTCATTTTCTTCAGACATAGCTTGTGAACTGCAGTTTTCAGTCTCAAGAACTTTTTCTTTGAGCATAATGTGTTCTATCTCAAGTGCCTCATATTTGTTACATATTTCTGTGTGGGCTTTGGATAGATTCTTATACTCCTGGAAAAGTTCTTGTGAACTTTCCACTAGATCATCATACATCTCTTGTAGAGTAAGAGGAAATACCTCAGCTTCAGAGTTGTCTGAAGATGGTAGACTAGCCATGAGACACAGATTTGCCTCTTCTGAAGTGTCTTCTTCTTCTTCTGAGGTTGATTCATCAAGGTCTTCCCATGTTGCCATGAGACCTTTCTTCTCTTTGAAAAACTTTTTCTTCTTGAAGTTGTTTTTCTTAAGTCTTGGGCAATAAGTCTTCACATGTCCTAGTTGCTTGCATTCAAAGCAAATAATTTTATCAGAGTTAGACTCTTTACCTGTCTTACCTGATTTGGATGATGACGGTTGGTTCTTTCTGAACTTTCCTCTGTTCTGCAACATTCTCATGATTTTTCTGCTTAAAAGAGCAAGGTCATCTTCATCTTCTGAGCTGTCTTCAGAATCTTCATCTGCTTCTGAACTGTCCTCAGCTTGCATAGCCTTCATGCTGCCATGCCTAGACTGTTTGACTTTGGAGTTCAGAGCCAGAGACTTCTTCTTGTTGTCATCTTCTCCAAGCTCAAGTTCATGGACTTTGAGAGATCCCAACAGTTCTTCCATTCTTAGAGAGTTCAGATCTCTTGCTTCTTGAATGGCAGTGACTTTGGGTCTCCAGGACTTAGGTAGACTCCTTAGAATCTTTCTGTTGTTGTCTCCAGATTCATAGGTTCTTCCTAAAGACCTGAGTCCATTGGTTATGGTCTGAAACCTCCCAAACATTTGGTCAATAGTTTCAGTTTCTTCCATCTTAAACATCTCATACTGATGTATAAGCATGCTGATTTTGGATTGCTTGACAGTTTCAGTCCCTTCATGGGCTGCTGCAAGAGTATCCCAAATCTCCTTGGCAGAAGTGCATCCATGGACCTTCTCATATTCTGATTTATTCAAGGAACATATCAGATAGAGTTTGGCTTTAGCGTTCATCTGGAATCTAGTCTTCTGCTCCAAAGTCCATTCAGTCTTAGGTATAGGCAGACCATTTTGCATAGGCACATAGTCTCCATCAGTGACCACATCCCAAACATCAATGTTGTTGCTCTCAATGAACAACTTCATACGATCTCTCCAGTAGTGGTAATCCACTCCATTGAATGCTGGGGGTCTTGTGATAGAGGCTCCTTCGGTGATGTATTGCCTGTTGCTGTTAGAAGCTTCCATTTGGATCTTTCAGTCCTCAGTCACTTGTTAGGTGCTTCAACCCTGAGTAGAGCTCTGGTACCAACTGTAGGAACACAGGGAAACACTAGAAGGGGGGTTGAATAGTGTTTCTGAATATTTTTGAAAGCTTTTCGCAAACAGGTGTTAAAGACACGATTTCAAACAGACTCTTACCGGACTGTCTGAAGTTTTCAGACGGTATAAAAATACTGATTTGAAACAATGTTTTATGCCTTTATAACATATCAGATTAATTACTCTAACCCCTTGATTAGTATAGAAAGAATTGACAAGAGATAAGGGTAAGAAAACTTAGCCAAGAAATTTATCCTGGTTCACTCACTACCACTGTGAGCTACGTCCAGTCCCAATGGCAAACAACCACTGGATTTCAACTATATGAATATTCAGATTACAAGCTTGAGTGTGAGTATAGTCTCTCCAGACACAACGAGTACAGTCTCTCCAGACACAACGAGTACAGGCTCTCCAGACACAACGAGTACAGTCTCTCCAAACACAACGAGTACAGTCTCTCCAGACACAACGAGTACAGTCTCTCCAGACACAACGAGTACAGTCTCTCCAGACACCACGAGTACAGTCTCTCCAGACACAAACAAGTATTCTTTTCTGTCAAGCCTCTTCAGGCTCTACCACAAGTATTCTTTTCTGTCAAGCCTCTTCAGGCTCTACCACAAGTATTCTTTTCTGTCAAGCCTCTTCAGGCTCTACCACAAGTATTCTTTTCTGTCAAGCCTCTTCAGGCTCTACCACAAGTATTCTTTTCCGTCAAGCCTCTTCAGGCTCTACCAAGGTTTACAAAGAAAGGAGTTTAAGCTTTTAAACTATCCAAGTTTGAAGCTCAAACCAATACAATGTACAATAAAAACTGAGGTATACTCAGGATATACAAATGTGTACAAAGAATTCTATCAGAGAGTTTTTACGGAGTAAAAACTTGCAGCGTGATGTTTCTCTTGGCTTTCTTGTATATTGATTTTCTTTCTTTTTCTTTCGTCTTCTTCTCTTGATGGTCTTCATAGAGGGGTATTTATACCCAAACTTTAATCCGTTGAAATACCACCGTTTAGAGATAGCATTAAATGCTATTTAATCCGTTGTGAGACATGCTTCTAAGAGCTCTGATATCTCTGACATGATACAAGGTTTCTTTATGCATTAAGGCTGCTACAAATGTTGTTGCAGAGGCTGCGTTGCAGAGATTTCCTCAGTGGTGTATGAAATTCAAAATCGCCAGGAAAGGTCTCTGTGATCCTTGCCATAATCGTGTTTGAAACGGTACGTGCAGCAGAGGTTCAGAAAAGTCTTCACAAGCTTCAGCAGAGAGTGCCACGTCATAAGTGAGACTTCAGACGGCACTGATACTTCAGACGGGTTGAGCTACTTCAGACAGCTTCAACTCTTAAGATGAGTTCTGCTTCTTCAGACAGCTTCAACACTTAGTCTTTCTATGTAGGCTCATAGTGACCCTTGCTGAAATCATAGATAAATCATTAAAGCATATATGTATCTATGATAAATATTTTAACTCAAATTTGTTAAGCATTAAAACTTGGGAGTTGAGTTGTCTTTAACATCATATTTTCTTTTATGATATTTTTGAGACTCAACAAAAGGTTTCAGTGAAATCAATTCCTTCTTGCTGGTTGTATCCTTGAGCAACTAATCTTGCCTTGTTTCTGACTACCTTGCCTTCTTCAGACAGCTTGTTTCTGAACACCCATTTGGTTACAATAATAGTTTTCCCATGGGGTTTAGGAACAAGAGTCCAGGCATCACTCCTAGCAAACTGATTCAGCTCTTCTTGCATGGCTAGGATCCACCCTTCATCATGCAGAGCTTCATCAATGTTCCTTGGCTCTATTTCAGACAGGAGAGCAAGAGAATTCAGATTCTTGAATTTTGATCTTGTCTTAACTCCTTCTGAAGTGCTGCCAATGATTTGTTCTTTAGGATGATGTGATTTGTATTTCCAATCAGGTTTCTGAAGAGGTATCACATCTGTTTGTTCTGTCTAAGACTCAACCTTTGTCTGAAGAGGTTTTGTAGGTACTTCAGACAGCTGCTCATCCTTCAAGCTGTTGTGGTCATTCAGCTCCATTCCTGCAAAATCATCCTCTAGATCTGATAGTTCCCTATCAGTCTCTTTGTTATCATTGAATTTAACATGAATAGTTTCTTCAACAGTTAAAGTTCTAGAGTTATACACTCTATAGGCTTTAGATGTTTCAGAATATCCAATGAAAAATCCTTTATCATACTTTGCATCAAATTTTCCAAGATCATCCTTGGTGTTGAGTATAAAACATTCACATCCAAAGGTGTGGAAATATGATATGTTGGGTTTTCTTCCTTTCCACAGTTCATAGGAAGTCTTTTTCAGAATTGGTCTTACCACTATTCTGTTTTGAAGGTAACATGTTGTTCTAACAGCTTCTGCTCAGAAGGATCTTGGTAAGCTGCATGAGTTGAGCATGGTCCTTACCATCTCTTGCAAACTTCTGTTCTTTCTCTCAAATACCCCATTCTGTTGAGGTGTTCTAGCCACAGAGAAATTGTGTGAGATCCCATTCTCATCACAGAACATTTGAAAGTTTGCATTCTCAAACTCTCCACCATGATCACTTCTGATAACAGAAATACAGAATCCTTTCTCATTCTGTACCTTCTTGCAGAATATTGTGAAATTCCTAAAAGTCTCATCCTTGCTTCTTAGGAATAACACCCAAGTAAATCTAGAATAGTCATCAACAATGACCAAACCATATTTCTTACCACTAAGACTTTCTGTTCTAATAGGACCAAACAAGTCAATGTGTAAAAGTTCTAGTGGTCTGCTGGTTGAAACAACATCCTTACTCTTAAAAGAGTGTCTTGTTTGTTTCCCTTTCAGACAGCTTTCACATAAAATGTCAGATTTGTATGAAAGCTTGGGCAATCCTTTAACAAGATTGTGTTTTGCTAATCTTGAGATTAATCTCAAGCTGGCATGCCCAAGTCTTTGATGCCAAATCTGTTTTTCATCTTCAACAAAAATGAAACATCTTACATTTTGACTTGCTAGATCCTCTAGATCAATTTTGTACACATTGTTGTGTCTCTTAGCAGTAAAGAGGGTTTGCTCCGAGGATTCTTTGACTATGCATCCTTCCTTAGTAAAGGATACCACATAACCACTGTCACATAATTGACTTATGCTCAGTAAATTATGTTGTAATCCCTCCACTAGGAGTACATTTTTAATAAGGGATGAAGGAGATATACCTACAGTCCCTATTCCAATGATCTTCCCTTGCTGATTTCCACCAAAGGTGACCACTCCACCAGTTCTAGGTCTAAGGTTTTGGAACAAAGACTTTTCTCCTGTCATGTGTCGCGAGCACCCACTGTCCAGGTACCATTTGTGGGGTCTCCTTTGTCCTGTTAAACACATCTGCAACAGGAATAATTAAGTTTTTAGGTACCCATATTCTTTTGGGTCCTTTCTTGTTAGCTTTGGGCCTTGTTTTTCTCTTGTGTTTGCACTGAGCCACATTGTGTCCAGGCTTACCACAGTGAGAACACCTAGTAACCTTCTTTTTGCCTTTAGAAAATTTTAAGACAGTAGAAGGTTCAGACATGTTATGATCACAAAAGCATAGTCCACTTTTGTCAAGGGAATGCCTTTGATTTCCAAGCATTATATTCAGATTTTTAGTTCCTTTGACAAATTTGGCCAGATCCTTTGTCAGTTCCACAACCTGCTTCTGAAGTTTCTCATTCTCTTCAGACACAGCTTGTGAACTGCAGTCTTTAGTCTCAAGAATTTTTTCTTTGAGCATAATATGTTCTATCTCAAGTGCCTCATATTTGTTACACATTTCTGTGTGGGCTTTGGATAGATTCTTATACTCTTGGAAAAGTTCTTGAGAACTTTCCACCAGATCATCATACATATATTGTAGAGTAAGAGGAAATACCTCGGCTTCAGAGCTGTCTGAAGATGGTAGACTAGCCATGAGACACAGATTTGCCTCTTCTGAAGTGTCTTCCTCTTCTTCTAAGGTTGATTCATCAAGGTCTTCCCATGTTGCCATAAGACCTTTCTTCTTTTTGAAAAACTTCTTCTTCTTGAAGTTGTTTTTCTTCAATCTTGGGCAATCAGCCTTCATATGCCCTGGTTGCTTACATTCAAAGCAAATAATTTTATCAGTGTTACACTCTTTACCTGTCTTACCTGATTTGGATGATGAAGGTTGGTTCTTTCTGAACTTTCCTCTGTTCTGCAACATTCTCTTGATCTTTCTGCTTAACAGAGCAAGATAATTGTCATCTTCTGAGCTATCTTCAGAATCTTCATCTGCTTCTAAAGTTTCCTCAGCTTGCATAACCTTCATGCTGCCATACCTAGACTGTTTGGCCTTGGAGTTTAGAGCTAGAGACTTCTTCTTGTTGTCATCTTCTCCAAGCTCAAGTTCATGGACTTTGAGAGATCCCAACAGTTCTTCCATTCTCAGAGAGTTCAAATCTCTTGCCTCTTGAATGGTAGTGACTTTGGGTCTCCAGGACTTAGGTAGACTTCTTAGAATCTTCCTGTTGTTGTCTCCAGATTCATAGGTTCTTCCTAAGGACTTGAGTCCATTGGTTATAGTCTGAAACCTCCCAAACATTTGGTCAATGGTTTCAGTTTCTTCCATCTTAAACATCTCATACTGATGTATAAGCATGCTGATTTTGGATTGCTTGACAGTTTCAGTCCCTTCATGGGCTGCTGCAAGAGTATCCCAAATCTCCTTGGCAGAAGTGCATCCATGGACCTTCTCATATTCTGATTTATTCAAGGAACATATCAGATAGAGTTTGGCTTTAGCGTTCATCTGGACTCTAGTCTTCTGCTCCAAGGTTCATTCAGTCTTAGGTATAGGCAGACCATTTTGCATAGGCACATAGTCTCCATCAGTGACCACATCCCAAACATCAATGTTGTTGCTCTCAATGAACAACTTCATACGATCTCTCCAGTAGTGGTAATCCACTCCATTGAATGCTGGGGGTCTTGTGATAGAGGCTCCTTCTGTGATGTATTGCCTGTTGCTGTTAGAAGCTTCCATATGGATCTTTCAGTCCTCAAACACTTGTTAGGTGCTTCAACCCTGAGTAGAGCTCTGGTACCAACTGTAGGAACACAGGGAAACACTAGAAGGGGGGTTGAATAGTGTTTCTAAATATTTTAGAAAGCTTTTCGTCAACAGATACTAAAAACACGATTTCAGACAGGCTTTTAAGAGGCTGTCTGATGTTTTCACAGATGATTTGTGCCTTTATAAAATATCAGATTAATTATTCTGACCCCTTGATTAGTATAAAAGGAATTGATAAGAGATAAGGGTAAGAAGACTTAGTCAAGGAATTTATCCTGGTTCACTCACTATCACTGTAAGCTACGTCCAGTCCCAATGCCAACTAGCAATTGGATTTTCTCTTAATCTTTCAAGATTACAAGTATTCTTTTGCAGTCAAGCCTCTCCAGGCTCTACAACCAAGTATTCTTTTACAGTCAAGCCTCTCCAGGCTCTACAACCAAGTATTCTTTTACAGTCAAGCCTCTCCAGGCTCTACAACCAAGTGTTCTTTTACAGAGAAAGGAGTTTAAGCTTTTAAACTATACCAGTTTGAAGCTCAAACAAATACAATGTACAATAAAAACTGAGGTATGCTCAGGATATATAAATGTGTACAGCGAATTTTATCAGAGAGTTTTTACAGAGTAAAACTTGCAGCGTGATGTTTCTCTTTGCTTTCTTTTCACATACGTTTTTTTGATGGTCTTCATGGAAGGGTATTTATACCCAAACTTCAATCCGTTGAAATACCACCGTTTAGAGATAGCATTAAATGCTATTTAATCCGTTGTGAGACGTGCTTCTGAGAGCTCTGATATTTCTGACACGGTACAAGGTTGCTCCTGCCATAAGGCTGCTACAAATGTTGCTGCAGAGGCTCCGTTGCAGAGATTTCCTCTGTGGTGTATGAAATTCAAAATCACCAGGAAAGGTCTCTGTGTTCCTTGCTATAAATGTGTTTGAAAAGGTACGTGCAGCAAAGGTTCAGAAAAGTCTTCACAAACTTCAGCAGAGGATGCCACGTCATAAATGAGACTTCAGACGACTTCAATACTTCAGACGGCACTGATACTTCAGACGGGTTGAACTACTTCAGACAGCTTCAACTCTTCGGACGAGTTCTGCTTCTTCAGACAGCTTCAACACTTAGTCTTTTTATGTAGGCTCATAGTGACTCTTGCTGAAATCATAGATAAAACATTAAAGCATGTGTGTATCTATGATAGGTAATTTAAGTCAAATTTGTCAACCATTAAAACTTTGGGAATCTAGTTGTCTTAAAACATCATAAACAACCTTATGATATTTTTGAGACTCAACACATAATGAGAATGGGTAATCAAAATCAGGATCCTTAGATTTCAGCCAATTCCAACACCTAATTTTGATTAAATCAAACACTTCAGCAGGTGTTAATAATTTGGCAGAAAAAACCATTTCATTCCTAGCAAGCCACAAAGACCAAATTATGGTCAACCATATTATAGACCACCCTAAGCGATTCCTATCAAAACAAATGGGAACCCCACAAACTGAGCAAAATTACCACAACCATTATTATGCAAAGCAGCAAAAAAACCAAACCAGTCCAAACACAACATCCAGATATGGTATGCAAAATGGCACTCGAACAATAAATGACAAGTAGTTTCTACAGATGCACCACATAAAGCACAACTTCCATCATGAGGTGGTAGGACTTTCCTTTTAATTAAGTTTTGCTTGGATGGTATTCTGTCTAGCAAAACTTTCCATGCAAAACTAGAAACTTTTGAAGGTACCAATTTTGACCAAAGAAACTTATAAAGTGGAATATCTGCAAAGATACTAGCATTGATAATAGCATTATAGGCTGACCGCATCGTATACACCTCTTCCGAAGTTGCCTTCCATCTCCACCTGTCTTTTTGGTTAGCCTGTAACATTACTCAATTCAACTCAACCTGTAACAATGTCAGTTGTTCAATCTCCCATTGAAAAAGACCCCTACGCCAATTCCAATTCCAGTCATGACCCCCATGCCTCCATACAACCATTTCAGCCACTAACACATCTTTATTAGCTGCAAGAGAAAATAATCTTCTATATCGCTCACACAATGCAACCAGACCACACCAAATATCCCTCCAAAATGATGTATTGTACCCATCCCCCACTACCCGAACACAATTATTAGAAAACCACTCATGAGTATACCCTGCATCACCTTCAATACTCCATAAATCTAACCACCACTTAGACTCCTTAAGCCCATTACCTACACTCCTTCCCATGGCCTCCCCATATATAGATCTCAACACCCTATTCCACAATCTACCCTTCTCCACCAGAATCTGTTGAGTCTCAAAATATAATTAAGAGATTAATAATGTTTAAGTCTCACAAATCCTGAGTTTTAATGAGTAACAAATTTGGTTAAAATATGATGATAAAAGTACAAAATCTCTTAAGGGTATTTAACGTGTTTCAGCAACTCTTTGAAGGAGCAACCCTTTGAAGTGGTGCAACCTTCTGAAGGATGAGAACCTGCTGAAAGTAATCAACCCTCTGAAAGAGATATATTATTTGAATCAAGAAGATTCGCTGAAGACTCTCTACGTGGCATTTGACCAAAGTCAGAAGGCTTTCTGCTCAAGACTTTAATACATCACATACGTCTTTTGCAAGTTTGATTCAATTAAGGAATGTTACAGAGACCCTTTTGAAGCATTTCAAATCATTTTACCAGAAAGGGAAACTGTTGGAACCTGGTACTTGCAAGTGTCAGATCTGTGTCAAAGACTGCACACCTGCAGAAGACAAAGTCAGAAGCTTTCAGAAGATTGTCTCACAACGGTCTTAACAACATTTAATGCTATTTCACAAGGTGGGTTTATCAATCTTCAACGGACTCAAGCTAAACTCCTATATAAAGCTTCATGAAGAACGACTAAGAGAGAGAGAAGAACGTTTTATCAAGCCAATACGCTGCAAAAAGTCTCACTGCTACTCTCTGATATTTTGTACATAGATATTTCATTTGAATCATGAGTTATACTCAGTTATCCTTTGTACAAGATTATTTTCTGTTTAAGTTTCTCAGGAACTTAAACTAACAATCACTGTAAACACTTTCAAGTGTCTGAGAGCTTGGAGAGGCTTGGAGGAAGAAAGAATACTTGTCTTTGAGCCTAGAGAGGCTTGTCTATAAAAGAATACTTAGTTTGAGCCTGGAGAGGCTTGCCTGTAAATGAATACTTGTTGTAAGAGCCTGAAGATGCTTGACTGTAAAAGAATACTTGTAACTGACCAGTTAGTGGAAATCCTTTGCTTGTTTGGCATTGGGACTGGACGTAGCTCACGGTGGATGTGAGTGAGCCAGGATAAATCTCTTGGCTGAGTCTTCTCTTCCCTTATCTCTTTATATATGTTATTTAAGCTAACAAAAGGGTTCTAGATAATCTGTTTTATAAGCTTGAACTGAAAAACAAATTCAAACGTTCTTTAAAACAAGTTTCCAAAACTATTTTCTGGACCTGCTGAAGCCACTTCAGCAAGTACCCTAACACCCAGTTTCAGCAAGTTGATCAAAACTTTTGTGAAATACTTTGCTTGTGAAAAAGGTTTTCATAAAATTTGTTAGAACATATAAAACACTATTCAACCCCCCCTTCTAGTGTTTCCTGTGGTTTTTACAGTTGGTATCAGAGCTCAACCTCGGGTTGAGCATCTAACAAGTGCAGAGGGAAAGAAGATCCAGATGGAAACTTCGACATGCTTTGGTCCCTACATCTCTGAAGGAGCATCTATATTGATTTTAATAACCCCTCTCGAGGAGCGCACCAGCGAAGGAAAGGAGAATTTGCCAAGTTTAGATGATTCCTTCTCTGACTATTGTTATTTTAAAATTTTGAAAGGATACATGATGTATTTAATATAAATATATTTTTTCTTGTTTTTTATTCAATTAAATTTAAGGTGAGAAGTTTTTACACTTTTTTTCTTTATCTAAAGTCTATAAAAAATTAAAAATACCTTTTTTATTATTTTTCTTTTTTCCTCTCATATTCATTTGTTATCTTATTTTCTCTCCACATAGAAACAAACTATTTATATCTAGTTGTTTTTGTATAGAAATGAAAATAAATATTGAGATGGAATAGGTTCATAAACTAGTGAAGCTTAGTTGCATTGTTATGGAGTTTCATGGATCTAAGCCCCTATTTGGTCATAGTGAAATTGGCAAGGAAATAGAAGGAGTGAAATAGGGTTGATTAGTAGGTGTTGTTGTGTTTGGTGAATGAATGTAAGAGGCGAGAAATGAATCAAACGTGTGGGCCACATTGTGAAAACAAATCTCCCCAAAATAGGTTAGAAAAGCCAAGATATAGAGTGCCTCTCTTCTCTCAATAGTGTCCTTCTCCTCTTTGTATTTCTCCCAACAGGTCCCAAATAGAGACGCTGCCTCTTCTCCCGCTGCTGTTGGAGAGCTCGCGTCTGACAGAGGAGGCGAACCGGTGAGGCTACATGTGGGGACGGAGGACCAGCAATGATGATCAGAGGTTGGGGCATTGAGGTCGAGGCAGAGGGCGGGAGCGACCGGCGCCAGAGGGAAGTTGGTCTTGGCCTTAGCAACACGAAGGGAATGAGCGGCGCCGTCGTAGGCAAGGGAAACCTCTTTAGGAGTATCAAATGTACCCAACCAGACACATGTCTTCTTCCAAGGGTCGCGTATCTCAACAGCGTAGCGTCCCCAGGGTCGCTTACTAACCCCTCTGTGGTGTCCCTCACGAGAAGCCGAAGGAGACGAAGAAGCCATGAAAAACAAAAACACCACTCACTCACGAGGAAAAGTGTAATGGAAAGAGAGGAGTGAACAAGTGCTTGTGCTCCAAATTGGGTTTCCCACACATTCTGACTTGTCAATAATTGTTTCCAATTTACCACAAATCGATTTTTTGGTACCAAAAACAAGGAAGTTATATTCTGACTACGAGAAAATCAATTTTTAGGCCAAGGAAATCGATTTCTGGGAAGCAGAAATACAAATCCAAAGAACTTTGGTGCAGACAATCGATTTCTTTGGCCTGAAAATCGATTTTTTTATCTATATTGGTGGGAACAATTGTCAAAAATAATAAAAAAACTCTATTTCTCTTCTATTTCTTCTATCAAACCAAACAACTCACTTTCACATTTCTCTTTTATTTCTCACCTATTACACTCACATCAAACAACCTTAAAATCATCTCTATCTCTCCTCTATTTCCCTCCTTCCCACTTCTCTCCTACTCATTTCTCTTTTCTCTATTTCCCTATTCCCAACAAACAAAGCATAAAATTCCTGCTTTTTTCGCTTTCCCCCTAGAACGTAAATACTCATGTTTGCTTGGGGATCAAGTTTATACATTGGATCCTCTACTACACTACTAGTCCACCACAAAAGTACAAAACATGCTTATGTATTTCCACGCTGAAACCTTCTAACAGTACTATTCATTTTTTGGTATGTGTCTAACAAACAGGTTCTAAGGAAGGAGAGTGTTTCGCCATTCTAATGAAGAGCTCGTTGTGTTGTCTTGGTGCTCGGTTGGCATGTCACTAAGTGTGTGCTTGGTTTAGCGTTTAAACCGTTTAAACTCAAATTTGAATTCCACAACACAACTATTTTTAGCATTGAAAATTTGAGTTTACCACATTTCAACGCTAAACCAAACATGCTCTAAGTCTTTGGCTATTGCGCCTTGATATGACTGGTTCCATTTTAATCCCTGAATTCTTTGTATAATCCAATCGGAAACACTAGTAATTTAATGTTTCATAATAAATTACTTTGTATACTTTAAAATAGGACAAATCAAGTTTATTTTTTTCTTTTTCCTTTTTTTCAATTTTTTTAATTTTATTTGAAATATCATTGTTAAAGATAAATGTTTAATTTATTTTCAACGATGACAATGAGACTAAAATCTACAATATCATATATACCACTAGTGAATCATTTAGATAAATCAATTGCTTTAAAATTTTTGATCTATTTTTTTAAAAAAGAAATTCAATAATAATTTAATTCAAACAGAAGTAATTTTTATATTAAAGAAATTAATTTTAAATTTAATAATATTTTTCCTAAAAGAAAAATAAAATTTTTTTTGTATGAACCAAATGTATCCCCCAACTGATAGCTAGAGACTAATCCCTTCGAGGAGTAGAGATCATCGAAGTGAGTTTTATCTTTCCCAATAAAGTCTTTTCCATACACATCACCAGGGATCGAACCTCTGTCAAAGTGTTTAAAGAACTCAATTATCTGCTAACTATGTCGGACTTTATTGGGAAATGAAAATATAATCACTACAAAGTTATTGCACTAAGAAAGGGAGGAAGATGAAAGAAAAATGTTTGACTCTATATATTTTGCAGCTTTTTTTTTAATCACACGATAAATGTAAACAATAGTAAATTGATTAAGTTTGTCACAACAAAGCAAAGGGCAAACGACAAATTATTTGTAGAAACAGAAATTGAAATAATAATAATATATAAATAAAATTTAATTACTATATATTCTCAATGTAAAAAGTTTTATACCGTTGTTCTATAATGTATTGTAATATCATTTAAGGAATATGACATATTATAAACTTATTAATTTATGTATTAATTAATGTGATGATACACGAGGGCTTGCCCAACATATATGTAGGTCTAAAGCAAATTATAAGATGGAGGTCTAAATTTAAAAAATAAAATATCAGAAATGTCATATTTAAAAAAAATGATTCTATTTTTAACAAAAGAAACTTATATTAAATTGAAACTTTTATTTTTTATAAGAAAAACTTATTCTCAGTTATTATTTATTAACTAATAATGTGTAATATTTTTATATTTTATATAAAGATTTTATTAAATTTTGGATAAAATATGTTTGATCCTGATAAATTTAAGCATATTTGGGTTTGGTTATCATAATTTAAAATCAATGTGTTGAGTTTCTATTTTCTTAAAATCACCTTAAATTAATTCTTATCACCCATCTCGCTACGGAATAAAAATACACCTGATAAAAAATTCTGAAAACTAAAAAATACCAGATAAAAAATAATTTGGGATGATTTAAGAGAGAGACTCAACACACTAATTTTAAGTTATGAGAACCAAAATCAAATTTATTTAATTTCACATAAATTACAAATACTAGCATGGTAACCCGTGCGTTCGCACGGGTAAATTTTGGTCTTTTGGGTTTATATAAAAAAAATTGCATAATATTATAGTTGAAATATTGAAGAATCAATTTTATATTTATAATAATAGTTTAAGAAATGAGTACAAATTAGTGAAAATAAAGTCCATATTTGCAAAAGTAAAAACCTCAAAATTGAAACCAACCAATTTATAGTCATTCAAAATTCCATCATTGCCTACAAAAATACAATACTGCTTGAAATAAATTAAACATCACAAAAAACCTCTTTATAAACCACATTTTTCTGTAGAAGAGCAAGTATTTCCATCTTCATCTAAGATTAATATTTTCAGACTTTTTCTTAACCCCACTCTAGAGACCGTAGCATATAATTGTCCATGTGTAAACAATGGTTTTGGAAGAAAAAAGTCAACATGTGACAAAGACTGTCCATGACTTTTATTAATGGTCATTCCAAAACACAATGATATTGGAAATTGCCTTCTTTCAAATCTAAATGGAAATTTTGGATCAGAAGGAACCATATTCATTCTTGGAATATATATCTTGTCTCCAATATTGGTTCCAGTGATAACTTTTGCACCAATAATATTCTTTCCTAATTCATTAACTATTATCCTTGTACCATTACATAACACACTTATAAAAACACATGAAATGTGATATCCACGTATTACTTATTAAAAAATCATAGATATAAAATATATCACTTAATAGTATAAAAAAACATTTAGATTAAAATAAAACACACACATACAAAGGTATCCCATCTTATTTAGAAATTAAGATAAATTAATAGAAATTCAATTTTCGTATATTTAGCTTTTTCTTTGACAATCTCAAATCAATAGTCACAAACCAAGATTCTTGCTCCTATCTGAATTCCATCTTAAATTTAAAAATTAGAATCAAATCAAATCAAATCAAATCAAATAAAAATAAAAATAAACTTTAAATTTAAAAATTAATAAAAGTAACAATAATAAATTTGAATTTTTTTTGTATTAACCACAGGTATCCCCTACTACCAGGGGCAATCCTGTTCGGGGCTTAGTCACAGTTAAGGCTCTTCACCCCTCCCGAAAGAGTGTGTTTAGTGGGGATCGAACCCAGGAGCTCTTCCTGTAGAAACACATGGAAACACTAGAAGGGGGGTTGAATAGTGTTTCTTAATATTTAATGAAAGCTTTTCGCAAACAACAAGTTTGAAACAGTTTCAGACAGGTTTAAGGGGGTTGTCTGAAGTTTCTTAAGACGGCTTCTGAAAAAGTATTTTTAAAAGGTTTCTTTACTTTTAAAATATCAGAACAGCTTTTCAACACCCTTTGATTAGTATAAACAAATTGACAAGAGATAAGGGTAAGAAAACTTAGCCAAGGAATTTATCTTGGTTCACTCACTACCACTGTGAGCTACGTCCAGTCCCAATGCCAACTAGCACTTGGATTTTCTCTTAATCTTTACCAAGATTACAAGTATTCTTTTCTGTCAAGCCTCTTCAGGCTCTACAACAAGTATTCTTTTCTGTCAAGCCTCTTCAGGCTCTACCACAAGTATTCTTTTCTATCAAGCCTCTTCAGGCTCTACCACAAGTATTCTTTTCTGTCAAGCCTCTTCAGGCTCTACAACAAGTATTCTTTCTTCCACCAAGCCTCTCCAGGCTCTCAGACACTTATCCAAGTGTAACCCAAGTATTCTTTAACAAGCAAGCCTCTCCAGGCTCAATCCCAAATGTTTATAAGGAATAAGTTTAAGCTAAGCAACTATGAACAAGTTCATAGCTTAAACTCAGAATTGTACAAGATAACTGAGTAGAACTCAGGATATGAAAATATGAATACAGCGAATTTTCTCAGAGAGTTTTTACAGAGTAAAAACTTGCAGCGTGATGTTTCTCTTGGCTTTCTTGTATATTGATTTTCTCTTATTTCTTTTCTCTTTTTCTTGTTATCCTTGATGGTCTTCATGGAGGGGTATTTATACCCAATCTTCAATCCATTGAAATACCACCGTTTAGAGATAGCATTAAATGCTATTTAATCCGTTGTGAGACATGCTTCTGAGAACTCTGATATTTCTGACACGGTACAAGGTTGCTCTTGCCATAAGGCTGCTACAAATGTTGCTGCAGAGGCTGCGTTGCAGAGATTTCCTCAGTGGTGTATAAAATTCAAAAACTCCAGGAAAGGTCTCTGTGTTCCTTGCTATAAACGTGTTTGAAAAGGTACGTGCCGCAGAGGTTCAGAAAAGTCTTCACAAACTTCAGCAAAGGGTGCCACGTCATTAATGAGACTTCAGACGACTTCAACACTTCAGACGGGTTGTGCACTTCAGACGGCTTCAACACTTCAGACGGGTTGAACCTTCAGAAGGCTTAACTCTTCAGACAGGTTGAAAGCACTTCACATAGTCTTTATATAAGCTTATAGTGGCTTGCTGAAATCATAGATAGATCATTAAAACATATATGTATCTATGATAAATCTTTTAACCAAATTTGTTAATCATTAAAACTTAGGGATTAAGCTGTCTTAAGTCATCATAATCTTCCTTATGATATTTTTGAGACTCAACATTCTCCCCCTTTTTAATGATGATAAATTTGTTTAAAATACATAAATCTGAAGGGAGTTTAAAGATAAAAGAATAGATAGCCCCCCTCAGATGGTGATCTCTTAAACTGAGTCGATTTCTTATTTACTCCCCCTGAGTCCTGTGATCACTTCAGATTCAGATTTTGTTAGTTTTTAATACTCCCCCTTTTGTCATCAATCAAAAGGGTATTCCAGAGCATAACAACAACAACAATCATAACAAAATCATGAAGTATGAAAGAAAATAGCAAACTCAGACAAATAAACAGCACAAACACAGCATGATGTGAACCACTGATAGTATTAATCAAACTGTTCAAAAAGTAATCACTTAGCAGAAATAAACATGAGACATGGCTACACATCATTGACTACCCATCCTTCTTCAGCAAAGCTTCTTTCATGAAGGAAATCAGCTCATCCTTGGCCTTGTCAATCTGAGAGATGAGAGCAGTCTTCATGTCTTCTTGGTCATTTCTAATCTGTTGTTGCTCTTGAAGAATCTTATCTTGTTTAGCAATGAGATCAGCATTCTTCTTCTCTAGCTTCTCTATCTTCAGCCTGAGCTTTCTGTTCTCTTCTTCAGGATCAGGTGGTGCTTCAAAAAGAATAATCTGGATGTGTTTGCACACAAATCTCAACACATCAAAACCTAGAAGCAAACCATACTTCTGTGGATGATACACCGGAAAGAAGAATGTTCCAATGGGACACATAATCTCCCGGTCTTCATGGAATGACAACGTATATAGATATAGTACTAAGTGTCCGTTTAGAAAAACATTAAAATAGTGAATAATTAATTTTTTAAAATGTAAAATAAAATAACTTTCATTAAATATGTATGCGAATGTGAGTAATTTATTTTCGACTAATAATTTTAAAATTAATTTTACATAAATGTAAAATGATTTGTGAAATTATTTCTTTGTGCTAGCTTAGGCTTAGCCAGGACATGAGGACAAACGAGGAGAGGCGGAGTGATACACCAGACTTTAACTATTCATTTTCAACAACCCCAGTACACCCAAAAAAATAAAAAAAATAAAAAATCAACGACCCCTTATTTGGCGCGGTATCTGGCATGGCATGTGCCTCAATAAAGTAAAAATAAAAGACAATAACGATATTTCTCTTATCAAACGAAACTTATCAGATATTTCCTGAACATGGGCGTTCACACCTGATTCAATGCTCTGTTCGCAATCTGGAAAATCAATTAAAAGCATACAATGAACCAACCAAAAGTGCAGTTAAAAAGTTGTTAATAGGTGAGTAATTTTCATTTATTTTCCCAGAAAGCAGCGGATTCCAATTTTCCTCCAACCAACCTAACAACATTTATTTCCATTGGTCTCTTCGTTTTGTGCATTTATTCATTTATCTTCGTGTTCGACTCAAGATCCATCTTTAACTACATTACCAAAATCGACCTCTCAAACCCTTAAATTCAAATCCTATCAATCATCTTCTTCCTCCGTTAGGGTTTTGCTTTCTATGGACCTTCCACTACACAGGAAGTGTCTCAATTTTTCTCGAAGAAACAAAAACTGGCTTCTCCTAATTGCCGT
The DNA here is from genome assembly GCA_026901365.1 of Sesbania bispinosa. Taxonomy (NCBI): domain Eukaryota; kingdom Viridiplantae; phylum Streptophyta; class Magnoliopsida; order Fabales; family Fabaceae; genus Sesbania; species Sesbania bispinosa. Next base: position 1,949,980 of record QLOH01000054.1, on the reverse strand, counting down.
GTTTGGAGCCTCCGGTTACGGTGCTTACAGAGCGTACAATTTGCCCTATGTGGTTCAGAAGAGGAACCGCCTCATGAAGCTCCTCAGAGCCTTCGTTTCTATTGCAGAGATGGTTTCCGATTCCGCAGACACCATTGCCCTTGTCTCTAAGGATTTGAACCAATTCCTCACTTCTGATTCCGATCAAATTCCAAACAGCTTGAAACAGTTATCCAAAATTGCAAAATCGAACGAGTTCTCTGCGTCGCTGGCTAGGGTTTCGGAGGCTCTAACGGTTGGAATTTTGCTAGGGTATAAATCACAATTGAACAAGGAAAACCCCTCGGAGATTAGCGCAGAAACTTCTACCTTTTCGGATAGGGTTTTGGAGAGGCTTTTCTCCAAGGCTGGAACCGGTTTCGTCTCTGTTGTGGTTGGAAGCTTCGCTAGGAATTTGGTTTTGGGTTTCTCCTCTGATGCTGATGGTAAAGTCAATGCGAGGTCTCAATCGGGTATTCCTGGATGGGTGAGTGTGGTTTGTGACGAAAGGTGTGGGAAGCTCATTGGGGATTGTGTGCAAATTTTTGTGAGCACTGCTGTTGCTGTTTTTCTTGATAAAACAATGGATGTCAATACCTACGATGAACTGTTTGCTGGATTGTCCAATCCAAAACACCATGATAAGGTGAAGGGCATTCTGGTTTCTTTATGTAATGGTGCTGTTGAAACTTTTGTTAGAACATCCCATCAGGTTTTGACAAATCCAAGTGGAAAAACCAATCCAAGTTCATCAGAGTCTTCTATTGTTGGTGAGAGTGAAGGTCCAACTTTAACTGAAGATGGGTGCCTGAAACCAGAAGCATTTCTTCAGCAACTCAGAATTGGAAGCAGCTCAGTTAATGGGGTTCAGGATGCTAGGTGGCTTGAACAGATTAAATCAACGCTGTCTGTGCCAGCCAACCGAAGGTTCGTGCTTGATGTAACGGGGAGAGTGACATTTGAAACAGTGAGGTCATTTGTGGAGTTTTTGTTATGGAGAATATCAGATGGATTAAAAAAGGGAGTTAGTAAAGTTCACGATGAGGTTGTGGACAAAGGACTGGAAGTCGTTAGATATGTTGGAGCTAAGTCATCAGTTATTCTTACTTTGTGTCTTGCTCTGTATTTGCATATTGTAGGTGGTAGTAGAATTCTCTTGCCTGCTTAGTATGGTGACTAATCATACCCTTTACTTGTAATGCAGTTGGAATATAATGGCAACAAGATTAGATCTTTAACTAATGGATATTTACAAGTGATTAAATTATGGTCATAGACTACTCATACTTTGGTGGGTGAAAGAACTCTGGCTGTAATATTCAAAAAACTGTTTTGAAAGTCCAACTTAGCCCTTTTTCATACCAAATAGGAAAAAAAAAAGGTTTGGGCCATCTTTATTGATTATTTATGTTGCTTCAGTGCAGGATGCATTAAACAGAACACGTCTGCAAATTGAAATAAATTTTTATACTGCTTTCTGGAAAGGAAACAAGATAAGCAGTTCTATCATTGTAATATTTAAAGTATATTCATCTATAGTAGCAGTATATGAATTAATTGTCTTCCAATTTAAACTTGCCTCTTCAGTCTTCATAATCTTATACCTCCTTCAGATAGAAACACAATTTTGACTTTTGAGTACATTTGTTTGTTTGTACCTGAGAAATTGACAATTATAAATGATTGACTAGGAAAATGATAGGTTGACACCCCATTTTTGGGGTGTGGGAAAGAGAGAGATAGAAAGAAAAAAGAAAATGAAGAGAGAGAATGTTAAAGATGTGATAAGTGATATAATGGAAAAGAGAGAAACAGAAAGAAAAATGAGATTTGAAAGGAAGTATAAGAGATATGAGTGTGAAAAAATTGTCTATAAATTTGAGATTACATGGCAGATATGATTTGGTATAATTGCTAGCTGGAACTTGTCGCTTGGTATGCATATCAATCTGACTAATTTTAAGACTCTCGATATAGTTAGCTGAGTCTAGCTTCTCTTATGGTTGACACGAGTATGAATCCATTTCTCTGTTGAGAATTTCTGATTTTTATGCATGAGACTTGGTTTTGTCAATAAATGTATGAGCAACTAACTGCATACTTATGTATCCTGTTACATTATTCTCTAATAAGATCATCACAAGCATATACATCTTTACATAATTGTTAATATATATTAAATCAGTATTGTTCCTGTTTCATGCATTCTTTATCCTGCTGTGGTTTCTATGGAGATTAGGTTAACAAGCCTTCATCTAAGTTATTTATAGCTTGTTTGTTTAACCGTTTCAGCCTCTGTAACCGGAGTTTGGTGAGGGGGAAATATTTCCATTTTGCTTTTGGTGCCTTGGGAAGCCAAAATTTCCTATTAGCGTTGGATACTATCATAAACGGACAAACCTTTAATCGCTTCTGTTGAAGCAGTGATATACTTTGATTGGCTAAACCTTTGCAATCAGAGTGTTTTCCCTGTGTTGCCTCAGCATTCTTGACTGTTATTATACGCCTAAAAATGGGCCAGTTGCCTTCTCTTCATGGCAATGATTCCAACATAGGGCCAATGAAGTTTAAAGTATTCTTCAATGCTCTTACTCTAATCCAGTTGAATAGATGTTGCTCTTTTCCGAGTGTTTCTGGAACACGCCGGTACCACTCTTTGTCATACTGATTAGAGTATTATAATTTGATTCCTTCTTTCTTTGAAGTTGTCTGTGCTGTAGGTTTGTGTTTTCTTGTTCTATTTTTTCTTCTGCCATGAATGAGCTGTAGTTAAGACTTAACTTTTGAAAAGCTTTGTAAATCTGTGCCTGAGAGCTTCTCTTCTCTTCAGTGTATTTTAATTTGCTTGCTTATTTAGATATTACGTTTTCTGGAAGCTACAGAACCCATTCAAAAAAGATTCTTATATAGAGCCCGGTTAAATGTTCTTGCTAGTTTGCACAGCAAAATTTAAGTTTTTGAGTCTAGTAAATCATATGCCACCCGCAGTGAGACTAATAGCATTTAAGAACCGATTAAGTTATAGAACAATTGACTTTGCAGTTATGGATCACAGATCATACATTTGGTTGCAGGGAGATCACTGGGTCACGAATCATATAAAATTGTACTCCCCGAGTATGAATTTCTTTCATATAAAATCAAATATTTGACATGATTAATTATGTATTTTTAATTTTAATTTTTTAAGAATTAAATAAAGATGAAAACTCTTAAATATCAAGAGAGTATGCAATGGGAGGTTTTTTGTCGGGGTCTTCAAAATAAGATCTTAGGGCTCTATATCATTAGAGCACAATGGCGTGGCAAACAGAGTTCTTGTTTTGAAGCATCAAATGGTTAAATAAGCAACTCACTATTATGGGTTCTTATGGGAAAAATGAAAATGGGGAGAAATAATGAATGCATGATTAATTGTGAGATTCATTTAAGAGTTTTTATAGAATTGTTAGTATTGGAATGGATATTTACTTAAATTGTAAAAACTAAAAGGTAAAATAACATGATGTGTACGTGTGAGATTGAAAGAAAAATTATTAAAATAAATAATAAGCAACTCTTATAAGTTGCTCCATTGGAGATGTTGTAGTGGGTATTCCAGGAGTATGGAACATTTGTTTCTAACATAACATGTCCTAAGGGCACCCAGTTAGGCAGCGAAAAACACCGGTGTCAACGAACTTTAGATTGAGTTTGCTTCATTTTTGTGCTTAGCTTCTGAAATTACTATACATTTGCAGTTTAGTTTATGAATTTATTTATGTATTTGAATTAGTTATTAAATTTTGAAAACTTATAATTAAATTGATGATAGTGCCATTCGTGCAAAAAGAAATTTGTAATTTTTGGATGAATATTTACAATGTGTTTGGATTCCTGTCTTTCTGGAAATGGATGCAGGTTGGACCAAATGCTATATAGAGTAGCTTTAGCGCTAGATGCACATTTAAGAGGATTCTATCATACTACTGTGTTTCTAAAGACACATTTATTTGATTTTCAAAAAAATAAAAAAGACACATTTAGTTGCAAAGTAATATTTCACATTTTTTATTTATCTTTTTCATTTTTTGATAAATGAGTCAGGGACGACTCATTTAACTAAGTACAAATCAAAACGATCCATTTGATTTGTATTAATTTCAAAAGGGGAAATAAAAAAGACTTAACCAAAACGATCCATTTTGAAAAGCAAAAACCAATCTAAACAAAAAATGAACACTTAAGTATTCTGCCAAACCATTCTTCCTAGTTATTTTTTTAGTTTAAGTATTCTCCATTGAAGCAATCCTATTAGAGTCGGGAACATTCACATCATGGTAGAGTTAACTCCACCAACGACGATTTTTTCATCCACAAAACTCGAACTTAAAACCTTACTTAAGGGAATAAAGCATGTAACACTTGATCCAAGAGAAATCAAACATGCACCACTTGAACTAACTCGTGTTAGTACTTACTAGTTATTTTAATATCACATTTCTCCATCACATTAATAGTAGAGAAATTACTAAAACTCACTGTAGACCGAAAGTCACCATGGAATCACATTATGAGTCTGTTTGGGTGGAACTTCTGCAGAAGTACTTCTAGGTGAAAAAAAACATGAATCAAAGAGGTCAAATGCATTTAACTTCTCCATAAGTTAAAATTAGTTACTTTTAGAGAAGTTAAATGGGAGAGCTTTTGGAGGAGGTGGTCTACAAAGACTAATTTTAACTTATGGAGATGTTAAATGCATTTGACCTCTTTAATTCATTCTATTTTTTTTCACCTAAAAGTACTTATGTAGAAGTTTCATCCAAACAGGCTCTATGTTTGTTATTGTCATAGTCCTTGCATAGTAACTTGAAATCGATTCATCATTTCTCATTGTAGAGTCTCAATTTTTTTCTCAAGGCTTAAAGATGTGCACACATCACCCTGGAATTGCCTTGATATTTGCTCTTCATTGAGCCCTCACTACTATATAAGTTATTTTTAGCAACATTTAAAAAATATTATTAAATTATGATAAAATGTTACTTTTTCCTTTAACAACATTTTGGCAAATGCAGTATAAAACCCCCGTCGTTAAATGCTTTTGACAATATTTTTTTTACATATTATTAGCAATATTATAAAAATTTTATTACTTGATTTTAACAACATTTTTAATATTATTAGCAACAATGAAAAAATATTACTAACTTATTTCTTTTCTAACATTAAAAAATGTTGTTAATTGACATTTTTCATAATATTTAAAAAATATTACTAACTTACAATTGTAACATTTTAAAAATTATGAACTTTGATACTCATTTTAAGACATATTAATATAAATTTGAGGATAACTATTTCCTTTTTTTGTTAATGGATATCAAGATTTTTGTAGCCCGTTAGCTTATACAAGTTATTTAGTATTGGTTGATACGATCTCCAATATTAGACAAAGAAAAGATCATAAAAATGACATTAAAATATTTACACAACAATTCATCACTTTAATTCATGTACCAATTCAAATGTCATAAAAAGTAAGTAGAATAGACAACTGACAACTAAAATGGGACCTAGAGAATGTATTTTGATGAATATACTTCCACTATAAAAATTAAAAAAAAAAGGAAATATATCAAGTGTTCAATACACAAATTTTAATATTTTAATGAATGATCCACTTGAAATGATGTGGTGCCACTCTCTGGAAATGCACTTCAATCCAAGCAAGAGCCTCATAAGGATAGAAATCTAGGACAAAACATAAAAAATGAAGTCACTATTTAGAAAACTATTAGCCTTCTAATTTTTTGAAAAATTGGTACAAGAAATAATCTAGCAGCATGAATGTTTAAAGACCTAATACATGCTATTAATTATACGTGCACTTGCATGATAAATATTCCCAAGTTTTCAATACCTAGCAAAAAATAATGGATGATAAAAAATACATAAACGTAATCTCTTATGCAATGAATCAACTTAAAAAGAAAAGTGTTTAATGCCAATATAGATGTAAAAGGGGAAAGAAAGACACCTCTATTTTCCAACAAATTCCTTTGTCCACAAATAAAATCTAGAACATTTGTTGACTAGAAAGCTAAATTGTGAACGTTCTAGTTTTATTATTAAAAGGAGAATCAAATAATCACATTAAAACAATTACCAATTCAAATAGATGAAATATATCCCATCTCTTTGCTAGTATTTATGGGCTTTCCCCTTCACATACAGTAGGTGGGTGGTTAAGATTATTAGGATTTTTTGTTAACTTTGACCCCCTTTTTTCCATGAGCTCTTTTAATTTGCTACAAATTTTTTAAATGAGAATTAATATGAGAAATTTCTTACATTAATAAAAAGACTAAATGCATAACTTAACGGGGGTGAGTTCACCTCTTTACTAGTTTCTTGACAGATTTTTTCATAATTTGAGATTCTAAAACAAGTATAAAATAGACATCATATAAATATAATAAAAAAAAGTAATGAGAAGATAACATGCTTCAACTTAAAATCAAACTTAATATGATATCATAAAATTTTTAAACTACACAGAAACCCGCCAAGATGCAAAATAAATCAAACTTAATATGATATCATAAAAATTTTAAACTAAACAAAAACTCATCAAGATACACTTCATTTTATTTTCCCTTGATATGTCTCCTCTTGTGAGCTCTCTCTCTCCCTCCCTCCCTCCCTCCCTCCCCGTTCCCAAAGTTCACATAGTGTGTAGGCTCCATTTGATCTTCAACATTATTAGGAAAAAAATTCTCTTCCTACATTAAAGAGAATTAACACAAGATCAAGGAATAAACAAATGTGTTAATATTGACCTACAAATAAGAATTTACATAAAAACATACTTCGACATCAACAACTACTCCTTTATTTACATGAGGAATGAAAATGCTAAATAGATTTGGAATTGTGACTCCCAGGAAGCATTTTTGTAATTCATTCAAAGCTAATTTCAACCACCCAAATTTTCTACTTTCATTGCTTCCACTTCCTCTTTTATTTTCTCTTGTATCTTCTCTTGTATGATTTGTATCTCTGTTTCAGCATTCCTTCTAACATCTTCAATTATTTTTTGAATTTCAAGCTCAAACCTTGGTCCCCATATATCTGAAGGTACCACCCATTTTCCATATGTGCGTACGTGGCCAGGTTAATCTGTCTTTCCCCAAGATTTGGGAAAATATATCATCTCGGGCTGTGCTTTGCTCTAATTCTATAGGATGTGAAGCAATTGCATCCTCAAGCTTTAACTGAAAAGTAAAGTCAAACAATATTTTCTACTTAAAAATGGAAATTTGCAAAAAAAAATATATATATAGAAATGCTTATACCATAATCCTACAAGTTCCCTCATTCATTGGATTTCCATTTTTAGGTTTATGTGTCATAATGTGCATTACAACACGGAGAGCTCTCTTCCATCAGGGTTATTCATTGTTTAATCATACAAAAATATAATGTTAGTTCAATTATTGATTATGGAAAACAATACAAAACCATTAAAACCAACAAAAAATTAGCAAATCTATGAGTTTTACCTCTTCATGACGTATCTCCGCAAAAGTTTTTGACCATGTGGTATGCATGCTTGTAAGCTTTGCTCTACTAATTCTGTTCTTAATACTACGTGCCTTTAAAAGAGAAAAATGCAGTTTGAGTAAATGCAATGACATAATCACAAAGCAAGTACAAATAATTATATAACAGAAAGTATCATATCACCTTAACTAAGTCATATTTCCAATATTTTATAAGAATTTTTCATTGTTCAAGAGGAACAATTGATGGTCGATTCTTTAAATTGTAATCATAAGTCATATTTGGCTTAAAGTACTTATACTTTAATCGACATTTATGGCTCCTCCAACTTGAACATATGGTTTGTAGAATTTGATATGAAGTATACAATTAAATATATTAAGGAATTTGATAATAAGACTATAGGAATTTAATTATAACCCATGCGTAAATTACTCACCTTCATGGTTAATCCGTTAGGGTGCTAAAGGCATTTGACAAGGGCTTGATGCAATTTCCTCTAGCTCACTAATGATATCTTCCATTGAGTCATGCCATGAAACCTTATACTTCTTAGTTAGTTGGGGTGTTTTCTCTTTTTGCTCACCAATGATATCTTCTATTGACCTACTTGGCCATGAAACCTTGTGCCTTTTGTTCAGGAGAGGTGCTTGCTCACCAATGATATCTTCCATTGAGCTATAACAAAATATTAAACAACAAGGAAAAATATAGTTAATGCTTGTCGGTGCTCAATCTGTGAAAGCAGTAATCATAGGTGGGCAATCTGTAGGATATTCAAGAAAGCTCAGTTGAAATCTTAAGATGATGAAATCTTAAGGTGGACTTAAAAAAATGAGAGTCATCTTAAACAAGAAGTAAGTCAATCCAAATATCTTAGGACTAAAAATACATAAACATGCTAAACACATGCATTTGCATTTTTTATGAAATTTAATCACATGTGCAGAAGATCCATCTTTCTTCATCGCATCAGCAATAGCAGTAAAATATCTTGAAAGTTTAACACACAAAAACTAGAAGGTATTAACCAATAGCTTACAACACAGTAGCTGCTTTGTTTGTGACACAACAACATTCCTACTCAGTTGGTTCAGTACCCCTTTGCCAATCGGGAGATTCACATATAAAAATAAATAATGGAGGTATATATATATATATAGATAGATAGGGAATGTATCATGTGAGTAAGGTATCCTTAATTATGTGAGAGTGAGAGTGGGAGGGACAAATATAAGCCATTAGATCAAAATCAAAGGGCCGGGTGGGATTAAAACGTCATTAAAGTGACTCACTTGCCTCACCTCATTACTGGGAACTACAATTAAAAAGACCATTACAATCAATGCTTCTTCCATTTAAGTCTTTTTCCCTTGCGATGCTACGTGCTCCTCAGAGAAGAAGATCACAATTCACATGCTTATTCTCATTCAATGCGATCGTGCATGAAAGAAAAACAACTAATTCCATTTTTTTATGCATCTCTCTTTGCGCCCTGGGTTTCACGTTTTCTAGAGTATGAGTTTAGTTGAGTTGACTCGTTCCCCTCTTTTTCTTTCCTTTGTCTTATGCTTCTGCATCGAATCGAACTGAGCATCTTTGCTAAAATGCTGTCGTTTTAGTTGTTGATCTCGATTTCGGGAGTGATCATGAATAAAGCGCCGATTCTCGATATTGAACCCAGTGAGCTCGAATTTATATGTGAGCGGATTTTCAAATACTTGTGTATATGTCGTTGATTCTATTGTAACTTGTATTATGTGTGATCAATTGATATGATGGTCTTGAAATAAAGGTCTTGAAAATAAAAGGTCTTGAAAACGTTCTCAGACTGGATTTAGGGGAGAAAGAAGAAACGGGGGAGAAGGATGCAGGTGAGTCACTTATAGGTGACGTTTTAATTCCCTCGATTTTGATATGATGACTTATATTTGTCCCTCTCACTCTCACATAAGAATATCTTTCTCACACGATACATCCTCTATCAAGTGAATGTATCCCCTATCAAGTGAGAGGAGTGAATTATTGTGAGAAATAAGAGGAATAAACAAGAACCCTTAAACCAAAATAAATGATTTAAAAGCATTTTTAAATTTTAATCCCTCACGTTTCAAATTGAATATTCAGTTATCGCAAAACTAGCCTCCAATAAATCATCTCTCAAACTTTCGCTGGCTTTAATAATCTCTCAAACTTTCACTAGCTTTAATAATAACCAGCCCCATATAGGACCAGTGCACCACGGCACCATCCATCCCCTTTCCCACGGCATGAAATGAAAGTTTCACTACCACCACTCTTTCTTACAGGAAATTACTCACAACACAGCCACAAGTTACACGGATCACGAGCATGTGTCCCATTCATTGTCGAAAGAACCATTTGCATGCATTGTCCTCTGTCCCGGTGCACATATGCTCTGAAGAAATCGCGTCGCACCACGGATATGATTTCGCCTTACCACCAAGTTTGTGAGAGGCGAAGTCACGAATCATTGCAAAGAGGGCAAAAGGTCGTGCAGGGGTGAAGTTGAAAAAAACGAGTCGGAATGTGTTTCGGAGAAAGAGACATCTCTAGTGTATACTGTGTACGTGAGGGGATTGAAATTAAAAAATGCATCTAAACAAGGTTCTTATTTATTTTTCTCATCTCTCACAATAATTCCCTCCTCTCACTTGATATACTGCCTATATATATACATATCAATAAGACCAAGTAAATGCATAATCAGAATGCACAAAAAATTGTGCAATAGGTATATATTGAACAAATTGAAGCATCCTCTGTATCAAAAAACCATCAATTCAAAGGAAGTTTTCTGGATGGAAGATGATGACTTCAGTTTTCTGGATGCATATGCAGAGACTATGAATGGAAGTTTCTAGACAGAGTCATTAATGGCTGATATTTCATCCACGCCAAGTGAAATAGTGCCAGGGGATCTTACTTGTGCTATTCCAAATCCAGTTGACAATAATAAAATTTCTAATCAACTGAACCATTATTTATTAAATATAGATAAATAAGAGACATAATAAGACCAACTTGATTCTGTTATTTAATTTGGTTTCTTCTTCTTAGAACTAGTCAACTGATCTAATATCAATAATCAAATTTCTAGGTAGGAAGGCATATTAAGACCCCAGTTGACACCAAAAGATTTTAAGATTCTATTTTGAAGAGGACAAGAGATAATATGCAAAGTGTGTTGTATTGTATGTTTTTTATTGCTACAATTGTGCAAGAAAACATGAAAGTCCAGTAACTTAAAGCAGGCTATCAGTTTATCCATATACAAATCAATTAAATTGTCATGATATAACATCAAAAGAAAGACAAGTATGTAGAATAATGGCTTCATAACATTGGGCAAGCAAAGCTGAGAAAGGCGCATACCCAAAAAGACCACAAGAAGCTATAACATATAGCAAGACTTAAGGCTTAGTTTGGATACAACTTCTAGAAAAAAACTTCTAGGGAAAAAAAATAAATAAATTAAAGAGTTCAAATGAATTTAACTTTTCTACAAGTAAAAACTAGTCTTTGTAGTCCACCTTTTTCATAAGCTCTCACATTTAACTTCTCCATAAATAATTAATTTCAACTTACGGAGAAGTTATATTCATTCTATCTCACATTGATTCATTCTATTTTTTTCCTCTAGAAGTTCTTCTGTAGAAGTTGTGCCCAAACTAGACCTAAGTACACGTGTACATAAGTTGGATTTCCAATAGGATGCATGTAAGATCCCACATATTATTATCATGAGCACCGGGAATTTCAACTTTTGGAGTTTCATGCCTATAAAATACATTAAATAAATTTACCCAACAACCTAATGGAAGAACTTTTGCACTTTACTCTTTTAAGGAATGGAAGTTACTCTGATAATGTAAGTTGAGTGGTTCTCCTTAAACAAACATACATTTATGTGTGTGTGCACGCACGACAAGGCTGTTGTATGTTCACTGCTACCATTGCACAGGAAAAGTTTAATACTACTACCTCTGTTCTTATTTAATTAATTTGTTCTTATTTAATTGTCCATTTACAATCCCAATGCACTAATAAATACACTTTTCTTCATTTTACCCCTATGTTAATAAATGGTCCACTAATAAAAACTAATGAGAACCAATAATAGTAAGAGAGATAAAATGGTAAAATCAAAAGTAAAATTTATTTCAAATGAGAGTAATAATTGCATTCCTTAATATGTGTGTTTTAGTCAAAATGGACAGTTAAATAGGAACGGAAATAGTAACATACTATTATTATAATAGTATTATAATTCTTCACATCTTCCCATATTATTATTCATCCACTTTTTATCTCCAACCCAACAACTCTAAAAATTTTCTTAAATGGACCCCACAATCTATCTCACATTTACATATTTTATTATATATCCTCTAACATTACATTAAGAAAAACAAAAAAAAAAAAGAAATAAAAAAGCCTGAGGTAAGCAACAACTGAAAAAATTCTAGAAGCTATCAGCGGATCTCTCCATCACCATTGTTTGAAGAGCACCGCATCTGTCAGCGAAAGCAACTCAATTTTTAAGGAAATCGAAATATTCTTAGGATTTTTCATGTATTTTTAACATGTAATTTAAATTATTGACCCTAATTTTTATTTATTATAATTGCAAATAAAATAACAATAAAAAATAATTAATGTACGATGAAATTGAAAAAGGTCAACGAAATAACAATGAGAAGTAATTAATATATTTTAAATTTTAAATGATATTTTTTGATAAATACAATTAGTGATAGTCTTGAAATAAAGATTTTTCATCAAATATTGCTTCGCGACGTGAAAGAGCAAAGGTTCAGTATATTGAAAGTGCCTTTTTGCACCTAATTTGCATTCAAATAAAAAATTGAGCTCTTACACCATATAATACATTTTAAATACAATCGCTTTATTCATGTAGTTTTCCTTTCCCCCGTGACTATCCAACAAATCAACCTTTGAAAAATGAAATAGTTTTCTTTAGTTCGGTGTTTTTTTCTTTATGTTTAAAAAACTGGAGTGATTTAAAATTTATCAAGGAAATGAAAACATAATCGTGATCTTTATAAAAAAATATATACTCATTCAGGAATCCTACCACCCAACTTCCTATTGCCAAGTATATAAATTTTAGAGAGACCTAAAATTCTGATGTTGATCAAATCTCAATAACTAAAAAAATATTAATTGAAAAATTTTAGTTACTCCGGTAACTGTAGGAAAAAAATTTGTCATGATCGATTTAGATACTCTGAAGATAACATAATTTTGCATGAAAAACAAATTTAAATAACTCCAAACTAAAAAGTAAATAATGTAGGAATACAGGAAAACACTGGAAGGGGGTTGAATAGTGTTTTTATAAACTCTGATGAGATTTGGAAGTTATTTTATAAAACGTGATTTTCAGCAAGTTCGTAGAGAGTTCTCTGAAGTGCCTTCAGAGAGTTGTTTTAAAAAGCTGAAAACCCTTTTAATAAACACACTTAGAGTTGTATAATTTCAAATTCAAATCCCCTTAGTTAGCCAAAAATAAATTTACGAGAGATAAGGGTTCATAAGACTTAGCCACAGATTTATACTGGTTCACTCACAACCACCTTGAGCTACGTCCGGTCTCAACACCAAACCAGCAAAGGATTTTCCACTAACTGATCAGTTACAAGTATTCTTTTTCAGTCAAGCCTCTTCAGGCTCTTTACACCAAGTATTCTTTTACAGACAAGCTTCTCCAGGCTCAAACCAAGTATTGTTTTACAGACAAGCCTCTCCAGGCTCAACCCCAAGTATTGTTTTACAGAAAAAAGTCTAAGCTTGTAAACTTCACAAGTTTAAAGCTCAAACTTAGTAAATGTACAAGATAACTGAGGTAGACTCAGGATATGAAAGTTTTTGTACAATGAAAGTATGCAGATAATTTTCTCAGAGAATATTTCAGTGTTTCAGCGTTTTAGCGAGTTGGCTTCTTCTTACATCTGCATGAGCTCTTCATGGGAATTTATAGAGTTGGATTTGAAATCCGTTGGACTCTATTTAGTTCCCGTTGAAGTTACATTAAATGCATTTTCTCCCGTTGTGACACATAGCTCTGATAGCTTGTTCTACAGTACGCAGTAGGTGTACAGAGCTGACTTGCTTTTCTGAACAATTGTACTTGCAGCAGACAAGACTTCCTCTTTAAGGTATCCTTTTTTAAAACAGTCTTGAGAAGGCTTCTACATTAACAGCTGAGAATGGAGAGTGTGCAGAAATATCTGAGCAGCTTCAAACCTTGTCAAGATCTTCAAGAGGTCTCTAAGATTAAAGAAGTTGGTGCAGGGACCAAGCCACGTCAGACAGAATCAGAGAGTTGCTTTTAGAGAGTTAGTCTCTTTAGCATGTTGATCACTTCAGAAAGGTCGCACATTTCAGAATTCATTTCTACGTGCTGAACTCGTTCTTGCTGAAAACAAATAAAACACTTTACGCATAAAATGTATAAATGACTTAGTCAAATTTATTGTTAATTAAAACTCAAGATATGAAAGACTTAAAACATTATTAAATACTTAATAATAATTTTGAGAACCAACAAATAACTCACGTGATGAAAAGAAGTAATAGATAATATGAGAGAGCAAATCAGTTAAATAATGAAGAGAAATAAAATGATTGGTAAAAAGAAAGTTAAAATGACTGTTATTAATTAAAAGAAAATAATATTGAGCCCGTTTGTTTAAAATTATTTCTTAAAAGAATCACTTCTTTTTTAAAAAAAAATCACTTATATGAATTTTTAAGATGTTTGTCTAAACTTTTTTCAAGAACCAGAATCAGAAAATAATCATTTTTCTGCTTTTTTTAAAAAGCAACTTAGAGTTGCTTCTTGAAAAAAGCAATTAAAATAGAAGAGGGAGAAAATTATTTAACAATGTGAATGCATTTATTAAACAATGTGAAAGCATTTATTGTAGCAAATAAAGTGTTTTTTTATGATTGTAGCCAAACAAACATTTATTTCTGATTTTACAAGAATCTCTAAAATAAAATCAATTTTTTTAAGCAATTTAAAAAAGTACTTTTTTTAAGCACAAACAAACTGGTCCATTATTTCACATGACTTTCAAAAAAACAAATATCTTAATTCAACAGCTTCATTGACAATCTGAAAACTAAAATTGGCCAATTACTGATCAAAAGAGGCTTTGTCTAAATCAATTCCTATACCTGCTAGACCAATGCCAAAGCCAATTAGAATTTCTGTACAAAACATTAAATCAATGAGAAGGAAATACTAATTAAAAAAACAATAAGAACGGAAAATCTCCAATTGTCTTAGTTCCTTAACTGCACTGATGCGATTAGTTGAGCCAATGCAGCAGTATATAGAACTATTGTATGTTGCCAAGTATAGTTGTTAGAGAGCCCATATTCTACAAAATTTGGTTCCGCACGCATAAACTGATCGGGCAATGTTTTTTTAGCCGGGACTTCTCGCCATATATCAATGAACTCTTCCATGATTGGCCTAGATTTTTCAATTGAAGAAATAGGGAGGTACTCAATCTGCACAAAACTAAAAGCAAACTTGAATACATATCTACTGAAGTTAAGCGTTCACGGGTAGAAATGATCATCCATTCATTATCATATTAACAAAGGACGCATAGGGCTTACAAAGTCAGCTGCAACGACTGTATAATAGCAGATGCATGTCATATAATGTATTATAGCAGCTGCAACGACTGAAGAATGGCATCTATTTCATCCCCATCCTCCATTTCCAACTGCAGAAAAAATATTCATAAGTCATAACCCAAGAATAATACTTTCTATGTTTATTAACTGTTATTGAGATGAATTCATGAACATAAGTAAGCAAACACAAACCTCATCTGGAGTCTGCACTGCTCGGAGGCGACATCCATCAAACAGAAAGGCAATTGAGTTAAAACCCACAGACTTTCGTTCAAAGTATGCATTCATAAGCTTTTCAATTGAGTGCTCCTCTTGATCCTGAAGAAAACTTCATTCCCATCCTACAACATCCAAGTCGTTCCAAATTACCACATACTTCCTGAGAGTTATAAAGATCGAAATAAAAAATTAGTTCCAAATTACATAGATCAATACAACCTTCTTAATTTAAAAGTTCTTTATAAACACTACCTGATGTATATAATACGCCCATTTTCACCTAGTAATCCATAAGAAAAAGGGACAAAGAAATTGTGATTGGAATAAAAAGCTTGAGAGAAATCATCGGTATAATATTATTGGGCAATTAAAAAGATAGGAATGGATAAAAATTGATTTAGAGATGTCAAATCAAATCCGTAATGAAAAATGTAAAATACAATTAAAGATAAAAGAAGGATAACAAATATCAATGTACCATAAAGGAGGAGTAAAGGGAGGAATTCTTATTAAAAAATACATTAAAATATTAAAAAGGTTAAGAAGTGATGGAGAAAAATAATTTGTTCTAGAACATTTCAGATTTGAAATTCAAATAGATATTGAAATAAGAGAAATTCAATAAATGATGATAAAAGGTTAACAAAAATCAATATACGAAACACCATGAATTTGGAACCCACTAAGGGAAAGAATTTTAATTTAAAATAATTAAAAATAAGCTGATTTATCATTAGCCATGTAGAGAACATAACAACTTGCTTAAAAAAATAACCTTGCAAAAAAAATTGAAATAAAAATGAAAATCAGAAACAACAAAGGGAAAAACACTATCCAAAACAGAACGAACAAATCCAAAAAAAAATTGTATCAAGAAAAAGGTAGCACAACTACAATACAATATGCATTTTAGGAACTTTTCTCTACGCAATTTTTAGAACTTTTTATTTCCATTTGACATCAAGAAATTCATAGACCAACAATGCAATATGCATTTCAATGTCCCCCTATGCAGGTTTTCAATTCATAGACCATATTATATGAACCAATATAAACTGAAGACGAGCGAACCTGGACAGTGTACAACCTCATATCACCACGTGACAACAACAAATCGAGTTCTGCCCCTCAGCGACCCCGAACCGATTCGACTCACAACATGGCACAGCGGCAATCGCTACTCCTTCGGCGACTTTGAGGCCATAGACTTCAATAAAAGCTACCTAAAGAATAGTAAAAAGTGCGTTTAAACACTTCAACAAAATCAAAGCATACTTTGGGTAGAGGAGCGAAGTGGATGAACAGTATATTGAAAAATCAAAGTACGAAAATGATGCAAGGGAAAACAAACTCTTCATATTTGCTAAAAATCATTGGAAATGAAAAGCAACAGTGTGGAAGAAGCCATTGATGGGTGAAACATATCAGTCTCATATGTTGGAAGAACATATATTTTTTTTGGCAGAAGGAAGAACATATCTTTAGGAGTAGAGAAAAAGCAGGAAAAAAAAAAATCTTTCGTATTCAAGTGGATGCAAAACAACGAAAAAAAAAATACCTCATGTGAATATAAAAGCAATGTTTGAAAAAGAATGGAAAATGTAAAAGATTAAGGAAATGAAATAATCTGGTTGGGAGTTTAAGAAGGTGCATCGCTAATAATAATCACCATCACATTTTGGAATTTGTAATTCGTAATTTTGAATTTTGAGAATTGAAAATTATACTTCTAATTTAATGCATTTAATAATCTGATTGGTTGAGTTTAAATTTTAATCATTAAATGACAATATTAAAACGTAAAATAATACTGGAATTAAATTTAATTTAAAAAAGAATTCAAATCTGACTCACAAAGATAAATTTCGAACATATTTAAATAATAGCATGTAATATATCATTAGACAATTAAAAAATGATGAGAGTTAAAAACTTAGAGGGAAAAGAAATTCAGAAATAGAATATTTTAAATTTAAATTTGTTATAAAAAAATATGGATAATAACAATACACTATAAAGAGTGGGAGTAAAATAAGGATTTCTTAATTACAAAGTAAAAAACGTGAAATATTTAATGGTGAGAGAAAGGAACAAATAATAATACACCATAACAATGGGAGTAAAAGAAGATTTTTTTTAATTAAAGAAAATTAAAAAAACATGAATTTATCATTGGTGAGGGAAAAAAAAGAGAAGATAGAACCTTGAACTTTTGGAGGGAATTAAACTAAAGAAATTAGAAATGAATTTAAATTTTAAATTTGAAACATTTTATGCGTAGAAACTAAACTAAAGAAAGTAATAATTTAATTGATAAGCTATTATAGGTAAAGATAATTTAAAATTCGAAATACCGAAAATAAAAATTAATGAGTGAATCAAGTTGATTGGTCATATTAGTAGGTGTTTAACCATAATTGTCCATTTATTTATTAATTGTTTATATAAGGCATTTAATGTGTTTGGTTGAATTAATGAGTGTTTAATTATTATTGTATGCAACTGTATCAATATGAAGAGGGATGAAATAATGTGATTGGCTGAGCTTCAAGTGAGTTTTGGTGTTGGAAAGCTTTAAGTGAGGGGATTTATTCTGTGAGTTCAACTTATCGGATCATTGTTAATGACAGAATTTATACAGAATTTCCTTTGCATCGCTTCCTCTAGTCAAAGCTCTTGCCCTATAGGATATCTGGCTTTGTTTGGAGACTCATGCTAAATAGAATATCAACAAAATTCAATTTAATAAAAAGGCAGATTCTGCAGGCTCATGATGGAAATTGTGTTTGGTGTGGATATGGACTAGAGTCAACTTCTCATTTATATTTTGAGTGTCCTTTTGTATATAGCATTTGGATGTTATGTCTGGAATGGTTTGGAATGAGTTCTATTTTTCATAATCTATGTCATACACGTTTTGAAAATTTTGTGGGACTCCTAAATTGTGTGGATGAGAATAGGTTGTGTTGGTCAACTATTTGGATGACTACTATTTGGTCATTATGGTTAACTAGGAGTAAAGTGGTGTTTTCTCACAAACAAGTTGGAAAAATGGATTTGTTGGAGCTTATCAAAGTTCGTTCGTGGAATTGGATCAAGGCCAGGAACATATCTTTTCATTCCCCTTTTTCTGTCTGGGAGATGTCTCCTGCATTGTGCCTAAGTTTTTATTGATGGCTTCATCATTGTTTTTATATCTGCATGGTTTGGAAATGTGTCTTCATTGCTGCAGGTGGTATTATGTTGCTTTAGCTGTGAAAATATTTGTTTTAATTGCTGCAATTTATCTGTTGGTAGAAATTGTTTGTTTGGGGCTGCTTGGATTGAACTCCGGTTTCAGATTTGATGAAGTTTGGTCTATCCGTAAGGCTGGTATTAATTTCACATTTTTTGTGCTTATTTGGAGCTTCTGGGTTGTCTTTATTAGGACCTTGCTCTTCATTTTGGTGCGCCTGCTGATCAAGTGACTATGTTTTCAGGGGCGGAGGGATGTTGAGGTAAAGGGGGGCCATGGCCCCCTCTCAACTTTTTTCATTTTGTATAATTTATATATATAAATATATTTGGTTAATTTATAATAAAATCCCATTAAAAAATAAGGGCTAAATCCTTTTTAGTTCCTGAAATTTAGTTGAGATTTGGTTTTAATCCCTATAATTTAAAATTGGTGGATTTGGTCCCTCAAAAAGTGAAAGTACCCCTTTTTAGTCCTTAACGATAAAAATTCATAACAAAGTTTGTAGCAAATAAGATTTGTATGTTTTCAATTTTTGACAGACCAAAACCACTGGTTTTAAATTACAGGGACTAAAACATATTTAACCAAAAAAAATAAATATACAATTTGTGTGAGTCCAATCTAATTGAAAAGTAATTAAAAATAAGTAGTTAGGGCTCTCAAGGAACGTAGAGATCTTTTATAGTACGACTTTTTTAGTTATTTTAAATTTATCTATTTTTTCTTTAATTTTATTTTATATAACAATCTTATCTTTTTTAATAACTTTATTTATTTAGTAATAATATTTATATTAAGACTCACATTTCAATTTACTAAATTTTTTTAATCAAAATATTTTATATTTGGCCTCCCTTGACCAAACATCCTGGCTTGGCTTCGCCCTTGATGTTTGCCCGGTGGTTATGTGTCTTTTTGTTTTACTTGCTACTGGTAGACTTTTGGTTTTTGAATCACAATGTTATTGGTGAACAGGTGGATTACTAGTTTCTTAGGTGCAACATATACATATTAATTGTGTGGCCACACGCCATGTGTCATCTATATAATAGTTATTGGTTGTAGAATTTGTTTAATAGTGGTTGGTTTTTGGTGTTTCAGTGGGTGACTGACTTTTTGGCCAACAAAGATATGTATTATTATTTTTACTGTGGGTTGCAGTATCCCTTGTACTACTGTTTAATTAAATTATCTTTATTTAGAAAAAAAAATTTAAGAAAATATAAAAATTAAAGTAACTTAAATATGGAAATAATTAACATTATAATTAAGTGTAAAGTACTAATTATGAAAATAATTTCAATGCAGATATAATTAATTAATATTCAAATTAATGATAGAGTCCTAAATAAGGAACTAATTAAAATGAAGATATAGTTAACATTCAATAAATTAACCAATAAATATTTGATATTGTAAATTTAATTCAATATTTATTTAATTTAATCTGAATTGATAGAAATTCAAACAAAATTTAGGTTGAAATTTCCGTCACATATTCACGTTGAAATCAAATCAATAAATTTCTTAATAAATCAATATAAAAATTAATCATACATTTAATTATATATTTAATTTTAAAAAATCAAATATTAGTTTGAAAATATCATTTATTTTTTCATTAAATGATTGAAAATATATTAATTCAATCAAACTCAAATAAGATTGATATTTCAAATTTATGTTATATATTCAAATTGAAATTAAATAAACAAAATTTAACTATATTTTTTAAGAGTTTAATTAGTATACACTGACAGTGTAAAAGAGTTTTATACTGACGTTTAATCATGATTCTTCATTTATATGACTTTTAAAATATTAATTAGTAAAATCAACAAACTTACCATAAATCAAGAGTTGTGATTAACCGTATGTGTAAAACTTTTTACACTGGCAGTACACAATCCTTTTTCTCATTTTCTAATTCAATCCAATCTTTAATTGGATATTTAATAAAAAATTTAAATATATAAGTACAAAATCATCAATCACGTGAAAAACTAGATTTATTCAAAAACTAATTTTTAATTTACTAAATCTAAATTAATTTTAGGTTATAATTTTCTTGATAACCTTAATTACAATTTCAAATACCAAGGGGGTTGGTTCAAGTGATACATGCTTGTTTCCCTTAAACAAGGTCTCGAGTTCGAGTCTTGTGGATGGAAAAAATCCCCGCTGTGAGAGCTGGTTCAACCATGATCTGGTTATTCTCGACTCGAATAGGATTGTCTCCCCTCGATGATACCTGTGGTTAAACCAAAAAAAATTATAATTTCAAATATAGTATATCAAATTAATTAATATTATTACAATCATCAATAATGTATCAAATATATTAAAAATATTTAAAATTTATTTCAAGTCAAATCAACCAATTTTAAAATTTATATTAATAAGTTAAAAATCTAATATAATCACATAATCATGTGATTTAAAATTAGCAAATTTAAATCAATTAAAAATTAAATTCACGTAAATGTGAAAATAATCAACATTATAATGAAGTGGAGTACTAAATGTAGAAAGAATTTCAATGAAGATATAAGTGACATTTTAATCAAGTGTAGAGTCTTTAATATGAAATTATAATTTCAATAACATATAATTAACATTCAATGAATGAAAATTAAACCAAATTGATGAAAATTTAAGCAAGATTTATCATAAAATTTACGTGGTATATTCGTAATGAAATTAGATCAACAAAATTTGACTATATCTTATATAATAATTTAATTTAATTATAGTAATTTGAGAAAAAATATGAATGATTAAGATTGATCACGCGAATTTAAAAACTCTTTAGTTGAATTCTATAAATTGTGCTTGGCAGATGAGCAAAAGACTTAAATAGAGATAAAGGAAAAATTGGACATAATACAAAGGGAAGAAAAAAAGATTGTTTATTATTTCTAAGGTAATATTATTGTTACCTAGTATTCTTCCGTCTTGTAAGGTTGTTTATCTGTCTTTCTTTTCTACTCCTTTTCATGTATGCATCCTTGCATTCTTTATATATGTTCGCTTGCAACTTTTCTTTTAGGTAAATATTTTTCATGGTTAATCATCATATAGAATAGAATTAATTTGTGGGTGAGTATTGTTTTCATTTATCTCTATTTATTTTACTTTATAATATTGATATTAAATTGTGAATGACATAATTGTTTAATCTTTTTAATATTTAATTTATTCATAATTAGATTTGGACAATGCAGGATTTGAGAAAAAAAATCCGATGGACACAAAAAATTCAAATTCCGCCAACCAAAAACGTTGTAAGAGTAAAATGAAATCATTTGTTAAAAAATTGTTCATGTGTGGAAAGAAAAGTGTAGATAAAAGATCAAACTCTCCCGAGCATAATGTAGGAGCAAGGCAACATATTTCTGATGTAGAATATTATTCTCCAGTACATCCTCAACCGGGGTGTCTTCCTAGAGGAAGCTCTTCATCATACCATTCTCATACACCTGTTGGGGACAATCATCGAGAAAACTGTACAATGGAGGGAACTATTCAAGAGGTAGCTGATTATTTTGATGAGGATAACACACAAGGTTGTTCAATAGTATGACTTTATGTATGTGTGGTGTTTTTGGGAAGTAGGACTTAGTTACTATTTTAATTCTAAGAATTTATTTTTATTGAGATCTAGATAATTTATTTTTTTCATCTCTTTTTTTATGTACACTCACACTCCATTTTTTTGGATGTGAAAGTTTATTTAGGAAATCAATAAATTCTTTTAGAAAATTAGAATTTGAGTAGGTTTTTGACCTTTGTTGAATCATAAACATCTTTTCTAAACCTTACTAGTCGGGTACCCGTGCGTTGCACGAGGCAGGAAAATGAGGAAAATGATAGAGAGTCGAGTATTTAACTTAGCTACGAATACATGTAAAACTATTTATTACAAAAATTATTAAATACTATTAAAAAAGAGAAAAATAGGTAAACAATAATTATTATAATACTAATGATGTCTTAATAACAAATATACTTGAAGCGTTGATATATTTAGTAAATATTTATTGATAAAACTTGTTCATACAAAACAATATTGGTTTGGAAATTTTAAGTGAAATCACTATATAAAAAATTATAAACAGTCACTGAAAAAAGTTTCTTGAATAACCTGAAAAAAATGTGGAAATGTCATAAAGAATATTAGTATATGTCTTTCATTGATTGAACACAATTGGAATAAGCATGATTTAATCAATAATAATAATAATATAGGAGTCAATGACAGTCTTGGAAAGAATGCTTTGTTGCCCACATTTACTCCAGAAATGACTTTTGCTTCCAATACATAAGTACCTAATTGAGTAAAAGTAATTATAACAATAATTATTAAATCAAAATAAAAAAGAAAAAAAATACTCAAACAATAATGATTATAACAAAGTTCATTTTAAAAGAAGCCTTCATAGGAAATGTCCAAGAAAAGTTTATGATTGAGCATATATGTTTTGATAACATTTGTTCATATAGAAAAGTATTGATCCGCAAATATGAAATGAAATTACTATATCAAAAAGGGAAAAGAGGAAAAAATCACCCTGAACTTTTAGTTTTTTACAAATAGGCACCATGAACTTTCAATTTGTCCTAACTAATCCTTAAACTCTTATCATTATTGCAATAGGTCTTTTTCATTAGTATGAAGTTAAATAATTAACATAATAAATGTCAATTTTTTAATATTGTGTTTCAAATATTAAAAACATGTAAAAGACTAAAACTTTCAATTTTTTATTTTTGAATTCCATCAAATTTCAAACACATTTGAAATTCTAAACATAAATGGATAGAAAATGATTTGAAAAATAGAAAATAACAATAATTAGTAATATATTTAAATTAAAAAAATTAAGGACCAACATAATTTAAATTTTGAAACTTCTTTATATATTAATATAATTCAAATAGAATAAATTCATGTAATAAAAAATAAAATAATAAAATCCAGCTCCCAAAATAATTTTCTTCACAACTTGAAGATCATAATAAAAATGGAAATAGATAAGTCACTATGTTTTTGCACATATTTATTTATATACATAAGTAAAACATTTTTATTAATTAATTTAAAAAATTAATTCATTTTTATTAATTAATTTTTTAAATAATTTTACAACAAACAATAAAAAACATAAATAAAACATTTTCAATCAACACAAATTTATATAGTAAAAAATAATTAGAGTGAAATTTTTATCTTATTAATTTAAATACCAATAAACTTTTGACCGAAAATATTAATTTTCACGTGATATATTCTTACTTAATAATTTAAATAATAAAATATTTAATAAGATATAATCAACGTTAATTTTAATCTTTGTATTTTATTTTATTATTATTATTATTATTAGTGATCCAGTAATTTAAACTTTAATGCAATTTATTTATTTTTTCTCTATATATATTTTTTATCTCATAACTTAAATATTAATAAGTTTTCTTTTAAAACTTTCATTTTTGTGTGACTTTATTTTACATCATAAATAAATTATTAGTAAGACTATTAATATATTTTAACATGCAACTGACATGATATTCTTATATTTTTAATTAATATCATTGTAATTTGAGAGAACTATAAAAAACACTTAACCTACATTTAAGTTTAAAAGTCAATGAAATGATAATAAATAATTAATTTAAGTTGAAATTAAAGTTACATTTTTATGATATGAAATTAGTGATAAGGGTAGAATGGAAAAAAACGTAATTAATACTACATTGGGTTTGTAAATAGACAGTTAAATAGAAACAATTTTTTCTCCAAAAATGGATAATTAAATAGGAAGGAATGTAGTATTACATTTATATAATATATCAATTGTTCTATTTGAAATTGTAATGTAAACTTATTCTTAACCACCGAAAGAGTAAACGGACAAAGAAAGAGTAAAATGAATAGATATTATGTGAAATTTACCTGTAAGAAAAAACTCCCTAGGTAAGAGAACCTTTTTCCATGTTCATTCTTAAGAAAACTAAGCTATCTCAATGCTGATCTATTTTAATTAAACATTGCTACGCCAAAATGGTGCCAGTTTAGAGAGTTAATTGGCAACCTTTTCCAAAGAGAAGACATCACTCAGTTTTATGACTTTTATATGTGGCATATATCAGAATGTAAAGGTATATTTGGATATGATAAACCACCAACACATTTCGCAGAACTGATAAGATTATTGATAACTCCCTCAATTGGATTTAAAAGATAACAACATAACGTACAAACCACTCATCAAAGAAAGCCCACAGAACAAAATATCTATCACACCTTGCTTTGACAATGCATCAGGAATTTTTTTTCATAAGACATTTAACAGAATGTATAATATGTATGATGCATGGTGTGGTTGTATTTATTTTCCAATTCATAGTTTTTCTAAGCCATACACCTGAGTTGCTTTGCTCAGAAATGGTATCATCATTGCCTAAACTTTGAGTGGAATATTTTGAGAGTGGGATAGGGTGCTCTATTAAAATAGTATCCCCTGTTTGAGTATTTTTAACAGGATAACACCCACATGCACTCAAATTTTCAAATAAATATAAATCACATAAAGACTTAATTTTACTACACTTTATTTTCTTGAACCAAATTCCTAAATCCAAGACATAGAGAATTAGAAGAGAAAATTTGACACGATCTCATCCGACCTCAACCAAGATGCCTCAGATGCATTGCAAGGGATTGAAGATCCAATGACCGGGGCCAGATCTGAGCGGTTAAAGAGAGCTTTGCAACTCTTGATCACTGAAGTCCAAAGGAAAGTAGACCACCAAGCAGAAGAAGAACCAAAGAAGTGGTTTAACTTAGCTTGGATTGAAGTACAAGAGTGTTATCCGATCTGACAATCGGTTATGTCTGTTATCTGAATCTTAGGAGAGCCTATTTCGGGAAAGTGTATTTAATCAGATCATAACTAATTTATTTAGGATAAGATATGTTATGAATCAATATCATGATCTCTTAGGATTATATTTACATCTTTTAGGATTATATTTTATCTTATTTAAGATTAAATCTTTTAGGATTATATTTTATCTTATCTAGAATTAAATTTATTTAATTTAGGATTGTATCTTTTAGATAGTTTATTTTAGGAAATTCCTTTGCTATATATTAGCATTGAGAATCAGTTTGTAGACAATTATTTTTATCAATAAAATTTGAGTTTTCTCATTGTGAGAGCTTATCCTTTGTTCTTGGATTAAAGAACAACTTGATAACTTAGGTTCTACCAGCAGGTCTTGGTTAGGGTCTAGTTGCTTATATCTTGATAACTTTGGTGCTTCCGGCAGGTCACGGATTGTGTCAAGTTCCTATCTTTGATAGCTTTGGTGCTTCCAGCAGGTCTTGGATTGTGTCAAGCTTCTTACAGTTATTTACAGTTATTTACCGTTAATTGATCTTCAAGAAGTTCCTATCTTTACGCTTCCGGTTCGTATCATTTGGTACCAGAGCTTCGGCTCTTGAGATCAATTGGTAACATCTATCCTTATATTTTAGTCTTTATCTTATTAGAAAAACAAAAAAAAACTGCATTAGTTAAAAAAAAAGAGGTGCAGACAATACAAAAAAAAGGCAGATCTGTAGTAGTAAAAAAAAAGAGAAAGGTGCAGATAGTAAAAAAAAGGTGCAGTATTAAATTTTCTCAACAACAAATCCAGTTCTGTTGTCCACAATATTTATTCCAAGCAGAAGATTTCATCCGAGGTGACGAATCCATCTGAATTGAAGAGTTGTAATCGGCTACACATCTTGATTACTTTCTGGGATAGTGTTTTGTCACTAAAAGTTGTCAAGTTATCATCAACACCTTATCTATTACTTGTTAGTAGAATCTATCCCAAAAGTTCCTTATTTCAAGAGCTTGTAAGGATAAGTTGAGTGGAAAAAGGCAAGAGTGGTGAGTACAATATAGTGAGAAAAAGCCAAAAATTAGAGTGATACACGAGAGAATCAAAACTTTTGAGTGAAAACACGTAAGGGAGTGTTTTGAGGATTCTTATTTTTATCACTAACATCATTTGATTTACAGCCAAATTTCTTTTAATCATGAGTACAGTAAACCAACGTGAGGATGATGCTGGAGAAATAGACCTCAAATCGTTCCTCAAAACACTACAAAGTGAATTTATGAGAATGAGTGCAAGAATGGATGAGATGGAAGACCAGTTTCCAAGGAGGAGTAGAACGTCTCCTAACCGCACTGAAGAAGAGGAAGAGGAAGAAGAGGACAAGGGAAGTAGTTCTAGAAGAGAAAGCAACGGGGATAATCATCTTGGAAACATCAAGATGAGCATTCCTTCTTTCCAAGGGAAGAATGATCCTGAGTTATATTTGGAGTGGGAAAGAAAGGTGGAGCATGTTTTTTATTGCCATAATTATTCTGAGGAGAAAAAGGTAAAATTAGCTGTGGTAGAATTCACTGATTATGCAAGTATATGGTGGGATCAATATGTGTTGAGCAGGCGAAGGTGTGGAGAAAGACCGATTCAATCTTAGGAGGAAATGAAGGTCGTGATGAGAAGGAGATCTGTACCAAGTCATTACCACAGAGACTTGTACAGAAAATTGCAGGACCTACGTTAAGGTTCTATGAGTGTAGATGATTACTACAAGGAGATGGAAATAGCCATGATGAGAGCCAATGTGCAAGAAGACCGAGAAGCAACAATGGCTAGATTCATTGGAGGGTTAAAGAAAGAAATTTCAAATGTAGTGGAACTCCATCATTATGTGGAGATGGAAGATTTATTACACAAAGCAATCCAAGTAGAGAGACAACTCAAATCCAGAGTTGTAAGATTTCCAGGAACTCCTAGTACCTCATGGAAATCCTGGGCTACCAACAAACCAAAACCTCAACCAAAAGAAGAGGCAAAGATGGGACAACCGACCTCAGCCAGTAAAGGTAAGTCTGAATTCAATTCATCTTCTAAAGCACGTGAAATTAAATGTTTCAGGTGTCAAGGTCTTGGACATATTGCTTCTAATTGTCCGAACAAGAGGGTCATACTCATGTGTGACAATGGTGAAGTGGAAAGTGCAAGTGAAGAAGAAGATGATGAAATGCCTGAGCTGGAGGATTGCAGTGATGTGGAATACACCGAGCCAGACCACGATAATGCATTAGTCACCAAGAGGGTGTTGAATGCATAACCAAAGATGGGGGAGTTGAGGAGCAACGTGAGCACATATTCCATACAAGGTGCCGCGTAAGTGATAAGGTTTGCAGTCTTTTAATTGATAGTGGTAGTTGTACCAATGTTGCTAGTATTTTGATGGTTGAGAAATTAAAATTACCTACCATAAAACATCCTAATCCTTATAAACTGCAGTGGCTAAATGATTGTGGGGACATAAGGGTAACAAAACAAGTTTTGCTTTCATTTTCCATTGGAAAATATGAAGACAAAGTCTTGTGTGATGTTGCACCTATGCATGCTGGACACATTCTACTTGGTCGACCATGGCAATTTGATAGGCGAGTAACTCATGATGGGTATCACAACAAGTATAGTTTTAAATTGAATAATAAAACCTTTATGATAACCCCTCTTCAACCTTCTGAAGCATATGCAGATCAAATAAGAATTGCTAGGGAGAGCAAGGAGTTGGAAAAACAATTTTCTGTTCAAGAAAAAGAAAGAAAAGAGAAGAAGAGAGAAGTGGGCATGGGTTCGAATCCGACTTCAAGATTGGATGTTTGTTTGACGTTACAACCGAGTCAGGGCAGAAGCAAGGTGAACGCTTTTGCAAGAAAAAGGGAAATTGAAAGTGTATTGTTAGATAAAGGGCAATTATTGATTCTTGTTTTTAAAGACATATACTTCTCTGATGATTCTATCAATTCTTTACCTTCTGAAATTCAAAATTGTTGAAGGAGTTTGGAGAAGTCTTTCCGGATGAGTTACCTCAAGGATTACCACCTTCAAGAGGTATAGAACACCAGATTGACTTTGTACCTGGTTGTGCCCTACCAAATCGACCAGCATACAGAACCAACCCGGATGAGACCAAGGAGATCCAAAAACAAGTCAGTGAGCTAATGGAAAAAGGGTATTTAAGGGAGAGCCTTAGTCCATGTGTTGTACCGGTAATATTGGTACCAAAGAAAGATGGTTCTTGGCGTATGTGCACTGATTGTCGAGCCATTAACAAGATTACGGTAAAGTATCGTTATCCAATTCCTAGGTTGGACGACATGCTTGATGAGTTACATGGGGCATGTTTGTTCTCTAAAATTGATTTGAAAAGTGGTTACTATCAAATTCGAATGAAAGAGGGTGATGAGTGGAAAACTGCTTTTAAAACAAAGTATGGTTTGTATGAGTGGTTAGTGATGCCCTTCGACTTAACTAATGCACCCAGTACTTTTATGAGGTTAATGAACCATGTATTACGCTCTTTCATAGGAAAGTTTGTGGTAGTTTACTTTGATGACATTTTGGTTTACAACAAATCTTATAATGCACATGTTGAACACTTACATGCTGTTTTTAAGGTATTAAAGGAAAATAAATTATATGCTAATTTAAAGAAATATACATTTTGCCTTGATTCTGTTGTATTCTTAGGTTTTGTGATAAGTTCAAAGAGGGTAAGTGTAGATGAGGAAAAGGTTAAGGCTATTAAAGAGTGGCCGACCCCAAAGAGTGTTAGTGAAGTGAGAAGTTTTCATGGGTTAGCAAGTTTCTATAGGCGGTTTGTGAAAGACTTTAGCACTATTGTTGCGCCTTTAAATGAACTTGTTAAGAAAAATATTGTGTTTAAATGGTCAGATGCACATGAAAAAGCTTTTAACACTTTAAAAGAAAAATTAACAAATGCACCCTTACTTGTTTTACCTAATTTTGATAAAGTTTTTTAGATTGAATGTGATGCTTCTGGTGTTGGTATAGAGGCTGTTTTAATGTAGGAATCCCAACCGATTTCATACTTTAGTGAAAAGCTTAATGGGACAGCATTGAATTATCCAACCTATGACAAGGAATTGTATGCCTTGGTGAGGGCATTACAAACTTGGCAACATTATTTGTGGCCAAGAGAGTTTGTTATACATTCTGACCATCAAAGTCTAAAGTTTTTAAAATCTCAAGGGAAGCTTCAAAAAAGACATGCAAAGTGGTTGGAATTTATTGAAATGTTTCCATATCTAATAAGGTATAAAAATGGTAAGGACATTATAGTTGCTGATGCTTTGTCAAGGAGGTATGTTTTACTTACTTCTTTACAAGCAAAATTGTTAGGTTTTGAACAAATTAAAGGTCTGTATGAAAGTGATCCTGATTTTAAACAAATTTGAGATTCTTGTTCTAATCGATCTTGTGAGAAATTTTATAGGCATGAAGGATTTTTGTTCAAGAGGAACCAACCGTGTGTACCAGTCAGTTCTTTAAGAGAATTGTTGATTAAGGAGACCCATGGAGGCGGTTTGATGGGACACTTTGGAGTGCAGAAGACACTGGACATCCTGGCCGAGCACTTTTTCTGGCCGAGCATGAAGAAGGACGTCCGAGCTGAGTGTGAAAGGTGCATAACATGTAAGCAAGCTAAGTCAAAATTAAATCCACATGGGTTTTATACACCTTTGACTGTTCCTGAGCAGCCTTGGACAGATATTTCCATGGACTTTGTGATCGGTTTGCCAAAAACTCAAAGTGGTAAGGATAGTATTTTTGTTGTTGATCGGTTTAGTAAAATGGCACACTTTATTGCATGTTCAAAGACAAATGATGCAACACAAATTGCTGACCTATTCTTTAAAGAAGTTGTCCGATTGCATGATTTATCAAGGACAATTGTGAGTGATAGGGACGTTAAATTCCTAAGTCATTTTTGGAGGACTTTATGGAATAAATTGGGAACAAAGCTTCTATTTTCTACTGTTGCACATCCTCAAACGGATGGACAAACTGAAGCAGTAAATAGAACGCTTTCAACCTTATTACATTCTATCATTGGTAAGAATCTAAAGCAATGGGAAAAATGTTTGCCACATGTTGAGTTTGCATATAACCGGACGGTACACTATACTACTTCTTTTCCACCCTTTGAGGTTGTATATGGTTTTAATCCACTAACTCCTTTGGATATTTTGCCCTTACCTATTTCTGAATTTTTCAGCTTAGATGATAAAAGGAAAGCAGGTTATGTCAGGGAGTTACATGCAAAGGTCCGAGCTAATATTGAAAGGAAAAATGAGCAGTATGCAAAATAAGCCAATAAAGGGAGGAGGAAGGAAATATTTGAACAAGGCAACTGGGTTTGGATTCACATGAGGAAAGAGAGGTTTCTAGCTCAAAGGAAGAACAAATTTCAACCAAGAGGAGACGGTCCATTCCAAGTTCTAGAGAGGATCAATGACAATGCATACAAGATATATCTTCCAAGTGAATATGGTAATGTTAGTGCAACATTCAATGTAACTGATTTATCCTTATTTGATGTAGGTGATGAATCAGATTCGAGGACGAATCTTTTCAAAGAAGGGGGAATGACACGATCTCATCCAACCTCAACCAAGATGCCTCAGATGCATTGCAAGGGATTGAAGATCCAATGATCGGGGCCAGATCTGAGCGGTTAAAGAGAGCTTTGCAACTCTTGATTACTGAAGTCCAAAGGAAAGTAGACCACTAAGTAGAAAAAGAACCAAAGAAGTGGTTTAACTTAGCTTGGATTGAAGTACAAGAGTGTTATCCGATCTGACAATCGGTTATGTCTGTTATCTGAATCTTAGAAGAGCCTATTTCGGGAAAGTGTATCTAATCAGATCATAACTGATTTATTTAGAATAAGATATGTTAGGAATCAATATCATGATCTCTTAGGATTATATTTACATCTTTTAGGATTATATGTTATCTTATTTAGGATTAAATCTTTTAGGATTATATTTTATCTTATCTAGAATTAAATTTATTTAATTTAGGATTGTATCTTTTAGATAGTTTATTTTAGGAAATTCCTTTACTATATATTAGCATTGAGAATCAGTTTGTAGACAATTATTTTTATCAATAAAATTTGAGTTTTCTCATTGTGAGAGTTTATCCTTTGTTCTTGGATTAAAGAACTACTTGATAACGTCTTGGTTAGGGTCTAGTTGCTTATATCTTGATAACTTTGGTGCTTCCAGCAGGTCACGGATTGTGTCAAGTTCCTATCTTTGATAGCTTTGGTGCTTCCAGCATGTCTTGGATTGTGTCAAGCTTCTTACAGTTATTTACTGTTAATTGATCTTCAAGAAATTCCTATCTTTACGCTTCCGGTTCGTATCAAAATTGCTTAAAAACCCGTTAATCTTGAGATGAAGTATTATTATTTCATATCAAGATATGCAACGTCTACATCTGCATAAAAAAGCTAGCAAAGATTAAGAAGTTATGTGTGTGAATCACAATCCAAAGACAATTAGACATCCATTCTACTTATTGAATCTTCAAGTCTGAAAAATAGTAGCAGGCTTAAAACAAAAATATAAGCCCACAGTACCAAAAGCTAATTGTTTTACTTAAATACCAAATTAAAGATGATGTAAATATATTATTGAGAAAGGTAAAACAAATAGAATTTCATAAATGAATATTGTAACAGGTTGCAAGCAAGATAATCAACAGAGCACTGTACAACACCTAAATCCCATCATGCCCCACCTCAACTTCTGAAGCCTGACTTTCCTTACCAGTTCCAGTTCTTCCACATTAGCCACAGGGTCATCTCTAATTTGAGTCTACACTGATTGTTGAACAACTTGAACTCTGTTTAATTCCATAAAAGCTACAAACATCTCTGGTTCATCCCCAATATAGTTAATTTGATAGATTTAAAGTATCACTATCTAAGTTTTCTACCTTACACTGTTGGGTTAGCAAGCAACATTTGTACATACACCTTTTGCTACTAAGTTAGAGAACAACCTATGTAGGTGACCTTATTTGTACAAAAAGGGAGAGAAGTTGAGAAAGTAAACTCATCTACAGGACGCAACACGACAACATCAATACCATCCTGCATAAGTCTTCGAGCAATGAAGTACCAAAATAGAAAAGAAAAAGACACCAAAAATAAGGTTTTTAACTGAGAGTCCAGGGAAACAATGCAACATTGGGTGTTTAAGTTTTATCTGAAAGATTAGGAAAGTAGTTAGATGCTTAGAACAGGTTTCAAGCTATTAGAATACAATATGAGGTGATTGGTCATGTGTTGGAGTGCTCAAAACTGTGTGAACCCAAGGTAGCCTTCATTCACGCTCTAAGTTATAGTCATAAGAGATAAAATAAGACTTACAAATACAAAGCCAAAGCTCTCTGAATAACATAAGTCGCGTTGTTGTACTTAGTCTGAAGTCTCTGATCGTCACACTCTCTAATTGCTTTATCGATCTCTATCTTGACCCGCAAACACACAATCTGAGCAATAAAACAAAACAATTGAAACATAATTTGTCCAAATGGGATTCTAAAGATTGCGAATTTAATGTTGTTTATCAAAAGCAAACCTCAGTTTTCTTCAAAAAGATATCTTTTAGCAAATTGATAACAACCTCATTCTGTGGAGCAAGCTGGGGCAGTGAGATATACATGAGGAAGAGGTGATTTTGAACTGAATGAATGATTATGCCCTTTTTGTTGCTGACCACAACAAAATATAATCCACCTTATTTTATGCATGCTAAAAAGATAAATTAATACAAAAGTTTACGATTTTTTAAGGATCAGTAACTTAGTCAAGGCCTTTTTATCCAGATAATAAACAACAACTTGATAGAGAAATGGCTATGGAAAAGAGAAAGAGAGATGAGGGAAAGAAGAAAGAAGAGACAGAGTGATATGGATTGTGTACTATCTTGGGTAATTGTTCTTTTAAACTCTTTAACATTGCAATGGAAGTACCATGCTTTTGCTTCAGTATTAGTTTTTTATCCATCAAAGAAAAGCCATTATTTTTGCAAGCAACTCCCTCTGTTGTTTTTTAGGCCTTAAGTTTGTAACTTTATCTTCCCCATTTCTTCTATGTATTATACTATTGAATAATAAATATTGATGGTGTGTTGCTATTCTTATTATTAAATTATTGATTTTAGTTTGTGGGAGCTCTATTTGAAATTGATGAATTTGAACTTTGTACACCAGGCAAAAGCAAGTTATTTTTGATAAAAAAATTTTTAGTGCTTTTAACTTCATATATACTTCTCTTAATATATGGATTCTATTTAGGTTCTTTTATGCAACTATATTTTCAGCAATCTCATCAAGACATAGGGCTAATGTTGTAATGATGTAGCATATGATGGGGGATGCTTAGAAAAACAATGGTATTTACTCCTTTCCTTTTCTTTAATTGACTGATACCAAATGTATTCTTTTCTTTTAGTTTATGTAATGATTATCATCTTTTAATCTGCCTTTACTCTGTTTTACTTTTTCTTTTATATCTCTATCAATGATTTTGGTGCATAAGAGTAGTTTTCTTTTCTTCATTTCCTTTTTGTTTTATTCCCATCTCCCTCTTCATTAATTACCTATAGGTGTACCTGTTTCATTGAACTGAGGCAGAACAAAATTCAATTATTTTTAAACTTTAGTGTATTATATACAAATTTTTCTCCTTTCATTTAGTTGTTATTTTCTGGTGATTCTGTCTATGATTTTGGAGGAGTGGTACCTTTTTACCATTTACCATAAGTTAGCTTCAGTATTCATTTATTACTTTTCAGCAATGGAAGCTAGTTGTGTAGAAAGTTTGTTAGTTATTGTTAATTGGTTGAATACTAATTTTCATTAAACTGCCATAGTGGGGCATTGTCTGATTTGGTTTACTTATGTGAATTATCATTGTGCAATATATTCCTTAGTAATTTGTTAATAGAGATGCCATTGAAGTTACAATGTACATATGCTGAAGTTATTGATCATAGTAATTGGGATGGGGCTTGACATAGTTTTAGATCATGCACTATGGTCCATCATATAATTTAATTGCCAACATCTCTTAAGACCATATGAGTTTAGGAACTGACCTTTAGAAATTGGTAAGAAAGGGAGGGGGGACAATAATATTTCTCCATGTAAGCATTGGCTAATTCACAGGAAATGTGCAATTTTCTCCAATCTCTGTTTCTGCTATGGTGTATGAAACATATGAACCAGTGCTGCTAGCAATTCCTTACGTTATTACATATTTTGATATAGTTCTATGTTTTGTGATGTATTTTGGAAGTTTTCTTTTGACCTTTATTAGCTTCTACATGTTGGTTAATTGCACATGGTTCATTTTAATAAATGTTGATGATCTTGATTTTATGCTTTTTGAAT
The DNA here is from genome assembly GCA_026901365.1 of Sesbania bispinosa. Lineage (NCBI taxonomy): Eukaryota > Viridiplantae > Streptophyta > Magnoliopsida > Fabales > Fabaceae > Sesbania > Sesbania bispinosa. The sequence goes on along the minus strand of QLOH01000054.1, from coordinate 1,914,903 downwards.
TAGAATAGTAAATTCATTTTTGTAATACCTTTGGATTTTATTGAAGCTAATATTTTAAATAACTTGGAAGTTGTGGATCTATTCTTTGGTGATTGATATAGATTTCAATGATTAATTGTGGCATCTACTTATGGTTCATGAATATGGAGTTTTGGGACTGATATTCAATCAACTACGGTTATGAGTGAGTTCCCCTCTCTTTGTTACTGTTATTTTATTGAGATTGAAATTTCCCTATTACAAGGAGATGGTTGTGGTGCGAAGAAGGACATTCCTCTGTTCTCTCCTCTTAATATTGGCCATGTTTAGTTTATTTAATTTCTTTTATATATTTTCTGATAGAATTATCAATTCTTCATTTTTTTCTAAGCTTACTTATGATTTCTTCATATGGGAACTATTTTCTTCTTTGAATTAATTGTTTGTGTTTTGGTTCTGTTTTGCAGCCGAATGCTTTGAGTGTTGGTTCATCACCAAAATCCATCTCTAAATCCATGCAAAAGTCCCCTTTCTGTACTGAGTATGATTTCTGATTTCTAAATATATACTATTTGCTTTTGCATTGTTTAGTCCATGTTTTGATAATTTAAGTGTTTTGATAATATATAATTTAAGTGTTCTGAGTATGATTTCTGATTTCTAAATATATACCATCCACGCGTTAGTGTCTTGGTTTTAAGTGTTTTGATAATTTTATTTTTTACATTTGCATATTGGGGTGTATTACGGTTGCCTATGTTTTTATTTCTTTTACCTATTCTAATTCTAATGATAACATTTTTATAAAAAGATATGCATTTTATTTGTAATGGTATCTTTTTAAATTTAATTTTTACTTTGATAATAATAGCCCAATTTCATTTGTAATTGGGATGATACCATATCTTTTTCTTCTATAATCACTGAAGACCCGTATTTCAAGGTTTTGTAACGTGCATGACAAAGATGATTAAAAAATCCATACCAAGATATCTGCAAATATATCTGCAATGGTACCCATATATTTATAAAATGAAAGAGGACTAATATTATATTATTTGCCCTGTAAGTACCCGCATGCCCACTAAAACTTCGGTCTATAAATCAATCACTAAAAATCGGTCTCTAAATTTTTGCAACCAAGGATTTAGCGATTACTGAAATTCATTCTTTGATTAGCGACCGATTTAATGTTATTAGCAACAAAAAAATCGGTCTCTAATGGAAATTTTTTCTTGTAGTGCTCCTCGCCATACAGAAAACTTAAATATACAATGTGGCGGAACCTCCTTGCGTTACGAAAACTTAAACATATAATGCGGCAGAACCTTTTCGCAAAATTAAACATGCAATATCGCAGAACCTCTTCGCCTTACAGAAAGTTAAATATGCAATGTGATGAAACTTTCTCGCCTTACAGAAACTTAAACATGCAATGTGGCGGAACCTCCTTGTCTTACAGAAAATTAAATATGCAAAATGGAAGAACTTCCTCACCTTAACTAAATTAATGATTTTAGTAATAACATTGATTTGATTTTCCTTCCTGAATTAGTACAAAATTAAAAAAATACATTCTTAACTATTTATTTCTTCTGTTGAATATTGTATTTAATTATTTTTTATTTTATATTCTTTTAGGGAGATAGGATTCATGCTTATGTGAACTGCAATAATATTCAATAGTTTCAACAAGTTATTCACGTGGAATAAGTTAAATTATTGAAAAATATATCTTAATATTCTTTCTTCAACCAAGCCTCTTCAGGCTCTCAAATAAGTATTCTTTCTTTTACCAAGCCTCTTCAGGCTCTTAGACAAGTATTCTTTCTTAGATCAAGCCTCTTCAGGCTCTCAGGACTTTCAAAGTGTTTACAAAGAGATGTGAACTTAGAACCCACAGTTCTTCGTTCAGATTGTACAAGGATAACAATGATCTAACACTAGATATGAAAGTTTATAGTACAAGGAATTTCTAAGAGAAATTGATAGCCGGATAGGTGTAGGATCTAGAATTGAGCAAAACCAACCGATTAGAATCAATTAAAGGCACCAAAATTGTGAATTATAGTGGCTGGAACAGCAGCTATAATGCGCAAGAAAATGATAGAAAATGAGAGAAAATGAAAGAAAAAGTGGAGAGGAAGAAATGGGAAGGACGCCACTGAAGCAAGAATCCACTTGCATCAAATAAGTCCAATGCTAGACGCCACTAATTCAGGAGAATTAGATAAGTCTCAGTATGGTTTGAGCAACAACCACCAAGCCTCACTCAACTCACAAAGGGAGGAGAAAATTTGGCATAATGCCTTTACTTCAAAATTCAATGTGTTTTTACAAGAGAGGAGGCCCCTTTATATAGGAGAGGGGGAGTGAGGGGGCGGCCACTTACATGAGGGAAGGGGGAGAAAAATAAAAGATGAGTGAAATCCCATCCTAAGTGGGATTTGAACCCATGCCCCTAATGGCTTATGGCTAAGCTAAGCCTTAAGCCAATAAACCTAAAAATAGCGCCCCTTTTAACAAGGAAAAGAAAGATGAGGTAATTTTCTATCTTAGGTAGGATTAGATCCCATGACCTCCTAAACCTTGTAGCAAGGCAACCTACTAGCCAATAAACCTATGCATGTGAGCGCCCAAGTAGGAGGAAAAATACAATCAATTAAGAGTATCCTAGTCTAGGGTGGTGCATAGGACCATGTGTCCTATTCCAGGGTCAAGGCTGTCCTTCTGTAGGGTAGTGGTGTCCTTCTGTAGGGTAGTATCCCTAAAAATGTAGGTCACCAACTTTCCCATCTCTTCCTTAATTTTCTTAGCTCGTCCTCTAGTCATTGGTCCAGTGATATCCTTGACTGCTTCAGTAGGAGGCTGCTGTTGTGTTATGTCATCATCCCCTCCCCCTTGCGAAGGATTTGACCTTAAATCTGGATAGTCATCTCCTACATCAAAGAGAGAGAGATCAGAAACATTGAAAGTAGCACTTACACCATACTCACCTGGAAAATCAATTTTGTAGGCGTTATCATTCAAGCGCTCCAAGACTTGAAAGGGTCCATCACCCCTAGGAGAGAGTTTGGATTTCCTTTCATTTGGGAATCTTTCCTTGCGGAAATGAACCCAAACCCAATCCCCAGGTTCAAATATCATCCGCCTACGCCCTTTGTTAGCGGCCTTTGTTTAGGAAGCCAATCTGCGCTCAATATTAGCCTTTACTTGAGCATGGAGTTTCTTAATAAACTCGGCCTTAGCTTTACCGTCTTTGTGTTCCACAAAAGAAGAGTTAGGAATAGGCAAAATATCAAGAGGAGTTAAAGGGTTAAAACCATAAACAATCTCAAATGGAGTATGCAAAGTAGTAGAATGCTTGCTCCTATTATATGCAAACTTTATATGAGGCAAGTATAAGTCCCATGATTTTAAACTCTTTTGAACCATAGCCCTTAATAATGTGCCTATTGTCCTATTGACAACCTCTGTTTGTCCATCAGTTTGTGGGTGGCATGTGGTAGAGAACAGTAATTTGGTACCTAGCTTGTGCCATAGTGTGCGCCAGAAATGACTAAGGAACTTAGTATCTCTATCAGACACTATGCTTCTAGGTATGCCATGTAAGCGTACTATTTCTCTAAAGAGAAGATCAACAATTTCTTGTGCATCATTTACCTTTTGGCATGGAATGAAATGTGATATCTTTGAAAAGCGATCCACTACCACAAAGATTGAATCCTTTCCTCTTTGGGTCCTAGGTAACCCTACAATAAAATCCATGGTTAGGTCTAACCAAGGTCCTTCAGGAATAGGGAGAGGAGTGTAGAGGCCATAGGGATTTACCTTTTGATTTGGCACTTTTACATTTTATACACCTATCACAATGTGCTTTAACGTGTGTGCTCATATGTGGCCAATAAAAGTGTTCTTGTAAAATCCCTAAGGTTTTGGGTACACCAAAGTGTCCCATAAGCCCTCCCTCATGGGCTTCCTTAACCAAAAGCTCTCTAATGGAGCAATGGGGAATACACAACTTATCCCCTTTGAAGAGAAACCCTTCATGCTTATAGAATCCATCTTTTGCCATTGTTTCACAAGCTTTGTACTTTTCGGCAAAGAAGGAATCATGCTCATATAATCCCTTTAAATTTTCGAAACCAAGTAGCTTTGCATCTAAGGTAGCTAACAAACTATACCTCCTTGAAAGAGCATCGGCCACTATGTTGGCTTTGCCTTTCTTATATTTGATGACATAGGGAAATTGTTCAAGAAATTCAACCCATTTTGCATGTCTTTTGTTAAGTTTCCCTGGCCCTTTAATGTACCTTAAGGATTCATGATCAGTATGTATCACAAATTCTTTAGGTAGGAGGTAATGTTGCCATGTTTGAAGTGCCCTCACCAAAGCATAAAATTCTTTGTCATAGGTGGGGTAATTCAACATTGCACCTTTGAGTTTCTCACTAAAATAGGCTATAGGATGTCCATCTTGCATTAAGATAGCTCCTATTCCTACATTAGATGCATCACACTCGATTTCAAAAGATTTAGAAAAATTTGGTAGTCCTAAAATGAGAGCTTGCATAAGTTTTTCTTTGAGTTCTTTGAAAGCATCCTCTTGTGCTTTCTCCCACTTAAAACCCACATTTTTCTTAACCACTTCATTGAGGGGAGCAGCTATTGTGCTAAAGTTCTTGACAAACCTTCTATAGAAGCTTGCCAAACCCTGGAAGCTCCTCACATCTCCCACGAATTTTGAGGTGGGCCATTCTTTGATGGCTTTGATTTTCTCTTCATCTACTTGCACCCCTTGAGAGCTAATGACATAGCCTAGGAAAGTGACACTTTCTTTATAAAAAATACATTTTCCAAGATTTGCAAATAAGTGTTCCTTTCTTAGTGCCTCAAGTACATCTCTAAGATGATTGATGTGATCTTCACAACTTTTGCTATAGACAAGTATATCATCAAAATAAACAACCACAAACTTGCCTAAGAAAGCTCGAAGCACATGATTCATTAATCTCATGAATGTACTTGGTGCAGTAGTTAAGCCAAAAGGCATAACTAGCCATTCATACAACCCATATTTTGTCTTGAATGCCGTTTTCCATTCATCCCCTTCCTTGATTCGAATTTGATGGTAGCCACTTTTTAAATCAATTTTTGAAAAGATGCAGGCTCCATGTAATTCATCAAGTAAATCATCCAATCTTGGAATGGGATGCCGGTATTTGACTGTTATGTTGTTAACAGCACGGCAGTCAGTACACATTCTCCATGTACCATCTTTTTTTGGTACAATGATAACAGGAACAGCACAAGGACTGAGAGATTCCTTAATCCAACCCTTACTAATTAGTTCTCCTACTTGTCTTTGTATTTCATGGGTTTCAACTGGATTTGTCCTATATGCTGGCCTATTGGGTAGAACAGCACCAGGTATGAGATCTATTTGGTGCTCAATTCCTCTAAGAGGTGGTAATCCACTTGGAATATCTTTTGGGAAAATGTCCCCAAATTCTGCTAAGAGATCTCTTATGTTTGGAGGAAGATCAAGAGCGATCAAGGGATCTTTTTCTTCTTCTTCATTGGTTTCCTTACTAAGTAGTAGGAACCAAGGTTATTCTTTGGTGGCTTCTTTTTTTATCTTATTTTTCTTTATTACGTGAATCCTATTAATCTCTTTTTCTAATTCTTTTTCTATTTTTCTAGACTATTCCTCTTTTTCCTTGTCTATGATCTTCTTAAGTTGGATTTGGTCTTCTTTAATTTCACTAGAGGTCATAGGCATTAAGGTGAATTTAACACCTTGGTGGCGGAACCTATAGGTGTTGGAATACCCACCATGCTTCACCCTTCTCTCATATTGCCATGGTCTTCCTAAAAGGATGTGAGAGGCTTCTAAGGGTATGACATCAAAGGTTATTTCATCTTGGTAATCCCCAATTTTGAACCTTAAGCTCACTTGCCTATCCACCATAAATTCTTCCTCATCACTCACCCATTGAAGTGTATAAGGTTCTGGATGTGGGGTAGTAGGTAAGTTTAGCTTGTTAACTAACCTAAGGCTAGCTAAGTTGCTACTACTTCCTCCATCTATGATCACTAAACATACCTTATCTTCAATTTGACACCTAGTATGGAATAGGTTCTCTCTTTGGCTCTCTTCTTCACCCAAAGGTGTTTCTAAGGCTTTCCTAAACAACATGGCTGTCCTTTCCCCTTGCCTCCTTCCTTCCATTCTCCTAAGTTGATTTTATGTTAAAACTTTGAAGGACCTTTCCACTCAACTAAGTGTTTACACTCAATGGAATGCAACACTCGTGTATGTCACTCTTTTTTGGCTTTTTCTATAGTGAAAACTCTCTTGCCTCTTCTACTCGGTTGGAGGTTGATTAGAAGTTGCAAAGACCAACGTGAGTCTAAGTCTTAACCCTTACCCAAATAGAAGCGCACTAACAAAAAAAAATACCTACTGGAAGAAGATTGAAAGATCCTAAGACAAAACAAAAGAATTGATATGACAAACAAGAAAAGCTGACACTCAAACAAGCTTATACACAAGAGCAGACAACAAACAAGACAAGACGGAAGAAATTGCAAAGAGAATTGTTTTTGGTGATTTTTGAAAAAGAGTTGCCAAAATTGTCATTTTTAAGAAAAACAACAAATATAACTCAATTATGGTATACAGGGAAATGAAAACAGAAAAATTACAGTAAAAAATGTTACTGTATTGTTGGGATACTTCCTTGTTTTTGTTTTTCTATTTTTTTTTTGAATTTTTTTGAATTTTTGACTCTTTTTGGGTGTCTTTTGACTTTTTCTTCCTTGTTGTTGACTTTTGCACCTTTTTTGCTTTTTACACCTCTTTTTCTATTTTTGGCACGTACATACTCTTTGTATTTTTCTTGCCTTTTCTTTTCTTTTTTTGTCTTTTTCCCCAACAGAAAATTACAGAAATTTGTACACAATGAAAAGAAAATTAACTGTACCTACTGTAATATTTTTGGAATTTTCTGACAGTAAACTGGTCCAAGTGGCCCAGAAAAGTGAAAATAATGAATAAACTGAATTCTAAAAACTGTAAAAAACGTAATGGCAACTTGATTTCAAAAATGGCCAAAAAAATTGCTTAGCACTTCCTTGTTGATTATACAAAACCGTTATGGTCACATAAACGCGCTTGGTTCAATTTTAAGATTGGAATTAAAATTTGAAGGAAAATCAACAATTAGAATTTGTTGATCTTCTTCCAATACTATGAACCAAAAAAGATCCTATAGGTGAGCATTTTGCACAATCAAACAGGGAAATTCCAAGGTAGAGATAGCAGTCAATCCAAATTTGCAATCAGAATGCCAATCAAACAGACATAACAAGAGTAGGAAATTGAACAACACAAGAGCCAACAAATGCGCAAAAATGGCAAAAATAATAAGGAAAAATTGCGCAAAATAAATGGCAAGAAATTAAAGGGGGAAACTGAAATTAAAAGGATGGGGAGGACAGAAATGTAAATGGCAGAAAGTAGAAGGGGATGGCAGAAAGTAAAAGGATGGGGAGAGCAGAAATGTAAAGGGGGAAGCGGAAATTAAAACGATGGGGAGGACTGAAAGTAAATGACTGAAAGTAAAGGGGGAAGCGGAAATTAAAAGGATGGGGAGAGCAGAAATGTAAATGGCAGAATGTAAAGGGGAGAGCAGAAATTAAAAGGATGGGGAGAAGCGGAAATTAAATGGCGGAAAATTAAAAGCGGAAAGTAAAGAGATGAATATGGGGGATGAAGAATTAATGGTGAAGGGGAGAATGTAGGTGAACGATCTTTGGAAAAATGAAGACAACAATGCCTCCTCTTACCACACTTCACCACAAACAAGCAGTTATATCAAGCAATTTGCAAGAATTACTCAAGAACAAGTATGAGCAATTAAAGAGGCATTTAAACAAACACCTAGGGGGTGGGAATTAGCGGCCCAAAACAGCCCCTAACTAGCAAGAATTCAAGCAAATCAATCAAGACAGACAAGTGCTGATAGCAGCAGAAAGGCACCTCGGGCCCGGGAAACAGTCCAAGTCCAAATTACAATTGAAAAGAGGGATGGAATTACACTAAATGAGTGAAAATTCTGCACAAAATAGGTGCAGTTTTGCAGAGCCCAAAACAGCCCCAATTTGCTCCAAATTTTCTCAAATTCAACAAGCTCCGATGACCAATTGATAGCTGGATAGGTGTAGGATCTAGAATTGAGCAAAACCAACCGATTAGAATCAATTAAAGGCACCAAAATTGCGAATTATAGTGGCTGGAACAGCAGCTATAATGCGCAAGAAAATGATAGAAAATGAGAGAAAATGAAAGAAAAAGTGGAGAGGAAGAAATGGGAAGGATGCCACTGAAGCAAGAATCCACTTGCAGCAGATAAGTCCAATGCTAGATGCCACTAATTCAGGAGAATTAGATAAGTCTCAGTATGGTTTGAGCAACAACCACCAAGCCTCACTCAACTCACAAAGGGAGGAGAAAATTTGGCATAATGCCTTTACTTCAAAATTCAATGTGTTTTTACAAGAGAGGAGGCCCCTTTATATAGGAGAGGGGGAGTGAGGGGGCGGCCACTTACATGAGGGAAGGGGGAGAAAAATAAAAGATGAGTGAAATCCCATCCTAAGTGGGATTTGAACCCATGCCCCTAATGGCTTATGGCTAAGCTAAGCCTTAAGCCAATAAACCTAAAAAATAGCGCCCCTTTTAACAAGGAAAAGAAAGATGAGGTAATTTTCTATCTTAGGTGGGATTAGATCCCATGACCTCCTAAACCTTGTAGCAAGGCAACCTACTAGCCAATAAACCTATGCATGTGAGCGCCCAAGTAGGAGGAAAAATACAATCAATTAAGAGTATCCTAGTCTAGGGTGGTGCATAGGACCATGTGTCCTATTCCAGGGTCAAGGATGTCCTTCTGTAGGGTAGTGGTGTCCTTCTGTAGGGTAGTATCCCTAAAAATGTAGGTCACCAACTTTCCCATCTCTTCCTTAATTTTCTTAGCTCGTCCTCTAGTCATTAGTCCAGTGATATCCTTGACTGCTTCAGTAGGAGGCTGCTGTTGTGCTATGTCATCAGAAATTCTACAGAGAATTTGGCAGCGTTTTGCTTAAGTGAGCTTTTTACTTTCAACATATTTTCTCACAAGAGTTTTTGCTAAAAAAATCATATTCTTCTTGAGTGAGATTTCTAGTATTTATAGGCTTATGGGGCTCCAGATGTTGAGAAGTTCGTTGAGAGATAGCTTTAGGTGCAAATACTTCTGTTGTGAGACATTTCTAACGTAAGTACGAGGTAGGCAGTACTTTATCTGACTACAGCAGAAAGTTACTCCAAACAACAAGTGTTTACAAGAAAATGAACTTAGAACACAAAGTTCTTCATTCATAAAGATGTATAAAGAAATCGGTGATCTAACACTGGATATGAAAGTTTTTGTTCAAAGGTTATCAGAGTAAATCTATAGAGATTTCAGCAGTGTTTCTTTTAACAGATCTTGTGCGTTCTATATGTATCTAAATTTTCAGGTCATCTCTTAAACAAGTATTTATAGGCTTCTGATTCTATGGCTGTTAAGAAGTCCATTGAGAGATAGAATTTAATGTATTTACTCCCATTGTGAAACAACTCTGATGAGAGTACGAGTTAGGCATTACTTTATTTGACTAGAGTAGATATGCAATGCTAAATTTACTCTTTTCGCGCCGAATATTTCAAAAACTTACTCAGTAAGATACTTTTTGTCACATTTGATTAGCGTGCAAAGGTTGTGTGAAGGAATAGTACAAACTTTAGACTTGACAGATCAGAAAAGTTATTGGCTTCAGACAACTAGGCTTCAAACAACACTTCATTCTTCAGAAGATTCTTCAGAACTAGTTTGCTTCCGAACGCCTTGTGTAACATCCCATAATTTCACTTGTAAGATATGTTAAAAACAGTAATAAAATGGGTTTGGAATAGAAGAAATTGTTTTTGTAGTGTTTGGAAGTTAGGGGAGTGAATTAGGCAGCAAACTGGGCAACTTTACTTTGGCCTGGGCGCTCAAATGCCCAGGTGGGCGCTCAAACGCGCAAAAGGGTGAAAATTGGGAATTTGGCAGAAAGTTCGAGCGCTCAAACGGCCAGACGCGCGCTCAAATGGGTAGGAGGAAGAAATTTAGGGCCCTGGCAGAGAGTTTAGGCGCTCAAACGCCCAGGTGGAGGTTCAAGCGCCTTTTGTGTACCAAACAGAGAGGTTGGGCGCTCAAGGTCCCAAGCGCGTTCAACTATCTTTAATGCGCTACAGTTCTCTTCCTTCTTCACTTTTCTTCTTTTCTTCTTCCTTCTAGGGTTTCTAGTGAGAGAGGGAGAGGGTTTTTAGAGAGAGAAAGTGAGAAGAAGAAGGAGCACAACTTGATTGAGGGTCTTCTACCACCATTCCAAGGCTTGGTATCATCTCCCCTTCCTCCACCATCTTCATTTCTCCTCTCTTTTCTCCACTCAAGTGAGTATAACTCACACAATCTCACTTTCTTGGTTGTTTGTCTCTCTTATGATCCCCACTCTCTCTTCCCCCTTCTATTTAGCTTGTGGATGTTGATTGTTGTTTGTTGAGGGTTAGATATTATGTATGATTTGAGTTGTCTATGAGCTTATATGTGGAACCCTAGATTAGAGAACTTTGGGGATTTGGGAAATTTTGTGGGAATGGTTGTCATTGATGGATAGTGCTGATGATTGTAGTTATTTAGACTGATTATGGTTGTTATTGAGCATGTATAGTACATGGTTGATTATGAATATTATCTGTTTTGGTTATTCCTATTTCCCCCAAATTTTAGTAACATTATGCACAGGTGACTTAAAACAGAATAACTAAGCCGGCTTCGGCCGTGAGAATTGTTTGAAAACTTGACTTCGGTCCATAATAAGGGTGGGATTCGTCTCCAGGGAAGATGTTCCCTGTAGTTTGAGCTCAGTTCTAACTCCAGAATCAGTGAAAAGAACCTACCGGTTGGGAACAAGTGTGAGAATTGCCTACTGGGCACCGTGGTGGAATTAGAATTTATGTGATGAGATTGATTGTAAGTTTGACTTGTGTATGTAGTGTATGACCGTTGTATTGCATTTGTCTGTTATTCCCATACTGCATACTGCATAGTTATATTCACTGAGACGTTATCTCACCACACGTTTTGTGCACTATTTTTAGATGCATAGGTACCTCCCCACTGATGGGTTTCTGGCAAGCGAACCAAAAATTCAGTAGTATAATAGTAAGAAGAGTTATCGTATCCACAGGGAACGGTCAACTCGCGTATATTCGTGGTCTATTTATCAAGAGACAAATAATAGATTTGTGAGAATATTGTGCATGAAAATTATAAATTGCAAATTAGTATGTAATAAAAATAGAAATGAAGAGTTAGAGACACTTTACTTGGATTAGGATTGGACTTCATATCATCACACCCTTCGTGCATGTAAAAACTATCTATTATTTTATGTTTACTCTATAATACTGTAGACAAACTATATTGCTAAGACCCCGAGTTACCAGCGGCCTCACACACTCAAAGGTAATCCATGCGGGCTCTCCCAGGCGACAGACTTACCCTCGGCTTATTTTGCTTTCTTTTACTCCGTTTGTAAAAGAACTAATTGATAAACGAGGCCTACTACTCTGGACGCACCTTCGCTAGAGTACTGTCACTACCCATCACTCATTAGAATACATCTACGTTTCGCTTCCTGGATTGACAATCAACTAATCCTTTGCTATCGGTAATTTAATAATCATGCATATCCTGTAGACGCCCTTCATTAGAGTACTCACACTACCCATCAATCACTAGCAACGCCCATGTTTCGGTTCACTGGCTACTGAATCCTCTTATTCACTCAGGGAATGGGTTTCTTCAGAATCCGCTCCTCCATCCTCAATCCTAGTCGAAACTAGCCTATAACTCCGGCGCAAGCGCGAAAGTTAGGAATTAAGCACAAAATAAGATTACCAATATTATAGACAGAGAGCTCAGGAAATAATAATATAGAGTTTACATACACTTGGGGATATAATCAATTACATCCAATCCTAATGGAGAGTTAACTACACAAGGTAGCAAACCACCGAAGATGCTATCACCATCTTCAATCCTTGTGAAGCGCTCCTCCTCTCCTACTCTAAAATTAGAACTGGTGCATTATCATTGGAATATAACTGAATTACAATAATCGTGCACACTTTGATCTGGTGCAATGAGGTTCTATTTATAGGCTAAGGAAAGACAAAAAAGATTGGGGAGAAATCTATCTAAAAATGGCAACTTGGCAAGTAATCACGCGTTCTGCGCTTCACCCGCGCTACAGCGCAGGTTGCAGCGCAGAAGTCATAATGGCTGCGCTTCACCTGCGCTGCAGCGCGGGGTGAAGCGCGCGACACGAGTTGCACAGCTTCAATCTTTCTCTTTTTAACTTGATTTCTCCTCGAGACTGGTTTTAGTTGATTTTATTTCCTTGTTTCCCCTTTTCTTGCTGAGATCTTGCATTTATTGAGCATCTTGGATTTAATTGGGAAGGTTGTCTGCAGAATCCTTGTTTAATTGGCAGTGATATCTCCATTAATTTCTCTCAAATAATTTTCAAATCTTCATTATTGCTCACAAATAATCTTCCAATTTTCATTAATTGCCTTCAAATAAACTTCAAATCTTGCAGATATCTCCCTTATTTAATGTTATCTTTCCTTCATATCAAATCTTTGCAATATTCTACAAAAATCAACACAATTTATATCAAAATAGCATCAAATTCAAATCTAAGATTAATAAATACAATTTATCTAATATTTAATAAAAAGGGATTAAACTGGGACAAAAATATCATTTTATCCTTGATAAGTGAACTAAAACGTGCTCTAATTTATCATATGATTTTCGCTTATCAAAATACCCCCCAACTTAACTTCTTGCTTGTCCTCAAGCAAGAGACTTCTTTGCAATAAAAAAATCAATTCTATCCCCTGGATAACTAAAATAAAAAACAAATTCAAGGAACTTTTCATCATCTCCTTGTTAAGCAGCAATCACTTTCCAAACATAAGAAAAAAAATCAGGATTAAGAGATGTTACCAATCCTCAATCAGAATAGGACACAAACATCAGTCAAACTTCTCAAAAATAGAAATTAAAGACGTAAGTGATAAACCAAGGAAATCTCTCATTCTCACGGGTAAGTGTTTCCCTCAATCTTTTTCACCACCGTTGAGCAACTAGAATTGATAGTCGTTTCCAACATCTGAACCTGCAAATAGTCAATATGGATCAAAAGGTCTTTTCTTAGGTTGTAATGAGGCTGGGCTATCAAGAATTCATGGTTTTTTCTGGATATTCAAAGAACACTTTGGATAGAGAGCATCTTGTGATTGTGCTTGGGACTTCTACCAAGTCATTCTTGAATTATCACTATTTTTTCAGCTGGCCTCTTTGTTTGAAGATGTACTCCCCACAACTTATTCAATCTCCACACTTTTTGTGCAGATTTTTTTTTCCTACATGAGGGAGTACTCTTCTTTTTGAATTCCTGTGCCTGCTCTTTGAATTTTCTTAATCTTTCAATTCACCAACTTTTTGTCCCATTTTGTTGTGTTGCACCTTGCTCTCTATCCCAAGTGTGAAGGGACATGGTATGATCATTAATCATGGCTGGGGTGCATCAAAGGAAATATTAAGGCTCAAATGGGCAATCAAAAAATTGGAATAATGTAATCAAGGTTGGCTATTTGGCACTGAGCAAAATATTATAATCATAAAATATGCCTTTGTCACTTCCATACCTTCTACTAGCAAGACAAAATTCAGAAACTCAAGCAATAACAGTTGACAAGCAGCGGTGAAAAGCTCTCAATTTCAGTGTTTGGGCTCTCAGCTCACCGGTTATTGGCTAAAATTTCCTTGATAAAGAACTTAATGGTTTTAATTAACTATCCTGATAGGTTCCCCTGAGAAGTATCCTAATTCTAATTGATTATGGAATTAACCACAAAACCTATCATTTTTCCTAGTTTGGTTAGTTAAACTACTTAATTACAGAGATTTTTGAAAAAGTTGCCTTAAATCCTAATTTCCTAACGTTCTAAAATATTTTAAAAATTCTAAAAATTAAAAAAAAAAAGATTTAAATACAAAACAAAAATCCTAATTAACTAAAAAATATTCTATAAAATAAAATAAAAGAAAAACTAAAAGAAAGAAAACACCAGTATCAATCTTCATCCTCTGTATCCTGTAAGTCCTTATGTTGTTGCTGCTCCACCTCCCCCTGGATGTCCCCAGGCCACTGCAAGAATAGATGGAACTCTTCAAGCAGCATGCTTGGGTATGGGTCTAGTACTCCTGATTGGTTTGAGGTCAACTGGTCTTTATACTTTGCAGCAGTTTGTGCAATTCATGAAGAACATGGAAGCCTGCCAATTTACATGCATAAATAATTACTCTCTTCACAACAAAATTTCACTGCACTTGGTAATGCCTTCCTAAAAACAGAACATACTCATTTGTTTTGCAAGCGTTCAATCAATTCATGGAAAGTGAAAGTTTAAATTTTTTTTGAAAGAAACAGAGCATAACACTTCCAAATTTAATAACTCACAAAACAAAGAGCATTTCAATTCAGCAAATTGTTCTTCATGTTCCACACAGCCAAAATCACATTTAAGATAGCAATTATCAACAACATACACATTCCTAAGGTTGTTATCCTAAAGTTCAAATCATAGAGTGAATGAATATTTCAATTGATAAAAATTAAAGAAAACATAACTGAAAGTTTCAAAATTGATGGAAGTTTGTAAGTGGAAAGAGTGAAAAGAAGAGCTTAGAAAGTAGAGAAATAGTACATGAGAAAATAGAAGATTTTAAAAAAAATTCGTACTGCTACGCTTCACCCTGCGCTACAGCGCATGTGAAGCGCAGAAGTCAGTGACTAAAATTGCATTTCTGCGCTTTACCTGCGCTACAACGCAGAAAACAGAATGCAATTTTGCAATTTTCAGTCACGTTTTCTGCTATTTCCTATTATTTAAAAATTTTATTTTCCACAAACTTATTCCAATCAATTTTGAAAATTTCCTAAATCCTAAAAAATGAAAAATCCTAATAAAAACAAAATAAAATTGAAAACAATTAAAAACTTAAAAATCTCTGGGTTGCCTCCCAGGAAGTGCTTGTTTAACGTCTTCTAGCTCGACGCCTGTTCTCTCAAGGTGGCTGAAACTGAAATATTTTGGTGAGCTTCTATGCTGCACCCTTCCTTTCTTTGGCCCATAAACCTCCCCATAATCTTGCCTCGGAGCAATTTGTAGTGTGAAAAGACTTTAACCATTTTCGCTTCTTTCTGGAATTAGACCATGCATGAGTCTTCTTCTCCTGAAGCTTGAATGATTCATAAATGATTGCTCTCAATTTCTTTGCTTCACAGGGGTCTTTGATATGGAACACACCTGACCACTTCTTCAATATAGCTCTAGGCTCAGAATCCGATCCTCTTGGCTCAATTCTTCCTTTCTTTGCTCTAGTCAGGTCAGTGTATTCGCAGGTCTTTCTTTTGTGAGGTCTGGAAGGTTTGTACCATGCCTGTCTTGATCTTCCTTTAGAGGACTGGTTTGATAAGGCAAGGTCTTTGATCTTGATACCACTTCCCTTCCTTCCTCGGGCTTTGTCTCACCATCTCCCTGTTCAATCTTTTCTTCATTTTCTTGATCTTGTTCATGTACACCCCCATATGTGTTGTTCTCTTTCTCCCTTTCACAGTCAATCTCTTCTTCAAGCACCATCTTTTCTGTTTCATCCGCTCTTTCTTCTTCTACTTCTGCTCCATTTTCCTGTGTTTCTTCAGATCCCTCCTCTTTATCAGCCAGATCATCATTAGTTTCCTCCCCTGTCAATTTAACAATTATGGTGGGACAAAATTCTACGGGGTTGGGTTGAACGTTTGTTGAGCTCTGTTCTGACTGTTGTTTGACTCTTGTTTCTTTTAATTGATTCAACAAGGCATCAATATTTCTTCTTGCTTCTTCTCTGTCTTTTTGAAATTGTAGATTGCCTTGATGAATTTCTTCGATACTCTTACAAAGTCTTAACTCCCTTTGTTCTACTAGTTGCGCTATCAAAGCATCATTTTTTCTTCTTGCTTCTTCTCTCTCCTTTTGAAATTGTAGATTGCCTTGATGAATTTCTTCGATACGTTTACAAAGTCTTAACTCCCTTTGTTCTGCCATCTGCTTTAACAAAGTGTCAGTGTTTCGTCTTCGCTCTCTTTCTGAAATTGTATATTTCTTTGATTGAATTCTTCCAAAAACTCATCATATTTTGAGTATCTTTGGTTATATGAAGAGTAACTTTGCTGCTGTTGAGAAGAAGGTTGCATGCGGAGTGAAACATCATCTTGGTGCCATCCAAAATTCTGATTCTGGTAACTTCCCCAATCCTGTGAAAAATTGTTAGAATAATTAATGTAATTAGAGAAGTTACCTTGAATCGGTGTATGGGAGAAATACTCTGGTTCTTACTGTCTAACATAATCTCCAAGCGTTCTTCTTGGTGGATTTTGCCATTCAGCATTTACTTCTCTTGGGGTAGTTGAACAGAGAGTGTTGAGATTGTCTCCTTAAGTTTATCCTTGCCCCTTTTTCTGTTACCTGTCCTCTCAAGGATCTCAAACAAATGTTAGCTCAGGAGAGTGGAACAAAATTTAAGAAGAAAATAATAAAATATTTTTGTTTTCTTCTCGACTTTTCCCTTGTCTCTTTCTCTTGTTTCTGCCTCTGTTCCTCCGAGACGTCCTCTCGATTTCTGGGTCGAATTGTAATTGATTGGGGGACACCTGGCCTCTCAAAAACATAAACAAGAAACCTTGAAAAAGGTAAGTGTGGAAGAAAAATTTTAATAATAATAGAAAAACAATAAATTACCTAAAATAACAAAAAGAATAATTAAAAGAAATCCTAAGATAGATAAAAATAAAAGAAATCCTAAGATAGATATTCTTGATAACTAGACCGCCAAGGTCTACACGAATTGGAAACCGTTCCCCGGCAACAGCGCCAAAAATACTTGATGGGTTTCTGGCAAGCGAACCAAAAATCCAGTAGTATAATAGTAAGAAGAGTTATCGTATCCACAGGGAACGGTTAACTCGCGTATATTCGTGGTGTATTAGTCAAGAGACAAATAATAGATTTGTGAGAATATTGTGCGTGGAAATTATAAATTGCAAATTAATAAGTAATAAAAATAGAAAAGAAGAGTTAGAGACACTTTACTTGGATTAGGATTGGACTTCATATCATCACACCTTTCGTGCATGTAAAAATTATCTATTATTTTAGGTTTACTCTATAATACTGTAGACAAACTATATAGCTAAGACCCCGAGTTACCAGCGGCCTCACACACTCAAAGGTAATCCATGCGGGCTCTCCCAGGCGACAGACTTACCCTCTGCTTATTTTGCTTTCTTTTATTCCGTTTGTAAAAGAACTAATTGATAAACGAGGCCTACTACTCTGGACGCACCTTCGCTAGAGAACTGTCACTACCCATCACTCATTAGAATACATCCATGTTTCGCTTCCTGGATTGACAATCAACTAATCATTTGCTATCGGTAATTTAATAACCATGCCTATCCTGTAGACGCCCTTCATTAGAGTACTCACACTACCCATCAATCACTAGCAACGCCCATGTTTCGATTTACTGGCTACCGAGTCCTCTTATTCACTCAGGGAATGAGTTTCTTCAGAATCCGCTCCCCCATCCTCAATCCTAGTCGAAACTAGCCTATAACTCCGGCGCAAGCGCGGAAGTTAGGAATTAAGCACAAAATAAGATTACCAATATTATAGACAGAGAGCTCAGGAAATAATAATATAGAGTTTACATACACTTGGGGATAGAATCAATTACATCCAATCCTAATGGAGAGTTAACTACACAAGGTAGTCATACAAACCACCGAAGATGCTGTCAGCATTTTCAATCCTTGTGAAGCGCTCCTCCTCTCCCACTCTAAAATTAGAACTGGTGCATTATCATTGGAATATAACTGAATTACAATAATCGTGCACACTTTGATCTGGTGCAATGAGGTCCTATTTATAGGCTAAGGAAAGACAAAGAAGATTGGGGAGAGATCTATCTAAAAATGGCAACTTGGAAGGTAATCACGTGTTCTGCGCTTCACCTGCGCTACAGCGCAGGTTGCAGCGCAGAAGTCGGAATGGTTGCGCTTCACCTGCGCTGCAGAGCGGGGTGAAGCGCGCGACACGAGTTGCACAGGTTCAATCTTTCTCTTTTTAACTTGATTTCTCCCCGAGACTGGTTTTAGTTGATTGTCTTTCCTTGTTTCCCTTTTCCTTGCTGAGATCTTGCATTTATTGAGCATCTTGGATTTAATTGGGAAGGTTGTCTGCAGAATCCTTGTTTAATTGGCAGTGATATCTCCATTAATTGCTCTCAAATAATCTTCAAATCTTCATTATTGCTCACAAATAATCTTCGAATCTTCATTAATTGCCTTCAAATAAACTTCAAATCTTGCAGATATCTCCCTTATTTAATGTTATCTTTCCTTCATATCAAATCTTTGCAATATTCTACAAAAAATCAGCACAATTTATATCAAAATAGCATCAAATTCAAATCTAAGATTAATAAATACAATTTATCTAATATTTAATAAAAAAAGGATTAAACTGGGGCAAAAATACCATTTTATCCTTGATAAGTGAACTAAAAAGTGCTCTAATTTATCATATGATTTTCACTTATCACCCTCTCGGAACAGTGATTTTTGAAGATTAGCTGCAGTTCTCTTATTTTTTATGTATATTTTGAGATGGGGATTACATGTATTTGTATCTAGTTGATCTTGGTCCTATTAGGAGATTGTATTTTGTGAGGATACAATTGTACATGTAGCGTCCTCATGGTTGTCAGGGCACATGTATGAGGTTATCCTTAGATGGTTATTGTAGTAGATTCTATATTCTTCCTTCATGACCAGATATGTAATTATGATTCAGACCTCTGACATATATTATTTAAGTGATCATTGGTAACTTGAATAGTGTATGTTGGTTACACCAGAAATTTGAGATTTGGTTTCCAACGGACTAAATCTTTGAATTAGGAATTATGACGTTACACCTTGAATACTTCAGACGAATCTTCCTCCAGATCCTTGATGTACTTCATACAACGTCTTCCTTTAGAACCAAGGTAGCATTTGAGACAGACATCTTTCAGAATCGAAGCGTACTTTAGACATACTTTCTTCATAAAATGCTTAGCTTATTTGAAAAGATAGTATATTCGTTAGAGACTGCGAAATCTTAATTTAAGTTTGTACTCATCAAAATCTTATCATAGGGATGTCTTTTAGACTTTTAAAGTCTTGAGACTCAACACTCATGGAACTATACCCTACATCTTGTCTAAGAGTTTAATAATCAATGCATCATTCCAAGGCTCACGTAGATCTTCAAAGACCTTATCATCAACATGGACAATGGGTCATAACTTGTTTCCTCCTTCCAACATGATATTCACTAGTTTCTAAGAAATGAGGTTAGCTTTTAAACGTTGTAAAGGTAGTGCTTTATTGTAGAAACCACTTGAAACACTAGAAGGGGGTTGAATAGTGTTTTATAATTTCAAACTGATTTTAAGAAAACCTTTAACAAGCAAAACTTTTCACAAAGATTTTAAGCAATTTGCTGAAACTTTTTAGGTACTTGCTGAAGTTGCTTCAGCAGGTCCAATTAAACAGTTTTGGAAAGTTGTTTTTTAAAACCGTTTGGATTTTATTTCAGTTCCAACTTATAAAACTGATTACTTAGAACCCTCCTATTAGCTTAAATAACAGATATAATGAGATAAGGGTAAAGAAGACTTAGCCAAGAAATTATCCTTGTTCACTCACATCCACCGTGAGCTACGTCAAGTCCTAATGCCAAACCAGCAAAGGATTTTCCACTAACTGATCACAATTACAAGTATTCTTTGAACAACGGCCTCTACAGGCTAAAACCCAAGTATTGTTTGAACACACAACCTCTCCAGGCTAAAACCCAAACAATGTATAAAGAGAAAAATGCTTAAGCTTTTAAACTACACAAGTTTAAAGCCTAAACTGGGTAAGATGTGCAAATAACTGAGTATAACTCAGGATAAGAAATTGTTGTACAAATGAAATAAATGAGTATATGAATCTCAGAGAATTTTAGCAGTGCTTCAGCAAGTTCGTTCGTTCTACTTTCTTTTCTGCATGAGACTTCATATTTATTGGAGAAGAGAAAAGAGACCGGTAGACTTCTCTAAATCCCATTGAGAGATAGCTTTCTTCCCGTTGCGACATATAGCCATGGTAGCTTGCAATAGCAGGTGTATTGAGATCTTGGCAAGCGTACCAATATCACAACAGTATAATAGTAAGTAAAGAGAGTTGTCGTATCCACAGGGAACGGTACAAAAATAAATCCTAGTGATCACACTTATCAAGTAAGGGCAGATTTGAAAGTTTATTTGTGAAGATTGAAATTTAAATTTAAATAAAAGATAAGAGAGAGAAAATAGGGATAAAGTTGATCAAATTATGGAAACTAGGATTGAACTTCATCTATCGCACCCATCTTGCATTTGGAAACCAATGAGATCTAGGAATTTATAATTATAATTATTGAAGCCCAAATAAAATTCATTCATAAAGATCCCTCAAATATGAAATTCTTAGAACAACCCCCTAATCACCCATTCATGGGCCTGCTTAACGAATTTCCTAGCATTAAGAACAGTTGTTAATAGTTATCCATAAGTTGAACCCCATTCCCAGGCATTCAACCTATAGAGTAATTTTTACCCAAATCAGAATTCAAGATCTCTATTCCTAGGCTCCCAAGAACTCGCTCCTGATTTCATAAAACCACTTCCAGTGCACCCCATAAAATCATATCATAACTCTGGTACAAAGACGGAAGCTAAGTATTAAGAATAGGATAAAAATACCAATATATTATAAAAATAGTGATTCCTAAATAACAAAGAGGATCCAAATACAATTGAGGATTGAATCGACTACATTCAATCCTAAAGGAGAGTTTAGCTACTCATGGTAGCCATTACAAACCAATAGAGAGACTGTTATACTTTTCTCTAGCTCCAAATCTGCTCATAGCTCCCTATCTCAATGTCTAAAACTGACTGCTAACAATCCTATAAATAGTATTCTGACGGGATTTTGAGACTCTGCTTGAGGCCCATTAAAAATTAGATTATGTGTTCCTGTGCTCCACTTGCGCTCAACGCAGGTGGAGCACAGATCTCCGAATCTGCTTTCCTGATTTTCCTCTTTTTGAGCTTATCTTGTGTTGTTCCTATCCTTATCTGCTGCTATCTTGATGGTGTATTTGAATTTTAGCCTTTTATCTGTAAAAATCAACAGAATCTTTATCAAAATAGCATCAAATTCAAATTTGATTTAAATAATTACAAGAATCGCACTTTAAGCCAAAATGGGATAAATTGGTGTATAAATTCACCATTTTGCTCTTAATAAGCGTTGTAATTAAATATGATTTGTACATTAATTTAACACTTATCAAATTCACCTCAACTTAGCTTCTTGCTTGTCCTCAAGCAAGAAAATCTCCTACAGATAGTTAACTTCAATTCCCATGTATGGTCCTGAATAATAAGGAGACAATTTCAAAATCCATTGCTAGACCACTGTCACTTTCCAAATTTCAGATTGATAATCAGAACAAAGTGGTGACACCAGTCCTCTATCAGATCAAGATAAAATGCATTCAAACTTTTCAAAAGCAGTAATCAAAACAATAAGTGATAAATCAAGGAATTTTATCTCATTCTCACAGGTAAGTGTTTCTCTCAAATTTTTCACTACAATTGAACAACTAAAATTGATAGTCGTTTCCAGTTAATAGTCATGCACATGGTCAACATGGATCAAAAGGTCTTTTTTAGGTTGTAATGAGGCTTGGCTATCAAGAAATCATGGTTTTTCTGGATATTCAAAGAAACACTAGAATAGAGAGCATATTTGTGGTTTCACCATTTCTCAAACTTTCTCTCAATTCTCCATTACATTCTTGGCTTATATCATTCAATTGGCCTCTTTTTGTTTGGTAATTCACTCCCTTTTTTAGTCAACTTTTTTATATACTTGAGGGAGTGAATTCTTTGCTTGCTTGTGCATGCTTTTTGCACTTTTCAAATAACCAACCAATAACTCATTCTATCAGAATTGCACCTATGCTCTCTATCCCAAGTGTGTAAGGGATAGGATATAGACATTAATCTGGCTGGGGTGCATAAGAAAAGAAATATTAAAGCTCAAATAGGTTACAAAAAAAAAATTGGAAAATTTTTTTTCATGGGTTGGCTTTTTTTTTTGGCACTGAGCAATTATTTCATAAATACAAGTTTCCTTAATCACTTCCATGTTTTTCATTTGCAGAATAAAATCCAGAAACTTAAGCAATAGCAGTTGACAAGCAACGGTGAAAACTCTCAAAGTGTTTAGTTTCCCAACTCACCGACCTTTTGGCTAATTTTCCTTGATAAAGTCACCATTGAAATTAATTAACTACCTTGATACATTTTCCTGCACAATATCCTAATTCTAACTGATTATGGATTCAATAACAAAATTCCTTTTTCTTTCCTAGTTCAGTTAGTTAGGCTACCTAGTTTTGAGATATTTAATTGAATTCCTTAAGTTTTAATTCCTAAATCCTAAGTTGCATAAGAAAAGAAAAGATAAAAGAGTAAAAGAAAGAAAAACACCGTGTAAAACAATGACTGGTTGCAGCTGCAGAATCATGAGCTGGTTCAGCTCCAGCTCCACTCCCCCCTGGGAAAATAGGACTGTCCGCAGGCCATTGAAGGTATTGCTGGAACTTCATAAAGTGACATGTTTCCCAGTTCAACACAAGATTTGTCTCAACACACCGCTTTAGTACGGTGGTCAAGTTCTCAAAGCAGTCATCAAATGAGGCTCCAAAAACTGAGAAGTTATTCGTGAAGACTTCTATGCACTTCTCTACCAAGTCTGGAAAGATGGCAAGCATGTATCTTGGAAAGGTTGCTGGTTCCATGCATAATCCAAGTGGTATCTTCCAGTATCAAGAAGTTTCAGTACTTCTTTCTTTACCACTTCCTTCATGATTGGATTCAATCGCCTTTGGGGTTGTGTTGAGTTTCTGGCAAGCGTACCAAATTCTCAGCAGTATAATAGTAAGTAAGAGTTGTCGAATCCACAGGGAACGGTTCAATTTTATAAGGTTTAGTGATCACAATTACCAAGTAGAAAAACAGAATTTATGATTTATAGATTTTGAGAATTGAAAGTAGAAAACGAATAAAGATAGAGATAAAATTTACTTGGACTAGGATTGAACTTCGTTTCATCGCACTTCTTTCGTATGTGACCCTTACTATTATTTATGAATATAAACTTATGATACCTTAGCCAAACTATATTATTTTAACCTGGTTTCCACAGCGCTAAAATACTCAGGAATAATCCATGCGGGTTCTCCTAGGAGACAAATTACCCCGACTTATATAGCTCTACTTTTCCGTTTGTTAAAACTATCAATTCATCCTATATTTCTATACTGACTACTATGAGCATTTTTACCAATCAGAGTTCGAGTTTCCTACATTCTCAGCTCCCCCAAACTCAGTGTTAATCCTATAGAACCACCTTTCGAATGCTCCCTATAGAACTAACCTATAACTCCGGTACACAGGCGGAAGCTACGCATTAAGCAAAGTATAAAAATACCGATATCATAAGAATAGAGATTCATCTATATTATTAATAAAGGGGATGGATGGATTTGTTGTCCACATTTTCTAGACCATAATGCCCATGGTTACAACCACTGCTTTCTTAAAAAAGCCACCACAATAACCGCTGAAAGAGAAGAGGACTCTCTTGGAGACAGTTTTCAACGTTACAACAGTTCCATCCCCCACTATCCATTCTCTCTCCCCTTTCAATCACAATTCAACCTCCCTTATTCATCTTCCCCTTTCTCTAATATTGCGGGGCCAAGAGGAGGAGAAGCGGCCACTGTTCGCAAGACGGATGCACGCGTGCCGGGAACTGCAATAAATCGCTGTATAATAATGGCATACAGGTCAAAAACAAAAACAAAAAACTAGAGAAAACCGCAATTCAACAACTGACCATTATCACAATCTCACTCTCACTTCCCCTCGCTCCCTCGATTCCTCCCTCACTCTCACTTCTCCTCGGATCGGGTTGCCGAAGTGTCTAAATCCCTATTACTCCTACTTCTACAATCGTACTGTTCATCTCAGTGGCCTCTCTCTTTTCGCAATTCTCTTTTATTCTGGGGTTTGGCTTTTCATTTGTTGGGTTAGGGTTCCAATTGAGGTATGTGTTTTTGTATTTCTGTGGTTTGGTTTTCTTTGATTATCATTGTGATTTCTATTTTATGTGGTTACGCGAGAAGATGCAGAGGGAGTGATTGGTGCGAAGCTTAGAAAAAAACCGGACATGAGAGCCACCCCTGGTGGTGTCGCTCAATCAGTTTCCGCTGCAGCCACACTTAATCAAAATACGTACGTTATGTTCCCTTATAGAAATAGCACTGTGTCGATTCAATGTGTTTGCATTTGATAGTAGGTTTTGTTGTGACTGTGCATGATTGCAATTTGTATTTGACTTTTAGGGTAAATTTGTAAGAGTTGTGTGAGGTTTGATGTGTATATGTGTATTGTATGGGATGGGATTGCATGGTGTATGTCCTTTGTCTTGCTTGATAAATTTCAAGAAGTGAAAGATTTTGGATTATTAGCTTCCATGGAAGGTGCTTATGATATGGTGAAGTATAGATTCATGGAAGTTGTAGCTAAGTCTTTTTTTTTTTTTTTGCTGATGTAACCCCAATTCTCAACAACAAGTATCGCAGTAAAGTAATATGCTAATTTTCATTCAACCACAATACAACCCAAGCCAAGCCACCCATCTCTTACCCTCCATCTTACCTAACACACTCATGCAAATCCAGTAACACTATACCATGCTCACAATATCAGAATACATAACCATTTTGTACATATCTTAGAATATTTTTATCTTTTAATCATATATAAAGGTAGCTGTCCTTCTATTGAAAGCGAGAGACACATTTTTTACTTGATTAGAGTTGTCTGCTGAATATACTGTTGTTAAGATCTTTAATTTTAATTAAGTACATGTCATTGGTCTCAACAAATTAGGAAGCAGTATTTCTATTTTCTTTTCCAACTTTCATATGTTTCAATTCTGAAAATTGACATCACATTTGTTAATCTGCAAGATACTTTAAATGTAACATTCCTAAGGACTTTTTTATACTGTTTTGGTTAATTAGTTTTTTTTTCCTCTAATAATGCAATACCATTAAGCTTATGATTCAATGGTAAAAATATCATTCTGTAGTACGCTGTGGCGGCATGGATGATAGTTGCGACAGGCTTGACGTGCAATGACCATGTCGCAATGATGGACATCAATGTCACGGCTGCACAGCAGACGGGAACCGAGCCTACAACGGTTGCTCATGACTGTCGATGACCATACTGGTGGCTTCCCTGCACTGCCTGCAAGGTTCCCCAATGTATTATTGACCTCGCGGTTGATCTCAACAAGGTTTGATTCCGTTGATGGAATTCTGGAAAGCGAACCAAAAGTCCAGCAGTATAATAGTAAGTAAAGTATCGTATCCACAGGGAACGGTCAATTCGTGTGTACTCGTGATCTATTTATCAAGTGGAAATAACGGATTTATGAGAATAATTGGTGCGGAAAATATAAATTGCAGAATAATAAATAAAAGCAATAGAAAGGAGGAGTTGAAAGCACTTTACTTAGATTAGGATTGAATTTCGTATCATCTCACCCTTCGTATATGTAATGACTATTTATTTTTCATGATTATATTCTTGTAAAGTTAGCTAAACTGAATTGATAAAACCCCGAGTTACCAGTAGCCTACCACTCAAAGATAATCCATGCGGGCCTCCCAAGTGACAAATTACCCTCGGCTCATTAAGCTCTTAATTAATTAACTATTGTTTCGTTTGTTTGAATTGTCCATTAATTGTACTTCCCTATAAACGCTCTTCAATCAGGAGCTGTCACTACCCCATCGATCACGAGATCCCGTTTATCCCTCACAAACAATTAACTTTCAATTATGTTACTATCGACTAACCATACCTTCCTATAAAAGCTATTCATTCGGGGGCTATCACTACCCCGTCAATCACAAGATCCCGCCTATATTCCAATATGACTAGCGAGTACCCTTAAACAATCAGAGTTTGAGTTCCCTATGTCTAGGCTCCCTCATCCTCATTCCTAGCCGGAAGTCTCTATCCACGTTATGTCACAAACACTAGCCTATAACTCCGGCGCACGCGCGGAAGTTAGGAATTAAGCGCAGAATAAAGGTACTAAAATTACAAGATAGGGAATCATAAACAATAAAATAGAAATTACATATACTCACGAGATCGAATCAACTACATTCAATCCTACTGGAGAGTTAGCTACTCATGGTAGCCACACAAGCCATCGAAGAATCTGTCACCTTCTTCAATCCTCGTGCAGCGCTTCGCCTCTCCTATTCTAAACTAAATATGGTGCATTATCACTGAAATTATACTGGAAATTACACTGATCCTACACACCTTGATCTGGTACAAGAAGGTCCTATTTATAGCCTAAGGAAAGACAAAGAAAATTGGGAAGAAATCTATCTAAAAACGGTAACAAGGCAAGAAGTATGAGTTCTGCGCTTCACCTGCGCTACAGCGTGGGTGAAGCGCAGATGTCAGAATCTCAATTTAATTGCTGCGCTTCACCTGCGCTACAGCGCAGGTGAAGCGAGCAACACGAGTTGCACAACTTCAATATTTCTCTTTTTAACTTGATTTCTTCCCGAGTTTGATTTTGGTTGATTGTCTTTCCTTGTTTCCCCTTTTCTTCATGATATCTTGCATTTATTGAGTATCTTGAATTTAAATGGGAAGGTTGTCTGCAGAATCCTTGTTTAATTGCAACCGATATCTTCATTAATTGTCCTCAATTAAACTTCAAATCTTGCAAATATCTCCCCGATTTAATGCTATCTTCTCTCCATATCAAATCTTTGCCATAATCTGCAAAAATCAGCCAAATTTATGTTAAAATAGCATTAAATTCAAATTCAAGACTAATGAATACGATTTATATAATTATTAATAAAAAGGGATTAATTTGGGGCATAAAATACCATTTTACCCTTGATAAGTGCACTAAAAAGTACTCTAATCAACTTAACTTCTTGCTTGTCCTCAAAGAAGAGACCTTCTTGAAATCAAAAATCAATTTATTTCCCTGTATAACTCAAAAACAAAAACAAACTCAAGGAAAACTTCTCATCATCTCCTTGTTAACCAGAAGTCACTTTCCAAATGTCAGAAAAAATTAAGATTAAGAGATTTTACCAATACTCAATCAGAATAGAACACAATCATCTGTTAAACTTCTCAAAAATAAAAAATAAAACAATAAGTGATAAATCAAAGAATTCTCTCATTCTCATGGGTAAGTGTTTCCCTCAATCCTTTTCACCACCGTTGAGCAACTAGAATTGATAGTTGTTTCCAACTTCTAAACCTGCAAATAGTCAATATGGATCAAAAGGTTTTTTCTTTGGTTGTAATGAGGTTGGGCTATCAAGAAATTATGGTTTTTCTGGATATATATGCAAAGAACACTTTAAATAGAGAGCATCTTGTGATTGTCCTTGGGACTTCTCTCCATCCACCATGTCATTCTTGAATTGTCACCTTTTTTCAGCTGGCCTCTTTGTTTGAAGATGTACTCCCCCCAACTTATTCAATTTCTACACTTTTTGTGCAGATTTAGTTAATTAATTTTTTTTGAACTTTGTATAGTAATAGAGAATTTATTCATGAGGGAGTATTCTTCTTTTTGATTTTTTGCCCGCTCTTTGAATTTCCTTGACCTTTCAATTCACCAACCTTTTGTCCCATTTTGTTGTGTTGCACCTTGCTCTCTATCCCAAGTGTGAAGGGACAGAATATAATGCTTGAGTATGGGGTGCATCAAAGAAAACATTAAAGGCACAAATGGGTAATCAAAAAAATTGGAAAACTGTAATCAAGGTTGGCTATTTGGCACTGAGCAAAATATTATAATCACAAAATATGCCTTTGTCACTTCCATATTTTCCACTAGTAAGATAAAATTCAGAAACTCAAGCAATAACAGTTGACAAGCAGCGGTGAAAAACTCTCAATTTTAGTGTTTGGGCTCTCAGCTCACCGGTTTGTGGCTAAAATTCCTTGATAAAGCACTTACTGATTTTAATTAGCTATCCTGATTGGTTCTCCTGAGAAGTATCCTAATCCTAACTGATTATGGAGTTAATCACAGAACCCTATCATCTTTCCTAATCTGGTTAGTTAAACTACCAAATTACAGAGAATTTGAAAAAATTGCCTTAAATCCTAATTCCTAAAGTCCTAAAATCTAAAAATTCAAATTTAACAGAAAAATCAGAATATAAATGAATATGCACTGCATAATATAAACAATGTATCAGTGAGGCATAAATATACAGTACATATCAAAAGAGAAATAACATGAAAAATAAGAAGAAAAGAAAAATAAGAGAAAATAAAAAAAAAGGAAAAGAAAATGAAGGAAAAGCACCAAATAGGAAAAAAATATCAGTCATCCTGGTCCATATGAGCAGCTCCATACTCAGCTCCGGCTCAAACTGCTCCATCCCCCCTGGAAAAATAAGCTTGTCCCCAGGCCACTATAAGTACGCCTGAAACTACTCAGGGGTCATGCCTAGGTACGTGTCCACAAGAGCCTGATAGTACATATCCTGAAAATGAATAGCTGCTCGGTGGAGAGAAGTCATCTGAGCCATCATGCGAGTGTTCTGGGCCATAAGGTGTTGGGCCTAGACAGGAGCATCCATGTCTGCTGGTGGTGGTGGTGGTGGTGGTTCCTGCTGCTGCTACTCATCCTCAACCTGTAACTCCGCAGCTGGGATAGAGTTGGCTTCAATGTATGCTCAACCTGTAATTCAAGAATGACATGGTAGATGGAGAGAAGTCCCAAGCACAATCACAAGATGCTCTATATTCAATGTGTTCTTTGCATATCTAGAAAAACCATGATTTCTTGATAGCCCAGCCTCATTACAACCAAAGAAAAGACCTTTTGATCCATATTGACTATTGGCAGGTTTAGAAGTTGGAAACGACTATCAATTCTAGTTGCTCAACGGTGGTGAAAAAGATTGAGGGAAACACTTACCCGTGAGAATGAGAGATTTCCTTGATTTATCACTTATTGCTTAAATTTCTATTTTTGAGAAGTTTAACTAATGATTGTGTTCTTTTCTGATTGAGGATTGGTAAAATCTCTTAATCCTGATTTTTTCTGATATTTGGAAAGTGACTGCTGCTTAACAAGGAGATGATGAAAAGTTTTCCTTGAGTTTGTTTTTGTTTTTGAGTTATACAGGGGATTGAATTGATTTTTTTATTACAAAAAGGTCTCTTGCTTGAGGACAAGCAAGAAGTTAAGTTGTGGGGTATTTGATAAGTGAAAAATATATGATAAATTAGAGTACTTTTTAGTACACTTATCAAGGATAAAATGGTATTTTATGCCCCAAATTAATCCCTTTTTATTAATAATTAGATAAATTGTATTTATTAGTCTTGAATTTGAATTTGATGCTATTTTAATATAAATTGTGCTGATTTTTGCAGATTATGGCAAAGATTTGATATGGAGAGAAGATAGCATTAAATAGGGGAGATACTTGCAAGATTTGAAGTTTGATTGAAGACAATTAATATAATTCCTAACTTCCGTGCGTGCGCCGGAGTTATAGGCTAGTGTCTGTGACATAACGTGGATAGAGACTTCCGGCTAAGAATGAGGATGAGGGAGCCTGGACCTAGGGAACTCAAACTCTGATTGTTTAAGGGTACTCACTAGTCATATTGAAATATAGGTGGGATCTCGTGATTGAGGGGGTAGTGACAACTCCCAATTGAAGAGCGTTTATAGGAAGGTTTAGTTAGTTGATAGTAACATAATTGAAAGTTAATTGTATGTGAGGGATAATCGGGATCTCGTGATTGAGGGGGTAGTGACAGCTCCTGATTGAAGAGCGGTTATAGGGAAGTACAATTAATGGACAATTCAAACAAACGGAACAATAATTAATTAATTAAGAGCTTAATGAGTCGAGGGTAATTTGTCGCTTGGGAGAGCCCGCATGAATTATCTTTGAGTGGTAGGCTACTGGTAACTCCGGGTTTTATCAATTCAGTTTGGCTAAGTCTTTACAAGAATATAATCATGAACAATAAATAGTCATTACATATACGAATGGTGAGATGATACGAAGTTCAATCCTAATCCAAGTAAAGTGCTTTCAACTCCTCATTTCTATTGCTTTTATTTATTATTCTGCAATTAATATTTTCCGCACCAATTATTCTCATAAATCTGTTATTTCCACTTGATAAATAGATCACGAGTACACGCGAATTGACCGTTCCCTGTGGATACGATATCTTACTTGCTATTATACTGCTGGACTTTTGGTTCGCTTGCCAGAATTCCATCAAGTTTACATCCACACTCCTAGAGCTGCAGAGTGCGGTAATGAGAGAGGGGAAGCCAAGACTGATCCGGGAGTTGGCGCTTCTGCGCCCTACAGAAGATGCGAAGTCTGATATCTTCTGGATGACGACCCGTGAGATATCAATGTCAGCGCCTGTGAGGATGGTGTAGATGAAGTGGGCCATGGGCATAATGATAAATACAAATTATGCACATTAATCATCCCTCACATTTAACCTTTTAATGCATTTTTTATGCTTAATTAACAAGTCATAAGCATATTATGCCAATTCAGGTTCATATTGGGCTCAATTACATTTTTTCAGCATTAAACTGTTTTCGTATTTCAAGCATAACTTGAGTTCTAGACATCTAAAAATTATGTTCTTTACATTGTAGGAAAGATAAAAGAGAGCCCTAAACCTTTGATGAAGAACCCAAAAGCTAAATCGGATGGCTAGTGAGTCGAAATGGGCTTGGAAGACCGAATAGTCAGCATCATATGAAAACCTGACCAGCACTCAATGATTGGGCCATAACTTGGGCTAGAAAACTCCTTTTGGGCTCAACCCAGCGGCATTTGAAAGCTAAGCTCCAGAGCTTGATTTCATATGAAGACAACCCTCTTGGATTCTGCCAGATTGAGGATGATATGCTCGGTGCAAGTGGGAGACAAGTAGGTGAATGATAGCTAGAGTAGGTGAATAATTCAAAGTAATGGACAAATGCATTAGGTAATTGATCAATAAGTCCATTTGTGGACAAAACATGCTTAGTCATTGCTGAGTGATCATGTTTGGAATGGCATCTTTTCCCCTCCTATAAATAGGAGGGTTTGCTAGAGAGAAGAGCATCCAAGTTGTAGTAGAAATTACTTAGAGTTTCATTTACTTTTATTCATCTTTTTTGTAAAGTCTTCATGGAAGGCTAAGTTTTTATTCAATTCAAGGAGTCAAGCTTATTTTCATCTTGGTTTTGAGGTTTGATCTTCATTTACATGCTGATTGAATTACATCTACCATGCTTTTCTACTCCACTTGCTTCAATTCCGTATTTCTTTTATCAAAGCTTGATTGGTTAACATGTTTTGGTTATGAAATTTGTTATTGATGTATGTTGTACTCTTGATTGGTTAATCATCATACAATGATTGAAAAGCATAGATTAAGCAATTAAATTGAAGGTGTTCATTTAATTATTTACTTCAATTAGGTTTCGTTTATAAAATTGATTTGGATCTAACATAAGATTTTATGGTTATTTGATCTTGTTAATCTTAATCAATTAAATTCTGGAAATTATTTCAGTAGTGAATCCGGAATCATTGTAGGGGTTCCATATGATTCTAAGTTGATAGATTTAATCTCTTGAATGCATGTTATTAATAACCAATGATTTACCATGAAAATAGCCTCTGAATTCCTTGGATTGATATTGTCTTGAATTGATTCAACCTTTGCTTTTAACTTGATCTTTTATTTTCTTCAGTTTATTCCAATCAATCAACCCCCCCCCAAAGAAGGATTAATTTGAGTGGATCTTTAGGGTTCGACCCGGTTTATACCATTCTACTACAAGTAGTTTGCAGATCGGAGAATTATAAGTATAATTTTGTACAGGATCGACAACTGTCAAAATTTTGGCGCCGTTGCCGGGGATCCACTTGATAGTATCCTTTTATTTATTTTTTTTTATTGTGATTTTTTTTTTAGTTATTTTGTTTCCTTCTTGTTTTTTTTCCTAGTTTATGACTAGATCTTCTACTTAAAAATTAATTGAATTTGATCTAGAAATTGAAAGAACTTTACACAGATCTAAGAGAAAATTGTTTGCTCAAGTTAAACAACCTGTTGATATAAATCAATTTGAACAAATGGCTAACAATGTGCAGGACAAAACTTTGAGGGAGTTGGCTGCTCCTGATGTTACATACCAACCTTTGTGCATTGAATATCCAAACTTGGATGTTGATTTTGAACTTAAATCTGGTTTAATTCACTTGCTTCCTAAATTTCATGGTCTTGCAGGAGAAGATCCACACAAACATCTAAAAGAGTTTGAAGTGGTTTGCTCCTCCATGAAACCTCAAGGAGTTGCTGAGGAGCACATCAAATTGAGAGCTTTTCCTTTCTCACTTACTGATGTTGCTAAAGATTGGTTGTTTTATCTTCCTGCAGGTTCTGTAACATGTTGGAATGACATGAAGAAGGTATTCTTGGAGAAATACTTCCCTGCTTCAAGAACTGGTGCTATCAGAAAGGAAATTTGCGGAATTAGGCAAATGACTGGAGAGACTCTGTACGAGTACTGGGAGAGATTTTTAAAGTTGTGTGCCAGCTGCCCACACCACCAAATAAGCGATCAACTTTTAATCCAATACTTTTATGAAGGATTATTGCCTATGGAAAGAACCATGATCGATGCAGCAAGTGGTGGTGCATTAATGAACAAAAGCATCCATGAAGCAAGAAGCCTTATCTCTACCATGGCTTCCAACACCCAACAATTTGGGACCAGAATCACGCCAACTCGGGCAGTGAACGAAATTCAAGTGTCACAGGAAGAACAACAAAGGCTGCAGAATAGACTTGATGAGCTAACATCCTTAGTGAGACAAGTGGCAGTAGCTCAGCAACAACCTTCTCAAACACAACAACTACTTTTGCAAGCACCGGAAAAGGTATGTGGTATCTGTAATTGCTCATCTCATCCAACTAATGTTTGCCCTACCATTCAAGCAGGTGAATATGTTGCTGTAACTGGAGTTTTCCATGGGAGATCACAACAACAACAACAACGTTATGATCCTTACTCAAATACATATAATCCTGGATGGAGAGATCATCCCAATTTGAGGTGGGGTAACAATACAAGACCACAACCTCAACAACAGTTTCAGCATAATGCAGGTACAAGTAGACCATCTTACCAGCAACCTGTGAGACATCAAATGCATCAACAAAATGTTGCAGCTCAGCAGCCTTCACAACCTAACTCTGAACCTTCACTAGAAGATCTTGTGAAGCAAATGGCTGCAACAAATCTGCAATTCCAGCAAAGGACGGAGGCTCCATTCATGCATCTAGCAAAGCAAGTGGAGGAGATCAGAAGAGAGTTTGATGAACAACAATCAGTCTGCAAATCAATCTCCACTCGAAGCGGCAAGGAGATAGGAAAGGGTATTGGTGACAACTTGTCAACAGAAAAGGAAGTTTTGGAAAGAAAAGAGCAAGAGGTTGAAAATGAGGAAGAGGAACCAGAACGCCAGGTGGAATCAAGAGCTAAAGAACCTTCACCAGAGCTTCCTCACCGAGAACTACCTTACCCCAGGATTCCTACCAAAAAGAGTCAAGATAGGGAATTTTTTAGCTTCCTGGATAATATGAAGAAGCTGGAGATCAAGATTCATTTATTGAAAGCCATGAATCAAATGCCAACTTATGCAAAATTCATGAAGGAAGTCTTAACCAATAGGAGAAAGATCCCTGAGGAGATAGTAGAACTGGAAGCAAGATGCAGTGCTATCATCCAGAAGTCATTACCACCAAAGGCAAAAGATCCTGGAAGCTTCACCTTACCAATAACAATTGGAATTTTACCAGTTGGAAGAGCCTTGCTCGATTTAGGAGCCAACATCTACCTGATGCCCCTATCCATACTCAAGCAGATAGGAGTTTCGCATGTTAAGCCAACAAGAATGACCCTGCAAGTGGCTGACAGATCCATTAAATTGCCACTTGGGATCGCAGAAGATGTGCTCGTCCAAGTGGATAAATTCATCTTTCTAGTGGATTTTGTCATCATGGATATGGAAGAGGATGCTGAAGTCCCAATCATACTTGGCAGATCCTTTATGAAAACTGCAAAAGTCATCATTGATGTGGATGATGGAAACTTAAAGGTACGAGTTCAAGATGATGAGGTAAGTTTTAATGTCTTTGATGCAATGCAGTATCCCACAGAAAAACAACAGTGCCATCAATTGGAAGTGCTAGAGAAATCTTTTGTTGAACAACAAATGCTAACAAGTGCAGATCCTTTAGCAACAGTCCTGATAGGTATGGAAGATATCCTTGCTAAAGGAGAAGAGGATGAATATACAAAGGAACTGGACAGCTCTCCACCACTCCCACCTGAGGAAGCAACAATTGAAGAATTATCAAAGGAGAAGAATACGGAGAGTCAGAAGCTGGAACTTAAGGTACTCCCATCACATCTCAAATATGCTTTCTTAGACAAAGTTGGGAATCAACCTGTTATTATCAGCAAATTTTTAACTTCCTCAGAAGAGGAAAGACTTCTCGTTGTTTTAAAAAGTAATGCAGGAGCTATAGGATGGTCTTTATCAGATCTCAAAGGCACCAGTCCTTCATACTGTATGCACAAAATCCATATGGAGGAAGACTACAAACCTGTCACTCAACCTCAAAGAAGACTGAACCCAACAATGAAAGAGGTAGTGAAAAAGAAAGTATTAAAGTTGCTCGAGGCAGGTATGATCTATCCTATTTCTGATAGTGCTTTGGGTAAGTCTTGTTTAGGTTTCCCAAAGAAGGGAGGTATGACTGTCATAAAAAATGAGAAAAATGAATTGATACCTACTAGGACTGTGACAGGATGGAGAATGTGTATTGATTATAGGAAGTTAAATCAAGCCACTAGGAAGGATCACTTTCCTTTACCATTTATGGACCAAATGTTAGAAAGATTAGCTGGGCAGGCTTTTTATTGCTTTATGGATGGATATTCTGGATATAATCAAATAGCTGTTAATCCTGAAGACTAAGAAAAAACTGCTTTTACTTGTCCATTTGGTATCTTTGCTTACAGGAAAATGCTCTTTGGGCTGTGTAATGCCCCAGCTACTTTCCAGAGATGCATGTTATCCATATTCTCAGATTTGGTAGAAAATTGCATAGAAGTTTTTATGGATGATTTTTCTGTCTTTGGAAATTCTTTTGATCATTGCTTGATAAATTTGGATACTATTTTGAAAAGATGTGTAGAGACTAACCTTGTTCTAAATTGGGAAAAGTATCAATTCATGGTAACAGAAGGAGTAGTCCTTGGACACAAAATCTCAGCTAAAGGGATAGAAGTGGATAAAGCAAAGATTGAAGTCATAGAGAAATTGCCACCACCAGCAAATGTGAAAGGGATTAGAAGTTTTCTAGGACATGCAGGATTCTACAGGCGTTTCATCAAGGACTTTTCAAAAATAGCCAAGCCTCTCACCAATCTACTAAACAAGGATACACCCTTTAAATTTGATGATGATTGCTTGGCTGCTTTTAACTTGTTGAAACAAAGTTTAACATCTGTTCCTGTTATAATTGGTCCTGATTGGACACTTGGATTTGAATTAATGTGTGATGCAAGTGATTATGTTGTAGGAGTTGTATTAGGACAAATAAAATATAAAATGTTCCATGTTATACACTATGCTAGCAAAGTTTTGCATGAAGCCCAAATAAACTATGCCACTACAGAAAAAGAATTGTTAGCTATAGTATATGCATTGGAAAAATTTAGATCTTACCTAATAGGTTCAAAAATCACTATTTATACTGATCATGCTGCTATTAAATATCTTCTGACAAAGCCAGATTACCAAGACTGATACGATGGATTTTACTCTTGCAGGAATTCGATCTGGTCATCAAGGACAAGAAGGGAAGCGAGAATGTAGTAGCAGACCATTTATCAAGACTGGTGAATGATATGGTCACTAGCATAGAGGTTGAGCTACTAGAAGAATTCCCAGATGAAAGACTAATGATGATTCAAGAAAGGTCGTGGTTTGCTGATATGGCCAATTATAAAGCAGCAGAAGTACTACCAAATCCATTGACTTGGCAACAGAGGAGGAAATTCCTAACAGACGCAAAGCAATATGTGTGGGATGATCCTTATCTCTTCAAACTGGGACCTGATAACTTGCTAAGAAGATGTGTCGCAGGGAAGGAAATCACAAAGATCCTCTGGCATTGTCATAGTTCTCCTTATGGGGGACATTTCAACAAAGACAAGACTGCAGCAAAGATACTCCAATCTGATTTTTAT
Organism: Sesbania bispinosa; assembly: GCA_026901365.1. Classification (NCBI taxonomy): domain Eukaryota; kingdom Viridiplantae; phylum Streptophyta; class Magnoliopsida; order Fabales; family Fabaceae; genus Sesbania; species Sesbania bispinosa. The sequence continues at coordinate 1,878,078 of QLOH01000054.1, read as the reverse complement.
TGGCCATCTATATTTCAAGATGCAATGGACTACGTCCAATAGTGTGATAGCTGTCAAAGAACAGGAGGAATTTCCAAGCGAAATGAAATGCCTGGAAACTATATGCTTGAAATAGAAGTGTTTGACTTATGGGGAATGGATTTCATGGGACCTTTTCCTTCATCAATTGGAAAAGAGTATATCCTGGTAGTTGTTGAGTATGTTTCCAAATGGGTAGAAGCAGCAGCTACTGCAAAGGCAGATTCAAGAACTGTGAGTCAATTTCTGAAAGCAAACATATTTGCTAGATTTGGAGCACCAAGGGTTATTATCAGTGATGGAGGATCACACTTCTGTAATGAACAACTACAGCAGGTCTTGGAAGAATATGGGGTTAAACATAAAGTGGCTACACCATACCATCCACAAACAAATGGGCAAGCTGAAGTCTCAAACAAAGAACTTAAGAGAATACTCGAAAAGACAGTCAGTTCTTCTAGAAGGGACTGGGCAATGAAGCTTGATGATGCATTGTGGGCTTATAGAACAGCTGTTAAGACTGCTACAGGATTATCTCCATTTTAGCCGGTATATGGGAAAGCATGCCACTTGCCAGTCGAACTTGAACACAAGGCATATTGGGCTTTAAAACTGTTGAACATGGACTCTAGAGTGGCAGGACAAAAGAGAGTACTACAATTACATGAATTAGAAGAGATGCGATTGAATGCATATGAATCATCCAGGATTTATAAAGAAAAGACAAAAGCCTATCACGATAAGAAAATCCTCAAGAAGAGATTTTATCCTGGCCAATCCGTACTGCTGTTCAACTCCAGACTGAAATTCTTTCCAGGGAAACTCAAATCCAGATGGACAGGACCATTCATAGTTAAAGAAGTCAAAGTTTATGGGGCAATTGAGATTGAAGATCCTGACACCAAAGTATGTTGGGTTGTCAATGGACAGAGGCTCAAACCATATTTAGGCGGTGACTATGACAGATCTGAGTCTGTCATCAATCTGCAAGATCCATAAAAACAACCAGGCGTCGAGCTATCAGACGTTAAACAAGCGCTTGCTAGGAGGCAACCCAGTGTAGATTTAGGACACATAGATTTAGTTGCGCTACAGCGCTTCACATGACTTGCTGTTAAATTTTTAGAAAGGAAAGGAAAAATTTTCATTGATTCCTGCGCTACAGCGCAACATTTTTTACTCTCTGACTTTTGCGCCTCACCTGCGCTCCAGCGTAGGGTGAAGCGCAGCTTTTGCGAAAAAATCACCGTAACTCGCGCTCCATCTGCGCTAAATCGCAAGGTGAAGCGTAAATGTTACGAAAAATTCATTGACTCACGCGCTTCACCTGCGCTGCAGCGCAAGGTGAAGCGCAGCTATCGGAGTTTCTTTAAATACGTGCCGAGCTGAGGGATACCCACTCTTGACTAATTTCCTCATGCTCTGAGCATAGTCTCTCATCTTCTTCTCTTGATTGCTGTCATTCAGGTATGAATCTTCATCTCAATATTTGCTTATTCTTGACAAAGAATATGGGATTTATGAGGTATGTAGCTGAAATTTTATGTACTCCTTCTAACAAAGACCTTTCTCTTTCATGCAGATGGTCCGCATCCGGCTGACTACAAGAAAGTGTTCTACAATGGTGAAGAGAAAGAAGATTGATGCAAATCCTATTTTGGGGGAAGGACGATTCAGAACTATTGAGGCATGCATTCACTACAATTATATCATGAAATGCGAGTTCTTTCCAGAGAGACCAGTACGGATCACACCAGAAGAATACTTAGAATTCAACTCTGAAATTACAAGAAGAGAATGGAGAGCTCTGGCTAAACCATACCCATACTTCAACCCGGAGATTGTGAAGCAATTCTACAGCAACACTGAGCTCAGCATGGATGGCAAAGGAGCAAGAAAGAGCTTTGTGCAGGGATATTGGGTTTCTTATGATAGAAAGGCAATCAATGAACTTCTTGATCATCCAGCACCGGTAACTATTGATGAAACCTACTGCCAGTACATGCAAAGGATGGAAAAGGTAGGGCCTTATGGGAATGACATTCTTGACACTCAAACAGCTCAACGGTTATGCTTAACTGGAAAAGTTTTTGAGGTAAACGTTTATGGAGAGGCAGAAAGAATACCCAAAGAACACCTCAGTGAGTTGTCTAGAATATGGATGGCCTTCATAAATGCTAACATTCGACCCTGCCTAATTTCTTCTGCTATGGATATGCCTACTGCTCATCTGATTCACTGCATAAAGAATGGAGAACAAGTTGACATCGCCACAGTCATATCTGACTACTTGGATTGCTTAATTCAAGCCTCTCGCGATGAAAGAAGATCTCGTTGCAAAGCAAAGTTAGGATTCCCTGCTTTGATCACATCACTATGTTACAACAGAGGAATCGAGGTCCAACCAAATACTCCCATTGGGCAACCAATCAATAGAGAATACATAGAATCCCACTGCACTCCAGCTGAAGAAGTCAAGATCATCAGAGAAAACATCACACACACCCTTCCACCTCCACCTGCAGACAGACCAGGGCAATTTCACATGGATCATTTATCTAGACAAATCACCACACTTTACAATGGTATGATGCATCTGCAAGAAGTAATGTGGCATAACTCAGCAGGTCCAGATCCTGGGATGTCTACTGAGCGTTTTAGAGATGCCATGGAGTGGCCTGGGGACAGGCCTAACTTTCATAGGGGGGAAGAGAGTCAGATGATGAAGATTAAAGCAATTGGTGGTTTCTTTCCTTTTCTTTTCATTAGGACATTAGGACATTTTTTTAGGACAATAGGAACATTCATCATTCAATAAGCATGCAAGCATGCATTCTCTTTTCTTTTCCAATATTATAGTTTCAATAATAATTCATTTTTCATTATATTCTTGGTTTTACATTCTAATTTAATCTTTATTGTTTTGTTCAAATTTTAGGACCTTAGGAAATTAGGAATTAAGGCAACTTTTTCAAAATTCTCTGTAATTAAGTAGTTTAACTAACCAGATTAGGAAAGATGATAGGGTTTTGTGATTAACTCCATAATCAGTTAGGATTAGGATACTTCTCAGAAGGACCTATCAGGATAGTTAATTAAAACCAGTAAGTGCTTTATCAAGGAATTTTAGCCAATAACCGGTGAGCTGAGAGCCCAAACACTGAAATTGAGAGCTTTTCACCGCTGCTTGTCAACTGTTATTGGTCGAGTTTCTGAATTTTGTCTTGCTAGTGGAAGATATGGAAGTGACAAATGCATATTTTGTGATTATAATATTTTGCTCAGTGCCAAATAGCCAACCTTGATTAAATTTTTCCAATTTTTGATTGCCCATTTGAGCCTTAATATTTCTTTTGATGCACCCCAGCCATAATTAATTATCATACCATGTCCATTGACACTTGGGATAGAGAGCAAGGTGCAACACAACAAGATGGGACAAAAGGTTGGTGAATTGAAAGGTGAAAGAAATTCAAGAGCAGACACAAGAAATCACAAAGAAGAATACTCCCTCATACATAAATTCTCTATGTTATTGTATTTTATTAAAAAAATTCTGCACAAAGTGTGGAAATTGAATAAGTTGGGGGGAGTACTTCTTCAAACAAAGAGGCCAGCTGAAAAAATGTGACAATTCAAGAATGACATGGCAGATGGAGAGAAGACCCAAGCACAACCACAAGATGCTCTCTATTCAAAGTGTTCTTTGCATATCCAGAAAAACCATGATTTCTTGATAGCCCAGCCTCATTACAACCAAAGAAAATACCTTTTGATCCATGTTAACTGCTTGCAGGTTCAGATATTGGAAACGACTATCAATTCTAGTTGTTCAACAGTGGTGAAAAAGATTGAGGGAAACACTTACCCGTGAGAATGAGAGATTTCCTTGGTTTATCACTTATCGCTTTAATTGCTATTTTTGAGAAGTTTGACTGATGTTTGTATTCTATTCTGATTGAGGATTGGTAACATCTCTTAATCCTGATTTTTTCTTAACACTCATCGGTGTGCAAAAAATATTTGTTGTTAGAGCCTGAAGAGGCTTGGGTGAAAATAATACTTGAAATCTGTTTCAGATTAGTGGAGAAAATCCAGGAGCTAGTTGGCTTTGTGACTGGACGTAGCTCATAGTGGAAGTGAGTGAACCATGACTCAGTGTTTATCTAACATTTATTTCGTTATATTCAGTTTTAACTAACAAAAGAGGGTTCTGAACTCTTGAGTTTATATAAAACGCTTGTAAAAACTATTAAGAAAACATTTTCAAATCTACTATCTGAAGAATTTCAGACAAATGACTAAATCTCAAACACTCACCAAGTCTGTCTGAAGTTTTATAAACTCAGTTTGTGAAAGGTTTCTAAAAACTGCAAAGTTTTATAAAAACATTATTCAACCCTCTTATAGTGTTTTCATGTGTTTCTACAATGAGGGATAGACTTCACAAGTTATGGAAATTATCGGGAGAATTTGAAATCATGGACGTCGATAACGGTTCTTTTATGGTTAAGTTTGATCATATAAATAAGACAGGGAGAAAGTGGTAGCTGGATGACCATGGATGTTGTTTGACCATTATCTCGTTGTCTCCTCATGGACACCTGATTTCGTTTCGTCAAAGGCAAAAGTGAACAGAACAATGGTTTGGGTACCTATATCGTCCCTAAACTTTTCCTGGTATGATGAGCTTCTGTCTCGCTATGGCCTCAACTATAGGAAACCCTATTCGAGTAGATACCAATACGCTTCAAGTTGAACATGGAAGATTTGCATGTGTCTGCGTAGAAATTGATCTCAACCAACCAGTGATTGGTAAAATCAAAATCAGGGACCATTGGTATACATTGGAGTATGGGGGACTTCATATTCTTTGTGGTAATTGTGGTTGTTATGGTCACCTTAGAAGAGAGAATGTAGCAAGACGACTCATGACCAGCTTCCAATTCAGCAGGATGGATGAGAATTCTGATGATGACTTGGATGAAGAATTTGTGGTGGATCCTCAATCGGTTCCATCATAGTAGCTTTTCATTTGCGTGCTTTCGCTTGATTCATATCTTTTACCTTTTTCATCTTTTTATTATTTCTAATGATGTCTGAATTTCAAGAATATTAGGGGAGTTGGCAGTAAGACTAGTCAACAACATTTAAAGGATCTCATGACGGAAACTTAATCTGTCTTTGATTTTTTACATGGAAACTCATGTCCCGTTCAACAAAACACGGTTTTGTTTGGAAAAAATGTGGTTATCAGCCTATACTCTATAGCTATTGTGGAGGCAAATGGACACTGAAAGGGTCTTTGGACTCTAGCAATAATAATATTAATTTTTCTATCATTGTCATGGCTCCAATTCTCAGTGTGACACACATGTTATCTAAGGGCTCTCAAGAATGGGTTTGCACAGGAGTATATGCTAGTCCAATCCCCTCTATAAGAGCTGATTTCTGGAACTACTTGAAAGGCCTAAGAGGCCTTATTCATAGACCCTGGCTTTTAATTGGAGGCTTCAATGAAATTCTTCTCCCATCTGATCAACACGGTGGAAATTTTAATCACACAAGAGCAGCGGCATTTGCCGATGTGATGGATTATTATAACTTGCTAAACATCCATATAGTAGGAAATAAATTCATCTGGCAACGAAATTGTCAGGGTTGTTAATGCAAGGTGTCTCAAGATAGAGAAGAAATTGAGAGAGAATGAGAGATAGGAAGTAAGAATACTAGATGTATTCTATATTGTCAGATTCAGTTTTCTACAGAAATAAGTCCCATAACAGATACGACTAATCAACTAAAAAACAAACAGAATTACTAACTAACTTCCAACTAACACAGCTAACTAACAGATTTCCCTAATCTGAATTACTCTTAACATACCCCTTTAATTCAGATTACTTAGGACATGACCCTTAGCTTCTCTCTTAGAGTCTTAAATCTTTCAGCCTTCAATGGTTTTGTCAGCAGATCCGCAATCTGATTTTCAGTGTTGCAGTACTCCAGCTCTAGGTTCTCCTTGTTCACATGATCTCTTAGGAAATGGAATCTGATTTCAATATGTTTACTTCTGCCATGAGCAATCGGATGCTTGGCTAAGTTGATGGCAGATTTATTGTCAATTCTCAGCTTCACCGGTCTTGTCATTCCCAGTTTCATTTCTTCCAGTAAAGAGATAAGCCATAATGCTTGGCAAGCTCCAAAAGATGCAGCTATGTACTCAGCTTCGCATGATGATAAGGCAACAACATCCTGCTTCTTAGAACACCATGAAATTGGTGTTTCACAGCACAAGAATACATATCCAGAAGTGCTTTTCCTTTCCTCCTTATCTCCACACCAATCAGAGTCTGTGTAACCAAGTACTGCAGGATCTTTGCAATGAAGACTGTTTGGAAACAGCAAGCCATAGTCAGTTGTGCCTTTGACATATCTCAAAATCCTCTTAGCAGTTGCATAGTGAGATACTCTGGGTTTATTCATGAATCTGCTTATCAAACAAACACCAAAAGTCAAGTCTGGTCTAGTGTTACAAAGAAACCTTAGTGATCCCACTATCTGTCTATATCTTGTCTCATCAACTAGCTCTTCTTGTTCATTCACAATCAGTTTTGTACCAGATTCAATAGGGGTTGTTGCGGGATTACACTCCATCATATTGAACTTCTTTAAAATTTCAGCTGCATACTTCCTCTGATGCATCAGAATTCCCTTGCTTGTAGAGCTAAATTATATTCCGAGAAAGTAGGTCAGCTTCCCTAAGTCAGTCATTTCAAATTCAGCCATCATGCCCATTTTAAATTCCTTAATCTCCATCTTACTGCTGCCTAATCAGCAAATCATCAACATATAGGCATACAACAAGTAAGTCAATTTTGGAAGATGCCCTTATATACACTCCATGTTCATTGATACACTTAGTAAAATTCTGTTGTTTCAAGCATGCATCAATTCTTCTATTCCAAGCTCGTGGAGCTTGTCTTAGCCCATATAAAGCTTTCTTTAGTTTGTAAGCTTTCTCCTCATGCCCTTTAACCTCAAATCCAGGTGGTTGACATACATACACCTCTTCATCTAAGGTTCCATTCAAGAATGTTGATTTCACACCCAGGTGATGCATAGACCATTCTTTGTAGCTTGCAATTGCAGTAACAAGTCTTATGTGAAGTCTATTAATCAGTTTGAGCATTCAAACTTGACTCAAAAACTTAATATCCTTTAGTTTTAATAATTAACAAATAAGATTATATAAGAACATAATAAGAACAAATAAGATTATATAAACAGATTCTACTGAGAAAGGTATTGGTTTGTTGATTGTGTTTCAGGGTGAAATATTTATCAGAAGAAGAAGAAGATTTGTTGAACAAAATCAGAATCAGAAGATCAGGATCAGAAGAACAAATGCAGGATTTAATATAAAGAAGTTGTCTGAAGTAAGCAACTCGTCTGAAGCATAGAACCTGTCTGAAATAAGCAACTCGTCTGAAGCATAGAAGCTGTCTGAAGAACGCAACTCGTCTGAAGTGCTGAAGTTGTCTGAAGTGCGCAAGTCGTCTGAAGTGTGCAAACCGTCTGAAGTGTTGTAGCTGTCTGAAGTGCGCAAGTCGTCTGAAGTGCGCAAGCCGTCTGAAGTGCTGAAGCTGTCTGAAGACGTGAAGACTATCTGAAGAAGTCTACAAACAGAATCAAGAATTGATCTCTTGAAGACGTTGCTAAAGTGTAAAGAACACTCTACCAAAATGGAGTACACTTATTTCAGTATAAAAGCTAAACATGCTTTTATGCCTCGATCAAAGTCTTGCACAAATAAGGAAACTCTGCAAAGACTTTCTGCAACGCCTGGTGCACCTGCAACAAAAAGCATTTTTGTGTGCGCAGACCTACTGCACCTGCACCTGTATCTGCTGGCTGCCCAGAACTGACCAGAAAGATGTTTGAATAAAACATATTAAAATTCAACATCTTTATTCATCTATATCTTAGAAGAAGAAAATGCAAAGAAGAACAGAGCAGCAATAGTCTGAAGAAAAGAAGAAATATATTATCTGAAGAAAAGAGCTTATTGAAAGCATCTCAAGCTGGAGAATTAACATAAGCTTAAAGCAATTATATAAGATGAGCACATGTTGAAGATGATAAAATTACGATGAGATAAAAGCAAGCATTTGAGTATATGTGAAGAAATTAATTGTCTGAACATATAAGCTCTCTAAATGCTTGGAACATATTTCAACATTGAAGAAATCAAGACAAAAGCTAAGACTATATGATACAACGACTATAATATCATATATCTTTATTCAAAGAAGAAACTGCAACAACAACTATCTGACAAGACACCTCACTCAAAGAAGAAAGAAGAAATGGTGTCAGGAAGCAAACAGAAAAGGAGCATATACAAAATAAGCAAAAGGACAAATCCAACAGATACCTCCTCATATACACTCCTAAGAAAAGCAGAGGAAATCAGAAGTCAGCTGAGGAACGCAGAAGAAATCACGAGACAGCTGAAGAAAAGCAAAAGGATATCAAGAGAGAGAACATGCAAAATAATATTAAGAAAATCTCTCTAAAGAGCTCATCTACAGAAGTGTCAGAACAGGACTGTCTGAACACTTATTTGCTTAAGAAGAAGCAACCGTTTGAGACACTATTACATAACGGCTATATGAGCCACATCATCAACATCTCAACGGTATTATGAATCATCTTCAAACGACTATATTCCAACAGAACATATAAATAGCCTCAAGGAAGAATTTGAAGGTGTTGAACTCATTCACTTGGTTCAATCAGTTGATCAAGATATATCAGAAAAACCTTATTGGTTGTTGACCATGCTTACTTGAATCAACCATGCTGCTGATCTATTCATCAGTTAGTCAAAATTATAGTTGTTCACTTGAACAACCAACCAGGCTGTGCTTAATCTCATATGAACCAAGAATGGTTTGAAGCTTCAAGTATGCCTTGGTTTTTCCAATGATACGGGTGAGAATGTAGCCCATGGAAACCAATGGCTGGAGAACAAGGCTGGAGCTTAAAGTCAGTATCTACCTAGCCAATTCTCAGAGGATGTTATTCCTTTTATCAGAGACAGGGATTGTACTTAAACTTATACACTTGTATCATTGTCTTAACCTTGTACTTAGAATTCATTCATTGTATCCTGAGTAGTACTCAGTTAACCTCTAGTACAGGAAAAGATTAAGTTTATGTTTCATGGAAACTTAAACTTAGTTTAATTTGTAAACACTTTATGTGTCAGAGAGCCTGGAGAGGCTTAGTGGAAGAAAGAATACTTAGTTGCAAAGCCTGGAGAGGCTAGACTGAAAAAGAATACTGCATATGTTGCTTGGAGAGGCAGTTGAAAACAAAGTAATACTTGTGTTGGCCTGAAGAGGCTGTGAATAATACTTGTATCTGTGGATTCAGATAGTGGAAAATCCAGTGGTGGTTTGCCTCTAGGACTGGATGTAGCTCACGGGTTTGTGGGTGAACCAGGATAAATTATGTGCCTAAGTTCTCTTTTCCTTAATCTCTTTATTTCTAGTTTTCATATTTATGTTGGGGTTTGAAAAGTATTTTCTATAATAAACTTAACACAACTATTTCAATAAAATGATCTTTCATATGAACAAAACATGAGATGTCTCTTATATCATTTGAAGCTTTACAAAGAATGTTCCTTGAAGAACTTCTGAAATAAATTCTCAGAAGTGAGTCTGAAAGAGATCAGTTCAGAAATCAGGAACAGACTTCAGACAACCTCTAGTCGTCTGAAGTATTTCAGAAACCGTTCTGAAAATACTCTTTGTAATAAACTTCAGAAGATACTTTGAGAAGCCTCTGTTTAAAACAATCTTAAGCTTTAAAAGAAACACTGTTTTTCTTATCTTCCGCACGTTTCAACTATCTCTGATCTTAAGACTTGTTTTGAACGGTGCCCATCTTCATGATTTAAATTAAAGATCTCCAAAGACAATCAAAAAGCTTAAAACACTATTCAACCCCCCTTCTAGTGTTTCCTGTGGTTCTAACATCTTACTGTCTCAATTCTTGCAACTGGTGCAAACACCTCCTGAAAGTCAACTCCAGCCCACTGCAGGAAGCCTTTTGGCACCAGTCTGGCTTTATATTTGGCCACAGTCCCATCAGGCTTTCTCTTAATTTTGTAGATCCATTTCACAGCTATTGGCTTCTTTTGTTGAGTGGATGAAACCAATTCCCAGGTTTTATTTTCTCAATTGATTGCAGCTCCTCCTTCATTGATGTTAGCCACCTATCATCATTAATTGCATCCTCAAATGTCACAGGTTCTAAATCTGTAAACAAAGCCAGATGAACTAAACTCCATCAGTAGTTATGGCAGAGTCAGGAAAAACTTCATAGTCATTCAATTTGTGAGATAATTGTCTGCTCCTTTGAGGTCTTTGTGTCTGAGCTACTTCAACAGAATCTGAATTATCAACCTGATCACCATTCAGTCTCACCATCACAGTGGTAGTGGTATTGCTACTGCTCTTCTCCCAAGTCCACAATCTAGTTTCATCAACCACCACATCCCTACTTACTACAATCTTCCTCTTTCTGAGATCATACATTTTATATGCTCCTGTTGGGTGGTATCCAATGAAGATCATCTGTTCACTCCTGTCATCCAACTTTCTTCTAGTCTATTTTGGAACCTGCTTAAAGCATAGAGAACCAAAGATTTTTAGGTGAGAAACATCAAGTTTAATACCTGACCAAGCTTCCTAAGGAGTACAACTATGTAGTTGGCTGGTTGGGCATCTATTCTGGATGTAGGTAGTTGTTGACACTGTTTCTGCCCAGAGGAATTTGGGCAATTGTCTTCCTTTTTTTATGCTTCTCACCATGTTCAGAATGGTTCTATTCCTTCTTTCAGCTATTCCATTATGCTGAGGTGTGTAGGGAGCAGTCACTTCATGGATAATCCCTTCATCTTCACAGAACCTGTTGAAGTCTAGTGAAGTGTATTCACCACGTCCGTCTGTCCTCAGTATCTTAATTCTTCTGTCACTTTGCTTTTCACACATTGCTTTAAATTTCTTAAAAACAACCAGCACCTCATGTTTGCCTTTCAAGGGGTAAGCCCACATCATTCTAGTAAACTCATCAATGAAAGATACAAAGTAATTGTTACCTCCAAGAGACTGAATTTCAAAGGGTTCACATACATCTGAATAGACAACATCCAGCTTATCCTTTGATCTGTGATAGGCTCTGGACTTGAAGGCTTTTCTTGGTTGCTTTCCAACATAACAGTCATCACAAAACTGTTGTGGTTGCTTCAACTATGGGAGACCCTTCACCATCTTCTTGTTCAGCAGCAAATCAAGGCTCCTGAAATTCAAGTGTCCAAATCTGTAGTGCCATAGCCAACTTTCATCAGTTTGAGTAGCAGCAAAGCATTGCTTCAAGCACATGAATACCAATCTTGAAGGTTCTATTCTTAGCCAAAGGAGCTTTCAAGATCAGTTTTTTTATTGTTATCATAAATTTTCATCTGATTTTGCTCCAACTGCATTGAGTAGCCTCTTTCAACCAATTTCCCCAAGCTCAGCAAATTTGTTTTCATCTCAGGCACATACAACACATGAGATACAGGCTTTCAAGCCATCTTTCCTTCTTACCATGACCTTACCAATCCCCTCAGCAGTAACAACTGAGTTGTCAGCAAATCTCACCTTGCTCTTTACCTTTTCATTGAGATCAAAGAACCATTCCTTCCTTCTAGACATGTGGTTTGAGCAACCAGTGTCTAAATACCATTGATCAAGGGAGTCACAATCTGACTTGGTTGTCACCATAAGTAACACATGATCAGTTTCATAATCCTCATCTTGTGCAAGTTGAGCTTCATCTTCCTTATCTTGCTGACCTTTATATCTGCATTCACTTGCAAAATGCCCCCACTTTTCATAGTTAAAGCATTGTATGTTCTTCTTATTTTGTCTCTTCTTACCATGCTTGCCTTGACTTCCTCCTTTCTTGCTGCTCCCATCATCTTGCTTTCGGTCAGAGGTGAATCTTTGATTACTTCCTCCTTGCTTCCCCTTATTCTTCCATTTGTTGTTGTTACTTTTATTTTTGGCGCCTTCACCATCATTTCTTCAAGCAAACTGAGCTTGCAAGGCCTGTTCAGATCCTTTTTCTCCACCAATCCTCTCATTGAGTCTTTGTTCATGGGCCTCAAGAGAACCTTGCAATTCTTCTACTTTCAACTCACTCAAATCTTTCGATTCTTCTATGGCTACGACTATATGATCAAAGCGAGGAGTCAAGGTTCTCAGAATTTTCTCTACTACCATCTGGTCAGTCAGTTTCTCACCATATGTTTTCATCATGTTGATAATTGTTTGTAGCTTGGTAAGAAATTCAACAATGGTTTCAGTTTCAGCCATCTGCAAAAGTTCGTACTATCTGCATAGAGATTGCAGTTTCACTTTCTTCACCTTGTCTACACCAGAATAAGCCTTGTGTAAGATATCCCAAGCCTCATTTGTTGAACCAGCCGAGGCAATCTTTTCGAAATTTGCGGAATCCACACACTGGTGGATCAGAAAGAGTGTCTTGCAGTCATTCTTCTTCACATCCTTGTAGGCAGTTTTCTGTGCTTCTGTAGCATTATTACCAGGTTCTTGAATTCCATCTTTGACTATCTCCAAGACATCCTGATATCCAAAGATAACCCGCATCTGAATACACCACTTTTCAAAGTTCTTGCCATCAAGAACAGGTAGATTGGCAGGGAAAGAACCATCTGATCCTGTCATCTCGAAAATTCAGATACTTCACTGGCGCACCACCACAATTGTTGTAACTCCTACACAGGTCCCGAATCAAGAAGCTCTGTGATACCACTGTTAATGCAAGGTGTCTCAAGATAGAGAGGAAATTGAGAGACAATGAGAGATAGGAAGTAAGAATACTAGATGTATTCTATATTGTCAGATTCAGTTTTCTACATAAACAAGTCCCATAACAGATAGGACTAATCAACTCAAAAACAAACATAATTACTAACTAACTTCCAACTAACACAGCTAACTAACAGATTTCCCTGATCTGAATTACTCTTAACAAGGGTGACAAAATAATTTAGTTTCCAGGAAGCTAGACCGTGCGGTAGGAGATTTGGAGTGACAATTCTCTTTCCAAAATGCCATGATTGAAAATTTGCGTCTTCACTCCGATCATAGGCCTCTTCTTATAAGAAGCAGTGCACGAGCAATGAAGAGAGTTGTTAAACCCTTCAAATTTGAAGCTGCTTGGGTGAACCATCAAGATTATATATATGGAAGTAGTGTCCAAATTAAAGCTTGGGCTCGTTGTAACACAAATGCAGTTCACTCGTTAGAAGAGATAAAAGCTGACTCTATTATTTTTAAAACTAATGTTTTTGGTCATTTTAATTAGACGCATGAAGATTAAGCTGGAGAGACGCATCCAAGGCATTCAAAAATCTCTTGAGAGGATTGACTCGGCAACACTGTATTATCTCCACTCTCGAGGATGATCTCAAAAAGAAGTATATATAATAAGGTGTTGAACCAAGAAGAATTGCATTGGTATCATAAATCTCGTGATATGCGAGTCAAAATTGGGGATAAAAATACATCATACTTCCTTGCTCAAACTGTTATTAGAAAAATAATGAATAGAATTCATGCCCTTACCCTTCCTAATGGTGAGAGATTTGAGGATCCTACTATTTTAGAGATTGAAGCCATCAAATTTTGCAAATAGTTATTTTGCGCTAGAAGAGCTTCTTCGTTGTCTTCTTATTATAACAGGAGCATCCCTTCTCTTTCTTTTTGGCTATTGCTAGCCTCATGCGGTCGGATTCGGGGATTCTGTGCTGTTAAAAATTGGTGCTGTCCAAAAATCTGGGTCGTCCGATCTTAATCGGACGGCTCAAATGCCGAGATGCTTTTTTAATTCTGAAAAAGCATCTCGGCATCTGAGCCGTCCGATTAAGATCGGACGACCCATATTTTTGGACAGCACCAATAGCACCAATTTTCAACAGCATATAATCCGAATTCCATGCGGCCTGTTAGCAAAGATGAAGTCTTTCCATCTCTGAATTCTATGAGTTCCCTCAAGTCCCCTGGTCCATATGGATTTCACGCTATTTTCTTTAAACAATATTGGCACAAAGTGGGTAATGATGTTTGGATGCTTGCTCAAAATGCCTTTGATCATGGTTTCTTTGACAACAAAATTGCGGAAATTTTAATTGTTTTAATTCCTAAAGTTGACAATCCTAACAACTTTTAAGGAATTAATACCAATTAGGCTTTGCAACATGATATATAAAATTACTACCAAAGTTATTGTTCAAAGGCTTCGTCCCTTCCTTAAGTAAATTGTTAGGGCCCTTTAGAGTGCTTTCATTCCTACGAGAAGTAAATCTGAAAATGTTATTATTCTCCAAAAAATTTTGCATTTCATGAATAAATATAAGAGGAAAAAAGGATCTAGTTTTCAAATTGGGGCTTTTTGACAAAAAAAAGAGTTAAAAAATTATTAATTACCAAAATAATGCAACAAAAAAACTAATTACCCCGATGGGGTAATTCTGTACACGCTGAAAAGGTGTCAGTGCTAAGGCGTAAAACCAAATAACACAATACAAGAAGCGCTAATTGGCTCAGCAACTTACATTAACATATGTGCAAACTCACTGGGCGACTTTTATTTTTTTATTCTTCTCCTTATATTGGCCATTAGAAGCATCCACACGTGAAGTTACATGGTAGCAATAATAAGAGTTAGACTGATGTAATTTGATTGAACTTAAATTTTATAAACTATATAATTAAAGTTAGTAAAATAGCTCATTATATATTATGGGTATACGTATATAATGAGAAAATTAATTTTAGATTAGAAAAAGAATAAAATTAATAATAATTTAGATATTTTTAATATTTATTAAATGAGTAATTTATACATATATACAACATTACAACATATAACTTAGTGAGAGAAAAAAAGAAAAAAAGAGCTAAAGAAAGAGAAATGTGGGATGTGATAAGTAATTTGATGGAAAGAGATAGAGAGAAAAGTATGGTGTATGAGTTGTTGTATGTTTTATTGTTGTATGAATTTCATATCTCTTATTAAATTATAGTTATCTAGAAATAGAAGAGTTAACGAAAATGCAGTTGAACTTCTTATAGTCAGTTCAATTTTAGATCCCAAAGACCCTTTCAAATCATTTGATATTGAACAAATTTACCAACTTGATAAGAAATTTCACGTAGATGAAGGAATAAAGAGTTTTATTTAAATAAAATTTACTATTCTAAATTAAAATTATTTAACATTTTTATCATACTTTTTAATATTTTATTCCGGCCCCCAAAGATAAATTCCTAGAATATTTTATTTCGGGCCTCCCAAAGATAAAATCCCCAAATATAAATTCCTGGATAAAAATATTCCAAGAATTTTTTTTTGGGGCCGGAATAAATATTAAAAATTGTAATAAGAATATTAAATAATTTTAAGTAAGAATATAGTAAATTTTATTTAAATAAAACTCTTCGTTCCTTCATCTGCATGAAATTTTTAACCAAGTTGGCAAATTTGTTCAATATCAAATGATTTTAAAGGGTCTTTGGGATCTAAAGTTGAACTGAGTATAAGAAGTTCAATTGCATTTTCGTTAAATCTTTTATTTTTAGATAATTATAATTTAGGCTTAAATATGTTTTTTGTCTCTCGAAAATTAATGAATTTTGTGTTTAGTCCCTATAAAATTTTTCACCTAAATTTAGTTCCTCATTAATTTTTCATTTCTAAGTTTAATCCTTGTCATTAATTGGTGTTGTTAAATGATGACCTGACACTGTTACAGTATGTTGACGTGGCTACCACATTGGATTTTGTTGAAATTATTTTGTCCGAAAATTTTTTAATTATTAATTCCAATATTAATTATTCTAATATTAAAACAAAAATACAACAAATCCCTCTTCCTTTTTAGTACCTTATATATCATCACAGTTCTCCAATTCCTCACTGAAATATTTTTCCTCTATGATATATACGGTACTAAAAAAAAGAGGGATTTGTTATTTTTTGTTTTAATTATTAAAATAATTAATATTAGAATTAATAATTAAAAAAATTAGGACAAAATAATTTCAACAAAATCCAATATGGGCGGCAGTCACGTCAACCTAAAATTGGCACAAAGTGGGTAATGATGTTTGGATGCTTATTCAAAATGCCTTTGATCATGGTTTCTTTGACAACAAAATTGCGGAAACTTTAATTGTTTTAATTCCTAAAATTGACAATCCTAACAACTTTTAAGGAATTAAGACCAATTAATCTTTGCAACGCGATATATAAAATTATTACCAAAGTTATTGTTCAAAGGCTTCGTCCCTTCCTTAAGGAAATTGTTGGGACCCTTCAAAGTGCTTTTATTACTGGGAGAGGTACATTTGAAAATGCTATTATTCTCAAAAAAATTTTGCATTTCATGAATAAATATAAGAGAAAAAAAAAGGGATCTAGTTTTCAAATTAGACCTTGAGAAGGTCTACGGCCAGATTAATTGGGATTTTCTTAAAGAAACTCTTACTCCGTTTGGTTTCCTTCAGAAAATTATAAATCTCATAATGTACAGTGTCACTTCTTCCCGCCTCTCTTTACTATGGAATGAGAAAAAAGCTCATCTTTCTCTCCCAATAGGGGATTGAGACAGAGAGATCATCTTTCACCTTGTTTGTTTGTTATATTGATGAAAAGACTTGCTCTGACTATTCATAAAGCAATTGTAGATGAAAAATGGAAACCGATGAGAATTTCTAAGGATGGGCCCAATATTTCTCATGTATTCTTCGCGGATGATACTCTTCTTTTTATCAAAACAAAGGCTTCTCAGGTCAGACTTTTAAATGACATCCTTGATAAGTTTCGTAATGCATTTGGCTTAAAAGTTAATAATGATAAGTGCAGGGCTCTAAGTTCAAATGGCGTTACTTCTGTTAAAAAAGATAAATTCAATAGAATATCAAGGATTCGATTCACTAGTCATTTGGGTAGATACCTGGGATTTACGGTCAAAGCTGGTCGACATAAAAATGAGGATTATAATTTTATTGTTGATAAAGTACCTGTTTGGTTTAAATTCTAAACGATCCAGAATCAATTATGTAGAATTGATTTTAAATCACTTCCGTCCAAAGTACTTTGTAAAGCGTGTATCATTCATCTCAACCATTCATTTTTAGAATCAATTCTACTCAACTGTAAACCAAACGCACCCAAAGTCTCTTGCAAGTTGGCTTTGTCCAAGAAAAATTTTCTTAATAGAGATATGTGGTTCTCACTATTTCTATCTATTCTATGCAAATTCAGTGGTTTATAAAGACTAATTTTAACTTATGGAGAAGTTAAATGAATTTGACCTTTTTGATTATGCTATTTTTTTCACCTAAAGTATTTCTACATAATTACACCCTAAAAAGCAATGCTATTAAACCCGGACCGGTCATTGACTCTGTCAGGTACTGAGTCAATGGATCACTAGTTCAACCGGTGAGTCAGTGGTCGAACCGGTTAAACTGAAAATTTATTAAAATATATTAATAAAAATATAAATATGTTTATGAAATATATATTTTTAACATAAAAGTAAATATTTATATTACTTATTAATTATAGCATAGTGATTTAATTTAATTTGTATGGATTAAGACTTTTATGTTTAATATATATATTAAAATTGACACATCAGAAGTATTAGTGGTCTGGTGGTTGAGAGCCTCCCACATATGGATAATCTGCTAAAGGCCATTTTTTTAGGCTTGATGTGGCCTGTTTGAAAGCCGCCTGTTTAAAAGCTCATTTCATATTATAACCTTTAAACAGGTCAATAAATCTATCTCTAAATAGGTCAGTGCGCTTATAAACTAATACTTACTATTTTATAATGTAAATATGTCACCAACATAAACGTTTAGATAGGAAAATAAGGTTATCTCTAAATAAGCCAACAAAAGAATTTAAAAAAAATATATATTATTGTAATATGTATTATATATAAAATATTTATATGTTTATTAAAAATAATATTATTTATAATAGGCTAGTCAGTCAAGCCAAATAGACTTTTTAAAGACTGACCTATTTAATTAAAAAAGTTTTTTCAAAAGTCTAGACCTAGCATTTTTATTAAAGGAGGTGAGTCAAACTAGATTTTAAGAAGGTTGGACGTAGTCATTTCCACCCCTAGTCATTGCTCCTAAGCATGCGGGTGGGCTTGGAATTCGCACGTACAGCTCGGTCTCAAAACATTGCTCTGCTAGCCAAATTGGTGTGGGATATTCAAAATAACAAGGACAAATTATGGGTTTAATTACTTAATGATGGGTACAATATTCAATCTTCTTTTTTAAATCTTCCTTATACTAATGGGTCCCATGTGTGGTTCTCTATGCTTAAGCCTTAAGGCAAAGGAAGTGTTGAAACCTCTTTACTGTCTCCGGATAGGAAATGGACATTCTTCCTTCTGGTTTGAACCTTGATTAAATGGGGAGAGAATTGCAGAGCTTGTTGATTTTATTAACATTCAGGATATCAACTTAAAAATTGAAGATGTATGGCATGATGATAAGTGGAATCTGGACAATCTTACAACCATTGTGCCTAATCATGTGAAATCCTCTATCCAAAGTGTCTGTCCCCATCTTAATCAGAACACCACTGATGCATATCATTGGGCCCATTATGCTACAAGAATTTACACAACGATTTCAACCTATAAATGGGTCAATAACGCTATAATTGACATTGATCATGCAAATGCTTGGACATGGATTTGGTGGCTTCATATCCTTGAAAAAATAAATTTTTTCCTTTGGCTTTTGTGGCACAGTGCACTTCTTGTTAATCATCTCCGAGCTCGTCGTGGTCTGTTGCAATCTGCTCTGTGTTCGTCCTGCAATAATCATGAAGAGTCTCTTATTCATTGTTTTCGTGAGTGCTCCGTAGCTCAACAAGTCTGGTCAGCTCTCAATATCAATATCACGCAAAAATATTAGACAAGATCAATTCTTCACTTGGATTAAAGAAAATGCATGTAGCAATTCAGTCCTCTTTCCAACGACTCTTTGGCTCATCTGGCTTAACCGAAACCATATTGCTTTTAATGGTGATCGCCCAAGTATTTTCAATGTGGTGCAGGATATTAGAAAATTGAGTGTTGATTTTCACTCTGCTTTCCATTCCCAAACTGAGAGTATTCATGAGCACCATTTAATTTCTTGGCACGCCCCTCCTGAAAATTTTATTGCACTCAACTCTGATGGCAGTGCTTTTGGTTGTCCTGGAAAGGCTGGTTATTTATGGAGAGATTTTTCATAATAGTGAAGGTACCTGGAAGCTTGGCTTTTACGGGAACATTGGCATCTCTGATAACACTCACGCTGAATTAATGGGAATTCTAAAGGGTTATGGGACTTCAGACATCCTGTGACAATCAATTCCATAAATTTCATTTGTTTTTCTGACTCTACTTATGTTATCCAACTAATTAAGTAAGAGGGTTACCTTTCACAGATATGCTTCTGTTGTCATGGAGATTAGAGACCTAGTTCGCAAGCCTTGGAATATTCAATTTCATCATATATTGTGGGAAGGTAACATGTGGATTGATCACTTAGCTAAAAAGGGTGCTGCTCAAAGTCAGTACTATGTCATCGTTTAGGAACCTCTTCGGTACAATTTCATTTGTTTGTTGCTTTCCTTTTCTTTTTGTTCCCTTTTTCCCCTTTCTGTAAAAAAAATGACCCCTAAATTTTTTTTAATACTCTTGTATTACATACTATTTCAACTATAATATTGACACCTAATCTTGCATGGTTTGTTTTTCTCATTCTAATTTTTTAAAATTAAAATAAAAAATATTGACAACAGATTGAAGTAATTACTAAGAAGGAAGTACTACAAGAGTATCAAAAATGTACTCCTCCTTGAGGTGTGGGATGAGTATCACGTGTAATTTCCTTTCCTAGAAGATGGAAAAAGTTATTCAATTTAATTATTTTGGAGACTACATTGATATTAAATAGTGACTAAAAAGGATTAAATTTAATTATTTTTTCATCTCTCAAGAATAAACATATATACTTTCCATCTTTCAAAACTAATATGTCCGACTTTAAATTTTTTATGAATTAAAATAAAGATTTAAGGCCTAGTTTGGATGCAAATCCTGCAGAAGAACTTCTAGGTGAAAAATAATAGCATGAGTGAAAGAGGTCAAATAAGTTCTCCATAAGTTGAAATTATTAGTTACTTATGAAAAAGTTAATTGGGAAAACCTTTGGAGAAGGTGGACTACAAGGACTAATTTCAACGTATGAAAAAGTTAAATTCATTTGACATCTTTCATTCATTCTATTATTTTTCACCTAAAAGTTCTTCTAAAAAAGTTACATCCAAACTAACCCTTAGTCCAACACGAGCAGTTTATGTCATGAACATCCTCCCTTTTGAAACGGGAGGTTAGGATTGAGGGTCCAAATTCAATAGTCAGTTCCAAAATCTACGTCGGCAATAATGAGTGTTGTCTAGGGTGGAAGGGGAAAAAAGTCTTCCACCGGTGAGAGAGCTGTTAAAAATCGTAGGATAAATTATTAAACTAATGAAGGGACATGATTTTCTACTGGGAAATGGTTGGTATGGAAGTCTCAAAAATTGCAAATAGGTCTTGTAGCAGTAGAAGGATTAACATGCAAAAGTTGGGAAAAAATAAAAAGTAAAATTAATCCATTAATTGGTAAATATTAAATAAAAAAGAAATATTTTTCATCGGTTCAGGGCCTCGAGGAAGATTGATAAACCATCGATATACTTTAAGAAGTGCTACCAACACACTCTCTAACACACTCTTCCCAACACACTCCATGTGATTGGTTAAAATTCATGAGTCCCACCAAATTATATGGGTCTCACTCCCAATGTGGTGGGACTCATGTGACTTTTTACCAATCATATGAAGTGTGTTGGAAAAAGTGTGCTAAAGAGTGTGTTGCCAGCACTTTTCATATTGTAATAGGGTCATGCTCTTGCCGTCTTTTTCTTTTTTATCGCACTTTAATTTTTTTTATTACTACAGTATTAAAACAATTTCTCTTATTATTCATTTATGTTGAGTTATTTGTTTCATTACATAAAAACACACATTAAGAAATACAATAAATGTGTTAATTTACACTAAATTTAATGTGTTTTATCCAATATATTATTTAACTCTTTATTTTATTCATTAATATTTCCACTTATTATCTCTCTTATCTATTCTATTTATCTATTTATTTTATATTAAAATTGTTTTCCCAGTACTCGTGTCATGTTTTCTCACTTGCGTTATTTTATTTTGTTTTGTTTTGTTTTGTTTTTTATTCGTACCTCCGTAAAGTGATTTTTTTAATGAACCACATGTATTCTCCATGGGAGGATATCCTACTCCTACCTTTTCTTTTCTTTTCTTTTTTGTTTTTATCACACCTTCATTTTCCTTTTTATTATTATTGTATTAAAACATTTTCTCTCATTATTCATTCCTATTAATTTGTTTCATTACATAAAAACACAAATTAAAAAGTCTAATAAATGTGTTGATTTATATTAAATGTAATGTGTTTTTTCTAATATATCATTTATCTCTCTATTTTATTTACCATTGTTTACACTTATTATCTATCATATCTATTTTATTTACTCTATATTAAAATTGTTTGACCAGTACACTTGTCGCATCCAAATTATGGTAAGGTTAACTCTCCCACACTTCTCATAATTATATAAAATTTTATAATTATGTTATTTTCATCTACTTGAATAAAATATTATTTTATATTTTGATTCATTATATATTTTAGTGTAAATTTTAAAGTTAAGTCAATTTTTTAATTATAGGTTTAAAGTGTTTTTTTATCAACCACAAATATCATCCACGAAAGGCAATTAGGCTCACGTCGTGAACATTCACATCATAGTAAGTCTAACTCTCCCGACAAGGGTTTTTTTCAAACACTTTATACACGTTTATAGTGATTGGGTTTTTGGATCTCAAAATCTCAATATAATTTAAATTATAATTACATTTATGATGTTTAGTTACTATTTTTTCAAACATAATTTATAATTATGTTATTTTTATCTACTTGAGTAAAATTATTATTTTACATTATAATTCATTATTTATTTATTAGAGTAAGTTTAAAAGTTAATCCAATTTTTTAATTATAGGTTTAAAGTTTTTTTATAAACCACGTGTATTCTCCACGGGAGGTAGTCATGCTCATGTCGTAAGCATCCACATCACGGTGGAACTTACTCTCACAATAAGGGTTTTTTTCATACACTTTATATTGATTTAAAGTGATTGATTTGTGAAATCTCAATATATATAATTTAAATTTATAATTATATTTTATGATGAATTGGTTATTATTTTTTATAAACAATTTTTATAAATTTGAATTAAAAAATTTATAATTATGTTATTTTCATCTTCTTGAATAAAACTCTTATTTTGTATGTTGATTTTTTTTTAGATTTGTCTTTATTTATGGTGAATTTTATTCACATTAATGTTATTAAGTGAACTTTAAAAGCCGGAATTGTGAAAAAATAAGGAAAAATCATTGAATGCTCATTTTGGTGTAGGAATGAACGTGGTTTGAGTTTTGAGTGGTTTTGAGTTGGTGACATTAATGAACCAAACACATGCACAGTCACAATCCCTAACCACGTGCACAACCTAATGCAACTGTTTTCCACATGATTTTAACTTGATACTAATACAGGATGGTCATGTCCACACTCCAGGTCGTCCAAGGAGGTGTCGAGTAAATTTTGGTTATTCTTTTAGATGTATCCTTATTTATGGTGAATTCTATTCACTTTAATGTAACTTATTCACTATAATTAATTTGTAGAAATTGCGAAAAAATATAGAAAAATCGTGGAATGCTCTTTTTTGGTGTGAGAAAACTTTGATAAGAGTTTGTGGTGATTTTTAAATGGTAGAAAAAAAATGGACTTTTGAGAGGTCATTTCCATCGAAAGTACGAGTACATTAGCCATAACCCCAGTCTTATGCCTAACCCTACCCAACTCATGTCAACATTATTTTATATTGATACTGGCTCGGGATGGTCATGTCCACCTTCCAAGTCGTCCAAGGAGGTGTCAAGGTAAATTTTGGTGAATTTTCAGATTTATCCCTATTTATGGTGAATTTTATTCACTCTAATGCTATTAAATTCACTTTAAATTAGCGAAAATTGTGAAAAAAAATATGGAAAAATCATGGAATGCTCATTTTGGTGTGGGAATAATGTGGTTTGAGTTTTGGGTGGTTTGGGGTATATTGGTGGCGTTTGTAACGTCCTAATTTCTTAATTCAAGAATAATGTCCATTGGAAACACTATTCAGAAATTTCTGAAATTATTTCGCACCATTTTCGATATCGTCAAACAAATCACACAGTTGCTTAGGCAATCCAACGTTTGCTTAAGCTTCCATAAAATCCATACATTATTACAATCAATACGAAGCTTGCTTAGTTATTATGGGCCGAAGCCAAAATTCTGATTCTGGGCCAAAGCCAAAATTCATTTTAGTCTTATTCTGGACCGAAGTCAAGATTAATTGATTAAGGTTTGGTGGCCATAGGCCAAATTCATTTTCTAGCTAAAAAAAAATACATTTGCATAATCTAAACTGAAAATTGGAAAAATGCCAGGAACAACCAACAGATAATATTCTCAATCAACCACACATCATGTATACTCAATAACTTACGAAATCATCATAGAACTTCAAGAATCATTAGTAAAATCACCTAATAACAGTTGTTCCCACAAAATCCCAAAATTCCCATAATACTCTAACCTAGGGTTCTACACACAAGCTCATAAATTGTTAAGTTCTGACTACTGAGATTCACCTTCACACTGTTAAATAATCATACTGAGTTAAGACTGCAGCTTATCTAACACATCTGAGCTTCCAAGTTATTGAACTTGAGAACACGTCTCAGTTTGAACTTAAGTGTTTTTCAGGAATAAAATTTTAAAAGTCTCTATTCAACCCCCCTTTTAGAGACAACCGGCCAACTTCATAAACAACTCCTACCACGCATATCATCTAATCCAACAATGAATGAACATCCACCACCAAAAGGAAGAGGAAAAGGAGAATAAGGGTCATAAGAGGAGCATACACATGATGAAGTGAGAGCGTGTGAGCTTAACTCACCTTAAATAGAGGAACAATGGAGGAGGAGAAGGAGGGAGGAGAAGGTTGAGCACAAGCCTAGGAGGTGATGACGGATCTTCAATCTGGATCTTCTTCTTCCTTTTCTCTCTTTCTCTCTCTAATTTCTCTCTCTATCTCTCTAAGAAACCCTAAGGAGAAGGGTGGAAAATGAACGGGGAAGCAGCACGCTCTGTTTTAAAGACAGAAATCGCGCACGCTTGAGCGCGCTGAAAACAGAAGCGCACCCTGAAGATGTAGTGTCGCGCGCGCTTGAGTGTGCCATGAGTGCGCTTGAGCGCGCCCTATGTGCACTTGAGCGTGCGTCCCTGTACTCAAATTTTTCCTATTTTCTTCATTCCTCTACTTGGACCCTTACTCTCCCCATAACAACCCCTGATCTTAACCACCCCTAAGGACATTCTAACTCACAATATTCCTCACTACTTCTTCCTAAAACCTACCGTTCCCACTTAGTTCTCCTTCTAAATTTCCCTTCTACCTTAGTCCTCCTCATCTAATTCTCTTCCAATTTTGTTCTTCTTCCCTAACCTCATTTCCTTATTCTTAACCGTTGTAATTCTCCCTGAATCAGGGTGTGATCCCTTCTAGGTCCAACCTACAGTTGCTTGACCTAACCCTTGGTTAATCCTCCAGAAATCTCTCACAATTCAATCCTCTTAGTTTAGTTATCCAATTCTTATTTAAATTCACATTAAAATCCCCATTTTCCCTTCCTACCCCCTGTCCTACTTCTCCTAGCCGGATCCATAACCTAAGACTTTCGTTATACCTTTTAGGTCCAAATCTTGGGATGTTAGAACATTAATTGGTACGTGGTTTTGACTATTTTTTAAGAACTAAAGACATATTTAATCATTTTTTATCATAAAAAATATCATAATAATATAAAAATTACGACATCAGAAAATATAAATTCACAAAATAACATCAAGGTAAAGTGTCTCATTAATTTAATTATTTCATATAAAACTTAACGAACATATCCTATTATTAATTAATTACTCCTAAAAATAGGTGCTTATTTATAATTTTCATTTTTCAGTCTTTTTTTTTCTTTTACGTTAGTACACCCAACTCTACTTTTGTTAAGGTCTCTTGTTATTATTAGGGTAAAATGTGTTTTTAGTCCTTGTAAATGGACCGAGTTTAGTTTTTAGTCCTTGTAATTTTTTTCTTTTACGTTCTTACAAATCCAATTTTTTTTAAATACATCCCTGTTGTTAAAACTCTGTTAATGACTAACGATTCTGGTTTTGGTTTTAGTCATCGTAAATGATTTTTTTTAACATCCTTGCAAATGATTTTTTTTAAATACATCTCTGTCACTACATGTGCTGCTCTTTCTCCTTCTCTCTTTGTTCCTCCTTCCGCCACTCAATCTCCCTCCTCCTCCCTTTTCTCCTCCTTTTCGTTCTTCGATTTCATATGTGATTTAATTTGATCTCATTTTAAAAAAGATGTCTATATGGGAAGCTCTTGTTTAGGAGTAAAGTTTGTTATTTAAAAAAAGCATAGTGTTGAAGAAGAAGAAACATGATAAAAAAGAACAAGAAAAGTGGCAACACACTCTTTGACACACTCTTTTCAACACACTCCATGTGATTGGTTAAATTACACATGAGTCTCACCCCATTGAGAGTGGGACCCACATAATTTGGTGGGACTCATGTGTATTTTAATCAATCACATGGAGTGTGCTGGGAAGAGTGTGTCAGAGAGTGTGTTGCTAGCACTCATCAAAAGAACAATAGGAAGAGAAGGAGGAGAAGAAACGAAGAAGGAGGAGGAGAAAAACCGTTAGAGTTAAGTGGAGGTTTAACGACAAAGATTGATTTAAAAAAAATACATTTGATCAAGTAGCGAATATTACCTTTAATGTCACTCAAATCATAAGGATTACCTTTAATTAATTGTCCAAATTTATCAATTTAAAAATATTTATTTTATTCCAAAATGAAAGTTAAATGATTTACATACAAAGAATTAAATTAAATTTTAAAAATTAGATTAGAAATATTTACAAAGATAAAATTAGGAAAATAATTATTTTGACTTGACAGGGAATGACCGCTCTTACGTACCGCTGGTGCAACGAAGAACTCAAATTCATGTCTTCTAAAAAACAATTGATTGGTTAGATAATTAAAATAAAGATTTCATTGATTTTAAAAAGTTAAATTTGATTTTTAATGATATTTTGAAAGAAAAATTAATTTTTAAATTTTTGGAATATTTTTATTAAAACACTTGATCAAGTCCCCTGTTTACCTTTGCCAATCTCAAGTGGCGCAGCTCTCCTTCATGCTGTGGAAGCCATGACCCCACACCATCCTTCCAAAATCGCAAACCCATTGACCTTTACTATCAGCATCACTGGTGGCCTCATGAAACTCTTTCATAGTGCCAGATACACTACAGGATCCACACACACCCCACCATTGTCCAGTAGTGTACCCACAATTACTGCAAACCCAGTAAATTTTCTCATTTGCCTTTTCGTTCTTCCTTCCAAGAACAATCCCACCACCACCCTGAACTGGGTTCACCCCGTCTCTCTCCCACTCGCATTTTCTCTTCCAAAGCTTGCGAAATGGCAATGATTGGCTGCACGATGGCTCTGGCAACAACTCCGGTGCGGCTACAATGAGAGTGAACGACGATGGCGAATGGAGGGGACACAGTGGTGGGTGGTGGCTGTCTGCGCAGTGCGCACGACTGTGGATGAACTTGCAGGCTCCAGCGAGCTTGATGATGGCTGAACGTGGCAATGTTGATGGCAAGAGGAGGCAGTGCGATTGCAATTTGTGAAAATATGTACTCGGTTAAAAAACCTGCTACAACCTGTCAAATTATACTCTTTCACGTGGAAAATTTTTTCTCCTATTCCACCCTAGAAGCCGCCGCAATAATGAGTTTCAAAATCCGCATTTACAATCCATTTTCAAAAGACTCGTCAATCTTTATTTAAGAACCGCGCACCTGAGAATTAAATCCACAATTATATTTATGGGCAATTTATCCCACTAAAAAAAACTTCATCTAAAAAACAAATTGGAGAAAATTTTCCTTTCAAAGTCGTCCATGTTTTACGTTTAGATTCAGCTTGGTTGTTTAAATTAAGGAATTGCGTAGAATGTCCTTTTTCTGAGAGTTGGTGAGGGTTATATTACGTAATGTGAGACGGTTGGGTCAATTAAAAAATATTTGATTTAATGTTAAAACGTGATAAATTCACGTTTTTAATAATAATTATGTTGAAAAATATAAATTTGAGTTGGTCAGTTTCAACTTCAAATCAAAACACACACTTAATCTATATCTCATAGATAGACCATGTGGCTGTAACCCACGATTAGACGCACCGCATATTATTTCCATCCTTCCATGCTCATTAAAGTCATGTTACGTACGCTTCCAAATTATGATTTGTATACATACCAATATCTCAAAATAATACCTGTTGCAGGACAATTACATTAACAGTTATATATATTCTATGCAACTAATTTAATTTTGGTGTTTTTAAAATATACAATATTACACAGTATAATAAATTAAAAATATAAAAATTTTATTGAAAAATGTAAGATTTCATATTATCAATACATTGAATAGTGAATGACTTTGTTTTAAAAATGTGCAAGCTCATATTTTTAATAAAAAAAATATAATAGTTATATTTCCATGATCTCATTTGAAACCCCTTTTTTTTTATGATTTTTATATCCCATTCTACCAAAAAAATACATTGTGTAACTTAACCCATATATTTTATTTACAAGTTTTTTCTACATTTTTCTATAAATTTTGTGATTTTATCTAGCATTCTTTTTATAGATCTTGTGATTTTCTTGTTACTTTTTCTACATGAATTGTGTTGATTTTATTGTGATTTTTATAAAAACATTACTTTTTATTAAAATTTACAGGGAACCTCACATAAAAATTTTATTCCCGTTGCATATTTTTATATAAATTTGGATTTTTAGAAAAATTTTAATATTTTTTACAGATTTGTATAGAGAAAAAAATCAGAATATATAAATCCTCTAATTTTTTGAAATCAACCACAAAAAAGGATATAAAAATCATAAAAATTGAAATCAAAACAATATTGTTAATGGAGTAAAATTAAAAGTGATTTTTAATATCATTAATTAAAGATAATTATCAATAAATTAGTTAATTTTTAGGGTTAAATATGTTTTTAGTCCCTCGAAAATTAGTAAATTTTGTGTTTAGTCACTATGAAAATTTTCACTTAAATTTAGTCCATCGATAATTTTCCGTTTCCAAGATTAATTCTTGCCGTTAATTTGCACTATTAAGTGATGGCCCGACCCTGTTACAGTACGTTGACGTGTCTATTTAGGCTGACATGACTGCCACGGTGGATTTTTCTGAAATTATTTTTCCCCAATCTTTTTAATTCTTAATTTCATTATTAAAGCAATTAAAGTAATTAATATTGGAATTAAGAATTGACAAAATTTGGGGAAAAGTAATTTCAAAAAAATCCACCGTGGCAGCCACGTAAGCCTAAATAGACATGTCGGCGTATTGTAATAGTGTCAGGTCATAACTTAACAGTGCAAATTAACGGCAATGATTAAACCTGAAAATGGAAAATTAATGAGGGGCTAAACTTAGGTGAAAATTTTTATAGGGACTAAACACAAAATTCGCTAATTTTCGAGGGACTAAAAACATATTTAAGCCTAATTTTTATTATCATTCATATAATTTTTATTGAGAATATAATGTGTCATTAATGTTTAAAATTAGTTTTAAAACCTAATACTATCTAAATCGATAAAATTAATTAATAATTAAAAATGTAGCTTTTTAAGAGTGCAAATGCCATTTATATTCTCTTGCAATGTTCCTAGAAGGAGAACTATTATAAATCCCTGACTTTACATACTGGGAAGCCCACTTAATAATAACAAAACGTTAGTTTATGCAGCATGAACAAATCCAGAAAGAAACGTAATCATGAACCTTAAATAAATCATAGCTCCTTCTCATCCACGTCTTGCCCTATACGCATGGCAATTAGTACTTCTTAGAAATAATTATCCACTGTGATTGCTGTCTCATGACTGTGATTATATTTTGATCTAACGGAAAAATCGTAATCTAGAAACTAAGAATGAAATTAAGCAACTTAATTACTGTGCACAGAAGATGCTATTATTAACCATTGCTGTATAGCATATGCTCAAAATTATGAACCAAATAACTTTAAAGTAGTAGAGCTGTCTCTAGCGTGTATTTTATGTCAGATACAACGCAACAGAAAATATCGATTTTTTTTTTTATAAATTTTTCCGCGCGTGGATATATATTTAGTAAAATGTAAATATGAGAATTGTGAAAAAAGAAAAAAAAGTGCTTCAGTGCTAGAAATAGCCATTTGCTCTACCAAATCCGGCCCGGTAATTGGTTTTCATGGATAAAGCTAAAAAATTAAAAATTATTTAAGTTTTTAAAATAAATGAGTCCTATATTTTTTGTAATCAACTCGATTTTTTACGAGTTTTATAGGTTATTTAATATTTTTTTTATAGATAGCAAATTTTATCGGTCTAAACTAAAATATTTGAGAATTATTTTGACTTCTAAAATAAAGATTCGAGCCAAATTTCTATAATAAAGACTCGACTTTATATTTTTACGAGCTTCTATATTTGTGTCATACCAAGAGTGTGTTTGGTAAAACTGGTTGAAAGCTAGTTGAAAGCTTAAAGTTAGTTGAAAGCTGAAAAATTAACTGATTTGATTGAATGTGTTTGGTAAAACTAGCTAAAAATGATAAATGATATATAAAGACATAATTAATTATTAAATAATGATAAGTGAGAGTGGTTGAGAGATAATCTTGTAATTAATACTAGCTGAAAATTGAAACCTTTTTTAAAAAGCTACCTCAAGTACTTTTTAAAAAAAAATAGTAGTTACCCAAATAAGTTACCTTACCAAATAAATTTCTAAAATAGTTTACCAAACACGCTACAAATCGAACGCCCATTTTACTAAATGAATGCAATTCCACAAATTGTAATGATGCCGAAAACCAATATATAATTATAGCAATAAAAAATAATAATTACCTAGCTAGAGTCCATTAAGTAGGAAACGTGAAGCTTCTTAAGCTCTTCCTTAGTTACTAAGTGTGGCCATTTGAACGTGGATGCAAACTACCTACCTAGCTAATTCCATCATTAAATCCATGGCTGCCACCACCACCTCTTCCAGCTGCAGCGGTTTCTTCAGTCTCCGATCATCAAATGGTGTTGAGTCCAGGGTCGTTCGGGACTCCTCATCCTCGAGCCAAGGCTCTTCTGGTTGCGGAAAGCTTGATGGCGTGGCTATGTGGTTCATCAACGGTGTCACAATGGCTTTTTTTGCATCGTTAAATCGTTGCTCTTGCATTCGTATCGCCACTGAAGAAGATGGCGAAGATGCAAACGACTTGCCGTTGATGTACAACGACGGAAATCTCCGCCATGATGGTGTGAGTGTGACAGCTGGCACCACCAGCAGAAGAAGGACTGGTAAAGGGAAGAAGAGTGGAGGAGCAGTACTCGTCGATGAAGACTGAGAGTGGAAATTCCGAAATTGAGGTCTTCAAAATGAGGGAAATCAGACTAAACCAACGACGTCGTTTTTTCTTGGTAAGTGATATATTCAATGTTTGTATATTTGGGGGTTATTAGAATTGTGCGTTCAAAAGCCTATGTTTCGGAGTGGTTGTGGAGATTATAAATGAATTAATTAAGAAGTAATCTTCCTTGCCTTTGATATATATACAGATAATCAAGAATGATTAATGTGTAATGAAATAAATTTTATTAATTTTCTTTGTGCAATTGTGAATTGTCAATTTCTTCGACACGACTTTTGTTCAGAATATATATAAGAAATTTGTGGCCTTATCATGCTAAGCGGTCAATGGAGATAACTGGGTAATAACAACGAATCAGATTGCATCGAGTTATGGATTCAGATTGTGATCAATTGAGCTTCAACTTGCTTAACTAGCCACTCATTACTTACGATTTGATCATATGATAATGAAAGCCTGTGTTGGATCAAAATTGTTGAAAATTAGTAACCAATTTTAATATGTCGATCGCCTGGTGATAATTTGCTATATGGATTGGGCTTCCTTTGTCTTTGAACTGATCTTTCGTTTCTTATCTATCAAAAATTGAAAACGGTAAAGGAAGAAATTAAACAATTGGGGGAGGGGGACAGCAAGATGAGCGTGTAAAAGAGTTGGGTTGGAAACATGATTACTGGGATCGCCACCGTAATCATATCTGTTTGTTAGCTTTTTTATTTTCAAAGGATTTTTATATCAATTTGCAGCAGATTTTGTTTACTATTGTAGATTGAGCATGTTTTATGGGTTAAAGTTGCTTTAAAAAATTAAAAAAACACAGACACACATACACTCTCTTTCAATTATATCATATAAAATGATGGTGTCGTTACGTTTCAGTCATGATCATTGCGTCGTTTCATGCGGACAAAGTTTGCTTTTGCTTTTTAAACTTGTCCCAAATCATTAGCACCAAGAATCCAAGAAATAGTATATATGCGTGTTAAAGATGCTGTTGAGACAATTAATTAAAGTGAACCGCGTCAGTTAAATTAGTCAGTTTTTTAATTGCTTTGTTTAAGCCTTGAATCCTACCCTAACACTATCTTTGGTGGAAAGAGATAAATAGTGAAGAGGTAAATATGAAAGAAATAAAAATGATTTTTAGATTGTTTATTATAAGAAAAATAATGAAAAATTTTGTTTTTTTAGTTTAAGAGGAGAGATAGGGGATAAATAATATTTTTTAATTAATTCCACAAAATTAGATTGCAGCTCCCTTATTTCCTCCCACCTCTCTTCACAATTGCAGAGAAGTTATAATTGCATGGGGCTCACTCTATTTTCATCTTCTCCTCTATTTCACTGCAGAATCAAATTGGAAAGTTGTTAATATCTTTGTTACTTCTCACGTCTCTACGGCATTTTTCTGACACTTCCTACCTATCAAACGAACGCTAATAATCTCCTTTAATTTTAAATTGTTCTCAAATTTTTTCTTTACTTTAAGCGATTGGAAGATTGCTCATAAGACCATGTCATGAAATTTATCCGTGTATATATATATACTCCCGTTAGACTTTAGAAAAGCAAAATCATTCTTCTACACTTAAATGTGAGTGTAAGAAACAGAGAAATTGAAAGAACCTTACAAAAAAAGAGAAATAGAAAGAAAAAGGAAATAAAGTGAAATATGTGATAATTGATGTGATAGAAAATGATAGAGATAGAGAGAAAGGGAAAACGTGATAATTGATGCGATGAGAGATGAAGAGAGAGATAGAAAAAAAGTTAGTGGAGAGGGGAGTGTCTAAAATTTAAGTATAAAAATACCATGATTGGAAAAAAAAATAGGACAGAAAAGCGAAGAATATTATGGTAGTGGTTAGTGCCCATGCCGCATAAATGACCTTGAAATGTGAGAGAATTGGCATGTTTGAGTAACGTTAAAATCACATAAAAAAATGTGGACCTAGTCCAACGTTATTCTCAATAGCGTTAGATTGGATCCACGTTTTGTTGAGTCTCAAAATATTATTAAATAGTTAATAATGTTTAAGTCTCATAACCCTGGGTTTTAATGTGTAACAAATTTGGTTAAAATTCCTAAAAAGAAAGAACAGTTTCTGCTTAAGGTAGTTTTTGTGTTTCAAAAAATGTCTGATACAGCAACCCTCTGAAATCATGCAACCCTCTGATGTGGTGCAACCTTCTGAAGAAGAGGAACCTGCTGAGTGATCAAGACCTACTGAAGATGGGAAACGTTGTACTGAGACTTGTATCTTTTTGAAAAAGAGCTTCTTTGTTAATTCCTTTTGAAGACTCAAGTCTTTCGTAGCTTTCCCCAGTTATCTCTGGCTCTTCTCCTTCTGGAAAGTCAGAACAATTGCTTTTTGTCATAATTCAAATCACTATTCACCAAAAAGGCAATGACTACTGTGAAAGTACAATGTGCTCAGAAAAGTAGAGTCTGCGTTGCTGACACATACTACCTGCTGACCTGCTACTGCAAGCTATATATATATATATGAAGTATCATGCAGAAGAAAAAAAAAGAGAGAGAACGAACCAACTTGCTGAAGCGATGCTAAAATTATCTAAGAAATATTCATTTATTTCATTTGTACAACAATTTCTTATCCTGAGTTATACTCAGTTATTTGTACATCTTACCCAATTTAGGCTTTAAACTTGTGTAGTTTAAAAGCTTAAGCATTTTCTTTTATACACGGTTTGTGTTTGAGCCAGGAGAAGCTTGCTGTTTAAACAATACTTGGGTTTGAGCCTGGAGAGGCTTGTCTGAAAAAGAATACTTGGTGTAAAGAGCCTGAAGAGGCTTGATTGTAAAAGAATACTTGTAACTGATCAGTTAGTGGAAAATCCTTTGCTAGTTTGGCATTGGGACTGGATGTAGCTCACAGTGGATGTAAGTGAACCAGGATAAATCTCTTGGCTAATTCTTCTCTACCTTTATCTCACTATATTTGTTATTTAAGCTAACAGGAGGGTTTTGAATAATCTATTTTATAAGCTTGTATTGAAAACAAATACAAACGCTCTTTAAAAACAAGTTTCCAAAACTATTTTCTGGACCTGCTGAAGCCATTTCAGCAAGTACCTTAACATCTAGTTTCAGTAAGTTGATAAAAACTCTTTGTGAAAAACTCTGCTTGTAAAAGGTTTTCATAAAATCTGTTTGAACATATAAAACACTATTCAACCCCCCTTCTAGTGTTTCCTGTGGTTTCTACAGTTGGTATTAGAGCTCAACTTTGGGTTGAGCATCTAACAAGTGCTGAGGAAAGAAGATCCAGATGGAAACCTCAACAAGCAATCCTCACTACATCACAGGAGGAGCCTCTGGCTCAAGGCCCCCAGCTTTAAATGGTACAGACTATCATTACTGGAGAGATCATATGAAGTTGTTCATTGAGAGCAGCAACATAGATCTTTGGGATGTAGTCACTGATGGTGATTATATTCCCACCAATAATGGTGTACCCATTCCCAAGGTAGAATGGACTGGTGAACAGAAGGCACGTGTACAACTCAATGCAAAAGCAAAACTCTATTTAGTTTGCTCTTTGAGTAAATCTGAATATGAGAAGGTGCATGGATGCACTTCAGCCAAGGAGATCTGGGGCATCAGCCCATGAAGGGACTGATAATGTCAAACAATCTAAGATTAACATGCTTGTTCATCAGTATGAGATGTTCAAGATGCATGAGTCAGAAACCATAGACCAAATGTTTGGTAGGTTTCAGACCATAACTAATGGACTCAAATCTTTAGGCAGACCCCATGACTCTGTTGATAATAATCGCAAGAATCTTAGGAGTTTACCAAAGATTTGGAGGCCCAAAGTTACTACCATTCAAGAGGCAAAAGACCTCAATACTTTAAGAATGGAGGAACTTTTGGGATCCCTCAAGGTCCATGAGTTGGAACTTGGTGAAGATAATCCTAAATAGAAGTCACTTGCCCTGAATGCCAAGTCCAAACCGCTGAAGTCTAGACCATAAGAGGCCATGAAAGATAAGGAGTCTTCAGAAGGTTCTGAAGATTCAGAGGGGAGCTCTGATGATGATAACTATATGGCTCTTTTAAGCAGAAAGATCAAGAGAATGCTTCAGAAGAAAGGAAGGTTCAGAAAAGGCTTATCCTCTAAAACCAAAATGGGTAAGTCAGATAAAGAACCTTTTTTCTACTAAGAAAATAATCTGTTATGAATGCAAATAGCCAGGGAATATGAAGACTGATTGTCCAAGGCTGAAGAAACCCTCTTATAAGAAGAAGAAGTTCTTCAAGAAGAAAAAGGGCTTGATGGCAACATGGGAGGACTTAGACGATTCAACCTCAGAAGAGGAAGATGAGTCTGCTGAAGAAGCCAAATTATGTTTAATGGCAAGTCTCCCTTCATCAGACAGTTCTGAATCTGAGGTAATTCCTCAAACTCTACAAGATATGTATGATGACTTGCTGGAAAGTTCTAAAGAGCTTTTCCAAGAGTATAAAGATTTTTCTAGAGTATATACTGATGTTGCTACAAAAAATGAAGTTCTTGAGACTGAAAATCTTTTACTTAAGGAAAAACTCTTAAAGAACTCTAAGACTAGTAGTTCAGAAAGTTTACTCAAAGAAAATGAATTTCTAAAGAAACAAGTTGCTGAACTTACTAGAGATCTTGCCAACTTTGTCAATGGAACTAAGAACCTCAACAGAATGTTGGGTGTTCAAAAGAACTCCAAAAACAAAGGAGGTTTAGGATACTCAGACAGTGAATCATCACATGATTCAAATTTTAAATCTGCTGAAAAAGCTAAGAAAGGTAAGGGATGCTCTCATTGTGGAAAACCTGGACACAATGTGTCTCAGTGTAAACACAAGAGAAAGAGCAAACCTGTTGCTAACAAAAGAGGACCCAAAAGGATGTGGATACCTAAGTCTCTGATTATTCCTGTTGCAGATGTGTTTAACAGGACAAAGGAGACACCACAAATGGTACCTGGACAGTGGCTGCTCGCGACACATGACAGGAGAAAGGTCTTTGTTCCAAAACCTTAGACCTAAGGATGGAGGGGTGGTGACCTTTGGAGGAAACCAGAAAGGTAGAATCACCGGTATTGGTTCAGTAGGTATATCCCTTCTCTTTGTTATACAAAATGTTCTCCTTGTAGAAGGTCTTCAACACAATCTACTGAGCATAAGTCAATTATGTGACAATGGATATGTTGTATCCTTCACTGAGGATGGTTGTGTAGTCAAAGATGCTTCTGATCAAGTCATTTTTTTTTTGCCAAAAGACACAGTAATGTGTATAAGATAGATCTTGAGGAACTTGCATATCAAAATGTGACTTGATTACTTTCTGTTAAAGATGAAAAATAGATTTGGCATCAGAAACTTGGGCATGCCAGCTTGAGGTTAATCTCAAAGCTTACAAAACACAATCTTGTAAAAGGATTGCCCAAGTTTTCATTAAAATCTGACATTTTATGTGAAAACTGTCTTAAAGGTAAATAAACAAAAAGCTCTTTCAAGAGTAAAAATGTTGTGTCTACCTTAAGACCTTTAGAACTGCTTCACATTGATCTGTTTGGTCTTACAAGAACTGAAAGTTTGGCTGGTAAAAAGTATGGCTTGGTCATTGTTGATGACTACTTAAGATACACATGGGTTATATTCCTCAAAAGCAAGGATGAGACTTTTAAGAATTTCACAAAATTCTATAAGAAGGTGCAAAATGAAAAAGGGTTTTGCATTTCTGCAATCAGAAGTGACCATGGTGGCGAGTTTGAAAACTCAAGCTTCAGCATGTTTTGTGATGAGAATGGGATCTTACACAATTTCTCTGTGGCTAGAACACCTCAGCAAAATAGGGTTGTTGAGAGAAAGAATAGAAGCTTGCAAGAGATGGGTAGAACCATGCTCATTTCAAGCAACCTACCAAGATCATTATGGGTAGAGGCTGTTCACACAGCTTGCTACTTTCATATTTTTTGCTGTGAGTGTTTCATACTCAACACCAAAAATGATCTGGGTAAATTTGAAACTAAATCTGATAAGGGATTCTTCATTGGTTATTCAGAAACATCCAAGGCTTACAGAGTTTATAACTTTAGAACCTTGACAGTAGAAGAATCTATTCATGTTAGATTTAATGATGCTAAAGAGACTGATAGGGAACTATCAGATCTAGAAGATGATTTTGCAGGTATGGAACTGAATCCTACTTCAGAGACTCCAGAGGTCAAGAATGAAGCACCTGTTGAAGGACCCTCTGAAGTACCTGCTGAACAGACTTCCAATCAACCTGCTGAAATTGATCCTCTTCACAGAGTTAATGTTGAGTCTCAGAATGAGCAAGTATTCCCTCAAAGGCATGAGTGGAGATACGGAACTCATCATCCTCGAGAGCAAATCATTGGTGATACTTCAGAAGGAGTAAGAACAAGATCAAGACTTAGAGAAGTCAATAATCTTGCCTTCCCCTCTGAAATTGAGCCAAAGAATATTGAGGAAGCTCTGCATGATGAAGGGTGGATCCTAGCCATGCAAGAAGAGCTTAATCAATTTGCCAGGAGTGATGTCTGGACTCTTGTTCCTAAACCCCATGGGAAAACTATTATTGAAACCAAATGAGTGTTTAGAAACAAACTCTCTGAAGATGGTCAAACGGTCAGAAACAAGGCCAGATTGGTTGCACAAGGCTATAATCAACAATAAGGTATTGACTTTACTGAAACTTTTGCTCCAGTAGCAAGACTTGAATCCATTAGGATTTTACTTTCCTATGCAACCAATAATGGCATCAAACTATATCAGATGGATGTAAAGAGTGTCTTCCTAAATGGATTCATTGAGGAAGAGGTATTTGTTAGACAACCCCCTGGTTTTGAAAATCTGACTTTTCCTTATCATGTTTTTAAATTGAAAAAGGCTTTGTATGGTCTCAAACAAGCTCCCAGAGCTTGGTATGACAGATTGAGCAATTTTCTACTAAAAAATGGTTTTGAAAGAGGAAAGGTTGGCACAACTCTTTTTAGAAAAATGTCTAACAAAGACCTGATTCTAGTCCAAATATATGTTGATGATATTATTTTTGGATCAACAAATTCCTCTCTGTGCACTGAGTTTTCAAGGCTTATGCAATCTGAACTTGAAATGAGTTTAATGGGTGAACTCAAATTTTTCTTGGGACTTCAAATTAAGCAAGATTCTGATTGTATATGGATCCATCAGGAGAAATATACAAAAGAGATGCTTAAGAAGTTTAACATGCATGATTGCAAACCTATGTCAACTCCTATGCACCCTTCAGCAATCTTGAGTAAAGATGAAGGAGAAGAATGTGTTGACCCAACCATGTATAGAGGCATGATTGGATCTCTGTTGTATCTTACAACAAGTAGACCTGGCATTATGTTCAGTGTATGCCTGTGTGCAAGATTTCAATCAGAACCAAGAATAACTCATTACAAGGCTGTTAAAAGAATTTTCAGATATCTAAAAGGTACTACTAATCTTGGTCTATGCTATAAGAAGAGTAAGGACTGCAGATTATTAGGTTATTGTGATGCTGATTTTGCTGGAGATAGAGTTGAAAGAAAATCAACAAGTGGAGGATGCCACTTCATTGGAGAGATTATAATAAGTTGGGCTAGCAAAAGGCAAAGTACCATAGCCCTCTCAACTGCTAAAGCTGAGTACATTGTTGCTGCATGTTGTTGTTCACAGCTGCTATGGGTAAAATATCAACTTGAAGATTTTAACATTCCTGTTAAATCTATTCATGTATTCTGTGATAATACAAGTGCCATAAACCTTTCTAAAAATCCCATTCAACATTTTAGAGCTAAGCATATATAAATCAAACATCATTTCATTAGAGATTATGCTCAGAAAGGTGTTTTTGATATAAAGTTCATTGACACAGAGCATCAATGGGTTGATATATTCACAAAACCTCTTGTTGAAGATACGTTTAAGTTCATTAGAGATAATCTGCACATTCTTGCATTATCTGAAAACTGAACTTGCTGTTATATGCTTCTTACTGAACTTATCTGGTTTTTGTTACACTGTTAATGTTATACACTCTTTCAGCAACTCATTTACCCTGAATTTTTTCTTGCTCTGTTGCTTCTTTATCACTTCAGCATGCTCTGGACACCCTTTTGATTGATGACAAAAGGGGGAGTAATATAAACTAACAAAATCTGAAGTTAAGCTCATTTCAGAGAAGATATCTCTTAGTCAGGGGGAGCAAAGCAAGTTTTCTGGTTAAAGTTCGTAAAAAGAAAGAGCAATTCATTCTATTCAAGTACCTGAGAAAGGGGGAGAATTCTTTAAACTTATTTCCTTTCATTTTCCCTTCAGATATTTGATAGTTTAAGCAAATTTATCATCATAAAAAAGGGGGAGAATGTTGAGTCTCAAAATATTATTAAATGGTTAATAATGTTTAAGTCTCATAACCCTGGGTTTTAATGTGTAACAAATTTGGTTAAAATTCCTAAAAAGAAAGAACAGTTTCTGCTGAAGGTAGTTTCTGTGTTTCAGAAAATGTCTGATACAACTACCCTTTGAAATCATGCAACCCTCTGATGTGGTGCAACCTTGTGAAGAAGAGGAACCTGTTGAGTGATCAAGACCTACTGAAGATGGGAGACGTCGTACTGAGACTTGTATCTTTTTGGAAAAGAGCTTCTTTGTTAATTCCTTTTGAAGACTCAAGTCTTCCGTAGCTTTCCCCAGCTGTCTGTGGCTCTTCTCCTTCTGGAAAGTCAGAACAATTGCTTTTTGGCATAATTCAAATCACTATTCACCAAAAAGGCAATGACTGCTGTGAAAGTACAATGTGCTCAGAAAAGTATAGTCTGCGCTGCTGACACCTACTACCTGCTGCACCTGCTACTGCAAACTACCAAAAGCTATGTGTCACAACAGGAAGAAAGCTATCTCTCAACGGGAGTTAGAGAAGTCTATCGGTCTCATTTCTCTTCTCCTATATATATATATGAAGTATCATGCAGAAGAAAAAAAGAGAGAGAACGAACCGACTTGCTGAAGCGCTGCTAAAATTCTCTAAGAAATATTCATTTGTTTCATTTGTACAACAATTTCTTATCCTGAGTTATACTCAGTTATTTGCACATCTTACCCAGTTTAGGCTTTAAACTTGTGTAGTTTAAAAGCTTAAGCATTTTCTTTTTATACACTGTTTGTGTTTGAGCCTGGAGAGGCTTGCTGTTTAAACTTTGGTTTGAGCCTGGAGAGACTTGTCTGAAAAAGAATACTTGGTGTAAAGAGCCTGAAGAGGCTTGACTGTAAAAGAATACTTGTAACTGATCAGTTAGTGGAAAATCCTTTGCTGGTTTGGCATTGGAACTGGACGTAGCTCACAAT
This sequence comes from Sesbania bispinosa, assembly GCA_026901365.1. NCBI lineage: Eukaryota > Viridiplantae > Streptophyta > Magnoliopsida > Fabales > Fabaceae > Sesbania > Sesbania bispinosa. The sequence continues at coordinate 1,837,695 of QLOH01000054.1, read as the reverse complement.
GATTGTGAGTGAACCAGGATAAATCTCTTGGCTAAGTCTTCTCTACGCTTATCTCACTATATCTGTTATTTAAGCTAACAGGAGGGTTCTGAATAATCTGTTTTATAAGCTTGAACTGAAAACAAATTCAAGCGCTCTTTAAAAACAAGTTTCCAAAACTATTTTCTGGACCTGCTGAAGCCACTTCAGCAAGTACCTTAACGCCCAGTTTCAGTAAGTTGATAAAAACTCTTTGTGAAAATGCTAAATGCCAAATTTGCCACTTCAACTTTGTATCGCATTCTACATACTTACACTTTGTCTAGTTAAAGGAAGGAAATAGAGAGAAGAAAAGTAGAAAAGAGAGAAATAGGAAAGAGAGAAACTAAGATGAAATAAAGATAATTTGTAAGTTGTTTGGTATGAGAGAAATAAGTGTGAAATAAAACAGAAAAATGATTTATAAGTTGTTTGATATGAAAGAAATGAATATGAAATAGAAAAAATAACAATGAGTAACAATTTCTCCTCTATTTCTCCACAAATTAACTGAGAAATTCATTTCAAGTGAAAACCCCTTTTTTTGTATTTCTCTACTATTTCTCTACCACACTAAACATGAGAAAATTTCTATTTCTCTTCCACTTTTATTCTCCTTAACCATTTCTATTGTATTCCACTCCTACTAAACAAAGGGTTAGATTTGCATTACAATACCTCAAATGCACGTTCAAACACCACAAACGTAATTTTTTTAAGGGAAATATATGTTTTTCATCCTATAGTTTGGGTCAACTTGGGTCTTCGTCCCTATACTTATTTTCCTTGGTTTTTTTCCCTCTACTTTCTAAACCCCTTAATGTTAGTCCCTGCCGTTAGTGACTACTGTTAAATGGTGACGTGGCAGACGGATAGTAACAACTCAACACCTTTTGTGGGGCCCCTTATGCAGCCTGACTCATTTAAAATTATTATTTGACTTTTTAATTATTGATTATTACTAACAAAACCCTAATTAAAATTTTAGGGATTTTAAACCCTAAACCTTAGAATTCTAGAGATTTTTTTATCTCAGTCAGTTCTTCCTGGTAACTGAGCTGCAATCTGAGACCACCTGATATAGAAAAGAAACCATGGAACAACAACCTCAATATCTGAATGGCTAAAAGTTATGAAACTAACAACATTTCTTGAGAGTAAATCGAAGAAGAAAATGGGTTGCTCCCAATCCAAAATGGAGAAAGGGGAAGCAGTGGCACGCTGCAAGGACTGCAACCACTTCATTAAGCAAGCGGTTTCCGGCCGTAACGCCTTCGTCGCCGCCCACTCCTCCTACGCCATCTACCTCAAGAACGCTGGCGCCGCCCTCGTCGACTTCGCCCAAGGCCAAGTCCAAAACCCTCAATTCCCCTCCTCCTCCTCCTCCGCCGTCGTTGCCCAACCATCTTACGAGATTCCTCTGCCTCCTCCTCCGCTCCCTGATTTCCTCGCCCCTCTCTGTCGCTTCACCACCATGCCTGAGATCAACTCGGCTCGACCCGAACCCGACTCGGTCGGGACCATCATTGAGGAAAAGGAAGAGGACGTTGAAGAAGAGGCTGGGCCTCCTCCTCCGTCGAAACAACCATCAGGTTCAGAGAATTACCGAGTGGAAGAGTAGAACTCTGCTTGGGAGTATTTGTTTCCGTCGGTGGAGAACATGGACGGGATAACCTTGAACGGTGATGTAGAAGAAGTATTTGGAGTTCGGTGACTGAACGCACTTTTATCGGTTTTTCTAAATTGGCTTCGCTTGTTTGCAACGAGGGATGTTGCAACGCAAAACTCCATTAACGTCCTGATAAGGTTTAGGGTTTAAAATCCCTAAAATTTTAATTAGGGTTTTGTTAGTAATAATCAATAATTAAAAAGTCAAATAATAATGTTAAATGAGTCAGGTTGCATAAGGGGGCCTACAAAAGGTGCTGAGTTGTTACTTTCCGTCTGCCACGTCACCATTTAACGGTAGTCACTAACGGCAGGGACTAACATTAGGGGGTTTAGAAAGTACAGGGACAAAAAACCAAGGAAAAAAAGTATAGGGACGAAGACTCAAGTTGACCCAAACTACAGGGACGAAAAACATATTTTTCCCTTTTTTTAATTTCTTTTTCCTCCAAAATAGTTGTAAACAAGTGTTTACAAAATTTGACCTAGTAATAACATTGTTGAAGCTTGATTATTTCGTTCATCCCAATACAAAAAAAAAAAATGATCAAGATGGTGTTGAACCACCGTATTAGTGGAACTCTAATGGCGGTGCTTATTTAGCAAAATGAGCACTCTTCTTATTAAGCATTTTGCATTGGAGCAATTTTGGGAACAAGTGATTAACCAGAACCGGTGCTTATTTGAGCAGTGATGCTTATATTTTCTTTTTTAATTAGTGGCGGTTTAAACACCCACTAGAAAAACCATTTTTTTTAATAAAAAGATACGTTGGATCAACGACTACCAACGTATTAAACAAAATAGTTGTTAGTCAAACTAGTCGTTAGTCAAACTAATAGTTATTCAAATTAGTCGTTGCTCAAAGTAGTCCTTAGTTAAGAGATTATTTATATATATATATATATATATTTAGGACATCTAAGAGGATTTTCACACCACTCAATTGGAACAACATAAGTTTTTGGTTCCTCTAAAACGTCCCAAATCCTGAACTTTCTATTTGATTTGTTTTTACGAGATGGATCCCAACCAATTCAATATGAATTTTCCAAATCCACAAAATCCCCCACCTTTTCTAGACCTAGAAAATTACCCAAATCTGCCAACCCTAATTCCATATCAATTTCCCATGTTTCAATCACCATTTACTTACCCCAACAAAATTAACCTTAGCAGAATGCTTGAGTGGGAACTCATTGAAGATTTCATGAACGACGACGTTGAAGAACAATGCATGAGGTTGATCAAGGAGCAACAAATTCAAGGACAAGCATCATCTTTCACTACGCATAGACGTACAAGAACTCACATTGATTGGAGTTGTGAAGAAGGGCACAATCGATTGTCAAGAGCTTCCCGATGCCACAAGGAGATAAAAAAATTATTCGCTCAACATCAAGAAGTAGCAAGAAATGATGTAGAGTGGGCATTTGGAGTACTATAATCTCGATTCACAATTATATATGGACATGCGCGTGCTTAATTGGCACATGGATATATCAAGCATATATTATATGCATACATCATATTGCATAACATGATTGTGGAAGACGAACGACACACTTATAATATTCAGTTTGACTATTCTTGTGATCATCCCAACAATGATGTCTCGATAGTCGACGTACGTAATTGTGATCCTTATCCGAATTTTATAGCATACCTTCAATGAATAGCTCATGTTCGGGATAGACAAATTCATCATCAACTTAAATCGGACCTTGTGGAGCATATTTAGGAACGTTTAGCGGCGACAATGTCCAAAATTAAATATCAATATTTTATTACGCAATTTTTTATGTAATTGATTGTTTATCATTTTTATTATGTACTTTTTATTATTCAATTATTTTTTAATTAAAGTTTTTTATTGAGAAAAATATATTATTCATGATTTTCTTAATTTAATAGTATTTTATTATTTATTAATTAAAATATTTTTAAATTAAAAAAATTTTAAAATTGTAAAAAATGGGTGATGTGTATTGGTGGAACCTATTTAAGATATGTGAATAATAAAAGTGAAGTGTTGGGTTAGAGATGACCTTAGGAATGCTTATGCTCCCCATCAGTTGTGTTAGAAGATTGTTGAAATGTCGATGAAAGTCCACATATGTGCAATCCATGAAACATGCTCCTTTTGTCCGACTTTACTTATCATTTTAGAAAGAAAATTTTGGCTCATTTTACAATTTTAAGGGGGCATTTAGAGTGTATTTGATAAGACATTTTAGCTAGATGAAAGTTAAAATTAGTAACTGAAACCATTTCATCAGTGTTTGGTAATGTAGCATTTTTAGCTAACTAATAGCTTTTATTGAGAAGCTACTTAAGATAACTTTTTTTAAAAAAAAACTCCTTTTTTCAATTACTAGCTAAAATTTAAAAATGTTTTATATGTCATTTTATCATTTTCAGCTAGTTTTACTAAACACTTTAAATTAAATCAGCTAATTTTTCAACTTTAAGCTAGCTTTTAAGTTGATTTTACCAAACACACTTCTAATACTTTTTTACTAAATATATCCTTTACAAATAATAAATGATAAAGGGTAAATAAAAAAATAGTTAACATCTTTTATAAAATTTAGAGAATTAATTATATTTTTTAATTATAATAGAAAAACCTTAAACGACAACTAAAATTGAATAGGAGTAATAAAATAAGATTAAATATATGTTTAATTTCTAAAATTATATATAATGTTTTGTAATTTTAATCTCTATTTATATTTTATTCATTTTCAATTCTAATATTTAATTAAAATGATCTGTTTTAGTTTTTTTTATAAGCAGTTACAAACAAATTTATTTTATCTGTTTAATGATTAAAAATAAATAAAATTTAATATATAAGTGAAAAAGTATTATATTTTTTAGAATAAAAATCAAATTTAGTCTTTAAAAATTTGCAGGAAACATCACATTTGGAAAACATTCCAGTTCCGTTGTCTCTCCTCAAAGTAACTACTTTTAATGGCATTTGTCATGATTTCAATGGGAGATTTTTTTCCCAAAGTTGCATGCTAATGATCTTCTTCCAGCGTTCCACTGTACATTATAAATTTATAATATGAGACTGATCAATATTATTTTATTTGACAGGACTCTTATACCACTCAATATAATGGGTCCAACTTTTTTTTAACCGTTGAATCACGTTCTCCCTGCTTTCGGTCACTACCTCTATTTCCACCTAACCCAAGAAATTGGTGTCTCTCTACATAAGATATAGTATAGACTATAGACTATAGGGAAAAAAAAAAACGGAACTAGATCTCCCATGGGGTAAAATTGGAGAGTGTCCGCTTGATTATATTTGAATAGCATATTGTATCTAATAAAACATACTATTTTATTAATTGGCAAAATAAAATCAATCCCTCAAAATCAAAACTCTTCCTCCTTTCGTGTGTCTAGCTCCCTGCTCCTCCGCCAGAAGTATCCATTTTATGCTGCCATAGGTTGGACAAAGACACTACTGCCGGAACAGATCCGCCTTCTCATGGCGATGTTGGCTCTCCCGCCCCTTGATAAAGAATGCAACTAAAGTATAGTTTTTAATTAGCATCTTTCAAGAGCTGCAATTTTGTGATGAACACCCTTTATATAAGCTCTTGTAGGTTTTAGCAAGATTTCATTCATAAATATCAAGGGTGTCAATATAGATTAAAATCATGGTTAAAATCGAAGGATAATTAATAATAATGGTTTAAAATTATTTTTATCTACTCATTATACCGTGTTATATATAGTTTATTTAAACAAATTGGATTTTGGAAATAGAAGAACAAATTTTGGTGAGATTAGTATTAACCGGTTGGAGAGAGAACAAAACATTGCTTTTAGCTAATTGTGGTGAGATTAGCATTAACCGTTGGATGTACCAAATGACTGATAAAAGGATAACATAACCTTTTATTCACGCTCAACATTGAGAGGATCTGGTTCCAGAAAAATTTCCTCTAGTTACTAAAACTCTTTAGTAGGAGCAAGAAAGACTCAAAGAGTTACACCCAAGATGGGACATGTGGTTCCCACTGTGGTTCCCACTTTGGGTGTATCTCTTTCTACCCGCACCTCGCGACCGCTTCTTCCTTCTCCCTTCGTGTACATTTATCGCCACCGCCCCTGCTTCTTTCTCCCCTGTTGCGCGTTTGTCTCTATTAAGAATTTGTTGTTTTGATTATGAGGGTTGGTCCCTGTTGCCACCTTTGGCTTTTACAATTTATTTTTCCCTTTTGTTATGTATATGTTTCATTCTTTCTTTTTCTTATTAAGTTATTTGGGGTTATAGGCAAACAAAATTTGTCTTTTAAACTATCTTTAACAAATTTAAAATATAATTTTTGTGTCTCTAAAAATTGAAAATTTTTATATAAAATGTTACAATTTTGAAAATTTATTTTTTAGAAATTTTTTGTGGAGATGTATTTTTTAACAAGATTCCAAAAATCAATTTTCAAAAAATTTTTTTATCATTTAGCTTCTTAAAATTAATTTTCAGAAATATTTTCAATAATTACACTTCTAAAAATTAATTTCCCTTCTTCCAGAGGTGGGCGGAGGTTTTTTTTTTTTTTTTATAAAAGATATATATTTTTTTAAAAAGGTAGGGGATGCGAAAAGCAAGACCCCTTTTTGTGTGACTTGAGATTCATTTTGTTTTACTTCTGTTTTTTATTTTTATTTTTGGTTTGGTTACTGACTTACTGTTCATATAGGGTAAAGAGCTGATTTTATTCAGATATTTTTGGTCGAATTTTTTTATTCTGATCAATAGGGCCACTATTCGGCCCGTTTTACATAGGCTCAAGTGCTCAACGCAAAAGTAACACAAAAATAGACGCAAAAAATTAATAAAACGCCGTTGCCGGGTATCGAACCCGGGTCACCCGCGTGACAGGCGGGAATACTCACCACTATACTACAACGACTTGGTTGATAAGTTATGTACAAAGAAGATTAATCATTCTAACGCCAAACAAGGTCTTCTATCTGCATAACGTGCCGTAGCACCGAACAACCGCTCCATCCCTTGCTCTCTGATACAGTGCTAGAAATCGGAAATCAGTATTTTGGCTATAGACTCGATTCGTTCTGGATCGCTGATATCTTAAACAGTAATTTTACGGAGTGAAAAAGCAGTTTCGAAGAAATGCTTGGCGATGGTGGCGAAACCCCATTGAGGTACATTTACGTGTTCTCATTCTCATTTGGCTTCATTTCCTATCCTATATTATAATTCAACTGTGAAAACTCAATGCAATCTCACACGATTCTGTATCGTGTGTTGTTTTTCTTTTTACTGATTTTTACTTTTGGATGATTTGTCTGCGCTGATAATAATGTCCTGTATCACTGTTTTTTTTTTTTTTTCTATTTTTCTTTTTGATTTGTGTTCCTAAGGTATGAACTGTTGAGCATGGTGAGGAAGCACTCCAATTTGATAGGGAAAACGGTTGTTGAGGAGCAAGATGCCCCTGATGTTGAAATGGATATGAGGTTTTGGCATAATGTCTTTGATTTGTATTTTGTCCGTGGCAAGGAGTCAAGGGGACGCCAAGATGATGATCTCGTTTTCTTTGTTAGAAAACTGGTATTTCCTTTTTTAGCTTCAGAATTTTTGTGTTGATCCGTTGTTTAATTTTTATTGTAAGAAGCATCATTGCTGATCCTTTTAGAAGTCTTTTCCTACAGAGTTCCCGAGGTTCTGGTTCCAATAATAATACAGAGAATGTTGATCCTTATTTTGTACGCAGGTGGGCACCTAAGGTAATTTGTTTGAGAATGTGCTTAGCATACCTTCTGCCTTCCTATTAATTGGCCTTCGGATAGTATCACTTGGATTGTAATAAGTATTGGTAGCATTAAGGTGTTTACTGACATTATTTACTTTGTGAAACAATTCTATTTCTTAATTGCTAAAATCCTTTAGGTTTATTGGATAAGTATTTTGACATAGGCTTTGGTATTCCATCCATTCTGATGCCAAATAATTTTGTTCACTTTTTCTCCACCAGTTGAATGACTTAATTGATGAAACAACTATAGATGTGGACTGGAGGCGTTCATTTTACTTGAATTTAATTGCTCATACATCATTCAGTGTAACTGTTGCAATATGCAGGTAATGATTTTCCTTTCTTCATTCCCTGTCCACCATTGTGTTTCACCTTGCCTATTCCGTTAGGTGGCTTCACAAATTTTCAGATTGCCTTAAATTGATTTCATTTGTATCATGGTCATATGCATGCATCAATTGTTTGATGAATGGTCTACAGAGAATGGATCTCTAATTAACTTGTTTTCTCAAAATGTTACCAGGATACATTAGTTGTATGTTTGTATCATTATATGGCCATTTCTGTTCAGCAAGGTTTCCTTAACTACTATTACCTGTTTTGATTTCAGTTTTCCACAATAACTTTTGTTGGATCATTATATCTGTCGATCATAATTAGAGTAAATTTTAAAATTCTGATTAAATATTCTGCAACTTTTAAGAAGAAAAATCTTATATGTTTTGAATACAAGGCCACAGAAGGGTTTTTATAAGCTTTATAACGCATTTAATTTTAGGGTTATTATCTAGACAATTTGATTCAAACTATCTATTTCTCTAGTCACCAGGTTCTTCAGAACCATCAAGCTGGACAGAATACACCTTTATCCCCTATATACAAGGTAAATGTAGCATAATGAATCTTTGTCTGTAAGTTGAATTATGTTGACTTCCTCTACTTGTAATTGTTTGTAAAAGACAAAATTTGATTTCCATTTTGTTAGTTTCACCTTCTTTTCTTTGTGAATATCCATAGGAATAATGAAATTACAAAAACTGACATGTTACCCACCTAAGGTACAAAAACGGCAGATTTGTCACCCCAAGCCCCCATTCGGTGGGATGATGGTGAAGCATGCCTCTGTTTTGGAGTTAAATTGAATTTTGCAGTTAGACTCTGCTCAAACTACTGCTTTGGCAGGTCTTGACCCTTAATTTTGTTGATGGAAGCCTAGTTCTTTAGGATTTATTCAGGCTTTTATTTCAGTTTTTTTGGGTTGTTGATGACGATGATGATGATGATGTATATATATGTATATATATATATATGAGTAGTGAGTAATTGCCATAGCACGGCCTATTAGGGCTGTCTTACAAAACCTATGTACAATTCCTGTTTGTACCACCTTTTGTCTATGAATTTAAGTTTTATTGCATTCAGATTTTGAAAGTATGATGCTTTCTCTTGTTGGGAATGATTTATAGATTTCTGTTAGTGTGACATTGATAGCGTCAGAGTATAACTCATTCTTCAGATGTTCATATGTGAAGATTCTAACCAATAGATTCTCCTTCTACATCTGTTCTTGATTTTGAGTTTGATTACCCGGAACCATAGCCCTCAACCTTTCCCAATTTTCGTAGATTGTAACCCTAATTCAACTCCTTCACAGTTCTCAATATTCTCTTCAACGTCATACGTCATTATGTATTCTGCGTCATTTGATTTCTTTATAGAATACTTTTATCTATGGATTTGAGGATGCACATTTCTGTGATTATGCTGTTCTTTCCTATGATCAACCCGTTCTTGGTTTTGAAGTTGAAAATAAGGCTTTGTTCTTATGATTTTGGACTGTAAGGTCCCTTTATTGTGAAACTTTAAGCTAATGCAATTATTTTCTAGTAATATAGACTCAACAGTGGTGTCTTGGATATTCAAGATGTCAAACACTCTAAATGCAATTATATATATGTATAGTGTATTCTGATTTTGCAACATGGCCCATTGCACTTTTCAGGTTGTGAAGACTGTTTATGCATCTCCAAGTCGTGTAAATTTTCAATTGGACTCTAAAAAGGTAAGTGTACCAATCTATTTTATATATCTTTGGGGAAAAAGATGAAATACTATCTTTCTTAGACATTCCTATAATTTTATTGAAATTAACACTGTCATTGACATGCATATATAGGAAGTGGAAACGACACCTGCTTATCCAGATATATGTTTTGCAATTGATGATTTTGACTCAACTTTTGATGCTGTGGTAATATTTCAGTAAGTTATTATTACATTTTGAATCACATTTTCGTGTATGGAATGTTTAAGTATTTGATATCCTTTGTGGTTCACATTTTCTAATTAACTAAGACATTCAGGAATAGTACTTCAAATATGATGTGCCTTATCTTGCTAATTTCATGTTGAAAAAGATGTTACCTTGAAATGATCCACATTTTTATTTAGCTGTAATGAAACTTCCAATAGAAAATAAATACTGCTAAAAAAATTTAATGCTGATTAATGGCAGCTCTTGTTAAATTTCTAAATATGTTTTGCAGTTAAAAGCTGAAAATTTTGATTGATATAGATGCTGAAATCTTAAGTCAGATTGTAATGTATTTTTTTTTCTCTCGGATTGCCTGCTCCTGTTCCATTACTCCTGACTTGTCCCTATTTAGGAAAGGCATATCATTGAAGGTTTTCTGCATTCTGGTTCTGATCACCTCATAAAATATGTCTTGGTCATTTCATTTCCGCACAGGTTTTGAGTGAAAAGGATCATTGCTATTGTGTAGTTCTTAATGCACATGATGGAGCAGCATTTCCTAGTGAAAAGGTGTCAAGTGATTGCAGTACTAGTGGCAACTCCTCCATGGAAGTCTGTACTAGTTCTACTAAGAAAAAAGATACTAAGGTTTGATTGACTCCCTACTGTTTTGAAATTCATTGTCTTTTAACCTTTTTAAACTAGTTCTTTCTAGTATAGTGATTATTTAATTGATTACTTGTTCATACCTTATTTGCATGTTTTACTTTTATTTATGACTGTAAACTGCTTGTATGTACTTTCATAATGAAATATGCAACTGAAGCAATTGTTACTTTTGCACTGGGCACTTGATAGTGGTTAGGTAGTGCTTGTACATATTGAAATGTGAATTATTGTGTGTACATTTTGCTAACTACAGCATGGGCATTATAAGTCGACACTATTCTCACTGCATTTGAGTGTTTCTTCTTTGTAGAAAATTAAACTCAGTGGCAAGAGGAACTTCCGGTCTTAAACAGATGAATTTGGCTGTTTACAAACAAATTGGTCTTGGGACTTACAGTGACAGATAGCTAAATTTAGGACAATAAGACAATACCTGAAATTCACGTTTGTTCTTAATGGTTTTTCATATATTGGTGACTTATACGTTTGTTCTTAATGGTTTTTCATATATTGGTGACTTACTATAAGAAGTTTTCTTTCAACCCCTCAATAGAAAAAGTGAATAGAAATTTTAATTGTCTCAGCACTCAGCACCCAAAAATATATAAGCTTTACAACAAAGTCCTGTGCATGTGCAATGATGCCTTTTCTCATAGACGAACAAATTATTATTTTCAAGATTTTCTCTCTGATGTATCTAAGTATCTTCTTAAATGAGTATATCGACAAATGGTACTCTAGTGCAGAAGTTCTGAAATAACTAATCTTCAGGCATTCTGATTCTCTGGTATCTCTTATTTGCAGCTTACCCTTTTCTCAGGTTTTGTCAGTTATCAGATGGTTCGAGATGCATATGATGGTAACTTTTAGTATAGTACCCTCCATTTAGATATTTTCTTAATAAACAATTCAGCAATGTTTTTCAATGACTTGTCTACAGAATAAATGATTTAACATATTCTTGCACATTTAACCTATTGTGTTGCCAGGGTGTTTTACAATGCTATGTGGATGCGGACGTATCCCTGTTCTTAGCTTAAAATGTCATTTCTCTGGATCCTACAAAACTTTTACAACTTGTTAGGAATAAATCTCATTCTTCACATGTGCATGCACATGTGGAGTGTGGAGAATGAGTTTTATTCTAACACAACTCTTTAACTATGAGAAATTTTATTCATCGTTGCAAGTAAACCATCATGTATGATATTTGGTAAGCAGTATGATGTTTACTCTCTGGACCAGTTGTGTGTGGATCCAGCCATGTTATGATATTTCATAAATCCTATTTACAAACATCATGTATAAAGCAGTTTGATGCTGTAGATTAATCTTTACTGGCCTACTTTATTTTTTGCTTCTTTTAAAAGAGACTTTTATCACTTAAATTACATAACACTTTATTATATTTTACATGATAATGGGTGCCACATACCATACCATATATCTGTTGTCTTACTAGTCAGTTATACATTCCTTCTTGCTGCACTGCAGCTGGAAAATCTCGATTTGGGAGCCTTTTATCAGTAGGCCACTATGCTGGCAAAACAGACAGGATTTACATGAAAGGTCCTGGAGGGCGAGGGGAAGTTGAAGTAGCTGTTTCTGGTGTTGCAGGTAGGCAACATTTTTATGGGTTTCTGAATTTTGTGTTGAAAAGCTAACCCCCCCCCCCCCCCAAAAAAAAATCCCTGTATTATTAGAAATAAGATAAAGTTATAACTTATAAAGTATGACTTAACATTCATCTGACGAGACATTTTTCGCACATTACTGTCTGTTTAACGTTACATGATTGCTTATTAAAATTTATTCTATCAGAACAGAAGTACTTTTAGTGTATAGAGTTGAATACTTGGTAGATAGATCAAAGCCTCAGGCACTACTGTTTCTTGTCTGACTATTCTTACCAAATATGTTGTGAAGCTTGTGTGTGTAGTTAAAGTTCTATTTTTATTATTTAGAAGTAGATAGAAAGATGAATGAAATGGAATCTGTCTGTTGTAATGTCAGATCAAAGTCAGCAGGATTCAGGCCCATCTTCTCCAGTTATATCAAAGAAAGGGTTCGGGCTTGGTGTAATTGTCCGCAGAGCAGCATCCGTTGCATCAGTAGCAGCAAGGCATGCTTATGCAGCTGCCTCTGCATCTAGCTCAAATTTTGATGAAATGATACCTTTGAAATGCAGCTTAATGTCCATATCATTGCCCTGGGAATATATAGCGTATGATCTTCTGTTTAAGGTGAGGTTTTGTGTTGACCAGTTGTGGTGAATTGAAATAACATATTGACACTTCTTTTAGGAAAATGTTTCTTTGCTTCTGGCCTTGACAATTTACATGGTTAGGGAATGTTACTTTAATATTAAATACGGCATTACTTAGCTTACATAGCTTAAGTGAAATGGCTCATGGTACATGTTTTTATTCTCATTTCTCATTGCTACTCTTTGATTTTATTTCACTGATATTATTCAGTTGGAGAACACTGATTACGATCATGTGATTGTCATATTTAGGGGGCTCCTCCACTAGACATGTGACCATCCAATGTGTCTCTGGGCGCAATGAAAATTGAAATGATGATGATATCTGTGGAGCACACCGTTTCTGAGCTATGAAATTCATCTCTCTTTGACAGTTGTTTTTGGTGCATGCATAGAAGTGTGCATATATGGTGTTAGGTTGAGTATCCTGGGGTGATTTTTTGTATCTGGAAATATTGATAAATATATAAGTTAGTATATGTGTTGGATTTTTATAATTGCCACACTAGGTAAGCCCAGGCTTCTTTTTTTTATAAAAAAAATGTTTGTCCCTTCTAAGCTAACTCCTCAAAAAAACATAAAGTGAAAAAAAAACTAGTCCCGGGTCAAAGAAGCTGAACTGCAGAAAATAGTACTTTTACTAGTAGATGAATTTATTTATTAAAAAGTATATAATAGCTTTTTATGTGTGAATTCTTTTTTTTTTTTGGTTGGATGTGTTAGTGTTTGTTTGTCACTTCCATCCAATGTACTTTGTAAAACGTGTATCATCCATCTCAACTATTCATTTCTAGAATCAATTCTACCCGACCATTAATCTTTATAAATAACTTTATCCATTGGTCTAGGCACTATCATTTTTTGGGTCAACAAATAGACAAATTGGCGGGCTGGATGGGTTTTCGCCACTGTCGTGGGCTGCTCTTTTGGTTAAGAATGATCCACTGATTCATTTAAAACTCGTTAGCTCTCAAAATACGTGGCGTCAAAATCTCATTATCGGCTTGATCCACTGATTCATCTCAAACTTGTTAGCTCTTAAATTAGCCTATTTGTTGCTCACTATGTGAACAGACACATAACCAATCCATTTTTTTTTTTTTGTTTCCCAGAGTATCCTCCCACCCGGTAGGTAAGAGACCAATCTCTCGGGATACTGTCAGGCGCAAAGCGGGGACCCCTTCCAACAGTATTTTTTCCATATACATGGATCCAATGATCGAACCCAGAACCACATGCTTAAGGGACCCGAGCCCCTTCCACACATAACCCATCCATTGCCTGTGCTAATCCATAATTTTTTAAATTGTTTGATGTTATTGTTCAAATATTTTCATCTTTTCAATAACAAGAAGTTCATTATTTTACCTTTTTTTGTGTAAACCAAAGGTATCCCCCAGCCGATAGCTAGAGACCAATCCCTTCGAGGCGTAGAGATCACCGAAGTGGGCTTTGCCTCTCTCAATAAATTCTTTTTCATACATACCGCCAGGGATCGAACCCCTGTCAAAATGCTAAGGGACCCAGTTATCTGCCAACTGTGTGTGTCAGGTTTTGTTGGTAGTTCATTATTTTACCTAATTGCTTGATTATTAATAAACTCTTGCTCCATAATGCAATGGTTCATCCATCTAAGTATTATAGCAGTAGGTTTTGGAAAAATCAGCACGCAGTGTTTTTTTTTTTTTGCTAGCACCTAATGATGGGAACTAGGTAACTTTTTGAAAATCTTGCCGAATTTTCATTTTATATTAATTGATGTAGATGATTCAAGAATGGCTATTTTTCCTGCTAAGACATAAATAAACTGAAGTAAATATTTAAATAACGATAAAAATAGTGGACAACGTGGCCTGAATATTTGGTAATTTTAAAAAAAAATTAAGACAATCATGCATGTTATTTTATCACTGGTGGACAGATAAGACAAGTGATATTCTACCTTTTTTTGGGTCAAGAACTGATATTTTACCTAGAATTATGTGACTGACAATCTGAATGCAACGACTTTGAGGACTATTATATGTATGAGAAAGGTTGTTTTTACAACAAACATCTCCGATCAAGAGAGATAAAGAGATAAAAAAAGAAAAAAAAAGTGGGAGAAATGTAAAATACGATGATATTAAATTTGAATCGACCAGTGTTACTGATCACTTTTCTGTTATCTGTTATTTTTTTAGTTTTTTTGTTATAAGTAGTTTTCTGGTGTAAATTTTTCTGTTGTAAGTAGTTTGGAGTTGGTTATTCCATAGCTCTCTTGTATATAAACCAATTCCATTCACTCTTTTCAGCAAGCTCAATGAATCAATTTTCATTTCACTCTTTGTCCCGGTTCAGTTTCCTTTCTTCCTATCAAGATTCACCATGTTCATCATTGAGTTCTAACATGGTATCAGAGCTCCATTCTTTGGAGCTCTGCTACGCATCACTCTGATAATCCTCAATTTGTTATTCTGCTTGTCTTTTTTCATTCTTTTTCTATAATTTTCTCGCTCTGGTTGCTGCGATTGGTTCTGCCGTACAAAATCTGCATAATGATGTTTTTAGCCCCTACTACATGCATCCGAATGAGAGTCCTGGAGTTTCACTAGTCACTTCTCCATTAACTGGAGACAATTATCATGCTTGGTGTCGAGCAATGACTGTGTCTTTGAGTTCGAAGAATAAATTTCAGTTTGTTGATGGAACGTTGAAAAAAACCAACCAAAACAGATCCAGTTTTTCCGGCTTGGAACAGATGCAATACAATGGTACTTTCTTGGTTGATTCACTCTCTTGATTCTTCAATTACTCAAAGTATATTGTGGATGGATACTGCTTATGATGTTTGGAAGGATTTAAAAGACAGATACTATCAAGGAGACATATTTAGAATTGCTGAGATACAAGAAGAAATATATGCATTGAAGCAAGGAAGCCTCACTGTTATAGGTTATTACACACAATTAAAGTCTTTGTGGCAGGAGTTAGAAAATTTTTTGCCCATACCTTCATGTGAATGTCAAACACCATGTTCTTGTAGTTTAATTTATGTTATGCAGAAGTATAGAGAAAATGAATATGTGATAAGGTTTTTAAGAGGTTTGAATGAGCAATACAGTGGAGTCAGATCTCAAATCATGTTGATGGAGTCTTTACCTCCAATTAGCAAGGCTTTTTCTCTTCTCATACGGCAAGAAAGAGAATTGGGAGCTGTTTCAGAAGAATCAAAAATCATGGCACATACAGGGAGTAATGTTTCTGCTGGAAGAGGAGGCAGAGGTCGAGGCAATCATTTTCAGAATTTCTCTAGTGGAAGAGGTTATGGAGGCAGAGGTCAAAATCCAAAAATCTGTTCCTATTGTCACAAGACAGGACACACTATAGATATTTGTTACAAGAAACATGGTTACCCTCCAAATTACAAGAGAAGTAACATCAATTATGCAGCTGTTGATGAGGACTACATTGAAGACAATAAAAGTAGTGTGTCTTTAAAGGAGATTGATGAAGGAAGCAGCCTTGGGTTTACCCCAGATCAACATAGGGCAATCCTTGCCATGCTGCAAAAACCAGATGGATCCCAATCACACAAAGTGAATCAAATCACAGCAGAACCAATACAAGAATCTACAGGTATTCTTTGCAGTTTTTCAAGTAAAACCAGAAATAAAGCCTGGATTTTAGATTCTGGAGCAACCAATCATGTGTGCTTCAGTCTTTCAGATTTTCAATCTTTTAAGACAATAAATCCCATTATTGTGAAGTTGCCTGATGGAACTCAGATCACTACAAGAATTTCAGGAAGTGTCATTTTCTCAGATGATCTCTATTTGACTAATGCTTTATACATCCCTAATTTCAATTTCAATTTGATATTTGTTTCAAAGCTCATCAAATCCTTATCATGCATACTTACTTTCTCAAATTCATCATGTGAAATCCAGGACCAGTCTATGAAGATGATTGGTGCAGCTGACTTACAAGAAGGATTATACTTGTTGAATAATTGTAGTTTGAAACTTAATCCTTGTCACTAAGTCAATTCTTGTCATGTAACAGATTCCAATTTATGGCATATTAGGCTTGGACATGTATCACATGAAAAACTGGTTGCTATGAAGGATGTTTACCCTTTTATTCAAAGTAATAAAGACACTGCTGCCTGTGAAGTGTGTCATTTGTCTAAGCAAAGGAAATTACCTTTTTCTGTTAGTCATTCAAAGTCAGAAAATATATTTGATATTGTTCACATGGATATTTGGGGACCATTTCATTGCCCCTCTGTCTTTGGTCATAGATATTTTTTAACAGTGGTTGATGATAAATCAAGGTTTACATGGATTTTTATGATGAGGCAAAAATCTGAAGCATCAGATCTGGTCAAGTCTTTTGTGACTTTTGTTCATACACAATTTGGAATTAATGTGAAGATCATTTGAACAGACAATGGTGGTGAATTTAATCTTGCAAGTTTCTATTCCATGAAAGGAATCATTCACCAAACTGCATGTGTTGAAACCCCTCAGCAAAATGGGACAGTGGAGAGGAAACATCAACACATTTTAGGAACAGCTAGAGCTTTGGTGTTCCAATCTAACTTGCCTAAAAAATTTTGGCATCATACCATTATTCATGCAGTTCATCTAATTAACAGATTTCCTACTATTTTTCTCTCAGGAAAAAGTCCTCATGAAGTTTTATATGATGTATCACCAGACATCTCTGAGTTGAAAGTGTTTGGATGTTTAGCATTTGCTACTACATTGACAGCCAAGAGAAGAAAATTTGATCCAAGATCCAGAAAGTGTGTATTTCTAGGATACAAGACAGGCACAAAAGGGTATGTTTTGTATGACCTTACCAATAGAGAAACATTTATGTCTAGAAATGTTATTTTCTATGAATATCTTTTCCCTTTTAAAGAATCAGTTGCAGCCACTCCTTATACACATCATTCAATCATATTACCCAACCACACCCATTTACCTTACACTCCACCTCTCCCTTTAGAATCAGATCAACCTTTACCCAATAATCCTATTCCTCAAACTGCACAAACTCCAGAACCTACTCCTCAAACACAATCTCCTCCACACAGAAAATCCACTAGACCAAAAAAGACCCCATCATATCTTCATGACTATCATTGTGCTCTTTTACACAATGCGACACCATCTTCCCATCCATCCACCAAATATCCTATCACCAATTCACTATCATACAGTAACTTATCTCCCTCTCATAGACATTTTTCCCTGATTCTATCAACCACTGTTGAACCTGCATCTTATAGTGAGGCTGTCAAGGATCAGTGTTGGCAAGATGCCATCCAAATTGAGTTACAAGCTCTTGAGAAAACTCAGACTTGGACCTTACAACCCCTTCCTCCTGAAAAAAAGGCAATAGGATGTAAGTGGGTCTTCAAAGTGAAGCATAAAGCAGATGGTTCAATTGAAAGGCATAAAGCCAGGTTAGTAGCAAAGGGATACACCCAAACAGCTGGTTTGGATTATCTTGAGACTTTTAGTCCAGTAGTTAAAATGACTACTGTGAGAGTTTTATTATCCTTAGCTGCTGTTTATAATTGGCATCTATTTCAGTTAGATGTTAACACAACTTTCTTACACGGTGATTTATTTGAAGAAGTGTACATGATTCCACCTCCAGGCCTCACTGTTTCCAATTCTTCTCTGGTTTGTAAACTTCAAAAGTCTCTCTATGGACTTAAACAAGCTAGCAGACAATGGAACATGAAGTTGACTGAAGCATTACTCTCCAAAGGATATACTCAATCCAAGGCTGACTATTCTTTATTTACAAAAAGTTCATCCACTTGTTTCACTGCTATATTGGTCTATGTTGATGATTTGGTCTTATCAGGTAATGATCTATCTGAAATCAATTCCATCAAACATTTCTTGGATGCTTGTTTCAGTATCAAGGATTTGGGGCACTTAAAATTTTTCCTTGGCTTTGAAATAGCAAGATCTAGTAAGGGAATTCATCTGTACCAGAGGAAGTACACTCTGGACCTTTTAAATGACAGTGGTCTTGCAGCTGCCAAACCTTGCCATACACCAATGGATAACACTATGAAATTGCACAAGAATCTGGGAACACCTTTATCTGATAATACTTCCTATAGAAGGTTGGTAGGGAGATTATTGTATTTGACTAACACTAGACCTGACATCACTTATGCAGTCAACAATTTGAGTCAATTTCTGGACTGCCCTTCAACAACTCATTCTCAAGCAGCTCTAAGGGTTGTTAAATACTTGAAGAGCCACCCTACCAGGGGGTTATTTTTTCCTACTCAATCAAGTACTTCCTTGAAAGGTTTCGGTGATTCTGACTGGGCTTCATGCATAGATACAAGGAGATCAATTACTGGATTCTGTTTTTACATTGGAACAACTTTAGTTTCCTGGAAATCAAAGAAACAATCCATTGTTTCCAGATCCTCTTCAGAGGCTGAGTATCGTGCACTTGCTCAAGCCTCTTGTGAAGCACAATGGCTCCTATATTTACTTAGAGATCTCAATATCCCACATACTAATCCAGTTAGTATTTTTTGTGACAACCAAGTTGCTTTACACATTGCTGCGAATCCGGTTTTCCATGAAAGAACAAAACATATAGAAATTGATTGTCACTTAATTCGTGATAAGGTTCAAGAAGGAATCCTACATCTATTACCAGTTTCATCCTCAGAACAGATTGCAGACATATTTACCAAGCCCTTGGCTACAGGTCCTTTCACTTCCTTACAATCCAAGCTTGGAATGCTTGATATACACATTCCAGCTTGAGGGGGCATGTTACTGATCACTTTTCTGTTATCTATTTTTTTTCAGTTTTTCTGTCATAAGTAGTTTTCTGTTGTATTAGTTTTCTAGTGTAAAATTTTCTGTTGTAAGTAGTTTGGAGTTGGTTATTCCATAGATCTCTTGTATATAAACCAATTCCATTCACTCTTTTCAGCAAGCTCAATGAATCAATTTTCATTTCACTCTTTGTTTCGGTTCAGTTTCCTTTCTTCCTATCAAGATTCACCATGTTCATCATTGAGTTCTAACAACCAGTTTAACCGGACCCTTGATCGGTCCGGTCGAGCTATTGAATCATTCCTGCATTTAAGAAAGTGGCACACCAAAAAGATGAACTCGGTTTCAGTGCATGAATCCAGGAACTCGCAACCAATACACTACAGTAGAATTCTATATATGTGTGTCAAATTTTATATATATGTTATAGAATAAATCCTTAAATTCATCTTGGAAGTAGTTAGCTTTTTCTTAATTAGTCTCTAAATTAAATTAATTGCATAAGTAGTACTCAAACTTTTAAATATTCATCACATTAGTCCTCCAACTTTAACATTATCTCGTCACATTGGTCCCTATTGGAGGACTAATATGACAGATATTTGAAAGTTCGACAACTAACTTTTATTTTTGTTTAATTTAGGGACTAAGTAGGAAAGAGAGTGATACTTCAAGAATGAAAGTGGTGGTTTATTCATATGTTATTTTATAAAACAACCAAGCCACACAATATTTTATACATTTTTTTAACTTATTATTCATTCAAAATATCATAATACTAAGTTAACATTTATTACATTATACTTACAATTAATTTTTTTATATCAAACTCAACTTTAAAAGTATTTATAAACATTAACTATATCTTTATATGTTATAATATAAATTTGTAGATTTTTATATACATTAGTTCAACCAAAGGTGCTGGGTAAAACACCAGAGGTTGATTGCTATATTGAGTACATTGAGGATCTTTAAATGATAATTCTTTATTCCGCTGTGCATTGTCATTTGTATGAACACTTACACTTCTTGCATAATCACACTCACTGGGAATTTAGTCTCACCACA
The DNA here is from genome assembly GCA_026901365.1 of Sesbania bispinosa. NCBI lineage: Eukaryota > Viridiplantae > Streptophyta > Magnoliopsida > Fabales > Fabaceae > Sesbania > Sesbania bispinosa. Next base: position 1,817,130 of record QLOH01000054.1, on the reverse strand, counting down.
TATTTGTGGCTTATCTTAGATGTGCAGGGCTTTTAATCGGGTGCTTGACCGAAGGATTGGGAGTTGATTGGTGGACTCCCACCAATCTCATTCTTTTGCGTAGACCACACTTTGATGTATATTTATACTGTGAGGATATGTTGTTGTCATTGTATTATCTTGGTTCCCTAAGGACCTTTTAGCATTGTTATTGATGTAATTCATTTTGAGGATATTATTGTACATGTGTCGCCCTTGTTGGGAAGATTCTATTTTTTTTAGAACACATGTATTGTAATATTGATAGCAACAAGTTTCCCCGATCTAGTTTTAGAGCCAGGCACTGTAATCAAGCACAAAAATTCGGTCAAGACACCCAAATAGGTGCAGTAAGGTCGCGACCTTAATGGGTAAAAAGGAAGAGAAATTGAAGGAAAAAGTAGAAGAGAAAGAGATGGATTGGACGCCACTGAAGCAGACAACCCCCACAGCAGATAAGTCCCAGTGCTAGACACCACTGATCCAGGAGAATCAGATAAGTCTCTGGTTGGTTTGAGCAAGAACCACCAAGCCTTCTCTACTCACACTTGAGGAGGAAATTGGGCAGAATGCCTTACTATTCATCAAAGTTGTGTTTACAAGAGAGGGTGCCTCCTTATTTACAAGGAGTGGGGGCGGCCAAAATAGTAAGGAAAAAGGGAAAAATAAAAGATGAGTGAAAAGCTTCTCCTAATGGGATTTGAACCATGATCCCAAGGCTAAGTAGCTAAGTCAACTCTTAAGCCAATAAACCCATTATTTTAGCGCCCCAATTAGGAAGAAAAAGGAAAATTACAAGTATGTCCTAATTACACTTAATCCTAAAATTAATCCTATTTTTATTAATCCTAATTAAATGGAGTCTTGCATGTTGACTTGAGTCCAAGGTCAAAGGTCAATGGGTTGACCATGTTGAGGAAGACTCATGCTCAGTTCAGCCCCAAGCAATTCCAGCAGCTCCGTGCTTGAACCTAGCCTTCAACTGTCAGCTCAGAATTCTACTAACAGGCGCCATCATTCCCTCCCCCTTGAAGAGCATTTGTCCTCAAATCTGAAAGTTCAAAGAGAGTATAAGGGGTAGAAGAGAATAGTAGGAATGGATGACAAAGAAGGGGAGAAGGTGGAGACTTCCCTTTTAGACATGTAAGTCCTTGCTAGGTCTTCAATTCATAGACATCCTCATTCAACCTTAGCCAACAAAAGAAGACTCATTATTCCCAAGCATTTAGTCTTTAATTCTCATAACAATAATACCTGGGAATCATGTAGGGAGTTTTGGGAGAAGAAGTAGTAGAAGAAAGATGAGGGGAAGAAGAAGAAGAAGATAAAAAAAGAGAAAAGGGTGGAGGAAACTCCCTTGTATTGTCGCCCTTTCCTCCTTCCTTGATCAACAACTCCTTTTCTTGTTCCCCTTCAAAACAACTAAGGTCAGCAGTTTTAAATTGATTAAGTAGTAGCATTGCTTCCCTTTTATTTTTTTGTTTTTCTTTTGTTTTCACCTTTTCTACCATCACTCTTAATGTTTCTTCCTTCCTTTTCCTTTTATCCTCACCTTCTATTTTCAATTTCTTAATTTTCTCAAGTTCTATCTCTCTCTTCATGTGAGCTTGATCCTCACATATTTCTTGGATTGACATTGGCATCAAAGTAATTTTTGCTCCATCATATTTAAAAGATATTTGATTAGAGTAGCCATCATGGATGGTCCTCTTATCAAACTACCAAGGTCTACCCAACAAGATATGTGTGTCATCCATAGGTACAACATCATATAAAACATTATCATCATAGTCACCTATGGAAATAAAGATGAGTGTTTGCTTATTTACTTCCCTTTCCCCATGATGATCATATTTTTATTCACACTTTGCATAATTAATTTTAGCTTTCTTGGGATCTAATTGTGATTAAATCCACTGTTTTAATTGGAATTTACCAAATTGGTCTTAATTGGGCTTTAACTGTAAATGTTGTTTAAATTCGGATTTTTAAGCCTACTGACCTACCTGTCTTGTTTTGATGATAGTTGGAGCTACAGGTGTCCGATTTGAGTGATTTCAGTGGCATTGGAAAGCTAACTTCCGGGGCTTTAATTTGATATGCTATATGACCATATTCCCATGAAGAAATTAGGAGCAGTTGCTGTTTCAAAATCGCCTACTGTTGCTGTCTGTCACAAGTCTGAATTTGATTAGTTTTGTAATTAGTTTGTGGGCCTGTTTTAATTAATTTCGGCCCAATTAAGGCCTAATCAGATTGTTAGTGATTTAGGCTCTATAAATAGGTGTGTTGTTGTGTAGTTTGGACACTTTTCCTTCATTTTTCAGATTTTAGAAAAAAGACTTCACTTTCCCTCTCTTTTTCTCTCTTCTTGCAATTTCGATTTTGGCTCTTCTTCTTCATCTTCTTCAATTTTCTAATTTCTCCTCCATGGAAATGGAAGGCTAAGCTTCAAGGATTGTTTCTCTACTGAGTTCACAAAGGAAATTGAGGTTCTATTTTCGATTTTCATCTTCTAATTTCTTGGACAGGATTATGATTTCTTCTCCTAATTTCTTGATGCTTAGGTTTGAATCTGAATTTGAATGGCTTGCTTTCTGAAATTCGAATTTTAATTTGAATCTAATCTCACATTTTAGGTTGCTTAAATCTGAAATGAATTCATGGTTTGCTTAATTCCAAGGATTAGAAATTAGGATTCATGCTAGTTTGCTTAATTCTAGTGTGAAAACTATCAAGGATGCTTAATCCGAATTTCTTGCTGTCAAGGATTTGAGGAATTTTGTATGAACCAATGATAGATCCAATTTTTGAATGAGGTAGAGAACCAATCCATTTTTCTTGAATTGTTTTCTGCAGATTTAAATTCTGTTTGGAAATTTAGAAAATAGAATGAACAACAATTAAAATCCCCTTGTGTGTGTGAGTTGCTATGAATTTGAAATTCGGAATTTGTAATTGGATTCCTTGAGAGAGATGACTTTGGGTTAATCAACCTACTGCACTTTAATTCATTTTATTTGGTTGAGTACGACCTCAATCAAATTTGGCGCTGTTGCCGGGGAATTCAATTCAAATTCGGTTTCAATTTCAATTCTGTTTTGTGTGTAAAATTATGTTTCTGTTTTTTTTTCATATCTGTTTTGTAAATTCATGTTTAGGAAGTAGAGTCATAATTCATATTGTGTTTTGGTATACTAACCTTGGCTGTGCAGATTCAGTTTGATCAATTTTGGTTCACAACTTTGAGGTAAGTAGCCTAATCTGTCATAGTTACTGTTCCATTGCTTTTAGTGAGGTTCAATTTTTGTTTCGAGTTGTGTGATGTGTTGAGTCATTGTAATTAGTGTGTTTAGTCATGTTTTGATGTTTAGAAATTGTTTAGATGAAATTAGAACAGATTTGGTGTCATTTGGATTGAATTGCATAAGTTGATCAAGTGTTGTTGACTTTTGCAATTGAATCTGATTTTTTGTTTAACATAGTTAGAGGTTGATTTTTTGTGCCAATTTTTGTGTCCACATTTCTTTAGGTCAATAATGAATATTAGATATCCCAGCTGCTGTTAGATAAGTCCTGATTGTGAGATTACACTTTGTACTGGCTTAGATAAGTTTTTATTGGTGTATTTTTCCTTTCTTACCTTAGGTAGTTTTGGTACTTAGACTTTGAATTTTGTTCTGAAATTTTTTTTGGTTGTTTCCTATGTTAATATAGTGTTTTCCATGTATCCATTTCATTGGTTTCTGCTCATTTGATATAGGCTACCTTTATATGCTGACATGCTGTTGTATGCCTCATTTTGTGCATTTTTGTGTGCATTTTGTGCATGACTAGGGCAAACCCGGGTATCCTACATTCATTTGATCCAGAAATTGATAAGTCATATCATAGGTTAGTTAGAGAGTCTAGGATTCCATTTGTGCATAATCCTGTTAGTGATAGTGAGTTGTCTGATAGTGTCTATTCTGCTGTTAGTGTAAGTGATAGTGAGTCTGTTTTTGTGTTTTCTTCTTCTTCCTTTCTTGAGTCTGATCTTAATTATGATACCATGGCTGAGAGAAATTTGAGAGAGCTTGCAGCACCTGATGTTAATATTCAGACTTTAAGCATTCAATATCCTGATATAGATGTGCCTTGTGAGCTAAAGTCTGGATTGATTCATTTGTTGCCCAAGTTCCATGGTCTTAAAGGTGAGGATCCACATAAACACCTCAAGGAATTTCATATTGTCTGCACCACTATGAGACCACCTGGAGTTCCTGAGGATCATATTAAGCTGAAGGCATTCTCATTCTCCCTGCAAGATACAGCAAAGGACTGGCTGTACTACCTTCCACCAGGATCCATTACTAGCTGGGATAATTTGAAGAGGATGTTTCTGGAAAAAATTTTCCCAGCATCCAGAGTGACTTCAATTAGGAAGGAGATCTGTGGTATAAGGCAGATGGACAAAGAGAGTCTATATGAGTACTGGGAGAGGTTTAAGAGGCTTTGTGCTAGCTGTCCACATCATCAGATTCATGAGCAGCTACTCATCCAGTATTTCTATAAGGGCCTTATAAACATGGATAGGCAGATGATAGATGCAGCCAGTGGAGGAGCGCTTGTAGATAAAACTCCAATTGCAGCAAGGCAGTTAATTGAGAACATGGCTTCTAATAACCAGCTGTTTGGTACCAGAAGTAATTCAGTGGCCTTGACTAGAGGAGTTCATGAGATGGAGACCACTTATGCTACTGATCATAGGAAGTTGGAGAACAAGCTTGATGATTTGGCTTCCTTAGTCAAGCAGTTAGTAGTGTCTCAGAAGGTTGCTAAATTATGTGGGATTTGTACTTCTGCTGATCATCCCACTGATGCTTGTCCCACCTTACATGAGTCTGAAGGAGATGTTTATGTTCCTCCTCAGGCTTATGCTGCCAATATTTATGGTTCTGGTAGACCCCCTCAACAGCAACAGTATAATCAGGATCTTTCTTCCAACAGGTACAATACGGGTTGGAGGAATCATCCAAATTTGAGAAGGGGGAATTCTCAGCCAGAGCAGCCTTATGTGCCTTATAAGTCTCATGCTGTTGGGCCTAGTAGACCTTACCAGCCTCCACATGTACAGCAGCAGCAGCACCAACCTACACCACTAGTTGCCGCACCTTCCAAGAGTGAACCCTCCTTGGAAGAATTAATGAGGCAGATAGCGGTCAATAATCTGAATTTCCAGCAGAGGACAGAGGCAACTATTATGCCTGATGGCTACCACTCTTAATCAGCTGCAATCTCAAGGTTCAGATAAGCTTCCTGCTCAAACTGTTGTCAACCCGAAGAATGTTAGTGCAATCACTTTGAGGTCGGGTAAAAGTGTGCAAGCACCTGATAGGCAACAGTCTGAGCAAGAAGATGAGATTCATACAGCTATAGACCCTGTGCAGGAGAGAGCTATTCCTAGTCCTTTGAGAAGCCCCAATTCTTCATGCAGTGAGCAACCTTCTATTCCTCTTCCATTTCCTCAGAGAGCTGTGCAGAAGAGTAAAAAAATGGAAGAGGCTGACAAGGAGATCTTGGAGACTTTTAGGAAAGTAGAGGTGAATATACCTCTACTTGAGGCCATAAAGCAAATTCCGAGATATGCCAAGTTCTTGAAGGGTCTGTGCACCCATAGGAGGCGGCTAAAGGGCAATGAGAGGATTAGCATGGGAAGAAATGTCTCTACACTCATTGAGAGACCTATGACTCCCATTCCAGAAAATTGCAAAGACCCAGGGACATTTACTATTCCTTGTGTTATAGGCAGTAACAAGTTTGATAATGCTATGCTTGATTTAGAAGCATCTATTAATGTTATGCCTTTATCTGTTGTCACCTCTTTGTCTCTTGGTCCTTTGCAGGCTACAGGTGTTGTCATTCAGTTGGCAAACAGGAGCACTGCCCACCCTGCAGGCCTTATTGAGGATGTGCTGGTTCGAGTGAATGACCTCATCTTCCCTGCTGACTTTTACATATTGGATATGGAGGGAGGAGATTCACTCACAGGTGCAGCCCCCATCATCTTGGGCAGGCCCTTCTTGAAGACAACTCGGACTAAGATTTATGTTCATGCAGGCACACTAACCATGGAGTTTGGAGACAGTGTGGTTCAGTTTAGTATTTTAGATGCCATGAGGTGTCCTGTTGAGGATCACTCTATTTTCCATATTGATATGCTTGCTGAACTTGTAGATGATAGTTTGTCTGAGTTTGTAGGACATTTGGACTTTCCAGACTTTTCTGATTTCAGTGATGTCTACACTTGTTATTTATGTTTTAATTCATTTGTGTGTAGTATGTGTGCTGAGATAGATGAGTTCATATCTGTTGATACTGTTGATTGTGTTGATTGTTCTGATTGTCCTACAGGTTCTGGTATTGATGCACCAGTTGAGTCAATTGAGTCAGAATGCAGTGGCTTGATTACAGCAATTACAGATACATCTGACTTGATTGATTTGCAGGTTAAAAAGATTTCCACTAGTACCAGGTTGTTACCTTCTGTTGTCCAGCCCCCATCACTAGAGCTGAAGCCACTTCCCTCTCACCTCAAGTATGCATATTTGTAGGATGAGCATAAGCTTCCAGGGATCATTTCTACTGCTCTCTCAGTTGATCAGGAGCATAGGCTGTTGCATGTGATTAGAGAGCACATGAGAGCTCTAGGTTGGACTTTGGCAGATATTCCGGGTATTAGCCCCTCCTTGTGTATGCATCGGATTCTGTTGGAGGATGGGGTTAAACCTGTGAGGCAGCCTCAGAGAAGGCTGAATCCCCAGATTCTTGACGTGGTCAAGAAGGAGGTCACCAAGCTACTACAGGCCGGTATCATATATCCCATATCAGATAGCACTTGGGTGATCCCGGTACAGGTGGTACCGAAGAAATCTGGGATTACAGTTGTGAAGAATGAGAAGAATGAGTTGATTCCTACTAGGGTGCAGAACAGCTGGAGAGTCTGCATCGACTACAGGAGGCTCAACCAGGCGACCATGAAGGATCACTTCCCACTTCCTTTCATTGATCAGATGCTGGAGCGCCTGGCAGGTAAATCACACTATTGTTTCTTAGATGGTTTCTCTGGTTATTTTCAGATTTGTATTGCACCAGAGGACCAACATAAGACCACATTTACCTGTCCTTTTGGTACCTTTGCTTATAGGAGGATGCCTTTTGGTCTATGCAATGCTCCTGGTACTTTCCAGAGATGCATGATGAGTATATTTGCTTATTTGCTTGAGCATTGCATAGAAGTTTTTATGGATGATTTTAGTGTATATGGCTCCTCCTTTGATGCATGTTTGGATAGCTTGACTAGAGTGCTTGGTAGGTGCATAGAGACTAACCTTGTTCTAAATTATGAAAAGTGTCATTTTATGGTAGAGCATGGTACAGTCTTAGGCCATATTATCTCTAGGAAGGGCATAGAGGTAGATCCTGCAAAATTAGATGTTATTTCACACTTGCCTTACCCCTCTTGCGTGCGAGAGGTTCGATCTTTTCTTGGACATGCAGGTTTCTATCGCAGGTTTATTCAGGACTTCAGCCGGATAGCCCTTCCGCTGTCCAACTTGCTACAGAAGGATGTTACCTTCAAGTTTGGGAGTGGTGCAGAGAGGCATTTGATCACCTCAAGAGAGCTCTCACCACTACCCCCATTATTCAGCCACCGGATTGGACACTTCCATTCGAGTTGATGTGTGATGCATCAAACTATGCATTGGGAGCTGTTTTGGCACAGAGTTGGTAAGGTGTCTCATGTGATATATTATGCATCTAGGACTTTGGATGTAGCACAGGTAAACTACACTACCACTGAGAAAGAGCTGTTAGCAATTGTTTTTGCATTGGATAAGTTTATATCATATTTGCTAGGCTCTAGGGTAGTGGTTTTTATTGATCATGCTGCTCTGAAGTTCCTTTTGAAAAAGACAGATTCCAAACCCAGGTTGATTAGGTGGATGCTACTGCTCCAGGAGTTCAACTTGGACATCCAGGATAGGAGTGGTGCACATAATCTTGTAGCAGACCATTTGAGCCGCATTGAGAGAGCAGAGGATGCGTTTCCTATTCGGGATGACTTCCTGGATGAGCAACTTTTGGCTTTGCATGATTCCCATCCCCCTCCCCTTACCCCTTGGTTTGCTGATATTGTTAATTATCTTGTTGCATCTGTTTTTCCACCCTTGGCATCTAGGGCTCAGAGAGATAGACTTAAGAGTGATGCCAAGTATTATGTATGGGATGACCCTTATTTATGGCGTTTTTGCAGTGACCAGCTTATCCGTAGGTGTATTCCAGATCAGGAGATTAAGTCCGTACTTCAGTTCTGTCATGCCTCACCTGTTGGAGGACATCTTGGACCCCAGAGGACAGGACGGAAGGTGTTGGATTGTGGATTCTATTGGCCTACGATTTTCAGAGACGCCTGGAGAGTCTCCTCTACATGCGAGCAGTGTCAGAGAGCAGGAGCGGCCATTTCTAGCAGGCAGCAGATGCCCCAGCAGCCTATGTTGTTTTGTGAGATTTTTTATGTGTACGGTATTGATTTTATGGGCTCATTTCCTGTTTCTTTTGGTTTTATATATATATATATTGCTTGCTGTGGACTATGTCTCCAAGTGGGTGGAGGCTATAACCACAAGGACTAATGATGCTCGAGTTGTTGTGGATTTTGTCAGGTCTCATATCTTTTGCAGGTTTGGAGTACCTCGAGCCATTGTTAGTGATCAGGGGACCCACTTTTGTAACCGGTCCATGGAGGCTTTGCTGAAGAAGTATGGAGTGGTGCATAGAGTTTCTACACCATACCACCCCAGACTAATGGACAGGCTGAGATCTCCAACAGAGAGATCAAGAGGATTCTGGAGAAGATGGTGCAGCCTAACATGAAGGATTGGAGCCGCCGCCTTGATGATGCTCTCTGGGCTCATAGGACCGCCTACAAAGCACCTCTTGGGATGTCTCCATTTAGAGTTATTTTTGGTAAGGCGTGCCATTTACATGTGGAGATTGAGCATCGGACGTACTGGGCAGTTAGGGCTTGCAACCTGGATTGTGACCGGGCTGGAGAGCAGAGGAAGCTTCAGCTGCAGGAGCTTGATGAGATTCTCCTGGAGACCTATGAGAACTCTAAGTTCTACAAGGAGAAGACTAAAAAATTTCATGATCAATTTATTACTAGGAAAGAGTTTGTTGTATGCCAAAAGGTGTTGTTGTTTAATTCTAGACTTAAGTTGATGCCCGGTAAGCTTCGTTCCCGTTGGATTGGACCTTTTATTGTTACATATGTTTATCTTTATGGTGTTGTAGAGTTGAAGAGTGAGTCCACCAACAAGACCTTCAAGGTCAATGGCCACTGTCTCAAGCTATTTCATGAGAGTCCCGCTTTGGTTGAGGAGACGGTTGAGGAGATGAGCTTGGAGCTTCCCACATTCCGTCAAGTGCAAATTTTTCCACCTTGATGAGGCAGTCTCTTTCCCCACTATTTTATTGCATTATGTCCTTTGTTCTCTAATTTGATTATTTTTACATTGAGGACAATGTGTGATTTAAGTGTGGGGGAGGAGATTTGTAGTTTTAGGACTTTAGGATTGATTTTAGGAATTAGTATATGGTTAGGATTATATTATTTGTGTATTAGTAATTTTTAGGATTGTACATAAAAAAATTGTTTGCTGTTTTACTGCAAAAAAAACTGTTGTTTTACTGTATTTTTGGTGTTTTTTGTAGGAAATTTGTTGTTATTGAGTTGTTGTCAGCATTTTCATAGCTATTTTGTAGCTGCTGTTATTGTTTTATGTTGTCTGTAATTACTGTAAACTGTCTATTTTGCTGTTTTGCTATTGCTGTTGTTGTTTTTGTATTACTGTAGCTGCTGTACGTTTTTACCGTTGCTATTTACAGCAGAATTTTATACAGCAGTATTTTTACAGCAGAATTTTGACAGTTATCTGAATTTTACAGCAAAAACAGAATTTTTGACAGTAGAAAAATTATACATTTGGCATGTTTTTCATTGGATTTTTATGATTTGTGTTGGTAGTTGGCATTGTCATCATTTTTGGATAATTGGTTTCTTGATTTATGTTGTTTGGATTCCTTATAATTTAGTGAATAAGTTGGTTTTGATAATTATTGGGTTGAATCTTTTGTGATAGAGTTGTCCTTGGTGAGATTTTGAGCCTTATTGATGGATGGACCATTCCATGCCATTCTCTTTTTTCTTGTGTGATTTCACTCTTGTTTGTTTGTGCTCTAGAACATGGCTTGACTCTTTGATTTGAAACTTTGTTCACATGCATGTATTGAGATGATTGAGGCATTTTTGTTGATAATTGAGCTACTAGCCATATTAGCCTACCTTGATGATTTTCCACTTGCTAGCCCCTTTGAGCCTATGGATCCCATTTCTTGTTTTTGAAAGCTCATTACAAGCCTTGAAAGTGAAAAACCATGATTGTCCTTGCCTTAGAGGATAAAGGAGCTTTGGAATTGTTTTGGGAATAGGTTCTTGAATGAGTGTGGGGGTGTACTTGAATTTCTTATCTTATCTCCTCATGTGGATATCATATTGTTGACCTTTGACTAGTTACAAAAAAAGAAAAATTAAAAGGATAGAAACAAAAGAAAAAAAAAGAAAGAAAGAATAAAGAAAAGCTCAAAAGAAAAGTATTAAAAAAAATAGCAAAGAAATAAAGTGTTCTTGAAATAAAAAAATGGGTCAAAAGGTAGAAAAGAGGAGTTCAATTGTAATCTTGAGATGTATGCTCCTTGCATTTCTTCTTGGATTTATTCCCCATTGCTCCACTATTCTCTTTGGTTTTTAACTTCTTATCCTTCATTTTCCCTACCTTTACCTTGGCCCCATTACATCCCATTTGAAGTCCTCTTGATCTTTGCTTGCATGTGTTTCAATTGTTGTGGATATTAGAGTCTTGCCAAGCCTACGGTAGTGCTTGCTTTCATGAGTGCTTTGAGTGTTTATACACAAGCCTAAACACTTGAGAGTTGGAGAGTTTGTCTTGTGAGGATTCTATCACTCTTGATTCACCCCTTTCATTTGATTCACCCTCTTGTTTGCTAAATTGTAGGGAATTCCATTCATATTTTTTTTGATTCCGTGATTCATTGTGTAGATGCCTTGAATACAGGTTTTGATGATGCCAATAAGAATGAAAGAAAAGAGAAATGCAATGGCAGAGGAAAGAGTTAATTCAAGAATCAAGGATGAATAGAAGATCAAGATCAAAGTCAAGTCAAGAGGGTCAATTAGTTTAAGTTTAATTTAGTTAGACAAAAATGTTAAAAGAAGTCTAAGGTTTGCAAGGAATTTGGCACTAAAAAGAAAATTGAACAAAGTATTTTTATAAAGTCAAAATCAGTTCAAAGAATAAATTTTTTGAACTGGTAATCGATTACCAAATTGTGTAATCGATTACCAGAAGTTCCAGAATTTAAAATTCAAGATTTTTTGAACTGGTAATCGATTACCAAATCCTGTAATCGATTACCAGAGTGCAGGAATTTTGAAATTTGAATTCCAGGCACAACGGTACGCTATTTTGAACTGTGTAATCGATTACCATATTCCTGTAATCGATTACCAGTGTACTTTTTCAGAAAATCTTGAAGAGTCATGACTTCTAATCAAGGATTACAATGTTTCATCATCATCCTTATATATATGTGACTCCTTTTCGAAAATTATAACATATTACTCATGTAGAAACTTAAAAGAGTGAATTCATTACAAGAAATCAATTGTGCCAAATACTTGCAAATCTTAAGAAGTTCTTATAGATCTTTCAACTTGTATTATCTACTCTAAAGGAGAGTCCATTTGTATTCAAAGATTGAATTTATTATTGTGGGTTGAAGAGAGGGTGCCACTCTTGTTTTGTGGGCGATTCTCAACACAAGGAAGGGTTCCAAGGTGTTGGAGGATTCATCATTTGTAAAGAGTTTTACAAATAGCGGAAATCTCAAGTGGTACTTGAGGACTGGACGTAGGCAAGGGGTTGGTCGAACCAGTATAAACTGAGTTTGCACTTTCTTATCCCTTAACTCTTATTTAATTATTGCAATTACTTGTTCATCATCTTAAGTATACGCATTCTTCTTCATCTTAATTAAAGGATTGTAAGTACACTAAAGGCAAGATAAATCAGTAATCGAAAAGATTAGTTAAAATCGAATAACTTAATTCACCCCCCCTCTTAAGTTATTGAGGCCACTTGTCTAACACCTTGGATGTTGTATTTTACCTACTCCTATGATTTCCTTGGATCTCTTCATAATTATGCCACTTGTATTTGCATTGTGCTCCCTAATTGATTTTTAGCTTCATGTGGTGTTTTTCCCGGAGTGCAAAAGGGCAAGTGTGGGGGAATTTGATGATCACATTTTTATTCACACTTTGCATAATTAATCTTAGTTTTCTTGGGCTCTAATTGTGATTAAATCCACTGTTTTAATTGGAATTTACCAAATTGGGCTTAATTGGGCTTTAACTGTAAATGTTGTTTAAATTCGGATTTTTAAGCCTACTGACTTACCTGTCTTGTTTTGATGATATCTGGAGCTACAGGTGTCCGATTTGAGTGATTCCAGTGGCATTGGAAAGCTAACTTCCGGGGCTTTAATTTGATATGCTATATGACCATATTCCCATGAAGAAATTAGGAGAAGTTGCTGTTTCAAAATCGCCTACTGTTGTTGTCTGTCACAAGTCCGAATTTGATTAGTTTTGTAATTAGTTTGTGGGACTGTTTTAATTAATTTCGGCCCAATTAAGGCCTAACCAGATTGTTAGTGATTTAGGCTCTATAAATAGGTGTGTTTCTGAGTAGTTTGGACACTTTTCCTTCATTTTTCAGATTTTAGAAAAAAGACTCTTCACTTTCCCTCTCTTTTTCTCTCTTCTTGCAATTTCGATTTTGGCTCTTCTTCTTCCTCTTCTTCAATTTTCGAATTTCTCCTCCATGGAAATGGAAGGCTAAGCTTCAAGGATTGTTTCTCTACTGAATTCACGAAGGAAATTGAGGTTCTATTTTCGATTTTCATCTTCTAATTTCTTGGACAAAATTATGATTTCTTCCCCTAATTTCTTGATGCTTAGGTTTGAATCTGAATTTGAATTGCTTGCTTTCTGAAAATTGAATTTTAATTTGAATCTAATCTCACCTTTTAGGTTGCTTAAATATTAAATGAATTCATGGTTTGGTTAATTCCAAGGATTAGAAATTAGGATTCATGTTAGTTTGCTTAATTCTAGTGTGAAAACTATCAAGGATGCTTAATCCGAATTTCTTGCTGTCAAGGATTTGAGGAATTTTGTATGAACCAATGATAGATCCAATTTGTGAATGAGGTAGAGAACCAATCTATTTTTCTTGAATTGTTTTCTGCAGATTTAAATTCTGTTTGGAAATTTAGAAATAGAATGAACAACAATCAAAATCCCCTTGTGTGTGTGAGATGCTATGAATTTGAAATTCTGAATTTGTAATTGGATTCCTTGAGAGAGACGACTTTGGGTTAATCAACCTACTGCACTTTAATTCATTTTATTTGGTTGAGTACGACCTCGATCACCCCATCATCACACATCCAAGATAACTTGTATGGTCTGGGGTGGGGAGTGGTAGACAACCCAAGTTTCTCTACCATTCTTGCACTTGCAATGTTGGTGCAACTTTCACTATCCACAATTAAGGAACAAATTCGTCCCTCAACTATGCACCTAGTGTGAAAGAACAAAAGTAGAAAATTGAACAAAATAGTGCCCAAAAATGCGCAAAAATGACAAAAATAAGGAAGAAAATTGCGCAAACAGAAAGTAAAGGGGGAAACTGAAATTAAAAGGATGGGGAGGACAGAAATGTAAATGGCAGAAAGTAGAGGGGATGACAGAAATTCAAAGGATGAGGAGGACAGAAAGTAAATGGCAGAAATGTAGAGGGGATGGCAGAAATTAAAAGGATGGGGAGAACAGAAAGTAAATGGCAGAATCTAAAGGGGATGGTAGAAATTAAAAGGATGGGGAGGACAGAAATGTAAATGGCAGAATGTAAAGGGGATGGCAGAAATTAAAAGGATGGGGAAAAGCTGAAAATAAATGGCAGAAAATTAAAAGCGGAAAGTAAAGAGATGACAATATGGGGGATGAACAATTAATGGTGGAATGGGGAGAAAATGTAGGTGAACGATCTTTGGAAAATGAAGACAACAAAGCCTCCACTTACCACACTCCACCACAAACAAGCAGTTAGGCACACAAGCAGTTCAAGAACAAGTATGAACAACTATGGAAAATTGAGCAAGCAATTTATCAAACACCTAAGGGGGGTATTGCGCGACCCAAAACAGCCCCTATGCTAGCTCAAATCACACAAACAGACAGGCAAACAGAAGCTGCAGTGCAGCAGAAGAGCACCTCGGGCTCAGAACAGTTCAAGAGTCCAACAGTTACAAGAAAATTGAGCTTGAATACAGGGAAAAACTAAGAAAATGAACCGAAAATTCTGCACCTCTTGGGTGCAAAATGATGGGTTTCTGGCAAGCGAACCAAAAATCCAGTAGTATAATAGTAAGAAAAGTATCGTATCCACAGGGAACGGTCAATTCGCGTATATTCGTGGTCTATTTATCAAGAGACAAATAACAGATTTGTGAGGATATTATGCGTGGAAATTATAAATTGCAAATTAATAAGTAATAGAAATAGAAAGGAAGAGTTAGAGACACTTTACTTGGATTAGGATTGGACTTCATATCATCACACCCTTTGTGCATGTAAAAACTATCTATTATTTTAGGTTTACTCTATAATATTGTAGACAAACTATATTGCTAAGACCTCGAGTTACCAGCGGCCTGACACACTCAAAGGTAATCCATGCGGGCTCTCCCAGGCGACAGACTTACCCTCGGCTTATTTTGCATTCTTTTATTCTGTTTGTAAAAGAACTAGTTGATAAACGAGGCCTAAAGCTACAGACGCACCTTCATTCGCTTCCTGGATTGACAATCAACTAACCTTTGCTATCGGTAATTTAATAACCATTCCTATCCTGTAGACGCCCTTCATTAGAGTACTCACACTACCCATCAATCACTAGCAACGCCCATGTTTCGATTCACTGGCTACCGAGTCCTCTTATTCACTCAGAGAATGGGTTTCTTCAGAATCCGCTCCCCCATCCTCAATCCTAGTCGAAACTAGCCTATAACTCCGGCGCAAGCGCGAAAGTTAGGAATTAAGCACAGAATAAGATTACCAATATTATAGACAGAGAGCTCAGGAAATAATAATATAGAGTTTACATACACTTGGGGATAGAATCAATTACATCCAATCCTAATGGAGAGTTAACTACACAAGGTAGCCACACAAACCACCGAAGATGTTGTCACCATCTTTAATCCTTGTGAAGCGCTCCTCCTCTCCTACTTTAAAATTAGAACTGGTGCATTATCACTAGAATATAACTGAATTACAATAATCGTGCACACCTGATCTGGTGCAAGAGGTTCCTATTTATAGGCTAAGGAAAGACAAAGGAAATTGGGGAGAAATCTATCTAAAAATGGCAACAGGGCAAGAATCAGCGTGATATGCGCTTCACCCTACGCTACAGCATAGGATGCAGCGCAGGTTCCAGAGGGCTGCACTTCACCCTGCGCTGTAGCGCAGGTTGAAGCGCGGGATGCGTCCTACAGCTCCGACTTTCTCTTTTTAATTTTGATCTCTCCCCGAGACTGGTTTTGGCTGATTTGTCTTTCCTTGTTTCCCTTTTCTTGATGAAATCCTTGCATTTATTGAGCATCTTTGATTTATTTAGGAAGGTTGTCTGCAGAATTCTTGTTTGATTGGCAGTGATATCTTCATTAATTGCTCTCAAATAATCTTCAAATCTTCATTAATTGCCTTCAATTAAACTTCAAATCTTGCAGATATCTCCCTTATTTAATGCTATTTTTCCTTCAAATCAAATCCTTGCAATATTCTGCAAAAATCAGCAATATTTCTATCAAAATAGCATCAAATTCAAATCTAAGATTAATAAATACAATTTATCTAATATTTAATAAAAAGGGATTAAACTGGGGCAAAATTACCATTTTATCCTTGATAAGTGAACTAAAAAGTGCTCTAATTTATCAACTAATTTTCACTTATCACAAAACCCGCGACCAACAAGTGAGGAAATGGACTCCAATCAGCTCCAAAATCAAGTAGCTCTAATTACCAATTGATAGCAGCAAGTTTCCTCGATCTAGTTTTGGAGCCAGGAACTGTAATCAAGCACAAAAATTCGGTCAAGGCACCCAAATAGGTGCAGTAAGGCCGCGACCTTAATGGGTAAAAAGGAAGAGAAATTGAAGGAAAAAGTGGAAGAGAAAGAGATGGATTGGACGCCACTGAAGCAGGCAACCCCCACAACAGATAAGTCCCAGTGCTAAACACCACTAATCCAGGAGAATCAGATAAGTCTCTGGTTGGTTTGAGCAAGAACCACCAATCCTTCTCTACTCACACTTGAGGAGGAAATTAGGCAGAATGCCTTTACTATTCATCAAAGTTGTGTTTACAAGAGAGGGGGCCTCCCTATTTATAAGGAGAGGGGGCGGCCAAAATGGGAAGGAAAAAGGGGAAAATAAAAGATGAGTGAAAAGCTTCTCCTAATGGGATTTGAACCATGATCCCAAGGCTAAGTAACTAAGTCAACTCTTAAGCCAATAAACCCATCATTTTAGCGCCCCAATTAGGAAGAAAAAGGAAAATTACAAGTATGTCCTAATTACACTTAATCCTAAAATTAATCCTACTTTTATTAATCCTAATTAGATGGAGTCTTGCATGTTGACTTGAGTCCAAGGTCAAAGGTCAATGGGTTGACCATGTTGAGGAAGACTCATGCTCGGTTCAGCCCCAAGCAATTCCAGCAGCTCCATGCTTGAACCTAGCCTTTAACTGTCAGCTCAGAATTCTACTGACAAGCGCCATCAAATATCCATGATTATGATGCTTATGTATTTCATTGTTGTACTTAAGCGTTTTAATGGTGAATTGTGATTGGATGTTGATAATGTCGCACAAAAATAATTCGGTAAAATTAGGAATGTGCTCCCAATATGTATTATGTCTAAGTTCACGGAATTAGGACGTTACATATGGCAGATGGATGGATGACACAAGCACCCTTCTCGGTCAAACAACGTACGCAATATAGGGAAAGGGTATCGTTGTCGTAAGGGCTTTCTATTTTGGATATCTTCTGGTTTGGATCATTTTTATTTTATAAATCTCAATTTTTTGATAAAAAAACACAAAATGGCATCGTTTAGAGCTTTTTTTTTCATTGAACTGGGCTAAACCGGTGAACCGCTGGTTCTTGATCAACTTTTTGCCTGGCTGGTTCTGTGATTTATTTGGACCGGACACAAGAGCGGTTGACTGATTTACCGGTCCGATCCGATTTTCAAAACACAGGATATAATTGAACACTGATAATTGTACATGTTTATATCTCCTTCACCTTATTTTTTTCTATCTCTCTCTTTATCATCCATATATCACTCATCATATCTTTTACTTCACTTTCTTTCCTTACTATCATTTTCTTTCATAGAATCATAGTGAGAAATGAGATATACATCAATAATTTTCGTATATACCCAAATTAGTGCCACATTTAAATAGTACAAATATATGCAAGTTCGACCAAAGACTCGAATTATATCTGTAATTCTTTCCTTGAATCATCGAGCAGTTTCTTCTAAATTGTAATGATTTACAAAGAGAAGCCAACAAAGTAGATTATATGATGATACTTTGAGTGTATTTTGGTAAAACTAGCTGATCATAAGCTAGCTAGTAGCTCTGAACTTATAAGCTAATCTACTAACTGATAAGCTCTAAGCTTATAAGTTAACTTATTTAATTAAAAGTGTTTGGTAAAATTAGCTGATAAACTAGGTAATAAATGTAAATAACATAAAAAAGACAAATATATGAAAGTGTATTAAGATATGAGGGATAAAAATAAAAGAAAAATAAATAAGGTATCAGCTAGCTAGAAACTATAAACTAGCTAAAGTAGTTTGTAGTTTATTAGCTAGAAACTCCTAATATAAGTTAGAAACTTGTGTCTTACTAAACATTTTTTTGTTAATCAAACTAGTTTATAAATTAGTTAAATAAGCTAGTTGTTAACTTATTAATCTTTGCAAGCACACTGTTTTTTTTTTTTTGTATGGGGAGGGGGACGACCCTTCTCATGAACCCCTTCTCTTGTTGAAGATTTGCTTCCTACGGTCTAAAGAAGCGAGAACTAACGAACTAACTGCATAAGACGAGATGTGGTTGAAATGTTATGCGCGGCCTCAAGGGTACGAAGGTAAAATCACATCCAAATATAGTGCGAAGGAAACGGGGGAGTAGCTAATTAGGGACAACCCTGCACATATAGTGCACATAGTAGATAAAGGAGAAGAACCTCTAAATGGTACAATTCTCTTTCCATTAATTTTTCTTGCAGCACATGCAACCAACTTTAGCACACTAAAAGAAGTGATTGCTTAATATAATCATTTTTTCCTTCATTAAATTAATCAAGGTTAGCCAAAATGGCAATAGAAGTGATTGCATGTTATCCTCCACTCACATTCACTTTAATATTTGCTAATAGTCCAGGGGAAACCAACTGCCCCAAAAGAATGCTCAACTAAGAAAACTACCCAAGAATATTCCTTTCAATGTAACGCATCTGATATATAGCGGTTCTATGAGCCTTTTCCATCGTTAAACTAGCTAGTTGATATCAATTAGGAAAAACTAGTAGGAAAATTATATAATTATATTCTTCATGGACAAAAATGAGTAACACATATAGATGTATGAATGCATCTGTCTCCGTCAACATTTGATGATAGACAGTGAATTTCGCTTTCTCTGTTTATCTAAAACTTTATTTTCATCTCCGTATTCTTATTTAGAGAGTAACTTTGGCTAAGGATTTCCATTGGTCGTTTAGACAATTTTTGCTTGATCATGAAAAATTGAACTATATCTTAGGTGTCCTTCTCTAATTAATCAAAAGAAAGTGTAATATTATCATAATAACTAAAGGTATTTAGCAACAATAACAATCAATCCTTACCTCATCAGGTGGGGTTTTCTTTCATGTATTAAATTCAAGAATTATTTACCTCTAAATATCTTTTAATGGTTTGTGTTTCATTTTTCTTTAGTCTCCCTCTAATTATAATTATTGAACAATATTCCTCTATATCGTATGTACAAATCACCTAAGATGAAATTCAGCCTTTTTTTTTTTTTTGAAATTGGAGTTACAGCAATTTTCATTTGTAAAAAGAAGATGATAAAATCACCAAGTGTGTAGATCAGCTAACGAGTGTTTATCTTACTTAATCAGTAGTCTCAAGTTTTAATCTTAAATATATAACTAGGTTAAATTCATCGTCCATGGTGATCCTATCCAATTCGAGTTGAATTTTCTCTTGCAAATAATAGCTATGATCCTATAAAAAAACAAGATGACGAAATATGCTTTATATGTTGATGATCTAAAGTTATTTGTGTAGTGTTCTATACCGGGTACCGAACCCTCTTTGGGCCGAGTATTCGGTACTCCAATACAAAAAAGAACCACCCCCACGAATTGAGATTATGTCGATCACTTTGGGTAGTTATCACCTTCTCCGAGATATACTCACTACATAATAGGGTTAATCAAGCCCATTAAGCCCAATATTGTCCTATAAAGACTAGAGGAGACCTAGAAGTATGACATCTAATACTCTCATACTGACGACTAGGTCTGACCCCTACTGGGTAGTACTCAGTCGTCGGACTTTTTGAGCACGTAATATAAAATAACTTTAGATTAGTGTAAGATTTATGGATATGATATATACAATAACTGATAACTTTTGACTTATCGGTAAATTTTGAAATAAAATTATATATGAAAAATATTTAATAATATAAGTTATTTTAACTGTCATCAATGTAAACTTGTGTGTAGGATCACACTCTTTGGATTAACATATTTATTTATATCACTTATAAATTTATAAATGTGATTGTAATTGGATTTTTTTTATGGAAGTAGAATGATAAGAAATGAGATATATATAATGGAAATTGGGAAGGAAAATAGATAGAAGGGATATAAATTATAAAAGTATTTAAAATGTCTGAAAAATCACTTAAAAAAAAGGATGGGATGGGATGGGTTGGGATGGGATGGGATGAAAGATATGATAAACATATAAATGAAGAAGACAGAAAAAAGTGGATATAAGTGTAAAAAATAAGTACTTGTGTATATAAAGTAACCATATCGTGAAAAATTCTTAATTATGGGTAAGTAACATTTTTGGATTTTTAATTTTGTTTGTGTAAATTATTAACTAACAACGTGATTGAAACCTGTAATTAACTGACACGTGGATGCATGCGGTGGGAGAGGACAGAATAAATATGAAGCCACAAACATAATATGTACAGGCTTATGAGGGGATTTTTCACGAATGTAACAAACAGTCATTAGTTAATCCACACATATATACCTTAATGTTTTTTCTTCTGACTGTTTAGTTTTTTTTTATCCAAAACACTTTTTGATCCAAGAAAAATATATACAAAAAAGAAGAAAAAATATTTTTTTAATCATGAGCATAGCGAAAAAATATAAAGAAAATGATAAACATTTCTTCCTCTTATCGTTTTTGGTTTAATCATAGGTATTCTCCACGGGAGCCAATTCTGTTCGAGCCGGGGAACATCTACATCATGGTAGGACTGACTCTCCCAGCGGAGATTTTTTCCATCCACAAGACTTGAACTCGAGACATTGCTTAAAGAGAATCAAACATGTACCACTTAAGGGGAATAAAAAAATGATAAACATTTTTTCCTCTTATTGTTTAACTAATAAAAGATAAAAAGAATATATTTATGTTAAATAATTTTTATATCTTCTAATAAAACAATGGGTAAGTGAGTATCAATCAATAAATTTATTATTTTAATAAAGTTTCTCTTTATCTCTAATTTTCTTTTTGTAAAGGGGAAGAAAAGATATTGTAAAGTCTTACTATATTTTTCACTCTCCTATTAATTTTTCTTTCCATAACTAAATTAGAGGAATTAATCAAAATTTTTCTTTATTTTTTAAAAAAAAAAACTTTTTTCTTTATTTGACTTTCCGCTTTCCAATTTTTTCTCTATACAAACTAAGGCCTAAGGTTCGTTGTTTGGCAACTTTCACTGACTTTTTCACCTCAAATGCGCGTTTCCAAAAATGACTGGCCTTGAAGTGTTCGGGCAACTTTCTAATCCAATTTGTTGTTTATGTATTTATGTTTGATCCTTCGTCATTAAGCTAAAGCTAATCTTCCCAAAGTAAACCAATTCTCTTACCAAACCAAAAAGCTTACCCCAACCAAAAAGTTTGCATTGCATGGTATGGAATGGAATAGCATTGATGGGTTTTCAGTATTTGTTTTTGTTAAATTGAAAAGACACCCATACGTAGTACATAGCCTACTTTTATTATATAATTTTGTTGGTGCCAAAAAAAGTTTTCTCCATGGAATGTTATAAGATTTTTATGGAGGATAAAATTATTTTAAATTGTATATGAAGGGCTCAAATTAGATACTACTTATCATGCTGAAACAGTTTCATAATAAATGATACACGTGTTTGGTGGTATTTTTTATATTATTTATATATTGAGAATTGCTAATAAATATCTTAAGAGAACTAATTAAATATTTAAAAAAATTTTATTAAAGTGTGTAATTTTTAATATTATAAATACAATAAATAAGGTGATTTTAAAAATATTATATATAAATTTCTTAACCAGCAGTGTCTTAAGAATGACACTTACTTCACTAGCTGGATTCTTTATATATATATATATATATATATATATATATATATATATATTTTGGGGCCAATATGTAACATTTATTTTCCAAATTCTTTTGCTTTGATGGACCCCACGTGTTCCCCCCTTCCTCCTTCAAATACCCCTCCCCTCCGCTTCAATTCCTCCCTTTTCTCTTCCTTCCTCTCTCCGGTTCACTCATTTGAATTTACCGGTTTTTTTTTCCTTTTCCTTCTTTGGTGCTGCAGTTAAGCCAAGCCATGTGTTTCCACAACGACGAAGCGGTCCAGTCTCCGGTTCTCGAAACCATGCTGACAGAAAGTGAAATACAATACCTCTTTTCCCTCATTAATCATCAATCCACAGAACCGGCCAGCCCAGGCTCCGGTTCACAGGGATCGAACCGGGCGGTTTACTCAACAGAGGAAAGAAAGCTCAGGCGCATGCAATCGAACCGGGAATCGGCCCGACGGTCCAGGTGCAGAAAGAAGAAGCATTTAGAGAACCTCACGAACCAAGTGAACCGTTTGAGAATTCAAAACCGAGAACTCAAAAACCGATTAGCCTTCACCATGCATCAGCATCTCCTCCTATCCCTACAGAATGATCAACTAAGATCCGAATCCGTTAACCTTCTGGCCAAACTTTCGGATCTATGTGGGATTTTAAATAGTATGCTTTCACAATAGTGTTTGAGAGACTACTTATTTTAAATCAAATAGTAACAAAGCAATGAGACTATATATATAATATAAATATAGATTTATATAATATTGATCCCCTAGCTATCAACTTAAGTTTGTAACATTTGGAAATGGCTACGAGTTGGTGCATCGAGGTGGGGAAGAGTAATGCTACCTAGCTAGAAGCTAGCTACTTTTATTTTTTCTTAATTAATGGTGTATAGCATTGTAGTGGCGCTAATTAGAAGAAGCCTTGCGTTGTTGGAAGCACAATGTAGGGATTTTGAGGGTCTTACTTTTTATAATGTTGTGACCTTTTTTTATTTATCTTTTGGTAGCTTTTTGTATATTTGTGTATGAGTGGTGAAGCTAATTGAGGAGAGCTGGCGAGCAATCTAAGAAGTGTTTGAGGCTCGATTGGCATCTTCAGGGAATATATTGTTGGTATCAAATTAAGTAGTCTCAGTTTCATGTAATGTAAATATTATAAATATATGGTAGCTATGGGCTAAACAAGGCTTGTTTATTCTTTTTGTGTCTTTTCGGATAACCTTAATTACTTCAACTACGTAGACTTGACTCAATGCTTTTGATCGTTTACAAAGGTATATATACTCATAAATCGGTGGATGCCTTCTGCCTTCTGGCTTTTCTCTCTAATAAAAAAAATAAAAGGAGTGAGCAAGATTACGGTAGTGACTAGTGAGGTCACACACAGGACCCACGTATGAATGACTCTTTCTAATCATGTGACCGAATATGCTTTCTGTAGCAGTAACATGACGACGTGTACTTTTATATTTATTATGCTATGAAATTTTACTTGACTTTTGAATTTGTACCCGGAGATTCAGGGGTTGTTAGGGTTGTGAAGAGGATAAATATGGCTAAGTTTAGTGATTTTTTGGATTTTGTTCTAATTATGGTGAATTAAACTAAAAAAGATAAAAAAATTAGGGAAAAATACTAAATAATTGTATTTAATTCTAGAAATAAATGGAGAAATTACCCATTTGGACCTGGGATGTTGGGTATGAGTTTTGGTGTTGATCCGGAAAAGTTTGGATATTGGGTTAAATGTCGGGGGTGGTTGGAGAGGATGATGTCATAAACCCTAAGACACTTTTTGGAGGGGAGAGATGTGCATGCATACTTGACTTTTGAATTTGGACGTGGGGATTCAGGGAGTTGTTAGGGTTGTGGAGAGGACCATTATTGCCAAGTTTGGTGAATTTTTGGATTTTGTTCTAATTATGGTGAATTAAATAAAAAAATAGGCTAAAAATAAAGGGAAATTAGCAAATAATTGTATTTAATTCCAGAAAAAATGGGAAAATTGCCCATTTGGACCTGGGATGTTGGGTATGAGTTCTGGTGGTGGTCAGGAAAAGTTTGGATATTCGGTTGCATGTCGGGGTGGTTGGAGAGGATGATGTCATAAACCCTAGGACACTTTTTAGAGAGGAGAGATGTGCATGCATACTTGACTTTTGAATTTGGACATGGGGATACAGGAGGTTGTTAGGGTTGTGGAGAAGACCAATATTGCCAACTTTGTTGATTTTTTGGATTTTGTTCTAATTATGGTGAATTAAATTAAAAAAAGGCTAAAAATTAGGGGAAAATAGCAAATAATTGTATTTAATTCCAGAAAAACGGGGAAAATGCCCACTAGAACCTGGGATGTTGGGTATGAGTTTTGGTGAAGATCCGTAAATGTTTAGATATTAGGTTGCATGTCGGGGTGGTTGGAGAGGATGGTGTCATAAACCCTATGACACTTTTTAGAGAGGAGAGATGTGCATGCATACTTGACTTTTGAATTTGGACATGGGGATACAGGAGGTTGTTAGGGTTGTGGAGAAGACCAATAATGCCAAGTTTGTTGATTTTTTGGATTTTGTTCTAATTATGGTGAATTAAATTAAAAAAGGCTAATAATTAGGGAAACATAGCAAATAATTGTATTTAATTCCAGAAAAAACGGGGAAAATGCCAACTAGGACCTGGGATGTTGGGTATGAGTTTTGGTAGAGATCCGGAAAAGTTTGGATATTGGGTTCCATGTCGAGGTGATTGGAGATGATGGTGTCATAAACCCTAAGACACTTTTTTAAGGGGAGAGATATGCATGCATACTTGAATTTTGAATTTGGACGTGGGGATTCAGGGGGTTGTTAGGGTTGTGGAGAGGACCAATATTGCCAAGTTTTATGATTTTTGGATTTTGTTCTAATTATGGTTAATTAAATTAAAAAAAGGCTAAAATATAGGGAAAAATAGCAAATAATTATATTTAATTCCAGAAAAATGGAGAAATTGTCCATTTGGACCTGGGATGTTGGGTACAAGTTTTGCTGTTAATCTGAAAAATTTTGGATATTGGGTTGCATGTCGTGGTAGTTGGAGAGGATGGTGTCATAAACCCTAAGACACTTTTTGGAGGGGAGAGATGTGCATGCATACTTGACTTTGGAATTTGGATGTGGGGAATCAAGGGTTGTTATGGTTGTGGAGAGGACAAATACTGCCAAGTTTGGTAATTTTTTGGATTTTGTTCTAATTAAGGTGAATTAAATTAGAAAAAGCTAGAAATTAAGGGAAATAGCAAATAATTGTATTTAAATCCAGAAAAATGGGGAAATTTTCCATTTGGACCTCGGATATTAGGTATGAGTTTTGCTGTTGATTCGAAAAAGTTTGGATATTGGGTTGCATGTCGGGGTGGTTGGAGAGGATGGTGTCATAAACCCAGGACACTTTTTAGAGGGGAGAGGTGTGCATGCATACTTGATTTTTGAATTTGGACGTGGGGATTCAGGGGGTTGTTAGGGTTGTGGAGAGGATCAATATTGCCAAGTTTGATGATTTTCGGATTTTGTTCTAATTATGGTGAATTAAATTAAAAAAGGCTAAAAATTAGGGGGAAATAGAAAATAATTGTATTTAATTCCAGAAAAATGGGGAAATTGTCCATTTGGACCTAGGATGATGGGTATGAGTTTTGGTGTTGATCCGGAAAAGTTTGGATATTGGGTTGCATGTCGAGGTGATTGGAGAGGATGGTGTCATAAACCCTAGGACACTTTTTGGATCGGAGAGATGTGCATGCATACTTGACTTTTGAATTTGGACGTGGGGATTCAGGGAGTTGTTAGGGTTGTGGAGAGGACCATTATTGCCAAGTTTGGTGATTTTTTGGATTTTGTTCTAATTATGGTGAATTAAATTAAAAAAAGGCTAAAAACTAGGGGAAAATAACAAATAATTGTATTCAATTCCAGAAAAATGGGGAAATTGTCCATTTGGACCTAGGATGTTGGGTATGAGTTTTGGTGTTGGTCCGGAAAAGTTTGGATATTCGGTTGCATATCGGGGTGGTTGGAGAGGATGGTGTCATAAACCATAGGACACTTTTTTTAGGGGAGAGATATGCATGCTTACTTGACTTTTGAATTTGGACGTGGGGATTCAGAGGGTTGTTAGGGTTGTGGAGAGAACCAATATTGCCAGGTTTTATGATTTTTGGATTTTGTTCTAATTATCGTTAATTAAATTTAAAAAGGCTAAAAATTAGGGGAAAATAGCAAATAATTGTATTTAA
Organism: Sesbania bispinosa; assembly: GCA_026901365.1. NCBI lineage: Eukaryota > Viridiplantae > Streptophyta > Magnoliopsida > Fabales > Fabaceae > Sesbania > Sesbania bispinosa. The sequence goes on along the minus strand of QLOH01000054.1, from coordinate 1,790,872 downwards.
TTCTAGAAAAATGGGGAAAATGCCCATTTGGACCTGGGACGTTGGGTATGAGTTCTGGTGGTGGTCCGGAAAAGTTTGGATATTGGGTTGCATGTCGGGGTGGTTGGAGAGGATGGTGTCATAAACCCTAGGACACTTTTTAGAGATGAGAGATGTGCATGCATACTTGACTTTTGAATTTGGACGTGGGGATTCAGGAGGTTGTTAGGGTTGTGGAGAAGACCAATATTGCAAAGCTTGTTGATTTTTTGGATTTTGTTCTAATTATGGTGAATTAAATTAAAAAAAGGCTAAAAATTAGGGGAAAATAGCAAATAATTGTATTTAATTCCAGAAATACGGGGAAAATGCCCACTAGGACCTGGGATGTTGGGTATGAGTTTTGGTGTAAATCCGGAAAAGTTTGGATATTAGGTTGCATGCTGGGGTGGTTGGAGAGGATGGTGTCATAAACCCTAGGACACTTTTTAGAGAGGAGAGATGTGCATGCATATTTAACTTTTGAATTTGGACGTGGGGATACAGGAGGTTGTTAGGGTTGTAGAGAAGACCAATATTTCAAAGTTTGTTGATTTTTTGGATTTTGTTCTAATTATGGTGAATTAAATTAAAAAAGGCTAAAAATTAGGGGAAAATAGCAAATAATTGTATTTAATTCCAGAAAAACGGGGAAAATGCCCACTAGGACCTGGGATATTGGGTATGATTTTGGTGTAGATCCGGAAAAGTTTAGATATTGGGTTCCACGTCGAGGTGATTGGAGAGGATGGTGTCATAAACCCTAAGACATTTTTTGGAGGGGAGAGATGTGCATGCATACTTGACTTTTGAATTTTGACGTGGGGATTCAGGGAGTTGTTAGGGTTGGGGAGAGGACCATTATTGCGAAGTTTGGTGATTTTTTGGATTTTGTTCTAATTATGGTGAATTAAATTAAAAAAAGTCTAAAATATAGGGGGAAATAGCAAATAATTGTATTGAATTCCAGAAAAATGGGGAAATTGTCCATTTGGACCTAGGATGTTGGGTATGAGTTTTGGTGTTGGTCCGGAAAAGTTTGGATATTCGGTTGCATGTCGGGGTGGTTGGAGAGGATGGTGTCATAAACCCTAGGACACTTTTTTGAGGGGAGAGATATGCATTCATACTTGAATTTTGAATTTAGACGTGGGGATTCAGGGGGTTGTTAGGGTTGTGGAGAGGACCAATATTGCCAAGTTTTAGGATTTTTGGATTTTGTTCATATTATGGTTAATTAAATTAAAAAAAGGCTAAAATATAGGGGAAAATAGCAAATAATTGTATTTAATTCCAGAAAAATGGAGAAAAAGTCCATTTTGACCTGGGATGTTGGGTATGAGTTTTGCAGTTGATCCGGAAAATTTTAGATATTGGGTTGCATGTCGTGGTGGTTGGAGAGGATAGTGTCATAAACCCTAGGACACTTTTTGGAGGGGAGAGATGTGCATGCATACTTGACTTTTGAATTTTGACGTGGGGATTTAGGGAGTTGTTAGGGTTGGGGAGAGGACCATTATTGCGAAGTTTGGTGATTTTTTGGATTTTATTCTAATTATGGTGAATTAAATAAAAAAAGGCTAAAATATAGGGGAAAATAGCAAATAATTGTATTTAATTCCAGAAAAATGGGGAAATTGCCCATTTGGATCTAGGATGTTGGGTATGAGTTTTGGTGTTGGTCCGGAAAAGTTTGGATATTCGGTTGCATGTCGGGGTGGTTGGAGAGGATGATGTCATAAACCCTAGGGCACTTTTTTGAAGGGAGAGATATGCATGCATACTTGAATTTTGAATATGGACGTGGGGATTCAGGGGGTTGTTAGGGTTGTAGAGAGGACCAATATTGTCATGTTTTATGATTTTTGGATTTTGTTCATATTATGGTTAATTAAATTAAAAAAAGGCTAAAATATAGGGGAAAATAGCAAATAATTGTATTTAATTCCAGAAAAATGGAGAAAAAGTCCATTTTGACCTGGGATGTTGGGTATGAGTTTTGCTGTTGATCCGGAAATTTTTAGATATTGGGTTGCATGTCGTGGTGGTTGGAGAGGATAGTGTCATAAACCCTAGGACACTTTTTGGAGGGGAGAGATGTGCATGCATACTTGACTTTTGAATTTGGACGTGGGGATTCAGAGGGTTGTTAGGGTTGTGGAGAGGACCAATATTGCCAGGTTTAATGATTTTTGGATTTTGTTCTAATTATGGTTAATTAAATTAAAAAGGCTAAAAATTAGGGGAAAATAGCAAATAATTGTATTGAATTCCAGAAAAACGGGGAAAATGCCTATTTGGACCTAGGATGTTGGGTTTGAGTTCTGGTGTTGATCTGGAAAAGTTTCGATATTAGGTTGCATGTCGGGGTGGTTGGAGAGGATGGTGTCATAAACCCTAGGACACTTTTTAGAGAGGAGAGATGTGCATGCATACTTGACTTTTGAATTTGGACGTGGAGATTCAGGGGGTTATTAGGGTTGTGGAGAGGACCAATATTGCCAAGTTTTATGATTTTTGGATTTTGTTCATATTATGGTTAATTAAATTAAAAAAAAGGCTAAAATTTGGGGAAAATAGCAAATAATTGTATTTAATTCCAGAAAAATGGAGAAAAAGTCCATTTTGACCTGGATGTTGGGTATGAGTTTTGCAGATGATCCGGAAAATTTTAGATATTGGGTTGCATGTCGTGGTGGTTGGAGAGGATAGTGTCATAAACCCTAGGACACTTTTTGGAGAGGAGAGATGTGCATGCATACTTGACTTTTGAATTTTGACGTGGGGATTCAGGGAGTTGTTAGGGTTGGGGAGATGACCATTATTGCGAAGTTTGGTGATTTTTTGGATTTTGTTCTAATTATGGTGAATTAAATACAAAAAGGCTAAAATATAGGGGAAAATAGCAAATAATTGTATTTAATTCCAGAAAAATGGGGAAATTGCCCATTTGGACCTAGGATGCTGGGTATGAGTTTTGGTGTTGGTCCGGAAAAGTTTGGATATTCGGTTGCATGTCGGGGTGGTCGGAGAGGATGATGTCATAAACCCTAGGGCACTTTTTTGAAGGGAGAGATATGCATGCATACTTGAATTTTGAATATGGACGTGGGGATTCAGGGGGTTGTTAGGGTTGTAGAGAGGACCAATATTGTCATGTTTTATGATTTTTGGATTTTGTTCATATTATGGTTAATTAAATTAAAAAAAGGCTAAAATATAGGGGAAAATAGCAAATAATTGTATTTAATTCCAGAAAAATGGAGAAAAAGTCCATTTTGACCTGGGATGTTGGGTATGAGTTTTGCTGTTGATCCGGAAATTTTTAGATATTGGGTTGCATGTCGTGGTGGTTGGAGAGGATAGTGTCATAAACCCTAGGACACTTTTTGGAGGGGAGAGATGTGCATGCATACTTGACTTTTGAATTTGGACGTGGGGATTCTGAGGGTTGTTAGGGTTGTGGAGAAGACCAATATTGCCAGGTTTAATGATTTTTGGATTTTGTTCTAATTATGGTTAATTAAATTAAAAAGGCTAAAAATTAGGGGAAAATAGCAAATAATTGTATTGAATTCCAGAAAAACGGGGAAAATGCCTATTTGGACCTGGGATGTTGGGTTTGACTTCTGGTGTTGATCTGGAAAAGTTTCGATATTAGGTTGCATGTCGGGGTGGTTGGAGAGGATGGTGTCATAAACCCTAGGACACTTTTTAGAGAGGAGAGATGTGCATGCATACTTGACTTTTGAATTTGGACGTGGAGATTCAGGGGGTTATTAGGGTTTGGAGAGGACCAATATTGCCAAGTTTTATGATTTTTGGATTTTGTTCATATTATGGTTAATTAAATTAAAAAAAAGGCTAAAAATTTGGGGAAAATAGCAAATAATTGTATTTAATTCCAGAAAAATGGAGAAAAAGTCCATTTTGACCTGGGATGTTGGGTATGAGTTTTGCAGTCGATCCGGAAAATTTTAGATATTGGGTTGCATGTCGTGGTGGTTGGAGAGGATAGTGTCATAAACCCTAGGACACTTTTTGGAGGGGAGAGATGTGCATGCATACTTGACTTTTGAATTTTGACGTGGGGATTCAGGGAGTTGTTAGGGTTGGGGAGAGGACCATTATTGCGAAGTTTGGTGATTTTTTGGATTTTGTTCTAATTATGGTGAATTAAATAAAAAAAGGCTAAAATATAGGGGAAAATAGCAAATAATTGTATTTAATTCCAGAAAAATGGGGAAATTGCCCATTTGGACCTAGGATGTTGGGTATGAGTTTTGGTGTTGGTCCGGAAAAGTTTGGATATTCGGTTGCATGTCGGGGTGGTTGGAGAGGATGATGTCATAAACCCTAGGACACTTTTTTGAGGGGAGAGATATGCATGCATACTTGAATTTTGAATATGGACGTGGGGATTCAGGGGGTTGTTAGGGTTGTAGAGAGGACCAATATTGTCATGTTTTATGATTTTTGGATTTTGTTCATATTATGGTTAATTAAATTAAAAAAAGGCTAAAATATAGGGGAAAATAGCAAATAATTGTATTTAATTCCAGAAAAATGGAGAAAAAGTCCATTTTGACCTGGGATGTTGGGTACGAGTTTTGCTGTTGATCCGGAAATTTTTAGATATTGGGTTGCATGTCGTGGTGGTTGGAGAGGATAGTGTCATAAACCCTAGGACACTTTTTGGAGGGGAGAGATGTGCATGCATACTTGACTTTTGAATTTGGACGTGGGGATTCAGAGGGTTGTTAGGGTTGTGGAGAGGACCAATATTGCCAGGTTTAATGATTTTTGGATTTTGTTCTAATTATGGTTAATTAAATTAAAAAGGCTAAAAATTAGGGGAAAATAGCAAATAATTGTATTGAATTCCAGAAAAACGGGGAAAATGCCTATTTGGACCTGGGATATTGGGTTTGAGTTCTGGTGTTGATCTGGAAAAGTTTCGATATTAGGTTGCATGTCGGGGTGGTTGGAGAGGATGGTGTCATAAACCCTAGGACACTTTTTAGAGAGGAGAGATGTGCATGCATACTTGACTTTTGAATTTGGACGTGGAGATTCAGGGGGTTATTAGGGCTGTGGAGAGGACAAATATTGACAAGTTTTATGATTTTTGGATTTTGTTCATATTATGGTTAATTAAATTAAAAAAAAGGCTAAAAATTTGGGGAAAATAGCAAATAATTGTATTTAATTCCAGAAAAATGGAGAAAAAGTCCATTTTGACCTGGGATGTTGGGTATGAGTTTTGCAGTTGATCCGAAAAATTTTAGATATTGGGTTGCATGTCGTGGTGGTTGGAGAGGATAGTGTCATAAACCCTAGGACACTTTTTGGAGGGGAGAGATGTGCATGCATACTTGACTTTTGAATTTTGACGTGGGGATTCAGGGAGTTGTTAGGGTTGGGGAGAGGACCATTATTGCGAAGTTTGGTGATTTTTTGGATTTTGTTCTAATTATGGTGAATTAAATAAAAAAAGGCTAAAATATAGGAGAAAATAGCAAATAATTGTATTTAATTCCAGAAAAAATGGGAAAATTGCCCATTTGGACCTGGGATGTTGGGTATGAGTTCTGGTGGTGGTCCGGAAAAGTTTGGATATTCGATTGCATGTCGGGGTGGTTGGAGAGGATGATGTCATAAACCCTAGGACACTTTTTAGAGAGGAGAGATGTGCATGCATACTTGACTTTTAAATTTGGACATGGGGATACATGAGGTTGTTAGGGTTGTGGAGAAGACCAATATTGCCAACTTTGTTGATTTTTTGGATTTTGTTCTAATTATGGTGAATTAAATTAAAAAAAGGCTAAAAATTAGGGGAAAATAGCAAATAATTGTATTTAATTCCAGAAAAACGGGAAAAAATGCCCACTAGAACCTGGGATGTTGGGTATGAGTTTTGGTGTTGATCCGGAAAAGTTTGGATATTGGGTTGCATGTCGAGGTGATTGGAGAGGATGGTGTCATAAACCCTAGGACACTTTTTGGATCGGAGAGATGTGCATGCATACTTGACTTTTGAATTTGGACGTGGGGATTCAGGGAGTTGTTAGGGTTGTGGAGAGGACCATTATTGCCAAGTTTGGTGATTTTTTGGATTTTGTTCTAATTATGGTGAATTAAATTAAAAAAAGGCTAAAAACTAGGGGAAAATAACAAATAATTGTATTCAATTCCAGAAAAATGGGGAAATTGTCCATTTGGACCTAGGATGTTGGGTATGAGTTTTGGTGTTGGTCCGGAAAAGTTTGGATATTCGGTTGCATATCGGGGTGGTTGGAGAGGATGGTGTCATAAACCATAGGACACTTTTTTTAGGGGAGAGATATGCATGCTTACTTGACTTTTGAATTTGGACGTGGGGATTCAGAGGGTTGTTAGGGTTGTGGAGAGAACCAATATGGCCAGGTTTTATGATTTTTGGATTTTGTTCTAATTATCGTTAATTAAATTTAAAAAGGCTAAAAATTAGGGGAAAATAGCAAATAATTGTATTTAATTCCAGAAAAATGGGGAAAATGCCCATTTGGACCTGGGACGTTGGGTATGAGTTCTAATTAAGGTGTGAATGCATACTGGACTTTTGAATTTGGACGTGGGGATTCAGGGGTTGTTATGGTTGTGGAGAGGACAAATACTGCCAAGTTTGGTGATTTTTTGGATTTTGTTCTAATTAAGGTGTATTAAATTAAAAAAAACTAAAAATTAATGGAAAATAGCAAATAATTGTATTTAAATCCAGAAAAATGGGGAAATTTTCCATTTGGACCTGGGATATTGGGTATGAGTTTTGCTGTTGATTCGAAAAAGTTTGGATATTGGGTTGCATGTCGGGGTGGTTGGAGAGGATGGTGTCATAAACCCAGGAAACTTTTTAGAGGGGAGAGGTGTGCATGCATACTTGACTTTTGAATTTGGACGTGGGGATTCAGGGGGTTGTTAGGGTTGTGGAGAGGATCAATATTGCCAAGTTTGATGATTTTTGGATTTTGTTCTAATTATGGTGATGTAAATTAAAAAAGGCTAAAATTAGGGGGAAATAGATAATTGTATTTAATTCCAGAAAAATGGGGAAATTGTCCATTTGGACCTGGGATGATGGGTATGCGTTTTGGTGTTGATCCGGAAAAGTTTGGATATTGGGTTGCATGTCGAGGTGATTCGAGAGGATGGTGTCATAAACCCTAGGACACTTTTTTGAGGGGAGAGATATGCATGCATACTTGACTTTTGAATTTGGACGTGGGGATTCAGAGGGTTGTTAGGGTTGTGGAGAAGACCAATATTGCCAGGTTTTATGATTTTTGGATTTTGTTCTAATTATGGTTAATTAAATTAAAAAATGCTAAAAATTAGGGGAAAATAGCAAATAATTGTATTTAATTCTAGAAATACGGGGTAAATGCCCACTAGGACCTGGGATGTTGGATATGAGTTTTGGTGTAAATCCGGAAAAGTTTGGATATTAGGATGCATGTCGGGGGTGGTTGGAGAGGATGGTGTCATAAACCCTAGGACACTTTTTAGAGAGGAGAGATGTGCATGCATACTTGACTTTTGAATTTGGACGTGAGGATTCAGGAGGTTGTTAGGGTTGTGGAGAAGACCAATATTGCAAAGCTTGTTGATTTTTTGGATTTTTTTCTAATTATGGTGAATTAAATTAAAAAAAAGGCTAAAAATTAGGGGAAAATAGCAAATAATTGTATTCAATTCCAGAAAAACGGGGAAAATGCCCAGTAGGACCTGGGATGTTGGGTATGAGTTTTGGTGTAGATCCGGAAAAGTTTGGATATTAGGTTGCATGTCGGGGTGGTTGGAGAGGATGGTGTCATAAACCCTAGGACACTTTTTAGAGAGGAGAGATGTGCATGCATACTTGACTTTTGAATTTGGACGTGGGGATACATGAGGTTGTTAGGGTTGTGGAGAAGACCAATATTGCCAAGTTTGTTGATTTTTTGGATTTTGTTCTAATTATGGTGAATTAAATTAAAAAAAGGCTAAAAATTAGGGGAAAATAGCAAATAATTGTATTTAATTCCAGAAAAACGGGTAAAATGCCCACTAGGACTTGGGATGTTGGGTATGAGTTTTGGTTTAGATCCGGAAAAGTTTGGATATTAATTTGCATGTCGGGGTGGTTGGAGAGGATGGTGGTATAAACCCTAAGACAGTTTTTGGAGGGGAGAGATGTGCATGCCTACTTGACTTTTGAATTTGGACGTAGAGATTTCGGGGGTTGTTTGGGTTGTGGAGAGGACCAATATTACCAAGTTTGGTGATTTTTGGATTTTGTTCTAATTACGGTGAATTAAATTAAAAAGGCTAAAAATTAGGGAAAATAGCAAATAATTGTATTTAATTCCAGAAAAATGGGGAAATTGTCCATTTGGACCTAGGATGATGGGTATGAGTTTTGGTGTTGATCTGGAAAAGTTTGGATATTGGGTTGCATGTCGAGGTGATTGGAGAGGATGGTGTCATAAACCCTAAGACACTTTTTGGAGGGGAGAGATGTGCATGCATACTTGACTTTTGAATTTGGGCTTGGGGATTCAGGGAGTTGTTAGGGTTGTGGAGAGGACCATTATTGCCAAGTTTGGTGATTTTTTTGGATTTTTTTTCTAATTATGGTGAATTAAATTAAAAAAAGGCTAAAAACTAGGGGAAAATAACAAATAATTGTATTTAATTCCCGAAAAAATGGGGAAATTGTCCATTTGGACCTAGGATGTTGGGTATGAGTTTTGGTGTTGGTCCGGAAAAGTTTGGATATTCGGTTGCATATCGGGGTGGTTGGAGAGGATGGTGTCATAAACCCTAGGACATTTTTTTTAGGGGAGAGATATGCATGCATACTTGAATTTTGAATTTGGACGTGGGGATTCAGGGGGTTGTTAGGGTTGTGGAGGGGACCAATATTGCCAAGTTTTATGATTTTTTGATTTTGTTCTAATTATGGTTAATTAAATTAAAAAAGGCTAAAATATAGGGGAAAATAGCAAATAATTGTATTTAATTCCAGAAAAATGGGGAAATTGTCCATTTGGACCTGGGATGTTGGGTATGAGTTTTGTTGTTGATCCAGAAAATTTTAGATATTGGGTTGCATGTCGTGGTGGTTGGAGAGGATAGTGTCATAAACCCTAGGACATTTTTTGGAGGGGAGAGATGTGCATGCATACTTGACTTTTGAATTTGGACGTGGGGATTCAGGGGGTTGTTAAGGTTGTGGAGAGGACAAATATTGACAAGTTTGGTGATTTTTTGGATTTTGTTCTAATTAAGGTGTATTAAGTTAAAAAAAGCTAAAAATTAAGGGAAAATAGCAAATAATTGTATTTAAATCCAGAAAAATGGAGAAATTTTCCATTTGGACCTGGGATATTGGGTATGAGTTTTGCTGTTGATTCGAAAAAGTTTGGATATTGGGTTGCATGTCGGGGGTGGTTGGAGAGGATGGTGTCATAAACCCAGGACACTTTTTAGAGGGGAGAGGTGTGCATGCATACTTGACTTTTGAATTTGGACGTGGGGATTCAGGGGGTTGTTAGGGTTGTGGAGAGGATCAATATTGCCTAGTTTGACGATTTTTGGATTTTGTTCTAATTATGGTGAATTAAATTAAAAAAGGCTAAAACTTAGAGGGAAATAACAAATAATTGTATTTAATTCCAGAAAAATGGGGAAATTGTCCATTTGGACCTGGGATGTTGGGTATGAGTTTTGGTGTTGATCCGGAAAATTTTCGATATTGGGTTGCATGTCGGGGTGGTTGGAGAGGATGGTGTCATAAACCCTAGGACACTTTTTAGAGGGGAGAGGTGTGCATGCATACTTGACTTTTGAATTTGGACGTGGGAATTTAGGGGGTTGTTAGGGTTGTGGAGAGGATCAATATTGCCAAGTTTGATGATTTTTGGATTTTGTTCTAATTATGGTGAATTAAATTAAAAAAGGCTAAAAATTAGGGGGAAATAGCAAATAATTGTATTTAATTCCAGAAAATGGGAAAATTGCCCACTTGGACCTGTGATGTTTGGGTATGAGTTTTGGTTTTCAACCGGAAAAGTTTTGATATTGGGTTGCATGTCGGGGTGGTTGGAGAGGATGGTGTAATAAACCAGGACACTTTTTAGAGGGGAGAGTTGTGCATGCATACTTGACTTTTGAATTTGGACATGGGAATTTAGGGGGTTGTTAGTGGTGTGGAGAGGATCAATATTGCCAAGTTTGATGATTTTTGAATTTTGTTCTAATTATGGTGAATTAAATTAAAAAGGGCTAAAAATTAGGGGGAAATAGCAAATAATTGTATTTAATTCCAGAAAAATGGGAAAATTGCCCACTTGGACCTGGGATGTTCGGGTATGAGTTTTGGTTTTCAACCGAAAAAGTTTTGATATTGGGTTCATGTCGGGGGTGGTTGGAGAGGATGGTGTCATAAACCCTATGACACTTTTTGGAGGGGAGAGATGTGCATGCGTACTTGACTTTTGAATTTGGACGTGGGGATTTAGGGGGTTGTTAGAGTTTTGGAGAGGACCAATATTGCCAAGTTTTGTGATTTTTTGGATTTTGTACAATTATGGTGAATTAAATTAAAAAAAGGCTAAAAATTAGGGAAAAATATCAAATAATTGTATTTAATTCCAAAAAAATGGGGAAATTATGAAAATTTGTTTTTCATGGCTCCTAACTATTACAAACCACGTGGTGAATTTTCGTGACGAAATTCAAAAGTGCGATTACTGGCCATTTTTCCACATGTGAGTGAGACACAGGAACCTTAAGCAAATTTACTAACTTTGCAGAGGGGCACAATGCATGGATAGTTGTGGTTTGATTTTTTTATTCCAAACTTTGCATCCAGTAAATGTGACGTCACACGACCCACGTGGTTAAATTTCATGTTTTTTTGAGGGGTTTCGTAATTACTGTGATTTAAATAGGCTTAAACAAGGGGTAATTATTTAAAAATAGCAAATGTCCCTGAAAATTTACGAAAATTTGTTTTTGATGGCTCCTAACTATTACAAACCACGTGGTGAATTTTCGTGACGAAATTCAAAAGTGCGATTACCTGCCATTTCTCCATAAACAATATTTTAAATTTAATTATATTCTTTTTAATGTAAATAATTCATAGACATTACTTATAATAATAAAAAACAAGAAAAATTTACAAAAGGGGCCAAAATTCATATGTCACCCACACAAATGTCCACATTCAATTTCACTCAAATTAACAAAATTATCTTTTTTTTGGGTCAAAATTAACATCAAAATAAAAAATATACATCTAGTAAATGGGCCATCAATCTTGCATTACCTTGCACAAGCCAAGCCCATACTCATTGATCCACGCCCACAAACACAGGTATATTTAAAAAAAAAACATACATTGCCCCAATACCTTTACAGGATTTGGGTTTCCTTTTGGGCCTCCACCATTGTATTATGCCCTCCGTATTCAATAAATCATTTACCCAACAAAATAAAACCAACATATTTCATTAAATAAAATAACAAATAATTAATCACACAATTAAACACGGTGAACACAAAAGACAAGGGTCTCCCCCACCAAATCCACTAAAGTACACGTGCATCTTCTCGTTCCACTTCGAAGTAAACCAAGGGTCTCCCAGAGGTCTCCCCAACACCATGGACTCAACCTCTTTCCGTTCAACAACAGCGGTTCAACGCCAGCGATCAACAGACACCACACATCGGTAACTTTTTCAATCTCGGTTAAATAATCCTTGTTGCTTGCAATGCTTCGTTCCCTGTCTGTTGAAATTTGCTTTCAAGCTTTTTGATTCTGCGAAAGTTGTGGTTTGATTCGTTTGATTCGTTCCCTGTATGTTGAAATAATGTATTGAAACATTATTCCTGGTTGCATGCAATGATTCGATCCCTGTCTGTTAAAATTTTCTTCCAAGCTTTTTAAACTATAAACCCATCACTTAGTTAGTTTACCATTTTGGTTCTGTGGAAATTGTGGTTTCATTTTACATGGTTTTCCTCTGCTCTATAAATAATTTCATTGCTAGGGTTTAAACTGTTCCAAATTCAACTTCGGGTTAGGCCACTAGCTTTCCACAGCCAACATTCGTTGTGTCCCACTAGATCTATTACACATTTAGAGTAAAATTTTATAACTTTATAAATTTGTTTCCATGATAGGGTACTGTACCCATAATTGCCTTCATCAGCCACCTTCTCCCATAAGTCCAACTATGGAAAAAATTACCATTAAAGTCTGGACCATGGGGGACCACATAAAGCATTTAGGACATAAAAACAAAAAAATAGTGGTCCCTATCAGAAATATCCCAACTGAAAATGGAAAGTTTTGTCTCCTATAATACAATTTCAGCATAAAAGGCATATATTGTAGTGTTCTACCCTCAACTATTGTCTTCCATGCTAATCTCTCTGTAATTTATACACTCAAACAACAATTACTTATTCAACACAAACAACTTATTTAAATATTTACTGCAATTTCACATCCTTAAATTATATAATCCAACAACAATTAATTAATCAACAAAAACTGCTTATTTACAAGGTATCATAGAAGTTTGGTTGTCTATGCATTCAAGACAACTTGGCATCCATATCAGGTAATTAATTCATCATCTAGCTACCTTATGTATATCCATCACAATGGATGTTGAAGGCTGTGAGTCAAACGCTTAGCAACCACAAGGTGTCTCTGCATGGGAAGACAAAAGCATTGTTGTTATTGTTAAACAATTGTGCTAACTCATTGCCATCCATGCTAGTGCTTGTACCACCTTCTGCTTCATCTTGATCTCTATCTTCCTGGTGGAGAATTTCCTCCCTTGTGACACATCCTCTTCATGAAATTCTTCTTCTGTCTTGATTCTGCAAAATGATATTCAACTTTTGTACTGGGATGAACTGTGTTGCTATTGCTATTGCTATTGCTATTGGCAAGATAACTCAGAAGAGATGGAGAAGAAGAAAAGAGAAAAGGAGAAGGAGAAGAAGAAAAGAGAGAAGGAGAAGGAGATCGAAGAAGATACAACCTTAAGTTTTGGGTTGTAAGTTACAACCTGTCATTTTGGGTCATTGGATTCGCTAATAGAACAGCCAAGGGTAAGGATTTTTGGATTGTCTCCAAGTAACCCACCCGATGTGTTACTTTATGAAATTGCGAACAGATCCCTAGGGTTTAGGGTACGTTTTGTGTATGTAAATTTTAAATTTTAAATGTTGACAATAGAGAAAAAAGGTGGTATCGTTTCACATGAATAAACTGTTGACTACCATTATTAAAATTATTTCCTCCAATATCCTATTTTCGTCACGTCCCATATTTATCATTCTCAACCTCACTCCCATTTTTTACTTACACTTTATCACATATAACTTAAGGCACTTTCTTTTCATTTTATTCTCCACCTTCACAAAAGCTTTCTATTTTTTTAATATATTTTCTTTTTAGAAGTTTTATATTAAGAGAGTAAATATACTGACAGGTAAACAAAGACAACACCAACTAATTAATTAAACATTTAAATTATTTTATTATAAAAATATACAATGATTATGTTTTTGTTTATCTTCAAATTAATTCGGAAAAAGTTATTTGTTGAAAATACATATTGTAATAACAAAGTAAATAAATAGATATTCATTATTAACATATTTTCTCAAAAAAATGTTTTACATATATAATATTTAGATTTAAAAGGATAACCAGCTCTTTTAATGGTTGATAACTACTTGTGTTTTACCTAATTCATTTATTTAATTGAAAATATGTCTCACCACGAATTGCAATAATAATTTTTATTAACTCTCATTCCATGAAAATACTATTTCAATTATTTTGAAGTCTCTCCACCAAATTGACAATTTCTTAAAAATATCCTCTCATATCTAGTTGTATAAAGAATTTCACTCTAATTAAAGAGATTAACTTATGACTTACGTTCTCAATTTTTATTTATCAAAGAGTGTGATTCATGGTATATTAATATATTATATTAGTAACATGATATTTATTAATTTAGTTATATTAAAACATGAAAAAAAGGTTAGTACAATGTTAAACATATTACAAAATTAAGTTAAATAGAAGATAAATTAAAAATGGAAATAATAAGTATTGTTTAAAATAATATTAAACATAATATTAAATTTATAATATATGTATAACTTGAAAAGAATATGAAATTAAACAAATCAAACCTGTAAGATGAACTGCTTCATAGACCTAAAGATTAATAATGAGATTATAATATTAAAATATAAATCAATAAAAATGCAATAAAATGGGGTAATTTAAAATTTTCAACAAATAGCTAAGTGCCCAAATTTTATTTATTTGTCAATATATATATATATATATTGTAGAAATTAAATTTATTTTAGAATGTAATATCCTCCAAAAAATATATCCAATATAAAATATCCATAAAAAATTCCTTCTTAAAATATCTACTTATATTTTTTCTGACATTTTTATTAAAAAATACTGATGAGAAATTTCTCAACACGTCTGATGATCAACATTTCTCAATCTAGTCCCCCTAAAGTGATAAAATAGGTTTACTTGTTTTCCCTGTCAATTTGCTAGTCATCAACTTAATAAAATGTGACGTGGCACCATTAACGAAAGAGTACAAATTATGAACTGGACAATTTCCCCATTTAAGGCACAATTATATATTTATTTAATTTATTTATTATTTCACTTAAAATGACATTATTATTTTTTTGGTGTAGGGAAAAATAACAAACGGGAGCTACAAAACTAAAAACTAAAACAAGTCCTCTATAAGGACTTGACTAATCTCCACGGATGGAGAGTTTTGAACATCCAATGGGATATACACATTTTGGCAAAGGGAATGAGCAACCATGTTGCCTTGTCGGAGCATATGATGGAAACGAATGTCCCAATTTTTCAGCCTCATGGAATGGCTGAAGGACTTGGTCATACTGAGAATGAGAAGATCACTGCAGCAACTCACTAGTTAGAAGGTGGCAAAATTCTATTGAGTTCGTTTCACAAATTATTATCATGTAACCTCTGTCCCAGGCAAGCTGGAGACCTCTTAAGACAGCAAGCAGCTCATTTAGCACGAGCATGATGTTTCTGATAGTAAAAGAAATATCCCATTTATCTGGATTAAATATGAAATTATATCTCCATCTACAAATCCACCACAAATTTGCCAAAAACAGACTTGAAGAATTTCCTCTAACATTCTTCAATAACCAAACTTCAGAATCTGTATTGAGAAAATCAGCATTCTGCCGAAAGTATTATGGGGAATCCAAATACTAGTTTAATGACATTATTTGAGTACCGATTATGTAGTTAATAGCAATTGCAATGCGGGCCGTCCCACCCTGGCCCGCTAAAATTAGTGCGAGGCGGACTGACCCACTTTTGGAAAATGGGCTGGATGTTGCAGCCCGCACCATATTTGCGCAGGCTTGCGGGCTGGCCCACATTTTTTCAAAAAAAAAACTATTGGTCTTTCATTAAGAAATAATTGAGCTTGCCTATGTTGTTATTTTTTGACTTTTTTAACATAACAGAAGGTTCTTTCTTGGAAGTCCTGGACACACATTTGTCAAAAATAAATTAAAGAAACCTATTAATATCATAACATGGACATCCATTTTCATGGTGACGGTGAAAATATCAAAACACCAAACTACATAATATGTCCAAAATATCATAACATCCATTCCAGAAACACAATTTGTCCAAAATACTAAACTAGTCCATAAAGTTAACAGCCTAAACATACATCAAAAGTCCAAGTGTCCAACAAGACTATAAGTTCATAACTTCAACCACAAATAAGTCTTAGAATCTTAAAATACAAAATAAATAAAATGAAACCACATTGCAAAGTTAATTAAAAAACATAAGTCAATCAAATTCAGCCTCTTCCAAATCAACAACATTAGATGGTCCTCTAGAAACGGAAATTGACACTCTTTCATCACCACCACCACCACCACCATCATCTACTTCTTCCTCACCTACATATCAAATTTCAACAAAATTAGCAAAGTTACATAGTAATCAAAATAATACATTAATAACAAAATTTCATTGCAATTAAATAAATTACCATTACTAAAATCATGTAACCAATTGCGAGTACAAAGTAAAGCCTCCACATTTTTATACAAAAGGCGACTCCTATACTTGTTAAGGATGCGTGAACCAATGCTAAAATTGTGAAGTTCCATCTTGTTGGAACATCTAGACGCAAACCACAAGAGGCATCAACATCACCAACCAAAGCAATGCATTCCTTGAATTTTTTCACTCTACCTTCCGAACCCCTCACATACTTTATGCTCTCCCTAATTTTGTGCAAGGCATCACTAGCTACTTTCAACCCTTCTTGGACAATTAAATTTAAAACATGAGCATAACAACGTGAAGTATATGGTTGAATCACAAGAAGGGGGGTTGAATTGTGATTCTTTTAAAATTCTGTAATTTTATCTTCTAATAAAATTATGCTCAAGATAAGTTCTTGGCTGTTTATTAGAAGATGGATCTCCACAAGTAGAATTGTAAGTATTAATGCTTATTATGCTGAAAATAGGATTCCTTTGGTGGAATCAATTTAGTTGCCACTTACTTAGGTATTATTAGTTTTGAAAGCTTTTTGTGAACATGCAGAAATTAACAAAGTAAGGGAAAGAAGAAAACACAAAGGTTT
This sequence comes from Sesbania bispinosa, assembly GCA_026901365.1. Classification (NCBI taxonomy): domain Eukaryota; kingdom Viridiplantae; phylum Streptophyta; class Magnoliopsida; order Fabales; family Fabaceae; genus Sesbania; species Sesbania bispinosa. The sequence goes on along the minus strand of QLOH01000054.1, from coordinate 1,774,094 downwards.
TTATACTGGTTCACCTCTTCCAACCTGAGGCTACGTCCAATCCCTACCTTCTGTAGGATTTTTCTCACTAACAAATCAGTTACAACCTTTGGGTACACACTACCACTAGTATTCTTTTTCCACAGCCTCTTCAGGCTTTCAACAGAATGACCAAACTCACAAAAATAGACCCTGACTTACTGTAGGTCTTTCTGCAGAAGCACAGGTCCAGAAATCTGCAGAACTTCCTTCTGCAGACTCCAAACAGTTACAGGCTCACACCAGAGCCTTTACAACCTCTCCAAATACTTCACCTAATGTGTCACAAGAGATTTTACAACAAACCAATCTCTTTGACCTTACAAAAACACAGAAACAACAAGGTAAAGTACAAACAGCTCACTATTTTACAATTAGAGTAGCATCAGAATTTCCTAGTGAGCAAAACTCCCCCTCAACAACTTGTATAAGCAGATTAGAAAGAATTTGAGGAGAGAGAAAAGGTTCCAGAAGCTGGCAGTGAAAGAGCAGAGATTATTTTATGCTTCTGGAGAGAGAGGTGTGTTCCATGGTGAAGAGAGCACCTCCTTTTATAGTTGAGGAGCCTTGTAGCCGTTGGAATGCAGTCAAAATGATCCAGATGTGATGCTTTGACAAGTCCCTTTCAGGTACAACTGCAAAAACTGACAGGTACAACTGTCTGTGTGACTGGTTTCTTGCTTCTGCAGAACCAGCTTCTGCAGACAGCAAAACTGGCTCATTTCTTCACCCTTCCTTCTGTGAATGATCTGAGGATGATTTATGGATAAATCCAAGTGTATTTCAACTTGTGTTACTCAGCCAATTTAGTAAGGAATTTATTTAAGGATCATTGAGAGATTTGCTGCTTCTGCAGAACTCATTTTTACATATTCCTTCTGCAGGATTGTTTCTGGTCAACTGCAAATGATCCTTATGCTTCTGTGACATGTTCCGTGTTCTGTATTTGATATCTTCTAAGAGTTTCTTTAAAAAAGTGAATCTCTCTTCTAAAACAATTTCATTAAGAGCTTTTTAGATTGCTTCCTCATGCTTCTGGAGTCTGTGAAGTGTGTTTGTCAGCTTCTGAATGCTTGAATGAGTTACTTTCAATTTACTCATTTTTATTTTAAGTTTTCCTTCACAGATTTGTCATTCTTTCAACTTATTGCTTCTGTTATCCATTAAAATGAAGCTTCTCATAATTGTCCTTTTGCAAGATGAAACCTGTTGCTTCTGGACACATTCTCAAATGAAATGGTTAGTTCTTTTGGAATCAGAATTATGCTAAGTTGCATTTGATTTGGTTGTCATAATTAAAACCACTTTGAAGGGATTCTTGGACCTTACAATCTCCCCCTTTTTGATGATGACAACCTAATCAAGGATCACTTAGATAATTCTGATTTTTAATACCAAACTCCCCCTGAATTTTAGCATTTATTTGGGGAATAATGATTGTTGCAGATTATATGATTTCAAGACTGATTATTATTCATTTGCAGCAAATTGTATGATTCAGTACTGATTCAATTTTAGAAATATGCAACAAACAGTATGCATCAAACATCATTATCATTCATCATTAATCAAAAGGATTACATCAACAAGTCATAATTATAAACAGTCACAGTCAGAATCCAAAAGATATCAGCAAATATCAGCCCTAAACCCTAAAATATCAGCCTAAACTACCTAGTACTACTTCTCCCCCTTTGTCATCAATCAAAAGGCCCAAAGAAATTGTATGGAAAGAAGCAGAATCATCATCTATCACTTGGATGGAGAGGAGTGGTCAGATGATGAGGAGGTAGAAGGCTGGAGCAAGTTCTGGGGTGGCTGAAATTGTGTGAAAGGCATAGCTGGGGCTTGAGGTGCAATTACTGGAAGCACAAAATTGTTAAACCAAAACTGATGCTGTGTGAACCTCTCAATCATTTCATTTACTGTGTTTTGGAGAGTGTTCACATTGGAAAACAGTTTCTTCATGTCAGACTTGAGCTTCTGGATATTCTTCTCCATGGATTTGGAAGGAGAAGCAGTCTTTGGTGGTGCTTCAGAAGCAGAAGCATCAGGTTTTGGAGCAGGCTCCTCAGCTGGTTTCTCATTGCTCAATAGCTGTATAAGAGTGTTCATGGAAGAGAGATTGGAAGAAATTGTGGGAATGCTATCTCTGATAGGTGCAACTGCAGGTAGAATTGAATCTATCATAGGAGAAGCAAGGAACTGATTCACCAAATTAGTTCCAAAAGTGTTTGCTAAGGGAGCTGATGGAGTAGCTTCCTTCTGCACCATCTCTTCTTCTTTCTCTTCAGCTTCTGGTGCAGCAGCCATTGGGATTGATGGTATAGGAGATTGAACAGGTAATGGAGAATCAACATTCGGGAGATAAGGACTGTCAGGAATAGTTTGAGACATGTTTGCCAGGGTGTCAGCTGCCAGACCCTCTGCAGAAGCACATATAGTTTCTTGAGAGTCTTTAGGTAATGGTGCTTACTGCAACAGGAAACTTTGGCTGTGAGACAACTTCTTCTCCTGACATGGAATCACTAGACATGGAGGAGGTTGAGATGGATTTTGCAGACACAGGCAGCTCCAAAGGAGTACAGGTGACTCTCAGATTCTTGCTGGATGGTTCTCCAGAAGCACCAGCAGGCTGACTTTTCCCCTTTCTGGAAAATGTCATGAACTCTTTTTCCTTCTTTCTTTTGGTTCTTGGTTCCGTATTCTCCTCCTCTTCCTCACTGGGGCTTGAGTAATTATATGTTGGCTCAGGCTTTCCAATCAACATTCTTTGCACGTTTATTTTGCCAAATGTGCTATAAGAGTCACTTGAACTTTCTTCTTCTAAAGGAATGTTATTTAATTTGAAGATTCTGGTTAGAAGCATCCCATAGGGCAAGCTAGCATATGCCCTTTGGGGATTTGCAGAATAAATCATGCTTCTAAGGATTAAATAAGAAAGGGAAAAGGGTTTACCAATAAGGAGATGATAAATGACCATAAGGTCAATGTCAGAAACTCTTTCAAGAGTGCCAGCCCTTGGGAGAATTGAGAAGATGCACAGCTTGTGAAACAACCTGCAGATGGGGTTAAGCTTGCTTGACAGAAGCTGGGAGGAGGAATGGTGAAGGACTTTCTTTTTAACTTCTTCCTTGGTTACACCAGCAGCAGTGAACCAGTCATCATATAATTGAATCTGATCAGAACTACATCCAAGTACTTCATCTATGGTCTTGGCAGTGACCACAATTGTTGATCCTTTAATGTCTACCACCAAGGAGTTGCCATCACTCCTGTACTGACTAGCAGAAGCATAGAAAGCTTTCACTAGTCTCTCATATACTGGCTCCTTTATAAGAAGGAAATCTCCCCAGTCCTGCTTCTGGACGAAATGTTCTACAACCCATCCACACTTCTTTATCTCTTTTAGCAGAAAGATCTTCCCTGGGATGACTGTCTTCCACTCCCGCTTCTCATTGTAGATTTTCAGCACCTCTTTATCTTGGAAGAGGTCCCCATTGAAGTCTTGTGACCCCTCAGAAGGGTCACTCTCTTTTGTACTTCTACTAGGACTCTCTTTCTTTTATCCAGCAGATTGTGCTTCTTCTTGGCTGTGGGAGAATGAAATTGTATGGGATGTTGAAGAAGAGTCCACTCCTATAGGTTGATTGGGGTCACTACCCATTGTCTTAAATGTAGACCCAACTCGTATTCTTTCTGACCTTCTTCTGTAATCTCCAGAGGTAGTTGGAGTTTTAGATTGAGTTTTTGTTGGAAGAATAGAGGAGGTAGAGGGTTGAGAAGGTTGAGGTTGAGTTTGAGCAGGTTGAGGCTCATTTGTTGTGGGTTCAATAGGAGCAGAAATTTGCTCTGTTGAGTGGATAGAAACAGAGGGCTCAACTGTGGGAGACTGAGCATGCTGTGGTTCAACGTATGGCACTATTTCATTGCCCATTACAACAAAATCATCAGATTCTGTGGAGGAGGAGTCTTTCTTCTCCATTGCGATTTGCTTAATTCTCATGATGAGAGAAGAATGTAAAGCAGAGACAGAGAAAGGTGAGATGATGAAACAGAGTATGGCTAGAATATGAGAGGTTTGAGTTTGGAGAAGGCAGTGTGGTGTTTCTTCAGATGAGAGACTATCCTAAATAGCAGAACCCAACTAGCCGTTGCCTTATTTGAGAAGGAGAGAGGGAGAGAGAGAGAGAGAGTTCAGGACGTGCGCACAGTTTTTTATAACCTTGGTTATATATATATCCAACGGTTATAAGCTTTAAATTTCCCTAATTATGTAACAACGTCCCTGCACCTTTTTAGCTAGGGACAAAAGCTAGCTTTTCTTTGTTCCTTTTGTATCCTTGATAACGTGAAAAGTTTGCTGACCCTACACAGTTGACTTACCAAGAAAGGCTTGAAGTTTATTGAAGCTCGTGATGGATAGAGACCTTTCCTAGGATAAGAGATGTGAAAACATATGATTGTTTGTCAGCAATCACTGTACAACTGTCTCACCTAATTAGCAGGTGGACAAAAACAACTGAGGAATTATCTTTTGCAGATGGATATCTGCAGAAGATGGATTTTTACATACATCAGATTCTGCAGAAGGTGAGGAGTATGTTTTTTATTCCAGAAGCTAAACATGCTACTGTAATTGTTACAGTTTTATGTTTGTACAGAGAAACATGCTATTTTAAGCTTCTCCACATGTTTCTGTGGAACTTTCTAGTTCCAGAAGCAGAAAGATTTCATTGATAATTCAAGAAATCAAGCATTTTGAGTTAATTTTATTTCTAAGAAACACAAATCTATCTTCAACAAGAAGTTTTGTAAAAATATCAGCAATTTGAAGTTTAGTTTCAATGAATTTCAGTTCAATGTCATGCTTCTGGACATGATCTCTAATGAAATGATGTTTAATATCAATATGCTTAGATCTAGAATGCTGGATTGGATTCTTGGACAAGTTAATTGCACTGGTATTATCACAGAAGATAGGAATATTAGTGTACCTCAAGCAGTAGTCCTCCATTTGATGTTTAATCCAAAGCATTTGAGAACAACAACTTGCTGCTGAAATATATTCTGCTTCTGTGGTGGACAAAGCTATTGTGGGCTGCTTCTTGCAAGACCAAGAGATTAATGATTCTCCAAGAAATTGGCAGCCTCCACTAGTACTTTTTCTGTCCAACTTATCTCCAGCATAGTCAGCATCACAATAACCTGTGAGCTCAAAATCTGTGCCTTTCTTGTACCATAATCCAAGATTTGTAGTTCCAGCAAGATATCTAAAAATTCTTTTTACAGCTGCAACATGTGATTCTTTGGGAGAAGATTGAAATCTTGCACATAGACTTACAGAGTGTAAAATGTCAAGTCTACTAGCAGTTAAGTATAATAGAGATCCTATCATTCCTCTATATTCCTTTTCAGAAACATGTTTACCATTTTCATCCAGATTTAAAACTGTAGAGGGATGCATAGGAGTCCCCATGGATTTTGAACCTTCCATTTTATATTTCTTTAAGATATCTTTAGTGTATTTTTCTTGGTTTATAAAGATTCCATGCTTCTCTTGTCTGATTTGAAGTCCTAGGAAGAACTTCAATTCACCCATGAGACTCATTTCAAATTCACCTTTCATAAGTTCAGAAAACTCTTCACACATTTTCAAATCAGTAGATCCAAATATTATATCATCAACATAAATTTGAACAATGAGAAGATCCTTATTGGAAGTTTTTCTGAAAAGGGTAGTGTCAATTTTACCTCTTGAAAATTGATTTTGTAAGAGAAAGGTGCTGAGTCTTTCATACCAAGCTCTAGGAGCTTGTTTTAAACCATACAAAGCTTTTGTTAATTTGAAAACATGATTAGGATGTTTTTTATTTTCAAAACCAGGAGGTTGGTGTACATAAACTTCTTCACTTATGAAACCATTTAGAAAAGCACTTTTCACATCCATTTGATAAAGATTAAAGTTTTTAAATGCAGAAAAAGCAAGAAGGATTCTAATAGCTTCTAATCTAGCTATTGGAGCAAAAGTTTCATCAAAATCAATACCTTCTTGTTGGTTATATCCTTGAGCCACTAACCTTGCTTTGTTTCTGATAACTTTACCTTCTTCATTCATTTTGTTTCTAAATACCCATTTTGTGCCAATTATGGTGTGATTATTTGGTTGAGGTACAAGAATCCAGACCTTGTTTTTCTCAAACTGGTCTAGTTCTTCTTTCATAGCTTCAACCCATGATTCTTCATCAAGTGCTTCTTGGACACTCTTTGGTTCAACTTGAGAAAGAAGAGCTGTGTCATTCCTTAGTTGTCTTCTGGTTTTTACACCTTCCTCAACATTTCCAATTACTTGGTCATGAGGATGGTAAGTCATAGATTTCCAGCTTCTGGGTAGATTCTGCTTTTGACAGTCAGAATCTTCTCCGGAAGCACCTACAGCTTCTGCAGGTTCTGCAGCTTCTGCAGGTTCTGCAGCCTTTTCTGCAGAACTATGATTTTCAGAAGGCACTTTCTTTGACTGACTTTCATCATCAGAATTTTGCTTATCACATGCTTGAGAAGGAGAGTTAGCATCATTGAAAATAATATGCATGCTTTCTTCTATTGTTTGATTTTTAAGATTATAAATTCTATATGCTTTAGAGGTGATGGAGTAACCAAGAAATATTCCTTTTTCAGATTTAGCATCAAATTTCTCAAGGTTATCTTTATTGTTTAATATGAAGCATTCACTTCCAAATATGTGAAAATAGGCAATGTTGGGTTTTCTTCCTTTCCATAGTTCATATGGAGTTTTATTAAGGATGCTTTTGATAGAAACTCTGTTAAGTATGTAACATGCAGTGGAAACAGCCTCTCCCCAAAAATATTTTTGAATTCCACTGTCACTTAACATAGTTCTTGCCATTTCTTGAAGGGTTCTATTCTTCCTTTCTACAACTCCATTTTGTTGTGGAGTCCTAGGACAAGAGAAGTTGTGAGAAATTCCATTTTCATCAAAGTAGTTTTTGAAAAAATAGTTTTCAAATTCCCCTCCATGGTCACTTCTTACAGAAGCTACCTTTTGGTTTCTCTCATTTTCAACTTTCTTGAGAAAGATTCTGAAAGATTCAAAAGATTCATCCTTAGTAGCTAAGAACAAAACCCATGTGAATCTAGAGTAATCATCTACTATCACAAGCCCATACTTCTTTCCTCCCAAACTAGGTGTTTTAGTTGGACCAAAAAGATCAATGTGAAGTAGTTCTAAAGTCCTTTTTGTAGTTATTACATTTTTGGGATGAAAACTTGACTTAGCGTGTTTTCCTTTTACACATGCTTCACAAATTTTATCTTTATCAAATTTCAGCTTTGGCAATCCTTTTACAAGTTCTAGTTTGTAAAGTTTAGAAATAGTTTTCATGTTTACATGGCCAACTTTTCTATGCCAAATCCATTTTTCATTTTCAAAAGAAGCAAGACAGGTTTGTTGTGGAAGTTCTTCTAGATTTATGCTATATAGATTCTTGCTTCTGATACCTGAGAATAATACCTTTTTAGTAGATGATTCTCTAATTTCACAGAATGTAGGTTGAAACATAACTTCATAGCCACTATCACATAACTGACTAATGCTAAGAAGATTATGTTTTAACCCTTTCACATAATATACATTATTAATTTGGGTAGAACCTTGCATACCTATCTTTCCAATACCTTTGATTTGAGCCTTGTTGTTGTCTCCAAATGTTACTGTTCCACCTTCCATCATTTGTAGCTGAGTGAATTTGCTTTTATTTCCAGTCATATGTTTGGAGCATCCACTGTCCAAGAACCATAGCTCTTTTTTCTTGGACCCTTTTGTTTGTTCCTACAACAGAAGATAACAAGGCTTTAGGTACCCAAATTTTCTTGGGTCCTGTGAGGTTAGATACCTTCCTTCTGGTACTCCTTTTTCTTTTGTAACAGTTTTGGTCATGGTGTCCAAGCTTGTTACACAAAGAATAATGAGGAGGTTTCCTTTTGGCTGGAACAAAAACTATTTTGTGTGATTATGAAAACTTGTCTTGATTAAATCCTAAACCTCTTTTGTCTGAAGTTTTTCTACTGTTTCCTATTAATTTATTCAAGTTGTGAGTGCTGTTTACAAATTTACACAAATCATTTTAAGTTCATCAATTTTCTTCTGCAGAAGCAGATTTTCCTTTTGCAGACTTGCACTTTTTTCTGCTTCTGCAGAATTGTTTTTTACAGTTTTGACTTGTTCAGATAACTTAAAATGAGATTGTTGGAGACAGTGATTGGTTTTAGTTAACTTATTATTATCTTCTCTAAGTATATCATTTTCTTCTTTAGATTTAACTAATTGTTCTTTAAGAAGAGCACGTTTTTGTGCAAGTGTGTGTGAGTCAGATAATAAAATTTCAAAAGCATCTTCAAGTTCTTTATATGCAGAAGGAGTATAGGTAATTACCTCATCTTCTTCATCTTCTCCAGCCATGAAGCACAAATGTGCAGTTTCAGCTTCATCTTTTCCTTCTGCAGAGCTGTCAGAATCATCCCATGTAGCCATCATGGCCTTCTTCTTCTGGAATGGTCTTGATTCTTTCAGCTATGGACACTCTGCCTTGATGTGTCCTGGTTTGTTGAATTCATAGCATATGATAGGACCTTTGCTGTTTTCACCTTTTGGTCCTTCCTTCTTGAAATTGAAAAATTTCTTTCCTTTGCCTTTTCTTCTGATTAGCCTTTGTATTCTTTTTGATATAAAGGCTAGCTCATCATCATTTTCAGAAGAGGATGATTCTCCTTCTAAAGCTTTATCTTCTGCAGAATCACTTCTTCTGGATGTGCTTGCTTTCAGAGCTATTGATTTGTCCTTCCTTGGCAATTCATCCATGAGTTCTTGTTCATGGACTTTTAAGGAGCCAAGAAGCTCATCCAGTTTGAGTACAGCTAGATCCTTTGCCTCCTGAATTGCTGTAACTTTTGGTCTCCATATCCTTGGGAGACTTCTAAGTATTTTTCTTACTTGTTCTTGATTTGAATAGCTTTTACCAAGTGATTTTAAATCATTTATAATAATAGTAAACCTACTGAACATTTCATTATAGTTTCATGTTCAACCATGTTAAACATTTCATATTGGTGAATTAAAATGTTGATTTTAGATTCTTTTACTTGGTCTGTACCTTCATGAGCAATTCTTAAGGTATCCAATATTTCTTTTGCTGTGTTGCAGCCAGCAACTTTATCATATTCACCTCTACTTAATGCACAAAGAAGAAAAAATTTAGCTTTAGAGTTTAGAAGATACCTTTGTTTGTCATCTTGTGTCCATTCTTCTCTAGGTTTAGGTTTTGGTGCTTCTTTAACAATTTCAGACTCACCTTCTGTGGAAGGAGCCAGAACTCTGGTTCTTCTTGTAGTGGGAATGTAATTCCCATTTTCTATAATATCCCATAGATCAATATCTTGAGATTCCAGGAACAATTTCATTCTATCCTTCCAATAGTAATAGTCTTTTCCATTAAAGGCTGGTGGTCTGTTTGTGGATGATCCTTCTGGAATGAACATTGCAGCTCCATGGTTTGCCATCCCCTTGATCTTTTCCTCTCTCACTTTTAAGTGAGTTCAACCCAAGAGGCAAGCTCTGGTACCAATTGAAGTATATGGTTGAATCACAAGAAGAGGGGTTGAATTGTGATTCTTTTAAAATTCTGCAATTTTATCTTCTAATAAAATTCTGCTCAAGATAAGTTCTTGGTTGTTTATTAGAAGATGGATCTCCACAAGTAGAATTGTAAGTATTAATGCTTATTATGCTGAAAATAGGATTCCTTTGGTGGAATCAATTTAGTTGCCACTTACTTAGGTATTATTAGTTTTGAAAGCTTTTTGTGCACATGCAGAAATTAACAAAGTAAGGGAAAAAAGAAAGCACAAAGGTTTTTATACTGGTTTACCTCTTCCAACTTGAGGCTACGTCCAGTCCCTACCTTCTGTAGGATTTTTCTCACTAACAAATCAGTTACAACCTTTGGGTACACACTACCACTAGTATTCTTTTTCCACAGCCTCTTCAGGCTTTCTACAGAATTACCAAACTCACAAAAATAGACCCTGACTTACTGTAGGTCTTTCTGCAGAAGCACAGGTCCAGAAATCTGCAGAACTTCCTTCTGCAGACTCCAAACAGTTACAGGCTCACACCAGAGCCTTTACAACCTCTCCAAATACTTCACCTAATGTGTCACAAGAGATTTTACAACAAACCAATCTCTTTGACCTTACAAAAACACAGAAACAACAAGGTAAAATACAAACAACTCACTATTTTACAATCAGAGTAGCATCAGAATTTCCTAGTGAGCAAAACTCCCCCTCAACAACTTGTATAAGCAGATTAGAAAGAATTTGAGTAGAGAGAAAAAGGTTCCAGAAGCTGGCAGTGAAAGAGCAGAGATTATTTTATGCTTCTGGAGAGAGAGGTGTGTTCCATGGTGAAGAGAGCACCTCCTTTTATAGTTGAGGAGCCTTGTAGCCGTTGGAATGCAGTCAAAATGATCCAGCTGTGATGCTTTGACAAGTCCCTTTCAGGTACAGCTGCAAAAGCTGACAGGTACAACTGTCTGTTTGACTGGTTTCTTGCTTCTGCAGAACCAGCTTCTGCAGACAGCAAAACTGGCTCATTTCTTCACCCTTCCTTCTGTGAATGATCTGAAGATGATTTATGGATAAATACAAGTGTATTTCAACTTGTGTTACTCAGCCAATTTAGTAAGGAATTTATTTAAGGATCATTGAGAGATTTGCTGCTTCTGCAGAACTCATTTTTACATATTCCTTCTGCAGGATTGTTTCTGGTCAACTGCAAATGATCCTTATGCTTCTGTGACATGTTCTGTGTTATGTATTTGATATCTTCTGAGAGTTTCTTTAAAAAAGTGAATCTCTCTTCTAAAACAATTTCATTAAGAGCTTTTTAGATTGCTTCCTTATGCTTCTGGAGTCTGTGAAGTGTGTTTGTCAGCTTCTGAATGCTTGAATGAGTTACTTTCAATTTACTCATTTTTATTTTAAGTTTTCCTTCACAGATTTGTCATTCTTTCAACTTATTGCTTTTGTTATCCATTAAAATGAAGCTTCTCATAGTTGTCCTTCTGTAAGATGAAACCTGTTGCTTCTGGACACATTCTCAAATGAAATGGTTAGTTCTTTTGGAATCAGAATTATGCTAAGTTGCATTTGATTTGGGTGTCATAATTAAAACCACTTTGAAGGGATTCTTGGACCTTACACAACGTACATGAAAGAATTCTCCACCACACAACAACAAATTTTGCAAGACAAGCTGACTTTTCAAAGTCTCTTCCATAATATCATTTACAGAAGCATTATCCAAAGTGAGAGAGAAAAGTTTCTTCTCTATTTTCCAATCAATCAAAAATTCATTTGTCTTCCTAGACAACTCAAATCCACTGTGAGGGGGAGGCATGTGACAAAAGTTGAGTATTTTGCTTTGTAACTTCCAGTTTGGGTCAACGTAATGAGCTGTTAAACAAATATATCCATCAATAGTACAAGTTGTCCACAAATCAGATGTCAAAGATATCCTACTAGGAATGAAAGACATTTCATTTTTAAGTCTTGTCTTTTCTCTCAAATATATACTCAAGACATCGGCCTTAGACGTATTTCTAGAAATAGGAATTGCATAAGGATTTAAGTACTTCACCCAATTCCTAATCTTCTTATACTAAACAAATTTAAAAGGCAAATCTTGCTCAATAATTGCAGATGCACACATCTCACATGATACCATCTGATCTATCATTCGAGATTTCAACTTTCCCTTCATGTCTATTATCATTTGACCAACATCTTCAAATTTAATTTCCTTACATTTTTCAACATGATGCTTTAAATGTGAGGTTCCATAATTATGACCACCAATTCTATACTCAGTTTTACAAGCATTACACCTAGCCTTTTCCTTTCCATCCTTATCTGGTGCTATCTTAGTAAAAAATTTCCAACAATCTGATGTTGTTGCTTTAATTTTCTCTTTTTAGGATCAACAGCCGTTTCAGAACCTTCAAACACACTACCCCCACTCTCTAATAACGGTTCATCACATTCATCAATACGTTCCATTTCAAACCAAATTCCTGTTTCATATTTTTTTTTCACATAAATCAATATATGAGCCAAATCAGACCCAAATCAAAGCAAGACAAGACCAGAAACATAACAGAATAACACACCGGGAACAAACTACTAGCAACCAATATTAACAGTACCCTAAGTCAAAGCAAAACATTAACTAAAGCATAACAGAACAACACACATGAAATAGAGCAACAGAAGCAAAATAATACCATAATCAAAGCAAAACATTACCTAAGGCTAAAGCATAACAGTAACCAAAATCAAAGCAAAACAGTACCAAAAACTAAAACAAAACCTAAACCCTAAAATCATACCTGGTCACAATTTTGAAACAGAGCAGCAGAAGCTTGAATGACGAACCCACAACGAAGCTCGAACGCGTAGCAACCGGAGAAGACGTAGGAGGTCGGAGAAGAAAACCGCAGAACGCCGGAGTAGTAAGTGCGCAGACGATGGAGCAGCAGGCGCACGGGCGGAGAAGACGAACGGAGGGATGCAGTCGCTTCAGTTTGCAGTAGGAGAAAAGAGATATGATTTTTGAAACCCTAGTCTTGTGTGCCTTAACCTTGCTAAAAATATTTTGGTTCGAACTGGGCCAATTTTTTTTACCTGTGCAGATTTTTTATGGCCCATTCACATCAGTTTTTGTTAGGAATTAAAAAAAAACTCCAGCCCAAGGGCCAAGTCTGCCCCGCCCCGCAACTGGCCCGCGTAATTGGCGGGGCAAGCTAAAATGGGATGTGGGCTCAAATTTTTGGCCCGCTCCGCAAAAAAAAAGCGGGCTATGCGAGCCAGCCCAGCGGGGCAGGCCCATATTGCCACCGCTAGTAGTTAATAGCTATAAACTGAATCTGGACATTTCTTTCGTTTTGTTGCATAACATATGAAACCAGTATTTGGGGAATTTGAATATAAGGAATAAACCAAAGGCAACTACATAACATTTGAAGCATCTAGTCCACATGCTGTAGTCAATCAATACCTCAAGAGTGAATAGTCCAATCATGTCAATAAGAGAGTATCAAAATAAACTAGAGTTACAAGTATGCCACAACAATAATAAACATTTAGAGTTAATTATTGACCAGAAAATAAACTTAATTTATTTTTTTTTAAAAAAACTGATACAGAGAGATAAGGGTTAACAATAAAATATTATAGCCTGTTTGTTTTAAATAATAGTGGAACAAAACCATGATTTTAAAAATTGATTTTAAATCACTTTCGTTCAACGTATTTCGTAAAGCGTTCATCGTCCATCTCAACCATTCATTTCTAGAATCAATTCTACTCAACTATAAACCAAACAGATACTTATTAGCTCTCACAAACGCAGAAACACAAATCAAACAACTAATCTAGATTTACCAAAACAAGAGAAAACAACATGTAACCACAATTAAATAAAAAAAACATATTTGTTTTAAAAAAGAATTGGCTTTCACTACAAAAAATGAGTACTTTAGTGACATTTTTCTTCTAGCGATCATAAAAGACCGCCAGGAAGTGTATCATTTACTGGAAATTTTAGGGACTGACACACCAACACTCCTACATTCTTGTTCTCGGGTAACCTTTACTTTTTATATTTTAACAAAGGTGCTTTTTATGGTACACAAGTAGCAAATTTGTGTACCAGTACATGAGGAAAATGACCTCCACTTGTAGGTCATTATGGTTTGGAAAGAGAATTGCAACTAAGGTGCTTGACCAAAGCATTATGCAAAAAAGTCCCAATATGGTCAATCACCTGCAAGGCAGAGGATGGTTTTACCTGCGATCTTCACCGTGAACAGAGGCTTGGAGGAAGGAGATCTGTCTAGAGGAGAGGAAAGCTTCACTGAAGAGGGAGAAGGGGCGGTCCAGAGGGCTGTTTAGGGCGGAAGGCGCAACGGTGGCTTGGATGAAGGCGATTTAGAGGAGGAGAGGAAGATGGCACGGTGGGTGGGGGAGAGTGTGAAGTCTATTAATCAGTTTGAGCATTCAAACTTGACTCAAAGACTTAATATCCTTTAGTTTTAATGATTAACAAATAAGAATATATAAATAGATTCTACTGAGAAAGGTATTGGTTTGTTGATTGTGTTTCAGGGTGAAATATTTATCAGAAGAAGAAGATTTGATGAACAAAATCAGAATCAGAAGATCAGGATCAGAAGAACAAATGCAGGATTTAATATAAAGAAGCTGTCTGAAGTAAGCAGAACTCGTCTGAAGAGTTGAAGCTGTCTGAAGAACGCAACTCGTCTGAAGTGCTGAAGCTGTCTGAAGTGCGCAATTCGTCTGAAGTGCGCAAGCCATCTGAAGTGCTGAAGCTGTCTGAAGACATGAAGACCGTTTAAAGACGCGAAGACTGCCTGAAGACGTGAAGACCATTTGAAGATGTGAAGACTATCTGAAGAAGTCTACAAACAGAATCAAGAATTGATCTCTTGAAGACGTTGCTAAAGTGTAAAGCACACTCTACCAAAATGGAGTACACTTATTTCAGTATAAAAGCTAAACATGCTTTTATGCCTCGATCAAAGTCTTGCACAAATAAGGAAACTCTGCAAAGACTTTCTGCAACGCCTGGTGCACCTGCAACAAAAGGCATTTTTGTGTGCGCAGACCTACTGCACCTGCACCTATACCTGCTTGCTGCCCAGAACTGATCAGAAGACTGAGTAAAAGCAACCAAAAAGATGTTTGAATAAAACATATTAAAATTCAACATCTTTATTCATCTATATCTCAGAAGAAGAAAATACAAAGAAGAACAGAGCAGCAATCGTCTGAAGAAAAGAAGAAATATATTATCTGAAGAAAAGAGCTCATTGAAAGCATCTCAAGCTGGAGAATTAACATAAGCTTGAAGCAATTATATAAGATGAGCACATGTTGAAGCTGATAAAATTACGATGAGATAAAAGCAAGCATTTGAGTATATGTGAAGAAATTAATTGTCTGAACATATAAGCTCTCTGAGTACATGGAACAGATTTCAACATTGAAGAAATCAATACAGAAGCTAAGACTATATGATACAACGACTATAATATCATATATCTTTATTCAAAGAAGAAACTGCAACAACAACTATCTGACAAGACACCTCACTCAAAGAAGAAAGAAGAAATGGTGTCAGAAAGCAAACAGAAAAGGAGCATATACAAAATAAGCAAAAGGACAAATCCAACGGATACCTCCTCATATACACTCCTAAGAAAAGCAGAGGAAATCAGAAGTCAGCTGAGAAACGCAGAAGAAATCACGAGACATCTGAAGAAAAGCAAAAGGATATCAAGAGAGAGAACATGAAAAATAATATCAAGAAAATCTCTCTAAAGAGCTCATCTACAGAAGTGTCAGAACAGGACTGTCTGAACACTTATTTGCTTAAGAAGAAGCAACCGTTTGAGACACTATTACATAACGGCTATATGAGCCACATCATCAACATCTCAACGGTATTATGAATCATCTTCAAACGGCTATATTCCAACAGAACATATAAATAGCCTCAAGGAAGAATTTGAAGGTGTTGAACTCATTCACTTGGTTCAATCCGTTGATCAAGATATATCATAAAAACCTTATTGGTTGTTGACCATGCTTACTTGAATCAACCATGCTGCTGATTTATTAATCAGTTAGTCAAAATTGTAGTTGTTCAGTTGAACAACCAACCAGGCTGTGCTTAATCTTATATGAATCAAGAATGGTTTGAAGCTGCAAGTATGCCTTGGTTTTTCCAATGATACGGGTGAGAATGTAGCTCATGGAAACCAATGGCTGGAGAACAAGGCTGGAGCTTAAAAGTCAGTATCTACCTAGCCAATTCTCAGAGGATGTTATTCCTCTTATCAGAGACAGGGATTGTACTTAAACTTATACACTTGTATCACTGTCTTAACCTTGTACTTAGAATTCATTCATTGTATCCTGAGTAGTACTCAGTTAACCTCTAGTACAAGAAAAGATTAAGTTTATGTTTCGTGGAAACTTAAACTTAGTTTAATTTGTAAACACTTTATGTGTCAGAGAGCCTGGAGAGGCTTGGTGGAAGAAAGAATACTTAGTTGCAAAGCCTGGAGAGGCTAGACTGAAAAAAAATACTGCATATGTTGCTTGGAGAGGCAGTTGAAAACAAAGTAATACTTGTGTTGGCCTGAAGAGGCTGGAAATAATACTTGTATCTGTGGATTCAGATAGTGGAAAATCCAGTGGTGATTTGCCTCTGGGACTGGATGTAGCTCACGGGTTTGTGGGTGAACCAGGATAAATTCCTTGGCTAAGTTTTCTTACCCTTATCTCTTATCAATTCTTTTTATACTAATCAGGGGGTCAGAATAATTAATCTGACATTTTATAAAGGCTCAAAACATCTTTTAAACTTAGTTTTTACAAGCCGTCTGAAAACTTCAGACAGCCTCTAAAAAGCCTGTCTGAAATCTCTATGCCTAAGCTCTCTTATCCTTAATCTCTTTATTTCCAGTTTTCATATTTATGTTGGGGTTTGAAAAGTATTTTCTATAATAAACTTAACACAACTAATTCAGTAAAATGATCTTTCATATGAACAAAACATGAGATGTCTCTTATATCATTTGAAGCTTTACAAAGAATGTTCCTTGAAGAACTTCTGAAATAAATTCTCTGAAGTGAATCTGAAAGAGATCAGTTCAGAAATCAGGAACAGACTTCAGACAACCTCTAGTCATCTGAAGTATTTCAGAAACCGTTCTGAAAATACTCTTTGTAATAATCTTCAGAAGATACTTTGAGAAGCCTCTGTTTAAAACAATCTTAAGCTTTAGAAGAAACACTATTTTTCTTATCTTCCGCACGTTTCAACTATCTCTGATCTTAAGACTTGTTTTGAACGGTGTCCATCTTCATGATTGAAATTAAAGATTTCCAAAAACAATCAAAAAGCTTAAAACACTATTCAACCCCCCTTCTAGTGTTTCCTGTGGTTCTAACAGAGAGGCCGAGGAGATGAGAAAGAAAGGAAGATGGGGCAGTGGGGGGAGGGGTGGTGGAGGGGATGGGAAGAGGGAAAGAAAGGTTTAGGTTCGGTGAAGAGATTTTCTTTTGAAAGAGAGAATGAGAGAGTAATGTGCTTAGTTTGTAATGTGCTTAGAAAGAAAGAAAGGGTGGGAGCTAAGTCCCACATCGAGCACACTTAAATACCAAGGCAGGGAGCTAAGTCCACATCGAGCACAATGGACATGTGATTAGTTAGTAATGTGTTGAGTCAGATATGATTCTATATTTCTATTTTCTGTTAGATTCTCTTTCAGTTACATTAACATGCCTTTCTTTTTCTTTCTGTTCTCTTTTCATGTTTAAACGTTTAGTAGCATACTACACCATATCATCATATTAGCGGTGGCAATACGGGCCTGTCCCGCTGGGCTGGCTCGCATAGCCCGGTTTTTTTTTGCGGGGCGGGCCAAAAATTTGAGCTCACATCCCATTTTAGCCCACCCTGCCAACCCCACCAATTACGCGGGCCAGTTGCAGGGAGGGCTTGGCCCGTAGGCTGGAGCTTTTTTTTTAAAAAAATTGCTAATAAAAACTGATGGAAATGGGCCATTAAAAATCTGCAAAGGTAAAAAAAATTGGCACATTTCGAACCAAAAAAATTTTAGCAAGGTTAAGGCACACAAGACTAGGGTTTCACAAATCATATCTCTTTTCTTCTACTGCAAACTGAAGCGGCCGCATCCCTTCGTTCGTCTTCTCCGTCTGTGTGCCTACTCTTTGGAGACAATGTTGAGTCTTAGCAGATATAGATCAGTAACAGAGTTTCATTCTTCTGCATTAATATCTCTCGTCTAAAATTAATTAAATCCATTTGAAATTTTTTCGTGTCATAAATATGTGTTTCTTTCGTAGTTTCTGATTTTCAGCAAGTTTGCTTCTATATATTCTGTCGTTTAGTGTTCTTCTGTGAAAAATTCAGTTCTTGATTAATTTTTATTTATCTACAAAAGAATTTGAAAAGACAAGTTTTCAAAATACGATATCAACATTGATGACTGTGTTCTTTATGACTGAGGCTTCTCACTTGTCCACTCAAGGCTGCACGTCACACGACTTCCAAAGTGTGTAGCATCATTAATGCTATCTGAGTCTATATTTGTTCCGTGCGAGACCGTCCAAAATATTCAATCTCCTCGATTCTCTCATCTATCCGTTCCCTCAAAGTCCTATTTATTCTCAAGAAACTCTCAAAGGAAACTCATCCTTTCTAAGTTTTTTTAACTTGGATAGACTGAGACCAGAGAGCATGTTTTCTCAAGGACGATGAAGAGGATAAAGAAGATGAAAGTATCCGACATGGAAAAAGAGATCTACAATGATGTTCTGGAGAAGGTATTGGGCATGAAGGCTGAAAGATCTTTATATGCACCAGGTTGGGACACCAGAGATGGAAGAACATGGAAGTTCTATCAGTTGTCGTTCAAAGCAGCAGATCCATCCATCCCAAAGAAGGTGGCGAGTTTCATGCTTACAAAGATGGAAAGATCTTATGATTCTCACCTTCTACAACCAGAGAAGATCTTATTGCATCACCAACTTTTCATTGAAATGCTGTTTGACCACATTTTACCCAATCTTATGAGGGGATCCACTTCAAATGTGGCCCTGATGATATTTGTCAAGGGTGGTGGTCGAAATACACTGTTAAATGATGCAACCCTCTTGTTCCAGTTATTAAAAGGAGAAATGCGTGCTTAGAATGCACGATTAAGGAACAAGAAGAGACTTAGAAGGCTCTTCTGAGGCTACAGGCTGAAAAGGAAGCTGCTGATAAGGCTATGCCTGAGGCTAATCCAGAGTGCCTCAGAAGATATCATAGGAATCAAGAGTCAATGTTGATATATTTTCATGTATTTGTAAAATGTTTCAAAATTTTAATACATGAAAAATTTCTGAAAAATTTGATGTGCATTTAATTATTTTGTTTTGATGTATTATGTATGAATCTATTGTTTTGTATGTCTCTTAAAATCTGATCATATTTTGAGAAATTAAAATTTGGCTGAAATATTTTAAAGGGAAAATTATTGTTTGAATCTGAATCGTCTTGCCTCATCTACTCTTTTTAAATAATGACAAAAGGGGGAGAAATATAACTAACAAATAAATGAAAGAAAAGAATGTTTTTCAGAAAGATAACTAAAGGAAACAAAACATTTTTCAAGGAGATGAAAAGACAATAACACTTTAAAGAAGAAAAATCTTATGTTCAGGGGGAGTTAACGAAGTTATGATAAATCTAAGTGTTTCCCAGAAGAAAAATGTTTTTTTTTTCAGGAGGAGTAATATAGATAGGGGGAGTTATCTGGAAAAGGAGAAAATAATTTGTTTAAGCACACTTTTAATTTTCAGATATTTGTTAGTTATATCTAATTTGTCACCATTAAAAATGGGGAGAATGGTGAGTCTCAGAATTAATTTAAGTATTTGAAATTAGATTCAAGACTCATTATCCTTGGTTTTAATGATTAACAAATTAGACTGCATAGAAACAGGTGCTACTGAGAAAGGTACTCCATCGTGAATTTCAGGAAATAGGTTGAACCAATAACTTGCTGAAGGAAGTTGAAGAAGAAGCAATTTGCTGAAGAAATCAACCTGCCGAAGTGAAGAAGCGAATCTGCTAAAATGGGAAAGATGCAAAATTTCTGAAGAGAAGAAAAGTACATTCGAGCAAGCTGAAATGAAGACAAACTTAAAACTGGTGGAAGAACGAAGAACACTGAAGAAAGAAATCCGATTTAGAAAAGAAACATGCTGAAGACGAATCAAAGAAAAGTTGAAGCAACCTTCTAAAAAGAAGAAACATGCTGAAGAAGAACGTCAAACTTAAGGAAGGAACATACTGAAGAAAAGAGCACAACCTTCTGAAGAAAAGAACATGCTGAAGATAAGCAACCATCTGAAGAAGAATCATTAGAAGAAATGCACTTGTTGTAAGCATCTTCCTGATGATAAGCAAAGACTAGCTGAAGATAATCAGACTCTCTGAAGGAACAGAATCTGTTGGAGAAAACCTTCTGAAGCCAGAGACGTCACTCTACGAAGACTTGTGAGTCAATCTGAATGATGCATTAAAAGACTCAAGTCTCAGCAAATATAAATGGTTAAGCTGAATCGGTGCAAGAAGAAACAAAGGCTTTTTGGTACAAGCTTTATTTCCCGACACAAAAGAGGAAGCCTACTGCAGAAAAGCAAACAGAGGTCAGAGATAGAGTCAACGCTACTGCAACACCTACTCATGTACCATCTCTGCATCACGCTATCAAAGGCGTGCACCTCAAGTGAGAAGAAAAGCTGAACTCACAATAGGACAAAAGTGAAGTCTAATGCTCTCATCTCTATTCAGATAAAAGACTTCCTGTTGTAAAGAGAAGAAGAGAGAAAAGGACCATCAACCTGCTGAAATATCAGAAACTCTCTTAAACAAGATTAAGAGCCTAACTGCTGTGTGTCAGAACTTATTCATACCTAGGGGTGTTCAAATCCAATCCAATCCAATTGGAACCGCAACAACCGATCCAAAAAACCGCAAACTGAATTAACCGCAAACCGAAATAACCGCAAATCGCAAAAAACCAAAATTTTTAATTGGATTGGATTGGATTTCGGATCTGCGTATGAGAACCAATCGAATCCAAACCGATCCAAAGTTTTATGAACATATTGATATATTGTCATTATTGATATTATTTTTCTGTGATGATGTAAAAAATTTATTATTGTGCAACTATATTTAACAAATAACATTCAATGATGGGATTGGAAGCTATTAAGTAATCTGTATGTTATAGAATAAGATAAGATAATTGCATGTTTTTATCATAATTTTATTTTCATAACTTCATTTTTTAGTTTATTTGAGAAACCGAAATCCAATTCAATCCAAACCAATTAAAATTGGATTGGATTGGATTTGGAGAAAAATCAAAACCGATTGGATGATTAAATAAGAAAACCGAAATTATTGGATTGGATGATTTTTCCCTCAAAACCAATCCAATCCAATCCGCGAACACCCCTATTCATACCTACACACCTATGCAAGACAGAAGAGAAGCTAAAGAGAAGCTATCTCACAACGGTTCTAAGAAAGTATACCAAGCAATTTCCAACGGCTACATTTCTGAACGGTATACTAAACAATCTTCAACAACTATATTTCTAGAACATATAAATAGCCTCAAGGAAGCATTATGAAGATTGTTGGCATTGAAGCCTAAGGCAGAGATAATGCCCAAGAGAGATCTGGCAAAAGCTCAAAGTAATATCTGATCAAGCCAACTCTCTAAAGAAGAATATTCAGACACAGAGAGGAAACTGATTAGAAATTCATACATTTGTATCTATGTTATTTCCTTGTACTTAGATTCTTTTAATATTCTGAGTTTCACTCAGTTCAACCTTTTGTACAAGAGAACCTGAGCTTAAGTTTCTCAGACACTTAACCTATTCTATATTGTAAACATTATTAAAGTGTCTGAGAGCCTGGAGAGGCTTGGTGGAAGAAAGAATACTCGCTGAGCCTGGAGAGGCTTGACTGTAAAAGAATACTGCATGAGTTTCCTAGAGAGGCAGTTGAAAACAAAGAATACTTGTTTCAGCCTGGAGAGGCTGGGTGTACAAAGAATACTGCATGAGTTTCCTGGAGAGGCAGTTGAGAACAAAGAATACTTGTTGAGCCTGGAGAGGCCAGGTGTGCAAATAATACTCGATGTAATCTTGCGGGAGTAGTGGAAAATCCAGTGGTGGTTTGCCCTGGGACTGGATGTAGCTCACTGGGTTATTGGGTGAACCAGTATAAATCTCTGTGTTAAGTTCTTTCTTCCCTTACCTTCTTACTTTCCGCTGTTATCTGTTTAAACTAATCAAGGAGGGATAAAGAAAAGTTGTTTTATTAATCGGAGCAGAAAAAAAAATCTTTTTTTTAAGAGAAAATAATTTCAAAAAGGCTTTCACTTAACCTTTTGAGTTGCATCAGCAAGTTGCTGAACTTCCAGTTTCGGAAGGATTGTAAAATATTTTCAAATTAGCTTTGCTTGTTTCGAAAGGTGTTCCAGGAAATCTGTAAAGATTTTAAAACATTATTCAACCCCCTTCTAGTGTTTCCTGTGGCCCTAACAGTTGGTATCAGAGCTCAACTTCGGGTTGAGCATCTCACAAATGTTGAAGGAGTAGATCCAGATGGAAACCTAAAAAAGCTATGAAGAGAACTTATGAAGCTGACCAACAGGAGCAACAAGAATGTCTTTGGAGACAATGTTGAGTCTTAGCAGATACAGATCGGTAACAAAGTTTCATTATTCTACATTAATATCTCTTGTCTAAAATTAATTAAATCCGTTTGAAATTTTTCCATGTCATAAATATGTGTTTCTTTCGTAGTTTCTGATTTTCAACAAGTTTGCTTCTATATATTATGTCGTTTAGTGTTCTTCTGTGAAACATTAAGTTTTTGATTAATTTTTATTTATCTACAAAAGAATTTGAAAAGACAAGTTTTCAAAATATGATGTCAACATTGATGATTGTGTTCTTTATGACTGAGGCTTCTCACTTGTCCACTCAAGGCTACATGTCACACGACTTCCAAAGTGTGTAGCATCATTAAAGCTATCTGAGTCTATATTTGTTCTGTGTGAGACTGTCCAAACTATTCAATCTCCTCGATTCTCTCATCTATCCGTTCCCTCAAAGTCCTATTTATTCTCAAGAAACTCTCAAAGGAAACTCATCCTTTCTAAGTTTTTTTTAACTTGGATGGACTGAGACCAGAGAGCGTGTTTTCTGAAGGACGATGAAGAGGATAAAGAAGATGAAAGAATCCGACATGGAACAAGAAATCTTCAATGATGTTCTGGAGAAGGTATTGTGCATGAAGGCTGAAAGATCTCTATATGCACCAGGTTGGGACACCAGAGATGGAAGAACATGGAAGTTCCATCAGCCGTCGTTCAAAGCAGCAGATCTATCCATCCCAAAGAAGGTGGCGAGTTTCATTCTTACAAAGATGGAAAGATCTTATGATTCTCACCTTCTACAACCAGAGAAGATCTTGTTGCATCACCAGCTTTTCATTGAAAAGCTGTTTGACCACATTCTACCCAATCTTATGAGGGGATCCACTTCAAATGTGGCCCTGATGATATTTGTCAAGGGTGTTGGTCGAAATACAGTGTTAAATGATGCAACCCTCTTGTTCCATCGGACTTTTGGAGACTCAAGTTGGTCAATTAGAAAAGGACATGGCAGAGCACAACAAGGGCCAATTCACAGCAATCACTCAAACTAATCCCAAGGAGCAATGCAATGCAGTTACTATTGAAGGTAACACGTCAGAAAAGAGTGATCTAGAGGACACCATAACATCTGAAGAAAAGTTTCTCACAAAGGAGATTTTTCAAAGGAGTGTTCATGTAAAAGAGAATCCCGAAGCAGTTCTGAAAGAAGCAGAAGAGTCAGAAAAGGTCTACAACTCAGGTAAATCATTAGACCCAGGTAAATTCAAAGTACCAGTCTCTGTTGGTACTCAACCAGTCACAAAAGCTCTGCTAGATCTTGGAGCAAGCATCAATCTGATGCCGCTATCATTTTTCAAAAGATTGGAGATTTTAAAGGTCAAACCTGAACATGTAGCGCTACAACTTGCAAACAAGTCTACTCAACATCCCTATGGAATAGTTGAAGATTTTCCTATAAGGGTGGAACGTTTGTGTATGCTGCAGACTTCTTTATTGCTGAAATGGAAGAGGATACTGATGTCCCCTTAATCTTAGGAAGACCTTTTATGAAATCTGCCAAGGTAATAGTTGATGTTGATCGGGGAAAATTTCAACTCAGCTCTCAAGATGAGAGTATAGTTTTCCACTTAGGCAGAGGGATTCCCCACCTAGCTGAACTACCAGATCAATTGAAGATAGATCCTACTGATGGGATCTGTACCACTCATTCTAAACCAAAGCTGCAGAAGGTAAGAAATAAGAAAGTCATGAATTACAATGCTTCTGAACACAAGAAGATAGAGGTTCCCAATATTATGAGGAAACCAAAAAGAAGAAAGAAGCAGCTGCAGGAATCTATGGTGGAGTTCCGGTTGAAAAAGAGAAAAAGATCAACATCAGATGAAGAAGAAGACAGTGAGGAAAGTGATGATAAGACAAAAAGTTGGTATGGAGGATGGTTTAGAGCAACAGGAGGTGGAGCAGCTGATTCTATCATCATCCTCCAGTTCAAACCACCATGAGTAAAACAAGCGTCGAGCTAAGTGACGTTAAACAAGCGCTTCTTGGGAGGCAACCCAGTGTTTTATTTTTCTTTTTAGTTTTGCAATTTTTATTTTTGTGTGTCTTAGTTAGAGTCAATACCTGTTTAGTTTAAGAAATTGATGGGAAGAGGACAAATAAAAATAAGGAAAAAGAAATAGAAACACTTTGAATTAGGAAGCAGCAGAAAATAGAAGAGAAAAAGGCATTCTGTTTTCTGCGCTGCACTTGCGCATAGCGCAAGTGAAGCGCAGAATTACCAATTATGGTTATGTTTTCTGCGCTTCACCTGCGCTGAGCGTAGGTGAAGCGCAACTACTCGATCCAAAAAAAAAAACAAGACACGCGCTCTACCTACGCTGAGCGCAGGTGCCCGCTCCTGCATAAATTCAAAATTCTGGAGCTGGAAAGGTCACTTTTCACCTTCCCCATGTTTTCACAAGGAGTTTTCACTGAGTTTCTTACCTTCTTTTCACCTTTTTTACTCAAATATCTCATCCTTTCAACTCCCTTGCACTATTCCAGGTATGTTTTTACTATTTTGAAAGAATTTTACCGATTAAAATCCTTATTTCTCTGTTTCATTGAGCAAACCTTAGGATAGAAGACTTAGGCTCTTAGAATCACATGATTTTAGGATTAACTGTCAATAGGGCCTTAGTATAGAATCCTGATTGTGGTTGTATGCTTGGTGGTGATTTTTGAAATGCTCAGTGAATTTATGCAAATTATTCTAGTTGGTAATGTGTGTGCTTTACTTTTGTAAAATTTTGCATTACCTATTGCATGAATAATTGTGCATTATTGCATGTCCCAAGGTCATGATATTGAGCATAATACTGTATACCATTTTAATGGATGTTTAGGAATTTTTAGGACTTGCTTTAACTGATCACTTTAGCATGCTCTTTAGAAATTAATAAATTGGCATTGGGTAATATAAAAATCAAGATTTTGGGTGCAACAAGTGCTTGTTGAATGATTGCTCTGATTTTTGAATTAAGATGGCCACCATGTGTGAAAATTTTTATGCATGGCTTAATACACTAATAATGAGTAAATATTTTTGCATTGAATAATCTTGGTTTGGTTTTAAATCTTGCAGATGGTTCGTTTCAAGACCACAACTGCACCTGGTTCTGCAAAGAAAGGCAAGGGTGCCAAGAGAGCTCGGGATGCACCTGCTTTTGACTCCCTCAAATTCAAGAGCTCCCAAGCCTTCGAGGCATACAGTTCACTGATGAACTGTAATTTCATATTGGAGAGGCCAGTTGCTCTACAGCGTGGCGATTTTGACGAGTTCCTAGACGATATCATTAGGAGAGGATGGCGGCGTGTTGTTGAGTCGGACAGGTACTTTGACCCCGAGCTAGTCAGAGAGTTCTATGCCAACGCCATTGGAGACCATGGTGCTGACGTACGCAGACAGTCCTACGTGTGGGGCCAGTGGATATCATATGATCGCGATGCGATCAACACATTCTTAGACTACCCAGGACCAGAGGACCATGGGATGCAGCCTTGCCAGTATCATGAGCTGGTAAATGAGGTTGGCATCAATGGCAATGACCCATTGGACATAAGGACTGCTGAGTGTCTATGTTTGAGGGGGCGCACGTTCGAGAGGAACGCTTTTGGGCAGGCTTCCAGGATCCACCGGCACGATATGAGGGGCATTACCATGATGTGGACAGTGTTGGTGTTGGCCAACATTCTGCCCACCAACCATGTTTCAGACATCATCATGCCAGTAGCACACCTCATTTACTGCATTCTGACTGGACTTGATATTGACATTGCTAGAGTGATATCTCAAAAGATATCCATGTTTGCATCTTCAGTAGGGCGACAGAGTGCCCAGTCCAGGATCAGTTTAGCTTTCCCTGCTCTCATCACTGCGCTTTGCCAATCTAGGGGAGTTGAGGTGTATGCCACTGAGAGGATTAAGACCCCTGTGACTAAGGGGTACATCAAGGCAAACTGTATCCCTGAGGAGGAGGATGGGGAGCAGCCACCGCCACCAGCACCACAACAGCCACCACCAGCACCACAACAACAGCCACCACTAGCAGACACACACACATCTTGTTCTGGGCTTAACACATCATTTCCCAGAACTCCATTCTACACAGAGCACTGGTCCACCTTCAGGATTACCACTTCCAGACCAGGTCGGATCCTTACCCAGGCATACACCCTGATCAGTTCAGAGAGTATTTACAGTGGCCTGGGGATAGGCCTATTGTACCGGGAGAGGGAGGAGCAGCTGCTGATAAAACTGATGCTAAGAGAGATGATGACATGGAGGATGATGAGGAGTGATTTCGATGTTTTTCTATTCTTTTCTTTTCATTTTTTTATTCACTGGATATGTACTATATATACAACTCTACTGACACATCATTTCTATGCAGTGCAGCATTTTCAGGACCATTTTTTTAGTTGTTTTTCATTTTTTTAGGAATTAGGAAATAGGGATTTAATGAAATAACATTAAAAATCTCAAGGCTAGGAAATCTAACTATCTGAATTAGGAAAGAAATAGGAATTTTGTTATTAAATCCATGATCAGTTAGGATTAGGATATTATGTAGGAAAATATATCACAGTAGTTAATTAATTTCAATAAGTGACTTCATCAAGGAAATTAGCCAAAAAGTCGGTGAGTTGTGAGACCAAACACTTGATATGAGAGTTTTCAACGCTGCTTGTCAACTACTATTGCTTGACTTTTTGGATTTTATTCTGCACATGAAAAATATGGAAGTGATAAAAGCAAATTTTGTGTTTATAAATTATTTGCTCAGTGCCAAAAAGCCAACCCATGAAAATTTTTTCCAATTTTTTTGGTAACCCATTTGAGCTTTAATGTTTCTTTTCTTATGCACCCAAGCCAAAATAGTATATATATCTTGTCCCTTACACACTTGGGATAGAGAGCAAAGGTGCAGTCTGATAAAATGGGAGAATTGGTTGGTTACTTAAAAGTGAATTTGAAGAAATGAAAAGAGCAGGTACAAGAAAGCAAAGTGAGTCACTCCCTCAAGAATGAAAAAGAAAAACAAAAAATGAATAAAAAAGGGTGTGAATCACCAATCAAAAGAAGAGGCCAGCTGAATAATGCAAATCAAGAATGCAGTGGAGAATTTAGAGAAAGTTCAAGAAAAAGAAAAATTCAAAAGTTGCTCTCTATTTCAGTGTTTCTTTGCATATCCAGAAAAACCATGATTTCTTGATAGCCCAACTTCATTACAACCCAAGAAATACCTTTTGATCCATGTTTTACCATGTGCATGATTATTAACCAGAAACGACTATCAATTTTAGTTGTTCAACTACTGTGAAAAATTGAGGGAAACACTTACTCGTGAGCATGAGAGAATTCCTTGATTTATCACCTATTGTTTTGGTTAATATTTTTGAAAAAGATTGAATGTGTTTTTATCTTGTTCTGATTGATTCTTGGAAATATCACTTAATTCTGATTTTCAATCTGATATTTGGAAAGTGACGGCTGCCTAGTAAGAGGTGATGAAACTATTTCCTTACTTAGTGAGAATCATGATTGGGAATTGAATCCATTTGATTGCAAAAGGTTTTCTTGCTTGAGGACAAGCAAGAAGCTAAGTTGGGGGGAATATTATAAGTGCTAAATTTATGATAAATTCTTATATATTTTCAGCACTTATCAAGGGCAAAATGTTAGATTTATTCCCCAAATTACCTCTTTTTTGTAATAAATCCATATTTTGTGATTATTTGATTTAAATTTGAATTTGATGCTATTTTGATAAGAAATCTGTTGATTTTGCAGATAAAGAGGAAGTTTTAAATGAAGAAATAAGATAGCATTTATTTGAAGAAAGAATCTACAAGATAAGATTCTAAATGGCAGCGGATCAAGATAAAATCAACAGTTATTTGGATAAAGATTTTGCAAATAAGATTCTCAATTCAAATTGAAATCAAATTGAAGAAAGAATAAGCACAAAGATCAAGCTAAAAAGAGGGAAATAAGGAAAGCGTAGCAGACAAAGATAAGATCAGGAAGAGATCAAGCTGAAAAAGAGGAAATCAGGAAAGCAAAAAACGGAGATCTGCGCTCCACTTGCACTGAGCACAAGTGGAGCGCAGGAATTAAAATTCCTCTCTATTTCTTGCGCTTCATCTGCGCTGAGCGCAGGATGGAGCGCAGGAGCACAGGATTCCAATTTTTAAACGTTCAAAACAAAATTCCTTCCAGATTTCAGATAGCTTTCCAACTTCTATTTAAAGGACCTTTTGCAAAGATCAAAGGGAGACAGCGGAGCAGAGCTGGAGCTGGAGAAAAGTGTGACAGTTTCTCTATTGGTTTGTAATGGCTACCATGAGTAGCTAAACTCTCCGATAGGATTGAATGTAGTCGATTCAATCCCCAATTGTATTTGAATTTTCTTTGTTATTTATGAATCCCTGTTTTTATAATATTGGTGTTTTTAATCTGTTCTTAATGCTTAGCTCCCGCCTTTGTGCTGGAGTTATAGGTTGGTTTTATGGGGCGCACTGAGAGGTGGTTTTGCGAAATCAATAGTGAGTTTGGGGGAGCCTAGACATAGGAAACTTGAATTCTGATTGGTAAAAACACTCAATTCGCGACTGTGGAGACCAAGGTGAATTGATAGCTTAAACAAATAGATCTTTAATCCGGGGTAATTTATCACTGTGGAGACCAGGATAGATTATTTCTGAGTATTTCATATTTGTGGAGACCTTTGTGAAATAACTTTAATTTGTGCTTCAATATTATAATTGCATATTCATAAATATCATTGGATTTCAAATACGAAAGGGGTATGATATACGAAGTTCAATCCTAGTTCTAGTAATTGCTCAACCTCATCTCAATTTACTGCTTTCTATTTACTATTGCAACCTTCACAAACAAAAACCATATCCTCTTACTTGATAGTTGTGACCACTAGGATTTACAATTGAACCGTTCCCTGTGGATACGACAAACCCCTTTACTTACTATCATACTGCTGGATTTTTGGTACGCTTGCCATAATTTCAACACTTATCCCATCATTGGACACAATATGTCTTAGGAAGGCCACATTATCCAACCAAAATTCACATTTAGTGAATTTAGCATACAACTGTCTCTCCCTTAAGGTTTGAAAAACCAACCTTAGATGTTGCTCATGCTCCCCTGTACTCCTGGAATAAACCAGTATGTCATCAATGAACACAATTACAAAATGATCCAAGAACGGTTTGAAGACTCTATTCCTCAGATCATAAAAGTTGTTGGGGCATTAGTGAGTCCAAAAGACATGACTAAGAATTCATAATGTCCATAGCGCGTGAGAAAAGCTGTCTTTGAATATCTTCCTTCTTGATCTTCAACTTATGATACCCAGATCTTAAATCAATCTTAAGAAAAAATTGAGCTCCCTGAAGTTGGTCAAACAACTCATCAATGCGAGGTAAAGGGTATTTATTCTTTATTGTTACCTTATTCAATTGTCTGTAATCCACACATAATCGCATAGATCCATCCTTCTTCTTTACAAACAACACAGGTGCTCCCCAAGGAGAAGAACTTGCGCGGATAAAGCCCTTATCAAGAAGATCCTGCAACTGCTCCCTTAACTCCTTAAGTTCTGCTAGAGCCATCCGATAAGGAGGTATAGAAATTGGCTGAGTGCCAGGAATCAAGTCTACCGAGAACTCTATTTCCCTATCAGGTGGCAAGCCAAGAAGTTCTTCATGGAAGACATCAGGAAACTTGCACACTATCAGAACTTCTTCCAATTTCACCTTAATTGCATGTGTATCTCTCACCAAAGCCAAATACCCCTGACAACCCTTCCTCAATAGCTTGCTAGCTCCCAAAGCTGAAATTAAATTATGTGGTGCCCAACCTTGATCTCCCTGGAATGAGAAAGTAGATTCCCCAGGCATTTCAAATTTCACCACCTTGTTATGACAATCCAAGGTAGCATAGTGAGACGCCAACCAATCCATGCCTAGTATCACATCAAAATCTACCATATCAAGAGCTATTAGGTTTGAAAGCAACTCTTTGCCTCCAATAGATACCACACATGAAAGATACACACAATCAGCTAACAAAATTTCTCCAACCGGAGTAGTCACAGCTAAAGTCTCATCCAAATAAGAAGGACTTTTGCCAGGTTGACTAGCAAATGACAAGGATACAAAAGAATGTGTAGCTCCAGGGTCAAATAACACATGTGCATCTCGAGAACAAATAGAAAGTATACCTGTAACCACTACATTGGATGCCTGAGCATCCTGACGAGTCATGGCAAAAACCCGAGCCTGACCTCTCCCTGCCTGTGCCTGACCTCTACCACTCTATTGAGCCACTCCAGAACCTATACCAGAAGAGACCCCAAGCTGCCTAACAGGAGCAGAAGGAGCCTGAGAATATGCTAAAGCTGCTGGTGCTGATGCATGACTAGATGATGGGTGTGTCACAACCACTGGACAATCCCTTCTAATATGACCTGTCTGACCGCACTAATAACACACCCTACTATCTCCAAAACAAACCCCGATATGAAGTCTCCCACAAGTAGGACAAGGAGTAGAAGTCACTCCAAAATGTCGTTGTGGAAAAGTGGCCTGTGAAGATCTCCCCTGATCTGATCTACGACTCTGCGTTGTGCCAAAAGACTGCCCACTAGAACCACCCCTCTGTGATATCGCTCTTTGTTGCACCTGATAATCGGGCACGGAACTTGCACCAACACTGGGGTGACTACTCCGCGATCCCTTAACCCGTTGTTTCTTGCGAGAATCCCGACCATTGCCTCCTTTCTCCTTCTATCGCTACTCGAGCTGTAATGCTAGACTCAAAACCTCAGCAAAAGTAGAACAATTAGACCCAACCACTGATCTAAAGATGTACTCCCCCAACCCTCTGATAAATCTCTTGACACGCATCTCCTCTGTGATAGGATATGGAGCATGCCTAGAAAGCTGAGTAAAAATGGGCACTGTACTCTGAAACTGACATGCCCTCAGTCTGCTCTAGTCACCCAAACTCATGAGCCAACCCATCTCTGACACTCTCTAGAAGAAGGCGAGCCATGAATAACCGAAAGAACTTACCCCAAACCAACGGAGGTGATCCAACTGATCTTCCACGTGTCACTGTATCAAACCGGTCGTATGCCACACCCTCTAACTGAAATGATGCCAACTCCATGCCCTGATATCCAAACAGCCTAACGCCCTCCATAGTCTCTCTAGACCATCAATAAACCATTGTGGGTCCTCATTTGCATTAGACCCGGAAAATGTAGGGGGTTTGAACTTCATGAACTATGCCAAAGTAACCTCAATACCTCTCGCCATAGCACCTAGTTGTTGATCTACATGTCTAACCCCTTGCTAGCCATCAAGATTTTGTTGTTGATTTCCTTGTTGTTGCTCAGCAACAACTCCAACAAGTTGTAGCACAACCTATTGTAACCCTTGTAAACCAGTTGTAATTTTTGCCATCCCTGGATTACCTCGCCTCGCTCTAGGCACATCAGTATTGGCTACTCCTGTAGTTGATCCATGCCTACCGGCATTAATGCCCCCGTCTACCTCGACTACGACCTCAACCTCGACCCCTTTGAAGAGGGTCGTGGGTTGGGAAGCAGAATCACCAGAAACTTCCCTTCTAGCAGGAATCCTAGTCCTTGGTGGCATCCTCACCTAAGAAAAGATTATGTATCAAATAATGGACAAGAGTGTAGGGAACTTAGGGAAAGTAGTAAGGAAACTGAGCAACACTTTACACAACAAGACTCTCGACCATCATAAGGTATATAATAGCTTCCTACAAGAACATTGTGCTCGGGTCCACAATTACTTGTATGTATATATTGTCACCTTATGTCTACAGCTATTAGGATCTACAACCAAATCTCTGATACCAACTTTGTCATGACCCAAATCTAAGGTCGTGACCGGCGCACATGCTAATATCCTTAGCCTGGCAAGCCTAAAATAATAGTACAATACTTGACAAATGATTTTCCATGATAAACATATTTTCAGGATTATACAGAAATTTTGACAGAGTCTCCCCTATATTTTGGACATCCCAAAATTTACAGAAAATCCGGTTAACAACAAATATCACCAACCAGAGTTTCCAACAACATAGTATTGATCCAATCAAAATCAAAATGTACATCTCAACATAAACCAATGACTAAACTCCCTATAGCTGCAGAATATACATATAATCCCAAAATAACATCCAATGGCCCCCAACACAAAAGAAGCCTACCAAAATGAAATAACAGTAGAGCTGGAACAACTGAATCTGCCTGCAGCCTGCTACTTGACTGCCTGGGAATCTGGATGAAAACAATTGAAGGGGGTAAATCACAAAGACTTAGTGAGGGCCTAACACCACCATGAACTAGAAGGGAAACATACCAACGCACGAGTTGTTCGATGGAAACAATTGACATTATAAAATTTGTTTCTCAACATAAAACTTACTAAACAAGTGAGTTCGATAAATCCCACAATATGGGGTAACTTGTTCCAATATCCAAAAGATAAGTTTATCATATCCAAAGCAATACAGATTCATCACATATAAGTTTAACAAGTAAATCTGAAATGAAATAAATTTATTAAAACATAAATCATAAGAAATGTAAATACAGTAGGGATCACTCATGATAGAACCGAGAGACGACTCCATCTCGCTGATAGCCCTCTCCTTCGAAGGTGGCCCTTCCCCAGGGGCGGCTCCATCTAACGGATATACCTCTCATCTCCAAAACCACGTCCATATCTCAATATCATCGGGGGAAGCTATATCTCGCTGATAGCCCTCTTCTCCAAGAATGACCTCTCTTTTGGGGCGGCTCCATATAATGGATAGCCCTCTCCTCCCGGAATCATATCATATCATCGGGGCATCTCCATCTCGTTGATAGCCCTCCCCACAGAGTGGTGGCTCCATCTAACGGATAGTCCTCTCCTCCCGGAATCATATCATGTCTCATTGCCATATCATAGAATACCACATCTATCATATCATATCATCGGGGACAGCTCCATCTCGTTGATAGCCCTATCCACAAAGTGGCGACTCCATCTAACGGATAGCCCTCTCCTCCCGGAATCATACAACTAGGTGCACCTAGGTCGTTATCATCCGCTAACAACATACGGGGTTCTAACATGGATCCCAATAATATAAATATCAAATTTATTCTATTTTCTCAAAGTCTCTTCCAAAATTAAATCTCCAATTTCATCAAACATAATCAATTTAAATTTATAAAGCTTTCAACCTTTGAAATAAATTTCATAGAGAATAAAATCAATAAAGAGTATGTTTCTCAAATTTATTAAGTAAACAACATTAAAATAGAACAAGATGAATTAAACCACTCACAACTACGGAGAGTCAACCAAACTGCTTCCCAACAACTCCAAGAGTATTATGCGAGGTAGAAATCAACATATCTGAGCACTAACAAATAGTTCTAACATTTAGAAATTTATTTGGAGCTCTACCTATTTATGGGTAACCATAAAATCCCTAAAACTAGTGCCCAAAACTCTAAAAATAATTCTACCTAAAGTTAACACATACCAATAGCCTAGTTACAAGTTGTGGGTTTACCTTAGAGAGCCGAAAAGAACAACCTTTACTGTGTGGGTACTCTCCTCCTTCCTCAGAGCACTATCCCTAACCCCAAAATTACCAAACTTAGTTCCAGAGAGAAAAGCAATATGGGTATGGTTGTAAAATACCACCACAACTCAAAGGGTGCTTAGGATCTAAGAAAAATGGGACAATGGAATGAAAAGAGAATAAAAGAGAAGCTGGGTGAAGGAGAAGAGAGGGACGAGATGAAAGAAAAAGAGAAACAGAGAGGGGGAGGCGGAAATGAGGTTTCCCATATATGAGAAACTCACCCCCTGTTTTATTTTAAACAATTGGCCTTTTTTTAATTAATTGAAACGGTGCGTTTCAAAATTTGTTTGGGCTTATAGTCCATTTTTATTATAACAACCCACTAATGGGTGAATATTCATTTAATTTGTTATATAGAATTGTTATTTTTTTTTAAAAAATGTTAATTATTGTATTTTGAAAACAAATAATTTCACACTAATACATGGAGTCACCTTTTATAATAAAAAATATGTCTTCTTCTTTTTTTTCCTTTTCTTTTTTCCCTATTAGAGCAGTTAAAAGCCCAAGCACAACAACAAAAAACTACTACTGCGTATAAACAATAGACACTGAAAAGTAAAAAATAAATGAAAAAACATAAAAAGGAAGGGAGAACATCAAGCACACTCACTTCTATGTCTAGGTATTGCTATGGAAAATCCATCAAAAAAATATGTAAGGCTCTTAATTTCAGCGACCAGTCTGGTACACAAGTGATGACGTAACACTCCAACATTCAGTGCCCTTATGGTTAAGGAGGAATCCAACTCCACCATTATTTCTCTAAAGCAACAACTTTGAACAAGTCGGATTCCATGAACAATAGCCCAAAGCTTTGCATGAATACTGAGCAAGAACCAATGTTACACGAGAAGGCACACAAGAAAATGCCCCGGTGGTCAGCTAAAGAGGTATCCATGCAATACTAAACAATCAAAATTGAGCTTAACCTAAGAAAGAGAAGGTAACATCAATCCAATGCAATATCAACCATCCATAGGAACTTGATTGATGGCTTTATCTACATTGTTCCCCTACATGGCTTATATAATGTATCAACTTATTCCCCAATTATAGTGGTGAGTCAACATTTGCATTGGAACCCATTGTCGATGAAAACCCCACTTATTCTCCTTAGCCACAAAATATACAAGGTTACTCTAAAGATAATGGACCAAAGGTGAGACCATATAGGCTAGTTGCTTTAGATGACAAAAGTCAAGGCTAGTCAATCCTTTACATCATTTATCCTCTGAATACTGTGTTGGAATTTTTATAAATTACCAAATAACTTTATAAATTACCAAATAACTATAAGATACATTATGTTAAATTATCGATGTTCTTAAGTTTCAACAAATACCTGGATCCATTGAAATTGATACAAAATTGCAGCATAATCTAAACAATAGTCACGAGCCTTTGGTACAATAACCTTCCTCAACGAAAAACACTACTTTCCTCATATGGGACTTGACGTTACTCTTTTGATGGGGAGAATAAGAGACGTAATTCTAATTTGGTATATTGGATACCATGACCATTCTTTTTATTTTAAACCTATTAGAGTTCCCAATATATCTTAATGGGCCAGAATTATGTTTCCACTTATTAATCTCACATTAATTTTCATGTTGACAGTCTAAAAGGATCACTAAAATAGATCACTTATATTTAAGTCCATCTAAATATAAATAGTAAATATAAATGCTATAAATAATATATAGCCCACCTTAATTTATTAGAATAAAATAAAATAAAAACTTATAACAATTCCCCTTTTGGGCTTTATATTTATCTAGACACTTATATACCACAGATTTCTTAGGTGCACAACTGTATATTTACTTTAAGACTCCCTTAAAAAATCTGGTCCATGTTATACAACAATAGGGAGCCATTGTAGTTTTCATCATAATCAGTTTGACTAAACTACAATGATCACCACTGTTGTATGTACTCAATGACATAGACCAAATAATTAAGGATAAGTTGCATGAAAATTACATGCAATGTGATCTTAATCATTTCTATTTCCAATTGGTCCAAACCTAGTTTTTTTGTAGAGATCAATCTAAAATGCAATATAAGTATTGCACAAAACAAGTTCAGAGTAACATGACAAACATCAACTTATTTTGTGGAAAAATAAAAACAATTATAATATAGAATATAACGGGACTCCCACTTAAACTAAGGTCCCATCAAGAATCACAGTCATTTGAGCAGCGTGCTCATGAAAATCTATAGGCACTAAGCCCTTAGTAGGTGGATCAGCTAGAACGAAGTCAGTCCCTGTGCTTTTTATAAAAAATTTGCATATTCTGATCTCTTTCCTTAACAGCCAAAAACTTTATATTAAGGAATTTTGACTTTTTTGTACTTCTATTGTTATTGGAGTAAAGAGCCGATGAGTTGTCATCGCAATAAATATTCAATGGTCTTTTAATGCCATTGACCACAAACAAAATAGTGATGAAGTTTCACAGTCGATCATATCTCCTGGTTGGACACCTTAAACTAGCAATGAACTCTGCAACCATGGTTGAAGAAGTTATAAGAGTTTGTTAAACAAACTTCCAAGAGATAGCTCCTCCAACCAACATAAAGATGTATTTGAGCATTTCTATCTTTGACATCCAACAAAATCAAGGTCAGAGTACCCATCGATCTCTAAACAGTCAGACTTCTGGTAAGTGAGCATATACCATTTTGTTCTCTTCAAATAGCAAATCACACATTTTACTGTCTTCCAATTTTGCATCCTAGGATTACTTTGTAGAAACCACAGGAAACACTAGAAGGGGGTTGAAATAGTGTTTTATAATTTCAAACAGATTTCTTGGAAAACTGTAACGCCCTAAATTTCTAAATCAGAATTTAGCCTGATGGAAACCAAATTCTTAACTTAGAATTTATAACGTGACGATTCGAATATCAACATGTCCCAAAATTGTAAATAATCAACGATAATTCAACAATTTAGCGAACAATTCTAAACGATAAACACATCCAAAGAAACTAAAACCAATATATACATGAACATTAACTTATCCTGTACATCCAGTCACTAATAAATACAAAACACCATCTGAGTATACTAGGATCCTACTATCATATGTTCATATATACAAGGTAAAAAATCTCAAGACAAACAAAAAGGGAAACGAAAGTCCATCCCGAATGCACTTCATTTCTCGATCTGAGGGTCTGGAAGAGGTGGTACCTGCTCAACTAAATAATCCACATATCGCGTGGTGAGATAAAAATCTCAGTGAATACAAATCACATGCATGAATGCAGGGAGCAGATATCAATGCCAATCAACGAATCATACATAATTCATAACAATAATGAATTAAACTGATATGCAAGTATGATTCACTCACTAATGTGCCCAGCAAGTATGTTCTTATCTCTTTCTGGAGTTAGAACTGAGCTCAGACTACGGGAAATATCTTTCTCGGGGACGAATCCCACCCAACTGGACCGAAGTCGTGTTTTAAACATAATTACTTAATTTTTAACTCACATCACAAAGGCCGGCTTGAATTACTCACGGTCGAAACCGGCTTAAAATGTTTCAATTAACATAAACATGATAATTCATCAACAATTCATGATATAATAACAAGTCAGAGTTCATACACATTCAACATACACATTCAACATAATACACAAAGGAAGTGAGTTGTACTCATAAATACTTGAAGATTGAAGAAGAAGAACGGATAGTGGTGGTTCACTTGATGATTTCCTTACTCAAATTCCCCTCTTCAAGCTTCAATTAAGTTTCTTCTCTCTAAAACCCAGAACCTCTCTCTCTAAACCCAAGAAGAAAGAGAAGGAAAGTGAAAATTCTGATTCTAAGTTGAGGATCTAGTGCCTATAAGTGAATTCTCGCTCAAGCGAGCTATTCTTGCTTGAGCGAGCGTGTCGGTTGCATGCAATTCCTTCATATTCTCGCTCAAGCGAAACTGTCTCGCTCAAGCGAGAATGACCCAGAAAACACCCCCTCTCTGGACGATTCTCGCTCAAGTGAGCTCACTCTCGCTTGAGCGAAAATTGTCCAGAGAGCCTCTCAAAAATCCCCTGCTTCTCGCATAAGCGAGAAATGCAGAAAACTCAAATCCTACATTTTGCTGCATAACTCACTTAAGCGAGATATTCTCGCTTAAGCGAGACTTCTGAAGTTTGGTTTTTAGCCTAAGTCTTATCTCCTAATTCCTTAATCCTTCATTTCTCAATTATTAACATACAATTCCCTATCTTAATCTTATGAAATTATAAAAGTCCTGATTTATGGGATGTTACAATTCTACCCCCCTTTAGACAATTTTGTCCCCAAAATTGGTTAAGAGAATAGCAAAATACTATACCTTAACTGAACAGTTCTGGAAATTGAGAATGAAGGACATCTTCCTTCTCCCAGGTTGCTTCCTCATGTGATTGACCTTCCCATACTACCTTAACCAAAGGAATTATCTTGTTCCTCAAGGTTTTGGCACTTCTGCCTACAATCTGTGCAGGATTTGATGGAATTGTGAGATCTTCCCTCAATTGTATTGATTTAGAGTTTAAAACATGAGAAGGATCATGAATATACTTTCTTAACTGAGATACATGAAAGACGTTATGAATTTTTGACAAATGGGGTGGAAGGGCAATCATGTAGGCCAGAGGGCCAACCCTCTGCAGAATCTGAAATGGACCAATGTATCTAGGATTCAGCTTTTTGCTTTTGATTGTTCTTCCAACGCCAGTGACATGAGTTTCTTTTAAAAAGACATGTTTTCCTTCCTCAAACTCTAAATCCTTCCTTCTGTTATCAGCATAGCTCTTCTGCCGGCTCTGGGAAGTTGCAAGCTTTTCCCTAATGATCTTAATTTTCTCAGTAGTTTCCTACACTAACTCTGGACCTAACAGGGCTTTCTCACCAACCTCAAACCAACATAGAGGAGATATGCACTTCCTATCATACAGAGCCTCATATGGTGCCATGCCTATCCTGCTATGAAAATTGTTATTATAGGCAAACTCTATGAGGGGTAGGTACCTATCCCAACTGCCTGATTCCTCTAACACACAAGCTCTAAACATATCCTCTAAGGTTTGAATGGTTCACTCAGACTGACCATCAGTCTGAGGATGGTATGCGGTGCTAAACTTAAGTTTAGTCCCGAAAGACCGGTTAAGTGCATTACAGAACCTAGGGTCCCTATCAGATATGATGCTAGAGGGAATGCCATGAAGTTTAACAATCTCCCTAACATACAGATTTGCTAACTGTTGGGATTCGAATTTCTAATATTTCGAATTCCATAAGTTGTAAGTTCTTTGTACTTTTCGAATTTACTAAAAATACTAAAAACTGACTTTTCGAGTTTAACAATAAGTTTGACAACTTAGAAAGTTCTTGGTTCAAGTCAATACATAGAAGAACTTCAGAAATTCGAAAAGAATAAGAGTGAATTCGAGAAATATGGTATTTCTAGTATTCAGAAAAGTAAATGATAATTCTTTTGTTCATAACTTAAATTCGAATTACACAGATTCGAATACATTGGAGATACTCTTAGAAAGGAAATTATCCTAAGCTTAAATGAGTACTTGACTCATGCCTTCCGGATCTCTTTCTCTTCTTCTTCCTCCACAAGCTTTTATAGAACCAAGGCAAAAAAGAATTTCTATTCCCAATCTGTTGAACCACCTTGGTACTTGGGGAACTAACAAAGAAATTCATTTATTTTTAAATGAATTACTATTTGGTTGTTATGTTTAACCTAAGAAAAATCCTTCAAAGAGAAAGATTGAAAAAGCCTATAGCTTTGGCTATTGCGTTAACCTTATCAAAAATGAAGTCATTCCAGATTAGGTTATACGCAACAACCAAAGGAATATACTTCTTCATATTCTATAAGAATTTGGAAGAAGGAGAAGAAAGTTTAGAATATTGAGAAATGAATCCAAATAGAACCTCTATTTAAGGGTTAGAAAAATTAAGATTCATAAATGCACACTCAAATGTCTAATGAGAAGAATTCTCATTAATGAAGTTGAATGGACGGTGGACGGTGGTCTTCATGACTTTTGATTTAGCCAGTAAAGAGTTTGATACGTGGCATACTAGGGAATGCAATCAGAACTCGAAATCAAGAAAAGACTTAATGGGTTCAAGTTTCAAAGGTAGAAGATTTCGAAACTCAGAAAGATAATTTCGAGGTTCTGGAGCAGAATTCGAGTACAAGAAGTCAGAATTCCAGAAAGAAGATTTTGAGAAATCGAAAAGCAAGATTTCGAGTTTACAGAAAGCAGAAACTCGAAAACAAGGTGCATAAAGACTTAGAAGATTTTGAATCTGAAAGTGACTTTTCGGGGAAACAGAAGACAGAAGAAAAGTTACTGGAAGTTACAGAAGTTGGTTGATCAAAGACAGATGTCAACATTCCAGTAAAAGCATTTGAAAAAGTTCAAAGAAAAAGGTAGTTTTCTGGTTAGCAGAAAACGTGGCAAGCATGCACGCTGCCAACACATAGGGCTAGATGATGTGTCAAATGTACATTAGTTAGCCGTTAGATTAGAAATCTATAAATAGGTGAACTTTCTATGTAACAAAGGTTGGCAAATCATTATACTCAAACTCTGAAACACCTTATACGTCCGATCTCACTGCGACAAACAGGTTACAAGGAGTAATAGTATGTGATGAACCCATCCACATTTCAATTCAAGCAAATTGTTCTTACAATTCATTTACTTTCTGCAATCTATTCTGTGCAATTTACTTTCTGCAATTTACATTTCACGTACTTTTTCTTTCTTTCTTTCAAATTCTATGTTTTCTACTTCTTTGAAACTTTGATTTTCAAGAATCCAATTTAGAACTTCATTTGATAGAATTCTGAATCAAGTAGTTCTAAGCTTTTTGAAAGATAAGTTCTTTGATAAAATTCTGAATCAATTAACTTTAGTTCTTTCATTGAATCGAATTCTGGAAAATCATTGTAATTTCTA
Organism: Sesbania bispinosa; assembly: GCA_026901365.1. Taxonomy (NCBI): domain Eukaryota; kingdom Viridiplantae; phylum Streptophyta; class Magnoliopsida; order Fabales; family Fabaceae; genus Sesbania; species Sesbania bispinosa. The sequence continues at coordinate 1,732,907 of QLOH01000054.1, read as the reverse complement.
GAAAAGTCAAGTCTTTGAAAGTTTCTGGAAAAATCAAGTTTTTCTTACTAATTCTACAAATCAGAAACACCATAAATCTACTTTTTAAAACGAGTCCCGTAAGAGGATCTGATTCTAATCCCCAGATTGTTCTTAGAATCAAAGTGATAAAGTAATTTTTCGAGATTAGATTTTATCACCACAAACAAATTGGCACGCCCGTGGGACACAATTCACGCCAAAAGTAGTGTGTGTTATGCATTTTCTGGAAAACTGATGCTTTGCTATGCATTTGAGAAGTGGTAGTGAACAATATATGTTTAAATGCTAGACTAATGTAAGGCACACAGGGAAATGGAAACAATAGTAGGGATACTACCAATTCGGAAGTCCACCACCCCAAGCAAATGAATCTGTGAATAATAATGATAACGGGGTTTAATGTGATATGTTAGGGTTAATAGAGACCCAAATGGCCCTCTACGGACTTTACCTGAAAATATGGGTATATGTCAAGTTATGTCTACTATCCCCTATTTCTAGGTAAGTTTTCTAGCATCTCATAAATGGAAATCCTCCTTATGATTACCTTTTGGTTTCGTCCCAAGTTCTGGGATGGCACACCAACATGTAACAGTTGGTCCAACAACGGTTCCTTTTGCAAACCGTGGACTATTTTTAATCCTTTTGTGGAAGTTCTTCTTCATCCATTACAAACTCTACTTTACAATCTTTGCAGACAGCAAATGGATGAAAGTAATCATGAAATTAGATGAATATGTTGACTCAACAAATGGCCACAGTATTAATCCTCTAGTACAAACAACAAAATACTAACTATAAATTTGTTGGCTAGGCAAATGGAAAGGATTGCAGATGTGTTTGGGGCACCTGCAGACCCTATTGTAAGGCAAGTGGCTAATTGTAATCCTCAATAAATCAAGGGGGATCAAAATAATCAAATACCAAACCCTATTGTTCCAGTCGAAAATAGGGAAGAAAATTGCCCTAGAGTTATTCTGAACAGAAATCAGAATGCTGATGAAATTCTAGAAAGGATAAGAGCAAATAACTTAGGGGGGCAACAAAATGTTGTGGAATTGTCGAACAAGTCCTAAATAGACATGGGATTTAATGTAGGATTTGCAAATCATCCCTATGTAGTATCTCCTTTACCCAAATGGTTTTACAAACTGAGTTACCTAGGGGGTGGAAAGTCCCTAAATTACTAAGTTTTCTGGTGAAGTAGGAGAATCTACTGTCGAACACATTGCTCGATACCAAATCGAAGCATGTGATTTGGCCGAATAATGAGGAATTGAAATGAAGTATTTTCCTAGTTCCTTAACCAAGAATGCCTTTACTTGGTTTACAACTCTTTCCCCGAATTCGATTCATTCATGGAATCAATTAGAAAGGAGTTTTCATGAACAATTCTTTAGAGGAGAAACTAAGTTACTCTAATGGATTTAGTTAATATTAAAAGATCATCAAATGAATCAATAGATGATTATTTGAATAGATTTAGGCAAATGAAAGCAAGATGCTTTACTCAAATCCCGAATATGAGTTAGTCCAAATGGCTGCAGGAGGTTTGGATTATTCAATTCGAAAGAAATTGATTAATCAACAACTTGGGATATGGCCCAATTGGCTGATAAAGTAAGGCAAATCGAACATCTTAAAAAAGAAAAAGAAAGATTCAGGAAACCTGAGAAGGTTTTCAGAAAAGATAAAATAGCATATTTAGAAGTTCTGATGACAGTGATTCGAATATGACTTAGAAGATAATGATGTTCACGTGGCAGAACTTAAGCCCAGACCTCCTTATGTTTGTCCAATCTTTGAAACCAAATGAAATGTTAATAATGATACAAAAGATAGATTTCCTAAGAAAATTATGGTTTTCGATATTTCGAAAGCTGACCAAATTTTTCGATATATTAGTAAAAGACAAACAAAATAATTTTAAGTGATGATCATAAGATTCCTTCTCAGGAACAGAGAAGAGGTCGAAAGTATTGTAAATATCATCATACTTTTGGACATTGGACTAATAGTTGTGTTCGTTTCCAGGGATATTATCCAAGAAGCCATTAAACAAGGGAGATTGAATTCGAAGAAAAAACTCCAATGGCAATGAAGATTGATTCTGACCCACTTCAAAGTGAATGCTAACTATGCAGAGCCTGCAAGTGTGAACATGGTTGAAGTGGAAGACTCAAATTCTGTGTTGAGGAAGCCATCGAAATGGCTCCAGAGGAAGTTCAGGAATTTCAAGACATTTTCCCAAAAGGGGGAGAATCTTTACTTGAGTTTCTGAATAGGAAGAAATCTGAAGATGCTTCAATTGACTTATGTCCAAGATGTCATGCAGTATTTGATAAGATCTGCTGCGAAGGCATTTCGTGATTCTGGGATGAAGAAGCATTATCAGGAAGTGGCTGTAAAAAGCCAAAAGAATGAAAACAAGCAAAGAAAGGTTAATCCTTCTTATGGTGGATGGATCTCGAAATCAGAGTCCATTTCGGAAGAAAAGATACCTCAGAAGATGAATAAGTTTAATAAAGGAAAGCAACCTATGCACCCAAATTTCCATGTTAATGGAAAGCCTCGAACTTTTGTGCTCATCATCATCAGTTCCTCCAAACAAATGGGTTCGTCCTGGATATACAAAGCCTCAGTACAATTCTCAAGGGTTTCAACAGAGGCCTTATTATGGAAATAGGCCACAAATGACGAAAACTCAATGGAGGAGAGCACAAAGAATGAGAAAGGTTGCTCTCGAGAACAAGAGAAAGAAACATGTGGTTGAAAGAAGTAATGCACAACCAAGCCTGTTCAAGCAAAGAATGTCTCAAGTTATTCAAGTTCAAGCGAACTCAAATCATCCTTCATATGCACAAGTTGTAAGAAGAAACCTTCTTTCCAAGTGATTGGGGTGTTTTAAACGAAAACGAAGAAGATTTATTGACTGAGAATTTCGAAATAGGTTTCGTCAGATGGTCTGGATGACATTTTGCGTAGTTGGTTCTGTTTACCTGCTGAATATGCAGAAGACTGAAAGGACTTGGAGGATGAAGACTATGAAGAAGATGATTAGGTGAGGACCCTATTGTTATACTTACATTGGTAAACAGATTTGTCAGAATACTTCTGCAGTTTTTCGAAAGGCCTACAGAAGATATGCAACTTCACATGAAGCCTTTGGTTATTAGGGCTTTGGTCGAAGATGTAAGTATAGGAAATGTACTTGTGGATTCTGGAGCGGCAGTGAATTTGATGCGAAGTTATGATGAAGAAGTTGATGAAGACTAAGTTTGATTTAATGCCTCATCAAATGATCATTACAGATTTCAGTGGAAAGACTTCGAAATCTGAAGGAGTGTTATGTTTGGAACTAACAGTGGGAACCATTATGAGACCCACTATGTTTGTTGTGGTTGATTCGAAAGCAAACTATAATCTTTGCTTGGAAGAGAATGGATTCAGTGGAGTAGGTGTTGTCCATCTTCAATGCATCAGAGGCCTTTGTATGTGGACTAAAGAGGTGTACCCATTTATGTGATGGGGACAAAAATTATTTCAAAGTCGAAGAGGATGTCCGTTGATGTGAGAAGTACTGAAAAAGAAGGTTATGAAGACAAGACCTTATGAAATGATTGATAAGTATATGTTGGTGCCTACAAAAGTACCTTACTCTTTAAGGTTGAATCCTGATTGCGGGTTCATGTTACAGTGTGATGTTGGCCCATTTGAGGCCACAGAAATTTCTGAATGGTCAGATCCAGAATAGATTCGAGCTTTTGGGCTCGAATTTCGGCCTACATGGCCGAAAAGAAGGTAGAAGCGGCTTTCGAAGCCGAATCTGAACAAATTAAATGTAATGATGAAATAACGGCCACTCAGGCCGAATGGCAAGAAGGAAGGATAATTATTGAGGAAATAACAGAAGAAGAAATGTCATCAGACTTAAAAATGAAAATTTTAAAAAGATTTCTGAAGGAAGTGAGGAATTCTGAAAAGGACTATCTTGAGAAAATGATTCAGAAAGTTGAAACTTATGTTCAGGAAACTCAAGGGGTTGATTTTGGAAAGTTAGATTGTATTTATGATGATTCCCCTTTGGGTTTTGAAGGAACTTTATCTCAAGGTATTAAGAAAATGGAGGCTCAAGATCCTTTAGAAGAAGTGAATTTAGGACTGATGACGAAAAAAGACCCACTTTTGTAAGTCAGAATCTCGAAGAAGAATTCAAAGAAGAAAATAATTGACTTGTTGAAAGAATATAAGGATTGTTTTGCATGGGATTACCATGAAATGCCTGGTTTGAGTCGAGATTTGGTCGAACATAAACTTCCTACTTTTCCAGAAAAGCGACCAGTGAAACAAGCTCCTAGAAGATTTGCTCCAGAAATAGTTTCGAAGATAAAAGAAGAAATTGAGCGTCTTCTAAAAGCTAAGTTCATTCGAACTGCCAGGTATGTTGATTGGATTTCGAATATTGTACCTGTTATTAAGAAAAATGGATCTTTAAGGGTATGTATTGACTTTAGAGATCTTAATAATGCAACCCCAAAAGATGAATATCCAATGTCCGATTGCTGATATGTTAATAGATTCGGCAGCAGGAAATGAACTTTTAAGTATGTTAGATGGATATTCTGGATATAATCAAATTTTTATTGCTGAAGAGGATATTTCGAAAACAGCTTTTCGATGTCCTGGTGCAATAGGAACTTATGAATGGGTAATGATGCCCTTCGGCCTTAAAAATGCTGGTGCAACGTACCAAAGGGCCATGAATTCTATTTTTCATGATTTAATATGGAAATTTATGCAAGTCTATATAGATGATGTTGTGATTAAGTCTGATCAAAAGACTTTCATTTAGATCATTTAAGACAAGCTTTCGAAAGAATGAGAAAGCATGGTTTAAAAATGAATCCTATTAAATGCGCTTTTGGGGTATCTGCAGGTAATTTTCTGGGATTCCTAGTTCACAAAAAAGGTGTTGAGATTGATAAGAATAAGACTAAGGCGATTCTAGAAGCATCTCCGCCTTCTACAAAGAAACAGTTGCAGTCTTTTCTTGGAAAAGTAAATTTTCTTCGAAGATTTATTTCGAATTTATCAGGAAAGACGAAAGTGTTTTCCCCTTTACTGAAGTTAAAGAAAGAAGAAAGTTTCAAGTGGGAAAATGAACATCAACAAGTCTTTGAGGAAATCAAGAGATATCTGACAACTCCTCCGATTATGACTCCTCCTTTGCCAGGAAAACCTTTAAAATTGTATATTTCTGCTTAAGAAGCCACTATAGGAAGTATGTTGGCTCAAGAGGATGAAAATGGGGTAGAGAGAGCTGTTTATTATTTAAGTAGAGTCCTCAATGATGCAGAAACTAGATATTGTGCAATAGAAAAATTATGTTTGTGTTGTACTTTTCTTGTACTAAACTCAAGTACTATGTTAAATCTCATGATGTATTTGTAATATCTCATTTCGATGTAATAAAACATATGTTGTTGAAACCTATATTGCACAGTAGAGTTGGAAAATGGGCGTTAGCATTACTGAGTTTTCGTTAAAATTTGTCCCATTAAAATCGATGAAAGGACAAGTAATTGCAGATTTCTTGGTTGATCATCCCCCAATTCCAATTGAAGAATCAACATATATAGGCTTAGAGCCTTGGAAGTTATTTTTCGATGGATCAAAACATAAGAATGGATCAGGGATTGGAATTTTAATAATTTCACCTAAAGGATTTCCTACTCGAATGATGTTTGAAATAAAACATCATTGTTCCAATAATGCAGTAGAGTATGAGGCTCTTATTGCTGGTCTCGAAATATTAATTTCTATGAATTCGAGAAATATACATATTAGAGGAGATTCCCAGTTAGTTATCAAACAGATAACTAAGAGTATAAATGCTTAGATCCAAAATTGGCTAAGTACCTGATTCAAGCCAATAAACTTCTGGAAATGTTTGATGAAATTAAGATTGAACACATTCCAAGAGGTCAGAATTTTGAAGCTAATGAATTGGCTCAGATAGCTTCTGGATACAGAATTTCGATTGGAACACTGAGAAAGATCAGTGATATTCAGAAAAGACTTCCAATGAAAGAATTCGAGATTCACAATATAAATCTTTTAGATCACAATGATTGGAGAAAAGAAATTGTGAACCTTATACAAAATCCTTCCCTTTCTAATAACAGAAACTTGAAATATAAAGTTCTAAATTATTGTATTTTAGGTGAAGAACTTTATAAAAAGCTGTTGATGGGAATTTACTTAGATGTTTGGGAGAAACTGAAGCATACTTGGCTTAGTCGAAGTGCATGAAGGAGCATGTGGAGCCCATCAAGCAGGAAAGAAAATGGAATGGATTTTAAAAAGAAAACTATTTTATTGGCCTTCGATGACCAAAGATTGTCATAATTTTGCTAAGTCTTGCGAAGGAATGTCAAAAGCATGGAAATGTGCAAAAAGTTCCAGCAAGTGAGCTACATTCGATAATAAAACCTTGGCCTTTTAGAGGATGGGCTTTGGATTTAATTGGAATGATACATCCTGCTTCTTCAAAGAACCATAATTTATTTTGGTTGGAGTTGATTATTTTACCAAATGGGTAGAAGCAATTCCTTTAAGAGAAGTTTCTCAGGAAGATATCATTCATTTTATCGAAGAAAATATCATATTTCGATTTGGCTTACCAGAAACCATTACTACAGATCAAGGAACAGTGTTTACTGGTCGAAAAATGGTTAGATTTACTGAATCGAAAGGAATAAAGTTACTTTCCTCTACACCTTATTATGCACAAGCCAATGGACAAGTTGAATGCAGTTAATAAAACTATATTGCTTTAATTAAAAGACATATTGGACAACGTCCAAGAAATTGGCATGAACATTAAATCAAGTTCTTTGGGCTTATAGAAATTCTCTAAGAGAAGCTACGCGAACAACTCCTTATAAATTGGTATATGGTCATGATGCTATATTACCAGTGGAAATAAACTTGCAATCAATAAGGGTTCAAAGGCAATTCGAGTTACCTTCTCAGATTATTGGAATTTGATGTTTGATGAATTAAATGAACTTGATGAGGAAAGGTTACTTGCTCTCGAAAATATCATTAGACAAAAAGAGCAAATTTCTCGTTGTTATAATCGAAGGGTTAAGAAAAAAGGTTTTCAATTAGGTGATTATGTTTGGAAGTTAATTTTACCAATTGATAAAAAATCTAAGAGATTTGGTAAGTGGTCACCTAATTGGGAGGGACCTTTCGAGATCGGAAAGGTTTTTTCGAACAATGCGTATTCAATTCGAGAATTGCTTGGTGATTTACGCATAATGTCATAAACGGGAAATACTTAAAGGAATATAAGCCAAATTTGCAAGAACTCGGAATTGTGCATAAAGAAAAATAAATTGTTTAGAGGACAATTGAATTTGAGCCCATGCTCAACAAATAAATTTGAAATTACATAGTAAAGATTCGAAAAGAGGCAGAAGCAACTAAAAAGGAGAATCATTCTTCATCTTTGCGAAGTCATGCATTAGGTCTTCATATTGGATCTTCAGGCTGTAGTCAGATTTTTCCAAATTACTAATATCTTTCGAAACGTCTACAACACTTCTCGAAATTCCTATAACAGAATTGAGAATTTCAGTTCGAGAAGACCTCTGCCTCGAAATGGTGGCTTCCAGCTCTCTTTGCTGTGACTTCACTCTGATGGCATTCCTCCTGAAGTTTTCGAATTGCTGCCTCAATTCGAAGATTCTCTTTTTTGAGATCCTCAACCTTAGATAAATTTGCTTGATGGATTGCTCGTATTTCTGAACTTTGCCTTTGCTATCCTGAAGCTTATCCATCAGCTCAGCCTTCTCACCTTTTTGAATGCTTAACCTCGAAGTAGTCTCCTCAATTTGATCAAGAGTGATGAGGGCATTCTGATATAATTTTGAGAAACCTTTGATCCATCCTGTTGAGATTCGGAAAATTCTTTTGTCTCTTATCGAAAAGAGTCAAGTAACATTGAATCTCTTCTTGTAATGAAGATCCTTAGGGATCATTTTCAACATGGGTTTCTCGAAAACTAACTTCTTGAAGTTTTGAAGAACTGCTTCAATTGAATCTGCTTCGTTCAAAGGATTCTGTACAGTTGCTTCAGAATGGGTTGATGATAGAGAAACTTCCCCAGAAAGGACTTCGAAAACCAGAAATGGATTTTCATCCAAACTTTTGAGGCAATCATCTAAGTCTATAGGAGTGTATACAGGAGTAGACCTAGATGAATCCCTCGAAAAACTTGGGACTTTTTCTGGAGTCTCTGATTCTGATTGGACATTTGAAGTCCCTTTCATAGGAGTTTTCTTCTCTTCTTGAGGAGTAGGTGAGGAGAAGGCATAGGATTATCTTCTTCCATAGGAGAATCTTCTTTATTTGGATCAGAAGGGGATTGTACTTCTTCTTCTTCTCTTCTTGTTCTTCGATACTTTCTTTAATATTGTCCATGGCTTGATCTTTCGAAAGTAATTTCTTCGAAGAAGTAGCCTGAAGTGGACTTTCAATAGTCTTTTCTTCTCGAATCACACTCTCAGTTTGAGAGCTAGAAGAGATGTTTATCTGAAAACAAAGGAATTTTGAAGTTAGACAAACAACATGAACAAGAAGTATTTTGCTTCTACAAAAGAAAAGAGAGTAAAAATTACTTGTTCCACAATTCCACTTGGGATTGAGTTTTTATGGGCCTTAACTTTAAATCTTTGGCCAACTCTCTGAGTTTACATGAAGGCAATGTACTTCGAATTAGAAAAGAAATTAAAGCTAAAAGAAAAGCATAAAACTGAGAAATGAAATCTTACAGCTCCAATGGTTTCCCCAGTGGAATTACAGAAAGAATTTTCTTCTCTTTTGGAGCCTTCTTCTCTTTCAGTACATTTTTTGCTCTCGGAGGTATAATTTGTTTTTTCAGAGTAATTTCCTATGAAGAAAGAAAATAAGTATTAGTACAAATTTGAAATTCATAAAATTTTGAATTCAAAAGAAATTTGAGTTTACCTTCGAGAAGATTCTTCATTGGATTCAGATGACTGAATTTTCTTTTGACCTTTCACTGCTTTCTTCTTTGAAGTACTTGAATCATCTGCTTCATTCTTCTTGCCCATAGAAACAGAAGGACTCTTGTCAGAAGGTTCGTCATTCTTTTCGACCTTACTTGACGTGTTCTTCTTTCGAGATTTAGAAGCAGCAACCTGTAAAGGATAGTGATTAATATCATGTAATTTTCGAAGTGAAACTTAATCATTTCGAAATTTGAAACCTAACTTACAGAAGGTTTTTGAGAAGATGTTGGAGTCTTTCTTTTCTTAGACTTCTTTTTCTTTTTCTTCCTCTTCTTCACTTTCCCAATCCTCATTAGCTTTTTCCGGGAATTGATTTCTTGAGCTAAAAGAGAAATAAGAATATTAAAGGGGAATTCGTGATAAAAGATAAAGATAAGGAAATAATATATTCTTACCTTGGACCATGAAGTCCTTAGCAAGAATTTTCACATGTTTCTATATCCACGTGGGGTATTAAAGGATAATTGTCCAAAGTGTATTTTGTTAAAGTAACTCTTTTCGAAAGAGTTTTGGTATCATTAAAAAGAAGTTCGAGAGTTACAGGTCTAGTCCATTCAGGACCATGTAAACTATTTGCCAAACCAAATCTTGCAGTTGGTAAAGATGGAAATTTAGGACAATATTTTTCGAAAATAGTTTTACCTTTGGGATTTATGATCTTGAAATTTTGTTGTTTGAAGAAATTTTTTCTTTTAAAGAAAGAGCTTGCTTCAGAAATAGTTCTAGAAATTTTATCAGGATTATAGAACACGTGAAAATATTTCTCGAAAGCTTCAATTTCTTTGACATGCGTACCTTTTGGTTTCTTGTGGATTTTTGCGTATAAGCAATGTCTTTTGTTAGTCTTGTAAAGCAGGTGGCTTCATCAACTTGAATAGCATTATAATAAAGTGACCACCATTCCTCGAAAGACAATGTGCAGTAATAGGAAAGCTCGAAAGGAACTGGGCATAAAGACAAAGGTTTTTCACCCTTTTTATTTTCTAAGTCATTGAAGCCCTCTTCGCCATTCACCATGTCTTCTATCAGATTTGGGATTTGGAAATATAGCAAGGTGTTAGTCGAAATTGGCTTAGCCCAAATTGACGAGCTACCAATTGAGGTTGGTACTGGAAGACTTTAAAATCTTTCAATTGGAAGCCACAGTAATGAGATCATAAGATAAGAACTGCTTCCAAATTTCTAAACTTTCAGATTGTGCACCCGGAGTGTCACAAGGGAATTTTCGAGGTAAACCACTCAGGTCCTCGAGTTCTCGAAGAGAAAGGTGCAAGTTAGGAGTATGTTTTGTGATTTTTAGGAAGGAAGAGAAGTAAGCTTGAATGACTCCAAACGATTCTTTTCAGAGGAAGGATAAGGAAATACAGTCTAAAACCTTTAGTAGAAGAAGGAAGATTCAAGTCTGAGAGGTTCAGAACTTTCGAATTTGTCTTTCGAAAATGACATTTAGCCAAAGATTGAAGCAACCAGAAAGGGCCACACAAAGATTTTCGAACGTGGTTCTTTTATTTTAGGAGTCAAAAATGGCCTCAGACAGCATGTCATAGACATTGGCCAAAAAGACATCTACTTAAATCCATTCGAATTACCCTTTGCCAACATCTGAGCAAGGGGAAGATAGGATTTTGGAACTTGGTTAGATCGAGAACAGAAAACATAAGCTGAAAGCCAAACCTGAGAAGGCAACATGCTCTTTCTCAGTGACTTTACCAGATTTGGCATTGAGTTGGATGAAATGGGTATAAGTTAACTTATCCCAATAAGGCTCAACATGAGGTTCAGGAAGCTTCATGAAAGGAAGAATAAGTTGGCCTTCAGGTCGAAGGCCAGTTATGGCAGCAATATCGAACAAAGTGGGAGTGAGCATGCCATAAGGAAAATGAAAAGAATTAGTGGTTCTTTCCCAGAAAAGAAACGAGGAAAGAATGAGAGTATGGTTGATAGCCGGATGGGTGTAGGATCTAGAATTGAGCAAAAACAACCGATTAGAATCAATAAAATGCACTTGAATTGCGAATTATAGTGGCTGGAACAACAACTATAATGCGCAAGAAAATGATAGAAAATGAGAGAAAATGAAAGAAAAAGTGGAGAGGAAGAAATGGGAAGGACGCCACTGAAGCAAGAATCCACTTGCAGCAGATAAGTCCAATGCCAGACGCCACTAATTCAGGAGAATTAGATAAGTCCCAGTATGGTTTGAGCAACAACCACCAAGCCTCACTCAACTCACAAAGGGAGGAGAAAATTTGGCATAATGCCTTTACTTCAAAATTCAATGTGTGAATTACAAGAGGAGAGGACTCCTATTTATAGGAAAAGAGGGGGAGAGGGGCGGATTTTTAGGAGAGTAAAAAAGAAAGAAAATAAAAGGTGAGTGAAAACACTCCTAAGTGGGTCTTGAACCCATGACCCCCAAGGTTTATGGCTAAGCTAAGTCTTAAGCCAATAAACCTCTCAAAATGGCACCCCACTCATGAAAACAAATAAAAAGATGAATAAAAATTCTATCCTATGTGGGAATTGAACCCAAGACTCCTAAGCCTTTTAGCAAGGCAACCTACTAGCCAATAAACCCATACATGTGGGCGCCCAAGTAGGAGGAAAATAAAAGGAAAATTACAAAAATAAAAAGAAAATACAAAAGAGTCCTAATAAAGGGTGGTCCATAGGACAAGGGTCCTATCCAGGGTCAAGGTGTCCTTCTGTAGGGTAATGACCCTTATTTTGTAGGGTAGTGACCTTTATTTGTAGGACACAAATTTCTCCAACTCTTCCTTGCTTGAAGCTCAGGCTTGAAGTTGGTGCATATCCTCCAATGTAGGTCTTGCAGGTCCAAGCTTCTAGTAGTGTGCCATCATTCCCTCCCCCTTGAAAAGGATTTGACCTCAAATCTGAAAATTCAAAAAGAAGGCATAAGAATAATGAACTGGGCAGAAGAAGGAGATGGATGACAAAATTCAGGAAGTAAGAAGGTACTTCCCTTAGTCTTTGGAGAGTAGAGTCAGAGATCCACAAGTTGAACATCTTCCTTGAGCCTAGACAACAAAGAAGACCCATAAGTATTATTCCCAAGCAAGCAAAGTGAAGGCTCATAACAGAAATACTTGGGAATCATAAAGATTAGCAAAAGAAATGTTGAGTCTCAAAAATATCATAAAAGAAATATGATGTTTAAGACAACTCAATTCCCAAGTTTTAATGCTTAACAAATTTGAGTTAAAATATTTATCATAGATACATATATGCTTTAATGATTTATCTATGATCTCAGCAAGAGTCACTATGAGCCTACATAAAAAGACTAAGTGTTGAAGCTGTCTGACGAAGCAGAACTCGTCTGAAGAGTTGAAGCTGTCTGAAGTAGCTCAACTCGTCTGAAGTATAAGTGTCGTCTGAAGTCTCACTTATGACGTGGCACTCTCTGCTGAAGCTTGTGAAGACTTTTCTGAACCTCTGCTGCACGTACCTTTTCAAACACGATTATAGCAAGGAACACAGAGACCTTTCCTGGTGATTTTGAATTTCATACACCACTGAGGAAATCTCTGCAACGCAGCCTCTGCAACAACATTTGTAGCAGCCTTAATACAAGAGAAACCTTGTATCGTGTCAGAGATATCAGAGCTCTCAGAAGCATGTCTCACAACGGATCAAATAGCATTTAATGCTATCTCTAAACGGTGGTTTTTCAACGGATTAAAATTTGGGTATAAATACCCTCTATGAAGACCATCAAGTAGAGAGAAGAAAACAAAAGAAGAAAAGTGAGAAAATCAACATACAAGAAAGCCAAGAGAAACATCACGCTACAAGTTTTTACTCTGTAAAAACTCTCTGATAAAATTCGCTGTACACATTTGCATATCCTGAGCATACCTCAGAATTTTATTGTACATTGTATTCGTTTGAGCTTCAAACTTGTATAGTTTAAAAGCTTAAACTCCTTTCTCTGTAAACTCATTTTTAGAGCCTGGAGAGGCTTGGTTGATAAAAGAATACTTGATTGTAGAAGCCTAAGAGGCTTGACTTTTAGAAAGAATCCTTGACTGTAGAGCCTGAAGAGGGCTGACTTACTGTAAAGAATACTTGATTGTAGAGCGCTTGAAGAGGCTGACTGAATAAAGAATACTTGTATCTTGAAAGATTAAAAGAAATCCAATGCAGTTGGCATTGGGACTGGACGTAGCTCACAGTGGTAGTGAGTGAAACCAGGATAAATTCCTTGGCTAAGTTTTCTTACCCTTATCTCTTGTTAATTCTTTTATACTAATCAAGGGGTTAGAGTAATCAATCTGATATTCTATAAAGGCACAAAAACATCTTTTAACATCAGTATTTTTGGCCGTCTGAAAACTTCAGACAGTCCTCGAAGAGCCTGTCTGAAATTTGTGTTTTTAACACCTGTTTGCGAAAAAAGCTTTCTAAAATATTCAGAACACTATTCAACCCCCCCCTTTAGTGTTTCCCTGTGTTCCTACAGTTGGTACCAGAGCTCTACTCAGGGTTGAAGCACCTAACAAGTGAATGAGGACTGAAAGATCCAAATGGAAGCTTCTAACAACAATAGGCAATACATCACAGAAGGAGCCTCTATCACAAGACCCCCAGCATTCAATGGAGTGGATTACCACTACTGGAGAGATCGTATGAAGCTGTTCATTGAGAGCAACAACATTGATGTTTGGGATGTGGTCACTGATGGAGACTATGTGCCTATGCAAAGGGTCTGCCTATACCTAAGACTGAATGGACCTTGGAGCAGAAGACTAGAGCCCAGAATGAACGCTAAAGCCAAACTCTATCTGATATGTTCCTTGAATAAATCAGAATATGAGAAGGTCCATGGATGCACTCTGCCAAGGAGATTTGGGATACTCTTGCAGCAGCCCATGAAGGGACTGAAACTGTAAGCAATCCAAAATCAGCATGCTTATACAACCAGTATGAGATGTTTAAAATGGAAGAAACTGAAATATTGACCAAATGTTTGGGAGGTTTCAGACCATAAACCAATGCGACTCAGATCCTTAGGAAGACCTATGAAATCGAGACAACAACAGGAAGATTCTAAGAAGTCTACCTAAGTCCTGGAGACCCAAAGTCCACTGCCCATTCAAGAGGCAAGAGATTTTGAACTCTCTTAGAATGGAAGAACTGTTGGGATTTCTCAAAGTCCATGAACTTGAGCTTGGAGAAGATGACAACAAAAAGAAGTCTCTAGCTCTAAACTCCAAAAGCCAAACAGTCTAGACATAGCAGCATGAAGGCTATGCAAGCTGAGGAAACTTCAGAAGCAGATGAAGATTCTGAAGACAGCTCAGAAGATGAAAACGATCTTGCTCTTTTAAGCAGAAAGATCAAGAGGAATGTTGCAGAACAGAGGAAAGTTCAGAAAGAACCAACCTTCATCATCCAAATCAGGTAGACAGGTAAAGAGTCTACTCTAATAAAATTATTTGCTTTGAATGCAAGCAACCAAGACATATGAAGACTGATTGCCCAAAGACTTAAGAAAAACAACCTTCAAGAAGAAAAGTTTTTCAAAAGAAGAAAGGTCTCATGGCATCATGGGAAGACCTTGATGAATCAACCTCAGAAAGAAGGAAGAAGACACTTCAGAAGAGGCAAATCTGTGTCCTCATGGCTAGTCTACCATCTTCAGACAGCTCTGAAGTTGAGGTATTTCCTCTTACTCTACAAGAGATGTATGATGATCTGTGGAAAGTTCACAAGAACTTTTCCAAGAGTATAAGAATCTATCCAAAGCCACACAGAAATGTGTAACAAATATGAGGCACTTGAGATAGAACATATTATGCTCAAAGAAAAGTTCTTGAGACTAAAAAACTGCAGTTCACAAGCTGTGTCTGAAGAAAATGAGAAACTTCAGGAGCAGATTGTGGAACTGACAAAAGATCTGGCCAAATTTGTCAAAGGAACTAAAAATCTGAATATAATGCTTGGAAATCAAAGGCATTCCCTTGACAAAACTGGACTAGGCTTTTGTGATCATAACTTGTCTGAACCTCCTACTGTCTTAAATTTTCTGAAAAAAAGGTTACTGGGTGTTCTCACTGTGGAAGCCTGGACACAATATGGCTCAGTGCAAACACAAGAGAAAGACAAGGTCTAAAGCTAACAAAAAGGACCCAAAAGAATATGGGTACCTAAAAACTTAATTATTCCTGTTGCAGATGTTTTAACAGGACAAAGGAGACCCCACAAATGGTACCTGGACAGTGGGTGCTCACGACACATGACAGGAGAAAGGTCTTTGTTCCAAAACCTTAGACCTAGAGCTGGTGGAATTGTCACCTTTGGTGGAAATCAGCAAGGGAAGATCATTGGAATAGGGACTGTAGGTATATCTCCTTCATCCCTTATTAAAAATGTACTCCTTGTGGAAGGACTACAACACAATTTACTGAGCATAAGTCAATTATGTGACAGTGGTTATGTGGTATCCTTTACTAAGGAAGGATGCATAGTCAAAGACTCCTCTGAGCAAATCCTCTTTACTGCTAAGAGACACAGCAATGTGTACAAAATTGATCTAGAGGATCTAGCAAGTCAAAATGTAAAGTGTTTTATTTCTGTTGAAGATGAAAAACAGATTTGGCATCAAAGACTTGGGCATGCCAGCTTGAGATTAATCTCAAAATTAGCAAAACACAATCTTGTTAAAGGATTGCCCAAACTTTCATACAAATCTGACATTTTATGTGAAAGCTGTCTAAAAGGGAAACAACAAGACACTCTTTTAAGAGTAAAGATGTTGTTTCAACTAGCAGACCACTAGAACTTTTACACATTGACTTGTTTGGTCCTATTAGAACAGAAAGTCTTAGTGGTAAGAAATATGGTTTGGTCATTGTTGATGACTATTCTAGATTTACTTGGGTGTTATTCCTAAGAAGCAAGGATGAGACTTTTAGGAATTTCATAGTATTCTGCAAGAAGGTACAGAATGAGAAAGGATTCTGTATTTCTGTTATCAGAAGTGATCATGGTGGAGAGTTTGAGAATGCAAACTTTCAAATGTTATGTGATGAGAATGGGATCTCACACAATTTCTCTGTGGCTAGAACACCTCAACAGAATGGGGTTGTTGAGAGAAAGAACAGAAGTTTGCAAGAGATGGCAAGGACCATGCTCAACTCATGCAGCTTACCAAGAACCTTCTGGGCAGAAGCTGTTAGCACAGCATGTTACCTTCAAAACAGAATATTGATAAGACCAATTCTGAAAAGGACTGCCTATGAACTGTGGAAAGGAAGAAAACCCAATATATCATATTTCCACACCTTTGGATGTGAATGTTTTATACTCAACACCAAGGATGATCTTGGAAAATTTGATGCAAAGTCTGATAAAGGATTTTTCATTGGATATTCTGAAACATCTAAAGCC
Source organism: Sesbania bispinosa (assembly GCA_026901365.1). Lineage (NCBI taxonomy): Eukaryota > Viridiplantae > Streptophyta > Magnoliopsida > Fabales > Fabaceae > Sesbania > Sesbania bispinosa. The sequence goes on along the minus strand of QLOH01000054.1, from coordinate 1,716,372 downwards.
TATAGAGTGTATAACTCTAGAACTTTAACTGTTGAAGAAACTATTCATGTTAAATTCAATGATAACAAAGAGACTGATAGGGAACTATCAGATCTAGAGGATGATTTTGCAGGAATGGAGCTGAATGACCACAACAGCTCGAAGGATGAGCAGCTGTCTGAAGTACCTACTGTTACTAAACCTCTTCAGACAAATGTTGAGTCTCAAACAGAACAAACAGATGTAATACCTCTTCAGAAACCTGACTGGAAATACAAATCACATCATCCTAAAGAGCAAATCATTGGCAGCACTTCAGAAGGAGTTAAGACAAGATCAAAATTCAAGATTCTGAATACTATTGCTCTCCTATCTGAAATAGAGCCAAGGAACATTGATGAAGCTCTGCATGATGAAGGGTGGATCCTAGCCATGCAAGAAGAGCTGAATCAGTTTGCTAGGAGTGATGTCTGGACCCTTGTTCCTAAACCTCGTGGGAAAACTATTATTGGAACCAAATGGGTGTTCAGAAACAAGTCGTCTGAAGAAGGCAAGGTAGTCAGAAACAAGGCAAGATTAGTTGCTCAAGGATACAACCAGCAAGAAGGTATTGATTTCACTGAAACCTTTGCCCCAGTGGCCAGGTTAGAAGCAATTAGAATTCTTTATCTTATGCTGTAAATAATGGCATCAAACTATATCAAATGGATGTTAAAAGTGCCTTCCTCAATGGTCTCATTGAAGAAGAAGTCTTTGTTAGACAACCCCCTGGTTTTGAAGATATTGCTTTTCCTGAACATGTTTTCAAACTCAAAAAGGCTCTCTATGGTCTGAAACAAGCCCCAAGAGCTTGGTATGACAGATTGAGCAGTTTTCTAATCTCAAATGGTTTTGAAAGAGGAAAAGTGGATACAACTCTTTTTAGAAAACAGTCAAACAAAGATGTTATACTTGTTCAGATATATGTTGATGACATTATCTTTGGTTCAACTAACTCTTCATTATGCAAGGAGTTTTCAGAGTTAATGCAATCAGAATTTGAAATGAGTTTAATGGGTGAACTAAAATTTTTCTTAGGACTTCAGATTAAGCAAGATTCTGATTGTATATGGATCCATCAAGAAAATATCCAAAGGAAATGCTTAAGAAGTTTAACTTTCATGATTGCAAACCCATGCCATCATTGCTTTATGGATCTTTAATACGGAAGCTAGTGGGTCATAGAACTTCACTCTTCACGAATCAGTAGTCATCCCTTGAGAATCCTTCTTCTACAAAATTTTTTTCTCTCAAGTTCTTCAGAAAAACTCTCCAATGGCCCCTAAGAAATCTGCTGGAAGCAATATCGTGAAAACTAAGGGCGTAGCCCTGGAGGATCTTCAATCTCTGGGAATGGACTTGTTTGCTGAGTTCGATGCATTGGGTGGACTCAGTATTTCAATCACAACTTGACACAGTGGCATGAGCAAAGTGTGCTGGATTTCTGGGCTACTGCCAGAGGAATACCCAATCCTCAGGGTATCTACACTAGCATCAAGGCCACAGTACGTGGTATTCCTGTCTTCGTTGATGAAGATATCATTGCTCACATCTGTGAAGTCAGAACTGAAGGAGCTGTATTCACTCCTGGCTGGGAAGCAAGAAATGGAGGACAGAAGCAGTTCACTGAGTTTCTGTATGGCACCTCTGAACCAGTAAGCTTGGATGCAAAGCATATGTCAGACAAGGCTAGGGTTTTGCATGCCATCTTAGGATGCTCTATAATCCCTAAAATGGAAGCAGAAACCATGTTTCTGAGTTGGAAAGATTTTGTCTGATTCACCTACTGCAGAAGAAGAAGGTGAACCTCCCCAACATCATAATGTACCACATGCAGAAGCGTCTCAGAGACTCTGCCGGGAGCTTCCTCACAATACCATCATCACCAAAATCTTACTGCATTTCAAAGTTCCCATTGAAAGGCTTTTTGATCGCCTTTCACAACCTATGTTTGGTGAATCAAACCTCAAGAGCATGGGAGTAAAGCTGACTCCAAGACCCTCCCTCTCCGTCCTTGAAGGAGAGCCTTCTTCTTGAGAAAGCTGCAAGAAGGCAGACAATAATGGAGGTTCTTGAGAACGAACTCAGAGGAGACATAAGAAGGCATGAGTTCAAGCCATCACAACCCTCTCCTCAGGCAAAATTGAAGAAGCTACCTGTAAGGAGTGCTGCTAAGGTAGCATCTGCATCTTGGGCAGAGTCAGGTGTCTGAACCTGTTCAGAAGGCATCACAAAGGCCATATGAAATTGTGGGTCAGGTGTCTGAACCTGTACAGACTCCACAGGAGGCAGAAGAAACTGATGTAGTCATAGCTGAGCCATTGGCTGCGTGCCCATCTGATCCTGAACTCATTCAGGTGGCAGCTTTGGCTACTGCTTTGGAGCAGGAGGAGCTGGAGAAGAAAGCAGAACAAGAAAAGACAGATAGAGCTATTGTTGTTGCTTCACAATTGGCCTATGTTGAAGATGATAGGCAAGCAATCATAGCTGAGGGAGCAAAGAAAAGGAAGAGGACAAGTGCACCTCAGAGAACGAGAACCAAAGGCAAGCTACTTCAGATTGCACCTGAACCTAGGGTGACTAGAAGTATTGCCTCTCAGCTGACAGCAGAAGATGAAGCTGAGAAGTATCAAAACTTTGTTAAAGCTCAACAATACTTCAAAAGGAAAAGGGAAGAAAAAACAAGCACAAAGGGAGAAGGAAGAAGCAAAGACAAAAGAATCTGAGGTAACCAAGCCTCCTACAAGAGAATTAAGTGAGATTTGATAATGTAACTCATTCACCACCCTCCTCACCAGAAAAACAAACACCTCATCCACCCTCACAACCTTCACCACCACCTTCACCAAAAACCCTATCACCCTATAAACCAACCATCTTCACCTCTATCACACCCATCACCACCCTCCACAAACAGAAAACCAACCCTCTGAACCTTCAAAACCCTCTGAACCTACCTCACCACAACCTTCAGAGAATCAACTCTCTGAGCCCACATTACCTTCCCCACAAATCCATGACCCTGCTCTAATACCACTCCTACCTTCATCACCTCCACCTCCTACACCTTCTCTGGAAGAAACGCTCTCTGTTGAAGAAGATCAAGTGGCTTGTTGATCCCTGCTCACTGCCCAAGTTCAGCACTCTGTCTGAAGAGCTACAGTATTTCAGATCAGCACCTGCTGTATCCTTGCATCCTGGCTTAATCAGGAAAACTGCTGCTGAAGTAAGGAATCAATACAGTGCTTCTTCAGGTGGATTAGACAAGATCAGGAAGGGCGTCCCTCTTGCACATATTTGGGCTCCCATCAATCCATTCTCAAATGATTCCTGAGGCTGTCTAATGATGAATGGAGCTTTGTGAGGCAGCTGAACACTGAGTCTGAGCTGTTCAGAGGGATCTGCACAAGGGAGTTGGGATGAGAGGCTACAGGCCCCCTAGAACCTGTTCAATCAGGCCAAACCACCAAAATCTTGGTGAAACCTGATAGAATAGTTCCTAGATATCCCTTACTGGAAGAGAAATTCAAAGAAGCTAAAGCTATTCAAAGAAAAACTCACCTGTGTCTGAAGTGATGAGTCCATCAGAGTGGGACTCTTTACCAGAATTCATCACAAATCTAGGAGGAGGCCTGGATCATCTACTTCAAGATTGGATGTGGTCCTCTTACTGGAAGATCAGAGAAGAAGCTGGATCTTCTTCTGGATCAACTGGTCCTGATGCTGATTCTGGTGTTGGACTTGGAAAGGCAACCACTGTCAAATATCATTATATGAGAGATCACTTTCCCCCACCTGCTGACTCTTTCAATGAATATTGGGTTCTGCTGAATCCTATTGGCACCTTCTTTTGCCCTGTGTTCAGCCCATCTGACTACAGCTTACAGCCAGGATTGGAGTGCTTAGATTTGTTTGCCCCTACATCCAGCTTATCTTTTATGAATCTGAGCAAGACTTGGCTGAGGAAAATCTAAAGTTGAAGTCAAAAGTGCAGAAACTTGAAAAGAAGTGTGCTGATCAAGAACAGAAGACTAAGCATCTGATTGCTCAACAAGATCAGATTCTTCAAGAACAGCAGCTTATCAGATCTGGTCAGCAAGACTTGAAAACCTCAGTGGAAGCTGCAATAACAAAGGCCAAGGACGACTTGATTTCCTTTCTCACTGAGGCCTTGCTGAAGAAGAAGATTAGACTGTTCATTTTAGCCATTGTCTTTTGTTTATGCTTATGAAAGTGTCTGATTGTTTGTTTCTTTATCTGAACATTCCCATCTATATACAATCAGTGGCTTTTCTCATCCTTTTATGAGTGCATTGTTCTCATTATGCTATATTTTCTATATGGCATTTATTGCTCTGTTCCTGTTTAGCTCTGATATTCCCTTTTGATTGATGACAAAAGGGGGAGTATTAAAATCTAACAAAATCTGAATCTGAAGTAATTACAGGACTCAGGGGGAGTATATAAGAAATTGATTTTGATCAGATCAGTTTAAGAGATCATCATCTGAGGGGGAGTTATCTATACTTTTATCTTTAAAACTCTTTCATATTTATGTATTTTAAACAAATTTGTCATCATTAAAAAGGGGGAGAATGTTGAGTCTCAAAAAATATCATAAAAGAAAATATGATGTTTAAGACAACTCAATTCCCAAGTTTTAACGCCTAACAAATTTGAGTTAAAATATTTATCATAGATTACATATATGCTTTAATGATTTATCTATGATCTCAGCAAGAGTCACTATGAGCCTACATAAAAAGACTAAGTGTTGAAGCTGTCTGACGAAGCAGAACTCGTCTGAAGAGTTGAAGCGGTCTGAAGTAGCTCAACCCGTCTGAAGTATAAGTGTCGTCTGAAGTCTCACTTATGACGTGGCACTCTCTGCTGAAGCTTGTGAAGACTTTTCTGAACCTCTGCTGCACGTACCTTTTCAAACACGATTATAGCAAGGAACACAGAGACCTTTCCTGGTGATTTGAATTTCATACACCACTGAGGAAATCTCTGCAACGCAGCCTCTCCAACAACATTTGTAGCAGCCTTAATACAAGAGAAACCTTGTATCGTGTCAGAGATATCAGAGCTCTCAGAAGCATGTCTCACAACGGATCAAATAGCATTTAATGCTATCTCTAAACGGTGGTTTTTCAACGGATTAAAATTTGGGTATAAATACCCCTCTATGAAGACCATCAAGTAGAGAGAAGAAAACAAAAGAAGAAAAGTGAGAAAATCAACATACAAGAAAGCCAAGAGAAACATCACGCTACAAGTTTTTACTCTGTAAAAACTCTCTGATAAAATTCGCTGTACACATTTGCATATCCTGAGCATACCTCAGAATTTTATTGTACATTGTATTCGTTTGAGCTTCAAACTTGTATAGTTTAAAAGCTTAAACTCCTTTCTCTGTAAACTCATTTTAGAGCCTGGAGAGGCTTGGTTGATAAAAGAATACTTGATTGTAGAGCCTGAAGAGGCTTGACTGTAAAAGAATACTTGACTGTAGAGCCTGAAGAGGCTTGACTGTAAAAGAATACTTGATTGTAGAGCCTGAAGAGGCTTGACTGTAAAAGAATACTTGATTGTAGAGCCTGAAGAGGCTTGACTGTAAAAGAATACTTGTAATCTTGAAAGATTAAAAGAAAATCCAAGTGCTAGTTGGCATTGGGACTGGACGTAGCTCACAGTGGTAGTGAGTGAACCAGGATAAATTCCTTGGCTAAGTTTTCTTACCCTTATCTCTTGTTAATTCTTTTATACTAATCAAGGGGTTAGAGTAATCAATCTGATATTCTATAAAGGCACAAAAACATCTTTAACATCAGTATTTTTGGTCGTCTGAAAACTTCAGACAGTCCTCGAAGAGCCTGTCTGAAATTTGTGTTTTTAACACCTGTTTGCGAAAAGCTTTCTAAAATATTCAGAAACACTATTCAACCCCCCCCCCTTTAGTGTTTCCTTGTGTTCCTACAAGAAAATCATAGGAGATGAACAAGAGGTGTTTGAGATAAGAGTTAAAAAAACTCCCTAAATGAAAATGAACCATCTTGTCCATGCACGTTGTAGAAGGAGATCCTGGATCAAAGACCATTCTCTTGAAGTCCTTCTTTCAAGCAACAGGGTTAGTTGGTTAAAACGAGATTTAAACAAGTGATATGCATGTTTCAAACCAACAAAATAATCCACAATATATTGCCAAATGAAAGCACAATTAAACTATGTGGTATGAATGTCCTATTTCTTGGAAGTGAGATCACATCATGCTCATTGAACATAAGACACACATCTTGAGTATTATTGTAAAAATCATAGTGCATATGTTCATGCCATGAAGTATTCATGCAAGTTTGTTCAAGAGCCATATCCATGCTAAAGCACTCACTCAAGTAAGATGACACCTTTTTCATATTATCATATGCGTTCATGAAAGGTGAAATACCAAAAGAATCATATTGAGTATGCATATCAAGAAGCATATCATCATTTGAATTAGATGTCAATTAAGTTTTTCCATATGTGATAGCTTTATCAGAATTTTTATTCTTTTCACTAACTAGTTCAAGAGCATAATACACATCTTTATATGACACAACTATTTGAGGACCAAAATGTGTATTCAACTTATAAACCCAAACCAAAGGTGCATGCATATTCAATCCAACTTCGTTATCATTCCTATCATGCAATCTAAATTGATCAAAGGAATTGACTAAATATGCATCTCTAGTAAGTTTCATGGTACTCTTACTTGATTTTTCTAAACATGCAATAGGTTTCAAAGCATTGTCAACATTGTTTATTTCTTTCAACGATGTAGTCTTTGTGGCATAAAATTGTGCATAGAGAGAGGCATTTCATGCATAAAGAAAGTAAGTTTAGGAAACTCCCTTTCAACAACTGAATTGTACTCTTTGCAACACTAGAAGTATTTTCCATCAACCTATTCATGCTTTCACTAGAAGAGGTAGTATTCAAATGATCACAAGATAAACATACTTTCTCTTCTTGCACTCTTAATTCTTTTTCCTCTTTTTTAAGTTTTTCTTATTTCTCCTTTTCTATTTGTTCTCTTTTCTCTTGTTCTATTAAACTCTTAAGTGTGGTTTGATCTTCTTTTATTTCCTTTGAGGTCATAGGCATGAGTGTGAATTTTATACCTTGGTGGCGGAACCTATAGGTATTGGCAAACCATCATGCTTTACCCTTCTCTCATATTGCCATGGTCTTCCTAAAAGGATGTGAGAGGCTTCTAAGGGTACAACATCAAAGGTTATTTTCTCTTGGTAATCCCCAATTTTGAACCTTAAGCTCACTTGCCTATCCACCATAAATTCTTCCTCATCACTCACCCCATTGAAGTGTATAAGGTTCTGGGTGTGGGGTAGGGTAGTAGGTAAGTTTAGCTTGTTAACTAACCTAAGGCTAGCTAAGTTGCTACTACTTCCTCCATCTATGATCACTAAACAAACCCTATCTTCAATATGGCACCTAGTGTTGAATAGGTTCTCTCTTTGGCTCTCTTCTTCACCCAAAGGTGTTTCTAAGGCTTTCCTAAAAAACATGGTTGCCCTTTCCCCTTGCCTCCTTCCTTCCATTCTCCTAATTGATTTATGTTAAAACTTTTAAGGACCTTTCCACTCAACTAAGTGTTTACACTCAAAGGAATGTTAACACTCGTGTATGTCACTCTTTTAGGCTTTTTCTATAATGAGACTCTCTTGCCTCTTCTACTCGGTTGAAGGTTGATTAGAAGTTGCAAAGACCAACGTGAGTCTAAGTCTTAACCCTTACCCAAATAGAAGCGCACTAACAAAGAAAAATACCTACTGGAAGAAGATTGGAAAATCCTAAGACAAAACAAAGAATTGATATGACAAACAAGAAAAGCTAGCACTCAAACAAGCTTATACAAGAGCAGACAACAAACAAGACAAGACGGAAGAAATTGCAAAGAGAATTGTTTTTGGTGATTTTTGAAAAAGAGTTGCCAAAATTTTCGTTTTTAAGAAAAACAGCAAATACAACTCAATTACAGTATACAGGGAAATGAAACAGAAAATTACAGTAAAAATGTTACTGTATTGTTGGGATACTTCTTTGTTTTTGTTTTTCTATTTTTTTGAATTTTTGACTCTTTTGGGTGTCTTTTGACTTTTTCTCCTTGTTGTTGACTTTTGCACCCTTTTTTTTGCTTTTTACCACCTCTTTTTGTATTTTTGGCACGTACGTACTTTTGTATTTTTCTTGCCTTTTCTTTCTTTTTTTGTCTTTTTCCCCAACAGAAAATTACAGAAATTTGTACACAATGAAAAGAAAATTAACTGTACCTACTGTAATATTTTTGGAATTTTCTGACAGTAAACTAGTCCAAGTGGCCTAGAAAAAGCAAAAATAATGAATAAACTGATTTCTAAAAACTGTAAAAACGTGATGGCAACTTGATTTCAAAAATGGCCAAAAAAAATTGCTTAGCACTTCCTTGTTGATTATACAAAACCGGTATGGTCACAGAAAACGCGCTTGGTTCAATTTTAAGATTGGAATTAAAATTTGAAGGAAATTCAACAATTAGAATTTGTTGATCTTCTTCCAATACTATGAACCAAAAAAAGATCCTATAGGTGAGCGTTTTGCGCAATCAAACAGGGAAATTCCAAGGTAGAGATAGCAGTCAATCCAAATTTGCAATCAGAATGCCAATCAAACAGACATAACAAGAGTAGGAAATTGAACAACACAAGAGCCCAAAAAATGCGCAAAAATGGCAAAAATAAGAAGGAAAAATTGCGCAAAAATAAATGGCAAGAAATTAAAGGGGAAAACTGAAATTAAAAGGATGGGGAGGACAGAAATGTAAATGGCAGAAAGTAGAAGGGGATGGCAGAAAGTAAAAGGATGGGGTGAGCAGAAATGTAAAGGGGAAAGCGGAAATTAAAAGGATGGGGAGGACTGAAAGTAAATGACTGAAAGTAAAGGGGGAAGCGGAAATTAAAAGGATGGGGAGAGCAGAAATGTAAATGGGCAGAATGTAAATGGGAGAGCAGAAATTAAAAGGATGGGGAGAAGCGGAAATTAAATGGCGGAAAATTAAAGGCGGAAAGTAAAGAGATGAATATGGGGGATGACAATTAATGGTGAAGGGGAGAAAAATGTAGGTGAACGATCTTTGGAAAAATGAAGACAACAATGCCTCCTCTTACCACACTTCACCACAAACAAGCAGTTATATCAAGCAATTTGCAAGAATTACTCAAGAACAAGTATGAGCAATTAAAGAGGCATTTAAAACAAACACCTAGGGGGTGGAATTAGCGGCCCAAAACAGCCCCCAACTAGCAAGAAATCAAGCAATTCAATCAAGACAGACAAGTGCTGATAGCAGCAGAAAGGCACCTCGGGCTCGGGAAACAGTCCAAGTCCAAATTACAATTGAAAAGAGGGATGGAATTACACTAAAATGATGAAAATTCTGCACTAAATAGGTGCAGTATGCAGCGCCCAAAACAGCCTCAATTTGCTCCAAATTTGCTCAAATTCAACAAGCTCTGATGACCAATTGATAGCCGGATGGGTGTAGGATCTAGAATTGAGCAAAATCAATCGATTAGAATCAATAAAATGCACTTGAACTGCGAATTATAGTGGCTGGAACAGCAGCTATAATGCGCAAGAAAATGATAGAAAATGAGAGAAAATGAAAGAAAAAGTGGAGAGGAAGAAATGGGAAGGACGCCACTGAAGCAAGAATCCACTTGCAGCAGATAAGTCCAATGCCAGACGCCACTAATTCAGGAGAATTAGATAAGTCTCAGTATGGTTTGAGCAACAACCACCAAGCCTCACTCAACTCACAAAGGGAGGAGAAAATTTGGCATAATGTCTTTACTTCAAAATTCAATGTGTGAATTACAAGAGGATAGGACTCCTATTTATAGGAAAAGAGGGGGAGAGGGGCGGATTTTTAGGAGAGTAAAAAAGAAAGAAAATAAAAGGTGAGTGAAAACACTCCTAAGTGGGTCTTGAACCCATGACCCCCAAGGTTTATGGCTAAGCTAAGTCTTAAACCAATAACCTCTCAAAATGGCACCCCACTCATGAAAACAAATAAAAAGATGAATAAAATTCTATCCTATGTGGGAATTGAACCCAAGACTCCTAAGCCTTTTAGCAAGGCAACCTACTAGCCAATAAACCCATACGTGTGGGCGCCCAAGTAGGAGGAAAATAAAAGGAAATTACAAAATAAAAAGAAAATACAAAAGAGACCTAATAAAGGGTGGTCCATAGGACAAGGGTCCCATCCAGGGTCAAGGTGTCCTTCTGTAGGGTAATGACCCTTATTTTGTAGGGTAGTGACCTTATTTGTAGGACACAAATTTCTCCAACTCTTCCTTGCTTGAAGCTCAGGCTTGAAGTTGGTGCATATCCTCCAATGTAGGTCTTGCAGGTCCAAGCTTCTAGCAGTGTGCCATCAATGGTCAAGACTAAGATCATATATACTAAGTTGAATAAGATCAAAGGTACCCAATTGCTTCCACAAGGAACCCATGGTGCCTTCAATCCTATTTAACCACATGATATAGGAATCTTTTCGAGAAGGTGGAGTTGCTCGAAAAATATCAGAAATATTTTCGAGATGATCAAATTGAATCTTAGACTTGAAAGCATGAATGTTTTCTTCTTTATAACTAGGGAAGAATTCATCATATGAAGTAAAGGAAGACACAGGATAATAAAAACCTAAGAAAGCAAAGCGTTTTTTCCTAATGGAGTATGGAATGAGTACCTGGGAATTCCATATAGCTATTTTCTCTTCTGCATTTTCTGGTTCTGGGACATAAACCATATCGTCCCGAGCGAGAAAGTCGCCCTTAGTAATGGCAAAGCGGAACAGAGTTGAGAGCTTCGGAAGCCATTAATGGAGTTTTTAAGCTTCTTGAGAAAGGAAAAGAAAATGAGATAACAGTGACAAAGAGCTAGAAAATTGCCAAGAAAAGTAAAATCAGAACCTTTGAAACTATTAATCGGTGAAAATCAAGTTAAAAGCAAGAAAAAATCTTGAAAGGTTTTTTGAGATGAAAAAAATCTTACCTTGAATAAGAAGGAAACGCCGAGAAAAAGAGAAGTTGAGAGGTTCTTTTAGGTAGAAGATGAAGTGAAAAGTGAAAATGAAAGGTTTCACTTGGGATTTACATAAAGTGTAACATTGTCATGATTAGAGGGAAGTTAAAAAAGTAATCATGATTGCACGTTTCTTGGAACATGAGTTAAATAGCCTAGAGACGTGGATAATCAGTTATTTTGATAAAAGTAACTGAAATTTAAATTTAAATGGAAATTGAAGGGTTTATCTAAAAGGATATTAAAATTTTTTTCTCTTCTTTTTTGAATAATTGTTATAAGGAATACCAAAAGTTTGTTCCAAAAATATCTCTTTCTGCAAATAAAAAGATTGATTCTTGAAAGAGACTATTTTTGGGGGGGCATCTTTTGGGATTCGAATTTCTGATATTTCGAATTCCATAAGTTGTAAGTTCTTTGTACTTTTTGAATTTACAGAAAATACTAAAAACTGACTTTTGGAGTTTAACAATAAGTTTGACAACTTAGAAAGTTCTTGGTTGAAGTCAATACATAGAAGAACTTCAAAAATTCGAAAAGAAGATAAGAGTGAATTCGAGAAATATGGTATTTCTAGTATTCAGAAAAGTAAATGATAGTTCTTTTGTTCATAACTTAAATTCGAATTACACAGATTCGAATACATTGGAGATACTCTTAGAAAGGAAACTATCCTAATCTTAAATGAGTACTTGACTCATGTCTTCCGGATCTCTTTCTCTTCTTGTTCCTCCACAAGCTTTTATAAAACCAAGGCAAAAAAGAATTTTTATTCCCAATCTGTTGAACCACCTTAGTACTTGGGGAACTAACAAAGAAATTCAGTTTTTTTAAATGAATTACTATTTGGCTGTTACGTTTAACCTAAGAAAAATCCTTCAAAGAGAAAGATTGAAAAAGCCTATAGCTTTGGCTATTGTGTTAACCTTATCAAAAATGAAGTCATTCCAAATTAGGTTATACGCAACAGCCAAAGGAATATACTTCTTCATATTCTATAAAGAATTTGGAAGAAGGAAGAAGAAAGTTTAGAATATTGAGAAATGAATCCAAATAGAACCTCTATTTATAGGGGTTAGATTATAAGATTCATAAATGCACGTCTACAAATGTCTAATGAGAAGAATTCTCATTAATGAAGTTGAATGGACGGTGGACGGTGGTCTTCATGACTTTTGATTTAGCCAGTAAAAAGTTTGATACGTGGCATACTAGGGAATGCAATCAGAAATCGAAATCAAGAAAAGACTTAATGGGTTCAAGTTTCAAAGGTAGAAGATTTCGAAACTCAGAAAGATAATTTCGAGGTTCTGGAAGCAGAATTCGAGTACAAGAAGTCATAATTCCAGAAAGAAGATTTCGAGAAATCGAAGAGCAAGATTTCGAGTGCAAGGAAGTCAGAATTCCAGAAAGAAGATTTTGAGAAATCGAAAAGCAAGATTTCGAGTTTACAGAAAGCAGAAACTCGAAAACAAGATGCATAAGACTTAGAAGATTTCTGAATCTGAAAGTGACTTTTCGGGAAAATAGAAGACTGAAGAAAATAGTTACTGGAAGTTACAGAAGTTGGTTGATCAAATACAGATGTCAACATTCCAGTAAAAGCGTTTGAAAAAGTTCAAAGAAGAAAGGTAGTTTTCTGGTTAACAGAAAACGTGGCAAGCATGCACGCTGCCAACACATAGGGCTAGATGATGTGTCAAATGTACATTAGTTAGCCGTTAGGATTAGAAATCAATAAATAGGTAAACTTTCTATGTAACAAAGGTTGGAAAATCATTATACTCAAACTCTGAAACACCTTATACGTCTGATCTTCACTGCGACAAACAGGTTACAAGGAGTAATAGTATGTGATGAACCCATCCACATTTCAATTCAAGCAAATTGTTCTTACAATTCATTTACTTTCTGCAATCTATTTTGGGCAATTTACAATCTTCAATTTACATTTCACGTACTTTTTCTTTCTTTCTTTCAAATTCTATGTTTTCTACTTCTTTGAAACTTTGATTTTCAAGAATCCAATTTAGAACTTCATTTGATAGAATTCTGAATCAAGTAGTTCTAAGCTTTTTGAAAGATAAGTTCTTTGATAAAATTCTGAATCAATTAACTTTAGTTCTTTCATTTCTAGAATTTGAATTCTGGAAAAATCATTGTAATTTCTAGAAAAGTCAAGTCCTTTGAAAGTTTCTGGAAAAATCAAGTTTTTTCTTACTAATTATACAAATCAGAAACACCATAAATCTACTTTTAAAACGAGTCACGTAAGAGGATCTGATTCTAATCCCCAGATTGTTTGTAGAATCAAAGTGATAAAGTAATTTTTCGAGATTAGATTTTATCACCATAAACACTAACTTATTCAGGGAATAGGTATTCCTAACTGGGAGAAAACAGACTGATTTAGTTAATCGGTCCACATGACCCAGATGGCATCAAAGCCGGCCTGGACTCGAGGTAAACCTACCATAAAGTCCATAGTTATACTCTCCTACTTCCACTCAGGGATTTCTAATGGCATGAGTGTTCCTGATGGCCTCTGATGTCTATTTTAACATGCTGACAGGTTAGACACTTGGAAACATACTCAGTTATCTCCTTCTTCATATCATTCCACCAAAACATCCTCTTCAAGTCCTAATACATCTTGTTAAGGCCAGGATGTATAGAAAGCTTGCCCCTGTGGGCCTCCTCTAACACTAGCTACCTCACACTACCACCCCCCTTAGGGAAACAACTCTTCCTTGGAAGAGAACAATCCTGATAGCAGGAAAGGTGTAGGACCTAGAATTGAGCAAAACCAACCGATCAGAATCACAATTAAGCAATTAATTGTGAAATATAGGTGCTGGAACAGCAGCTATATTCACGCAAGAAAGTGAAAGAAAATGATAGAAAATGAAAGAAAAAGTGGAGAGGAAGAAATGAGAAGGACGCCACTGAAGTAAGAATCCTCCTGCAGCAGATAAGTCCAATGCCAAACGCCACTAATTCAGGAGAATTAGATAAGTCTCAGTATGGTTTGAGCAACAACCACCAAGCCTCACTCACTCACAAAGGGAGGAGAAAATTTGGCATAATGCCTTTACTTCAAAATTCAATGTGTGAAATACAAGAGGAGAGGATTCCTATTTATAGGAAATGAGGGGGAAGGGGGCAGCCACTTAAGTGGAATAAAGGGGGAAAATAAAAAGATGGGTGCAAACTCATCCCTAGTGGGATTTGAACCCATGCCCTAAGGTTTATGGCTAAGCCAAGCTTAAGCCAATAAACCTCCTAATTAGCGCCCCACTTACAAGGAAAATAAAAGGATGAGTAAATTTCCTATCCTAGGTGGGATTAGAACCCATGACCTCCTAAACCTTGTAGCAAGGCAACCTACTAGCCAATAAACCCATACATGTGGGCGCCCCTAATTAAGAAAAAGACAAGTATATCCTAATTACATCGCAAATCCTAATTACATTGATTCCTAATTAAGTTGAGTCTTGTATGTTGACTTTGACTTCTTGGTCAATGATCAAGGTTTGACCAAGGGTTGACTCTCATAAAGGAAGACTAATGCTTGGTTCAGCCCCAAGCACTTCAAGCAGCTCCAAGTTGATCCTAGCCATCAACTGTCAGTTCAGAGGTCCACTGACAGGTTGTCATCATCCCCTCCCCCTTGAGAAGCATTTGTCCTCAAATCTGAAAATTGAGAAAAGTATAAGGGGTAGAAGAGAAATAAAGGGATGGATGACAAAGAAGAGAAGGTGGGTACTTCCCTTTAGGACTAGTGAAACCTTGCTAGGACCTCAACCATGGACATCCTTGTGCACCCTAGCCAACAAAGAAGAAGACTCATTATTCCCAAGCATGTATCCTCTAATGCTCATAACAATAGTACTTGGGAATCATGTAGGGAGTTTTGATGAAAGAAAGGGAGGAAGTGGAAGAAGAAGATGAAGAAATAGGAGAAAAGGTTAGAGGAAACTCCCTTGTAGTGCAGCTACTTCCTCCATCCATATTCAGCAGCTCCCTTTCTTGATCTCCTTCAAAACAATCAAGGTTAGCAGTTTTGAATTAATGATAGCATTGCTTCCCTTTTATTTTTGTTTTTCTTTGGTTTTCACCTTTTCTATCATCACTCTTGATTTTTCTTCTTTCTTCTTTTTATCTTCACTCTCTATCTTAAGTATCTTAATTTTCTCAAGTTCTATCTCTCTCTTCATGTGAGCTTGATCCTCACATATTTCTTGGATTTTCATTGGCATCAAAGTGATTTTTGTACCATCATGTTTAAAAGATATTTGATTAGAGTATCCATCACGGATGGCTCTCTTATCAAACTGCCAAGGCCTACCCAACAAGATATGTGTGGCACCATAGGTAACACATCACAAAGAACATTATCATCATAATCACCTATGGAAATAAAGATGAGAGTTTGTTTATTTACTTCCCTTTTCCCCATCATCACATATCCAAAATAACTTGTATGGTCTGGGGTGAGGAGTGGTAGATAAACCAAGTTTTTCCACCATTCTTGCACTTGCAATGTTAGTGCAACTTCCACTATCAACAATTAGGGAGCAAATCTGTCCCTCTACCATGCATCTAGTGTGGAAGACAGTTTGCCTTTGTTCATCTTCTCTTATTATTTGATTTCCTAAGGACCTTCTCACCATGCAAAGTTTACCCTCGGCCCTATATACTTCTTTCTTAACTTCATTCTCTCCTTCACTAGTTTCTTTTTCCTCATCCTCACTTTGTTCATTCTCACTTGCACTAGTGTACTCTCCATTCTCTTTAACCAACATTGCCCTCCTATTTGGGCATTGGGAAGCTATGTGTCCCTTGCCATCACACTTGAAACATTTGATGTTTCTTGTGGAAGTAGAGGGCTCCTCCTTTTAGTAGAAGGAGTGGGGTTAGAAGTAACCCTAGGACCCTTAGGTTCCTCCTTCTCTTGGCTCTTTCCCTCATCTTTCTTTAGGGTTTCCTTGTTCCTAGTTGTAATACTAGTGTTTCCTCTTTTATAGATACCCTTTCTTTTTAGTTGAGTTTCAATTTTAATAGCTTGGTGTACCAAGTCCTCCATTTCTACATAAGGATGCAATTCCACTATGTCCCTCATGTCGAAATTAAGTCCATTGATAAACCTAGCTATAGTTGCTTCACTATCCTCAACTATGTTGGCCCTAATTAAAGCAAGTTCCATTTCCTTAAAGTACTCATCTACACTCTTAGAACCTTGCTTAAGAGTTTGGAGTTTGATGTGCAACTCCCTAGTGTAATGTTGAGGTATGAACCTCTTTCTCATGATGGACTTCATTTCCTCCCAAGAGGAAACTAAAGGAGCATTGCACCTTCTTCTATCAGCTTGTAGCTGATGCCACCAAACTAAGGCATAATTCTTAAACTCAAGAGAGGCAATTTTGACTTTTTCTTCTTCCCTATACCTATGGCAACTAAAGATTTGTTCAATTTTAAGTTCCCATTCTAGGTATTGTTCTACATCATTTCTCCCATTAAAGGTTGGGACTTCTATTTTACCCCTCTAAACCCTTGTTCCCTTCTAGGCTCTTCTTCTCTCCTATGTTCCCTCCTATGCCTCCTAGGGTTCTCTTCATAGTACTCTTCTCTTTCTCTTCTAGGGGTTTCCTCATAGTAGTCTTCTTTAAACCCTCTAGGTTCCTCACGCCTCCTAGGCCTCCTATGCTCCCTTTCCCTTCTCCTATAGGTATGGCTAGAGTGTCTCTCTCCCTCACTACTCTCTGCATGGTATCTATCTTCACTCCTAACCACACTATACCTATCCTCACTTCCTCCTTTTTGAGAAGAATGCCTTCTCTCCCTCCTATTCCCACTTAGTTCCTTCCTAAGTTCACTCATCTCATGCCTCATCATTCTGGCCATGTCATGAATTGCATGTTGCAACTCGGCCCTATATCTTAAAGTTCTAGGTGAAGGAGGTGGTGAGTTCCTACTACCCATTGTTTTTAAGTTTTTGTTTTTAAGAATTGGACCTTTCCACTCAACTAAGTGTTTACACTCAATGGAATGTTAACACTCGTGTATGTCACTCTTTTTAGGCTTTTTCTATAATGAGACTCTCTTGCCTCTTCTACTCGGTTGGAGGTTGATTAGAAGTTGCAAAGACCAACGTGAGTCTAAGTCTAAACCCTTACCCAAAATAGAAGCGCACTAACAAAGAAAAATACCTACTGGAAGAAGATTGGAAAATCCTAAGACAAAACAATGAATTGATATGACAAACAAGAAAAGCAGGCACTCAAACAAGCTTATACACAAGAGCAGACAGCAAACAAGACAAGACGGAAGAAATTGCAAAGAGAATTTTTTTTTTGTGATTTTTGAAAAAAAGAGTTGCCAAAATTGTCGTTTTTAAAAAAAACAGCAAATACAACTCAATTACGGTATACAGGGAAATGAAACAGAAAATTATAGTAAAATGTCACTGTATTGTTGGGATACTTCTTTGTTTTTGTTTTTCTATTTTTCTGAAATTTTTTTGAATTTTTTTTTACTCTTTTTGGGTATCTTTTGACTTTTTCCTCTTTGTTGTTGACTTTGCACCCTTTTTTTCTTTTTACACCTATTTTTCTATTTTTTGCACGTACGTACTTTTTGTATTTTTCTTGCCTTTTCTTCCTTTTTTTATCTTTTTCCCCAACAGAAAATTACAGAAATTTGTACACAATGAAAAGAAAATAAATTGTACCTACTGTAATATTTTTGGAATTTTCTGACAGTAAACTAGTCCAAGTGGCCCAGAAAAGCAAAAATAATGAATAAATTGATTTCTAAAAACTGTAAAAACGTGATGGTAACTTGATTTCAACAATGGCCAAAAAAATTGCTTAGCACTTCCTTGTTGATTATACAAAACCGGTATGGTCACAGAAACGCGTTTGGTTCAATTTTAAGATTGGAATTAAAATTTGAAGGAAAATCAACAATTAGAATTTGTTGATCTTCTTCCAATACTATGAACCAAAAAGATCCTATAGGTGAGCGTTTTGCACAATCAAACAGGGAAAGTCCAAGGTAGAGATAGCAGTCAATCCAAATTTGCAATCAGAATGCCAATCAAACAGACATAACAAGAGTAGGAAATTGAACAACACAAGAGCCCAAAAATGCGCATAAAATGGCAAAAATAAAGAGGAAAAATTGCGCAAAATAAATGACAAGAAAGTAAAGGGGGAAACTGAAATTAAAAGGATGGGGAGGACAGAAATGTAAATGGCAAAAAGTAGAAGGGGATGGCAGAAAGTAAAAGGATGGGGAGAGCAGAAATGTAAAGGGAAAGCGGAAATTAAAAGGATGGGGAGGAACGAAAGTAAAGGGGGATGGCAGAAATTAAAAGGATGGGGAGAGCAGAAATGTAAATGGCAGAATGTAAAGGGGAGAGCAGAAATTAAAAGGATGGGGAGAAGCGGAAAATAAATGGCGGAAAATTAAAAGCGGAAAGTAAAGAGATGAATATGGGGGATGAACAATTAATGGTGAAGGGGAGAAATGTAGGTGAATGATCTTTGGAAAAAATGAAGACAACAATGTCTCCTCTTACCACACTTCACCAACAAACAAGCAGTTTATAGCAATTAATTGCAAGAATCACTCAAGAACAAGGATGAGCAATTAAGAGGCATTTAATCAAACACCTATGGGGTGGGAATTAGCGGCCCAAAACAGCCCCCAAACTAGCAAGCAATTCAATCAAGAAAAACAATGCCGATAGCAGCAGAAAGGCACCTTAGTCCCGGGAAATAGTCTAAGTCCAAATTACAATTGAAAAGAGGGGTGGAATTACACTAAAATGATGAAAATTCTGCACAAAATAGGTGCAGTTTTGCGCGCCCAAACAGCCCCAATTCAGCTCCAAAATTGCTCAAATTCAACAAGCTCTGATACCAATTGATAGAAGAAAAGGTGTAGGACCTAGAATTGAGCAAAACCAACCGATCAGAATCACAATTAAGCAATTAATTGCGAAATATAGGTTCTGGAACAGCAGCTATATTCATGCAAGAAAATGATAGAAAATGAAAGAAAAAGTGGAGAGGAAGAAATGAGAAGGACGCCACTGAAGCAAGAATCCTCCTGCAGCAGATAAGTCCAATGCTAGACGCCACTAATTCAGGAGAATTAGATAAGTCTCAGTATGGTTTGAGCAACAACCACCAAGCCTCACTCAACTCACAAAGGGAGGAGAAAATTTGGCATAATGCGTTTACTTCAAAATTCAATGTGTGAAATACAAGAGGAGAGGATTCCTATTTATAGGAAATGAGGGGGAAGGGGGCGGCCACTTAAGTGGAATAAAGGGGGAAAATAAAAAGATGGGTGCAAACCCATCCCTGGTGGGATTTGAACCCATGCCCCTTGTTCAGTCTCAAAAATATCATAAAAGAAAATATGATGTTTAAGACAGCTCAATTCCCAAGTTTTAATGCTTAACAAATTTGAGTTAAAATATTTATCATAGATACATATATGTTTTAATGATTTATCTATGATTTCAGCAAGCCACTATAAGGTTATATAAAGACTATGTGAAGTGCTTTCAACCTGTCTGAGGAGTTAAGCCTTCTGAAAGTTCAACACGTCTGAAGCGTTGAAGCCGTCTGAAGTGCACTACCCGTCTGAAGTGTTGAAGTTGTCTGAAGTCTCATTAATGACGTGGCACTCTTTGCTGAAGCTTGTGAAGACTTTTCTGAACCTCTGTTGCACGTAACACGTTTATAGCAAGGAACACAGAGACCTTTCCTGGTATTTTTGAATTTCATACACCACTGAGGAAATCTCTGCAACGCAGCCTCTGCAGCAACATATGTAGCAGCTTTATGGCAGGAACAACCTTGTACCGTGTCAGAAATATCAGAACTCTCATAAGCATGTCTCACAACGGATTAAATAGCATTTAATGCTATCTCTAAACGGTGGTATTTCAACGGATTGAAGTTTGGGTATAAATACCCCTCCATGAAGACCATCAAAGAAGAAGAAAAACAGAGAATATAGAGAAATTATTGCAAGAAAGCCTAAGAGATATTCCGCTGCGAGCTTTACTTTGATAAAAACTCTCTGATTCATCTTCTTTGCACATCATCTGTATATCCTGAGTATATCTCAGTTATCATTGTGCACTGTGTCTGCTTAAGCTTGAAACTTGTGTAGTTTAAAAGCTTAGACACATTTCATTGTAACACTGCATATTGAGCCTGGAGAGGCTTGTCTGAAACAAAGAATACTTAGTTGAAAAGCCTGGAGAGGCTAGACTGATAAATAATACTTAGTTGAAGATCCTGGAGAGGCTAGACTGAGAAAGAATACTTGGTTGTGTCTGGAGAGACTGTACTCGTTGTGTCTGGAGAGACTGTACTCGGTGTGTTTGGAAAGACTGTACTCGGTGTGTCTGGAGAGACTGTACTCGTTGTGTCTGGAGAGACTGTACTCGTTGTGTCTAGAGAGACTGTACTCATTGTGTCTGGAGAGACTGTACTCGTTGTGTCTGGAGAGACTGTACTCGTTGTGTCTGGAGAGACTGTACTCATATTTGAGCTTGTAATCTGAATATTCATATAGTGGAAATCCAGTGGTTGTTTGCCATTGGGACTGGACGTAGCTCACTGTGTTAGTGGGTGAACCAGGATAAATTTCTTGGCTAAGTCTTCTATCCCTTATCTCTTGTCAATTTATTTATACTAACCCAAGGGTATTGAAGATTGTTTCAATAATTTTAAAAAGAAGCAAGGAAACCTATTTAAAATTACTTTCAGAAGTCTTCTTAACTTCAGACAGCTTTCTAAACCTGTCTGAAACTACTTTGAACTTAATCGTTTGTGAAAAGCTTCCATAAATTATTAAGAAACATTATTCAACCCTCCCTTTTAGTGTTTCCCTGTGTTTCTACACCCATAAGGTTTATGGCTAAGCCAAGCTTTAAGCCAATAAACCTCCTAATCAGCGCCCCACTTACAAGGAAAATAAAAGGATGAGTAAATTTCCTATCCTAGGTGGGATTAGAACCCATGACCTCCTAAGCCTTGTAGCAAGGCAACCTACTAGCCAATAAACCCATACATGTGGGCGCCCCTAATTAAGAAAAAGACAAGTATATCCTAATTACATTGATTCCTAATTAAGTTGAGTCTTGCATGTTGACTTTGACTTCTTGGTCAATGATCAAGGTTTGACCAAGGGTTGACTCTCATGAAAGAAGACTCATGCTTAGTTCAGGCCCAAGCACTTCAAGCAGCTCCAAGTTGATCCTAGCCATCAGCTGTCAGTTCAGAGGTCAACTGACAGGTTGTCATCACATCCCATCGTCTGACTCATAAAACCCTAATTGCCCTTTTCTACTTTGAAGATCCGGGTCCGAACCCTGAGCTTCCTTGATCAGAGCTTGAAGCTCACTAGTGATTTCTAACCTACACAACCTGATGCTACCTTCACCAAACTCAACACTAAGACTCAAGTTCCTAAAATCTTCAAAAAGCCTCAATTCATGCACCATCAGGGATGACACATGAAGGGATTTTCTACTGAGAGCATCAGCCACTACATTGGCTTTACCCGGGTGGTACTTCAACTCAAAATCATAGTCCCTAAGAAACTTCATCCATCTTCTCTGCCTCATGTTGAGTTCTTTCTAATCAAAGAGATATTTCAAACTCTTGTGATCACTAAAGACCTCAAATCACACACCAAACAGATAATGCCTCCAAATTTTGAGGGCAAAAACCATAGCCGCTAATTCTAAATCGTAAGTAGGATAATTTTCCTCATGAGGCCTCAACTGCCTAGAAGCATAAGCTACCACTCTCCTTTCCTGCATCAGAACACACCCTAAACCCTTTCCCGAGGCATCACTGTACACCTCAAAGGTTCTTGACAAATCCGGAAATGCTAGTATCGGAGCGGTAGTTAACTTCTCTTTGAGCTCCAGAAAGCTCTGCTCACACTTCTTGTCTCACACAAAGGCTTGACCCTTTCGAGTCAATCTTGTGAGAGGCAAGGCTAAACGGGAGAATCCATTAATGAATCTCCGGTAGTAGCCGGCTAATCCTAGGAAACTCCTAATTTCTGTAACGGTTTTAGGTCTTTCCCATTCAAGAACGGCTTCTACCTTGCTAGGGTCAACTGATACTCCCTCTCTAGTAATCACATGCCCTAAGAAATGGACCCTGTCCATCCAAAATTCACATTTTTCAAGATTAGCAAATAATCTCTTTTCTCTCAAAACCCCTAAAACAATCCTAAGGTGACGTTCATGTCCCTCTAGGCTACGGGAATATATCAGGATGTCATCGATGAACACAACAACAAACTGATCTAAAAAGGGCCGGAAAATACGATTCATGTAGTCCATGAATACAGCAGGAGCATTAGTAACACCAAATGGCATTACTAGATACTCGTAGTGCCCATACCTAGTCCTAAAAGCTGTTTTAGGGATATCTTCCTTCCTAATTTTGATATGGTGGTATCCTGATCTCAAATCTATCTTAGAAAACACTAAGGCGCCCCTGAGTTGGTCCAAAAGATCATCTATTCTGGGTAGGGGATACTTATTCTTGATGGTGACCTTATTCAGTTGTCTATAATCTACACACAATCTCATACTCCCATTTTCTTTTTCACTAAAAGCACTGGAGCCCCCCAAGGTGACACACTAGGCCTAATGAACCCTTTAGCTATGAGATCCTCTAATTGAGTTTTAAGTTCACTAAGTTCTAGTGGAGACATTCTATAAGGTGCCTTAGAAATGGGTCCTGAACCTGGCATCAAGTCTATGGTGAATTCTATCTCTCGATCCGAAGGTAAAGTTGTGACTTCACTAGGAAAAACATCTTGAAACTCCCGAACCATAGCTACACTGTTCAAATTTATTTTGGACTCTAGGGTTGAGGAAAGTAACAAAATGAAACAATTACTCCCATCACTGAGGCACTGGGAAACTTGGGTGACACTGGACAAGAGTACGGATGGTTTCTCCCTCGAAGGAGGAGGAAGAGGTGGAAACACAACCTTTTTGTTGAAACAGTCAATCATAACCTGGTTGGAAGATAACCAGTTCATTCCTAAAATAATATCCATACTCTTCAATGGTAAACAAATCAGATCAACCTTGGAGACTCTCCCCTGTATAACAATAGGGCATTGAAGACATACACGAGAAGTAGAAATAGTCTCCTTGGCATGTGTAACTACACTAAGAACATAAGGTAAGGAATCAACAGGCAATTTCAACTGGTTTACACAATCAAAAGAAATAAAAGAATGGGGTTACCCCTGAATCAAACAATACAATTAAGGTCCGCTCTCCTAGGGTGCACATACCTCGCAACAGATTGTCTGCAGAAGCTGCTACTTCCCCACTAAGGGTGAAAACTCTTCCAGTGGATTGAGGTTTCTGGGGGTTCTTCAACTTTGGACACTCCCTCTTGACATGACCAGGCTGTTTGCAGAAGTAACACACATTCCTACCCGTCAGACACTCTCCTGAATGCTCCTTCCCGCACTTGAGGCATGTAGGTACCCCTTGGCGTTGGGCCTGCTGAGTGGACAAGACTGGTTTGCCTTGCCACTTAGGCTTGGGGCCCTTGCCCTGGATGGGCACTTCAAACTTCCTTTTTCCCTTATTTTCTGATGGTGCAGGTGTTGGTGTAGTTCCTTTATAATTCTTCTCAGCAATGTAACACTTACTGAACAAAGTGGAAAAATCCTTGATCTCCATAGTCCCGACCCGATCCAACAGTTCAGGTCGTAGCCCTCCTTCAAATTGAGTGCATCTCCATTCTTCATCAGTAACAGCTTGAAGGTAACGGGAGTACTTTGCTAATTCTTCAAAATTTGCCATATATTGTCCCACCGACATATCTCCTTGCCTTAACTGTAGAAACTCTGTCTCCTTTTGTCTCTTCATGGTTGTTGGGAAGTATTTTCCCATGAACAGATTCTGGAACACATCCCAAGTCAATGGAGCCTTTGCCTCTGCAGCCTGAACTTTAGCAGTTTTCCACCAGTCCTCAGCTTCCCCTCCCATCATATAAATTGCAAAACCCACCTTAGCCGCGTCCGTACACTTCATCACCTCAAAAATCCGATTCAAGTCTCGGAGCCAATTTTTCGCCACGTCAGGGTCATAAACTCCATTCAACTGTGGAGGATTGTGCTTCCGAAACTCAGATAATCCAAGAGCAAATGGATCCACAGCAGGGGGTGGTGATGGCTCTGTTGGCCTCCTAGTCATCTCTTGGAGCACTGCTGCATTGGTGGCAGCTTGCTCCCGTGCCGCTTCTGCTTGAGCTCGATTAGAATTTAGTTGTTCCCCCATCATTTGAGTGAGTGCCTGAAGGGCTGCAGCTACTGGATCCGAAGTAGGACCCTGAGAAGATGAAGAAGAAGAGGAGGGAGGATTGACCCTTGGACGACCTCTCCTGCCGCTTGCCATGATTCTCTACATATCATCAAGCAAATATCGAGGTGATCAGTCTCTCAATTCACAAAATAATACATAAGGAATCATTAACAAACCACAGAAATATCCTAATTTCACACTCCAATTGGATTGAACTGCTCTGATACCAAAACGCAACGCCCTAAATTTCCAAATCAGAATTTAGCCCGTTGGAAACCAAATTCTTAACTTAGAATTTATAACGTGACGATTCAGATATCAACATGTTCCCAAAATTGTAAATAATCCAACGATAATTCAACAATTCAGCGAACAATTCTAAACGATAAACACATCCCCAAGAAACTAAAACCAATATATACATGAACATTAACTTATAATGTACATCCAGTCACTAATAAATACAAAACACCATCTGAGTATACTAGGATCCTACTATCATATGTTCATATATACAAGGTAAAATAACTCAAGACAAACAAAAAAGGGAACGAAAGTCCATCCCGAATGCACTTCATTTCCCGATCTGAGGGTCTGGAAGAGGTGGTACCTGCTCAACTAAATAATCCACATATCGCGTGGTGAGATAAAAATTTCAGTGAATACAAAATCACATGCATGAATGCAGGGAGAAGATATCAATGCCAATCAACGATTCATACATAATTCATAAACAATAATGAATTAAACTGATATGCAAGTATGATGCACTCACTACTGTGCCCAGCAGGTATGTTCTTATCTCTTTCTGGAGTTCGAACTGAGCTCAGACTACGGGAAATATCTTTCCCGGGGACGAATCCCACCCAAACTGGACCGAAGTCTTGTTTTAAACATAATTACTTAATTTTAACTCACAGCGCAAAGGCCGACTTGAATTACTCACGGTCGAAACCGGCTTAAAATGTTTCAATTAACATAAACATGATAATTCATCAACAATTCATGATATAATAGCAAGTCAGAGTTCATACACATTCAACATAAGCATTTTCGATAGTTTTGAACCTAACTTGCAGCACATAATCCCTATTCCAATTCTAAGTCTTAATTTATATAGTACAACACCAATTTAGTTACAATTACAGTTTCTTACCATAATTTCTAATGGAGAAAGGGAAGGTAAGGATTTGGGGGCATGATCATAGAAACAATTGAGAAAAACACAAAGGAAGTGAGTTGTACTCACAAATACTTGAAGATTGAAGAAGAAGAACGGATAGTGGCGGTTCACTTGATGATTTCCTTACTCCTAATTCCCCTCTTCAAGCTTCAATTTAAGTTTCCTCTCTCTAAAACCCAGAGCCTCTCTCTCTAAACCCAAGAAGAAAGAGAAGGAAAGTGAAAATTCTGATTCTAAGTTGAGGATCTAATGCCTATAATTGAATTCTCGCTCAAGCGAGCTATTCTCGCTTGAGCGAGCGTGTCGGTTGCATGCAATTCCTTCATATTCTCGCTCAAGCGAAACTGTCTCGCTCAAGCAAGAATGACCCAGAAAACATCCCCTCTCTGGACGATTCTCACTCAAGCGAGCTCACTCTCGCTTGAGCGAAAATTGTCCCGAGAGATTCTCAAAAGTCCTCTGCTTCTTGCTTAAGCGAGAAATGCAGAAAACTCAAATCCTACATTTTGCTGCATAACTCGCTTAAGCGAGATATTCTCGCTTAAGCGAGACTACTGAAGTTTGGTTTTTAGCCTAATTCTTATCTCCTAATTCCTTAAACCTTCTTTTCTCAATTATTAACATACAATTCCTTATCTTAATCTTATGAAATTATAAAGTCTTGATTTACGGGATGTTACAGAAACCTTTTCACAAACATAGTTTAATAAATGTTTTGAGCAACTTGCTGAAACTGGAGTTTTCAGAGACTTGCTGAAGTGCTTCAGCAGGTCCAAAAGACAGTGTTGAAAGCTTGTTTTATAAAGTGGTTGAGATTGATTTAAGTTCAAGCTTATAAAACTGATTATTCAGAACCCTCCTGTTAGTTCAAATAACAAATATAAGGAGATAAGGGCTAAGAAAACTTAGCCAAAAAATTTACCCTGGTTCACTCACATCTACCGTGAGCTACGTCCAATCCCAATGCCAAACCAGTAAAGGATTTCCATTAACTGATCACAGTTACAAGTATTATTTTATCCACAACCTCTTCAAGCTAAAATTCAAGTATTGTTTTACAGACAAGCCTCTCCAAGCTCAAACCCAAGTATTGTTTTGCTCACAAGCCTCTCCAGGCTCACACAACCCAAGTATTCTTTGTTCCACCAAGCCTCTTCAGGCTCTCAGACACTTGAAGGTGTTTACAATAAAGAATGTTTAAGTTCGTGAGAAACTTAAACTGCAAATATCTTGTACAAAGGATAACTGAGTATAAACTCAGGATACAATATGAATTTTCTAAATACAAGGATTATCAGAGAGTAGCAACTTGAACTTTTGCAGCGTTTAGGCTCAATCAAAATTTCTTCCCTTTCACTTGTAAAATTCTCCATGAAGCTTTATATAGGATGATATCTTGAATCTGTTGAAGATTGAAGAAGACACCGTTGTGAAATAGCATTTAATGTTGTTAATACCGTTGTGATACAATCTTCAAAAAGCTTCTGACTTTGTACACACAGGTTCAGGTACCAGAGACTGACATGTGCAGGTACCAGGTTATGGCAGTTTCCCTTTTTTGGTGAAAGACTTGAAATGCTTCATAAAGGGATCTCTACAACATTCCTTAATTGAATCAAACTTGATTCAGATGTTAATGATGCATTGAAGTCTTTAGCAGACAGCCTCCTGACTTCAGCCAAATGCTATGATGTAGGTCTTTAGCAGAAAATCTTTCTTTAATGCAACAGTACTTCAGAGGCATGGATGAACTTCAGCAGGTCTTTGTACTTCAGAGAGTTCCTCATATCAGCAGATTCAACTTCGGAGAGTTGAAATATATCAGAGGGTAGCTCTTCACAAAGGTTGCTGAAACATTTAAACATACTTCCTTCAAGTGAAAATTGTTCTTAAAAAAGTAATCCTTTTAAATCAAATTTGTTATCCATTAAAACTTAGGATTGGTGAGACTTTAAACATTATTAATCATTTAATAATATTTTGAGACTCAACATACTTAAATATCTTCCCAAAACTCTTACTATAAATGTTATATCGGAATGAATACAATCTCGAGCATACATTAGACTTGCTACAATTGATGTATAGGGAATCTTTAATTTGCATCCCATTTCTTTCAAGGTCATCATTAGGGCATTGTTTGAGGCTAAATTTAATTATCTCCCATAACTATGGGGGTCTCTCCTAATTTACTATCTTTTATACTGAATCAATTTAAAATTTTACCAATATAGCTATCTTGTGACAACCTTAGGATACTAAGAGAATGACCTCTTATTATCTTAACACCTAACATAAAAGAGGCTTCAGCAAGATCTTTCATTTAAAAAATCTTTAATTGTTAGAAATCTCTGTTTCATGTAATAAGCTTATATCACTGCTAGCAAGCAATATATCATCAACGTATAACACCAAGAAAATGTATTTACTCCCATTGAACTTATGATAAACTCAGTCATCAACTATATTTGCCTCAAAACCATATGAGGTAATAACTTGATGTCTCTTGTGGTACAATTAATGGGAATCTTGTTTGAGACCATAGATGGATGTCCTTAGTTCGCTTACCATAGACATTGAGTCACACAACACAACTTTTCTAGTTGTATCATATAAATCGTTTATTCAATGCCACCATTTAGAAACACAATCTTAACATCCATCTTATGGATGTTAAAACCATCTTGAGCTACTTGTGTCATTATTATTCAAAATTAATCCTTTAAAGATATCGAAGAGAAGGTTTCTTTGTAATCAACACATTCCCTTTTAGTAAAGTCTTAAGCAACTAAACGAGTCTTATATCTCTTGATATTATCTTTTGAATCCTTCTTGGTTTTAAATATTCATTTACAATCAATAAATTTCTCACCTTTGGTTCGATGAGATCCCAATCATCATTGTATTGCATAACTAGACTTTGTCTTGCCAAAAATATATAAGAAATAAATAGGTGGGTTGGCACACTAGCTTGCGAGCTTATGCGAGTTTGATAATTTGTGGCTAGTTTAGATTATGGACTTATGTGCATGCTTAGTTCCATGTTTATGAAACCCAAAATCACATTAGAAACATGTTTGATTATTTTTTTTTAAATTGATTCTAGATGGAAATTTGAGTTTGAGTAGACATTGATAAATTGTATGATCTTTTTGAAAAACTTATACTAAAATTTACTATGAACTTTCTTTTAAAAGAAAAGATTTCAAACATAAATTAGATCATTCCAAACTCATATTTAACCAAAATCAATTATATAAAATCAAGTTCATTCAAACTCAAATTTGTATACACTCACTCAAACACACTAAATAGGATATGTGAATTGGTGCGGACTGACATGTTACTCAGTTGTAAATTTAGGACCTATGACGTTACTCAAATTGGATCTTATATATTAACATAAGTATATTTATTAAATGAAATAAATTATTTATATTAATTTTTTAAAAAAAAATTCTAATAAATTAATAATTGCCATTCTTTATTTAGTAAGCTTTTTTTAAATATAACGGATGAACCTATTAATGAACAAATAATAACGGTATTATTATTAGATTTTTATGATAATTAATATTTTAAAATTAATTATAAACTTATTTGCTTATTTAAGGTTTAATCTAGCTAACTTACATAACGACTTTGGTTTCTTAATTTATTTTGGTTTTTTAATCTTTATCTTTGTATATATAAAAGTAAGGTAGTTAAAGTGGCCAATGAAGTCTAAAGTGAGGATACAATGGTAAATTCTTTTAAGCAAAACTTCTAAAAATGGAAAGTATCTTTGACATTTTAAATGATTAATATTATGCACCACCATTAATTAACTATAGTAATTATATTAAAGTAAATATCACTATAAAAATAAAAAATTATAATAATAAAAAATATAAATAATGATAATTTAAAGCATATCTAATAATTTTAAAAAAATAAAAATAATAAGAAATTTAAAACATTCTCAAACACTTAAAAATCTAATTTATAATTATTTTTTTATGACATAAAATTTAGGGTGAGAGGATGGTACCCTAGTCCAAGGCAGGGAATGCCTCCGGGCTCAAAGAGCACTTACAGAGGTAATTACATTTTACCTCACTCCAAGGGAAGTGGGGGTTCGAACCTACGACCAGTCAAATACGAGACTCTGTCTTGCTCTACTCGACCAACCCCTTGGGGTTAAACTAATTTATAATTATGTTGGTAGTAGTTATATAAATTATTTAGTTATAGTTATTTTTATATAAAAAAATCAATATTACTTAAAGTCCATTTTAACAATTTCAATATTAAAAAGGAAAGGTTTATAACATAAATAAATACATAATACAAAATTTAAAACATAATAAAATAATTTCAAAAAGGTAAAACATTATTTTAAAAAACAAAAATATAATATAAAATTTGAAACATGCTCAAACACTTAAAAATTATTTAATAATTATAATAACGGTAATTGTATTAATTATTTAGTTATAGTTACCTTTATTATATCAAACATCAATATTAAATCCAATTTTAACAATCAATATTAAAAAAGAGTTTATAACATAAATAAAAACATAATACAAAATTTATAACATATTAAAATAATTTAAAAAATTATTTCAAAAAATTAAAAATGTAATACGAAATTTGAAACATGCTCAAACACTTAAAAATTGTACAACTTTTATTATAATAATTATAGTGAATTATTATATCAAAATATCAAATATCAGTATTAAAGGTCATTTTAATAGTTTAAATATATTAAGAAAGGTTTTTAAGATAAATAAAAATATACTATGAAATTTAAAATAATATTAAAAAATATTTTATAATTACGTTAATAATAATTATGATAATTACTAATTAGCGTTCTTACGTGGATTTCCTATTTTTTTTTATAGGGTCTTTGTGACCTAGGATCAAGAACAACGTTTCTTAGTTTTCGTGTTTTGCAAATGTCAAAGTCCCAATTAAATATTAAAAAAAATTAAATTGTGATTGGTTATGACCATCTTCATTTGGTTTTCGAGTTTTATTTTTTTTCTTAATTTTGTTGTTGACAATGATAAATGAAAGATTAAAAAATGTTGCAGAATTTATTTAATTGGTGACTTATCTTTGTATGTGTTGCAACAACTTAGTTGTTTTGCAAAATTTCACTTGATAGGAAAATTAAAATTTGATTTGGTTATGGGTAAAACTAGCTAACATAGTTTTTAAGTGATTGATGAACTGAGCAATTAATGCCTATAACCCATAAAGTTTTAATTCTATTCATTTGTATTGTCAAATGCGGGCATATATAAGTTGGCAAGAAAATTATTGGTGTTTAGAAAGAAGTATTATAGTTCGGTCTATTTGAATTTAAACCTTAAAATAAAATAATGAACATTACGTGTGAAAGCAATTCCAATAATCTTAAAGTTTTATATATCCTATACAAGAGGCATTCTTGGAGCACAAGAAAGAATACTCTAAAAGGTCATTCATGTTTTTTTTACATCATGTATATATAAGCAATAGAAAAAATCTCACTAAGGGGTCATTCCATAAGCATTAGAGATAACATATTATATATTATATTGTATGAATTTTTTATTATAGATCAGATGACAAATCAAATAAAATAAAATCTTTTCAAATAAATAAAAAGATATTAAAGACTATAAGATATAAGAGTGTGTTAGGAATAAAAGATGTAATCATTTAATTTAAAACTATTTGATAAATGAGAACGAGGAATATTAATCATAAGTGAATCTCTTTGGAGGAAAATTCGTTTGGTATGAAAGGGGCTATGAGAGAGAGGTTTAAAAAATTGGTCAATTTCATGGATACGTACAAAAAATTTAAATATGACTTCCATGGAAAAAGAGTTGGTAGAGAGTATGATTGAAAATGGTAGAGAGACATATTTTTAGTTAGATAAATGGGTTAGGGGGAGCAATTATAGGACAAATAGTTATCAACCTTTAGAAAAAGTTAGGTATCTCATTAAAAATGTAATATATAAAAAATTCTTTGATAAACTACAAAAAAGAATAATAGTACCTTTTTAAAAATGTATTTTTAAAACTTTTAGAATGTTTAGATAATCATTTTTTTGAAAAATATTATGTAATCAATAAATTAAAATAATTTTAAAACTTACTATAGTTTTTAAATTCTTTTATAAATATAATTTAAAATAGGATTTAACGGATATACACAAACAATATAAAATAATTTACATGTTGGGGTGGAATAAAGGAGAAAGAGAAATAGCTTGAGTTTATTAATGTTAGGATATATTGTGTAAATGAAAAATTGAGGTAGGGATAAGAAAAAAAGATGAATACATAAAAATAATTATTCACACTAATATGTAATTTTTAACTTTCATATATTATGAATTCTATTTATTAAAAAATTGTTATATGTCTTTTATTTTTTTCAAATTAATATGACAAAATGCCCGTGAATGACACGGGTACACGACTAGTTTATTTAGAGATAGTCTTGTCACCTATTTAAAAATCATATTATAAAATATGTTTTTAAATAAATTTTTAAATTAGACTAAACGTTTAAAAATGTTATATTAGATCAAAGTTGAACTCATAAGTTTGGTAAATAGATAAACATTTTCACCACAAGTAACCAATAAGAAATATATAGTACTTGATATCATCATATTGTAAACTATTCTTTATTATTGTTGACTACTTAAAAATAAGTAATAAATAACAGTCGACACATGCTTGTTATTGAAAAATAATAAATGAATATTATTGTCAATAAATATAATATAGCTAGATAAGAGTATATGACCCCTTAAACTTTCACCCTTTTGCAAATAGACACCATAAACTTTTATTTTGTCTTAATTAATCCTTCAACTTTTATTATTGTTTGCAATAGGTATCCTTACATCAACATGAAGTTAAGTAATTAACAAAAACAATCAAAACCCTTTAAGATGTGTTCAAAACATTAAAATCATATATATAAAATAAAGTTTCAAAACTTAAAAAATAGAAAAATGTCCTAAAAGATTGAGATTGATTATATTAATTATTTAATTTAATTTTAATGAAAAAACCTATTGTAATAATAATAAAAATTTAAGATTAATTGGGACAAATTAAAAATTCCTATTTGCAATATAATATAACATGATATTAATGTCAAATTTACTTCAACCATCAACTTGAAAGTGCTATTCTTTACCTTTTTTCTCCACATATCTTTTGTGTAAAATAAGGCTAAAGAATATCGAGAAGAAATTCTTAAATAAAACTGAGAAATATGGAGAAAACAAAATATAAGAACTAACTATTGTAATTTTGATTGAATAAAAAACTAAAAATTTTAATAAAGGTAATTTTAACTATTAAATAAAATTTAATTATTCTTTTATGCATGCGTCAAGGTGCTAAGCCATTAAAGCGTTTCCCAAAAACGAAATCATGGACGAACTAAATTAAACAAGATGAATATGCATATTGGAGTCATGAACAGTCACTGTTTTCCTTACAAAGTTATAATCTCTTTATGATGAATGAATTGTCCTTTTTATTCCAAATGCAAGGTATGAAAATGAATTTCAGATTTGTAGCCCCCATGAAATCCTCAATTGAAAAATCATCATAGAAACTTTTTAAAAGGAAAAAAAAAACCAAAAAAAAAAAGAGATATTCAATAATATAAAATCAATTCGCCTTAAGCAAACCATCCGTGTTATTGTCTGATTGGTGCCGTGCTGCATGACAACTTGACATGGTTGGCCTTGTGCTTCCTCGGTTCCTCCTCTTTCTTCACAAGCAAGTTCTTAGAGCTAACCAGACATTTTGTGTTGTTGAAAAGTTTAGAGAAATAGGAGTGTTATCTTTTGGCCTAACAACGCGGATTAGAAGCCTGACAATGATTTGCTATATAACTTTTACAAAAGTATTTAAGATTTAAGACAATAAAATGTCCAATATCAATCCATGATTGTGCATTAACAATCTGTGGTGTATATCCTACTAACCTTCCTCTTATTTTAGGCATTACTATTCCAATGTTTCTAATGAAAGACTTTACCTATCGATTACTAGTCTAGTACTACCATTGATCATTTGAGAATTTATTTCCTTTCTATTATTCTTTTTCAAATTGGGCATACATACTTAATGAAAGTTAAATTCCACTAAGACATCATCGAATTTTTGCATAGAAAATGTTAATTATTGTACACTATTTTGTTTTTGTCTATGCCCAATTTTATACTATTGAACTCGTTAAAAAAATTTAAAATTCTAAAGCTCAAATTGGACATTTCTCATTCTATTAAACAACAAAGTATGTCGAGTAATTTGTATGTACTACTAATTTAGAGCAGATATTGACTTTATCAAAGCAATTAACTTGGTATTTCCATATATAAAAAAAGATAAAGGTAACTCAAAAACAATTATTTTTTTATATGAAAAAAAAAACGTAACTCAAAATCCATTGCTTTGCATTGCCATAAAAAAAAAAAAGAGTAAACCCTCACATCGATCCCGATTTTTTTTTACGTCATGCAAATTGGTCCCTAAGTTAATGAAATAGCTCTGTTAATCCCCGATTTTCTTTACCGTCATGCAATTTGGTCCAATGCCCCAACTTCCGTTAACAGCGTGATGACGTGTCATGTTCATTGCCATGTGGGTGAGTTAGCTGTAAAAAAACGACACCGTTTTACACTTAGCATCTCAGAAATAAAAATTAATTTTCTCCCTTATTTCTTGTCTATCCCTGTTTCCCCTTCTTTTCCATTTTCATTCTTCTTCTCGGCACTTAGTTTTTCTCTGCATTCTTTGCTTCTTGTGTTGTGTTGCTAATTTGGCATCCTTGTTAATTACGTGTGCTCTGGTATTTGTATTTTTTTCGTTTGAAGTTTCTCTCTCAGTCTCTTGTATTTAATTTCCTTAAAAGTCATATTAAATTTTCATGCTCTCATCTGAGTGATTGACAACTATGGGGAAAGGAACTTGAAATGCACCGAGTTTGTTCATACCTATTCAATATGCTGGTTCTTTCCCTGTTAACCTCTCATCGAGTGAGAATCAAATGTTTTAAAATGAAAAGAAAGGGGAAAAGCACATGAAATAAAAAAATGCAAAATAGTAGGCTTGGGTTAGAAAGAAGATAGGGAAGCAATGCAACAATGAAATTCATATGCAGCGCAAGTGAATTTAAGAGAGAGATTGATAAAGAGGAAGTTGCACGTCAGAGCAAGCGATGCAATTGCAAGCACCATGAGGAGTCTCAAAAAGTCGTGCTTCAAGGGAAACAAATTATGTCCGAAGTTAGCCATTGACAAGGGAACATGATGCAAAATTAGCAACACAAGAAACAAAAGATGCGGAAGAGAAAAAAAACCAAATGCAGAGAAGAAGAAAAAATGGAAGAGATGGGGCAACAGGGATAAACAAGGGATAAGGGAGAGCATTTTTATTTTTGAGATGCTCAAGTGCGTAAAACGGTGTCATTTTTTACAGCTAGCACTCCCATGTGGCAATTAACGTGACATGTCATCACGTTGTTAACGGAAGTTGGGGCATTGGACCAAATTGCATGACGGTAAAGAAAGTCGGGGATTAACAAAGCTATTTCATTAACTTATGGACCAATTTGCATGACGTAAAAAAAGTTAGGGACCGATGTGAGGATTTACTCTAAAAAAAAGATAAACGGGCAGCTAGTCGTAGTTTATGGACCCTAATACAGATAGTCCAACTCCAATATAAACCATTGGGAATCACCCTTCCCACCTCTTTTTTCACTATTTTTTTCCCACCTCCACCCTTTCCCCTTCTCTCCCTCTTCCCCTACACGTGAACCACCCCACCCCCACCTTCCCAACTCCTTCCCCTTCCCCTTCTCCCTCTCCCTCTCCCTCTCCCTCTCCCTCTCCCCCATCCCTAACCTCCCCCACCCTCAACCACAACAAATAGAATGCGAGTCTAAGGTTGCCAAAACCGATGCTACGTTTATCTCTTATACTAGCTTTGCCGCCACCACCACCCACCTTCACTTCCCAACTCACTAGCACCCAAACCTAATGTTATTAAAATTGAAACGGTCGTCGACTCGGTCAGAGTACTAGAATACTGGATCACTAGTTCAATGACTCAATTACTAGTTGAACCAGAAATGTATGAGTAAATCGTCAATTTGGTCCCTGAAAGAGTTGCTCGCTGTCAAGTTAGTCCCTGAATTGGCAGAAATTAAAAATTAGTCCCTGAAACTGTATTTAGTCCATCAAGGCAGTCCCTCTGTTAACAAAAACAAATCTTTCAGTGACTACTTTGATAGTGGTTTGTTAGTTTTAGGGACTTATTTGAATTTATGTACTAAAATTGAAGGATTAAAATGACAGTAGATATCAACTTACAAGGACTAAATTATACTTTTGTTAATAGAGGGACTACTTTGACAGATGAAATACGGTTTCAGGGACTAATTTTTAGTTTCTGGCAATTCAGGGACTAACTTGACAACGGGCAACACTTTCAGGGACCAAATTGACGATTTACTCGAAATATATTGATTAAAATATATGTATTCAGAAATAAATAAATATATATGTTAAAATAGATAAAGTTATATATGTATATTTATTTTCAATAATGTATATTATAAATTTAATGATATCATGTAAACGTTTTAAAAATGTACTTTATTGTATAAAACTGATGAATTTAGATAAGGCATCGATGCTAATATAAGAGTTTAATATATATACACTGTCAGTGTAAAGAAATTTTACACAGACATCCAATTATGTGTTGCCACATCATTTATTGAATTTAATAACATATGAGGTGTCACATTCATTAAATGAATTGATGGCACGCTATTGGATATCTGTGTAAAATTTCTTTATAGTGACAGTGTATATTAATTAAATCCTAATAATAATGTATATATAAATAAGAATGCGCATATAATATCAAAAGCAGTTTGAAGTAGTGGTTGTTCGTTCGATCCACATCTTGCAGTGCCTAAAAGTACCTGGCTTGAATTCTTCTAAGGGGAGATTTTAACACATCTTTTTACTAGGAAGGCTGAAGACACGCGTACGGAGTCCAAGTATGGAACGGTTGGCTCACCCAGTTGAATGACGCCATCTTCGGTTCAAAAGCAAGTCCAATCTGATTAGCTGACCGAACCGGTCAGTGGTCCGATTTTCGGTTCAACTAGTCGGTCCGGTCCGATTTTTCACAATATTTCCCAGACCTTTCTATCCACTCATCCCTTCTCTTCCTCGAACCACGCCCAAGTTGAGAATGAGTTTTGGGGTCTGGTCGGGTTCGAGCCCGTCGGTGTTTTCGAAGGACAGACCGGACGTGGAACTCGGGTGTCTGCTTGTTGCCAGAGATGCGACGAAGAGTGAGCGACCACCCAGAGGTTCAAACCTTACCCTATAACCATCCCACCGTCCCCACCCAATCCCTTCCCCATCCTGTAACCTCCCCCAATCCACCTCATCTGCTTTCCCCTTTCTTTTCTTTTGTTTTTCTCTCTCTCTCTCTTTCTTTTTTTATTTAGTTCTTTGGGTTTAGTAATACTTAAACAATTTCATCATTAGATTTAACACTTCCGAAAATTAGTTTATGGGAATTTCTAAAAACTTTTGAAAACTAATTTCTGGAAGGAATTTTTCACTTTTGGAAATAATTTTTTATATATTTTCATAAATTAATTTTGAGAAGCATTTTGACAACTTAACTTTGGAAAATTAATTTTTAAAAGCGTGTTATAAAAAATTGTTTACGAAAAATGGATTGTGACCCCAGGCGACTTTAGCTGCAAGACCAAAGGTTTTAATTCTGAGTCAACACTCTTTGGAAGACTTTACCTAACCACCACCCCAATCCGAAAGGTAAACCCATAGTTATGTCTGTGGGGATTCCCGATTAAAGACCTAAAAAGAAAAAAAATAGATTCTTTTTTCTAGAAATTAATTTTCGAAAATGGATAAAAGGATTTTTGGGAAAAAAATACAAAATAGAAAAAGAAAGCGGGGTGGGAAAAGTAATTCCTTGAACCATTTTGAGTAATAACTCCGGTCCATGAATCCTTTATTTTATTTTTTGGTCAAACCGGTTCATGAATCCATGTTAAATATTTAAATCATAAAAAGGAGGCCCATTACTGCAATGCAAAATAGGTCCAAAATCAGCAGCCCTATTTATCTAAGGGCCTTTACTTTTCGCACCACATTTTTTGCTATTCCCACCCCCCATATATTTTTGAAAATTTGTAAAACCCAAATCTGCCCTTTAGTTAATTAGTTACGGACAAGGGTGTCCGGGAATGGTTCCCGGACAACCTTGTCCGGAAGTTATATTTTTTTTTATAAAAACTGGCTTACGGACAAGGCTATCAGGGAACCATTTCCGAACAGCTATGTTCGGTAACCACTAGAATTAAAACAAGAAAAAGAAGAGTGAGAGACGAGACGGAGAAAGAAGAGGGGGGAAGAAGGAGGTTGCCCTTGCAACCATGGCCGTCACGGCTATGCCAAGCGATGAGAGCTCCGAGACAAAGGGGGAGAGGCGGAGGTGCAACGAGATCGGGACTAGTGGTGACGCGGCCGAACGATGACAGAGATGTGGCCGGTGACGGCAGGTGCACGAGAGCTGTACAAGAAAGCGATGGTGGACTTGTGCGGAGGAGGTGGTGCTGGTTGCGAGGATGACGGTGGCTGGGGGGCGCGGTTCGTGAGGGTGAAGCAGACGATGCTGCTGGATCTATGGTGGTTGGACGCGGCAGGGAGAGTGCCTCACGGTGGTGAGGCTAGACGCAGCTGGTGGCTGACGGACGTGCAGCGAGGGAGTGGTTCCTGTACAGAGCTGGATTACGGTCTTGATCCCAAAGCTGAACAGAAAAGCGACGGAGTGGTTCCTGTACAGAGCAACTTTGCTTATGGCTACAACCATAATTTTCAGTCACATTCACAATCACAATCGCAGTCTTAGATGAGCCATAGTGTAAGAGCGATATGAGCCTGAACATGAGGTTCTGTTTTACTTTCATTTCGTTGAGAATCGAATGGAACTGAGTGGTTTTTGTTGTTTTGAATGTTCAGGTATCATCGTTGATGGAGGTTGGGGGGTCTGTTTGAGAAGAACAAATTTGAGGTTTTTGAGATTCTGAATAGGGGTTATAAAAAATATAGCTTTCGAACAAGGGTGTCCGGGAACGGACAGCCTTGTCCGGAAGTTATATTTTTTTTTATAAAAATGGCTTCCGGACAAGGGTGTCTGGGAACCATTCTCGGACATCCTTGTCCGGAAGTTAATCAACTGAAGGTAGATTTAGGTTTTACAAATTTTCAAAATTATATGGGGGGTGGGAATAGCAAAAAACACAGTGCGAAAAGTAAAGGCCCTATCTAAGAGAACCCGATTATTTCGAATGAATGGGCCCATTAACGCATCCATCCATTGGGTGGATTGGGTCACCCGGAAAGATTAAAATGGTGGACTTTGAAAAGAAAACTGCCTGTATTTCCAAAAAAAAAAAAAAAAAAAAAAAAAACAAGTTGGATGTGTTTTCTCTTAATGTGTTTTTTAAAGCTGCTGAGCTGATTTAATTCAGTAAATAAATTAATATCATGTTTCCCATATATTTTTTTGAGTAGAGTGAATATAATTTGGAACCCCATATATAAGCATAATTACACGTATTACATTGCAGTAACGTCCATGACCATGACCCAGCAAAATCACAAGTTAGGATTAGACTGCAAGCAAGCAATACAATAGAGACAGTATATAATAAAAACCAAAAAGTAGTAAAAAAAAATAAAAAAAAAATACTTCCTGAAATTATGGCGCTTAATGACTGTAACTGTACTGTGTTCTGAAAGTGAATATATTAGACTAGTATCCAACCCGTGCGATACACAGATTTATTATTTAAATAAATATTTAAATTTAAATTTTAATAATACATTTAATCTGTTTAATATATGTAAACATTAAATCATAAGATTAATTAATTTTTAATATTTAATTTGATACTTGTTAGTAGATTAAGAATATAACAAACTAACAAAGTAAAATGGATTTGAAATATGAAATAGTCACATCTAATAATTACAAATGAACACTATTAGCAACATTGCTTCATTTGAATTTTTTGAAACACTTTCTTGTAGACAATATATTTTGTAACATTACAACACCTAAAGTTGTCATCACATATAAGAATCCTAAGTTTTTGTTGAGACTTAACCCTAGATACAACAACATATAACTGACCATGAGATAAAATAGGCCTTGGTAAATACACACCAACATGTGACAATGTTTGACCTTGACTTTTATTAATGGTCATAGCAATTAAAGCAAAGAAAAATTAATGGAAACTGTCTTCGTTGAAACTTCAACAGGGTGAGATTTTTAGATGAAATTAAATTCATTCGATGAATGAATACCTTTGTTCCCAAATGTGTTGCCGTAGTAACGGTTTCTCCAATGACATTAGAACCTAACTAATCAACTATTAATATCTAGTTCCATTGCAAAGATATCAAGATTCGTCATTAGCATAACAATCACTTTAATCTTTAACATCAACTTATGATCATGGAGTCCAAAGCACTTAATATCATTTAAGAATTCGGCTGTCAACAGCTTCAATATCGACTTCCTCATCCAGCTTCCATATAGTATCAAAATTCAAGTACATCATTTCTTCTCCTAGAAATAATGTCATGACATATTCATTGATGGAGTAAACAACATCCAATGTAGGAGCAAGAATTATTTTATCTTGAAACAATTCTATTTTTTCAAAATTTGATAGCAAATTAGGATAGGCCAAAGAAACTATATCTCTAATTGTATTACCCGTAGACTCTATCAGTAAAGGCTCTGGTATTTCAATATCAGTTTGACCATCAATAATTCATATCAATATTAATATGACATGTAATCTTGTTCAATATAAATTTAATACTACATATAAATGTAAAATTAAAGTTTTATTTCACCTATCACATTTTAAAATTATTTTAATATAGAAATGAGATATTCATCTATTTAGAGTACTTAGAGTTTAATACGGTGTCTAAAGGAATAAAAAAATTACATTCCAATAACAAATAAATTGATAAAAATAATTGGGAAGTAATCTTTTTATTAATTTATCATCTAACATGTTTCTTACTTGATATACATATATATAAATGATCTTTAATTGTGACCATAATTGTAAAGGTTTGACACTAAATCCAACTCATTTATTTCAAGTTAAAGCCCGTACGACATTTATTAATTACAAAATAAAAATATGTCATCAAAAAAAAGAAATATTGAAAAGAAAAATCACAAATTCATATAAAATGAAGAAAAAATAAAAAAATATATAATGGTGTTACACGATCTACAAATATTAACACAAATATTATTTTTAAAATTATATTAACAAATAGATCTATTGATATTTGTTGCACGGGTAACACAATTTTTTAATTTTCATATATAATTTAAATATTACAGTAATTATTTTTATAAAATAATGAAATTTTAAGAAAAACAAATTAAAATTAAATTTATTTGTATCTTAAAAAATATTATGTTTTGTAATATTAGATAAATTATATTTTTCGTTCATGTTTATAATGAAATGAAATAATATAAACGAATAATAAGAGAAAATATTTTAATATAATAATAATAAAAAATGAAATTGTGAAAAGAAACAAAAATAAAAAGAAAGAAAAAAACAATAGGAGCAA
Source organism: Sesbania bispinosa (assembly GCA_026901365.1). Classification (NCBI taxonomy): domain Eukaryota; kingdom Viridiplantae; phylum Streptophyta; class Magnoliopsida; order Fabales; family Fabaceae; genus Sesbania; species Sesbania bispinosa. Next base: position 1,674,912 of record QLOH01000054.1, on the reverse strand, counting down.
GACTGTCTCCCGTAAAGGATAAATGTAGTCTATAAAAAAATAATTTTATAAAAAAGAGATTTTTTTTTTAAAAAAAATGAAAAAAAGGCTTTTATATAATGAAAAAGATAAATAAGAATAAATAATGAGAAAAATTATTTTAATATAATAATAAAAAGAAAATTAAAGTATGAAAAAAAAAGTAGGATCAAAACTGCTTCACGCGAAGGATACTCATGGTTTATAAAATATCACTTTTATAATAAAACAAAATAATATTAATGAAAAAAAATATGAACGAATAATAAGAAAAAATGCTTTAATATAATAATAATTAAAAATGAAATTGTGAAAAGAAATAAAAAGAAAAAGAAAGAGAAAGAGAAAAGAAAACAATAGGAGCAAGACTGCCTCCCGTGAAAGGATAATTTGGTTTATAAAAAAATAACTTTATAGAAAAGAGAATAAAAAATTTTGAAAAAATGAAAAAAAGGTACGTACATGTTAATAAGACTGTCTCGTAAAGGGTACATGTAATTTATAAAGTCATTACCAACAACGTATATGAATCGGTCCAATGTAAATGTACAACCCGATAAAAAAGTCATTATTAAAAAAGTCAATGACTCACAATTGGCTTTTACCCAATAAAAAATTAAGCCCCCGATGAATAGTAAATAAAAAACCACTCCTATATAATATTATAGATTTGGCCTCATGATGCAAACACAATGGCCCAAATGGTGATAAAAAAATTCCAACTTGAATGAACAGTGATTAAATAACTTCCACTATGTAATAGTATAGATATGGGGACTATGTAATAGTATAGATATGGGGACAGATACTAAAGTTACTGCCCACGCGGGTACGGGGACGGGCACTGTCGTACCCTGCCCAGAGGGTATCCATTGTAATCCCTAATTCAAAAGATTAGTGAAAAGACCCAACAAAAGTCATTGAATGATCCATCAAGTATCTTAACCATGATAAAAAAAAAATTGAGTGAACAGTAACTTTTCTACTTTGAAAAAAAAAAAAGCATAGATTAGAGACCGTCTATAATCCTATTGCCTTAATCATGGTGCCCTTTTCCATCAAATCAGCTCCACCTGTCCTCTCATTAATTAAAATTAGAAAACAAAACCAAACTCCTCCAAGTTAGAGTTGTTTAACTAAAACGTCGTTTCAATTGCATTTGTCATCTCGTCGTTTTATGTTCCCATTCCGACATTGAATCAATTATATCATGATCAATTTATCCTTATCTCTCCCCAATTATGCACGGGATTAGAACTTTTTATACTTTTTCCCCTATAATATTTTATTCACACACAATAGATACATGCTAAAAAGGTAAGTATTGTAACACCTTTATGTCCTCCAATCATCATCAAGAACATTGAGTGGTTACCAATAATATGTGCAAGTCGTGCAAAAAGCATCACAGAATATTTTCTTCAAGGTATATTTTTTAAAATTTGGAAAAAAATAAAAGAAAAATGTAATTTTTTTACATTATCATTGTATTAAATATTATATTTTGTTTATAGATATTTAACTAAGAGTTTCAAATTCTAAAATTGTTACGTTTAGGAAGGTTTCATTTAATCACCGCCTGACCTGAAGGTTAAACCCATAATTATTCCCTTACAATCAACATAAACACATTTTTTAAGTTTTGGTTTTAGTTTTTTTTTCATGTTTCTTAAATTAATTAAAAAAATTGGATTCTTTTTCTTCTTTTAATTTTTTAAAAGCATAAAAAACCCACTAATTTTTTAAAATTGATTTTTTTAAAAAAAATCTTAAAAACACTGAAACAACACAAGGTCAATAGGTGAATATGGAAGTCAACTTACTTCACAAAATCTAGTTCATAAATGAAAATTTAAAAACAGATCAGACTAGGTTGACCCACAATTTAAATGAACTTATAAAAAAAGAGGCAAACCCTTAATTTAGTCCATAAAAAATTATTGTGTGACCAACTAGGTTCTCAAAATATTATATTTATCAAATAAGTCTTTTAAAATATAAAAATATCACCAAATAAATTCTTGAAAGCATGAAAATTCACCATATTAGTCCTTCAACTACTTATGGGATGGATTTATTAGAGGACATTTTCATACCTTCATGAATTAACATTTTTATACTTTCAAAAACTTATTTGGTATGGACAATTATCTAGAGACAAAATTAGGGATATAATTACTTATTTGGTAAGGACATTTATTTAGAGACACAATTACTTATTAATTTGGTGTCATTTCCATACTTTTAAAGACTTAATGATGATACTAAATTGGTGATACAATAATCTTATAGAAACTAACTTGAGAGTATATATTCTAACTCACATACTCGCTAACTTATAAATTATGTTTTTAAAAAGAATACATACATTGCTTTAAAAATTCTAAAAAAAACACAATACATATTTAAATACCAAATAGTGAAGTCTCTATATTTAAATGCATCAACAAAAAACTAATAATCAAATGCCCTAAGTAAGTTAGTGTCTATTTTATTTACAATTGAATAGAATTGATTCTAGAATTAATGGTTATAAACGAGTGATGTACGCTTTACGAAATATGTTAGACGAAAATGATTTAAAATTAATTTTGTGAATTGATTATGCACTATGTCTGACAAGGAAACAAACGGCCACTTAGGCTTTTGCATTGCATCGTATTCTTATTAATACATTTTTCAAAAAATCAACGGAAAAACTTTCTTCAAGATAGTAGAGAAATGCGCTAAAAACTGCAGCTTAAAAAATTTTGAAAAAAAATACATATATATTGTTTTGCTTTAAAGCAAAAGATGAAAATCGGCTGACCTTGAAAGATATTGTATAGTTCATAAGTCAAAAGAAGGACTTTGATACTCAAATGTTAAGGGTTGTCGTAGGAACACAAGTATGGGGTACTTGTAAAAAAATGCCCTGATACTTAAGTTAGTAACAGTGATAGGTGGGGGTTAAAGTTAAACTATGGATGAAGTCCTATTATTGCAGGGGGTTTAGATAGAACTAAGCTAAGAAAATCATTAGTAGTTTACCCGGATCCACGTTTAAAATGTGATTTTTGTGTAAACCAAACACGCAATAAGTAACTACCAGTGATTTTCTTAGCTCAGGTCTATTATTCCCCCAAACAGAAACATCCTTATTCAAAGTTGAAACGTGGTAAACTCACGTTTCCAATGCTAAAAATAGTTGCGTTAGGAAATCTAAACTTGAGTTTGATCAATTTCAAAGTCAAACCAAACACACACTTTTCCTTAATTAGGGAGGTGAGGAACATATTTGTGAAAGTTTTTATCATGCGCACCTTCTTTCATTTACCTTTTTAAATTTATCTATTATTAAAGGAGATAAATGATTAATTAATTAATAAAAAAGTAAAATAATAAAATAACTAAGTGGAAAGTAAAAAAAATAAGTCTCAATTAGTTCAAAAATAATTCTAAAAGATTATATAAATTTAATTTCATCAACTAAAATAACTAAATTCATTAATTCGGGTGAAGTGATTAAAATTTATTTATAAAAAGAATCAGCAGAAGTAATTTTTTAAAATCCTCTAGTTTTGACTTGACTATGAGACCTTATTATAATGTTATTTTACATATATAACAACTTGCAAAACAGAGTTATGTCTTGAAATTTAAAATTTAAAATGAAAAAAAATAATGTAAGAGTTTAAATCATGAGGGTGTCTGTAAATTTTACAATCCTGGGAGCCAGTAATAATTATTTATTAATAAATAAAAGGGTTAAATATATTTTTAGTCCCTCAAAATATGATGAAATTTGGTTTTAGTCTCTCATTTATTTTTTTCATTAGTTTTGGTCCTCCATTTTTCAAAATCACGTGCTTTTAGTCCTCCTTATTAACTGTACTCCATTAAGTCGCTTTCAAAGTCCCACTACGACGTTCCCGCGTAAAAATTTACAGAAAATTTCTTGCGATTTTTTCTCTAGAAAATTAATGTGTAGTAAATTCCTAAAAAAACTCAATTTTTTTTATATAAAAATGCTGCTATAAAATTTCTTTGCTTTGTTGTAAAAAATCTATAATAAATTTCCTGTAAATTTTAGAATCTAAACAAACCTGCCTTTGAATTTTGAAATCGGCATGAATATTATAATGTAAATCCATAGAAAAATCTACAAGAAATATTACTACGTTATCACTTAGTGGAATATAACTAACGACAAGGACTAAAATCATGGATTTTGAAAAAATGGAGGACCAAAACCAATGAAAAAATAAATAAGGGACCAAAACCAAATTTCGCTATATTTCGAGGGACTAAATACATGTTTAACCCTAAATGTTTTGATTTGATTATAAATTCTAAGTTTAAACTATTGACGACAGAAAATTAAATTGAATGGGCGAAGGAAGTAGAGGCTATTTATTTATGACAATTACATCTACTACTCAACATACACAAAAGACATTTTAGTTCAAAATGTGGAGCACAGTGTAAGGGATTTTGAGGTTCATGAAAAAGTTTAGGAAGTTGGAAGCAAAAGACAAGAGACAGCAGAGGAAGTAGTAGTTAATAAAAACTAGAAACTGGATCACATAACTCCCAAGCATCCTTATATCTCTGCTATTGCACTGTCCCAAACTGTCTAATATGCTGTCTACCCAAATTTATTGCTCTGCTTCTTATCACGCCCCCATTTAACTGCCACTTCTTTTTATTCCTACCCTACCCAATTCAACTCTTCCAATTTCAATTTGGAGCCTTTCTACTTCTATTCTATTCTATGGCTTTAACAACACCCAAACCAGAGAAAAAAAGACTTGGAGAATTTCTAAAGGAGCAACAAGAACCTTTCATCCTAGAGGTTTACCTTTTAGAAAAAGGGTGCTCCAAAAAATGGAGCTCAAATGGAGATTCAGCCAAGAATCTAAAGAGATCTGCAAGTTCAGGCTTAAACCAAAAGAAAAGGGCTCACTTTCCATTCTCCAAAGTCCTAACAGCTCTACATAAGAAGCTTGCTTTTCACAACCAAAGGAGTGCTCTAATCAGAGACTCTAACACTAGAGATGAACATGTTAATGTTAGTGTTAGTGTCCCTCATGAAGCTGGGAGCGTTGATCAAACAGTTGTTGAACCAGATCGATTCTCAACCGCTAGCAGCTCAACCGTGTTCAATTCATGCTCAGATATTGATGAAGATGGAATTTCATTCTCATCACATAAAGATAAACAGAGGTATGAACTCAAATTCCAATTTACATAAAACTTTAACATAAAACCCAATAAATTTTATGGTTCTGTTAACAACTGTTCTAAGGATAGTGATAAAGGTATATATATAGTAGGATTTTACAGTAAAAAATATCACATTTATAGTATTAAATGTTGTATAGTCCAATAAAAACTTTTTAATTTTAATTCTTTAATTAGTGTTTTTATAACATTTTCCAAAGCCTATTAGCATATTAATTAGTTTTGTTACTCTTGCAAACAAAGCCAGCAGGCTACCAACAATGGAAAGCAGCGCCAGAGATACATAGGAGGTAGCAGTATAACACTACCATTCCCCTTTCCACAATCTAAAAACATTTTTCAATGTTTTGTTGTTAAAAACATGGAAAATGTTAACGAGTGTCTTAAGGGCAATTGTTAAGGATAAAAAATAGAAGATTTTTATTGGAGTATGTCACATGTGTAATCAAAATTGTGATTTCCAATAAAAATATTCTCTTTTTGGTTCCTTAACCAGTGTTTTAGGACACTTGTTAGTAGCACAGGATTAAGTTTAACTTCTCTTATTAATGATGTACCAGTTTCTGTGACACATGAAACATTGGACAAGGATGTTTCTGTGTGGGGAATAGAACAGAGAATACGCAGTTGTGGTGTCCTTGTACCTAAGAAAATCACAGAGGATTCACTTTTATCAGCTGCACTTTGGAGCTCACTTATTAAGTCAGCAAAGAGAAAGGAATTGCAAGGGCTTATTGGGACAAATGTGTTGAAATCAAGAAGGGTGTTACACAAGACAAAGCAGCTGCTATTTGATTGTATGAGGGAAATTACGATAAGTCATATTCCAAGGAAAGATGATGATGAAGATAGTTGGAAACAATTCATGGGACCTGAAAGACTTGGGAAGGTAATATGGGAGAGGACAAAAGAATGGGGTCAAGTAGCTGCAAATGAGACAAATCTAAGCTACTTACTCAGTTTGGATTACTTGGAATCATTGAATGAATGGAGTGAATTCAAGCCGCAAGTGAAGGGTATTTGTGTTGAAATTGCCGATGCAATTTTGGAAGGCGTGAAAGATGAAATTGTATCAGAGATGATTGAAATTTTGTCAGCAACCACATAACAAACTTAAATTTCGATTGTATAATATCTCCTGCCCATTTCTGACCATTCCTTCTTAAATGATGCCATGCATGCTCCAGCCTTTTCAAATTGAAACTTCAAACACTCAAATTGTAATTTGGATTTTGATTATTTCTTCCTTTTTAAAATATTTTTTTATGGCTGGAACAGTGATGTCTGTCAGTATTTATGCCGAGAACGAAAATTAACTCACCCCTCATATTTTGGTCGCAAAAAGTATAGGATACTTCACTTTAATCCAAGAAAGTAGAAAATTCATTATTAAGGCCCTAAATTATTTGCCATCCATCACTTTAATGCCACGGTCACACAAAGTTACATACCATTAGTTTTACTGACGTGGCACGTTAAATATCAACTGGATTATTCATATGGTGGCCAACATTAAGCACCTACTCTTTTTACATAAATTAAAAGAAGAATTTATTTTTTTTTAGGGACTAGGATGAATGTAACTGAAAAAACCATTTTTAATATAAATATATTTAAAATTTAACATTGTTTTAACTTAAAAAATATTTAATTAATAGAAAACTTTGTAAAAATAATTTTTCATATCTTAATTTTTTACATTCATTTATATTTTTTTCTAATTTTAAAATTAGGTTAACAATTATTCCATATATTTTTAAGATATTTAAAATTAGGCATTTTTATGAAATAAAAATAATAATAAATTATTAAAAATTAATTTGTTTGATAAAAATTATTTGAGTGGTAAAAATAATTTGAGAGTGAAAGATAGAAAAAATGACATGTGAAGTTGAGAGTGTTTGTGTGAGAAGGATAGAAAAGTAATTAAATAAGGAGAGCCGAGACCGAGAGGGAACATGACTTTTAAGTGGGATCTTGTATGTTTTTTCCTTCTCCCCTTTACTTCCTTTCCCAAAATAAATGACAAAAAACGTCATATATTTTTATTCCAACACAAATCTCATATTTTCTCTATTTCCCTTTTCCAAAAAAAAAAAAATGCTAAGTAAGGCAAATTATAATTCAAAAGTAAAAACTATAAATATGTGAACTAAGGTATATATATATATATATATATATATTTAACATTAGATAATAAAAAATGTGAAATAATACATGTGTAGATATACATGAACAACAATGTTCAAGGGTGTTTGAGACAAATTAGTCTTTGTGTGAGAAGGATAGAAAAATAATTAAATGAGTAAACTAGAAAATCCATTCTTAATTTTTTTAGGGTCACGCAGTTTAGTCCATAAAAAATAGAAAAATCTAATATAATTCTTGATTTTTTGTTTTTTCTGTCGCTGTAGTTCATTTGTGTGTTTCCCGTTAATTTTTTATGACGTGTCATGTTTAGTGATACTGTGTTACACTATTTGTCATCGAGCATAAAAATAATGTCATTTTGGCTGAGACATTCCAATGAAAGAAGGAGAAGAAGAGAGAAAAATGAAGAATAGAGAACACAACTGTTGAAGTTGAAGTTTTTCAAGCTATAAATTTGACAAAATCATGTCATTTTTGTGTTATAGTGGACACTATAGTGACAAATAGTGTGACACGGTGTCACTAAACGTGACACATCATAAGGAAATTAACGAGAAACACACAGTTGGACTATAGTGACAAAAAAAACCCAATAAGTCAAGGATTATGGCCCAATTTGGATACACTTATGCAGAAGAACTTCTAGAAGATAAAAATAGAATGAATCAAAGAGATCAAATGAATTTAACTTCTCCATAAATTGAAATTAGTTATTTATGGAGAAGTTAAATGGGAGAGCTTTTGGAGTAGGTGAGCTACAAATTTCTGCAAAAGATTTATCCAAACTGACCCTATATTAGATTTTTCTATTTCTTAGAGACTAAACTGCATGATCCTAAAGAAGTTAATGACTGATTTGCTAGTTTACTCTAATTTAAACACAAGGGAGGGGGGTATGACTTTTAAGTGGGATCTTGTATATGTGTGTATTTTACTTCCTTTCCATTCCAACACCACTCTCATATTTTTTATATTTCCCTTTTCCAACAAAACAAGAACATGCTAAGTAAGACAAATTATAATTCAATAGTAAAAACTAAAAAAAATGTGAAATAAGGTGTACATAAATAAATAAATATAACATTAGATAATAAAAAATGTGAAATAATATATGTGTAGATATACATGAACAACAATATTCAAGGGTGTTTCTGACATAGGTTATGTTTACATCCCAACCAATCTTAAATTGTAAATCGATCAATTATTTATACCCCTCAACTCTAAAGTTGAAGAAAGTCAATGATCAACGAATCTAGTTAAAATGGGTCTAAATAGTATAATAAATTAAAATTGAGTTAAATATATAAGCTAAATAAAGTTATGGAATGATCATAAAGTATAGCCAAAAGAAATTAGTAAATGCATCATATACTTTAGAATTTCCCAAATATAGGCAGTCAATTTACTCCCTTTTAATTTTAGGATATATAACAAAATAGCAATAATATATTATTTACATGTAGAATATATTTTCAAATAAATGAAAATATATAGAATGGTTGAAAAATTAAAAGATATATATATATAAATAAATAAAAGAAAGAAGCAAATAGAGAGATTGAACTAATTAAAAATCCCAATGAGAAAGGAAATATAAGATTGTACATTTAAATATTAAAAATTATTTATTAATAATAATAATAATAATAATAATAATAATGATGATGTTGTTATTGTTATACATTGAAACCAAATGTTTGGTGGTAATAAAAGGAGATATTATTCTAATTTAAAAAAAAATAGACAAAATTAAACTTAACTCCACATAATTTAAGTCAGGTCAAACCATGCATGTTGTTGTGAGCAACCCTAAATTTGAATCGCTATTGAAAGGAATATAAATCTAGGACGGAGACATTTAAACTACTATAAGACACCCCCATACGCAAGAGGCCTAGGGTGTTCCACCTTTATCCCTGAGCATTTAAAGTGAAAGTTACAAGCGCGGCACCAACAATCCACTGTTATCACAATTATACTTTCAAATTATCTTGTGGACCAACACATTTTAATTCAAGTGGTAAGATCTTGAAGTCAAGTATAATAATATAAAAGAATAGGCATTAAAAAAATTTATCTCTTTAAATACATGATACATCTATCCAATACGTTTCAAATTAATCGTGATCCGTACAAACCCCAAGGGGTTGGTCGAGTGGAGCAAGACATGGTCTCGTATTTGACAGGTCGCAGGTTCTCCACTCGTCCCCGTGGGATTGAGGTAAAATGTAAGTATTTCTGTAAGTGCTCAAAGAGTCCGAAGACTTTCTCTACCTTGGACTGGGGCATCATCCCATCATCCTAAATTTTTTGTTAAAACGGTTCTCAAAATAAAAATTGGTGTTTAAAAAAGATATTATTGGAGTCTGTACTTATATAAACACTCAGATCTTAAATAAAATATAGATTTATTTAGTTAAATTTTTAGGGATATTACATTGATTAGATTGAAGATAAAAAAAATACTTAATTTCTAAAAATTAAAAATAAATTATATATACTAATAAAATTCATTTTAAAAAAGAGTGAAATGCTAAAGTGAGAGATAAATTAAGAATTTAGGTAGAGCTGTCAATTCGGGCTACCCGACCCAGTCCGACCCGCCTTGATACGGATAGCGGGCTTTTATCGTGCTGGGCTAAAAAGCCCGGAAGTTATTCGGGCTTCTAAAATAGGTGTCTGAGCCCTACCCTTTTGCGGGTAGCCCGATTTTTTGGTGGATTTTTGCGGACTACCCGGTCTTTCTGCGGGTAGCGGGCTTTTTCGTGCTTGGCTAAAAAACCCTGAAGTTATTCGGGCTTCTAAAATATATTCCCGAGCACTACATTTTTACGAGCTAGACTTTCTATGCCTTGGACTGGGGCACCATCCCCTCATCCTAAATTTTTTGTAACAAAAAAAAATTCGTGATCCATACAACTTCAAATAGTACGGAGGACATCTTCGGTGACAATTTTATTAGGTTCTTAAAACAGTTCTCAAAATAAAAATTGGTATTTAAAAAAAATATTATTGAATTCTGTACTTATATAAACACTCAGATATTAAATAAAATATAGATTTATTTAGTTAAATTTTTAGGGATATTACATTGAAGAAAAAAAATACTTAATTTCTAAAAATTAAAAATAAATTATGTTTTGGGGTAGATTTGTGACTACCCACTCATATCGTCGTCATGCCGACATCCATTTCGATATGTAAGCAGGCGGTATCAGCAGGATATTACCTTCCGAGAAATCGGCGTTATATGTGTCGAGTTGCGACCACGACAATATCCAAAGTGCTTGACCATAACGTTCGTGAGCATTACGATCGTCTATATACGACTACTTGATAACGATGCATCATCTCGACACCTCGACAGTGCTAGGCGTGTGGCACTACGTCCTGGTGAGCGCGTCACCTCGGACATGTCAAAGACCGTTATTTGTTGTAACGGACTTTCCCGCCTAATTCTCCCTATATATGCCCAGGATTTCACATTTCCAGGTACGCATTCTTTCTAATACAGTACTGTTACCCTGTAGAACTGATATCTTACGTTGAGCGTCGGACTCTCTGCAGGTACACCCTGCCCCGTCGTCAGCTCCGTCGTTGAAGCTTCTTCTTGCACAAGAGGATCATCTTGAAGTTCTCCGAAGATCATTGGCGCCGTCTGTGGGAAACGAAGACTTCATCAAGACTTCCGTTCTTGGATCTTGGACACTTTCAGCCTTTGAGCTCTTGCCTCTACTTCGACGCTCTTCCAAAATGCAATTATGGTGGGAACTAGAAGCACCTCTTCCATCCCTATTGCTGCTGGGGATGCCTCTACCCCCTTGGTAACTTCGGGAACGATCTCGGTCGTCTTCTCCGCAACCACTGGAGTTATCTCCGCTACTGCCGGAATTCCTCCACCTCACCCTAGTACCACACGCACCAGAACCACTGTCCCTCCGCCACCTGCGGGGACCGTCTCACCCTCATCTCCTCTGGATGCACCCTCGCGAGGAGAACTCATGGACGTGATTCGCCGCCAGGAGGAGCTCCTTGGACAGTATGCGCACCGCCTTGAAGCGATGGAAACTGACCGCCAAGCCGAGGCCATGCACCGACGAATCCTATCAGAGCATCGCCAGTCTCCACGCCGCGGCCCTAGAGCCCAGAAAATCAAGAAAATCATACTTCGCCGCAACGCAATCAGCGTTTGCAGTCTTCTCGCCACGCGCCGCCATCACCTCAACCATCAGCCCAGTCTGTGCACTCAAACTCTCGCCCTGGGGACAGATACCGAGCTACTCTTGTCTATGAAGAATCTCGCCAAACTACTGATGACTAGGTGATACAGGTCGTATTGTCGTTCTCGGAGCGTATAATGCTCTTCCCCATCGACAAACGCTTCGAGAAAATTCCCGTACCAGAGCTCTATAACGAAATGGGAGACCCGTTGGAACACCTCGACATTTATGAGTCCGTCATGTCCATCCGCAACGCTTCCGGGCCCATCATGTGCAGGGTATTTCCCCTCTCTCTCAAGAAGACCGTATTCAGGTGGTTCCAGACCTTGCCACCTCGTTCCATCAACACGTGGGCCGACCTGAGAAATAAGTTCATTACCAGTTTTACCACCAGCAAGGTCCAACCTAAAACTGAGGCCTCACTGAAGCATATTCGACAAGGGGCCTCGGAATCCCTTCAAGACTACATCAACAGGTTCACCAAGGAGGCCATCTTGGTACAAGGACTTCAACCCGGTGTACAAATTATACTAGCCAAGGATGGCCTCATCCCTCACTCCCCGTTTTGGATCGACTTGTCCAAAAGAAAACCCAACAACATGGAGGAATTGCTCCGCCGTGCCGAGGAATATATTAGCCTCGAGGATGAGGAGTTTGCTCTCAAGGCAAAGGACACAAACCCCGGGCAGACGCAAAAGTATCCGACACAGAAAAACAAAAATAGCCGACGGGACGGCAAAGGCGACAAAGAGCCTTTGGGCCGATATACTTCTTACACACCGTTGAACCAATCCCGGGGAAAGATACTCAACGAGATCCTCAATGTCGAACTTTTCAAGGCCGGGAGGCGAAGGCTGAGACCACAGAAGGCAGGCCCGGAAACTGACAAGTCTAAGTGTTGCATATACCATAAATCCCCGGGGCACGACACCGACAATTATCTGTCCCTAAAGGACGCTATTGAGGAACTCATTCGACGTGGGAAGCTTGATAGATTCAAAAAAGACCAAAGGGGACCATCCCGACGAGACGAGGACTACAGCAGAAGCTATAGAGGAGATGAAGCCCGGCGCGAGTCCAACCGACATGAACGTAGTAGATCACGGACGCAATCACCACGGCGTGAGTGATCCACCCCCAGGAAATCTTCCCGCGGTCACTCACCTCCATCCTCATCCCGAAAAGATCGACGCGAACAACCCTCGTCATCCAGGCCGAGGTCGCCACCGCGTGAAGAGTCAACCTCGCCTAAGCATCCCGTGATCTATGTAATAGCCGGAGGGTTTGCTAGTGGGGGCGAATCAGGAAATTCCAGAAAGAAGCATCTGAAGGAGGTATTGTCGGCCTCCTCCTCATCATCACGGAATGTGTACGCTGGGCATAAAAGGAAATTACCACCCCTAACTTTCTCTGAAGACGACTATGGCCTTGTGATTCCCGATCATGATGGTCCTCTTCTCATCACGGCTTTCCTTGCAAATCATGAGGTCAGGAGAATCTTTGTTGACCAGGGTAGTTCTGCCGACATCTTGTTCCTCAAAACCTTCCACCTCCTCCACATCCCTGAGTCAAACCTTCTGCCATACAAGGGTGCCGACTTGATTAGATTTACAGGGGACAAGATACGACCCAATGGGTATGTCGAGCTGCTGGGAACCTTCGGGCAACCCCCCTATCCAAGACAGCGAAGGTCCGATTTCTTGTGGTAAACTGCCCTATGACTTATAACGCCATCTTAGGCAGACCAACCCTGAATGCCATCGGAGCAATCATCTCGACAAATCACTTGATAATGAATTTCTGGAGCGATAAGGGTGAGGTCATTAGTCTCCAGGGTGACCAAGTGATGGCAAGATCTTGCTACAACGAATCCCTGAAGATTACCAAGCCAGAGAAAGAAGCTGTTAATGAAGAGAAGGCAGGACATCCTTCGTCAGCCGGGGTGATGCTTGCTGATCTCGACGTTCGAGAAGATTTCTCCAATACAAGACCTACCCCGGTGGGAGACTCCAAACCCCTGCAGATTGGGGATTCCGCGGACCAGGTGGTACAGGTTGGTTGTGGGATGGCGCCCAAAGATGTGGAGGCCCTCTGCACGCTGATCCACCAGAACAGCGACCTTTTTGCTTGGACCGCAGCTGACATGTCTGGGTTGGATCCCGACATCATCTGCCACCGTCTTGCTGTCGATCCCAGGACGAAGCCTGTAGAGCAGAGACGTCGGAAAATGTCAGCGGATAGGTTGGAGGCTGCCGCGATACAAGTCACAGAACTCCTTGATGCCGGATTCATTAGGGAAGTCAAATACACCATTTGGTTGTCAAATGTAGTGCTTGTTAAAAAGCCTAATGGCAAATGGCGTATGTGTGTAGACTACACGAATTTAAATAAAGCATGCCTGAAAGATTCTTACCCGCTGCCTAACATCGACCGTTTGGTCGACCAATCTTCTAGTTATCGTATGTTATCTTTTATGGATGCATATTCCGGCTACAATCAAATCCCGATGTACCCCCCTTATCAGGAGAAAACAACGTTTATGACCGAGGAGGTGAACTACTGTTATCGTATGATGCCTTTCGGGCTCAAAAAAGCCGGAGCAACTTACCAAAGGATGATGAATACCGTCTTTCGGGATTAGATTGGAAGGGTTTTCGAGGTGTATGTTGACGATATGATAGCAAAGAGCACCGCGGATAGCGACCACGTACGTGACCTCGGCGAAGTTTTCGACCAGCTCCGAAAATACAAGATGCGCCTCAACCCAAAGAAATGCACCTTCGGGGTCCGAGCCGGTAAATTCCTCGGTTTTATGCTCACGGAGCGTGTGGTCGAGGCCAACCCCGACAAGTGCCAGATTGTACTTGAAATGAAGAGCCCGACAACAGTGAAAAAGGTCCAACAGCTAACTGGGAGGATGGCCGTCTTGACGAGGTTCATCTCGAGGTCCGCATCTCGAGCTCTCCCATTTTTCCGACTTCTGAAGAAAGGAAAGTTATTCGAATGGGACCAAGAGTGTGAAGACGCATTTCAAAAAATAAAAGTGATATTGGCATCTCCTCTCGTCTTATCCAAACCGAACCCGGGCAAGATCATGTACCTCTATCTCTCTGTTGCGGACGAGGCCATAGCCGCCGCTCTGGTCCGCGAATCAGGAGGAACACAACACCCAGTTTTCTTTGTAAGCAAGGCATTACAAGGCCCGAAACTCCGGTACCCTAAGGTCGAGAAAATCGCGCTGAGCCTCATCACCGCAGCATGACGACTACGACAGTACTTCCAGGCACATCAAATCGTGGTGCGTACAAATCAGCCCATCAAACAGGTGCTCCACCGACCAGACTTAGCCGGCAGGATGGTGTCTTGGGCCGTGGAGCTCTCAGAGTTCGAGATATCCTACGAACCACGACAAGCGATCAAGGCTCAAGCGTTATCCAATTTCATTGCGGAACTAACCCCGACACAACCAATAACTGAAGAGTGGTGGGAACTGCATGTCGATGGCTCGTCAAACCCCAAGGGGAGTGGCGTCGAGATACTCTTGGAGAGCCCACAGGGAGTTATCTTGGAACACTCCCTTAGTTTTTCATTTCCAACCTCCAACAATCAGGCTGAGTATGAGGCAGTGATCGCCGGCTTGCGGATGGCTTCCGAGGTAGGAGCATCACGGGTAAAGGTCCACAGCGACTCTCAACTCGTGGTATCCCAGGTGAACGGTGACTACCAGGTCAGGGACCCCCTACTCCTCAGATATCTTGAAGTGGTAAAGGGCCTTGTTCATAGTTTCTCCGCAGTCGAGATCCACCATATTCCGAGAGAACGGAACGCCAGGGCTGACGTTATTTCCAAACTTGCAAGTACAATATCATCCGGGAACAATAGGTTCGTCATCTAGGAGGTCGTCCCTGCACCTACCGTGATATTGGCCATAGAAACCGACAAATGTTGGTATACCGACATTCAGAGCTACCTGGGCGACGGTTCACTTCCCAGTGACCCCGGTACAGCTCAGCGCGTACAAAGGCAAGCCACACGATATTGCCTAATCGATGGAAACCTTTATAGACAAGGCCTCACACAACCATTGATGAAGTGTATCTCGGGCGACACAGTCGACTACGTAATGGCTGAAGTCCATGAGGGAGTTTGCGGTCACCATCTCGGTGGTTACTCCTTGGCCCGGAAGATCCTCCGCGCGGGATATTATTGGCCCACCATAGAGGCAAACTCGCTGAAGTACGTGAAAAAGTGCTCACAATGCCAGAAACATGCCAACATACACCGGGCTCCTGCTGAGGCCTTGTCGTCAATATCGGCCCCGTGCCCATTCTCTTGGTGGGGCGTAGACATTCTGGGGCCATTCCCTCCGGCCCCAGGACAACTAAAGTACCTTGCAGAAGCGGTCGACTACTTTACCAAGTGGATCGAGGCCCAACCACTCGCCAAGATCACGGGGAAAAATCTTTCAAAGTTCATGTACCGTTTCATGATATGCAGGTTCGGGATCCTGAACACAGTGGTAACCAATAACGGCACCCAATTTACTGACAAGGGGTTTCGAGAACTCATGACGGATTTCCACATCGCCCACAGATTCTCATTAGTTGAGCATCCCTAAACCAATAGCCAAGCTGAAGCCGCCATCAAGGTAATATTGAAGGGGCTAAAGAAACGCCTCGATACAGCAAAGGGACTCTGGGCAGAGCAGTTACCCAGCGTCCTATGGGCCTATCATACCACTCCCCATCCCACTACTGGGGAAACACCATTCAGGTTGGCCTACGGTGTTGATGCCGTCATCCCGGTGGAGGTCGGCGAGCAAAGCCTCAGGCTCCAAGCGTATGATCCGCGGTTCAACAATCAGAGGCTGCGTGAAGAATTAGATTTGATTGAAGAAATCCGCGAAAGGGCCTCAATCCGCGAAGCCGCGATCAAATCACAATCGGCAAGGCGACACGATAAAGCCGTTGTATCACGGACATTCAGCGCCGAAGATCTAGTCTTACAAAGAGCAGACGTTGACAATAAAAACACCTCCTAGGGGAAGCTGACAGAAAATTGGGAAGGACCATACCGAGTCATCTCTGGAACCGGAACTGGAGCTTATCGGCTAGAGACGTTGCCCGGAGAGACCATACCCCGGACTTGGAATGCGGATAAGCTCCATAGGTATTTCAGTTGACTTTGTAAATATTCTGAGATATTTTCAATGTAACAAAGTTTTGCATGAATAAAATGCCTTTCTTCCTTGATTCAATGACATCTTTTGAGCGGGGTACAATCCTGAACGATTCGAGCGGGGTACAATCCCGAGCAATTCGAGCGGGGTACAATCCCGAGCGTGTTTGAATGGGTACAATCCCGAGCGATTCGAGCGGGGTACAATCCCGAGCGTGTTTGAGCGGGGTACAATCCCGAGCTTGTTTGAACGGGGTACAATCCCGAGCGTGTTTGAGCGGGGTACAATCCCAAACGTGATTTGAACGGGGCACAACCCTGGACGTGCTTGAACGGGGTACAATCCCGAGCGTAAAATAAAGATGAGTAAAAATGGGATACGATCCTGAAGCCAAACCACAAAGATAACAACGGTCGAATACAATCCCGAATCCTAAATATCCATTTCAGAATGATTCAACACTGAAATCTAAAAGTTATGCCCCGCCAAGGCGCACAAAATCGAGCTCCACAACCATCGCTAACCGTCTACAAAAAGCCGTCAAAACACAGTAGAAGTTTAAAGAAAAGCTAAAAATGGTGACTGAATTACAACACAAACCGGTATACCGGCTCTTCATTCTTGGGAACCCATCTCGGCATTCAAGATCGGGTCATGTTTCGAGTTCAGCGCGTCGTCAGGCCCCTTCTCGGTATTGGCGGCGGGATCCTCTTCATCATGCAGTGGAGGAGATTTAGGCACTATACCCCAGGGACGCTTTCCACCCTACCAGTGGGCGTCACGTCATACTGATGGAATTCTGGCAAGCGAAACAAAAATCCAGTAGTATAATAGTACGAACAGTTATCGTATCCACAGGGAATAGTCAATTCGCGTATAGTCGTGATCTATTTATCAAGGGAAAACAACAGATTTATAAGAATATTGTTGCGTAAATTGTAAATGGCAAATAAATAATCAATTGAATTAGAAAGGAAGAGCTAGAGACACTTTACTTGGATTAGGATTGAATTTCATATCATCACACCCTTTGTGCATGTAAAAACTATCTATTATTTTAGGTTTACTCTATAATATTGTAGACAAACTATATTGCTTACGACCCCGAGTTACTAGGCGCCACTCACACTCAAAGATAATCCATGCGGGCTCTCCCAAGCGACAGACTTACCCTCGGCTTATTTTATTTTCTTTATTCCGTTTGTAAAAGAACTAATTGATAAATGAGGCCTAATCCTGTAGACGCACCTTCATTAGAGTACTCACACTACCCATCACTCATCAGGATACATCCATGTGTCAGTCCTGGATTGACAATCAACTAATCCTTTGCTATCGATACTAAGGCCTAATCCTGTAAACGCCCTTCGCTAGAGTACTGTCACTACCCATCGCTCATTAGTAACGCTCATGTGTCGGTCACAGAGTACCGAGTCCTCTTATTCAATCAGAGTTTGAGTTTCCTATGTCTAGGCTCCCCCATCCTCAATCCTAGTCGAAACTAGCCTATAACTCCGCGCAAGCGCGCAAGTCAGGGATTAAGCACAGAATAAGATTACCGATATTATAGACAGAGAGCTCAGAAATAATAAAATAGAATTTACATACACTTGGGGATAGAATCAATTACATTCAATCCTAATAAAGAGTTAAATACACAGGGTAGCCATACAAACCACCGAAGATGCTGTCACCATCTTCAATCCTTGTGAAGCGCTCCTCCTCTCCTACTCTAAAATTAGCTTTGGTGCATTATCACTGAAATATGACTGAATTACAATAATCGTGCACCCTTGATCTGGTGCAAGAGGTTCCTATTTATAGGCTAAGGAAAGACAAAGAAAATTGGGGAGAAATCTATCTAAAAACGGCAACAGGGCAAGATGCAGTGCAGGAACCAGAGGGTTGCGCTTCACCCTGCGCTACAACGCAGGATGCAGCGCAGGAACCAGAGGGCTGCGCTTCACCCTGCGCTACAGCGCAGGTTGAAGCGTAGTTTACGTCATGCAGCTCCTACTTTCTCTTTTTAATTTTGATCTCTCCCCGAGACTGATTTTGGCTGATTTGTCTTTCCTTGTTTCCCTTTTCTTGATGAGATCCTTGCATTTATTGAGCATCTTTGATTTATTTGGGAAGGTTGTCTGCAGAATCCTTGTTTGATTGGCAGTGATCTCCTCATTAATTGCCTCAAATCTTCTTCAAATCTTTATTAAATGTCTTCAATTAAACTCAAATCTTGCAGATATCTTCCTCATTTAATGTTATCTTTCCTTCAAATCAAATCTTTGCAATATCCTGCAAAAATCAGCAATATTTCTATCAAAATAGTATCAAGTTCAAATCTAAGATTAATAAATACAATTTATCTAATATTTAATAAAAAGGATTAAACTGGGGCAAAAATACCATTTTATCCTTGATAAGTGAACTAAAAAGTGCTCTAATTTATAATATAATTTTCACTTATCAAAATACCCCCCAACTTAACTTCTTGCTTGTCCTCAAGCAAGAGACCTCTTTGCAATCAAAAAATCAATTCTATCCCCTGAATAACTAAAAAATCAAAAACAAATTCAAGGAACTTTTCATCATCTCCTTGTTAAGTAGCAGTCACCTTCCAAACATAAGAAAAAATCAGGATTAAGAGATGTTACCAATCCTCAATCAGAATAGAACACAAACATGAGTCAAACTTCTCAAAAATAGAAATTAAAGCAGTAAGTGATAAACCAAGGAAATCTTTCATTCTCACGGGTAAGTGTTTTCCTCAATCTTTTTCACCACCGTTGAACAACTAGAATTGATAGTCGTTTCCAACATCTGAACCTGTAAGTAGTTAACATGGATCAAAAGGTCTTTTCTTTGGTTGTAATGAGGCTGGGCTATCAAGAAATCATGGTTTTTCTAGATATGCAAAGAACACTTGAATAGAGAGCATCTTGTGATTGTGCTTGGGACTTCTCTCCATCTGCCATGTCATTCTTGAATTGTCTCCTTTTTTTCAGCTGGCCTCTTTGTTTGAAGAAGTACTCCCCCCCAACTTATTCAATTTCCACACTTTGTGCAGATTTTTTTTTGAATAATATACAATAACATAGAGAATTTATTTATGAGGGAGTTTTCTTCTTTGTGATTTCTTGTGCCTGATCTTTGAATTTCTCTGACCTTTCATTTCACCAACCTCTTGTCCCATGTTGTTGTGGTGCACCTTGCTCTCTATCCCAAGTGTGAAGGGACATGGTATGATCATCAATCATGGCTGAGGTGCATCAAAAGAAATATTAAGGCTCAAATGGGCAATCAAAAATTGAAAAAATTTAATCAAGGTTGGCTATTTGGCACTGAGAAAAATATTATAATCACAAAATATGCCTTTGTCACTTCCATATCTTCCCCTAGCAAGACAAAATTCAGAAACTCAAGCAATAACAGTTGACAAGCAGCGGTGAAAAACTCTCAATTTCAGTGTTTGGGCTCTCAGCTCACTGGTTATTGGCTAAAATTCCTTGATAAAGCACTTACTGGTTTTAATTAACTATCCTGATAGGTTCTCCTGAGAAGCATCCTAATCCTAACTGATTATGGAATTAATCACAAAACCCTATCAACTTTCCTAGTTTGGTTAGTTAAACTACTTAATTACAGAGATTTTTGAAAAAGTTGCCTTAAATCCTAATTTCCTAAAGTTCTAAAATATTTTAAAAATTCTAAAAATTTAAAAAAATTGAAATACAAAACAAAAATCCTAATCAACTAAAAAATATTCTATAAAATAAAATAAAAGAAAAACTAAAAGAAAGAAAACACCAGTATTAATCTTCATCCTCTGTATCCTGTAAGTCCTTATCATGTTGCTGCTCCACCTCCCCCTGGATGAATAGTCCTGTCCCCATGCCACTGCAAGAATATCCGGAACTCTTTAAGCAGCATGTTTGGGTATGGGTCTAGTACTTCTGATTGGTTTGAGGTCAACTGGTCTTTATACTTTGCAGCAGTCTGTGCAATTCATGAAGAACATGGAAGCCTATCATTAACCAATTTGCATGCATAATTCAAAGAATTAATATTTTCACAACAAAAGTTCAGTGCACTTGGTAATGACTTCCTAAAAACAAAACATACTCGTTTGTTTTGCAAGCATTCAATCAATCCATGGAAAGTGAAAGTTCAAGATTTTTGAAAGACACGGAGCATAACACCTTCAAATTCAATAACTCACAAAACAAAAAGCATTCCAATTAAGCAAATTGTTCTTCATGTTCCACACAGCCAAAATCACATTTAAGATAACAATTATCAACAGTATACACATTCCTAAGGTTGCTATCCTAAAGTTCAAATCATAGAGTGAATGAAGATTTCAATTGATAAAAGAAAACATAACTGAAAGTTTCAAAATTGATGGAAGTTTGTGAGTGGAAAGAGTGAAAAGAAAAGCTTAGGAAGTAGAGAAACAGTACATGAGAAAATAGAAGATTTTTAAAAAAATTCGTACTGCTGCGCTTCACCCTGCACTACAACACAAGTGAAGCGCATAAGACAGTGACTAAAATTGCATTCCTGCGCTTTACCTGCGCTACAGCGCAGGTGAAGCACAAAAAATAGAATGTAATTTTGCAAGTTTCAGTCACGTTTTCTGCTGCTTCCTATTATTTAAAAAATTTATTTTCCACAAACTTATTCCAATCAATTTTGAAAAATTTCCTAAATCCTAAAAAATGAAAAATCCTTACAAAATAAAACTGAAAACAATTAAAAACTTAAAAATCTATGGGTTGCCTCCCAGGAAGCGCTTGTTTAACGTCTTCTAGCTCGACGCATGTTCTCTCAAGGTGGCTGAAACTGAAATATTTTGGTGAGCTTGTGTGTTGCACCCTTCCTTTTTCTAGCCCATAAACCTCCCCATAATTTTGCCTTGGAGCAACCTGTAGTGTGAACTGACTTTGACCATTTAGGCTTCTTCCTGGAGTTAGACCATGCTTTTGACTCCTTTGGCTTGACTCTTCTTTTCTTTATTATCTTGCTCTCATGTGCATGAGTCTTCTTTTCCTGAAGCTTAGATGATTCACAGTTGATTGCTCTCAATTTCTTTGCTTCGCAGGGTTTTTTGATATGGAACACACCTGACCACTTGATCTTCAATCTGGCTCTAGGCTCTGAATTTGCTTCTAGCTTAACTTTTCTTCTCTTTGCCTTGTCCTGGTCAATGTGATCGCAGGCCTTTCTTTTGTGAGGTCTAGAAGGTTTATCACTTGTACCATGCCTTTCTTGATCTTCCTTTGGAGGACTGGTTGGATAAGGCAAGGTCTCTGTTCTTGAAATCACTTCCCTTCCTTCCTCGGGCTTTGATTCACCATCTCCCTGTTCAATCTTTTTCTTATTTTCTTGATCTTTTTCATCATGTACACCTTCATATGTTGTATTTTCTACCTCCCTTTCACAGCCAATCTCTTCTTCAAGCACCATCTTTTCTGTTTCATCCTCTCCATCTTCTTCTTCTACTTCTGTTGCACCTTCTTGTGTTTCTTCAGATCCTTTCTCTTCATTAGCCAGATCATCATTGATTTCCTCCCCTGTTAATTTAACAATTATGGCAGGACAAAATTCTACAGGGTTGAGTTGAGCGTTTGCTGAGCTCTGTTCTGACTGTTGGTTGGCTATTGCTTCTACTATCTCTTAATTGTTGCATCAGGAGACTCTCTCTTCTTGTTAAGCAGTTTCAACATGAATTGCTCCATGGCCTCCAACATTGGGATATTGAGTTGCACTATTTTGTTACTCTCTATGAAGGCTGCAAATATCGTGTTCATATCTTTCATGGAGAGATTCTTTGGATATGGTAATTCCCTGTCTTGCAGTGCATGTGTGAACTCTTCTTTTTCTTCTTTATTTTCTTCAGCAGCTTCTCCTGATTTTCTTTCTTCAATTTCTCTTTGTTGTATTTCTTCTGTTTCCTCTTCTTGAATGTCTGGATAAGAGCAGTAACCATTGAGATGGTTACCTCCGCAAAAATCATAAATTAATTATGGTGACTGGCCAGGATAAGAGTGAACTGGTTGCAGTGGCTGAGAAAGTCTGTCTAGCTGCTTTTGGAGTGCTTCTAATGACTGCTTCAAACTCTTATTTTCTACCCTGAGTTCATCTTCAAAAGTTTGCTTATGGGATGAAATAGCATTTTGTTGCCACCCAAAATTTTGATTCTGGTAACTTCCCCAATCCTGTGAAAGATTGTTAGAATAATTATTGTAATTAGAGAAGTTACCTTGAATCAGTGCATGGGAGAAATATTTTGTTTCTTGCTTGAACGAAGAAACATCTGCCTTGGCTTGAATGTAACGTGGTCTGCGAAAGAATCTTCTTAAAAAATTTCTTCTACCACATTCCAATTGTTCAGACTTTGGCTGGGGTGTGACCTTAACCAATCCGTTGCTTTTCCTGTAAGAGAAAAAGGAAATAAACATAAATATGCAACCTCTTTGTATTTTTCTTGAAAACCCATAGTTTCAATTTGTTTAAAGAATGTAGAAAGATGATCATTTGGATCTTCATGTTCTAAGCCTGAGAACTGGTGATCTTCAACAAGTTGAAGGTGTGATGCTTTGAACTCCACAGCTTTTGTAGTACTTGGAATGGCAATACTTGAGCGATAACGTAGCCCTTGAGGCACAATATAGTCTCCCAAGAGTCTTTTTGGTGAATTTTGCCATTCAGAAGCCATTTAACATTTACTTCACTTGGGGTGGTTGAACAGAGAGTGTTGAAATTGTCTCCTTGAGCTCTGCTCCTTTTCCTGTTACCTCTCAAGGATCTCAAACAAATGTTAGCTCAGGAGAGTGGAACAAAAATTATTATCTTTTTCTTTTAAAATTAATAATAATATTTTTTCAAAGAAAATAATTAAAATAAAATAATTAAAAATAAAATATTTTTGTTTTCTTCTCGACTCCTCTCCCGTCTCCTTCTCTTGTTTCTACTTATGTTCTTCCTTGATGTCCTTTCTGTTCCTGGATCAGGTTGTAGTTGATTGGAGGACACCTGGCCTCTCAAAAGCATAAACAAGAAACTTTGAAAAAGGTAAGTGTGGAAGAAAAATTAATAATAATAGAAAAACTATAAATTTCCTAAAAATAATAAAAATTTCCTAAAATAATAAGAAGAATAAATAAAAGAAATCCTAAGATAGATATCCTTGATAACTAGACCTGCCAAGGTCTACACGAATTGGAAACCGTTCCCCGACAACGGCGCCAAAAATACTTGATGTAATTCTGGCAAGCGAACCAAAAATCCAGTAGTATAATAGTAAGAAGAGTTATAGTATCCGCAGGGAACAATCAATTCGCGTATAGTCGTGATCTATTTATCAAGGGAAAACAACGGATTTATAAGAATATTGTTGCGTAAATTGTAAATGGCAAATAAATAATCAATTAAATTAGAAAGGAAGAGTTAGAGACACTTTACTTGGATTAGGATTGAACTTCATATCATCACACCCTTTGTGCATGAAAAAATTATCTATTATTTTAGGTTTACTCTATAATACTGTAGACAAACTATACTGCTTATGACCCCGAGTTACCAGGCGCCACTCACACTCAAAGATAATCCATGTGGGCTTTCCCAAGCGACAGACTTACCCTCGGCTTATTTTGTTTTCTTTATTCCGTTTGTAAAAGAACTAATTGATAAACGAGGCCTAATCCTGTAGACGCACCTTCATTAGAGTACTCACACTACCCATCACTCATAAGGATACATCCATGTGTCGGTCCTGGATTGACAATCGACTAATCCTTTGTTATCGATACTAAGGCCTAATCCTGTAAACACCCTTCGCTAGAGTACTGTCACTACCCATCGCTCATTAGTAACGCTCATGTGTCGGTCACAGAGTACCGAGTCCTCTTATTCAATCAGAGTTTGAGTTTCCTATGTCTAGGCTCCCCAATCCTCAATCCTAGTCGAAACTAGCCTATAACTCCGGCGCAAGTGCGGAAGTCAGGGATTAAGCATAGAATAAGATTACCAATATTATAGACAGAGAGCTCAGAAATAATAAAATAGAATTTACATACACTTGGGGATAGAATCAATTACATTCAATCCTAATGGAGAGTTAACTACATAGGGTAGCCATACAAACCACCGAAGATGTTGTCACCATCTTCAATCCTCGTGTAGCGCTCCTCCTCTCCTACTCTAAAATTAGCTTTGGTGCATTATCATTGAAATATGACTGAATTACAATAATCGTGCACCCTTGATCTAGTGCAAGAGGTTCCTATTTATAGGCTAAGGAAAGACAAAGAAAATTGGGGAGAAATCTATTTAAAAAACGGCAACAGGGCAAGAATCAACGTGATCTGCGCTTCACCCTGCGCTACAGCGCAGGAACTAGAGGGCTGCGCTTCACCCTGCGCTACAGCGCAGGTTGAAGCGCAGCTTACGTCATGCAGCTCCTACTTTCTCTTTTTAATTTTGATCTCTCCCCGAGACTGATTTTGGCTGATTTGTCTTTCCTTGTTTCCCTTTTGTTGATGAGATCCTTGCATTTATTGAGCATCTTTGATTTATTTGGGAAGGTTGTCTGTAGAATCCTTGTTTGATTGGCAGTGATCTCCTCATTAATTGCCTCAAATCTTCAAATCTTTATTAAATGTCTTCAATCAAACTCAAGTTTTGCAGATATTTCCCTCATTTAATGCTATCTTTCCTTCAAATCAAATCTTTGCAATATCCTGCAAAAATCAGCAATATTTCTATCAAAATAGCTTCAAATTTAAATCTAAGATTAATAAATACAATTTATCTAATATTTAATAAAAGGGATTAAACTGGGGCAAAAATACCATTTTATCCTTGATAAGTGAACTAAAAAGTGCTCTAATTTATCATATAATTTTCACTTATCACATACCACTTCCGTCCTCAACAGCGCAAAGTGTCGACTTCTCTTTAGTGTTTAACTCCATGCTGGGGTTCAGAAACTTCATCTGTTTAATGGCAAGATAAAAATACATGTCAGAGGCATCCTCCCAAAGAACCTCGGCCTCTTCAAGCTTTTGCTTTAACTCCTTAACCTCGCCCTCCAGCACTGCCCGGGATTTCGTGGATTCGTTCAGTTTTGACTCCGACGCCGCCGTCGCCTCTTCGGCCTTCTTTGAGCTGTGGTAAGGGTTTTAACCTGCTTCACTAGATCGGCGTTTCTCGTCAGCAGATCATCCTTTTCCTTAGTCAGAAGCCTTAAGTCAGCAAGAGCCTTCTGCATCTTTAGTTCGTCGACCTCCAGCTTGGCCATCATCTTTTCCAATTCCGCCCTCATTGGAACGAAGGCGGCAAGATCTCGAGATGCCCCCATGAAGTACCTCGACATCATGGCGAACCTCATTCCCCATTCAGACGCAGCGACGAGGATCTCATTGATTTCTTCCTCGGATTTCCCATCAAACATAGCCGACCCTGGGCCTCTAGGTGCTTGTTCACCTCGTCAGTACTCTTGTCTGAAGGCGGCAACCCGGCGCCAGAAATCATGGGCTTATTCCCTTTGTCACCTAGGAGTGATGCGGAGGAAGACCCCTTCGCCAATCCGTCAACCAATGGCTTATTTAGAGGAGGCGGAACTGGGACATCCACTTTTTGACGTTTTGTCTTCTCCTGGTCAGCGACACTAACATCATGTTAGAACCACATGAAACACTTAAGAAAGTGATTTTATTTTCTCATTATCATTCTTGTATGAGTAATGAGTTTTAAGAAAGTGATTTTATTTTCTCATTATCATTCTTCAGAGTTGCTTCAGCTTGGTGAGATTTCCATCTTCTGAGGATCTAGTCCTTCTGCATTTGTTAGATGCTCAACCCGAAGGTGAGCTCTGATACCAATTGTTAGAACCACAGGAAACACTTAAAGGGGAGGTTGAATAGTGTTTTAAACTTTTTGATAGTTTTTGGAAATCTTTTGGTTAAAACATGAATATAGGCACCGTTAAAAATAAGTCTTAAGATTGTTTTAAACAGAGGCTTCTCAACGTATCTTCTGAAGATTATTACAAAGAGTATTTTCAACGCAGTTTCTGAAATACTTCAGACTACTAGAGGTTGTCTGAAGTCTGTTCCTGATTTTTGAACTAATCTCTTTCAGACTTACTTTTGAGATTTTATTTCAGAAGTTCTTCAAGGAACATTCTTTGTAAAGCTTCAAATGATATAAGAGATATCTCATGTTTTGTTCATATGAAAAATTATTTTATTGAAATAGTTGTGTTAAGTTTATTATAGAAAATACTTTTCAAGTTCCAACTTAAATATGAAAACTGGAGGTAAAGAGATTGAAGAAAAACTTGGGCATAGAGATTTCAGACAGGTTTTTAAAGAGGCTGTCTGAAGTTTTCAGACGGCTTGTAAAAACTAATTTTAAAAGATGTTTTGTGCCCCTTTTAAAATATCAGATTAATTATTCTGACCCTTTGATTGTATAAACAGAATTGATAAGAGATAAGGGTAAGAAAACTTAGACAAGGAATTTATCCTGGTTCACCCACAAACCCGTGAGCTACATCTAGTCCCAGAGGCAAATAACCACTGGATTTTTCATTATCTGAATCCACAGATACAAGTATTATTCACAGCCTCTTCAGGCCTACACAAGTATTACTTTGTTTTCAACTGCCTCTCCAGGCAACTCATTGCAGCATTCTTTTCTATCAAGCCTCTCCAGGATTTACAACAAGTATTCTTTTCTATCAAGCCTCTCCAGGCTCTACCACAAGTATTCTTTTCTATCAAGCCTCTCCAGGCTCTACAACGAGTATTCTTTTCTATCAAGCCTCTCCAGGCTCTACCACAAGTATTCTTTTCTATCAAGCCTCTCCAGGCTCTACAACGAGTATTCTTTTCTGTCAAGCCTCTCCAGGCTCTACAACAAGTATTCTTTTCTATCAAGCCTCTCCAGGCTCTACAACGAGTATTCTTTTCTATCAAGCCTCTCCAGGCTCTACAACGAGTATTCTTTTCTATCAAGCCTCTCCAGGCTCTACAACGAGTATTCTTTTCTATCAAGCCTCTCCAGGCTCTACAACGAGTATTCTTTTCTATCAAGTCTCTCCAGGTTCTACAACGAGTATTCTTTTCTATCAAGCCTCTCCAGGCTCTACAACGAGTATTCTTTCTTCCACCAAGCCTCTCCAGGCTCTCAGACACTTATCCAAGTGTAGAGTATTCTTTCTTCCACCAAGCCTCTCCAGGCTCTAAGACACATAAAGTGTTTACAAATTAAACTAAGTTTAAGTTTCCACGAAACATAAACTTAATCCTTTCCTGTACTAGAGGTTAACTGAGTACTACTCAGGATACAATGAATAAATCTAAGTACAAGGATAAGACAGTGATACAAGCATATATGTTTAAGTACAATCCCTGTCTCTGATATGAGGCATAACATCCTCTGAGAATTGGCTAGGTAGATACTGACTTTAAGCTCCAGCCTTATTCTCTAGCCATTGGTTTCCATGGGTTACATTCTCACCCGTATCATTGGAAAAACCAAGGCATACTTGCCAGCTTCAAACCATTCTTGGTTCATATGAGATTAAGCACAGCCTGGTAGGTTGTTCCACTAAACAACTGCTATTTTGACTAGCATAGTTGATTCAAGTAAGTATGGTCAATACCTATAGGATTTTTCTGATGCATCTTGATCAACTGATTGAACCAAGTGAATGAGTTCAACATCTTCAAATTCTTCCTTGAGGCTATTTATATGTTCTGTTGGAATATAGCCGTTTGAAGATGATTCATGATACCGTTGAGATGTTGATGATGTGGCTCATATAGCCGTTATGTAATAGTGTCTCAAACGGTTGCTTCTTCTTTAGTAGATATGTGTTCAGACACCCTTGTTCTGACACTTCTGTAGATGAGCCATTTTAGAGAGATTTTCTTGATATTATTTTGCATGTTCTCTCTCTTGATATCCTTTTACTTTTCTTCAACTGACTTCTGATTTCCTCTTCTTTTCTTAGGAGTGTATATGAGGAGGTATCCGTTGGATTTGTCCTCTTGCTTATTTTGTATAAGCTCCTTTTCTGTTTGCTTCCTGACACCATTTCTCCTTTCTTCTTTGAGTGAGGTGTCTTTTTCAATGGCTGTTTCTTGCAGATGATAAAATATGTTTGAATTAAAATATGTTATTCAAACATTTCTCTTTGTTGCTTCTGCTTAGTCTCCTGAGCTTTTCTTGTGCTTTCTTTTGGATTGGTGATGATGATATTTCCGTTGTGATACCACCCTTTAGAGAAAGCATTGAATGCTATTCAATCCATCGTGAGACACGCTTCTGGGTGTCTTCACAATTCTGACAGAGTACAACGTTGGTGCGGCTATAAAGCTGCCATCGTTGTTACTCTACTGCAATTTCTGCGTTGCAGAGATTTCCTCAGTGGTGTATGAAATTCAAAATCACCAGGAAAGGTCTCTGTGTTCCTTGCCATAAACGTGTTTGAAAAGGTACGTGCAACAGAGGTTCAGAAAAGTCTTCACAAACTTCAGCAAAGGGTGCCACGTCATAAGTGAGACTTCAGACAGCACTGATACTTCAGACGGGTTGAACTACTTCAGACAGCTTCAACTCTTCAGACGAGTTCTGCTTCTTCAGACATCTTCGTTGCTTCAGACAGCTTCTTTGCTTCGGAAAACTTCCTTGCTTCAGACAGCTTCTATTCTTCAGACTGCTTTATGTTGTCTTCATATGGTCTTCACGTCTTCAGACAGTTTGAGCACTTCAGACGAGTTGCATTCTTCAGACAGCTTCTTTATATTTGATCCTGCATTTGTTCTTCTGATCCTAATCTTCTGATTCTGATTACTATTTCATCCTGAAACACAATCAACAAACCATTACCTTTCTCAGTAGAATCTGTTTATATAATCTTATTTGTTAATCTTTAAAACTAAAGGATATTACGTCTTTGAGTCAAGTTTGAATGCTCAAACTGATTAATAGACTTCACACATCAGACTCCGACATTTCCGGCATGTCGGCTTTCTTCTGAGTATCCCGGAGCACCTTTTTTGCTCGTCTCTCCGCGAGCTTTTCATGTTGTCGAGCTGCCATTGCTACATCGAAATCAAATAGAAATAGTTAACATAAGATTACAGAAAAAAAGATATAATAAACCCATTTAGCTGGGTATTTACCAAGTAATTCTCGGGTCGCCAAACCGCCTTTCTTTATCACGAATTGACTATCCAGGACGCCGTGTCTCTCCATAAAATTCTTGATGGCGTCGACCACATTCTTCTCACCCCCGGACAACGTGTCATAATCCACGGTGTAAGCCTTTGAGGGCCTTAGAAAATGGCCAGTATTCCAACAATAAGGGTTTGTAACACCCACAATTTCCCCTATCGGCATATAAATAAAATAGAGAAAGTTAAAATAATAATAATAATAATAAATTAATATGGGGTCTTTAGGAACTATTGATAAGCAATCAAAATTTTATTTTTGGAATTTCCAACCATAATTATGAATGATTTATTTTTAGAGAGGTGTTGAGAAAATGACCTGAAATACCCTTAGAAATTATACAGTTAAGGAAAATATAGATTTAATTATGAAAAATAGCTAAAACTTAAAGGGATCAATATTTTTAGTCAAAATAATCTTAATATAATTAATAATTAAATTTAGAAAATTATTTAGAATTTTCTGGCACTTTTGGGTAAAAAGACCATAATGCCCCAAGTTAGCAGTGTAACCCTAACCAACATATGAAAATTTGTAGAATAATATGGAAAATATACTTTGAACCTTAAAAGATGATTGAAATGATATTTGTAACCTTATAGGATTTTTGTATAAAAAAACTATAATCTTCTATCCGCTAGCTCTTATTAAAATTTAACCGTTGTGCGAAAACTTGAAAAATTGGGAAAAACAAGAGAGTTTAAGTGAGAAGAGAGTTCTAATCATATTTTTAGGCTGGAAATAAGTTAAAGCAATTATAGGAATTTTTCTAGAATTTTTATAATTTTTGTGCAAAAATAACCCTTTTACCCCTTTTGTCTCTTGAACCGGGCCCGAATACTCTTGATCCGGGCCAGAAAAATTGCACAACTCTCCTTTTTCCTCCTCCCAAGGCTGTGGGAGAGTGTGAAGTGTGCATGTGGAAAAACTTTTCAATGCTTTTTTTCTAAGGTCAAAAGACATGACAAAAAGCCTTAATTTTTCATAAGACTTATGCCACTTGTCCATTTCTTTCTTTTTCCCTACATGCAAAAAGGCTAGAGACAATTTTCATTTTTCATTCTCTCCTTCTCTCTTGCAGAAACAGAACCGTGAGACCTCTCCCTCATCCTCTCCAATCTTCCATTTTTCTTCTAAACACATTCAAGCTAAAGGTTCCATTTTTGAACCTAAGCTTAAACACCTAGCCCAACCTTGTAGAAGTCCTTGTTGGTGATCAAGAGGTGGATCTTGGAGCTGTTTTTGGGGCTGTTACAGTACCTTATTTTTACAGAAAATTCCTTAGGTAAGGGGGGAGAACCTTGAACTCTAGTAGGATTGGTGACTAGAGTTAAGGATTGCCCTTGATCCTTGTCCCTATCCCTTTTTCTTTTGTAAAAAATGAATTCTTGGAACCTATTTCCTTGAGGAAATGGTTCGGATGTTTGCATGTGGTTTGTATGTGTGTTTTAACATTTGTTATGATGCTTGAAATGTGCTTATTTGATGATATTGGATGCATGCAAATTGTGAAATTGGTTGGAAAGAAATTTTTCCCGTTTTTACATAGAGCTGTGACCGTAAAATGGCAACTGCAGATGCGTTCACCGTTCGATCGAGCTGAAATTTTAATGACCGGTTCATAACATCGGAATCTTCATTTTGAACGGTCAGATCGTTGATAGGAAGTCTGGGTTTGGAGATATTTGATCTGCACAGTGGCTATATATTTGGGATTTTATTGAAAAACTTGTTTGTTAATGTGCTTGTTTGGTGATTTTGGATGATCATGCTTGGATTTGGTGAATTTTTGAGGTTGCTGGAAATTTTGGTGTTTTGATGAACACTCACAGTGTTCATCCTTGTTCTTAATGTTCTTAAGTTTGTTCATGAGAAACTCATGAAAAACTTGGTTTGATCTTGATTTTAGTCAAGAGAAAGTGTTAAAGTGTTTATGGCCCTAGTGGTCCAATAGGCCAAGAAACTAAATTTACTAAAAGGGTTTTAATTTAAATAGAAATAAAATTTGAAAAATAGCAAAAGAGTTAAATTCGGATTTCAAGTTTAATCCAAATAAAAGTCATCATAAAAGTCAACTTTTTGAGTAGTCTTGTGTAAAAATGGACTCCTAAGAGTCATCCAACCTTTGGGCCCTTGGTTCAGGTCCAAAACCTTCAAAAAAAGAGAGTAAAGGACTCATCAAAAGTCATCCAAAAATAATTCATGGAGTTGGGCTTAGATTAGAGTTGGACTTCAACTCTAATCCAACCTATTAAAATTAAAACTTAGAAATTAATTAGTGGACTTAGCTAATTCAATTATCTAAGTTAATTAGTCTAATCTACTTAAGTTAATTAAGTAAGGAATAATTAATTAAGGCTAAAGTTAATTAACCTTAATGAAGATTAATCTTAATCTTAGTCAATAATTACTAATGAGGTATTAATTAGGTAATTAAGCCTTAATGATGAATAAGAACTAATTAATTATGATTAACCTTAATCAAATATAATTAAAAGCTTAATCCAAGGTTAAGAAAGAGATTAAGGGATAATTATGAATTAATTAGGATCTTAAGTAAGGATTAAGACTTAATTAAGGAGGATTAAGATTAATTATAATTTAGTTAACGAAGACTAATTATAATTAAGGGTTAAACCTATTCCTAATTAGACATACAAGACGAATTAGGGTAGGTAATGCCATCCATAAGATACAATAAGTCTTAGTAAATTATAGGACTCAAGTGAAAATGATTATTGATTCTTAAAAGGAGAACATTAGTACAAACTACCTTAAAAGATTATAACCAACACACTCTTTCTACATAAGACTTGAGAAGCTTAGTGAGAGAGTGCGGTTCCAACCCAAGATAGGGTTTGGTTTTCCTTCAAGGAAAGACATCAAATCGGGCCGTACCATGGTAAAGTGGTGACGTAGAATGATTTAATGTGTTTTGCTTGTAAGGACTGTGTATGCTGAGAAAGCATTGTTTGGTTTTCCTTGAAGGAAAGACATTAAATCGGGTCGTACCATGGTAAAGTGGTGACGTAGAATGATTTAATGTGCTTTGCCTGTAAGGACTGTGTATGCTGAGAAAGCATTGTTTGGTTTTCCTTGAAGGAAAGACATTGAATCGGGTCGTGCCACGGTAAAGTGGTGACGTAGAATGATTCAATGGGCTTTGCCTGTAAGGATGAAATGTTGTAAGCATTGATTGTGTGGCATGCGTCATAAAGCATTAATGATGATCAAGGTTGAAAACCTTACGACCTATATGGCAGTGACACTTTGGTACAGTGTGAAACTGGTTGGGAAGGGTGCACCGAGTTTTGCAAAGAACGCCAGCGGGTCCGGTAAAGGACGCCAGCCCTGAGGATAGTCGAGTTCCAGAAAGGACATCATGTGACGTAGGTTAGCACCCTACTGTCGAGTCCGAAGGGGTACAAGCTTAGCTATCCTGTCGCTCTCATGGTTTCGGGGTCAGTGGAGATTGTCTGGAAGGACGCATAAAAGATTTGGCCAAAAGAAAATGAATGAGCAATGCTCTTTGTTCTGATTGCTAGTACAGACTCTAACTCCTGATACGTTGTACATATATGGTCGGGCAGTTGCTGTGTGCACTGTGGTGGTGATTTTCCCTAGGCCCTCATGCATTGCATGGTACATAGTGGTTGCTTGAGATTCCTTGGTGAATGACGTGGTTGTTTGCATTGCATAAGCATAACACATCATTTTATGACATTGTGGCCTTCTATGTGAATGATTAGATTCATTGTTGTGAAAATTGTGTGGAATTCCCTTGTGTGTGCTCTAGTATACTATATCTTGCGTTAAGTGAGTTCATGTAAAGTGTTCTCACCCCCTTGTCTTTCTTTTTGTTGTCCGTTGTTATTTTGGCACCTAAAAGGGCATGGACTCTGGAAGGATGCACGTTGTTCTGAAAAAGGGCGCGGTGTTTAGGTCGAACCGGATCTCGTTTAAGTCAAATGGTAGTGTCTAAGGTTGTAGTCAAATAGAGGATTCACTGCTTATGTGGTGTAGTATGTTAAAATCCCATCCTAGATGTACGTCATGTCCATTGTAAATTTCGAATAGTAACGAAATGATATGTTTAATACCAATGTACTTCTTCTTGTTTTATCCCGAACATAATTTAATAATATGCTTTACAAAAAAAAAATTAATTACCAACTTTCCTCATTTTTATTAAGAGATAAATTAATAAACCGCAATCGAGTTAATCGTGTAATACCCGTCATGGGATGAGGGTGTTGCATTTAGTGGTATCAGAGCAGTTCGGTCCAACCGGACTGTGAAGTTTGGGTCTGATAGTCGTATCGAGTCTAGTTTGATCTGGTTTAGGTGTTTTGGAGTCTTGCAAGGTTGATGTGCTTCTGACTACTCTGGTACAGGACAGTGGGACTGGCCACCCCAATAGTATGTTCAGGTTAGGAGGGAGTGTGACAACTTGCAGTTGTGAGTTTTGGGGACACAAGGCTGATAATCTCAGCTTGAGTAGTTATGGAGAAGAGGAATGATGTCTTGGTCATTTGCATGATGAACATAGGTAGTTAAAGAGATGGAGTCATGTCGTCTACTGGGTTTTATCTTCTTATTTGTGTCTTGAGTATAACCCCATGTGTTTGAATTAAGATTATCCTTTTCATGATTTTGTTTGGATTGATGAACGGGTGTGAAGTGATTGCTTCGTGTTGTTTTGTGTGACTTTGGCATGTTAAAATTTACTTCCAACTTGTATGCAGTAATTTACAGCATGCTTATTGTTTGAAATTAAATTCAGTTTTGAGTTTGAGAAAGAATATAGAAGTTGTATTTGAGTGTTAATTATTTAAAAATCTTAAATAGATAGGTATGTATTTGTAAGGCACTTGGACATGCCTGTGTTTCTTCCTTGTGAGTTGAATTATCCTAATCCTTATCCTTAAGATCTCTCCTCTTTCCCTCATGAGAGTTTCTACCATTAAAAGTTAATTAAATTGAAGAATGAACCAAGTAATTAAGCTTCTAAAACGGGTTTGCTAAGACCTCTAGGTCTTGAGATTGTACATTAGTGTAGCCAATGGTTGATTTGACTTGTGGTTTGAGGTGCTGAGTGAGGCATCAAAAGTCAGGGTAGGATGACCACTAAGGTTAGGTTCCCATTCCTTTAGTTGAGTGACCTAAGGGATCGATGATGGATTCGAGGTTGTAAATTCAAGGTTTAAGATGATTGATCATTGAGGTTTAATCATTAAGGTTTTGATATTGAGGATTAGTATTAATACCTCTTGAGGATGTGATTATTAAAAAAAATGATTTGGTAAAGTGAGTTAGAAGTAATTGATGGCTTGGTGTATACTCAGGATAAATGATGATAGGGTTAAGGAATAGGAATGACAAACATACGAATTGAGATTAGATCTTAACAGTTAAGGTATATTTGGATACCTTGTTGATAGACTTGAAGTCTAAAAGGGTTTGACTGTGGAATGAGTGCCATGTTTGAAGTTTAATAGATACAATAGAGTATGATCACTATCTCTAACGGATTGATAAAATAAGGGTTTATAGAAATAAGTGGAAAACACGATTTAAGACGAAGGAAGTCAAAGTGTTGAGACCAATAGCACAAGATGTGATTCTTAAGAAATTTTAGTCGGATAATAGGATATGACTAAGCAAATGATCTGTTAGTATCAAGATTGCGCAGAGGAGATTGAAGAAAGAAATCATGTGATGGGGAATCAGATGTATAAGTAAGCACTACAAGAACTACATTTGTATGAGCTAAGTAAGGATAACACTTCCACGAGGTTAGTAGAAATAATAGATATGACATACAATGAGGGATTGTTATATGTGTTGACTTTGATGATTAAGAGATATGCTTAATTGATGCTTTTATAAATTGAAATAGGTATGTGAGTGAAATCTCATAAATGATTAGATTGGATTTGGTTACGAGTGTGTTGATTAAGTATGATCTTGCTAAATTTTATAGGATTAGTTTATGCATTGATCTTGATGGGCTTAGATTCTCAAGGAAGAGTATATAAATCGGTGAATATCTAGGCAAGATTTTGAAGGTAGGAATAGTACTACGCTTAAGTAGGTGATGTTTCACGAAAGGATGCCCTAGGGGACAAATACAATTCCTGGAAGTATAATAACCATAAGGAATAAAAATAATAATAATGTTCTCTAAGATAGGTTTAAAGATAGATTACCGCTATCTATATATCGAGACTATAGGTGATCTTACAATCTGCTTTGGACTTTACTATGAATGCTATAGGTGTCTAGTAATTCCATCTGGATTGGTTGTCATTGGTATTCCTTTCCCTCCTCAGTGAACCCAATATTCTAGCCACATTCAAGCCAACTTATTTCATTCTTTCGTGCAATGTTCTCGCCTATTTCTAGGATCCAACGGGAGGTATAGAATTCTTTGGATTAACCTTGGGGTTATTAAGGAGAAGTAGGTTAGAAGTGGAATGGTATAATTATAAGTCTTAGTTAGGTGGAAATAAAATTTTGGAGGCATATTTGTTTAGGAAAAGAACATAAGGTGGTGGTGAATGGTGAGACCTTCTTGGGAGTAACAGCTTATGGAGTTAAGCCTTGGTTGTAAGTGGTGATCAATGTTTAGGTAGGAAGATCCTACAACTATTAATATAATAAGTGATAGATAGGGCAAAAATAAACTGATACATGAGTCGAAGGATTTCATCTTAATAGGATAGCAATGAATTTGAAATTCTTGATAAAGAAAGAACTTAGAATCTTTATACAAGGAAGTGATGGAAGGTTAACTAGATCAATAAGAGTATTGATATTAAGAGCAAGGGAACTAATGTAATCATAGGTATAATAAACAACACTTGTGACTATTGTGGAATTAGATATTCATACATAGTGAAGGAAAATGAACATTTTAGAGTTGTAAGAAAATAAGATATTATGAGGGGTCATTGGGAATCAGAAGAAAATGTTAAGGAAATTAGTTATTGTAAGGAACATACTTTGGAGATTCCTAAGAAAATTTTTTTGCAGGAAAACTTAGCTATTTGACTTATGGATTGAAACTGTGCGTTTCATTTGATATTATAACTCTATGTCGATTATAAGTTGAAAGGGAGTGTCTAGTTACTTGCCAAATACCCGAGGAAGGTGACGGGGTAGCATAGTAGCACACCTCATAAAGGATTAACTTAGCCTTCTAGTTAGAATTAAGGTAGTATGAATGATGGTGGAAAGTTTGATAAGATCTGCTTGCCGAAAATAGATGTTCCTGATCAAATCTTATGGGATATTAAATCATACCGGAATTTTTTTTTTTTCGGTAAGGTGCTAGGTAAAGGTTTCAAATTTCGCTATTGGTTGTTAGAGAAGAAGTAAGACTTGAAAGCTAGGTTGATCTCAATTCAAGATATCACCCCTATATCCACGAGTAGTTTAAAATGATTATCCAACTTTTAGGGAACCCTTAAGGTCTTATATGATTCAACTAGAAGAGTAACTCTTAAAGCTTAAGAAACTAGATTTAGCCCTATCCAGCAATAGCAACTTCAAATTTTGAGGACGAAATTTCTTAAAGGAGGGGAGAAATGTAACACCCACAATTTCCCCTATCGGCATATAAATAAAATAGAGAAAGTTAAAATAATAATAATAATAAATTAAATATGAGGTATTTAGGAACTATTGATAAGCAATCAAAATTTTATTTTTGGAATTTCCAACCATAATTATGAATGATTTATTTTTAGAGAGGTGTTGAGAAAATGACCTGAAATACCCTTAGAAATTATACAGTTAAGGAAAATATAGATTTAATTATGAAAAATAGCTAAAACTTAAAGGGATCAATATTTTTAGTCAAAATAGTCTTAATATAATTAATAATTAAATTTAGAAAATTATTTAGAATTTTCTGGCACTTTTGGGCAAAAAGACCAGAATGCCCCGGGTTAGCAGTGTAACCCTAACCAACATATGAAAATTTGTAGAATAATATGGAAAATATACTTTAAACCTTAAAAGATGATTGAAAATGATATTTGTAACCTTATAGGATTTTTGTATAAAAAAACTATAATCTTCTATCCGCTAGCTCTTATTAAAATTTAACCGTTGTGCGAAAACTTGGAAAATTGGGAAAAACAAGAGAGTTTAAGTGAGAAGAGAGTTCTAATCACATTTTTAGGCTGGAAATAAGTTAAAGCAATTATAGGAATTTTTCTAGAATTTTTGTAATTTTTGTGCAAAAATGACCCTTTTACCCCTTTTGTCTCTTGAACCAGGCCCGAATACTCTTGATCCGGGCCAGAAAAATTGCACAACTCCTTTTTCCTCCTCCCAAGGTCGTGGGAGAGTGTGAAGTGTGCATGTGGAAAAGCATTTCAATGCCTTTTTCCAAGGTCAAAAGACATGACAAAAGCCTTAATTTTTCATAAGACTTATGCCACTTGTCCATTTCTTTCTTTTTCCCTACATGCAAAAAGGCTAGAGACCATTTTCATTTTTCATTCTCTCCTTCTCTCTTGCAGAAACAGAACCGTGAGACCTCTCCCTCATCCTCTCCAATCTTCCATTTTTCTTCCAAACACATTCAAGTTAAAGGTTCCATTTTTGAACCTAAGCTTAAACACCTAGCCTCCAACCTTGTAGAAGTCCTTGTTGGTGATCAAGAGGAGGATCTTGGAGCTGTTTTTGGGGCTGTTACTGCACCTTATTTTTATAGAAAATTCCTTAGGTAAGGGGGGGAGAACCTTGAACTCTAGTAGGATTGGTGACTAGAGTTAAGGATTGCCCTTGATCCTTGTCCCCATCCCTTTTTCTTTTGTAAAAAATGAATTCTTGGAACCTATTTCCATGAGGAAATGGTTCGAATGTTTGCATGTGGTTTGTATGTGTGTTTTAGAAATTGTTATGATGCTTGAAATGTGCTTGTTTGATGATATTGGATGCATGCAAAATGTGAAATTGGTTGGAAAGAAATTTTTCCCGTTTTTACATAGAGCTGTGACTGTAAAATGGCAACTGCAGATGCGTTCAACGTTGGATCGAGCTGAAATTTTAATGGCCGGTTCATAACATCTGAATCTTCATTTTGAAAGGTCGGATCGTTGATAGGAAGTCTGGGTTTGGAGATATTTGATCTACACAGTGACTGTGTATTTGGGGTTTTATTGACAAACTTGCTTGTTAATGTGCTTGTTTGGTGATTTTGGATGATCATGCTTGGATTTGGTGAATTTTTGAGGTTGCTGGAAATTTTTGGTGTTTTGATGAACACTCATAGTGTTCATTCTTATTCTTAATGTTCTTAAGTTTGTTCATGAGAAACTCATGAAAAACTTGGTTTGATCTTGATTTTAGTCAAGAGAAAGTGTTAAAGTGTTTATGGGCCCTAGTGGTCCAATAGGCCAAGAAACTAAAGTAACTAAAAGGGTTTTAATTTAAATAGAAATAAAATTTGAAAAATATCAAAAGAGTTAAATTCGGATTTCAAGTTTAATCCAAATAAAAGTCATCACAAAAGTCAACTTTTTGAGTAGTCTTGTATAAAAATGGACTCCTAAGAGTCATCCAACCTTTGGGCCCTTGGTTCAGGTCCAAAACCTTCAAAAAAAGAGAGTCAATGACTCATCAAAAGTCATCCAAAAATAATTCATGGAGTTGGGCTTAGATTAGAGTTGGACTTCAACTCTAATCCAACCTATTAAAATTAAAACTTAGAAATTAATTAGTGGGCTTAGCTAATTCAATTATCTAAGTTAATTAGTCTAATCTACTTAAGTTAATTAAGTAAGGAATAATTAATTAAGGCTAAAGTTAATTAACCTTAATGAAGATTAATCTTAATCTTAGTCAATAATTACTAATGAGGTATTAATTAGGTAATTAAGCCTTAATGATGAATAAGAACTAATTAATTATGATTAACCTTAATCAAATATAACTAAAAGCTTAATCCAAGGTTAAGGAAGAGATTAAGGGATAATTAGGAATTAATTAGGATCTTAAGTAAGGATTAAGACTTAATTAAGGAGGATTAAGATTAATTATAATTTAGTTAACGAAGACTAATTATAATTAAGGGTTAAACCTAGTCCTAATTAGACATACAAGACGAATTAGGGTAGGTAATGTCATCCATAAGATACAATAAGTCTTAGTAAATTATAGGACTCAAGTGAAAATGATTATTGATTCTTAAAAGGAGAACATTAGTACAAACTACCTCAAAAGATTATAACCAACACACTCTTTCTACATAAGACTTGAGTTGCTTAGTGAGAGAGTGCGGTTCCAACCCAAGATAGGGTTTGGTTTTCCTTGAAGGAAAGACATTAAATCGGGCCGTACCATGGTAAAGTGGTGACGTAGAATGATTTAATGTGCTTTGCTTGTAAGGACTGTGTATGCTGAGAAAGCATTGTTTGGTTTTCCTTGAAGGAAAGACATTAAATCGGGCCGTACCATGGTAAAGTGGTGACGTAGAATGATTTAATGTGCTTTTCCTGTAAGGACTGTGTATGTCTGAGAGCCTGGAGAGGCTTGGTGGAAGAAAGAATACTTGTTGAGCCTGGAGAGGTTCGGTTGACAAAGAATACTTGGTATAGAGCCTAGAGAGGCTTGGTAAGAAAGAATACTTGTTGAGCCTGGAGAGGCTTGTCTGTAAAAGAATACTTGGTTTAGAGCCTGGAGAGGCTTGGTAAGAAAGAATACTTGTTGAGCCTGGAGAGGCTTGTCTGTAAAAGAATACTTGGTTTAGAGCCTGGAGAGGCTTCGTAAGAAAGAATACTTATTGGGCCTGGAGAGGCTTGTCTGTAAAAGAATACTCGTTGTTGAGCCTGGAGAGGCTTGTTTGTAAAAGAATACTGCATGAGTTTCCTGGAGAGGCAGTTGAAAACAAAGGAATACTCATTGTTTAGCCTAAAGAGGCTGTGGTAAAAGAATACTTGTATCTGAGTTCAGATAGTGGAAAATCCAGTGGTGGTTTGCCTCTGGGACTGGATGTAGCTCACGGGTTTGTGGATGAACCAGGATAAATTTTGTGCCTAAGTCTTCTTTCCCTTAATCTCTTTATTTACAGTTTTCATATTTATGTTGGGGATTGAAAAGTAATTTTCATAATAAACTTAACATAACAATTTCAATAAAATGATCTT
Source organism: Sesbania bispinosa (assembly GCA_026901365.1). NCBI lineage: Eukaryota > Viridiplantae > Streptophyta > Magnoliopsida > Fabales > Fabaceae > Sesbania > Sesbania bispinosa. Next base: position 1,633,711 of record QLOH01000054.1, on the reverse strand, counting down.
TCATATGAACAAAACATGAGATGTCTCTCATATCATTTGAAGCATTACAAAGAATGTTCCTTGAAGAACTTCTGAAATAATTCTCTGAAGTGAGTCTAGAAAGAGCTCAGTTCAGAAATCGGGAACAAACTTCAGACAACCTCTAGTCATCTGAAGTATTTCAGAAACCATTCTGAAAATACTCTTTGTAATAATTTTCAGAAGATACTTTGAGAAGCCTATGTTTAAAACAATCTTAAGCTTTAGAAGAAACTCTATTTTTCTTATCTTCCGCACGTTTTAACTATCTCTGATCTTAAGACTTGTTTTGAACATTGTTCATCTTCATGATTTAAATTAAAGATTTCCAAAAACAACCAAAAAGCTTAAAACACTATTCAACCCCCCTTCTAGTGTTTCATGTGGTTCTAACAATTGGTATCAGAGCTCACCTTCGGGTTGAGCATCTAACAAATGCAAAAGGAGTAGATCCTCAGAAGATGGAAATCTCACCAAGCTGAAGCAACTCTGAAGAATAATAATGAAAAAAGAAAATCATTTTTCTTAAAACTCATTATTCATACAAGGCATCTTTCAGAAGGATATAGCTGGAAAAGGAAAGTGTATCTATCTCTAGATCACAAACGGGTAACATAATTCCTATCTTTGTTTAAATTTAAATTTAAGTATAGTTAGTTATATGTTGTTTGTTTTATGGAAATTATTTGGTAAATATGAAAATGTGTTGCATGATCTGTTTGGTTGAAATCGTTATAATATAACTGTGTGAAAATAATTTATCGCATGCTAAATGTCCTACATGTATTTTGCCTGATATTTATAATTTGGTTCATATATAAAGTTATTGCATATTTTTAGTGTTTGTTTAAATAAGACGAACAATCACGAATGTCCAATATTTTCTGCATAAATATATGTGTGATCATTAATTGCTGAATACTTTGATGCTGTTGGATGGACTCCTTACTTCAACAACATTTCCTCCTCATGGCATAAGGAAAGTGTAATGGAGTTCTGGGAAAATATCAAGATCATATCTGGACCCAACAGAACCGGGATTGAAACGAAGGTAATGGGAAGATAACTGTTTGTGGACACCAAACTTATTGCTAAAATCATAGGTGTTCCTGACAGAGGGGAACAATACTTCCAAAGATGGGAATCTCTTCATGGCGAAACATTTGTTCTAGACCAACATCTTTTTGGAAGAAGAAGGATTGCTCCTTTCAGACCTTCTCAACTTCTGAGCACACCCAGAGCCCTCCTTGCTGTACTAAACTGCTGCATTCTTCCCAGAGGAAGAAACAATTTAACCATAAACATGATGGAGAGGTTTGTATTGGGACTTTTGCTGTCGAAAAAGAAAGTCAATCTCTCTTGGGTGCTGTTGTATCAGATGATGTTCAAAGATGAGATAGGAAATGAGAATCTCTATCCCCATAACACCCTAATCATGAAAATTTTATTGCACAAGGGATTTCCTATGGAAAGTCTCTTTGATCAACCGTCTCCTGATTTCTTCACTCCGGCTGCATATACTGAGTTAGACCAGACTCTTATTGAAAGAGAAGAAGCTCCTGAGAATCAAGGGGTCATTCCTTCTATCTTTGCTCCACGCATTGAATCTGAATAAGGTGAATGATAGGGTGACTCGGCTTACAAAGAGATTGAGTGCTGCAAAGAGAGAACTCCAAAAGCTTAGGGCTGAAAAAGGAAAAGCTGATGAGAACCAATCTAATGATGAATGAAATACCTGTGTTTTTGTTTCTAAGTCTTTGATCTTTAAAATATTAATATTCTGTTTTGTTTCTAAGTCTTTGTGTTTATGCTTTTATAATATTAATATTTTGTTTTGATTGATTTCCTTGTTTTCCATTTATTTATATGTGCCTTTATTCGTGCATAGTTTGTCATATCTTTAACATAATTCTCTCTTAACTAGATAACAAATGGTATCACTAAAAGATAAAACATTTAATTAACCTAAAAGCAGTATTTAAAATGTGTAATCTAAGATAAATTTGACAACAGAAATAAAATTTATATATTAAGACGATTGATTACTGAAATTGAAACTATTAACCGAAGACATTTGTTTTAATGATTAACTAATTCTTTTAAAATATATCAAGTGCTACTGAAAGGTATTTTTAGTTTGTGTATGTTTCAGAAAACAAGTTTTGAAGATAAGTTTAAGAAGACCATCGTCTGAAAAGACAGATTAAGGCAACATCATCTGAAAGAATGGCTAGCGTGATATCATCTCCATTGTCTGAACCTGTTCAGAGAGTTCATAAATAAACTTACTGAAATTGTGGGTCAGAAATGTTAAGATGGTTGACACCATGCAATAATCCTACCTCAACACTTGAGAAGATAATTTTTACTTAGTAACATCCCTATTCTCTGAACCTGTTCAGAAGGCTCTCTATGAACCTGCTGAAATTGTAGGTCAGGAATGTTAAGGTGATTAATACTCAAGGCATTAAAGTCTATCTCAATCCTTGAGGGATAGGTTAAGATGATTGTTTAAAGATTCTCTGAAGCACAAAAGACAAAAGACTAAAAGGAGGATTTGCAGACATTAAACGACCTTAGAAGAAGAAAAGTCTTCAAAGAAAAGTGCAAAGTCAGAAAAGCATTCTTCCATCCAGAGAATAATGAGGAAATCTAATGGTAACATCACTTCATCTTAAAACTTAAATATCTGTGAAAAATTTGTCCTCTAGTAAAGATTTTAATCAATAAATAAAATTTTAAGAAAAGACTTAAAAGACTCAAAATGTTAAAAGCTTCTCAGACAATAATAATCATAAAATCTTGTTCTGATACCACAAAAATTTGTGTTAAATTTTTTTTTGTTTTCTCACACTTTCTCTTCTATTTTTTTTTGTTTTGTTCTTTTTTGTTTCTAAAAAGGTATTTCGAAAAAAGTATTTTCAAAACTGCTTTTATGATCTTTATTATTGTCTTTCAAAAACGTTTTCCAAAACTTTCTCCATCAATGCTAATGACTCAGTTTCCTATGGCACTTCATCTATGACCAATCAATGATGTACGTTTCCATACTCTCAAGGTCTGAAACTGTCATCATTAAAAGCTACCTGAGCCCATATACATCGCGTGAACAACAATCCAATGGATTCATTCTCCTTACTTCTCTATTTTACCCTTGCCTCAAAGTCCTATAAATTCACAAGAGCTCTTCACACAAACTCAAACCTTCAAAGCTCTTCTATAGCTTTGTCTAAGGTTCTGAGTAAGTGGCTCCCAGAAGGATGATGAAGAAGCAAAGGAAAATAGCCGAAGGACTTCTGGAACATGTTGAGGCAAAGATCAAGTCATCTTGGATGATGTATGGAATGAAGAGTAAGGGAAAGGGTTCATCTGAAAACCCGTTTCTCTATACTTGGACCATGGTGATCTTGCTGCATCACAGGTGGACTGGAAGACCACTGGGAGATCCCAGAATAGCCAATCTTATTAAAAGAACTACTAACAAAGTGGTTCTTGGAATTAAGGTGGTGGCTAATGGTCGAAACACAGTCTTACATGATGCACCTCCACTGTCCCAGCAGTTAGAAGGAAAATGCGTGCAGCAAAGCACGGTTGGGATGAAGTCTAGGGCTTTGAGGCAACTCCTGAAGCTTTTGCAGTAGAAGGAGTGGTGATAGCTTTGAAAGAGATGAAGTCTGATAAGGCTATGCCTCAGGCCTTCGAAGGAATCTCCGGCGTTAGCAATGAAAAATGCATTCTATTTTTTGGAATGTAACCTCTTTCCTTTTTGTGAAAACCTGCTTTTTGTAAATATCAAATGTTTTGAGAAAATTTAAACTTGTGTATTTCTATTTTTATTTCAGTTTCTCTTGTTTAAAAATTATTTATTAACAATTGGTATAAGAAGTTATTGTATTTTTTAACAGTTGGTATTTATTCTTTAACTTTTGGTATCTGAATAATAATAATAATAATAATAATAACAAATCTGAGATTAACTTTTCTGATAAAAGTAAATGAATTGAAAATAGGAATGTATATATATGAAACTCAGTAATATGAACCCTTTTAATTAATGACAAAAGGGGGAGAAATATGAAACTCACAAAATGATGTAAATACTATATACAACTAACAAAATACTGTAAATATTGTATGTACTACTAAAAGTATATAAAAGGGGGAGAAATATAAAAGGAGGAGAAATATAAAAACTAACAAGAATGATGAATGTAACAGGTAACTAGAAACTCAGAAGATAACAACTGTCATAACTGAAAATATAACAGTAAGAATAACTTATGATAAGAATTGATATATGTAATAATAGTGTAATTATATAACAATTGGTATATGAGATAAGTTAATAATATATGGTATTATTAGTTCTCAATGATTAACATCCAGTTTCTAAAGAAGTACTAATAATTGGTATCTAAAAGATTAAACATCTAGTTTCTAAGAAGTTAACAATTGGAATCTAAAGATTAACATCTGGTTTCTAAAGGATAAGTTAACAAAATGTATCTAATCTTGTTAGTATTTAGAATATTAACAATTGGCAACATTTAACAAACTAAAGAATAAATGTTCTTCTCAGGGGGAGTATTATAGATAGGGGGAGCCTTCTATATACTTAACCATCTTTCCTTAAAACATTTTGTAAGTTATACATATCTTATTTGTCATCATTAAAAGGGGGAGATTGTGAAGTCTATTAATCAGTTTGAGCATTCAAACCTGACTCAAAGACTTAATATCCTTTAGTTTTAATGATTTACAAATAAGATTATATAAGAACATAATAAGAACAAATAAGATTATATAAATAGATTCTACTGAGAAAGGTATTGGTTTGTTGATTGTGTTTCAAGTTGGAATATTCATAAGAAGACTTGATGAACAAAATCAGGATCAGAAAAACAAATGCAGGATTTAATATAAAGGTTGTCTGAAGCGCAGAAGCTGTCTGAAGTAAGCAACTCATCTGAAGCGTAGAAGCTGTCTGAAGTAAGCAACTCGTCTGAAGCGTAGAAGCTGTCTGAAGAACGCAACTCTTCTGAAGTGCTGAAGTTTTCTGAAGAAAGCAACTCGTCTGAAGCGTAGAAGCTGTCTGAAGTAAGCAACTCGTCTGAAGTATTGAAGCGGTCTGAAGAACGCAACTCGTCTGAAGTGTTGAAGCTGTCTGAAGTACGCAACCTATCTGAAGTGTTGAAGTCGTCTGAAGTGTTGAAGCCGTCTGAAGACTTGAAGACCGTCTGAAGACAAGAAGACCGTCTGAAGACAAGAAGACCATCTGAAGACAAGAAGACTATCTGAAGACAAGAAGACTATCTAAAGACCAGAAGATTATCTAAAGATATGAAGATAATCCGAAGAAGTCTACAAACAGAATCAAGAATTGATCTCTTGAAGACGCTGCTATGTGTAAAGCACACTCTACCAAAGAGACTACACTTATTTCAGTATAAAAGCTAAACATGCTTTTATGTCTCGATCAAAGTCTTGCACAAATAAGGAAACTCTGCAATGACTTTCTCTAATGACCACTGCACCTGCAACAAAAGGCATTTTTATGTGCGCAGACCTACTGCACCTGCTGGTTGTCTAGAACGGGATAGGAGACTAAGAAAAAGCAACAAGAAAGATGTTTGAATAAAACGTATTTTAATTTAACATCTTTTATCTAAATCTCAAAAGAGGAAACTGCAAATAACAACTATTGGTGAAGACATCTCACTCAAAGAAGAAAGAAGAAATGATGTCAGGAGCAAACAGAAAAAGAGTATATACAAAATGAGCAAAAGAACAAATCCAACGGATACCTCCTCATATACACTCCTAAGAAAAGCAGAAGAAATCAGAAGTCAGCTAAGGAACGCAGAAGAAATCAGAAGACAACTGAAGAAAAGCAAAAGGAAATCAAGAGAGAGAACATGTAAAATAATATCGAGAAATTCTCTCAAAAGAGCTCATCTATAGATGTGTTAGAACAGGGTCTTCTGAACACTTATTTGCTTAAGGAGAAGCAACCATTTGAGACATTACTACACAACGGCTATATGAGCCACATCATCAATTATCTCAACGGTATTATGAATCATCTTCAAACGGCTATATTCCAACAGAACATATAAATAGCCTCAAGATTGAATTTGAAGATGTTGAAAAAGAATCAACTATGCTTACTTGAATCAACCAAGTTGGTCAGTTGAAGAAGATGGCCCAAAATGACAATGAACCAATAATGGTTTGAAGCCACGAATGTACCTTGGTTATTCCAATGATACGGGTGAGAATGTAGCCCATGGAAACCAATGGTTGGAGAACAATGCTGGAGCTTAAAGTCAGTATCTACCTAGCCAATTCTCAGAGGATGTTATTCCTCATATCAGAGACAGGAGTTGTACTTAAACTTATATACTTGTATCACTGTCTTAACCTTGTACTTAGATTTATTCATTGTATCCTGAGTAGTACACAGTTAACCTCTAGTACAGGAAAAGATTAAGTTTATGTTTCGTGGAAACTTAAACTTAATTTAATTTGTAAACACTTTAAGTGTTTGAGAGCCTGGAGAGGCTTGGTGGAAGAAAGAATACTCTACACTTGGATAAGTGTCTGAGAGCCTGGAGAGGCTTGGTGGAAGAAAGAATACTTGTTGAGCCTGGAGAGGCTCGGTTGACAAAGAATACTTGGTTTAGAGCCTGGAGAGGCTTGGTAAGAAAGAATACTTGTTGAGCCTGGAGAGACTTGTCTGTAAAAGAATACTTGGTTTAGAGCCTGGAGAGGCTTGGTAAGAAAGAATACTTGTTGAGCCTGGAGAGGCTTGTCTGTAAAAGAATACTTGGTTTAGAGCCTGGAGAGGCTTGGTAAGAAAGAATACTTGTTGAGCCTGGAGAGGCTTGTCTGTAAAAGAATACTCCTTGTTGAGCCTGGAGAGGCTTGTCTGTAAAAGAATACTGCATGAGTTGCCTGGAGAGGCAGTTGAAAACAAATGAATACTCATTGTTTATCCTAAAGAGGTTGTGGTAAAAGAATACTTGTATCTGAGTTCAGATAGTGGAAAATCCAGTGGTGGTTTGCCTCTGGGACTGGATGTAGCTCACGGGTTTGTGGGTGAACCAGGATAAATTCTGTGCCTAAGTCTTCTTTCCCTTAATCTCTTTATTTACAGTTTTCATATTTATGTTGGGGATTGAAAAGTAATTTTCATAATAAACTTAACACAACAATTTCAATAAAATGATCTTTCATATGAACAAAACATGAGATGTCTCTCATATCATTTGAAGCATTACAAAGAATGTTCCTTGAAGAACTTCTGAAATAATTCTCTGAAGTAAGTATGGAAAGAGCTCAGTTCAGAAATCGGGAACAGACTACATACAACCTCTAGTCATCTGAAGTATTTCAGAAACCGTTCTGAAAATACTCTTTGTAATAATTTTCAGAAGATACTTTGAGAAGCCTCTGTTTAAAACAATCTTAAGCTTTAGAAGAAACTCTATTTTTCTTATCTTCCGCACGTTTTAACTATCTCTGATCTTAAGACTTGTTTTGAACATTGTTCATCTTCATGATTTAAACTAAAGATTTCCAAAAACAACCAAAAATCTTAAAACACTATTCAACCCCCCTTCTAGTGTTTCCTGTGGTTCTAACAACCTCGACAGTGCTAGGCGCGTGGCACTACGTCCTGGTGAGCACGTCACCTCGGACATGTCAAAGACCGTTATTTGCTGTAACGGACTTTCCCGCCCAATTCTCCCTATATATACCCAGGATTTCACATTTCCAGGTACGCATTCTTTCTAATACAGTACTGTTACCCTGTAGAACTGATATCTTACGTTGAGCGTCGGAGTCTCTGCAGGTACACCCTGCCCCGCCGTGGAACCGCCGTCAGCTCCGTCGTTGAAGCTTCTTCTTGCACAAGAGGATCATCTTGAAGTTCTCCGAAGATCAAATTATATATACTAATAAAATTCATTTAAAAAAAAGAGTGAAATGCTAAAGTGAGAGATAAATTAAGAATTTAGGTAGAGCTGTCAATTCGGGCTACCCGATCCAGTCCGACCCGCCTTGATGCGGATAGCGGGCTTTATCGGGCTGGGCTAAAAAGCCTGGAAGTTATTCGGGCTTCTAAAATAGGTGTCTGAGCCCTACCCTTTTTGCGGGTAGCCTGGTTTTTTGGCGGATTTTTGCGGGTAGCGGACTTTTTCGTGCTTGGCTAAAAAAGCCCTGAAGTTATTCGGGCTTCTAAAATAGATGCCCGAACACTACATTTTTACGAGCTTTTGCAGGCTGACCTGATCGAGCTAGCCCATGTTGCCGGCTCTAAATTTAGGGAGGGGACAAAATGATGGTCTCTTCACCTACTATTGCCACTGCCATTCAGCTATTTACCTTTCCATTAAAGATGCCACTGTTAGAACCACAGGAAACACTAGAAGGGGGGTTGAATAGTGTTTCAAACTTTTTGATAGTTTTTGAAAATCTTTAATTTAAATCATGAAGATGAGCACCGTTAAGAACAAGTCTTAAGATCAGAGATAGTTGAAACATGCGGAAGATAAGAAAAATAGTGTTTCTTCTAAAGCTTAAGATTGTTTTAAACAGAGGTTTCTTAAAGTGTCTTCTGATGATTATTACAAGGAGTATTTTCAGAACGGTTTCTGAAATACTTTAGACAACTAGAAGTTCTCTGAAGTTTGTTCCTGATTTCTGAACTGATCTCTTTCAGACTTGCTTCAGAGAATTTATTTCAGAAGTTCTTCAAGGAACATTCTTTGTAAAGCTTCAAAAGATATAAGAGCCATCTCATGTTTTATACATATGAAAGGTCATTTTATTGAAATATTTGTGTTAAGTTTATTATAGAAAATACTTTTCAAACTCCAACATAAATATGAAAACTGGAAATAAAGAGATTAAAGAAAAGAGAACTTAGGCATTTAGACTTCAGACAGACTTTTATGGGGCTGTCTGAAGTTTTCAGACGGCTTGTAAAAACTATTTTTAAAAGATGGTTTGTGCCTTCAAAAATATCAGATTAATTATTCTGACCCCTTGATTAGTATAAAAGAATTGATAAGAGATAAGGGTAAGAGAACTTAGCCAAGGAATTTATCCTGGTTCACCCACAAACCCGTGGGCTACATCCAGTCCCAGAGGCAAACCACCACTGGATTTTCCACTATCTGAATCCACAGATACAAGTATTGTTCACAGCCTCTTCAGGCCAACACAAGTATTGTTTTGTTTTCAACTGCCTCTCCAAGCAACATATGCAGTATTCTTTTTCAGTCTAGCCTCTCCAGGCTTTGCAACTCAGTATTCTTTTTTCCACCAAGCCTCTGCAGGCTCTCTGACACTTATTCAAGTGTAGAGTATTCTTTCTTCCACCAAGCCTCTCCAGGCTCTCAGACACATAAAGTGTTTTTAAATTAAACTAAGTTTAAGTTTCACGAAACATAAACTTAATCTTTTCCTGTACTAGAGGTTAACTGAGTACTACTCAGGATACAATGGATAAATCTAAGTACAAGGGTAAGACAGTGATACAAGTACACTGATATGAGGAATAACATCCTCTGAGAATTGGCTAGGTAGATACTGAATTTAAGCTCTAGCCTTGTTCTCCAGCCATTGGTTTCCATGGGCTACATTCTCACCCGTATCATTGGAAAAACCAAGGCATACTTGCAGCTTCAAACCATTCTTGGTTCATATGAGATTAAGCACAGCCTGGTAGGTTGTTCAACTGAACAACTACAATTTTGACTAGCATAGTTGATTCAAGTAAGTGTGGTCAACACTGATAGGATTTTCTGATGCATCTTGATCAACTGATTGAACCAAGTGAATGAGTTCAACATCTTCAAATTCTTTCTTGAGGCTATTTATATGTTCTGTTGGAATATAGCCGTTTGAAGATGATTCATAATACCGTTGAGATGTTGATGATGTGGCTCATATAGCCGTTACTTAATAGTGTCTCAAACGGTTGCTTCTTCTTTAGCAGATATGTGTTCAGACAGTCCTGTTCTGACACTTCTGTAGATGAGCTCTTTTAGAGAGATTTTCTTGATATTATTTTGCATGTTCTCTCTCTTGATATCCTTTTACTTTTCTTCAGCTGACTTCTGATTTTCTCTGCTTTTCTTAGGAGTGTATATGAGGAGGTATCCGTTGGATTTGTCCTCTTTCTTATTTTGTATAAGCTCATTTTCTGTTTGCTTCCTGACACCATTTCTCCTTTCTTCTTTGAGTGAGGTGTCTTTTTCAATGGTTGTTTCTTGCAGATGATACAATATGTTTGAATTAAAATATTTTATTCAAACATTTCTCTTTGTTGCTTCTGCTTAGTCTCCTGAGCTTTTCTTGTGCTTTCTTTTGAATTGGTGATGATGATATTTCCGTTGTGATACCACCCTTTAGAGAAAGCATTGAATGCTATTCAATCCATCGTGAGACACGCTTCTGGGTGTCTTCAGAATTCTGACAGAGTACAACGTTGGTGCTGCTATAAAGCTGCCATCGTTGTTGCTGCAATTTCTGCGTTGCAGAGATTTCCTCAGTGGTGTATGAAATTCAAAATCACCAGGAAAGGTCTCTGTATTCCTTGCCATAAACGTGTTTGAAAAGGTACGTGCAGCAGAGGTTCAGAAAAAGTCTTCACAAACTTCAGCAGAGGGTGCCACGTCATAAGTGAGACTTCAGACAGCACTGATACTTCAGACGGGTTGAACTACTTCAGACAGCTCCAACTCTTCAGACGAGTCCTACTTCTTCAGACAACTTCGTTTCTTCAGAAGGCTTCCTTGCTTCAGACAGCTTCTTTGCTTCAGAAGGCTTCCTTGCTTCAGACAGCTTCTTTTCTTCAGACTGCTTTATGTTGTCTTCATATGGTCTTCACGTCTTCAGACAGTTTGCACACTTCAGACGAGTTGCATTCTTCAGACAACTTCTTTATATTTGATCCTGCATTTGTTCTTCTGATCCTAATCTTTTGATTATTATTTCATCCTGAAACACAATCAACAAACCAATACCTTTCTCAGTAGAATCTGTTTATATAATCTTATTTGTTAATCATTAAAACTACAGGATATTAAGTCTTTGAGTCAAGTTTGAATGCTCAAACTGATTAATAGACTTCACAGCCACTTTGCCTCCATGTAGGCTCAATGCCGCACTTAAAAAAGTGGCAAGTGTCGGGTTGTGAGATTTTTATTTAGGGAGCTTCTAATTAGCGTCCTAAGTTGATTAAGGAATTAAATTTAAAAAAAATATTATAGAATTTTTATAGTATTTAATGTTATTTATACTTATATATAAAGGTGATGTCTCAATTTGGTGTCCACAATTGCTTTTCCATTATACCCTTTTTTTTACAATTCAAATTCAAATTTTGATTCTATTTTTTCTATTCAAATTTGAATCCCTATTTCTTAATTTAAATTTAAAATATTATTTTTATCATTTAAGATGTGAACTTTTAAGATCATTTTGTATAAATTTTTAAGAGAAAGATAATGAAGGAACAATGATTTATAAATAAAAGATCAACATAGACATTACAACAGAGATCAACAGAAAGACGTTGCAGCAACAAAGATTAACGCTTTGAAGAACTTTACATACAAGAGATTGTGATGCGAAAAAAAATAGAACGGAGAGATCAAACAAAGATAAAGTTACAAATAGAAGGATCTGAAATTTAAAAATTAGCAGGAGCATAATCTTCAGGTTCTATTTTGTACTCCATGTTTCTTATATTTGTTCTACTTATTTTCATTTTTTATTCTTAAATGTTGAGTATGTATGAATGAGATTGATTAATCTCATGAATTTTCTTCAAATAGTTAATTATTTGTTGATTTATTTCATGGTAAAATAATCAAAATAGTATTGATACGAGAAAAATAGAGTGTGAGTGAGATCAAGGTAATTAAATTTTCAATATAATATTGAAGTATAAATTATTAAGAAAATAAAATAAATTATTTTGTAGACTACATATTACTATAAGACTACATATTACTATAAAATAGGATTAGATTTAAATTTTTTTACGGATACAGTGAAGATTTTTAGTTATTTCAAATAGAACTCTATTTAATTGAAATGCATTAAATATTTTTGTACAGTCTCGCTTTCATTGACACATTTTGTACAGAATTAATTAAAATCAAACGCATCAATATTTTTTAATAGGCAAAAACAATTAAAGGCTTAAATATCATTTTGGTCCCTACATTTTTTTGTGTTTTTGGTTTTAGTCCCCGTCAACTTTTTTTTTAAATTTAGTCCCCACTTTTTCAAATGTATGTTATTTTAGTCCCTGTCAACTTTTTCGTGTTTTTTGTTTTAGTCCATGCCAACTTTTTTTTTTTAAATTTAGTCCCCACTTTTTCAAATGTATATTATTTTTAGTCCCTGATACTTTTGGTTTTAGTCCCTACCAACTTTTCGTGTTTTTGGTTTCAGTCCCTGCAAACTTTTCGTGTTTTTTGTTTTAGTCCCTGCCAACTTTTTTTTATAAAATTTAGTCGAGTAAATCATCAATTTGGTCCCTGAAAGTGTTGCTCTGTTAAGTTAGTCCATGAATTGGCATAAACTAAAAATTAGTTCTTGAAACTGTATTTCACCCGTTAGAGTAGTCCCTCTATTAACAAAAAGTATAATTTAGTCCTTGTAAGTTGATACTTACTGTCATTATAATCCTTCAAATTTTAGTACGTAAATTCAAATAAGTCCCTAAAACTAACAAACCACTATCAAAGTAGTCCCTGAAAGATTTGTTTTTGTTAATAGAGGGACTGCTTTGACGGACGAAATACAGTTTCAGGAACTAATTTTTAGTTTCTGCCAATTCAGGGACGAACTTGACAAGGAGCAGCACTTTCAGGGACCAAATTGACGATTTACTCAATTTAGTCCCGGCCAAAAACACGAAAAGTTGGCAGAGACTAAAACCAAAAGTTGGCGGGGACTGAAATAACATGCATTTGAAAAAGTGAGGACTAAATTTTTAAAAAAAAGTTGGCAGAGACTAAAACAAAAAACACGAAAAAATGTAGGGACCAAAATGATATTTAAGCCACAATTAAATTAATGAGAGAATAAGGGTACTCCAACTCAATTATTATTGTGGTACCCCTTGAATTCAGAGAGTTTTAGTACCCCTCCAGCATGGGCCAATTAGATAGTGACAAATCAGTTAGTGGTGCCATGTATTATTTCCAAATGTATGTGTAGTAAATTTTCTGTTATGTCATTTTGATCCTTACAAATTAGGCCTTAAATTTTAGTTAATTTTTTGCTTAACCAAATTTGCGATTTGGTGTTAGAAGAGCCCTAACTCTCATACCTAGCCGACCAAAGCAGAGTGGCGTTGCGGAACCACGCCATGGAGACGCGACGGAGTGCAGCGGCGTTGGACGAGTTGAGGGGGGGGGGGGCGATGTCGACCCTGGGTGAATGGCATGCGAAACCACAGCATGGAGACGCGGCGGAGTGCAGCGACTTTAGAACGGTCGAGGGGGCGATGTCAAGACAAGGTGAGTGGCCTTGCGGAACCAGACCATGGAGGCGCGACGGATTGCAGCGGCGTTGGAAGGGTCGAGGGGGCGATTTCATGTGAGAATACTTCTTTATTTGTTTTTTATTTGTGATTCATAATTTTCCCCAACAGATATATTACTATGCTTGAACTTGAACTGATGTTGATTACTTCTGGGGTAAGTTCTGCTAATGTTTTCAGCTTTGGACTTAGGATATTTTGATGGTTTGTTGCCCTTTCATATGCTTTTTTTTTTTTAAAAAAAATAAACCTAAGCTACAATGCTTACCTTCTATGATCACAGCATGTGTTAGAGAAAGGAAAGCCTCGAGAGGGGCCAAATTATCATCAACCTAGAAATGAGTATAACAGCATGAATTTTTCAGGCTTTGATGTTTCCTAGCTCATTGGTTTGAAGTTTATTGGGACCATTGCTTGAATCCCATGTTTGTTTCTCTGTGTCATGCTCTATTCATGGCCCAATTTTCTCAAATTGGCCTTGTTTGATGACAATATTCATCTTTTTTTTTTTTTGCTGTGATAGAACTGTTCAGCAAATAAGTTTCCGATTTTGAAGCATTTTCCTGATTTGCCTTGGCTCTTTTATTTCAGCTAGCTGTATCAAATAAATGTTGATTATCCTCCTAATTTTGCAGAGGACCTTTGCATGTGAAGGGCTGGTGAGGGGTACCATGGTTGCTTTTCATATGGTGCTGCTGCTAGGCAAGCTTTGTAGTTTTTTCCATAATCATTAACCATGGTACCATTTGTAGCTTTTTCCATAATCATTAATTTTACAATTGCAATCTTGATAGTATGTGTAATTTATATATGAAGTAAACCCCTAAAATGGTTCTCCACATATTTGTGTTTTATTACATTAGTTGTTCAAGGATCCTTGCTATCGGCTTACTTTCTCAAAGTAAACCTCTAAATTTGTCATGATGTGAACCTTAAGACTAAGTAAATTTATCTTGTTTCATGAATGTTACAAATGAGATAATGACATATTAGCCAATTCTACATCTAAGCAAATTTAACCAACAATATTTTAGGATGTTCCTTGTTTTCAACGGTCTCAGAAAGGTAAATAAAAGTTGGACTTAAAAGGAACCAACGTTTTCATCTTGGCTCTTTTGAGTTCCACCACATTTTTTTTTTTTGCAAATTCATTATCTGGACTCTACCTGTTCAACTACAGAGGAAGACTCTTCATATTTGTTTCATTCAGACAAGGACATTCCATTCCAGAGCCTTTATTGTAACATCAAACATTAAGGTACACAAACATATAGTTCGTCCTTTTTTGGTTAACCTTTGGATTCCTAATACACCATGTGATGCAATCATATCATATTATAGATTAAAGCTGGTGAAGTTTCAAGATATAAAACATCTTGTTCTGTAGTTTCATATAACATGATTTATCTCATCTTCACAATGCTCATTGATATTTATCTTGCAGGTATCATTTGCAAGTAAGAAATGAGCTTCAGAATCAGAGATCCTCAACCCAAGGATATGGGTTCTCCAAGGGGAGAAGTTGGGGAGATTGACACAAGGGCTCCATTCCAATCTGTCAAAGCTGCTGTTAGTTTGTTTGGTGAAACTGTCACCAGGGAAAAACGTTCTAATTCTGTCAAGAGAAGATCATCAGAGGTAAACATCAAATATATCTTTTTCTTCAAAAAATTTCTAGGAAGCTTGAATGCTTGAAGCCAAAGGCATGGCCCAAGAAATGTTTGTTAGTTAGAAAAGGAGACTCAGCTTCTCTTGGCACAAAGAAAATTGAACAAGATAAAGAAATAGCTGGAAAGTGCAGAGAATACAAAAGGTAAAGCACTTTCTGAGCTTGATAAGGCCAATGTGACACTTCAGGAATTGGCAAAGAAGCTCACCAGTGTCATAATGTGAACCTTAAGACTAATATTGATTCTGTTTCAATTCCGTTTGTTTCAATTTGATCATATCCTCCTTGGAATTTGTTGACGACTCAATTTGTTCCCTTTCTTTTCTTATAGAACTGGCCTGCAGGAGAAGTTCTTTTTTTGTCTTTGCTGCCTGCTGCCATCTGGCATATGATATTTTACCTTTACAATGAGAATAGATCCAGCAACAAAAACACATTAAGCACTTACAGATTGTCTTTACTCAGCCGACAAGCTGCCTGCATAACCTTCTGATTTGCCCACTCTGTCCATTCTTGAAGTTGATTTTGCATCTCCTGAACCCTTGGAACTAGCTTCATGATGTGAACCTTAAGACTAAGTAAATTTATTTCGTTTCATGAATTTTGAACAATTCTATCAAGATGAACTTTCTTATATTTAGCAAATATATAGGTGGGTTCTTGTATGTAGTGTTGAATCATATAGACAACATACCTGAATAAGCCTATGTAAGCCTATGTTGGCCTTTCCAGAAAATATTTTGATGCTGTTCAAAACATGTTGATATGTGTGTCAGGTCAATTTTTCAATGTGTAGTTAGCTTCAGAAGCCTATTTGCCCAATAAAGTTTTGTAATTAAATCATCACAAAATTAATTAAAAATGAAATTAGTTGGAGCTCTAGTAATCAGATACTCTTTTATCCATTAAAATCTGCATGACCAATTTCTGAATGTGATTAAATGAAAAATAGCATTTAGTAGAACCTGACCAAACTCATTATTCAAAATAATGAAATAGGAAGCGCATATGGGAATTTAAGCCATGGTTCATTTATTTAATGATAAATTTTAGGATACAAAAGTACGATACGATCTATCAAACCAGCTGAGTAGTAGGTTGTACACATGCAACAGTAGCATGGAGCCTGGCTTAGTTTCTTTGGAAATAGGAACAGCCACCAGAGGCCTCAGGAAACTAATTATATTAGCTGCATATGAGAAAGATTATGAGAAATCTTACGGTCTTATTTACAAAAAGCCACGTAAAACGAAGCACATTTGGCTCGACACCTATGTCACAGCTGAAATGGCTGTTGCTGCCTATGATGTTGCTGCATGCTCTCACATTGACCTGACCTGCTCGGAGATAAAGACCTATCCATGTTGCTGCTGAAGCTTGCACAGGTCAGGCTGTTGAGGAGCACGACACAGACACAAGCACAGGATTTGAGTTACTGAACTGGGATTTAAAAACTGCAACCAGTTATCAAACTGTTCGGTTTTTTGGTTCAGTTTGGAACATTTCTACAGTACAGTATTCTTAAATTTTTGACCTGGGCCTAACTCAACCCCAAAAGCTAGCTTGTAAGGTGAGGATTGCCCAAGGTTTATATACCACAATATGGCCATATCTCTAGGCAATGTGGGACTCTAACACACCCCCTCACGCCTAGGACTGGACATCTGGAGCGTGGACAACTATACGGGTGGCGGCCCAATAACAACAGATCATCTAGGATAGGCTCTGATACCATCTTAAATTTTTGACCTGGACCTAACTCAACCCCAAAAGCTAGCTTGTAAAGTGAGGATTGCCCAATGTTTATATACCACAATATGGCCATATCTCTAAGCAATGTGGGACTCTAACAAGTATAGTTCACGTAAGTTTTTGAACAGCCCTCGGATTAATGAAGGGAGTTTCCAAGACTGGATTGGTTAATTTTGCAACTTTTGTTAATTACTATGCAACTTGACCTTATTTTGGTTATTAGATGCACAGATAAGGTGTAGCCTGAATATACTTTACCTTTTTGAATCTTCTATGATGTATATCTTTATTGGCATTGTAGACTGACTTTTATCTTTTTTTTTTAATATGTATGCCAGGTATGAAATTTCTGTCTGAAGTCTAAAGTGTAAATATGAAGAAAGACAAGGATGTTGCTTCTGTATTGGTAGAAGAATGAACAATGCAAGATCAATTCTATTGCAACGACTTGGTACCCTCCAACCTTCAACCATGTCGCATCAATTTCAGAGGTGAAATCTTTATTGATTAATTTAGAAAGTGCTCTGGTATAGAACAACTGTATATGTCCTGTTTCTGGTTTATTAGCTTTGATTTAGGGAGATTCTTAGATTTAAACCAATTGTGTTATCCATCTTCTTTTCTGGTGATTGATATAGAACCGTATTGATTAATTTAGTATGTAATTTTAGTCCTTAAATGATAAACTCAATAATATTAAACATATAACATAAATTCAAATATTATTATTATCTAAATAAAAATAAGAAAAGCAACATAATCCATAACTAAAACCTGACAATAACAGTATAAAACCTAACCAACAACATAACTAAAACCTAACTAAAGCAATACAAATCCTAACCAGCAACATAACTAAAACCTAACTAAAGCAATATAATCCTCATTTTTTGACTAAACTCCTCCTGTATTCCTCATTGCTCTTCAAGTATTTAACCGCGCGATCCTGAACGGCCTCCTTTATCTCATTATATGGGTTTAGAACTAATTCAATTGCAGTCCTCATCCTTGTAGTATTGTTAACCTGAAATTTTATAAGACATTTCAATGTTAATAATAGTTTTTATAATAAACAAGTATTAATTTGTTGAGCATCTAAAGGGATATTACTAATATTGTGTTGTAATCATCAGTCCAACCGCATTCGACCATCCATCTTGCTACCCATACTCCACAATCATTCCTGATATGGCATAAAATGTATGAGTATCTTGATCATAAATAAGACAATTTATTCAAGTATGAAAATTTTAATGTATTTTGTATTTCTTACGATCCACATTGTTGTTCTCTAAGACCGTCCGACCTAAATTTTAAACTCAGAAACCAGAGGCTTCTTCGTCGAATGGTACTTATAAAATGAATCATCTACCAACATTCCTTCTATAAACTTTGCCTACAGTTACAATATATGTTAGTTTAATAATATTAAGATGCAAAACCAAAGGCATGTGTAGTATAATATTACCACTTTTGTAACATCCATACTCCTCCATTCATCTCTCATTGCACAGGGCATTGAATCCAACAAGATGAGATGTTCTTTTCTAATGTCCACCACCAGGAGATACCAATGCATGTTATCATCATTCATTGGTATAAAAATCTACAGTATAAAGATTATCAAACTTGTTATGTGCCCAATATTATAAAATGTTAGTGATTAGTAATATGATTACTAAATTTAATTCTAACCTTTGATAAATCCTCAACTTTCCCCATGTAATCCTCTTGGTAGTATTCCATTATTTTTGCAGGAGTTAGGCTCGATCCTAATCCATATTGCTGCTAGTTTAATAGATTTAGTGATAGTTAAATTATATAAACTTTAAAAATTCATCAAAAGTCATGCAGAATGTCTTACAACAACTGTAGTTGGGAGGAACCAACAGGTCGAGTATCCGCCAATTGATCTGTCTTGAGTTGTCATCTTGCAAGCAATGAAGTTGAGGACCTGTCAATTGAATCCATTCTTATATCAAGTGAAGAATCATTAAAAATATCCATGTTCAATCTTTTCACTTAGTTTGTTTCACCTATTGGTCTACGAACTCCTTAGGTATAAGACTTGCCAAATCTTCTCTTCTTCCTAGACCCCAAACAAATTTGATTAGGACCTCCTTCCTATATTCCAAACAACAACAATTAGCTAACTTGTTACATCACGTTCATAATATTCCTGTAAATTCAAA
This sequence comes from Sesbania bispinosa, assembly GCA_026901365.1. Lineage (NCBI taxonomy): Eukaryota > Viridiplantae > Streptophyta > Magnoliopsida > Fabales > Fabaceae > Sesbania > Sesbania bispinosa. The sequence goes on along the minus strand of QLOH01000054.1, from coordinate 1,614,510 downwards.
ATAGAAGGTAAAGATGCCACAAACCTTTCTTTCATTAATTTTTCAGACCCAAAAATATAAGCAACAACTGCTGCTTCAAATTCACCTAAAATATAATCATGTGTCTTGGTGGTCTATATAGCATGTCCAGGCACTACATTGGCAAGAGCATGATAATAATGGGTTCAATATGTTATTAATCTTACATATTACAAATACAAGTTCAATATACAATATGTATTAACCTCTGGTATAGTCACTCTGGTTCTTCCATCATTCTTTGTTGTTTGGTGTTGCTGACTGTTGATATAAAACTCAGTATTCTTTCCTTCAATATCACAAGAATAGGAAACAGTGAAGTCTTCAAGATGTTCATGATTTAAATCTTTCATAGTTCCTTTCATGCACGGTGTAGAATTGGTTAGCATTTCCCCTGGTAACCCCTGGTTGTTTCAGTTTAGAAAGTATTGATTCCATTTGAATTCCGTTTGTTATTGATGAATAAATTGGTGTGGTGAATGAAGAGTAGATGATTGGTTGTCCGAACTAAGGCTGGGATGGGCTAAATAAGGGCTGCATTGGCTGGATGATACTGACTCTTTTAGCCAGGTCATTGACTAATTCTGTTAAATGATGAACAACAGACTTCACTTGTAGAACCTCTTCTATCAGCTTCTATTCTGACAGTTTGGCATCCTTGTCATGAGCTTTTGGGATGCTTTCATGACAGCTGTTACATAAGGAATGGGTTAGTAAGAAAAAATACAACAAAAAACAAGTATTTAATATATAAAATAAGACACATATTATACCTTGAGGATATATCTATTGTTTCCACAGCCCGTTGTCTTTTATTGGTTGGCAGGCTTCGTCCTCTCCCCATGATATTTGCTTGAATATATTATTCGTTTCTGTGAATGATAGTTGTTTAATCTTCTCCTTACCTTCTGATGTTAGACTTTTGACAGGTTTCGTAATTATAAAGTTGTTAGTAGGAAACAATTATCCTTTCCTACTTTCCATCCAATATCAAGCAGTTAATAAATAAAATATTCTAATCTACATGTAAATTATTCACATGATTTGATTTGTAAATAATATGGTACAATTAGTTTCAATTACGTATTTAATCATTATATTATTTCAAGCAATATAGCAAAATATTTTTTAAAAAAATAATTATTATCTTTGAATATATTTTAAAACTTATATCTTTAAGAATAAATATATTAAAAATTGAAGTAAATGTTTGATTTAAGAATAATAATTTAAATTTGTAATGTAAATATTAAAGATAATTATTTTCATTTAAAATTTGTAGTCAAACAACAAATTATTCCAAATATACTATTACATTATTAAAATTTGATACAAATTTACAATGATTTTATTGTGTCAGTGTCTAAATCATATTTCAAATTGTTAGTAGGAAACAATTATCCTTTTCTACTTTCCATCCAATATCAAGTAGTTAATAATCAAATAAAATATTCTAATCTCCACCTTAATTATTCACATTATTTGATTTGTAAATAATATAGTACAATTGGTTTCAATTATATTACGTATTTAATCATTATATTTTTTCAAGCAATATGTGTAGATTTTTTTTAAAAAATAATTATTAGCTTTAAATATATTTTAAAATATATATTTTTAATAATAAATATATTAAAAATGATTTGAAAATAATAATTGAAATTCGATATGTAAATATTAAAGATAATTATTTAATTATTAAATATATTTAAAATAATAATAAATTTTTTATTTAAGAATAATAATTTAAATTTGATATGTAAATATTAAAGATAATTAATTTCATTTTAAATTTTTTTGTTAAAAAATAAATTATTCCAAATACAGTTCATACATGGGCTGATTTCAAGAATGAGTTAACCTAAACCCTAAACTGATATACAAGAGTCGAAGGATATAAAGTAATTGATATATGAGTTTGCTAAGGTTAGTTGAGAACCGGTGCTGCAGAAAATCGGTCAAAACCCTAAACCCTAAACTGATATACAAGTGTTGAAGGGTCCAAACAAACCTGAGAATCGGTGCTGCGGAAAACTGGTCAAAACCCCGGTAAACCGGTAAATCGATCAAAATCGGTAAAAAAAACCGGTTGAACCATATGTTTGAGAATTACATATAGATATTTATTATTTTACCAATTATTTTAATTTTTTTGTTTTATAAACCATATAATAAGGTTATTTAAACAAATTTATAACTTCATATATCTTAATTTCTTATAATTTTGTGTTATTTTATACATTAAAAGATTATATAATATTTAAAATATATATTTAATTAATATCGGTTCGATCACGGTTCAACCACGGTTGAACCATTGAACCGTGAACCAGTGCATTCATCGGTGCAATTACCGGCTTGATTTTTAAAACATTGATTTATATGATAGCAAACTGCTATTGGTCTGAAATAGGTTAGTTGACTTCAACTTGGACATTCATTTGATGGTGAATTGGTAAGGTGAATTTAAGTAGGTCATTTATGTCTATAGGGTCAAGAATGGATCAGGGGCATTAAGATGACCGACAAATCATAGTGTTGTTAGGAATGAGTAGTGACTTATATTAGGTCATATAATGTGTTAAGTGACTTCAACTATTTCATTTATGGGTTTATGGTCTGAAATAGGTTAGTTGACTTCAACTTGGACATTCATTTCATGGTGAATTCAAGTAGGTCATTTATGGGTATAGGTCAAGAATGGATTAGGAGCCTTAAAATGGCAGACATAAGTGTTATTAGGAATGAGTAGTGACTTCAATTAGGTCATATAATGGGTTAGGTGACTTCAACTATTTCATTTACGGGTCTATGGTCTGAAATAAGTTAGTTGACTTCAACTTGGACATTCATTTCATGGTAAATTGGTAAGGTGAATTCAAATAGGTTATTTATGGGTATATGGTTAAGAATGGATTAGGTGCCTTAAAATGGCAGGCAAATCAGAGTGTCATTAGGAATGAGTTTGCTCTGTTTGGTTCAAACGATGGGAGGGGAGGGATTTTAATGAAGGGGAGGGGAGGAGAGACCTTTCTTGTTTGGTTCACAAGTGGAGGGGAGGGAAAATAAAAACCAATTTACTTTTATATCCTTATACTTTTATACCATCCAACTTTATTAATTTGAGTGGAGAGATATTTAAGTAATTTTGATTGTTTTATTTTAAACCTCCTCCCCTCCCCTCCAAATCTCCCCACTTTTGAATGTGAGGCAAAATTCTATTAGGAGGAATTTTGGCCCCCTCTCCTCCCCTCCCCTCCTAAAAAATTAAACCAAACACAACAACTCTTTTAAAATCCCTCCCCTCCCCTTCCCTTCTCTCAAAATCCCTCAAACCAAACAATACCGTAGGCTCCTCTTTTCTCCATGCACTGATTTTTTGTCATATAAAAAAGTCATTTGATATTGATTTAATAAATATAACTAATCAATATAATTACTTTTATCATAATAATTTTAGTAAATAATTTTACCTTCTTAAAATATTGAAAGATAAACTTTAAATAAAATTATAATATTTTAACAAATTTCTTTAATTAATTATAACTATATATTTTTTTTAAAATAATAATTTTAAGAAATTTCTTTAATTAACTATAACTATTTTTTTAAATTTATTTTCTCTTAATTGTTTTTTATTCAGTTTTAATTTAAAAAACTAGACATAATACTTACTAAGTAAATGAGTTATTTTTACGTGTCAAGAAATTTAAAATATACTTTTTAATATTTTTATTATATTATTTTAATTAATTTTGAAATTAAAATATGTTTCACCCGAAAACCTCATCATATCACAATGCATGATTTCAATACCCTCCAAAATTTGCCTCCCCTCCAAAATTACTCGTCGATTCTATTTTAATCTTTCATTTACATTTGCCAACCCACTACTAGGTTGGGTTGAGTTCAAATTGACAGAAACAATAATGTGACAAATTAACAACCCAAATACTTGTGAATGATGGTTAGATGTGAGAATGCATTGATTAGTAAAAGCAATTTCAGAATCTCTCAACACTCGGTCGCACGGGTAAAAAACTGGTTTTTTTTAAAAAATTTTATTTAATCTAAAATATTTTAAAGATAAATAAAAACATATATTTGAGAATTACACATAGATATATATTATTTTATCAATTATTATTAATTTGTTTGTCTTATAAACCTTATAATAAGATTATTTATACAAATTTACAATTTTATATATCTTAATATCTATTATTTTACAACCCCAAGGGGTTGGTCGGGTGGAGCAAGACAGGGTCTTGTAGCTGACAGATCGCAGGTAAAATGTAAGTAACTCTGTAAGTGCTCAAAGAGCTCATAGGCTTTCTCTGTTTTGGACTGGGGCACCATCCCCTCACCCTAAATTTTTTAATATAAAAAATATCTATTATTTTATCAATTATTATTAACTTTTTTGTCTTATAAACCTTATAATAAGATTATTTATACGAATAAACGATTTTATATATCTTAATTTCTTACAATTTCGAGTTATTTTATTAATCATAATATTACATAATATTAAAAATATATATTTAATTAATATTGGTTCAACCACGGTTCAACAACGGTTTAACCGTTATATCCTGAATCAGTGCCTTTACCGGTCTGATTTTTAAAACATTGATTCCAGGTCATATCCGTGCAATTTCACAATTTTTTTTTATAATTTCAGTAATTAATATCAATTACTTATGATAAATTGAAATTATAATTCATTTAAAATTAAAATAATTTATATGATTTTAAAAAAAATCCAGCACACATAATTTGCACCACCATTTCATAAATCAATTCACACCACCAAAAAATTGAACATAATTTTTTTAATACTATGAAACATAAACTGTACAGTATACTATATATAATACATATTTTTAGTATAGATACCGCACTTATATTTGATAATGAATTGGACCCCTATAATAACAAGGGGGATCATGATACATTTGATATAGAATTAGATCCTTTGTTCCGGTGGTTTATCTCTCCTCCTTTTATGTTTTCTTCTTCTCCATCTCTTTTGGGCTATCTTGCCAATAGCAATAGCAACGACAGTTCATCCCAGTACAAAAGTTAAAGAATATCATTCTGCAGAATCAATAGAGGTTGATGTTGTGTAGATTGTAGACAGTAGAAAAAAATTGATTTAGTACGAAAGTACAACAGCAAATCATCTCTTCCAGTTTATTTTGTATATATCTATACACTGCTTTGTTTGATTTAGTTGCCCAAATCATGGATAGCGATGACAATGCGGGCCGCCCCGCCCCGCACTAGGCCCGCAAAATTAGTGCGGGACGAGCTGGCCCACTTTTCAAGAATGGGTTGGATGTTGCAGCTCACCTTGTATTTGTGCGGGCTTTGGGGGCTGAGCTGCAACATCCAGCCCATTTTTCAAAAGTGGGCCAGCTCGCCCTGCACTAATTTTGCGGGCCTAGTGCGGGGCGGGCCGGCCCGCATTGCCATCGCTATCCATGATTTGGGCAACTAAATCAAACATAGCAGTGTATAGACATATATACAAAAAAGACTAGAAGAATGATTTGTTGTTGTACTTTCGTACTAAATCAATTTTTTTCTACTGTCTACAGTCTACACTACATCAACCTCTACTGATTCTGCAGAATGATATTCTTTAACTTTTGTACTGGGATGAACTGTCATTGCTATTGCTATTGGTATACGTGTCTGGTGTAATGGTGATAGTGTGTTGTTATTTTTCCTTTATTCTTTTCCAATTTTGTTTCGCCCACTCTGTTGAGTCTCAATATAAATGAAGTATTCAATTTAACTCAAGACTCATTACCCTCAGTTTTAATGATTATCAAATTTGTTGATCACATTATCTGATTAAGAAACAGATACTGCTAAAAGATATTTGTTCTATGTGCTGCAGGGAAATACTAAAATTGCTCGTGCCAAGTGATCTGAAGATAACTTACACTGAACGGGCTAAAATAAGCTTGAAGCAATCATATGAAAGAAGCATACTTTGAACCTGCTGATCCAAGAGCAACATGTGGAAATTATGTAATCATCATAATGTTGTCAACCTGCTGGAAGTATGTGCATACTATAGTCAAACCTGTTGAACACATACTCTCCGAACTGTCATGATGACGTAGCGATCCAAGCCCATCATAATGATGAACTCTCTGAAATGCTTGAAGCTGCTGAAGATCTTCTCAACCTTCTGATGACGTGTTCAAACCTCTAAGCTAAGAAGTCCTACTAAGGTCGTGCAAGAAACTATCCGTTGAAGACGAAAGACTTTATGTGCAAAGGATTGAAAGGTCAAACGTCTTCTGCAAAGTATCACAACAAGGAAATCTAGAAAGTTCTTTCTGCGCTTGCTGAAACATAGTACATGAAAAAGAACTTGTATGCCAGCGGTAAAGTACACTTGTGCAGAAAAAGTAAGGATTGTGCTTCTGTTACCTACTCTCTGTTGCACCTGCTCTATGATAAGTTCCAATTATATGATATATTCTTGTATTTTTATTGCACTTATCAAGGGTAAAATAGTAATTTATGCCCCAAAATAATCCCTTTTTATTAATAATTGTAATAATTGTGTTTATTTAATTTGAATTTGATGCCATTTTAATAGAAAATCTATTGATTTTGCAGATTTATGAGAAAGATTTGAATGAGGAAAGAAGATAGAACCATTTGAGGATAGGATCTGCAGATTTGAAGTTTAAATGAGAATAAATAAAGATAAGATCAGCTGCCATTTAAACAAGGATTCTACGGATAACTTCCCAATTTAAATTCAAAGTCAAGATAAACACATAATCAGATCAAAAAGAGGGAAACAAGGAAAACCAAGCAAACAAGGATAAGATCAGGAAGAGATCAAGTTAAAAAGAGAGAGAATCAAGGGAAGCTGGAACGAGAAATACGCCCCACCTGCGCTGAGCGCAGGTGAAGCATAGCCATCAGGATTCCTCTCTGGATCCTGCGCTTCAGATGCGCTGAGCGCAGGTGAAGCGCAGGAACACGGATTTGTTTTTAGATCTGTTTTCAAAACAGATTCCTTCCAGATTTAAGATAGCTTTCCTTGGTCTATAAATAGGACCTTTTGTAAAGATCAAAGTAGCGTTTAGCAGGGAGTTTAGAGAATAGAGTTTAGGGCTCAAAGTTCAGAGGAGACCCCGAAGGGCTGCCGAGATAGCAACGCTAGGATTGAAGAAAAGTGTGACAGTTTCTTCATTGGTCTGTATGGCTACCATATGTAGCTAAACTCTCCAATAGGGTTGAATGTAGTTGATTCAATCCCCACATGTATGTGAATTCTCTTTATCAATTATGAATCCCTATTCTATGATATCGGTACTTTTATACTTTACTTAATGCGTAGCTTCCGCCTTTGTGCCGGAGTTATATGTTGTTTTTGTAAAATACATTGGTAAATGGTTTTGTAAATTCAACAGCGAGTGAGGGAAAGCCTAGACATAGGACACTTGAATTCTGATTGGTAAAAGTACTCATAGTAATCGTTATAGGAATATAGGGGGAATCGATGATTGAAGAATTGGAATGTGACAACCTCTTCATAGTAGTCCCTATAGGAATATACGGTGAATTGATAGTGTTAACGAACGGAAAAGTAGAGCAATCAAGTCGGGGGTAATTTGTCGACTGGGAGAACCCCCATGGATTATCTTCGAGTATTTTACTATCTGGTATCTCGGGGTAAAATAATATAGTTTGGCCAGGATATCATAGAAATATATTCTTAATTAATATTGAGGTTCACATATATAAGGGGTGCGATGATACGAAGTTCAATCCTGATCCAAGTAACGTTATCTTACTCTATCTCTACTCATCTACTTTATGCAATTTACTTTCTGCATAACAATTACCAAATACCGTCTCTTACTTGATAGTCTGATCACTAGTAAATACGAAGTGAACCGTTCCCGGTGGATACGATAACTCATACTTACTATTATACTGCTGAAATTTTGGTACGCTTGCCAGAATCTCACACTCTACAAACTTTCAAAAGCTATAGGCCATCTCGCAACGGTAACCAAGATAACATCAACGGTTACATTTCTGGTCTTTATAAATAGCTAATCTTAAAGACTTTGGAGGTGTCGACAATATTCATAAAGAAATATTCTGAAGCTGCTGACCAACAAGAGAGAAAAGAAAACTCAATGTAGAAAACTTAGATGAGAAAATCTCAAGAGCTTAGAAAAAGAAGAGAGAGCAAGCAATGTAGAAAAGTCTCAGAGAAAGAGTGATTTAGCTACTCCAAAGAGAAGAATACTTCAAGCCTAAACACTCTATTGTATTAGTCACCCTTGTACTTAGAATTGATTTGTTGTTTCCTGAGTAGTGCTCAGTAACCCCTTGGTACAAGAAGAACGTTGGTTTAAGTTTCTAGGAAACTTAAACTTTATGTTGTAAACACCATTGAGTGTTTGAGAGCCTGGAGAGACTTGGTGGAATAAAGAATACTGGGTTGAGCCTAGAGAGGCTTGTCTGTAAAAGAATACTACATGAGTTTCCTGGATAGGTAGTTGAGAACAAAGAATACTTGTTGGGCCTGGAGAAGCCATGTGTGCAAAGAATACTTGTTGGGCCTGGAGAGGCCATGTGTGCAAAGAATACTCGGTGTTAAGCCTGGAGAGGCTGGGGTAAAAGAATACTTGTAATCTTGCGGGATTAGTGGAAATCCAGTGGTGGTTTGCCCTGGGACTGGATGTAGCTCACTGGGTTAGTGGGTGAACCATATAAATCTTTGTGTTAAGTTTTCTCTTCCCTGACCTCTTTACTTTCCGCTGATAACTGTTTAAACTAACCATGGAGGGTTAAAGAAAAGTAGTTTTATTAATCTACGCAGAAAACAATCTTTTCTTTAAAGGGAAAATAATTTCAAAAAGGTTTTCAATCAACCTTCCGAGTTGCCTCAGCAAGTTGCTGAACATTCTAGTTTCGGAAGGTTGATCAAATATTTTCAAATCAGTTTTGCTTGTTTTGAAAGGTTTTCCAAAATCTATAAAGATTAACAAAACGCCATTCAACCCCCCTTCTAGTGTTTTCTGTGGCCCCAACACACTCACTCTCCAACTCAACATTATCCTTTTTGTAATACAACAGAACCAAGTAGAAAGGGATTACAAAAATGCTAAATAAATGGAATTTGACCAAAAAGACTTGTTGCCTTGTTGGCACTCTATAGAACTTAACATGCATAGCAATTATTAACCAAACCGGTTATATTGAGTCAAAAATTACTCTCTCAAGTGAGCAACTTTTTTTTCCTTTTCCACGCTAGAAGCCGTTGAAAGAGATTCATATCTTTTTTTCTTTAATTGAAAGAGATTCTAACAGAGATTCTAACAAAAAAAGGAAAATAGAATCATATACTAATCACGTGTGTCGCCCTAACACACATATATATCCGTCACCTTTCTTTCTCTTCCTATCCCCTTCCCCCACTGCAGAATGATGATAGTATTTAACTTTTACTTTTGTACTGACCATACTTGCTATTGTTTTTGGCAAGATAGCCGAGAAGAGAAGGAGCAGAAAAAAGAGCAAAAGAGAAGGAGAAGGAAAAGAAGAAGGAGAAGAAGAGAGAAACCGATCCCCATCCCCGAGAAACCGATCCCTATCCTCCTTGTTATTATGATCCCCATTCCCCTTTTTATTATGATCCTCATTCCCCTTGTTATTAAGATGCAGTTTGTATACGTTGTTGACTTTATGGACTAGTTTAGTGTTTTGCGGGAATGGATGTTATGAAAATGGATGTCCATGTTATGATATTAACAGGTTTCTTTAATTTATTATTGACAAATATGTGTCCAGGTCTTCAAAGAAAGAACCTTCTGTTATGTTAAAAAAAAGTCATAAAAATAACAACATAGGCAAGCTCAATTATTTCTTAACAAAAGACCGACATTTTTTTTTGGAAAAATGTGGGCCAGCCCGCAAGCCTGCAAAGCCCGCACAAATATGGGGCGAGCTGCAACATCCAACCCATTTTTCAAAAGTGGGCCAGCCGCCCCTCACTAATTTTTTAGGGCCTAGTGCGGGCCAGTGCGAGGCGGGCCGGCCCGCATTGCCATCGATATCCATGATTTGGGTAACTAAATCAAACAAAGCAGTGTAGACTTATATACAAAAAAGACTGGAAGAGATGATTTGCTGTTGTACTTTCGTACTAAATCAATTTTTTTCTACTGTCTACAGTCTACACTACATCAACCTCTATTGATTTTGCAGAATGATATTCTTTAACTTTTGTACTGGGATGAACTCTCGTTGCTATTGCTATTGGTATACGTATCTGGCGTAATGGTGATAGTGTGTTGTTATCTTTCCTTTACTCTTTTCCCATTTTGTTTCGCCCACTCACTCTCCAACTCAACATCATCCTTTTTGTAATACAATAGAACCAAGTAGAAAGGGATTACAAAAATGCAAAATAAATGGAATTTGACCAAAAAGACTTGTTGCCTTGTTGGCACTCTATAGAACTTAACATGAATAGCAATTATTTTAGGTAACCAAACCGGTTATATTGAGTCAAAACTTACTCTCTCACGTGAGCAACTTTTTTTCCTTTTCCACGCTAGAAGTCGTCGAAAGAGGTTCATATCTTTTTTTTCTTTAATTGAAAGAGATTCTAACAGAAAGAGAAAATAGAATCATATACTAATCATGTCTGTCACCCTAACACAGATATATATCCGTCGCCTTTCTTTCTCTTCCTATCCCCTCCCCCCACTGCAGAATGATGATAGTATTTAACTTTTACTTTTGTACTGACCATACTTGTTATTTCTTTTGGCAAGATAGCCGAGAAGAGAAAGAGAAGAAAAAAAGAGCAAAAGAGAAGGAGAAGGAGAAGAAGAGAGAAACTGATCCCCATCCTCCTTGTTATTATGATCCCCTTTCCCCTTTTTATTATGATCCTCATTCCCCTTGTTATTAAGATGCAGGTTGTATAGGTTGTTGACTTGATGGACTAGTTTAGTGTTTTGCGGGAATGAATGTTATGAAAATGGATGTCCATGTTATGATATTAACATGTTTCTTTAATTTATTTTTGACAAATATGTGTCCAGGTCTTCTAAGAAAGAACCTTCTGTTATGTTAAACAAAGTAAAAAAAAAATAATAACAACATAGGCAACTCAATTATTTCTTAACAAAAGACCAACATTTTTTTTGGAAAAATGTGGGCCAGCCCGCAAGCCCGCACAAATACGGCGCAAGCTGCAACAACCAGCCAATTTTTCAAAAGTGGGCCAGCCCGCCCCGCACTAATTTTGTGGGCCTAGTGCGGGCCAGTGTGGGGCGGGGCGGGGCGGACCGGCCCGCATTGCCATCGCTATCTATGATTTTGGAAACTAAATCAAACAAAGCAGTGTATAGACCTATATACAAAAAAGACTGGAAGAGATGATTTGTTGTTGTACTTTGCTGCTAAATCAATTTGTTCTACTGTTGATGAGGACATGACCCATGAAAAGGCACTTGAAGGACTTGGGGGACCAATGACAAGGGCAAGGGCAAAGAAGGCAAACGTGTGAAGTCTATTAATCAGTTTGAGCATTCAAACTTGACTCAAAGACTTAATATCCTTTAGTTTTAATGATTCACAAGTAAGAGTACATAAAGAACATATAAGAACATAATAAGAACAAATAAGATTATATAAACAGATTCTACTGAGAAAGGTATTGGTTTGTTGATTGTGTTTCATGTTGAAATATTCATTAGAAGAAGATTTGATGAACAGAATCAGAATCCGAAGATCAGGATAAGAAGAACAAATGCAGGTTTTAATATAAAGGTTGTCTAAAGTAAAGCAACTCGTCTGAAGTGTAGAAGGTGTCTGAAGTAAAGCAACTCGTCTGAAGTGCAGAAGCTGTCTGAAGTAAGCAACTCGTCTGAAGCATAGAAGCTGTCTGAAAAACGCAACTCGTCTGAAGTGCTGAAGCTGTCTGAAGAACGCAACTCATCTGAAGTACTGAAGCTGTCTGAAGTGCGCAAGCCGTTTGAAGACATGAAGACCGTCTGAAGACGTGAAGACCATCTAAAGACGTGAAGACCATCTGAAGACGTGAAAACCATCTGAAGACGTGAAGACCATCTGATGACGTGAAGACCATCTGAAGACGTGAAGACCATCTGAAGACGTGAAGACCGTATGAAGACGTGAAGACTATCTGAAGAAGCCTACAAACAGAATCAAGAATTTATCTCTTGATGACGTTGCTAAAGTGTAAAGCACACTCTACCAAAATGGAGTACACGTATTTCAGTATAAAAGCTAAACATGCTTTTATGCGTCGATCAAAGTCTTGCACAAATAAGGAAACTCTGCAAAGACTTTCTGCAAAGCCTGGTGCACCTGCAACTAAAGGCATTTTTGTGTGCGCAGACCTACTGCACCTGCACCTGCACCTGCTGGCTGCCCAGAACTGATCAGTAGACTGAGAAAAAGCAACCAGAAAGATGTTTGAATAAAATACAATTGATTCAACATCTTTATTCATCTATATCTCAGAAGAAGAAAATGCAAAGCAGAACAGAATAGCAATAAGCTGAAGTAGAAGAAAAGTTGGAATTAATATGATATAATATTCAAGCTGAAGAATTGAGAAAAGCCTGAATTAATATGATGAGCTCAAGTTGAAGTACATCACGATGAGATAAAAGCAAGCATTTGAGTATATTGTCTGAACATATAAACTCTATAAGTGCATGGAACAGATTTCAACATTGAAGAAATCAATACAGAAGCTAAGACTATATGATACAACGACTATAATATCATATGTCTTTATTCAAAGAAGAAACTGCAACAACAACTATTCGACAAGACACTTCATTCAAAGAAGAAAGAAGAAATGGTGTCAGGAAGCAAATAGAAAAGGAGCATATACAAAATAAGCAAAAGGACAAATCCAACGAATATCTCCTCATATACACTCCTAATAAAAGCTGAAGAAATCACAAGACAGCTGAAGAAAAGCAAAAGGAAATCAAGAGAGAGAACATGCAAAATAATATCAAGAAAATCTCTCTAAAGAGCTCATCTACAGAAGTGTCAGAACAGGACTGTCTAAACACTTATTTGCTTAAGAAGAAGCAACCGTTTGAGACACTATTACATAACGGCTATATGAGCCACATCATCAATATTTCAACGGTATCATGAATCATCTTCAAACGGCTATATTCCAACAGAACATATAAATAGCCTCAAGATTGAATTTGAAGATGTTGAGAAAGTAGAAAAAGAATCAACCATGCTGCCGATCTATTGATCAGTTAGTCAAAGTTGTAGTTGTTCAGTTGAACAACCAACCAGGCTGTGCTTAATCTCAAATGAACCAAGAATGGTTTGAAGCCGCAAGTATGCCTTGGTTTTTCCAATGATACGGGTGAGAATGTAGCCCATGGAAACCAATGGTTGGAGAACAAGGCTGGAGCTTAAAGTCAGTATCTACCTAGCCAATTCTCAGAGGATGTTATTCCTCATATCAGAGACAAAGATTGTACTTAAACTTATATACTTGTATCACTGTCTTACCCTTCTACTTAGAATTCATTCATTGTATCCTTAGTAGTACTCAGTTAACCTCTAGTACAGGAAAAGATTAAGTTTATGTTTCGTGGAAACTTAAACTTAGTTTAATTTGTAAACACTTTATGTGTCTGAGAGCCTGGAGAGGCTTGGTGGAAGAAAGAATACTCTACGCTTGGATAAGTGTCTGAGAGCCTGGAGAGGCTTGGTGGAAGAAAGAATACTCGTTGTAGAGCCTGAAGAGGCTTGACAGAAAAGAATACTTGTTGAGCCTGGAGAGGCTTGTCTGTAAAAGAATACTTGTTGAGCCTGGAAAGGCTTGTCTGTAAAGAATACTACAAGAGTTTCCTAGAGAGGCAGTTGAAAACAAAGAATACTTGTTGAGCCTGGAGAGGCTTGTCTGTAAAAGAATACTGCAAGAGTTGCCTGGAGAGGCAGTTGAAAACAAAGAATACTTGTTGAGCCTCGAGAGACTTGTCTGTAAAAGAATACTTGTTGAGCCTGGAGATGCTTGTCTGTAAAAGAATACTTGTTGAGCCTGGAGAGACTTGTCTATAAAAGAATACTGCAATGAGTTACTTGGAGAGGCAGTTGAAAACAAAGTAATACTTGTGTTGGCCTGAAGAGACTGTGAATAATACTTGTATCTTTGGATTCAGATAATGGAAAATCTAGTGGTGGTTTTCCTCTGGGACTGGATGTAGCTCACGGGTTTGTGAGTGAACCAGGATAAATTCTATGCCTAAGTTCTCTTTCCCTTAATCTCTTTATTTACAGTTTTCATATTTATGTTGGGGATTGAAAAGTATTTTTCATAATAAACTTAACACAACTATTTCAATAAAATGATTTTTCATATGAACAAAACATGAAATGTATTTCATAACATTTGAAGAATTACAAAGAATGTACCTTGAAGAACTTCTGAAATAATTATCTGAAGTGAGTCTGGAAAGAGCTCAGTTCAGAAATCAGAAACAGACTTCAGACAACCTCTAGTCATCTGAAGTATTTAAGAAACTGTTCTGAAAATAATCTTTGTAATAGTTCTTCAGAAGATACTTTGAGAAGTCTCTGTTTAAAACAATCTTAAGGTTTAGAAGAAACTCTATTTTTCTCATCTTCCGCACGCTTTAATTATCTCTGATCTTAAGACTTATTTTGAACATTGTTCATCTTCATGATTTAAATTAAAGATTTCCAAAATCAATCAAAAAGCTTAAAACACTATTCAACCCCCCTTTCCAGTGTTTCCTGTGGTTCTAACAAAAAGAAGCTTTGCAGCTAATAGTTGCATCCCTACAAACTAAGGGCACAAACTTTAAAGAGCAAACTCCCAAAATTAATATTTGTCTTAAGCATGAAGGAGATGGTAACATGGAATTAAATATAGTCCAGTTACCATCAATTACAAACTCCAATTGAAGGCAAAGCATGAGGGATAAGGGGGCGGCCAAGGGAGTTGTGGCTGGTTGGTTTTTGTTTACTTTATTGTTTTCAATAAACATTGTGGCTGTTACAAATGTATCATCAAGTGGCTGGTTGTTACAAAGAAGGAATTGAAAGGAATTGAAGCTGCAATGGTTACAAGGAAATAAAGCATTAATGGCAAAGGGGTTACAAATTGAAGCACTTGTTGGAGGTTTCTTTTAGGCTATCAAATGAGGCCAACCAATGCATCATTTGGCTGATTCCTTAGCTGAATGTGGGCAGCCAAACATGTGCAATAAAGGGCTGAATTATGATCATAAAAAGAAGGCCAACATGTGATGAAATTGAAGAATCAAGACCATTCATTGGGGGCGGCCAACATGTGTTAAAGCTTGATCAATTTCATTCAATTACTAACATATTTTGGCTAAATTATTTAGTCACATAGGGCGGCCATCATAGAGATTCAATAGCTGAATTATTATTCCTTAATTGAAAGAAAAATGACTAGCCACATAGGAGAAAAGGGGCGGCTACAAAGTCTAGTTTTTAGGCTATAGTTTTAATTATTTTTACTCTTTTATTTCATGAATTTCTAGTAACTACAAGCTGATTGTAATAGGTCATTGCACGGTGTGCATGAGTCTATTTAAGGGACATGCAAGGCATGCAAGAAGTTAAGAATGTTTATGCAGAAAAATTTCCTTTTACTTTGAGAGTGTTTCTCTAAGTTTCTTGCTAGTCAAGAGTCGAGATTTATCAAAGGTTCATTGCCTTTGTGTGTGTAATCTCAAGGACTTATCTTTCAAGCCTTGAAAGTGTGACGTCCACCTATCTTTGTTTTATGTTTTTCTTCCTCTTTCTTAAACAAGAATTCTATTCTCTGGCGTGAAAACTTGGTTGAATGAGATTTACAATTCAAAGTTTAAAAGGCTGAGTCAAAGTTCTTGCTTAAAAAAGTTGTTATCTTCTTTTTATATTATCAATTTCAAAAGAAAGAAAATCAAAGAAAATAGAAAAAGAAAAGAAAAGTATTAAAAAAAGAGAAGAATATTTGTTATCAAGAAAAAGTGCTATTTCAGCCAGAAATTTCTAAGGTCCAGAAAATTCGAACCTTAAGGTTCACATCATTTGGTCATCAGAGCTCCGGTTACTAGAAATTTTTCTGAATCATTTCTTTCTAACAAATTCTATTTCTTCTTAGCTTTTCTTATTTTAATTTTTTTTCTTGACTGCACGCAGGTTGGTGAACTATTTGATTTTTCTCCTCGTTGGTTGGGTAAGAAATCTAAGAGAAATAGAGTGGAAAAAGGCAAGAGAATTGCATCATAGAAAAAGCCAAGTGTTGTGTGCAAACACGAGTGTGGTGAGGATTTTTAAACACCTAACATAATTTTCTCTGTTATGTTTTTTTCTTGTTCTTTATCATGGTAGAAAGGGTGGGAGAATTCTACATGATTAGAAGACTTCTTGGTAGCCAAACCGTGGACAAAGAGGAAAGCCAAAGGGAGAACATCTTTCACACTAGATGTTCAATCAATAGTAAAATTTGTTTGGTGATTATTCATGGTGGTAGTTGTACTAATGTGGTCAGTGCTAGATTGGTAGACAAGATGAAATTGGACACAAAACCACACCCTAGGCCACACAAGCTTCAATGGCTTAGTGAGGGAGATGAAGTGCACGTGAAAAGGCAAGCTGAAATTCCTTTTTCAATAGGGAAGTATCAAGACAAGGTGACTTGTGATGTGGTAACGATGGAGGCTAGCCATATTCTCCTTGGAAGGCTGTGGCAGTATGATACTAGAGCTATCCATGATGGCTTTACAAATAAAATTTCTTTCATGTACCATGATAAAAAAAATTGTTTTGAGGCCTTTGAGTCCAAGAGAGGTTAGTGAGGACCAAAATAAATTGAGAGAAAAGATTGAAAAAGAAAGAGAAGAAAAGAGGAGAGAAGAATTAGAAAAAGAAAGAGAGAAAATGAGTAAGGAAAATTTAAATTCTAATGATTATTCTTATCTAGTTTGTGATGTTATCTTACAGGAGCAAGAGGATGTGACTGTGAATGACACACACCACAAGTTGCCAAGTTTGAAAATGAATTGTGTTGATATCATTCCTAGTGCTCCATTGTACGTTCAACCCACTTTTGGAAGCCAAACTCATGACAAAATTGAGAACAAACACATGGAGTCTTATGGTTTGTCATACAAAGTTACATGTTATAGTAATTGTGTGGTTAAAATCATAAAGGAAAATCATAAGCATATTGGGGCCAACTTGTTATGTGATGAAAATGCTTTTCGGAATAATCATTTGAATACTCTTGATTTGTTGCTAATTGAAAATATTCATGGTTATCTCCATTTGGTTTTATTTGATTTGTTGATTATGACTAACAAGCAAAAGGATAAAGCAAAATAGGAACACAAGAGAATTATCTATGACCCTGGTGATTGGGCTTGGAGACTCAAAAAGAAGGCTTCCTTAATGCATGAGGAAGAAAAGACAAGATCTGAATTTGTACAAGTTGTATTTGATCCGGGAGGATGGATTGGTTTCAATCATGTAATAGGGAGAAACATCAATATAAGTGTTAATTTCAATATGATTGACTTAACCTTTTTTGATACAGGTGAGGAACCTTCAGATTTGAGGACAAATTCTTTTCAAGAAGGGGGGTATGATGAGGACATGACCCATGACAAGGCACTTGAAGGACTTGGGGGACCGATGACAAGGGCAAGGGCAAAGAAGGCAAACGAAGCTTTGCAGCTAATAGTGGCATTTCTACAAACTAAGGGCACAAACTTTAAAGAGCAAACTCCCAAAATTAATATTTGTCTTAAGCATGAAGGAGATGGTGACATGGACTTAAATAAAGTCCAGTTACCATCAATTACAAACTCCAATTGAAGGCAAAGCATGGGGGAGAAGGGGGCGGCCAATAGGTGGGTCAAAGTTGGTTGTATGAGATTTACAATTCAAAGTTTAAAAGGCCGAGTCAAAGTTCTTGCTTAGAAAAGTTGTTATCTTCTTTTTATATTATCAATTTCAAAAGAAACAAAATCAAATAAAATAGAAAAAGAAAAGAAAAGTATTGAAAAAAAAGAGAAGAATATTTGTTATCAAGAAAAAGTGCTATTTCAGCCAAAAATTTCTAAGGTCCAGAAAATTCGAACCTCAAGGTTCACATCAACTGTCTACACTACATCAACCTCTATTGATTCTGCAGAATGATATTCTTTAACTTTTGTACTGGGATGAACTGTCGTTGCTATTGCTATTGGTATACGTTTCTGGCGTAATGGTGATAGTGCGTTTTTATTTTTCCTTTACTCTTTTCCCATTTTGTTTCGCCCACTCACTCTCCAACTCAACATCATCCTTTTTGTAATACAACAGAACGAAGTAGAAAGGGATTACAAAAATGCTAAATAAATGGAATTTAACCAAAAAGACTTGTTGCCATGTTGGAACTCTATAGAACTTAACATGAATAACAATTGTTTTAAGTCACCGAACCGGTTATATTGAGTCAAAAGTTACTCTCTCACATAAGGAACTTTTTCCCTTTTCCATGCTAGAAGCCGCCGAAAGAGATTCATATTTTTTTCTTTAATTGAAAGAGATTCTAACGGAGATTTTAACAAAAAAAGAAAATAGAATCATATACTAAAAAAGTGTGTCACCCTAACACATATATATATATCCATCACCTTTCTTTCTCTTCCTATCCCCTCCTCCACCCCTCCCCCCACTGCAGAATGATGATAATATTTAACTTTTACTATTATACTGACCATACTTGCTATAGTTTTTGGCAAGATAGCCGAGAAGAGAAGGAGAAGAAAAAAAGAGCAAAAGAGAAAGAAGAGGAAAAGAAGAAGAAGGAGAAGGAAAAGAACAAGGAGGAGAAGGAGAAGAAGAGAGAAACTGATCCCCATCCTCGAGAAACCGATCTCCATCTCCCTTATTATTATGATCCCCATCCCCTTTTTATTATGATCCTCATTCCCCTTGTTATTAAGATGCAGTTTGTATAGGTTGTTGACTTGATGGACTAGTTTAGTGTTTTGCTGGAATGGATGTTATGACATTAGATGTCCATGTTATGATATTAACAGGTTTCTTTACTTTATTTTTCACAAATGTGTGTCCAGGTCTTCGAAGAAAGAACCTTCTGTTATGTTAACATAAGTAAAAAAATAACAACGTAGGCAAGCTCAATTATTTCTTAACAAATGACCAACAATTTTTTTTTTGTAAAAATGAGGGCCAGCCCGCAAAGCCCGCACAAATACGGGTCGAGTTGCAACATCCAACCCATTTTTCAAAAGTGGGCCAGCCCGCCCCTCACTAATTTTTGCGGGCCTAGTGCACAATCAATTTTTGCTGTTGTACTTTCGTACTAAATCAATTTTTTTCTACTGTCTACAGTCTACAGTCTACACTACATCAACCTCTATTGATTCTGCAGAATGATATTCTTTAACTTTTGTACTGGGATGAACTCTCGTTGATATTGCTATTGGTATACGTATATGGCGTAATGGTGATAATGTGTTGTTATTTTTCCTTTACTCTTTTCCCATTTTGTTTCGCCCACTCACCAACTCAACATCATCCTTTTTGTAATACAACAGAACCAAGTAGAAAAGGGAGTTAAGTACATTATTTCTTTTGGTCATGAACGTTTTCAAAATATAGCCAAAAAATGAAAATCTGGATCAATTGCATTTCCCCTATCCCGCCGCTTGCAGGAAAGACTTCCGCTATAGGGATAGGTAGGTTACCCTATGATTGCCGGCTGACAAAAAGGTAAAGATTGAAACATTCCTTATTTGGTTTGGCTTGCCTATGTCTCTGCCACCTCAGCTTCTGTTTGCAAATAATTCATTCTGTTAGAATTTGATTCTGTTATTCCTTTTCCCTTTTCAGCTACGTGTATTGCACCTTTACTGACCATCCCTTTTTCTATAAAAAGGATCTCTCTATATCAATGAATGCTAAGTTGAGATACATAATTCAGAATATTCCCAGTTTTCTTTCTCTATAAGTTCTTTCATTTTATGTTTCCAGATTTCCATTGAAAATTTGAAATTGAAATCTGAAAACAGTTGAGGAGGTTCCACCGAATTTGGGACGCATATGAACATTTGGAAATGAAAAGAGAAAATAGAGAGATTGGTGACGTGTTTTCACTTGCTAAATCTGAAATACCATATTTGTTCATTTGCTCTTTAAGTAGAGAGATTGTGACGCTTTTTCACTTTCCAAATCTGAAATACCTTCCTCGTGCCATTGTGAGCTGACTGAGCTGGCTCAACCCCAAACATTGATGAACCCTAATTGCTTTGCCTTTAGCAATCATTCACTCCAACCCCCATTGATGAACCCTAAGTCCTAAATCTCTCAATCCCCATTGATGAAGCCTAGTTCCTAAATCCCTCAATTCGTCATTTTGATCGCACATTCTATCACATAGACTTGAAATCAACCAACCCTAGATCCAGATCATCGAGCCTTTGTGCCTCCGTTCTGTACAGTAGATCGACCAACCCCAACGACATCGTTTCTTGGAGTTCCACCAACACCAGTTTCGTCGTTTGGAACCCTTAAGTTCGCTCGCCTTCTTCATCCGTAAGCTCAACACCTATGTGAGATCCTTCAATTTCTCCTCTCTTTGTTCCAAGATTCATTCATTCCCTTTGTTTGTTTTTTTTTTTCTGAAATAATGGTAGTCCATTTCACTATGCTTTCAAGTACTTTGTTTGTTTTTTTCTGAAGTAATGGTAGTCTATTTCACAATGCTTTCAAGTATTTGTTCATTGTGCGCTCTGAATCTACCTCGTTCTCCCTTTTTGGGCTTATGGCAGAATCCACAGAGGTTGATGTAGTGTAGACTGTAGACAGTAGAAAAAAAATTGATTTAGTAGGAAAATACAACAACAAATCATCTCTTCCATTCTTTTTTGTATATAAGTCTATACACTGCTTTTTTTTATTTAGTTGCCCAAATCATGGATAGCGATGGCAATGCGGGCCGGGACGCCCCGCCCCGCACTAGACCCGCAAAAATTAGTGTGGGGCGAGCTGGCCCACTTTTGAAAAATGAGCTGGATGTTGCAGCTCGCCCCGTATTTGTGCAAAAAGAAGGACAAAAAGAAGAAGAAGGAAAAGAAGAAGAAGGAGAAGGTGAAGAAGAGAGAAATCGATCCCCATCCCCGAGAAATCGATCCCCATCCCCTTTTTATTATTATCCCCATTCCCCTTGTTATTATGAATTCCCGTTAACATAGGTGGTTCCTTAGATGCAGTTTGTATAGGTGCACACAACTGTACAAAAGATGAATTCCCATTCCTCTTCTGGGCTATCTAGCCAATAGCAATAGCAACGAGAGTTCATCCCAGTACAAAAGTTAAAAAATATCATTCTGCAGAATCAATAGAGGTTGATGTAGTGTAGACTGTAGACAGTAGAAAAAAATTGATTTAGTAGGAAAGTACAACAGCAAATCATTTCTTCCAGTCTTTTTTTGTATATATGTCTATACATTGCTTTGATTGATTTAGTTGCCCGAATCATGGATAACGATGGCAATGCGGGCTGGCCCGCCCCGCCCCGCATTGGCCCGCACTAGGCCTGCAAAAATTAGTACGAGGCGAGCTGGCCCACTTTTGAAAAATGGGCTGGATGTTGCAGCCTGCCCCGTATTTGTGCAAAAAGAAGGAAAAGAAGAAGAAGGAGAAGGAGAAGGAGAAGGAGAAGAAGAGAGAAACCGATCCACATCCCCGAGAACCCGATCCCCATCCCATTTTTTATTATGATCCCCATTCCTCTTTTTATTATGATCCCCATTCCCATGTTATTATGACTTCCCGTTATTATAGGTGGTTCATTGGATACAGTTTGTATAGGTGCACACAACTGAACAAAAGGGGAATTCCCATTCCTCTTCCGGGCTATCTAGCCAATAGCAATAGCAACGAGAGTTCATCCCAGTACAAAAGTTTAAGAATATCATTCTGCAGAATCAATAGAGGTTGATGTAGTGTAGACTGTAGACAGTAGAAAAAAAATTGATTTAGTAGGCAATTACAACAACAAATCATCTCTTCCAGTCTTTTTTGTATATATGTCTATACACTGCTTTGTTTGATTTAGTTACCCAAATCATGGATAGTGATGGCAATGCGGGCCCACACGCCCCGCCCTGCACTGGCTCGCACTAGGCCCGCAAAAATTAGTGCGAGGCGAGCTGACCCACTTTTGAAAAATGGGTTGGATGTTGCAGCCCGCCCCGTATTTGTGCAAAAAGAAGGAAAAAAAGAAGGAAAAGGAAAAGAAGATGAAGGAAAAGGAGAAGAAGAGAGAATCCGATCCTCATCCCCGAGAAACCGATCCCCATCCCTTTTTATTGTGATCCCCATTCCACTTTTTATTATGATCCCCATTTCCCCTGTTATTATGAATTCCTGTTATTATAGGTGGTTCGTTGGATGCAGTTTGTAGGGCTGTGCAAAAAAACCAATTTCCTAAACCAACCCATTACTAAACTAGTACCACATTAAAAAAACCCTCTTTATTGAAACTAATTTTTAACAGACCCACTTTAATTTAAAAAAAACCAACTCAGTTTTTAACCAATTAAACACGGTCTGGTTCCCGATTTTGACCCGGTTGTTTATGCTATCTCTGTCTCATTTCGTTCTTCATTTCTTAATTTCCTAATTTTCGCGATTATGTATGAACCTTAAAATTCTGACTTGCAATTGCAAACCCAATCCTCATTTTGTCTCACTCATTTACGTTTGTGATTTCGCATTTTCGCTCGCGATCTCATTCTCAACGTAGGCATCTCTTCAGTTCAGGTATCATTCATTTTCTTATCACCGCTTCCATTTTCTACTCTTCCACTTCCACTTTCATATCATCGCATTTTCAGGTTTGTTTCCTTTTCTTTAATTGATTTTGTTAGAGTAGTTGCATATGCATTAATCTGAAGTTGTGTAGTGAAGCTACGGTTAGGTGCTTTATGTGGGTATGTTGATATGTTAGAAATTGACAAGTTAAAAAAACACCTACCTTAAGCTCTGCCATCAATCTTTATGGTCATGTCTGTATTAGAGAATTATTTTTCTCCAGGGAAGTTTGTGATTCAGACTGAACTATCTGATAACTTTTCCATTAAATGAGCTGAGTTGCATACCCTTCTTCACCCACTACTCAACAGAAAGTAGATTCTGAAGTGCTAAGAGAGGGATGCTAAGTGAAACTGTTTATGTGACAATCTGATTACTTTTGAAGAGGTACAACCTAACTGAAGCCTTCCATCTTAGATGGATATAGTATAAGTTATGCTTTCCCTATGACCATAATATTAGCAGTGATTTATTTTCCATCCTATCATTTGCCTGAGTACATGTGCCGTTTTGAAAATTGAAATTGAACCTTGGTGTCCAGGGATTGATCTTATAATTAAAGGCTTAAGAGTTAAGTATAGGTGATAAAGGCATAAGATAATAGTGGTCTTTTATTTATAAACTATATCTAACAATTACAAACCTCCTCACATTGCCTTTTTTACTTGAACTCTGATTGGATGGAAAGAGGCAATAATATCATACCTGAAAAGAATTCATTCTGTTAGCCTAATATATCCATGTTTTTGGTCTTGGCTATTCATCTGGGCTTCTTATTGTTTCTATGCAGGGTTGTGCTTACAATCTTCGTTGAATGGGGAGCATTGGTAACTAAATTGACTGTACCTAAAGATTGGAAAGGTACCTCTCTCTCTCTCTCTTTCACACAGACACACACACATCCCTCCATTCTGAGGCCATACAATAATTTGTTCAATATGACATTTTAAACTTGCTGTCAAAGAAAAGAGTGTTGGCTAATGCTTTTCCTGTATTAAGAATGAAAGCCTTACCATCAGAACTAATGCCCCCAAGAACCAAACAAACAAGTTTATCATTTATAATACACAGTTATGCAAGATAAAACTTGCAGAGATTATTCATTTCAATTATCACAACTATATAAAACAGGGTCTGCAGTGGCCTTGTAGCCATGTCTTTCCTGTCTGTATCTAGGGCAATTACTTATGCTGGAACATTCTTTCTGTTTTCTGCTATTTCTGCTCTTGCCATTGCCTTTGTTGTCACACTAGTACCTGAAACCAAAGGGAAGTCATTGGAGCAGATAGAGATGATGTTTCATATGGAAGATGAGAGTCAAGGGAAAGAAATGGAGCTAGGAGATGTTGAACAACTTGTGCAGAACAAAACTGGATCAACAAATTAGTTAATTGGTCCACCCACTTTATATATATGACTGTGATGGATTTGTCATTCCATGGATACACATATTTCACTTGTTATGTCTAAGGCTCTAAGCATCCTGCATATGTGATTCTGGGGAGGACTTAACTGGCATGGATATATGATCTTCTGCAACCAGAGAATTTATGATCTGAGCATGGGACATAAGAAAACTTGAAGACAAAATGCATTCTTATTGTATACAAAAAATTTTACTAGTTGTACAATCATTCTATTCTATTTCTTTTAGTTTCATTAAAGACAATAATAGCATTATACTTCAGATTTTTGGAACACTAGGGATTGGATCGTTATTCCTATTTTCTACTTCTTTTTATTTTTGTTTTGAAACCTTGTTAATAGTATTGAATACAATGGAGTATTATGTCACAATTAAATATTTTTCTTCAGACCTTTTTTCCTCATGAAATCTTTTTCTTATATTTTGTAGTTTATGTAAAGTAATTTTTGCAAGGTAAATGGGTACTGAAATTTAAGATCATGGCTGCCCAGCCCCTATGTATTCATTTGAGAAAGTATATAAGATTAAGAGGGCTCTTGATAATTGATGCAAGGCATGAAAATTAATATCATAACCTAAGGGAGAGGTAACTACTTCAAATAGGGGGTGGATTGTCACATTTGCATTGGAAATAAAATAACAGTGCTTTGTTAATTGTCAAGCTTCAACACTAGGCCTTAATGATTCTTGTTTGAGAGGACCTTGCTTTTATGCTCCTTTTGTCTTCACTGTTGTTTGTTGATACTATATTCATATAAATTCCTTAATATCCTACAGATTGGAGATCCTCTTTGTTGAGTCTCAAAAATAATTTCAGTAATTTAAAATATTTTAAGTCTCATTACCTCAAGAGTTTTAATGAACAACAAATATAAAATACAGAAGTATTTATATGAAAATATACTTTCACAATGTTCTATTATATTTCAAATCACTTGAATATTGAGAAAGATCATCTGAAAGCTTCAGATCATCTGAAGATTCAACTTCGTCTGAAGAGTGTTAACTATCTGAAGACTTGAAGTTCATCTGAAGCATTCCTTGCATCTGAAAGGTGAAGGCATCTGGACATATGTTTGACCTTTGAAGACGTTGCTGTCTGTGAAGAATGTTCATCTCAATGGTCTAACCTTTTTCAGCATAAGAATCAAAGTTGCTTTCTCTCCTCGATCAAATACTTAACACGTTTAAGGAAAGTCTGCAACGCTGCTGCTCCTGCTCAAAAGCATTGTGTGCGCAGACCTGCTGCACCTGAACCTGCCCAGAACGCTTTGAACAGAGCATGTCTCAAACGTCTCCTGGAGCATTTAATGCTATTTGGCAACGGGCATTATTTTTGGAAGACTATATATAAGTTCCATGTGTTTTGAACATACAAAGAGAGAAGCCATCAAAAGAAAGAATACTCTGCTAAATCGCTGCAAAATATACTCTGATATTCTTTCTACACCTGATCATTTTTTTCAGATCCTGAGAAAGTCTCAGTTATTTGGACATCTGTGTTCATAGCTTTCATCTGAAGATAGTGTATTGAACTTTATCTGTTTAAACTTAAAATAGTTTGGGTTTATAATCCTGGAGAGGCTTTCTGTCCAAAAGAATACTTGGGTTTCACTTGGTTAAGTGTCTGAGAGCCTGAAGAGGCTTGGTGGAAGAAACAATACTTGGTGTAGAGCCTGAAGAGCCTTTACAGAAAAGAATACTTGTAATCTTGCAAGATTAGTGGAAATCCAGGTGCTGGTTTTTGCCCTGGGACTGGACGTAGCTCACGGTGGTTGTGAGTGAAACAGGATAAATTCTTGGCTAAGTCTTCTCTATCCCTTAAACTATTTCAATTCAGTTTTATATCTAACAAAGGGGATTGAAAAAGTATTTAAGTGAAAACTGTTCTTCTGAATCAAACTTGGTTTCAAACAAATCTTTTATTCTGAACTTAGTTCAGAAGGTGATTAAAACTTCAGACTGATAATCATCATCTGAAGCTTTTTAGAAACTTATTTTAAAATACTGTTGATCATAAAAAGTTTTCATTGAAACACTATTCAACCCCCTTCTAGTGTTTCCTTGTATTTCCAACACTCTTGAGAAGGTTGCCCTTAAGGGAATTGACTGGAGTTATAAATCTGATGAAAAGTCTGTTCCAAAAAAGTAAGTGAATCACTTGTTCAAATATCTTAATTTTGCATGTGTTCTCTATTGATTCAGCTGATAAATTGATTGTCTTTTAATTTTTAATTCATGTGCAATTTTTGCATCATTAATTACGTTCAATGTTTGCTTGATTGTTGTTGGAACTAAAACTCCATGGATTGGATGATCCATAGTCCTTGATGTATGTCAAGATAAAATTGGCTTGACTTGGTTATGTTAAGTTCATGGATCCTAAGGTAGAGCTTCTCAATTGATTCATGAAGTTATTATACGATATAGATTCAGCTTATTTAAAACCCATACATACTTGATGACTGGATACAAAATTGTATCATTTTTGTTTCATCCCTGAATTGGAGAGGGCAGGGTACTACATTTATGTAAAATTCGTCAATTGGTAATGTTTATATGGTGTTTCTTGTTCCTGGTGGCTGATGCTCAAACTTTCAATTACATCAGCATCCTGATATATGTATGAAACTTTTTTCTTTTCCATTTTTTTCTCTCTTGCATTTCTCTTGTTAAATGATTAAGAAGCCACACTTCTCTTTACATGGGGTCAATGTTGCATGTTATCATGTCAGTATGCATCATTAAATCATAACAGAAAACTGGTTTTTTTTATAAAACTGGTTTTTACTATTCAATCAATTTTTCCATTTTTCTGATCATGCTCAAACCAGTAATTATAATAGAAAAAAGTTTTTTTTAATAAAACTAGTTTAAAACTGTTTTTTCCCATAAAATTGGCTTAAGACCATTTTTTCCACATAAAAATGGTTTAAAAACCAGTTTTTTATCCACAAACAGTTTAAAACCGGTTTTTAATTTATAAACCGGTTTAAAACCAGTTCGGTTCAAAACCGGTTCGAAACGGGTTGAGCTAAAACCCAAACTGGTTTGGGAAGACAAACTGGTTCAATATTAAAATGTTGACCCATAAACTAGTTTATATTTAGAAATGGTTTGTGTTTTAAAAAACCCACCCCATGCAAAGTCCTAACAGTTTGTATAGGTAAACACAATTGTACGAAAGGGAAATTCTCATTCCTCTTCTGGGCTATCTACCCAATAGCAATAGCAACGAGACTTCATCCCAGTACCAAAGTTAAAGAATATCATTCTGCAGAATCAATAGAGGTTAATGTAGTGTAGACTGTAGACAGTAGAAAAATAATTGATTTAGTAGGAAAGTACTACGGTAAATCATCTCTTCCAGTCTTTTTTTGTATATATGTTTATACACTGCTTTGTTTGATTTAGTTGCCCAAATTATGGATAGCGATGGAAATGCGGGTCGGCCCGACTCGCCACGCACTGGCCTGCACTAAACCCGCAAAAATTAATGCGAGGCGAGCTGGTCCACTTTTGAAAAATGAGCAGCCCGCCCCGTATTTGTGCAAAAAGAAAGAAAAGAAGAAGAAGGAGACGGAAAATAAGAAGAAGAAGAAGAAGGAGAAGAAAAGAGAACCTGATCCCCATCCTTCTTTTTATTACGATCCCCATTCCCCCTTTTATTATGATCCGCATTCCCCCTGTTATTATGAATTCTCGTTATTATAGGTGGTTCGTTGGATGCAGTTTGTATAAGTGCACACAACTGTACAAAAGAGGAATTGGTCTATCTAGCCAATAGCAATAGCAACGAGAATTCATCCCAATACCAAAGTTAAAGAATATCATTTTGCAGAATCAATAGAGGTTGATGTAGTGTAGATTGTAGATATTAAAAAAATTGATTTATTAGGAAAGTACAACAACAAATCATCTTTTCCGGTCTTTTTTGTATATATGTTTATACACTGCTTTGTTTGATTTAGTTTACCAAATCATGGATAGATGGCAATGCGGGCCGGCCTGCCTCGCACTGGCACGCACTAGACCCACAAAAATTAGAGCGGGGCGAGCTGGCCCACTTTTGAAAAATGAGCTGGATGTTGCAACTCGCCCAGTATTTGTGCAAAAAGAAGGAAAACAAGAAGAAGGAGAAGGAAAAGAAGAAGAAATAGAAGGTGAAGAAGAAATAACCCAATCCCCATCCCCGAGAAACCAATCCCTATCCCCTTTTTATTATGATCCCCATTCCCTTTGTTATTATGAATTCCCGTTAATATAGGTGGTTCGTTAGATGCAGTTTGTATAGGTGCACACAACTGTACAAAAGTAGAATTCTCATTCCTCTTCTGGGCTATCTAGCCAATAGCAATAGCAACGAGAGTTCATCCCAGTACAAAAGTTAAAGAATATCATTATGCAGAATCAATAGAGGTTGAATTAGTGTACAATGTAGACAGTAGAAAAAAATTGATTTAGTAGGAAATTACAACAACAAATCATCTCTTCCAGGCTTCTTTTTATATATGTCTATACACGGCTTTGTTTGATTTAGTTGCCCAAATCATGGATAGCGATGGAAATGTGAGTCCGCCCGCCCCGCCCTGCACTGGCCCGCACTAGGCACGCAAAAATTAGTGCGGGACGAGCTGGCCCAATTTTGAAAAATGAGCTGGATGTTGCAGCTCACCCCGTATTTGTGCAAAAAGAAGGAAAAGAAGGAGAAGGTGAAAAAGAGATAAACCGATCCCCATCCCCGAGAAACCGATCCCCATCCCCTTTTTATTATGATCCTCATTCCCCTTGTTATTATGAATTCCCGTTAATATAGGTGGTTCGTTAGATGCAGTTTGTATAGGTGCACACAACTGTACAAAAGGGGAATTCTCATTCCATTTCTGGGCTATCTAGCCAATAGCAATAGCAATGAGAGTTCATCCCAGTACAAAAGTTAAAGAATATCATTCTACAGAATCAATAGAGGTTAATGTAGTGTATGTGACACCCTTCTACTCCATACTCTTATATGTTTAATAAATTGAAAAGTAGAAAAGATAATGTCCCACGATGGGTAAAAGGTTCACAAACTCTCTTATAAAAATCTCTTTAGTTCGAAAGACAATTAAATTAAAACGAAATAAAACTTCAAATGTAATCCAATACTCATGCAGCGGAATCTCCAAAGAAATAAAAATACCAATTATCCTACATGCCATGCAAGGCATCCAAAATAGTTCACAAGAATCTGCCTAACTAGTGACATAATAAGGATCCCCAAGTCATACCCTGATGTCACATCTATCAGAGCACATTCCCTTTAATCAAACTCGACACCAATCGTGTCATCATCAACACCTGTAAAAATAATATCCACAGTATACTGTGAGGAAAAGAATGCTACTCATACATACACATAGGAGGCTACCCTATCCTCACCCACAACATCATCATTCATCATACCCCATACCAAAACATCACATAATCCATAAGATAATATTCATCTAAAACTAAGCATATAGCTATTCATCTATATCAATATATAAAGCTCATACCATCATTCACCAAAGGACTCACATAATATTCATTCGTCATTAATACTCATAACATCATTTATAATTCAATATCACATCAGATATCACACATATACATCCAACATGTATACACCAAAACTCATTATTATATGACTCAATTCCATCATTGAGTATTCCAACTATCACATGCACCAATACTCATCTTATCACCTACCCAAAGATCATGACTTGGAACTCCACACAATGGGTGCACCTTGTCAATCACTCTAGTTATTACCAAGATAGTCTACCGGCATCACCACACAAATCGATAGGTTGTACCCCCTCGTTGGGCCCGCACAACGACATTCGACCCTAGGTTGCACCCCCTCTCTGGGCCAGTACAATCGCTCCTAGGTTGCGCCCCCTCCATGGGCCCATGCATCGAACGCCCCATCTTGATCCCATGAGTTGTACCCCCTCTATGGGCACGCACAACCCAATTCACCTCTCGAATTGTACCCCCTCTATGGGCCCGCACAATTCAGGTCTCATCATACATGCTCAAGGCATCTCTCTTAAGTTGTACCCCCTCTATGGGCCCGCACAACTCAAGTAACATCATCATTTATTATATCGCATGTTCACCAACCACATGCATTCCAAATAACATCAATTACATAGCATGTTCACCAACCACATGCATTCCAAATAACATCAATTACATAGCATGTGCACCAACCACATGCATTCCAAATAACATCAATAACATAGCATGTTAACCAACCATATGCATTCCAAATAACCTCATTTACATAGCATATTAACCAACCATATGCATTCCAAATAACCTCATTTACATAGCATATTAACCAACCATATGCATTCCAAATAACCTCATTTACATAGCATATTAACCAACCATATGCATTCCAAATAACCTCATTTACATAGCATATTAACCAACCATATGCATTCCAAATAACATCAATTACTTAGCATATTAAGCATCATTAAGCACTTAGGCTCTCAAATTCCACTCTGGTAATCGATTACCTGCAAACAAGGTCTCTGGTAATCGATTACAACCACCTTGTAATCTATTACCTGCGACCAAACACTCTGGTAACGATTACAGCACCCCTGTAATCGATTACCTGCAAACAAACTCTCTGGTAATCGATTACCACAAACCTATAATTGATTACCAGTAACAAACAGCACTCCTGGGTTGCCCAGAACACCTTGGTAATCGATTACCACACCTGGTAATCGATTACCCGCGACACAGATCGCAGATTTCACGATTTCTAACAACTCTAAACCCTTCCAATCAATCTATAATCAATCCCTTTCGATTAAACACCATTCATAATCATTAATATCATCCGAAACTCAACAAAACAACAATCTTTTACAGATTATACAACCAATTCATCAAACCCCCAATCCTCAAATCCCTAATCATCCCTTTTTCATCATTCTCAATATCATCTTTCATCTCACCCAATAAATCATCAATATACATCCAATCAATCATAAATCAACAATTTATATCATTCATTCACAGTTATACATACATCAATATAATTATACTCTTAGGTTACTACCCAAGCACCCCTACATGCATATACAAGTAGTACCCTCTCCCCCACCGTACCTTAAGCGAAGATCGATTATAGCAAGGAAGTCCCTTTCTTGGTTCTTGATGCTCACTCTGCAGCAATCCTCCCTTGAGACTCGTTTTCTCCCCTCCTTAGCGTTTCGCTCTCTGACGATAATACGAATAAGGATTAGGGTGACTGATAACCCCTCCTTACTAGAATGCCAAATTGGGCTTGGGCCCACTCTCAACCCCCTTCTCCTCTTTTAAATTTAAGCTAACCTTATGGATAAAACTAATAATAATATTGATCCTATTTTTTTATTCATCTATTTAATTAATTATTTCTTCTACTTATTTATTTAATTTAATTATATTTATCCTAGTAAAATCCAGGATATTACAACTCTCCCCTCCTAAAAAGAAAATTCGTCCTCGAATTTTACCTGAAGCGAATAACTCTGGATAGGACTCTTTCATCTTCTCCTCAAGTTCCTAAGTAGCGCTCTCGGGTGTAGGTCCTCCCTAGATCACCTTAACTAAAGGAATCTCTTTACCTCGAAGTTGTTTCACCCTCCGATCCTCAACTCTCATTGGCATGGTTTCCACTGTCAGGTTCTCCTTAACTTCAAGATGATCCGACTCAATCACATGCGAGGATCGTGTACGTAATTCCGGAGTTGAGAAACGTGGAAAACGTTATGAAGATTGGACAAATGTGGAGGTAAAGCGATTTGGTAGGCAACATTGCCGACTCTTTTAAGAATTTAGTAAGGACCAATGAATCGAGGTGTAAGCTTTTTAGACTTTAATGCCCTACCAACCCCAGTCCACGGAGTGACTTTTAGGAATACATGGTCCCCTTCTTTGAACTCTAACTCCTTCCTTCTCTTATCAGCATAACTCTTCTACCTACTCTGGGTTGTCCTCATCCTCTCCCGGATTATCCTAACCTTATCGGTGGTCTGCTGCACTATCTCAGGTCCTAATGCAAGACTCTCACCCGGCTCACACCAACATAAAAGGGTTCTACACCTCCTACCATATAATGCCTCAAAAGGCGCCATACCTATGCTAGAGTGAAAACTATTGTTATAGGTGAACTCTATCAAAGGTAAGAAGCTATCCCAACTACCCCCCTTGGTCTAACACACAAGCTCTAAGCAAATCCTCTAAGGATTGAATGGTTCTCTCGGTCTGACCATCAGTCTGAGGATGGTAAGCTGAGCTAAGCCTAAGTTGGGTCCCCAAAGCCTGCTGTAAACTCTCCCAAAATCTAGAGGTAAACCTGGGATCTTTATCTAAAACAATGCTAGATGGTATGCCATGCAACCTGATCGAGGCCGTACTTAATCAAATAGAAAGAATTAAAGTACAGTGAGGGTTGGTTAACCCAAAGTCGTTTCCCAAAGAATCCAATTACAAACTCAGAATTTCAAATTCAAAACAACACACACACACAAGGGGATTTTGATTGTTGTTCATTCTATTTTCTAAATTTTCAAACTGAATTTAAATTTGCAGAAAGCAATTCAAGAAAAACGGATTGGTTCTCTACCTCATTCACAAATTGGATCTATCATTGGTTCATACAAAATTCCTCAAATCCTTGACAGAATCAAATTCGGATTAAGCATCCTCATTAATTTTCACACTAGAATTAAGCAAACTAGCATGAATCCTAATTTCTAATCCTTGGAATTAAGCAAACCTAGAATTCATTTCAGATTAAGCAACCTAAAATGTGAGTTAGATTCAGATTAGAATTCGAATTCCATAAAGCATGCAACTCAATTTCAAATTCAAACCTAAACATCAAGAAACTAGGAGAAGGAAAATTCATGAATCTGTCCAAGAAATCAAGAGATGAAAAACGAAATTAGAACCTCAATTTCCTTTGTGAATTTAGTAGAGAAACAATCCTTGAAGCTTAGCCTTCCATTTCCATGGAGGAGAAATTCAAAAATTGAAGAAGAGGAAGAAGAAGAGCCAAAACCGAAATTGGAGGGAGAGAGAAAAAGAGAGGGAAAGTGAAGAGTCTTTTTTCTAAAATCTGAAAAATGAATGAAAAGTGTTCAAACCACTCAGCAACACACCTATTTATAGAGCCTAAATCATTAACAAAATGATTAGGCCTTAATTGGGCCGAAATTAATTAAAACAGACCCACAAACTAATTACAAAACTAATCAAATTCGGACTTGTGACAGACAACAACAGTAGGCGATTTTGAAACAGCAACTGCTCCTAATTTCTTCATGGGAATATGGTTATATAGTATATCAAATTAAAGCCCCGGAAGTTAGCTTTCCAATACCACTAGAATCACTCAAATCGGACACCTATAGCTCCAGATATCATCAAAACAAGACAGGTAGGTCAGTAGGCTTAAAAATCCGAATTTAAACAACATTTACAGTTAAAGCCCAATTAAGCCCAATTTGGTAAATTTCAATTAAAACAGTGGATTTAATCACAATTAGAGCCCAAGAAATCTAAGATTAATTATACAAAGTGTGAATAAAAATGTGATCATCACAACCTCACAATCTCACTGATGTACAGCTGAGCTAGTCTCTCCAAGGGGTACCTAATGTTAATGGGAAGGAAATGCGCACTCTTAGCTAACCTATCAACAATAACCCAAATTGAGTCATGTCCCTTCACGGTCTTAGGCAAGGCAACTACAAAATCTATGGAAATACTATCCCACTTCTACTCAGGTATACTTAAGGGTTGAAGCAATCCTGAAGGCTTTTGGTGTTCTACCATAGACTTCTGGCACACTAAGCAAGCACTCACAAACTCCTCTATATCCCTCTTCATTCTAGGCCACCAAAACACTTTCTTCAAGTCTTGATACATCTTAGTCGATCCTGAATGGAAACTAAGCTTACTTCTATGCCCTTCTTCTAGCACTAAACGCTTAATAGTAGGTTCACTAGGCACACACACACGGTCTCCAAATCTCACTACTCCATCGGTACCTATTACAAACTCTCCACCATTACCTCCTTCTATGGCCTCTCTTCTACTTATAAAAAATGGATCCTCTAATTAGGCCTTGCTAATATCTTTCAATAGATCATTACTTACTCTAGTCATCCCCAACCTCACACTAACAGAAGTCACTTCACAAGCTAAACTCAAGTCCCTAAACTGAGTTAAAAGATCCATCTCCTTAATCATCAGGGAACTAACATGGATAGATTTCCTACTTAAGGCATCAGCCACTACATTAGCCTTACCGGGATGGTAACTCAACTCGAAATCATAATCCTTAAGAAACTCTAACCACCTCCTCTGCCTCATGTTCAGCTCTTTCTGATCAAACAAGTACCTAAGGCTCTTATGGTCACTAAAAACCTCAAATCTGGAACCATACAAGTAATGCCTCCACATCTTCAATACAAACACTATAGCCGCTAACTCTAGGTCATGGGTAGGGTAGTTTCTCTCATGGATTTTTAATTGCCTAGAAGCATAAGCTACTACTTTCCCTTCTTGCATTAACACTCCACCTAAACCCATCTTAGAAGCATCACAGTACACTACAAAGGTTTTACTAAGATCAAGCAACACTAACACTGGTGCACTAGTCAATTTTTCCTTAAGAGTTTGGAAACTAGATTCGCACTTACTGTTCCACACAAAGGCAACTCCCTTCCTAGTCAACTCAGTCAAAGGCAAAGCTAACTGAGAAAACCCTTCTATGAATCTTCTATAGTACCCAGCCAACCCAAGGGAACTTCTAATCTCACTCACTGACTTAGGAACCTCCCACTTAAGCACTGCCTCTACCTTAGAAGGATCTATGCCTATACCTCCTCTAGAAATCACATGACCTAAGAAACTCACTTCTTCTACACTGTACCCTCACTGACACCTGCAAACATGGAGCCTCCCGTTGCACGAGAATACGGTTTGCCCTTGCTGGTTGATTGGAACTTGTTCTGATTCCTCACATGCCCTCCACTCTTGTAATGTGTCGCCTTTGCCCGGTTGTCTTCATCATAAATTCTGCACTTGTTCACCAGCTCGTGAAAGTGTGTTATCCCTTGATAGTTGAATACTTGTTTAATCTCAGAACGAAGGCCGCTGAGAAATTTGACGCACTTTGATTCTTCATTAGCAGCTCCTTCATATGTCAGGCAGAATCGTGCTAGTGCTTCAAACTTTGATGCGTAGTCTGCTACGGTGCCATCCCCTTGCTTTAAATCCAGGAACTCTATTTGTTTCTTGTTGCGCACATCATGTGGGAAGTACTTCTCCAGGAATAACCTCTTGAAGTTATCCCAGCTCAACGTTGTGCCTTCATCAATAATCTTCTGGCAGGTGTTCTGCCACCAGAAGCCGGCGTCTCCCGATAACATGAACGCTGCTAAGGTCACCTTCTGTAGCATAGGGCAGTCCATCGCTCGGAAGATCTTCTCGATTTTGTAGATCCAATCAGCAACCCCAGCAGGGTCATAACCCCCACGGAACGTAGGTGGATGGTTCCTCTGGAACCGTGCAAGCCAATCCGTCTCGTGATGTTGGTTAAGGTTGCCAACAGCCTGTGCCATAGCCATCAAGGCATCGGCCATCGCTCGATCGTTCCTTCCCCCAGCCATTACTCTTTCTTATTAAAGAAAGGGTAAGCAAACATACTAAGTAAAGCAGAAAAGTAAAGAAACAAGACAAACAATCCAATTCAAGCAACACAATTCACTCAAACAAACAAACAATCAATCAATCAATCAGATTAACACCTCAGAAGCATAGTAAACTCATAACTCAAGGCCGATGAACTGACCTGCTCTGATACCAACTAATGTGACACCCTTCTACCCCATACTCTTATATGTTTAATAAATTGAAAAGTAGAAAAGATAATGCCCCACGATGGGTAAAAGGTTCACAAACTCTCTTATAAAAATCTCTTTAGTTCGAAAGACAATTAAATTAAAACGAAATAAAACTTCAAATGTAATCCAATACTCATGCAGCGGAATCTCCAAAGAAATAAAAATTACTAATTATCCTACTTGCCCTGCAAGGCATCCAAAATAGTTCACAAGAATCTGCCTAACTAGTGACATGATAAGGATCCCCAAGTCATACCCTGATGTCACATCTATCAGAGCACATTCCCTTTAATCAAACTCGACACCAATCGTGTCATCATCAACACCTGTAAAAATAATATCCACAGTATACGGTGAGGAAAAGAATGCTACTCATACATACACATAGGAGGCTACCCTATCCTCACCCATAACATCATCATTCATCATACCCCATACCAAAACATCACATAATCCATCAGATAATATTCATCTAAAACTCAGCATATAGCTATTCATCTATATAAACATATAAAGCTCATACCATCATTCACCAAAGGACTCACATACTCACATAATATTCATTCGTCATTAATACTCATAACATCATTTATAATTCAATATCACATATGATATCACACATATACATCCAACATGTATACACCAAGACTCATTATTATATGACTCAATTCCATCGTTGAGTATTCCAACTATCACATGCACCAATACTTATCCCATCACCTACCCAAAGATCATGACTTGGAACTCCACACAATGGGTGCACCTCGTCCATCACTCTAGTTATTACCAAGATAGTCTACCGGCATCACCACACAAACCGATAGGTTGTACCCCCTCGTTGGGCTCGCACAACGACATTCGACCCTAGGTTGCACCCCCTATCTAGGCCAGTACAATCACTCCTAGGTTGCACCCCCTCCATGGGCCCGTGCGTCGAACGCCCCATCTTGATCCCATGAGTTGTACCCCCTCTATGGGCACGCACAACCCAGTTCACCTCTCAAATTGTACCCCCTCTATGGGCCCTCACAATTCAGGTCTCATCATACATGCTCAAGGCATCTCTCTTAAGTTGTATCCCCTCTATGGGCCCGCACAACTCAAGTAACATCATCATTTATTATATCGCATATTCACCAACCACATGCATTCCAAATAACATCAATTACATAGCATGTCCACATGCATTCCAAATAACATCAATTACATAGCATGTTCACCAACCACATGCATTCCAAATAACATCAATTACATAGCATGTTAACCAACCATATGCATTCCAAATAACCTCATTTACATAGCATATTAACCAACCATATGCATTCCAAATAACATCATTTACATAACATATTAACCAACCATATGCATTCCAAATAACCTCATTTACATAGCATTTTAACCAACTATATGCATTCCAAATAACCTCATTTACATAGCATATTAACCAACCATATGCATTCCAAATAACATCAATTACATAGCATATTAAGCATCATTAAGCACTTAGGATCTCAAATTCCATTCTAGTAATCGATTACCAACCTCCAGTAATCGATTACCTGTAAATAAGGTCTCTGGTAATCGATTACAACCACCTTGTAATCGATTACCTGCAACCAAACACTCTGGTAATCGATTACAACACCCCTGTAATCGATTACCTGCAAACAAACTCTCTGGTAATCGATTACCACAAACCTGTAATAGAGGTTGATGTAGTGTAGACTGTAGACAGTAAAAAATTGATTTATTAGGAAAGTACAAAAGCAAATCATCTCTTTCGGTCTTTTTTGTATATATGTCTATACACTTCTTTGTTTGATTTAGTTGCCCAAATAATGGATAGCGATGGCAATGCGGGCCGGCCCGCCTCACACTGGCCCGCATTAGACCCACAAAAATTAGTGCGGGGCGAGCTGACCCACTTTTGAAAAATGAGCTGGATGTTGCAGCTCGCCCCGTATTTGTGCAAGAAGAAGAAGAAGAAGAAGAAGAAGAAGAAGAAGAAGAAGAAGAAGAAGAAGAAGAAGAAGAAGAAGAAGAAGAAGAAGAAGAAGAAGAAGGAGAAGGAGAAGGAGAAGGCAAAGAAGAAGAAGGAGAATGTGAAGAAGAGATAAACCGATCCCCTGAGAAACCAATCCCCATCCCCCTTTTTATTATGATCCCCATTCCCCTTGTTGTTATGAATTCCCGTTAATATAGGTGGTTTGTTAGATGCTGTAGAAACACAGGGAAACACTAGAAGGGGGGTTGAATAGTGTTTCTTAAATAACTTATGAAAGTTTTCGCAAACAGCTTTTATAATGAAATTTCAGACAGGTGAAAGGGGCTGTCTGAAGTTTCTTAAGACAGGTTCTGAAAATTTGTTTTAAAACATTTCTTGCTTTTATAAATTATCAAAACAGTTTTTCAACACCCTTTGATTAGAATAAACAAATTGACAAGAGATAAGGGTAAGAAAACTTAGCCACAGAATTTATCCTGGTTCACTCACTACCACTGTGAGCTACGTCCAGTCCCAATGCCAACTAGCACTTGGATTTTCTCTTAATCTCAACCAGATTACAAGTATTCTTTTACAGTCAAGCCTCTTCAGGCTCTACAACCAAGTATTCTTTTAAAGTCAAGCCTCTCCAGGCTCTTACAAACAAGTATTCTTTTGACAACAAGCCTCTCCAGGCTCAAAGAAACAAGTATTCTTTAGACAACAAGCCTCTCCAGGCTCAAAAACAGTTTACAGAGAAATGATTGTTTAAGCTCTAAAACTGAACCAGTTTGAAGCTTAAACTGTTACAATGTACAAATAACTTAGGTATACTCAGAATATATGAAATGATGTACAAAGAATTTTTATCAGAGTATGTTTTACAGAGTAAAACTAGCAGCGTTTTGTTTCTCTTGAAATGTAATCTCTTGTTCTTCTTTTTCGTTTTTTTTCTCGTGTAAATGATCTTCAGATGAAGGGTATTTATACCCAGTCTTCAATCCGTTGAAAATTCACCGTTTAGAGATAGCATTTAATGCTTTTTAATCCGTTGTGAGACATGCTCCTGAGCATTCTGTGCGTTCTGAAACTTTTCTGACAACGTCCAAGGTTGCTGCTGACAAAAGCTGCCACAGCTGTTGCGGCAAAAATTGCGCTGCAGAGATTTCCCAAATGGTGTATGAAATTCAAACAACCCAGGAAAGGTCTCTGTGTCTTTGCCAAAATAAGCCTTGAAAAGTTGCGTGCAGCAGAGAGAGATTTGACTCTTCAGAACTTCAGACAAGTCTTCTCACAACTTCAGCAAGATGTGCCACGTCATAAAATACGACTTCAGACAGCTTCAACACTTCAGACGGGTTGAACCTTCAGACAACTTCAACACTTCAGACAAGTTGAACCTTCAGACGGCTTCAACACTTCAGACAGGTTGAACCTTCAGACAATCTTTATTAAGATAAAAGTGGCTTGCTGAAATCATAGATAAAACATTAAAAACATATGTATCCATGATAATTCTTTTAACCAAATTTCTTAAACATTAAAACTTAGGGATTGAGTTGTCTTAAATCATCATAACCTTCCTTATGATATTTTTGAGACTCAATAGATGCAGTTTGTACAGGTGCACACAACTGTACAAAAGGGGAATTCTCATTCCTCTTCTGGGCTATCTAGCCAATAGCAATAGCAACGAGAGTTCATCCTAGTACAAAAGTTTAAGAATATCATTATGCAGAATCAAGAGAGGTTGATTTAGTGTAGACTGTAGATAGTAGAAAAAAAATTGATTTAGTAGGAAATTACAACAGCAAATCATCTCTTCCAATCTTTTTGTATATATGTCTATAAACTGCTTTGTTTGATTTAGTTGCCCAAATCATGCATAGCGATGGAAATGTGGGGCCGCCCGCCCCGCCCTGCACTGGCCCGCACTAGGCCCGCAAAAATTAGTGCGGGGCGAGCTGGCCCAGTTTTGAAAAATGGGCTGGATGTTGCAGCCGCCCCGTATTTGTGCAAAAAGAAGGAAAAGAAAAAGAAGAAGAAGGAAAAGAAGGAGAAGGAGAAGAAGAGAGAATCCGATCCCCATCCCCTTTTTATTATGATCCTCATTCCCCTTGTTATTATGAATTCCCGTTAATATAGGTGGTTCGTTAGATGCAGTTTGTATAGGTGCACACAACTGTACAAAAGTGGAATTCTCATTCCTCTTCTGGGCTATCTAGCCAATAGCAATAGCAACGAGAGTTCATCCCAGTACAAAAGTTTAAGAAATTCACTATGCAGAATCAATAGAGGTTGATGTAGTGTAGACTGTAGACAGTATAAAAAGAATTGATTTAGTAGAAAATTAAAACAGCAAATCATCTCTTCCAGTCTTTTTTGTATATATGTCTGCTTTGTTTGATTTAGTTGCCAAAATCATGGATAGCGATGGCAATGTGGGCCCGCCCGCCCCGCCCTGCACTGGCCCGTACAAGGCCCGCAAAAATTAGTGCGGGGCGAGCTGGCCCAGTTTTGAAAAATGGGCTGGATGTTGCAGCTCGCCCCGTATTTGTGCAAAAAGAAGGAAAAGAAGAAGGAGAAGGGAAACAAGAAGAAGGAGAAGGTGAAGAAGGGATAACCCGATCCCCATCCCCAAGAAACCAATCCCCATCCCCTTTTATTATGATCCCTATTCCCTTTGTTATTATGAATTCCCATTAATATAGGTGGTTCGTTAGATGCAGTTTGTATAGGTGCACATAACTGTACAAAAGGGGAATTCCCATTCCTCTTCTGGGCTATGTAGCCAATAGAAATAGCAACGAGAGTTCATCCCAGTGCAAAAGTTAAACAATATCATTATGCATAATCAAAAGAGGTTGATGTAGTGTAGACTGTAGACAGTAGAAAAAAAATTGATTTAGTTGGAAATTACAACAGCAGATCATTTCTTCCAGTCTTTTTATATTTATGTCTATACACTGCTTTGTTTGATTTAGTTTCCCAAATCATGGATAGCGATGGCAATGTGGGCCCGCCCGCCCCGCCCTGCACTGGCCCGCACTAGGCCCGCAAAAATTAGTGCAGGACGAGCTGGCCCAGTTTGAAAAATGAGCTGGATGTTGCAGCTCGCCCCGTATTTGTGCAAAAATAAGGAAAATGAGAATGAGAAGGAAAAGAAGAAGAAAGAGAAGGTGAAGAAGAGATAAACCGATCCTCATCCCCTTTTTATTATGATCCCCATTCCCCTTGGTATTATGAATTCCCGTTAATATAGGTGGTTCGTTAGATGCAGTTTGTATAGGTGCACACAACTATACAAAAGGGGAATTCCCATTTCTCTTCTGGGCTATCTAGCCAATAGCAATTGCAACGAGAGTTCATCCCAGTAATAAAGTTAAAGAACATCATTATGCAGAATCAACAGAGGTTGATGTAGTGTAGACTATAGATAGTAGAAAAAATTTGATTTTGTAGGAAATTACAACAGCAAATCATCTCTTCCAGTCTTTTTCGTATATATGTCTATACACTGCTTTGTTTGATCCAGTTGCCCAAATCATGGATAGCGATGGCAATGTGGGCCCCGCCCGCCCCGCCCTGCACTGGCCCGCACTAGGCCTGCAAAAATTAGTGCGGGACGAGCTGGCCCAGTTTTGAAAAATGAGCTGGATGTTGCAGCTCGCCCCGTATTTGTGCAAAAAGAAGGAAAATAAGAAGGAAAAGGAAAAGAAGAAGAAGGAGAAGGTGAAGAAGAGATAAAGCGATCCCCATCCCCTTTTTATTATTGATGAGTCAGCTGACAGCTAATGGCTTGGAGCTGCTTGAAGTGCTTGGGGCTGAGCCAAGCATGAGCCTTCCTTCATGAGGGTCAACTCTGGGTCAACTCTTGACCATTGACCAAAGTCAAAGTCAACATACAAGACTCATGTAATTAGGATTATTGATGATGTAATTAGGACCATAGGATTAGATGATGTAATTAGGACCATAGGATTTTATGATGTAATTGGGGCCATAGGATCTATTAGGGGCGCCCATGTCATGTAAGTGGGTTTAATGGCTAATTAGTGACTTAGCTACATGGGTTAGAGGGTCATGGGATCAATTCCCATGTAGGATGAATTTTAAACTCATCTTTTCCATTTTATGGAGAGTGGGGCGCATAAGTGAGTG
The DNA here is from genome assembly GCA_026901365.1 of Sesbania bispinosa. Classification (NCBI taxonomy): domain Eukaryota; kingdom Viridiplantae; phylum Streptophyta; class Magnoliopsida; order Fabales; family Fabaceae; genus Sesbania; species Sesbania bispinosa. The sequence goes on along the minus strand of QLOH01000054.1, from coordinate 1,572,041 downwards.
GATTAGTGGCTAAAAGCTTAGCTTAGCTTAATGCCTTTAGGTGAGTGGGTTCAAATCCCACCTTGGATGAGTATTTACTAATCTTTTTATTTTTTTCTTTTTTTTTCTTTTCCTTGAAGTCCCACATCGCCCAAGATGGCCGCCCCCTCCCCCTCTTTCTCCTATATAAAGGAGCCCTTCCCTCATGTAACAAAAAACATTGAATTTTGAAGTAAAGGCATTATGCCCATTTTTCTCCTCTTTGTGAGTTGAGAATCTCCTCCCTTGTGAGTTGAGTGTGCTTGGTGGTTGTTGCTTAAATCATGGATGAGTCTTATCTAATTCTCCTGAATTAGTGGCGACTGGCGATTGATCTTATCTGCTGCAAGAAAGGACTTGCATTAGTGGCGATCTTCCACTTCTTTTCCTCTACATTTTTCTTTCATTTTCCTTCACTTTCTTTCATTTTCCACGTGAATATAGCTGCTGTTCCAGCACCTATATTTGCATTTTAATTGCTTAATTTTGGTTCTAATTGGTTTGCTTTGCTCAATTCTAGGTCCTTGGCAATTCATGTCATCAATTGGTATCAGAGCTTGATGGATTGAGCAACTTTGGGGCTGATTTTGTGGCTGTTTGGAGAGACCTTGCTGCACCTCTTTTGTGCAGAATTTTGCTTCAATTTAGTGTAATTCTATCCCTCTTTCAATTGTAATTTGGACTTGGACTGTTTCCCAGGCCCGAGGTGCCTTTCTGCTGCTATCAGCACTTGTTTGTCTTGTTTGATTTGGTGATTATCTTGCTAGTTGGGGGCTGTTTTGGGCCGCTAATCCCACCCCTCTAGGTGTTGACTAATTGCTTCTTAATTGCTCATACTTGTTCTTGAGTGATTACCTATCATAATTGCAATAAACTGCTTGTTTGTGGTGAAGTGTGGTAAGAGGAGGCATTGTTGTCTTCATTTGTCCAAAGATCGTTCACCTACATTTCTCCCCTTCACCATTAATTGTCATCCCCCATATTCATCTCTTTACTTTCCGCTTTTATTTTCCGCCATTTAATTTCAGCTTCTCCCATCCCATTTAATTTCAGCTTCCCCCCTTTACATTCAGCTATTTACTTTCAGCTCTCCCCATCCTTTTAATTTCAGCTTCCCCCTTTTTCTTTCAATCATTTTAATTTCAGTACCTCCCCATCCTTTTACTTTCAGCTATTCCCCTCTACATTCTGCCATTTACATTTCTGTCCTCCCAGTCCTTTTAATTTCAGCTTTCCCCCTTTATTTTCTGCCATTTATTTTGCGCAATTTATCTTGCTTTATTTTGCCATTTATGCGCATTTTTGGGCTTCTGTTTCTTTCATATTCTACTCTTGTGTTGTCTGTTTTGATTGGTATTCTGATTGCAAACTTGAATTGGCTGCTATCTACTTTGAATTTTCTTGCTTGATTGTGCAAAAACGCTCACTGATTGGGATCTTTTTGGAGTTCACATTAACTCCCAACTTAAAATTGAACCAAGCGCGTTTATGTGACCACACTGGTCTTGTATAATCAACAAGGAAGTGCCAAGCAATTTTTTTGGCCATTTTTGAAATCAGTTCCCAATTACGTTTTTCAGTGTAGAAATCAGTTTATTCATTATTTTCTTAATTTTCTGGGCCACTTGGACCAATTTTAGTGTCAGAAAATTCTTAAAATATTTCAGTAGGTTCATTGTATTTTCTTTTCATTGTATACCAATTTCTGTAATTTTCTGTTGGGGAAAAAGCCAAGAAAAGAGAAAAAAAGGCAAAGAAAAATACCAAAGGTACGTACGTGCCAAAAATAGAAAAAGAGGTGTAAAAAGCAAAAAAGGGTGCAAAAGTCAACAACAAGGAAGAAAAAGTCAAAAGACACCCAAAAAGTCAAAAGAATCAAAAAAATTCAAAAAAATTCAAAAAAATAGAAAAACAAAAACAAAGAAGTATCCCAACAATACAGTGACAGTTTTACTGTAATTTTCTGTTTCATTTCCCTGTATACTGTAATTGAGTTGTATTTGTTGTTTTTCTTTAAAACGACAATTTTGGAAACTCTTTTCAAAAATCACCAAAAACAATTCTCTTTGCAATTTCTTCCGTCATGTCTTTGTTTGCTGTCTGCTCTTGTGTATAAGCTTGTTTGAGTGCCAGTTTTTCTTGTTTGTCATATCAATTCTCTGTTTTGTCTTAGGTATTCTTTCTTTCTTCCGGTAGTATTTTCTTTTGTTAGTACGCTTCTATTTGGGTAAGGGTTAAGACTTAGGCTAATTCTGGTCTTTGCAACTTCAACCAACACCAACCGAGTAGAAGAGGCAAGAGAGTATCATTATAGAAAAAGCCTAAAAAGAGTGACATACACGAGTGTTAACATTCCATCGAGTGTAAACACTTAGTGAGTGGAAAGGTCCAAATTCTTGAAAATAAAAAATTTTAACAATGGGTAGTAGGAACTCACCACCTCCTTCACCTAGAACTTTGAGGTATAGGGCCGAGTTGCAACATGCAATTCAAGACATGGCCAGAATGATGAGGCATGAGATGAGTGAACTTAGGAAAGAACTAAGTGGGAATAGGAGGGAGAGAAGGCATTCTTCTCGAGAAGGAGGAACTGAGGATAGGTATAGTGTGGTTAGGAGTGAAGATAGGTACCATGCTGAGAGTAGTGAGGGAGAGAGACACTCTAGCCATACCTATAAGAGAAGGGAAAGAGAAAGAGAGCATAGAAGGCCTAGGAGGCGTGAGGAACCTAGAGGGTTTAGAGAAGACTACTATGAGGAAATCCCTAGGAGAGAAAGAGAGGAGTATTATGAAGAAAATCCTAGGAGGCATAGGAGAGAGCATAGGAGAGAAGAAGAGCCTAGAAGGGAACAAGGTTTTAGAGGGGTAAAAATAGAAGTCCCAACCTTTAATGGTAGAAATGATGTAGAACAATACCTAGAATGGGAACTAAAAATTGAACAAATTTTTAGTTGCCATAGGTATAGGGAAGAGGAAAAGGTTAAAATTTCCTCTCTAGAATTCAAGAACTACGCCTTAGTTTGGTGGCATCAGCTTCAGGCTGAAAGAAGAAGGTGCAATGCTCCTTTGGTTTCCTCTTGGGAGGAAATGAAGTCCATCATGAGAAAGAGGTTCATACCTCAACATTACACTAGGGAGTTGCACATCAAACTCCAAACTCTTAAGCAAGGATCTAAGAGTGTAGATGAGTACTTCAAGGAAATGGAACTTGCTTTGATTAGGGCCAACATAGTTGAGGATAGTGAAGCAACTATGGCTAGGTTTATCAATGGACTTAATTTCGACATAAGGGACATAGTGGAATTGCATCCTTATGTAGAAATGGAGGACTTGGTACACCAAGCCATTAAAATTGAAACTCAACTAAAAAGAAAGGGTAGCTATAAAAGAGGAAACACTAGTTTTACAACTAGGAACAAGGAAACCCTAAAAGAAGATAAGGGAAAGAGCCAAGAGAAGGAGGAACCTAAGGTTCCTAGGGTTACTTCTAACCCCACTCCTTCTACTAAAAAGGAAGAGCCCTCTACCTCCACAAGAAACATCAAATGTTTCAAGTGTGATGGCAAGGGACACATAGCTTCCCAATGCCCAAATAGGAGGGCAATGTTGGTTAAAGAGAATGGAGAATACACTAGTGCAAGTGAGAATGAACAAAGTGAAGATGAGGAAAAAGAAACTAGTGAAGAAGAGAATGAAATTAAGAAAGAAGTATATAGGACCGAGGGTAAACTTTGCATGGTGAGAAGGTCCCTAGGAAATCAAATAATAAGAGAAGATGAACAAAGGCAAACTGTCTTCCACACTAGATGCATGATAGAGGGACGAATTTGCTCCCTAATTATGGATAGTGGAAGTTGCACCAACATAGCTAGTGAGAGAATGGTAGAAAAACTTGGATTATCTACCACACCCCACCCCAGACCATACAAGTTATCTTGGATATGTGATGATGGGGAAAGGGAAGTAAGTAGGCAAACTCTCATCTTTATTTCCATAGGTGATTATGATGATAATGTACTTTGTGATGTTGTACCTATGGATGCCACACATATTCTTTTGGGTCGACCTTGGCAATTTGATAAGAGGGCCATTCATGATGGTTACTCTAATCAAATCTCTTTTAAACAAGATGGAACTAAAATCACTTTGATGCCAATGTCCATCCAAGAAATATGTGAGGATCAAGCTCACATGAAGAGACAAATAGAGCTTGAAAGAATTAAAAAGCTTAAGATAGAGAGTGAGGATAAAAAGAAAAGGAAAGAAGAAGCTTCAAAAATAATGGTAGAAAAGGTGAAAACCAAGGAAAAACAAAAAAATAAAAGGGAAGCAATGCTCTTGCTTCATCAATTTAAAACTGCTGACCTTGACTGTTTTGCAGGAATACAAGAAAGGGAGTTGCTGGATAAAGATGGAGGGAGTAGCTACACTACAAGGGAGTTTCCTCCACCTTTTTCTCCTTTTTCTTCTTCATCTTCTTCTTCTACTTCACCTCTTTCTTTTGCTAAAGCCCCCTACATGATTCCCAAGTATTATTGTTATGAGCATTAGAGATTATATGCTTGGGAATAATGAGCCTTGTTTCTTTGTTGACTAGGTTACGCAAGGATGTCCATATTGAGGCCTTAGCTTGGATTCACTAATCCAAAGGGAAGTCTCCAGCTTCCTTCTATGTCATCCATCTCCTTCTATTCTTTTCTACCCCTGATTTTTCTTCCTCCTTTTCAGATTTGAGGGCAAATGCTTTTCAAGGGGGAGGGGATGATGACATCCTGTCAGCTGACAGCTAATGGCTTACTTGGAGCTGCTTGAAGTGCTTGGGGCTGAGCCAAGCATGAGCCTTCCTTCATGAGGGTCAACTCTGGGTCAACTCTTGACCATTGACAAAAGTCAAAGTCAACATACAAGACTCATGTAATTAGGATTATTGATGACGTAATTAGGACCATAGGATTAGATGATGTAATTAGGACCATAGGATTTTATGATGTAATTGGGGCCATAGGATCTATTAGGGGCGCCCATGTCATGTAAGTGGGTTTAATGGCTAATTAGTGACTTAGCTACATGGGTTAGAGGGTCATGGGATCAATTCCCATGTAGGATGAATTTTAAACTCATCTTTTCCATTTTATGGAGAGTGGGGCGCATAAGTGAGTGGATTAGTGGCTAAAAGCTTAGCTTAGCTTAATGCCTTTAGGTGAGTGGGTTCAAATCCCACCTTGGATGAGTATTTACTAATCTTTTTATTATTTTCTTTTTTTTTCTTTTCCTTGAAGTCCCACATCGCCCAAGATGGCCGCCCCCTCCCCCTCCTTCTCCTATATAAAGGAGCCCTTCCCTCATGTAACAAAAAACATTGAATTTTGAAGTAAAGGCATTATGCCCATTTTTCTCCTCTTTGTGAGTTGAGAATCTCCTCCCTTGTGAGTTGAGTGTGCTTGGTGGTTGTTGCTTAAACCATAGATGAGTCTTATCTAATTCTCCTGAATTAGTGGCGACTGGCGATTGATCTTATCTGCTGCAAGAAAGGACTTGCATCAGTGGCGATCTTCCACTTCTTTTCCTCTCCATTTTTCTTTCATTTTCCTTCACTTTCTTTCATTTTCCACGTGAATATAGCTGCTGTTCCAGCACCTATATTTGCATTTTAATTGCTTAATTTTGGTTCTAATTGGTTTGCTTTGCTCAATTCTAGGTCCTTGGCAATTCCTGTCATCAATTATGGTCCCCATTCCCCTTGTTATTATGAATTCCCGTTAATATAGGTGGTTCGTTAAACGCAGTTTATATAGGTGCACACAACTGTACAAAAGGGGAATTCACATTCCTCTTCTGGGCTATCTAGCCAATAGCAATAGCAACGAGAGTTCATCCCAGTACAAAAGTTAAAGAGTATCATTATGCAGAATCAATAGAGGTTGATGTAGTTTAGACTGTAGACAATAGAAAAAAAATTGATTTAGTAGGAAATTACAACAGCAAATCATCTCTTCCAGTCTTTTTTGTATATATGTCTATACACTTCTTTGTTTGATTTAGTTGCCCAAATCATGGATAGCGATTGCAATGTGGGCCCGGCCTCCCCGCCCTGCACTGGCCCGCACTAGGCCAGCAAAAATTAGTGCGGGACGAGCTGGCCCAGTTTTGAAAAATGAGTTGGATGTTGCAGCTCGCCCCATATTTGTGCAAAAAGAAGTAAAATAAGAAGGAGAAGGAAAAGAAGAAGAAGAAGCAGAAGGTGAAGAAGAGATAAACCGATCCCCATCCCCTTTTTATTATGATCCCCATTACCCTTGTTATTATGAATTCTCGTTAATATTGGTGGTTTGTTAGTTACAGTTTGTATATGTGCACACAACTGTACAAAAGGGGAATTCTCATTCCTCTTCTGGGGCTATCTAGCCAATAGCAATAGCCACGAGAGTTCATCCCAGTACAAAAGTTAAAGAACATCATTATGCAGAATCAATAGAGGTTGATGTAGTGTAGACTGTAGATAGTAGAAAAAAATTTGATTTAGTAGGAAATTAAAACAACAAGTCATCTCTTCCAGTCTTTTTTGTATATATGTCTATACACTACTTTGTTTGATTTAGTTGCCCAAATCATGGATAGCGATGGCAATGTGGGGCCGCCCCGCCCCGCCCTGCACTGGCCCGCACTAGGCCCACAAAAATTAGTGCGGGACGAGCTGGCCTAGTTTTGAAAAATGAGCTGGATGTAGCAGCTCGCCCCGTATTTGTGCAAAAAGAAGGAAAATAAGAAGGAGAAGGAAAAGAAGAAGGAGGAGAAGGTGAAGAAGAGATTAACCGATCCCCATTCCCGAGAAACCGATCCCCATCCCCCTTTTTATTATGATCCTCATTCCCCTTGTTATTATGAATTCCCGTTAATATAGGTGGTTCGTTAGATGCAATTTATATAGGTGCACACAACTGTACAAAAGGGGAATTCCCATTCATCTTCTGGGCTATCTAGCCAATAGCAATAGCAACGAGAGTTCAACCCAGTACAAAAGTTAAAGAATATCATTATGCAGAATCAATAGAGGTTGATGTAGTGTAGACGGTAGACAGTAAAAAAAAATTGATTTAGTAGGAAATTACAAAAGAAAATCATCTCTTCCAGTCTTTTCTGTATATATGTCTATATACTGCTTTGTTTGATTTAGTTGCCCAAATCATGGATAGCGATGGTAATGTGGGCCCGCCCGCCCCACCCTGCACTAGGCCCACAAAAATTAGTACGGGGCGAGCTGGCCCAGTTTTGAAAAATGGGCTGGATGTTGCAGCCCGCCCCGCATTTGTGCAAAAAGTAGGAAAAGAAAAAGAAGAAGGAAAAGAAGGAGAAGGAGAAGAAGAGAGAATCTGATCCCCATCCCCAAGAAATCGATCCCCATCCCTTTTTATTGTGATCCCCATTCCCCTTTTTATTATGATCCCTATAGGTGGTTCGTTAGATGCAGTTTATATAGGTGCACACAACTGTACGAAAGATGAATTCTCATTCCTCTTCTGGGCTATCTAGCCAATAGTAATAGCAACGAGAGTTCATCCCAGTAAAAAAGTTAAAGAATATCATTCTGCATAATCAATAGAGGTTGATGAAGTGTAGACTGTAGACAGTAGAAAAAATTGATTTAGTAGGAAATTACAGCAGCAAATCATTTCTTCTAGTCTTTTTTGTATATATGTCTATACATTGCTTTGTTTGATCTAGTAGCCTGAATCATGAATAACGATGGCAATGCGGGCTGGCCCGCCCTGGCCCGCATTGGCCTGCACTAGGCCCGCAAAAATTAGTGCGGTGCGAGCTAGCCCACTTTTGAAAAATGGGCTGGATGTTGCAGCCTGCCCCGTATTTGTGCAAAAAGAAGGAGAAGAAGAAGAAGGAGAAGGAAAAGAAGAAGAAGGAGAAGGAGAAGAAGAGAGAAACTGATCCACATTCTTGAGAAACCGATCCCCATCCCCTTTTTATTATGATCCGCATTCCCCTTTTTATTATGATCCTCATTCCCCATGTTATTATGAATTCTCGTTATTATAGGTGGTTCGTCGGATGCAGTTTGTATAGGTGCACACAACTGTACAAAAGGGGAATTCACATTCCTCTTCCGGGCTATCTAGCCAATAGCAACAGCAACAAGAGTTCATCCCAGTACAAAAGTTAAAGAATATCATTTTGCAGAATCAATAGAGGTTGATGTAGTGTAGACTGTAGACAGTAGAAAAAAATTGACTTAGTAGGAAATTACAATAGCAAATCATCTCTTCCAGTCTTTTTTGTATATATGTCTATACACTGCTTTGTTTGACTTAGTTAGTCAAATCATGGATAGCGATGGCAATGCGGGCCCACACGCCCCGCCCAGCACTGGCCCGCACTAGGCCCACAAAAATTAGTGCGAGGCGAGGTCGCCCACTTTTGAAAAATGAGCTGGATGTTGCAGCTCGCCCCGTATTTGTGCAAAAAGAAGGAAAAGAAGAAGAAGGAGAAGGGAAAAAAGAAGAAGGAGAAGGTGAAGAAGGGATAACCCGATCCCCATCCCCGAGAAACCAATCCCCATCCCCCTTTTATTATGATCCTCATTCCCTTTGTTATTATGAATTGTCGTTAATATAGGGGGTTCGTTAAATGCAGTTTGTATAGGTGCACACAACTGTACAAAAGGGGAATTCTCATTCCTCTTCTGGGTTATCTAGCCAATAGCAATAGCAACGAGAGTTCATCCCAGTACAAAAGTTAAACAATATCATTATGCATAATCAATAGAGGTTGATGTAGTGTAAACTGTAGACAGTAGAAAAAAATTGATTTAGTTGGAAATTACAACAACAAATCATCTCTTCCAGTCTTTTTTGTATTTATGTGTATACACTGTATTTATGAGAATGAAATCAATTGCTTGAAAAAATGCCTCCACTTCCTCTCCTCTCTCAGATGAAGGAAACCAAGAGGAATTTGAAACCACTGGAATGAAAATAGTCCCATACTCTAAACCCCTGCGTGCTGTACCACTATCAACTGAACCTCCCATGGCTGAATCAACACCAGCTGAACCTTCTCCAGCCCTCACCAAAACCAAACATGTCTCAGCTCCTTCCTCCTTAAATGTTCCTCCTACCGATATCCCTGTTGTTAGAGTTAGAAGGTCTGAAAGGAATAAGGCCTCTTTCCATACCATTGGAAGTGATCCAAACAATCCCATTGGGATTGATTCTCCACCTAAACCTGCCTCTCCCATTTCCACTCACAAATCTAGCTCTCAAGCCTGTCCAGAAGATGAGAAAAATGCTTCAGAAGAAGATAGCAGAGAGGAAAGTGATCCTTCTGAGGATCCAGAGGATAGTGATCTTGATCTATTTGAAGATTCAGAGATGCTCAAGGCAATCTCTGAAAAGTGGAAATGGAAAAGTATCATTCCTGGTAGAGTCTTCATGTTGAGGGAGATAAGAAGAGGAGGATGGGATATTAATTACTTTCTTCAAAAGCAAGGATGGGGAGACTTTCTTGTCTTTAGGGAACCTATTTATCCAAGGTTGATCAAAGCCTTCTATGCAGCTGCAAGTAACTATAAGAGTGATGGGAACTCACTTGTTGCTGACATCAAAGGATCAACCATCATACTCACACCAAGCATCATTGAGGAAGTTCTTAATCTTTCTGCTTATGAAAACCATCTGTATGAAGACACTTGGTATGCTTCTGCAAGCATAACCAAAGAAGAAGTAGTCAGAAAAGTCCTCAGCCAACCTGTCCTACCTCTTGTTTCAAGTAAACTAATCCCTATTTGTAGGCTATTCCGTAAAATGTGTTGTTACTCCATTCTTCTTAGAGCTGGAACCCTTGAGAAGGTTACATACCAAGACTTACTGGTTCTGTATCATTTGCTGATTAGAAAACCACTTTCTCTATCCTATCCATTTCTTAGAAGCATGATTTACTCAGCCAATCCACAAAGAGCTTATGCCAGCCTACCATACGGCATGCTGTTAACCAAAATCTTCAGATTGTATAATGTGCCTCTTGAGGATGAGGAATGTGAAGACAGCTGCACCTTCTTTAATAGAAAGAACATTAAGAAAATGAAGATGGTACACCCCACACCTTCTGAGCTATTCTCCAGTAGTAGCAGTGAAGCAGAAGGAACTTCAGAAGAAGAAAAGGCTCCAAGAACCAAGAAAAAGAAAGAAGAGCTAAAGACCTTCTCCAGAAAAAGGAAAGGTTTGACTGCATCTTCTAGAGAAAGAGAGCCAAGCAAAGTTCAGAAAACTTCTTCTTCTGGAGTTGAGAGAGATGTTCCAGAATGTCTCACTCCTCCATCCTCATTTGAAGTAAAAGAACCATCACCTTTTGAAGAAGAAGAAGCTGCTTCTCCTTTGCACACTGCTTCCAGAGAAGGTGATTCTGCAGAAGAAGAAAGGGAAGCATCACTAGCTTCTGCAGAAGGGTTAGCTATCAATACCTTGGCCATCCTGGCAAACACTCAGTCTGAACCTCCCATTCAACATCAATCTCCCACAGTTGTTGTAGCTATTGCAAAAGAAGGGATTGCAAAGGAATCTATGCAGAAGGAAGAAAATCAATCCACTCCTTCTGCTGGCACCTTTGGAACTGATCTGGTGAATCAATTCCTTGCTTCCCCAATTCTGGATTCTTCCATTCCTACTGCTATTCCTCTCAAAGACAATATTCCTGCTGTGTCTGCCCATCTCTCATCCATGGAAACATTTCTCCAGCAACTAAGTGCTGAAAAGGAAGATATGCCTTCTGACCTCTGTAGAAGGAAGAGGATGTTGAACCAGAAGATGCTGCCCCTACTGCAGAACCTGTACCCTCATCTTCCCAAGCACTTGAGAGACAAGTGAGGAAAATAAAGGCAGACATCAAGAAGTTGTTTTCCAATGTCAATATCCTCCAAAATTCAGCTCTCTAGAAGAAGAAATCATAATGAAATTCCTTTAGAAGGAAGATTCACTTTGTAAAAGAAAAAGAAAAGCTTATCTCAGGCTGTCAAGCATCAAGATAGATTTAAAACATTTTCTGTGAGATATAAAATTGATCATCAGAAGATGGATGGCAGTCCTAAAGAAGAACCTTAGATCATTAAGTCTGCAGAAGGAGTAAATCATGTTAGGAACCAAAGGACAGATTGGATTCTCTATCTTCTAAGGTTACAGCTGCATAACAGACCTAAAAATATTCTCAATCAAGCAAATGATGAATTTCAAAAAGATCTGCAAGAAGAATGAAACTCCAGAAACCCTGCAGAAGGAATGAATTGCTGCAGAAGATGCAAATAAGGCTAAATTCATATTAATCTTCTTCTTCTCATCTTCTCATAATTCTAATGGGCAAGTTGACTCAATAACAAATGAAAATTCCATACTAGAAAGGTTCATCATGTCTGCAGAAGAAAAACCTTAAGAAATAGCCCAAAAACAACCTGCAGAAGATACTCTGCAGAAGATAGAAGCTGGTCAAACTTGACAGCTGTAAAGCATACACTTGCTGCAGCAGAGAAAGGGACATTTCCTGAAGCCAGATGGATGTCCAACGGCTACTTTACTCCAGCCCTCTATAAAAGGAGAGTTCCTCCACACTTGGAACTCACCTCACTCCAGAAGATACTTATATTTCTGTTGTTTCACTGCTTCTATCTTCTGGATAATTTATCTCTCCTTCATAATTGTGCTTTCTGGTCTGAAAGCTTTGGAGAGAGTCTTGGCTCATCATTTTGCTTTTGTTGTGCAAGTATTGTATTGTTTTGAGCCTTGTTTGTTTTTATTCTTTCTCATATTCATTGTAAAAGTATCAAGAGAGGTGTGCAGGTGCATTACCTTCTTCTGAGCAGTAAGGGAAAGGGATTTCAGTGAGGTTTACTGAGATTTGGTGATCTCAGTTGGTTTACAGAATCTGCAGAAGGTACTTGCAGTATTCTGGGTATTAAATCTTCTGCAGAAGGTTCTGCAGTTGGTATGCAGTTGTAAGACTGAGTTGGTTAGGTTGTTGTTAGCCTGAAGAGGCAGGTAAAGAATACTAGTGGTAAGGTTACCCAAGAAGATTGTAATTTGTTTGAAAGAGTAAGAAAATCCTACAGGTGTAGGGACTGGACGTAGCCTCAGGTTGGAAGAGGTGAACCAGTATAAATTTCTATGTGTCATCTTCTTTACTCTCTCTTTACTTTTATCTATTGCTGCCATATCACTTAACTAGATAGATATATCTTCTATAAAATTAAAAGCAGCTAACCATTACCTTCTGAAAGTTTAATTCTTTGTACTAAGCCAAGGCAAATCCTTGAGCAGAAAAAGTATACAAAGAAATTGCAGATATTTTATTCAATCACAATTCAACCCCCCCTTCTTGTGATTGAAGTCACAACTTCACATGTAGTGTAGACTGTAGACAGTAGAAAAAAATTGATTTAGTAGGAAAGTACAACAGCAAATCATCTCTTCCAGTCTTTTTTGTATATATGTCTATACACTATTTTGTTTGATTTAGTTGCCCAAATCATGGATAGCGATGGGAATGCGGGCCCGCTTGCCCCGCCTCGCACTGGCCCGCACTAAGCCCGCATAAGTTAGTGCGGGGCGAGTTGGCCCACTTTTTAAAAATTGGCTGGATGTTGCAGCCCGCCCCGTATTTGTGCAAAAAGAAGGAAAGAAGAAGAAGAGAGAAACCGACCCTCATCCCCGAGAAATCGATCCCCATCCCATTTTATTGTGATCCCCATTCCCCTTTTTGTTATGATCCCCACTCCCCTTGTTATTATGAATTCTAGTTATTATTGGTGGTTCGTTGAATGCAGTTTGTATAGGTAAACACAACTGTACAAAAGGGGAATTCCCATTCCTCTTGTTGGCTATCTAGCCAATAGCAATAGCAACGAGAGTTCATCCCAGTACAAAAGTTAAAGAATATCATTCTGCAGAGTCAATAGAGGTTAATATAGTGTACACTTTAGACAGTAGAAAAAAAAATTGATTTAGTAGGAAAGTATAACAGCAAATAATCTCTTCCAGTTTTTTTTTGTATATATGTCTATACACTGCTTTGATTGATTTAGTTGCCCAAATTATGGATAACGAAGGCAATGTGGGTCGGGCCGCACTAACCCGCACTAGGCTCGCAAATATTAGTGCGGGGCGAGCTGGCCCACTTTTGAAAAATGGGTTGTATGTTGCAGCCCCCCCCACCCCCCCCCCCCCCCCCCCCCGTATTTGTGCAAAAAGTGGGAAAAGAAGAATAAGGAGAAGGAGAAGGAGGAGAAGAGAGAAACCGATCCCCATTCCCCTTTTTATTATGATCCTCATTCCCCTTTTTATTATGATCTTCATTCCCCTGGTTATTATGAATTCCCGTTATTATAGGTGGTTCATTGGATGCAGTTTGTATAGGTGAACACAACTGTACAAAAAGGGAATTCCCATTCCTCTTCTGGGTTATCTAGCCAATAACAATAGCAACGAGAGTTCATCCCAGTACAAAAGTTAAAGAATATTATTATGCAGAATCAATAGAGGTTGATGTATTGTAGACTGTAGACAGTAAAAAAACATATTTAGTAGGAAAGTACAACAGAAAATCATCTCCTATTATGTTAAAAACGTTAAAAAAATAACAACATAGGCAAACTCAATTATTTCTTAACAGAAGACCAACAAATTTTTTTTGGAAAAATGTGGGCCAGCCCGCAAAGCCCGCACAAATATGGGGCGAGCTGCAACATCCAGCCCATTTTTCAAATGTGAGTCATCCCGCCCCGCACTAATTTTTACGGGCCTAGTGCGGGGCGGGGCGGGGTGGCCCGCATTGCCATCGCTATCCATGATTTGGGCAACTAAATCAAACAAAGCAGTGTATAGACATATATACAAAATAGACTGGAAGAGATGGTTTGTTGTTTTTGGCAAGATAGCAAAGAAGATAAGGAGAAGAAAAAAAGAGCAAAAGCGAAGGAGAAGGAAAAGAAGAAGAAGGAGAAGGAGAAGAAGAGAGAAACTGATCCCTATCCCCGAGAAACCGATCCCCATCCCCTTTTTATTATGATCCCCATTCCCTTTTTATTATGATCCTCATTCCCCTTATTATTAAGATGCAGTTTGTATAGGTTGTTGACTTTATGGACTAGTTTAGTGTTTTGTTGGAATGGATGTTATGAAATTGGATATCCATGTTATGATATCAACAGGTTTCTTTAATTTATTTTTGACAAATGTGTATCCAGGTCTTCCAAGAAAGAACCTTCTGTTATGTTAAAAAAAAGTCAAAAAAATAACAACATAGGCAAGCTCAATTATTTCTTAACAAAAGACCAACAAATTTTTTTTTTTGGAAAAACTTGGGCCAGCCCGCAAACCCGCAAATCCCGCACAAATAAGGGGCGAGCTGCAAGCCTACAACATCTAGCCCATTTTTCAAAAGTAGGCCAGCACACCCCGCACTAATTTTTACGGGCCAGTGTGGGCCGACCCGCATTGCCATCGCTATCCATGATTTGGGAAACTAAATCAAACAAAGCAGTGTATAGACATATATACAAAGAAGACTGGAAGAGATGATTTGCTATTGTACTTTCGTACTAAATCAATTTTTTCTACTGTCTACAGTCTACACTACATCAACCTCTATTGATTCTGCAGAATGATATTCTTTGACTTTTGTACTGAGATGAACTGCCGTTGCTATAGCTATTGTTATACGTGTATGGCGTAATGGTGATAGTGTGTTGTTATTTTTCCTTTACTCTTTTCCCATTTTGTTTTGCCCACTCACTCTCCAACTCAACATTTTTTTTATAATACAACAGAACCAAGTAGAAAGGGATTACAAAAATGCTAAATAAATGGAATTTGACCAAAAAGACTTGTTGCCTTGTTGGCACTCTATAGAACTTAACATGAATAGCAATTGTTTTAGGTAAGCACACCGGTTATATTGAGTCAAAAGTTACTCTCTCAGGTGAGCAACATTTTTTCCTTTTCCACGCAAGAAGCCGCCGAAAGAGATTCATATCTTTTTTTTTTCCTTTAATTAAAAGAGATTCTAACAGATTCTAACAAAAAAAAGAAAATAGAATCATATACTAATCACAGTGTCACCTTAACACATATATATATCTGTCACCTTTCTTTCTCTTCCTATCTCCTCCTCCACCCCTCCCCCACTACAGAATGATGATAGTATTTAACTTTTACTTTTGTACTGACCATACTTGCTATTATTTTTGGCAAGATAGTCGAGAAGAGAAGGAGAAGAAAAAAATAGCAAAAGAGAAGGAGAAGGAAAAGAAGAAGAAGGAGGAGGAGGAGGAGAAGAGAGAAACTGATCCCCTTCCCCCCGAGAAACTGATCCCCATCCCTTTTTTATTATGATCCCCATTCCCCTTGTTATTAAGATGCAGTTTGTATATGTTGTTGACTTTATGGACTAGTTTATTATTTTGCTTCAATGGATGGTATGAAATTGGATGTCCATGTTATGATATTAACAGTTTCTTTAATTTATTTTTGACAAATGTGTGTCCAGGTCTTCCAAGAAAGAATCTTCTGTTATGTTAAAAAAAGGAAAAAAAATAACAACATAGGCAAGCTCAATTATTTCTTAACAAAAGACCAACAATTTTTTTTTTTGGAAAAATGTGGGCTAGCACAAAAGCCCGCAAAGCCCGCACAAATACGGGGCGAGCTGCAACATCCAGCCCATTTTTCAAAAGTGGGTCACCCCGCCCCGCACTAATTTTTGTGGGCCTAGTGCGGGGCGGGGCAGGGCAGGTCGGCCCGCATTGCCATCGCTATCCATGATTTGGGCAACTAAATCAAACAAAGCAGTGTATAGACATATATACAAAATAGACTGGAAGAGATGATTTGTTGTTTTTGGCAAGATAGCCGAGAAGATAAGGAGAAGAAAAAAAGAGCAAAAGCGAAGGAGAAGAAAAAGAAGAAGAAGGAGAAGGAGAAGAGAGAAACTGATCCCCATCCCCGAAAAACTGATCCCCATCCCCATTTTTATTATGATCCCCATTCCTTTTTTATTATGATCCTCATTCCCCTTATTATTAAGATGTAGTTTATATAGGTTGTTGACTTTATGGACTAGTTTAGTGTTTTGTTGGAATCGATGTTATGAAATTGGATATCCATGTTATGATATTAACTGGTTTCTTTAATTTATTTTTGACAAATGTGTATCCAGGTCTTCTAAGAAAGAACCTTCTGTTATGTTAAAAAAAGTCAAAAAAAATAACAACATAGGCAAGCTCAATTATTTCTTAACAAAAGACCAACAAATTTTTTTTGGAAAAACTTGGGCCAGCCCGCAAGCCCGCACAAATACGGGGCGAGCTACAACTATGGTTGTGCAAAAAATCCATTTAAACCGAACCACACCATAAACCCAACTGAACCAATCCATAATTATCTGAATTGTTGGACCAAATTGAACCGGTTTTTTTAAAATAGTGCTAAATTGAATTGTTTTCTGATCCAATTTAGAAAACCAAATCCAAACTCACTAACTAATCCATATCAATCTTAAAAAAAAAACATTTCGCACCTCACTAATATGAGTTTCTCTCCTCCAACTCTCATTCTCTCAAGTCTGAAGTCTCAAACTGCTCTCAAGTCTCAAACACTTACGGTTCTCAATCACATGTACAGATTTTGTTTCAGACTCTTAGTAACCATTATTTATTCGTGCAACAACATGATTATGTCATGATAAAGATGTTAGAGGATTTGAGCCAACTTTGTTTCTATATTTAAATTCAAGTGCGCTAATTATATTAATTATTGTCACATTTCATTTTGGTAGCTTTCAAGTTTAGATCAGTATTATATTTGAGCCAACCTAATATCAAATGAATAACCAACTAAATACATTGATCAAAACTATTCAAGACTACAGCAGGAAACTATTGAGAGTAAGCTTCTCCGTTTTAGATCAGTATTATATTTAGTTTCCTTATTTTATTTTAAATTTTAAATTGAAGTAATGAATGAAATTTGAGCCATTCAAACTTATGCCTTTATTTATATTAAAAACGGTTCAGTTCAGTTACAATTGGCATAAAACCTCATAATTGGTTTCATAATGCATATCCCTTTTAAATGTATTTATATTAAAAATATGGTTTCAAAACCGGTTTTTATGCCAAAAACCAGTTCAGATCCATGAATCCATTTTAAAACCGGTTCAGATCCATGATCCGGTTCAAAACCGGTTCGGAACCCATGATCCGGTTCAAAACCAGTTCGGAAACGGTTCGGTTCAAATCAAACTGGTTCAACAATTAGTAAAGTGGATCGGTTTTTTAATCTTATCCATAAATTAGGTTCAAGTTTGGTTTTGGTTCAATTTTTTGTAATATCCAATCCATGCACAGTCCTAGCTACAACATCTAGCCCATTTTTCAAAAGTGGGCCAGCACACCCCGCACTAATTTTTACGGGCCTAGTGCGGGCCAGTGCGGGCCGGCCCGCATTGCCATCGCTATCCATGATTTGGGAAACTAAATCAAACAAAGCAGTGTATAGACATATATACAAAGAAGACTGGAAGAGATGATTTTCTATTGTACTTTCGTACTAAATCAATATTTTTCTACTGTCTACAGTCTACACTACATCAACCTCTATTGATTCTGCAGAATGATATTCTTTGACTTTTGTACTGAGATGAACTATCGTTGCTATTGCTATTGGTATACGTATATGGCGTAATGGTGATAGTGTGTTGTTATTTTTCCTTTACTCTTTTCCCATTTTGTTTCGCCCACTCACTCTCCAACTCAACATCATCCTTTTTGTAATACAACAGAACCAAGTAGAAAGGGATTGCAAAAATGCTAAATAAATGGAATTTGACCAGAAAGACTTGTTGCCTTGTTGGCACTCTATAGAACTTAACGTGAATAGCAATTGTTTTAGGTAACCGAACCGGTTATATTGAGTCAAAAGTTACTCGTGACCAACTTTTTTTCCTTTTCCACACTAGAAGCCGCCAAAAGAGATTCATATCTTTTTTTTTTCTTTAATTGAAAGAGATTCTAACAAAAAAAGAAAATAGAATCATATACTAATCATGTGTGTCACCCTAACACATATATATATATATATTCGTCACCTTTCTTTCTCTTCCTATCCCCTCCTCCACTCTCCCTCCACTGCAGAATGATGATAGTATTTAACTTTTACTTTTGTACTGACCATACTTGCTATTGTTTTTGGCAAGATAGCCGAGAAGAGAAGGAGAAGAAAAAAAT
Organism: Sesbania bispinosa; assembly: GCA_026901365.1. Taxonomy (NCBI): domain Eukaryota; kingdom Viridiplantae; phylum Streptophyta; class Magnoliopsida; order Fabales; family Fabaceae; genus Sesbania; species Sesbania bispinosa. The sequence continues at coordinate 1,553,749 of QLOH01000054.1, read as the reverse complement.
AGCAAAAGAGAAGGAGAAGGAAAAGAAGAGAGAAACCGATCCCCATCCCTTTTTATTATGATCCTCATTCCCCTTGTTATTAAGATGCAGTTTGTATAGGTTGTTGATTTATGGACTAGTTTAGTGTTTTGCTGGAATGGATGTTATGAAATTGGATGTCCATGTTATGATATTAACAGGTTTCTTTAATTTATTTTGACAAATGTGTGTCCAGGTCTTCCAAGAAAGAATCTTCTGTTATGTCAGAAAAAGTCAAAAAATAACAAGAGGAATAATTTATGCTGCTAATCCTCAAAGGGCATATGTTAGTCTTCCTTATGGCATGATTCTGACAAGAATTTTTAGATTTCACCACGTATCCCTTGATGGAGAAGAAAGTATAGACACCTACACCTTCTTTGACAGAAGTAATGTGAGAAAGATGCACATTGAGAAGCTTGAACCCTCTCAGTTCTTCTCAAGTGATAGTGATGATGATGTACCCTGTGAAGCCCCTAGTGGATCAAGAACTAAGCTGAAGAAGAAGGAAGTTCTTCAAACCTTCTCCAGAAAAAGGAAGAGCATCCAGAAGGAGTTTTCTGCTGAAGAAGGTGAGCCTAGCAAAGTACAGAAAACTGAGATTTCTGGAAATGATCAAGAAGAACCCCCTCCTAGTCCTTTTACCTATGAAGAAGTTAAGCAAGAATCTCTTGTAGGTGGTGGAGAAGAAGTAGCATCCCAGTTGCATGCTCCTTCTGAAGAAGAAAAGGATACCTTCCCTGCAAATGAACCTACTGAAGTAGCTAGGAATATTTCTTTAGAAAATGTTGAAGAAGGAAGGGACATTTTTATGATAGAAGCTGAGAAGGCCTCTGCAGAAGAAACTGTAGAAGCTTCTTTGGAAGGAACTGATGTTGGTTCTGCAGAGGGAATTGGATGCAAATACCTTGGCCATGCTTGCCAAAAGTTACTCAGAATCTCCTTCTTGTGACATATCTTTGCCCCAAGCTCAATCTTCTCCAAGTCATGAACCTATGGAAGAAGATATTGCAGAAGAAGCTCACCACTCTCAGTCTCCTGTTAGGACAGAAGAACTTCATCTGACAGATTAAGAGGAAGAACCTAAGGGAGAGGCTCAATTTGTTCCTTCTATAGGAACTCTTGGTACAAAAATGGTTAATCAATTCATTGCCTTCCCCATCATTGACTCCATTCTTCCTTCTTCTGCACATATCAGAAACAACATTCCCAACATCTCTGCAACTCTTTCTTCTATGGAGACCTTCCTCCAGTAGCTTAGCAATGAAAAAGGACAAATCCTTTCTCCTCCTCCTCCTGAGAAGGTTGATGAAGCTGCCAAGGAACCTACTGATTCAACTGAACCCTCCTCTTCCCATTCCATTGAAAGACAAGTGAGGAAAATCAAAGCTGACATAAAGAAACTGTTTTCAAATGTCAATGTCTTGCAAAATTCTATGAATGAGATGATTGAGAGATTTACTCAACATCAATTCAGGTTCAATACTTTTGTACTTTCAGCTATTGCACCATAGGCTTCTCCCATGCCATTTGTGTCATTTCAACCTCCGCAGAACATTCTCCAACCTACTACTTCATCATCTTCTGACCATTCCTCTCTTTCCAAGTAGAGGATGATGATTCTGCTTCTCCTTAAGTATCTGGATCTTTTTGTTTTTGCTTGATGACAAAGGGGGAGAAGTAGTAAAATTTAGTAGAAATATGGGAATAGAAACTTAGTAGTAGAAAACTGGGAGAGTAGAATAATGTAATGATTTTTGATGTTTTGTTTGTTGTAATGATCTTATGTAATGATCTTATATTGATTAATGAATTTGATCATGTTTACAACATCTATCTATCTGCTGAATGCATATGAATTGTTCAAAATTCTGTCAATATATGTCTACAGCATCTGCATCATTTGTAAATTGAAAAACTTAATGCTTGGAACCCCAGTATAAATTCAGGGGGAGCTCTTTTGATATATACAAAAATCATAATCATACAAACTAAATTTTGAGAAGTTGTCATCATCAAAACGGGGGAGATTGTAAGGTCCAAGAATCCTCCTGAGTGGTTTTAATAATGACAACCTATCAAAATTCACTTGTCATAATTCTGATTTAAAAAGGAACTAATCATTTCACTTAAGTGTATGATAAGGAGATACAGGCAGAAATCTTCAGAAGATATAATCAAGGTCCAGAAGAAAGAAATCAACACTCTCACACTTCATCAAACTATAAAATATGTCTTCAACATATTTGAAATGACAACCTGATGAAAGAAAGCAAGAAAGCTGTTGAGAAATAAAGAAAAAGTTCTTCTGTAGTGAGATTCAATAGGAACAAGGTCTGCAGAAGATATAGAAGATACATTTCTATGATTGAAAATATTGGAAGCTTTTCAAAAGAACAAGAAAGGAAAGTCTGGACACTAAATGATTGGACTAAAACTTAATTATGTTCTTAAAATAGTTTCCCAGACTTGGACCAAAATTAGAAAAAAAAAATTCACTTATATCAAAGGTGAAGAAGCAACACAATGCTTAAGATTCATGACTTCCTAAGCCTTCCAAGGATAAAGACAAGCAAAATTATTCTTTGAAGACCTCTACAATTCTCACATATCAATAACAATCCTCTACAAAAGAATTCTGTTGTCAGGCATACTGCAGAAGAACCAGAATTCATTAAATTCTGTGTTTATCATTTTTAGGGATGCAGATGGGTCAAATATTTTTGGATTAATTTATGTTGAGTAAATTATGGCCTATGATGTGCTCCCAAAAGAAATTGCTGCAAAATTCACAAGGTTTCTTGTCTGCAGAAGATAGGTCCTCAGAAGGTGCACTCAGTCAAACTTGACAGCTGTATCTGCAGAAAGAAACTGCTACATGACAGGGACAGGTCAAGGAACACAGCTGGAGGTCCAGGGAGTCCTCCAACGACTATTTCCTCCAATCTCCTATAAAAAGAGGAGCATCCTTCATGTTTAGACACACCTCTTTCCAGAAGAAGCCTAAATCTTCGGAATTACAGTCCATATCTTTTGGAACACTTTCTCTCTTCTCAGATCTTTGAGTTTCTGGTTCTAAAAGCTATTAAGGAAGAGCTGGCTCATAACTTAGCTTCTGTTGTGCTTTACGTGTATTCATTTTTAGCCTTGTATTTATTCTCCTTATATTCTTTGTAAGTTCACAAGGAGGTTTGAGATTGTTAGTGCCTCTTGTGACAGTGAGGTGTGATTGTTATCTGAGAGGTTAGTTGGAGATATAGTGATTTAAACTGAACAAAGAACCTGCAAAAGGTATTCTGCAGTGGTTATAGTGGCTGAAAATTCTGCAGAAGAAGCTACAGTAAGTATAAAGCCTCAGGTGATTGTTGAGATAGATTTCTAGGAGCCTGAAGAGGCTGCAGAAGAATACTTGGGGTAAGGAGTAGCCAAAGCAAGTGTAAACAGAAAATTGAGTAAGAAAATCCTACTTGGTGTAGGGACCGGACGTAGCCTCAGGTTGGAAGAGGTGAACCAATATAAAATCTGTGTGTGCAATCTTCTAATCCCTACTCTCTTTATTTTATGATTGATTACATGTGCATAAAACTATTTTGAAAAAAGTAATTAATACCTAAGTAAGTGTTACACACTAAAGTTCCATATAAGAACCATATCTTCTGCATATTACATAGTTTATAACCTCTATCTTCAGGTGTATAACCTTTTAATACTAAGCCAAGTCTAACTTGAGCAGATTAAGTATTAAACGAAATTTGCAGAAAATTTTTAAAGATCACAATTCAACCCCCTTGTTGTGATTGGAATTTCAACTTCATTTTCCTCAACTACACCATTATCTGACGCAAGAACTCTAATCTAATGAATAACCTAAGTCACTGACCAATTTTTTTGCTAAAATACATAATTGTTTCTCCATTTCCATATCCACCAGCTAGCAACCACAAATAAAATGGAATCAGCTTAACGAATCATATTCTCGATCCAGTGATCAGCAGTATCGGCTCTAAAGGAAGCTAACCCAGCAAAGCCCAGTCTCGACCAAACTTCTTGAGTATGGAGGAAATATCTGAGGCAATGTAAAATATCCTCATTATGAACAAGGCAGTGTGAGCAAAGTGCAGATTGTGCCAAATGACGTCTAAATCTAAGGTGGGTGGTTGGTTGGAAGAGAATCTCTAAGAGCAAGCCAGAGAAACGTCTTAATTTTCTCTGGAATGGAGAGCTTCCAGAGCACCTTCCACTTACCTCGATAAACATCTACCACATTGTCCCCTGTTAGCCATTTATAAGATGAAGAAGGGTTGTATATACAATTACCATTAGGCCGCCAACACCAAGTATCTTGAGTTTTTATCACAATTTTAGGATTCACACTTGCAATACACATTATCAATTCAATGGGTAGGGGAGTATTCACTAAGTTTAAATTCCAACCATTATTAGAGATAACGTCCTTCAAATTTAATAAAACATCGGAAGGTTGAATTAAATCCAAAAGAGTAGACAATGATCCCATCTCTAACCAATCATCAAACCACATATAGGTGTTGCCATCTCCAATCTTGAAATAAAAGCCATCTTTAATTGACCGCATTGTGGAAACAATGTTTCGCCAGATTCTAGAGTCTCATGCTCTAATGTTAACATTAAACATGGATTTGCCTTGCATATATTTATGTATAAGAATTTGAACCCAAAAACAGTTCCCATCAGTAATTAAGCATTATAAGGGTCTCTGGTAATAGGTCTAAATTCCTTCAGCCTAGTTGGTTGATCTACTTAGGAATAAGCACTATAAGGGTCTCTGTTAATGATGGATCAAAAGTACCATAACAGAAAGCATCACACACTAATCTCCAGATATCCTAATACTTCTTAAAAAATACTGGATGGAAGCCATCAGGACCCGGGACCTTATAAGAATTCATTTGCATCAAAGTTCTTTTGACTTCCTGAAGAGAAACTGGGGCTACTAAGGTTGCCACACCTGCCTGATTCAACCAGGGGTGATTAATAGACTCCAATGGAAGGGGGTTGTCTTGTCTCTGAAGACCAAAATGGTTTTGGAAGTGTACTTTGCTTCCACTTTCAAAGCATCTTCATCTGCACACCATGAGCGATCATTAAGAAAAAAATCCATGAATTTTATTTCTTTTCCTCTTTACTATAGTTTGCAAATGGAACTCATCGTTCTCTAGATTTTTTGTACTACAAAATTTCCCCTTGCCTAAGAATTTCCTTGTACTATCTCCGCAGGTCTGCCTCTAACTACTCCTCTCAGCCTAGCCTCCACTTTCCTCTTCTTGTGATAGATGTTCCCAAACACTTCTTTGTTAAATGTGAGTGAGAATCATTTTGAACCTAAAGCAATTTACATATTATGGGGACATGAGCACCACACTAAGCCTTTTTAACCACATTAATATACTCCTCATGACATGTCCAAGCATCCTGGAACCTAAATGGGCAATTTGTTTTGTTACCAACAAACTTAGCGCAATGAAGGAGAATTAGAGTGAATGAACTCTAAGGATATGTTTGTGAGTTGAATTTTGGAGGGGAAGGAAGAGAAGGGAAAAGTTTATTAGCAGCCCTTCCTCTCTTTGTGTTTGTGAATTTGAGTATATTACAAAGTATTTCCCTCATCTTCTTCCCCTCCCTTCTCTCTCTAACCCTTCCCTTTCCCTCCCCTCTAAACTCACAAACAAACCCTAAAGGTTCTCCAAATAGGCTTCAGGTAAGGATCTTCTCCAAAGAGTATCACATAAAGCTCTGTCCAAGTGAATTTATTGCCAACAGCCCCAAGGTCCATAAGCCTACAATCATCCAGAACTTGGCTAAATTTCAAAGCACGGTTCCATAAAAAATTACCTCCCCGAACTTCGATGTGTAAAGCACTTCATTGAAGTCTCACTGAAGAGACCACGAAATAGAAATCCTGCAACAAAGATGAATAATATGAGACCACAAGTTTTCCTTGTTGCTCGGAATTGGCCTCGCGTAAATAAAGGAACAGGCTGAACTTCTCATATTATCAGTCAACTTAATAGAAATTGCTTGGCTACAGGTGTCAATAATGTCAATTGACAAATTCCACGACCTGTGTACCAAAACCCAAATTCCCCCAGCACGCCCATAGGCTTCCACTATACCCCACAGACGCCATTGCTAGGAGCAAGCTTTCGTCATAGTAAAGAACATTCAAACCCGGAAATCTCACCCATACCATGGTATCTATCTATACTATTACATTTGAGAAATTTTTTTTTTCACTATTCATTCGGATCCCTTAATTTTTTTTATTGCCATTTGTGGAAGGTTTTGTGTTGCTTTTTAAGACATCAATTATTGCAACTTTTTGAAATGACTAATTCTTAATAAATTTTACTTGAGTCTTGGAAAAGAAATTTTGTCACATTGATGGGTAGAAATAGCTTTGTTTCCCATCATTCTTTCATCTCTCATTTTTCAAATTTTGAAATCAAATTATAAAATTCACCTATGCACCCATCTATAATATTTTTAACAATTCATTGATTAAATAATATTTCATTGTTTTTGGTTCATTTAAAATAATATTTTGATGTTATAAAAGAGAATAAAGAGATTGAAAGAAAAATAAGGTGTGAAAGAAAATGTATAGTAAAGGAATGTACTATTACATTTGAGAAGTTTTTCTTCACTATTCATTTGGATCCCTTAATTTTTTTTATGGTCATTTATGGAAGGTTTTTGTGTTGTTATTTAAGACATTAATTATTGCAATTTTTTAAATCACTAATTCTTAATAAATTTTACTTGAGTCATGGAGAAGAAGTTTAATTTTGTCACATTGATGGGTAGAAATAGCTTTGTATCCCATCCTTCTTTTATCTCTCATTTTTCAAATTTTGAAATCAAATTATAAAGTTCACCTATGCATACCTTTCTATAATATTTTTAACAAATTATTGATTAAAATAATATTTCAATTTTTTTGGTTCATTTAAAATAATATTTTGATGTTATAAAAAGGAAGAGAGAGATTGAAAGAAAAATAAGGTCCGAAAGAAAATGTATAGTAAAGGAATGTGAAAATGTCGTTTCAATTTTATAAGAGTGTTAAAACTTTGAAAGTAAATTTTTTTTGTGTGAGAAATGTAAGGAAAAGAGAAATATAAAGAAAAAAATTAAGAGAGGTGAAAAATGTATGTGAAAATATCATTACTTTTTTTAAGAGTAATAAAATTTTACAATCGATTTTTGGGGTGTGAGAAGTGTATGGAATAAGGGGGTATAAGGAAAAAAGTGAAGAGAGAGAATGTGAAAGATGAGTTGGGTTCTTTTAAAATAGATGAATGTTTTTTATTATTCATTGATCAATGTAGTGATCTTTAAATATGGGTATATTTGGAACGCTGTAATTTAAAAAAAAAAAAAACCAATAATGCATCAACCAACTTTTCTTAAATGGTGTGAAACAATTGGAAGGGTCTTATAATAAGGGACGGAGAGAGTATTTTAATGTGTTAAGTTTATTTAAAATAGTATTAGGAAAAGAAGAAAGAGATTGAAAAAAAGGTGTGAAATATAATGTATAATAAAGGAATGTGAAAATACCATCCCTCTTTATTAAGAGTCTTAAAACTTTGACAGTCTATTTATTTGAGTGTTCCGGTGTGAGCAATGTAGGGAAAAGAAAGATATAAAAAATAAAATGAAGAGAGAGAACGTGAAAAATATAATATGAAAATATCATTAATCTATTTTAAGAATATTAAAACTTTGAAAGTCCATTTGTTTAAGTGTGACAAGTGTGTGGAAAAGAGAAATATAAAAAAATAAAATAATGAGAGAGGGTGAAAGATGTAAGAAACCTAAGGAAGAGAGATATAAAAAAATTAAAATGAAAAAAAGAGAATATAAACGATTGCCAAGGAAAAAAAGAAACAGATTAATAAAAAGGAAAATTAGGTGTGAAAAGTTAGGGGTGTTCAAGACCCGGTCCGTCTTTTTGACCCGTCCCAACCCGTCCTACTCGGGTCGGGTCTGTTCCTGTCCTATAAAAAAGCATAGAACCAGATCTGGTCTTATCGAGTCTCATTTTTTTACCCAACATCGGGTTGAGGAGGGGTTCGTTAACCTTCGGGTTACCTGGCCCGTCCTTTATATATAAATATAATATTTATTACTTATGATTTTCTATTATGTAAAGTCCTATAACCTTATTTTTTTCATTTTAGATAGGGTTTTTGAGTCTAATTTTCCTCCATCTAACTTTAAGAATACATTCTATACATAAAATTATATAGTGATATAATGTTATACTTGGTTTAGTAATGTCCCAAACTTTAAAAAAAGTAAAAACATATTGCATACATTAAGAGATATTCTATTGTATGCAATATATTTATTAATTGTATGAACTATTTTCTTTTGAACATTGTTATATGATCATTTCATGATTATATTTAGCTTATATATCGGGCCAACCCGGTCCTGTCCTACTCAGACCCGATTTTACTTAGACCCGCACATTATCAAGTCTCTTCGAGTCTATGGACGGGTTCGAGTCCATAGAATTGACCAAGTAAAAAATTAGGGCCGCGTTAGGGACAGGTAAAACTCGTCCCAACCCATCCCATGAACACCCCTCACATCTTATATATTTTAGAATTAAACTAACCAGTATTTTATATATTAAACAAACATTTTTATGAAAATAAAAAACATATAACAAATAAAATAATTTTAAAATTTATATTTCCATATATTTAATAAATCACTTTAACTAAAAAAATTATTTTAGAAATCATTTATCTCCATGTATTTGTTTAATATTCATTTCTATTTTTCTCTTTGAATTTTAAAATTAAATTTTTTTATTAAAAATAAAAAATTCAATTAAAACATCTCTTCAAATTTAATTTAATTAACAAAAATTAATTTTAATTTCTATACCAATAAATTTAAATATAAAAATTAAAAGAAAATTTATTGAAAAATATTTTAATATTGGTTTGTGTTATGTATTCTTTTACAAATTAGTTTTTAGTTTTGTCTTTTTTTTCTTTAATTTTATAATTAAACTTACAAGTATCCCATATATTGCATATATAGTTATTTCTATGAAGTATAAAAAATTGAAATTTGATTATTACGATATTGTATTAATGATAAGCCATGCTATATATTATTTTACATATTATTTTTATTTATCTGTATCCTTATATTTTAAAAGTAAATTAACAAGTAATCAATCAAGGACGTGATCAATTGACATTAGGTGTCAAACTTTTAGAGTTACACCACCTAATAATTTTTTTAAATGTGAATTTGATTGATCTAGCCATTGAAGCGTATTATTTTACCTTCATGATTATCTATATCAAATTTTAGATAATTTGAACATTCGTAGATATGTTATCTAATAGTGTACTTTTATTTATATTTTAAAAACATATTATATGTTAAAATAAATTAGTTTGATGAAGAATAAATTAATTTTTTTTTGTCTTTGACGGGTAGTCCCCCACAGACATAGATGTGGGTTTAACTCTTGGGTTGGGGGTGATTAGGTAAACCCACGCAAGAATGGAGACTCCAGGATTATAACCCCTGACCTTGAAAGTAAAGTCTCTTTGGAGTCATAGTTCATATCCACTGTGATCAACCACTGTTTGGTATGTACTGTTATTATTATTTGTATGTATGTATTATTATTATTTATTATAATTATTATAGAGTAAACCGTCAATTTGGTCCCTGAAAATAATGTTATTCACTGTCAAATTAGTCCCTGAAATTACATAAATTAAAATTAAATCCATGAAATTGTATTTCATCTGTCAAAATAGTCCCTCTGTTAACAAAAACAAATCTTTCAGGGACTACTTTGATAGTGATTTGTTAGTTTTAGGGATTTATTTAAATTTACGTACTAAAATTTGAAGGATTAAATTGATAATAAGTATCAACTTACAAGGAGCGAATAATACTTCTATTAACAAAGGGATTACTTTGACGGATGAAATACAGATTCAGGGACTGATTTTTAATTTTTGTCAATTCAGGGACTAACTTGACAGCGAGCAACACTTTTAGGGATCAAATTGGTGATTTATTCAAATTATAATATAATCTTCATTAACATATACTAATCTAAATATATTAATATGCTTACTAAAATAAAAACTAATATAAAGAATGTTATTATAAGTAACAACCTTTATGAATATATTCTCTCAAAAAGATATTAACTTTTAACGAATATAAATTATTTAAGTAATGAATAATTTATTATTAAATTTTAATCAAAGATTATGTATTTATAATTTGGTAACATATTCACATAGTTAGTAGAAAATTTTATTTTATTTTAATACGTGATTAAATCAAATTTGACTCTTCCTCTTTTAAACATTTTTTAACAAAAGAATTGATTAGAAAAGAAAAACATGAGTTAGTTGTAACATAAAAAGATCAAAATTTTATAAAATATGGAAAACAACTAATAATAAATATAGAAATAATTTATTTTATCAAAATATTTTAAGGTTACTAAAAATGAATTTCAATATAAAAAATTAAGTACTTAATATTTTTATTTTAAAAATTTTAAAAATTCATTTCATTGATAAAAACTTATTTTATTCATAATTTTCATATATTATAGTTTTCATATATATCTTTATTTAAATAAAAAAATTAAATTAAATATATATAATTTTTTTTATGATATAGATTTGTGCATCGCACGGGTAGAACACTAGTTAGTAATATTGGTCTTTGATGGGACAACTCCGGGTACTAAACTGAAACTGCTAGGTTGTGATCAAACAACTTCCAAAGACCCCCACCCACAACCTTTTCCCTATCCTCCTCACAAACAAATTTCACCAGAAAGTAACCATTCTCCACGTCTAACATCTCAAAACCACCCATGAGTTTCCATAAAGATGAAAAATGATCCTTCATGACATTATACCCAACCCTCTTAGCTAGCAATTTAACTAAAGAGCGTCATGCCACGGAGTACACAAGTTATTAACAATCTCCTCATCAATAACCATTTTTAGTAGTAATCTGTTCCCTCTTTCTAACTCAATCCTGACCTGCTTGTCAGCTATAAAATCCACATACTCCCTTTGTTGGGATGGTTGCTTTAGACCTAGCATCTTCTCACGGAAAAGACAGGCTTGATGGAGCTCCATCAAGGGTTTCTCTAGAAGACGTGTGGTGGAGAAGGTGAACGTGCTCATAAGTCAAAAAGAAGAAGAACCTAGCAAAGCTCTCGAGAAAGAGATCATGATACTGAAGTAACTCAACTATGATATGTTGGTCCAATATATATCATGATCTGAAGCAAATATTAAAACAATATCTTTAAAACTAATTAAAATTAAAATAAATTGTTTAAATTATTTTTTAATTAATAATTATTATTTTTAAGCTATAAATCACTTATTGAAATGTCATAATCATTTTCAAATAACGTTTTTTTTAATTATAGTAAATAAAAATCATTTAGTTTTTATTAAGATATTGTTGATCTTAGATAAGAAAAAAATAACTCACTATTTTGGTATTTCATTGTGTTTTATAATTAATATAATATGATGTATCAACATTTTTTTATCTATTTAAATGATAATATTTTTTTCATATTAAATAAAATTCTCTTATCAAACACGGTAAATATAAAATATAACTAACCTATACAACATCGGGTATGATCTCTACTATGCGTATAATGCATTAGAATCTGTGCATATTTGAATTATTTTATCTTAAAATTATAATTTTTTATTTGACATCTCTTGAAAGAAAAAATGTTGTCTTTTTCAAATTCAAGCTTGATTTTTGTTTTTGGTCAGAAAATTCAAGCTCTATTTTTTTTTTATTGGTAAAAATTCAAGCTCTATTAAACGTGGGCTTAGTGTTTTGGATGATTTGGGTGTTGAATTTGAATAGGTCCACAAGGGAGCAAGCCCAACCCAAGGCCTCAATTACGGAGAACTGAAAACCTAATAATGTGTTGGGATTTTGTGCGGCCGAACTTAAATGGGTTTGTTAGGGTTAAGGGTTTTGAGCCGCAAGCCGCGCGTCAATCTCACCTTTAAATACGACCATCGTTTCCTTCGTGAGCCATCTCATCTTCAAAGTCGAATGCGCCGTTCTAATAATCCATTTTCATCTTCTGTTCCTTTTCTTATTCTAACTTCAATTCATATCTTTTTGCTTGTTAAACGGTACTGAAGCTTCTAATTTCGATTCGTCTACTGCAGTGGGTGCGATTGGATTAGAATGTTCAGATCTATTTTCGTTTTTTGTACTGATTTTCAGAGCATAAAGAAAAGTGGGTTAGGTGCCATGATTATAAAATAATTCCTCGTTCTGAATGCTATTGCCATGGCATGACAGACACGTTTACACCCATAGAATATGAGCACCATCCCTTTTTATAAATTTATATGCTTTTTTTTCTGTATTTTTGCCTTTTTCTTCCGATTTGTTTTGTTTGATCCTTTTGTGGAAAATTGAAAATCGGAAAGGGAGTTAGGTACATGATTTGCAGAGCAATTTTTTATCATATAACTGCTTTGCGCTTTAGCCAACTCCTCAGATTGATTGAGTGGTGTTTAAAGCCCTGACCTAAATTCATTGAGGTTGGGGTTACGCACACCGCCATAATCCCAATTCCCATCGGTAATAATGTAGAGTTCAATGTTTTGGTGTTTGAGAGTTTAAAATCTTTGTTAATGAGATTAAGGTGTCAGTGATAGGAGTGATGAAATTATTTTGTTTATTTGCCCCTTTTATTTCAGATTTTGTTTTTATTAAATTCGATTGGTCCTTCTTTACTTGATCAATTCTTCCAAAATGAGGGATAGTGTATAATTAGGACTTCATTTGCAATAAGTAGCGTAAAAGTCATAAACATGAGAATGTTACCCTCCAAATCTCCCTTCCAAGGATTTATGATCCAATATATGAACTTGAATGCATACTCATTAGCCCAATAAGTGTATATGACTCTATGACTCTACAGCTCCTAATCAGTAGCTTTTAGGTATAATGTTTTCACGAAAAAAAAAAGTATAAAATTTGATTTCCTCGAAAAAAAGTATAAAATTTTGATTGAAAATTTGTGTAGATTTTAATAATTTATATTTTATTATACATGTTTATGCATTTGTTATAATTGTGAACCTTAGCAATTAAAATATATTCCTAATTAAAATAGTCAAATACAATAAAAATACATACAATAAAACCAGTTGGTATTTGTACATTTTACAGATATTTTTATAAAATATAAAATAAATTAAATTAAAAGTGTTTTATGAATTTAAGTAATTTAATAAAATTATTTTCATGAAGCTAAAAAATAATTAAAATATAAAGTACAATCATAACGGACAATTTTTAATATGGATACTAACACTTAAAATGTACAAATTTTAATCTGTTAATCATAATTTTTTTAATAGTAGTTTAAGTAATAAAAAACTAAAATATAAAAATACAATATTTTAAAGTTTGAAGTATATAACATCAGGTCTAATATTGGTTAAAAAACGTGGAATATGGTTAATAAATTTTTTATTTTTGAATCAAGTGATTTATAATGTTTATAAAAGATAAACAAGGAATTCATCCTTTCATTCCAAAATATTCATTAGCGATAAAACATGACAAACTAATTGATTTTCAATGGATTTTGATCTATTTTTATTTTACTTTATTTTAAAAAAGAAAATAATAACATCAAGTCATTTATCATTATTTCATCCCCTTATTCCTTCCAAGTTCAATTACAAACATAAAAGTCTCATCTAATTAAAGAGCAAATTTATTAGATTTGACTCAATTTAAAAATATAAAATAATATTGACAATAAATTATACTCCCTTCGTCCTTTATTATAAGACTCTTTCAACCGTTTCACAAGGTTTAAACCGTTTCACGTAGTTTAAGAAAAGTTAGTTAATGTATTTATCTTTTGAAAAAAAATAATAGCATTCCAAATATACCCATATTTAAAAGTCACTATATTTTAGAGACATTAATTGTGACATAGTGGAAGACTCCAAAAGTCACTTTCCAATGGTGTAGTTGGGCATGTAGGTAGAACTTCATTAATTATCACACTTAACAATATATGGAGAATAAAAAGAGTTTAATATTAATGAAGGGCAAGTATGGAAAAAAATTATTGTGTTACTTAAAAATTTGCAAAAGGGTCTTATAGTAAGGGACATTCAATTCTTCTAAAAGGGGTCTAGACACGTTTTTGCAAAAGCAACTCTGTTACTTTAAAATGAACATGGATCCAAGACTATCAAACAACAATCCAAACAAGCAATTAGTTCTTCTAGAATTTCACTAGGCATGTTTTTGCTATTATATTTTCCTTTTTGGTATCCAATGTCATGGTTCTAAGCGCCAATTTATTCCCCTTTGTAATAATTTTTTAATCAATGAACGAAATTTATGTGGATGAATATTCGCCAATTCTAAGATGGTATTAGAACTCTCGTTATCCTCAGTATTTCCTTCAAACACAAAACCAACTTTTTTGAATCCCTCTTATCTTCTTATTAGTAGCTATGGAACACAATAGCTCAACTTTTGTCAATGATCCATCAGAGCCATATTAATAAAATGAAAACTCATAACTTGTCCTTAAGGCTGTGCATGGATTGGATATTACAAAAAAATTGAACCAAAACCAAACTTGAACCTAGTTTATGGATAAGATTAAAAAACTGATCCACTTTACTAATTGTTGAACCAGTTTGATTTGAACTGAATCGTTTCCGAACCGAATCATGGATTCCGAACTGGTTTTGAACCGGATCATGGGTTCCGAACCAGTTTTGAACTGGATCATGGATCTGAACCGGTTTTAAAATGGATTCATGGATCTGAACCGGTTTTTGGCATAAAAACCGATTTTGAAACCATATTTTTAATATAAATACATTTAAAAGGGATATGCATTATGAAACCAATTGTGAGGTTTTATGCCAATTGTAACTGAACTGAACCGTTTTTAATATAAATAAAGGCATAAGTTTTAATGGCTCAGATTTCATTCATTACTTCAGTTTAAAATTTAAAATAAAATAAGGAAACTAAATATAATACTGATCTAAAACGGAGAAGCTTACTCTCAATAGCTTCCTGCTGCAGTTTTAAATAGTTTTAATCAATGTATTTAGTTGGTTATTCATTTGATATTATGTTGGCTCAAATATAATACTGATGTAAACTTGAAAGCTACCAAAATGAAATGTGACAATAATTAATATAATTAGCGCACTTGAGTTTAAATATAGAAACAAAATTGGCTCAAATCCTCTTACATCTTTATCATGACATAATCATGTTGTGGCACGAATGCATAATGGTTACTGAAAGTCTGAAAAAAAATTTGTACATGTGATTGAGAACCGTAAGTGTTTGAGACTTGAGAGCAGTTTGAGACTTCAGACTTGAGAGAATGAGAGTTGGACGAGAGAAACTCATATTAGTGAGGTGCGGAATGTTTTTTTTTAGATTGATATGGATTAGTTAGTGAGTTTGGATTTGGTTTTCTAAATTGGATCAGAAAACAATTCAGTTTAGCACTATTTTAAAAAAACCGATTCAATTTGGTCCAACAATTCAGATAATTATGGATTGGTTCAGTTGGCTTTATGGTGCGGTTTAGTTTAAATGAATTTTTTGCACAGCCCCAGAAAGATATTTATTGACAATATGGTATCAATATTTTCAAGCATTCACTGATGATCAGAAACCATTGGTCGACACTTTTGGAATTTATTGACCTCAAAATGACCAGCCTTTCAATGTGTCTGAGAAATACGGTGTTGATATCAATATGGTGAATTGAGTTGAACCACGATGAAAATTCTGAATCTCAATTATCCTTTTGATGATATAGATGTATACCTCAATGTCATTGGTTATCCTTTAAGTTTGGTTGATGGATCATTCCTGGAAACCAATGATCTTATCAATTTAGGTGAGGGTAATCCCACTAGGGTAAAACCGTATAGTACTAATATGCTAGATGAGTATCTTTCATGCATTGATGACAATATTCTTAAATATATATCTTTTGATTTTCCTGAGAATACGAGGAGTCAAAGCCTTGTTAATAACCAAGGACTAGCTTTTGTTAAGAAGAGTGTGGAAGGAGAAAGTGATAATATTTCCATGGCAAGCAAACATGTTTCTGATCAATAAATATCTTTCCGTTATATGGGTCCTTCTAAATTGATTTCGAGTATTAGTTCTTCTAGAATTTCACTAGTTCTATTTTCGTTATTGTACGAGGATAGAGCCTTTTTATTTATTGCTATTTTACCATGGTATTGTTTTCCTTTTTGGTATAGTATGTCATGCTTGCAGTACTCGCTTATTTATTCCCCTTTGTATCACAGCTCTGAAAAGATCTTTGGTTATCCTCACAGTAAATCCTTCAAACACAAAATCTACACCTTTCTTTAATCTCTCTTATCTTCTCATTAGTTGCTATGGAATGCTAAAGCTCAACTTCTGTCAAACATTCATCATACCTATATTATCTCCATCCAAATAAAAACACATTTCTTGTCTTGGTTACTCCCCTTTTAGATTATCAAAATTACCATTCTTGGGACACAACCATGAATCCTGCTCTTTTACCAAAGAACATGCTTAAGTTTTTAGACGGGAGCATATCTCAACGTAGCTTAATCCCTTGTACGAGGCCTGGGAACACTGTAACGACATGGTGTTGGCATTGCTCCGTCACTCCATGTTGGAATCTATCCTCCAATCAAGCCTTTGGATAGACAAGTCTGCAAAGGTTTGGAAAGACCTGCAAGATTGTTTTTCACAAGCCAATATGTTGAAAACACTATAGGTCGACGAATTAGAAAATTTAACACCTCTACCTAGACGTGGCTCTGCCATTCCTTGTTCATGTGGAGTCGTGAAATTGGTTGGCACCATAGACACCAAGATTATATTATCCGTTTTCTAAAGGGTAAAAATTAAATAAACCATTTCTCATATTAAATCCCTTATTTTTATGTTTGATCCCTTACCTTCTATTACCAAAGTGTTCTCTTAGTGACACAACATGAAAGACAATTATCATCTTATACTATGCTTGATCCTTTTTTTTAGAACAAAATAGCCTCAGATTTGTAATGAAATTCTGGCAAGCGTACCAAAATTCCAACAGTATAATAGTAAGTAAGAGTATAGTATCCACATGGAACGGTTCAATTTATAAAGATTAGTGGTCACAACTATCAAGTAAGAAAATATGGTTGTTTTATTGAGAATTATGCAAGTAAAGATAATTGAACTTAAATGAGAGAGATAGAGACAGTTACTTGGACTAGGATTGAACTTCGTATCACCGCACCCCTTTCGTATGTGAACCCCAATATTATTTATGAATATATAATTATGATACCTTAGCCAACTCTATTGTTTTACCACGAGTTACCAGTAGTAAACCACTCGACGGTAGCCCATGCGGGTTCTCCCAGGCGACAAACTACCACGGCTTGATTGTTTTATTTGTCAGTTGTTAAAACTATCAATTCAGTGCATATTCCTATAGGGACTACTATAAAGAGGTTGTCACATTCCATCTATAATCATCGATTTCCCCTATATTCCTATAACAATTACTATGAGTACTCTTACCAATCAGAGTTCAAGTTTCCTATGTCTAGGCTCCCCCAAACTCGCTGTTAATCCGGAAATCTCTATCACATACTATCCTAAAACTAACATATAACTCCGGCACACAAGCGGAAGCTATGCATTAAGTAAAGCATAAAAGTACCGATATCATAAAAATAAGGATTCATAAATAGTAAAGAGAATTCACATACAATCAGGGATTGAATCAACACCACTCAATCCTATTGGAGAGTTTAGCTACGCATGATATCCATTACAAACCAACGGAGAAACTGTCACTTTCTCCAGCCCTTGCTTCTGCTCTGCCGTCTCTCAAAAAGCTCTGGCCTCTGGTCTCCAAAAGCTCCCTTGATCTTTGGAAAAGGTTCTATTTATAGACGCTGGAAAGCCATCTGAAATCTGGAAGGAATCTGATTTGAAATCTCTTGAAAACTAAATTCGGATTCCTGCGCTTCACCTGCGCTCAGCGCGTATGAAGCGCAGGATCCAGAGAGCAATTTTAACTGCTGCGCTCCACCTACGCTTAGCGCAGGTGGAGCGTGATTCATGATCCAGCTTCCTTGATTTCCTCCTTTTTAAATTTGATCTCTTCTTAATCTTATCCTTGCTTGATTTGTTTTCCTTATTTTCTCTTTTTAGCTTAATCTTCTGCTGACTTGAACTTCAATTTGAATTTGGAATTAAATCTACAGAATCCTTATCCAAATAATTGCTGATCTTATCTTTGATTTGATTTGAATTTAAATTGAGAATTTATCTGCAGAATCTTTATCCAAATAATTGATGATCTTATCTTCAATTTGATTTGAATTTAAATTGAGAATTTATCTACAAAATCTTTATCCAAATAATTGCTGATTCTGATCCAAATTAGCTGTCATTTAAATCCTTATCTTGCAGATTCTCTTTTCAAATAAATGCCATCTGATTTCTTTATTTAAATCCTTCCAATTTATCTGCAAAATCAACAGATTTTCTATCAAAATAGTATCATATTCAAATCAAATATTCATAATTTATGCAATTATTACCAAAAAGAGGTATTTTGGGGAATAATTTACCATTTTACCCTTGATGAGTGCAGTAATTATACAGTAAATATCATATATTTTTCACTCATCAAATTCCCCCCAACTTAGCTTCTTGCTTGTCCTCAAGCAAGAAAAACCTTTTGCAATCAAAATGGACTCAACCCCCTGTCATGATTCTCAAAAAGATTAAGGAAATAAATTTATCACCTCTTGCTAGGCAGCTGTCACTTTCCAAATGTTAGATTGAATTTCAGAATCAAGTGATATTTCCAAAACTCAACAAAATAGGATAAAAATACATTCAAACTTTTCAGAAATAGCAACCAAAACAATAAGTGAAGAAAAAAATGAAGGAATCCTCTCATGCTCACGGGTAAGTGTTTCCCTCAATTTCTCACCGCAGTTGAACAACTAAGATTGATAGTCGTTTCTGGTCTTTAGACATGCACATGGTTAACATGGATCAAAAGGTCTTTCTTTGGTTATAATGAGGCTGACCTATCAAGAATTCATGGTTTTTCTGGATATGCAAAGAAACACTAGATAGAGAGCAATTTTGAATTTTTCTTTGTTCTTGAGCCTTCTCTCAATTCTCCATTGGCATTCTTGACTTGCATTTGTTCAGCTGGCCTCTTCTCTTGTGTGATGACTCACTCCCCCCAACTTATTTACTTTTATTCACTTTTTCTTTTTGATTTTGGAGGAGTGATTTTCTTTTGCTTCTTGTGTCTGCTCTTTGTAATTCTTTAAGTGAATCAATTCACTTTTCAAGTCACCAACCAATCTTCCCATTTTATCCAATTTCACTTTGCTCTCTATCCCAAGTGTGTAGGGACAGGATATAAAACATTTAATTTTGGCTAAGGTGCATAAGAAAAGAAATATTAAAGTCTCAAATGGGTAACAAAAAATTGGAAAAAATTTTCATGGGTTGGCCTTTTGGAACTGAGTAAATAGTTAACCACAAAATTTTGCCTTTATCACTTCCATATTTTCCAAGTGCATAGTAAAATCCAAAAACTCAACAATAACAAGTTGACAAGCAGCGTGAAAACTCGCATATCAGTATTTGGTCTCACAACTCACCGGCTTTTTGGCTAATTTTCCTTGATGAAGTCACTTATTGAAATTAATTAACTATCCTGATATATTTTCCTGCACAATATCCTAATCCTAGGCTGATTATGCATTCAATCACAAAATTCCCTATTTCTTTCCTAATTGGTTAGTTAGATTGCCATAGCTTTGAGATTTTTAAATTAGTTTCCTTAAATCCCTTTTCCTAAAATCCTAATAAAAATTGAAAAATAAAACAAAAAATCTTAATTAACTAAAAAAAATAATCTAAAAAAATAAAAGAAAAATGGAACGAAAAGAAAGAAAAAACACCAGTATCAATCTTTGTCCTCTGATTCATGTAAGTCCTTGTCCTGCTTTCCAGTTGTTGTTGCTCCACCTCCCCCTGGATGAATAGGCCTGTCTCCAGGCCACTGCAAGATTGGAGGTTTGAGGTCACTGATCTTTCTAACACAAGTTGCATGGTCTGAGAGCCTAATAAAGACGGAGTAAATGAAGATTTCAATTGGTGAAACTAAGAAAACATACCTGAAACTTGAAAGTTTCAAAATTGATGGAGGTTTGTGAGTGGAAAAACGTGAAAAGAAGGGCTTAGGAAGCAGGGAGTTGGCACAGCAGAAAACAGGGGATGAATGACCTCACCCCTAATTTTAGTTCGAATTCAAGCAACAACGCGTACCTGCGCTTCTCCTACGCTCAGTGCAGGTGAGCGCAGAAAACAGTGACTAAAATTGCAATTTGCGCTTTACCTGCGCTCAACGCAGGTGAAGTGTAGAAAACAGAATGAAATTTTGCAATTTTCAGTCCGTTTTCTGCTGCTTCCTATTGTTTAACATTTTTATTTTCCACAAACTAATTCCAATCAATTTTGAAAATTTCCTAAATCCTAAAAAAAATGAAAAATCCTAATTAACAAACAAAATTGAAAACAATTAAAAACTTAAAAATCTTTGGGTTGCCTCCCAGGAAGCGCTCGTTAACGTCATATAACTTGAACGCCTGTTTTTCAAGGTGGCTGATATTGGAATCCTTTAGCGAGCCTTTGTGCTGCACCTTTGACTCCTTTGGGTAGTGACCCTACCCATATTCTTGCCTCGAACCAATTCTGAATGTGACTTGAATCTCCCCATTTTGTCTGTGTCTGGAGTTAGACCATGTTGCTAACTCCTTTGGCCTCACTTTTCTCTTCTTGGAGTCCTTTTGCTGAGTTGCAGTAGGTTTCTCCTCCTGAAGCTCGGAAAGTTCAAAGTTGTTAGATCTTACTCTTTTTGCTTCACAAGGATCCTTGGTATGGAATATGCCTGACCACTTTGTCCTCATTCTGACTTTAAGTCCTGAATTTGATTTGCTTGGCATTATTTTTCTCTTTGCTCTGCTCAGGTCAGTGTAGTCACATGTTTTCTCTTGTGGAGCTTGGAAGGTTCAACATCTGCACACTGTCTTTCTTATCTTCCTTCAGAGGTCTTTCAGGATATGGCAAGTGCTTCAATCTTGAGACTACGTCCTCTTCTTTTTCTACTTCTACTTCTTGTTTCACCTTTTTCCTCTTCCTTTTCCTCTTCTTCATCTTCTTCATCTTCTTCCTCAGTTTCTTTTGCCTTTCAATGTCCTTTCCTTCATCAGCTAGATTGTCATTGGTTCCTTCCCTATCAGTTGACCACTTATTGTAGGAATATCATCACAAAGTTCCTCAGAGTTGGGTTGTGTATTTGTTGAGATTTGTTCTGACTGTTGGTTGGCTCTTATTTCTGCTATCTGCTCTACTGTTTCACCAGTGAATGTCTTTTTCTTGATAAAGGGCTCTTCCTGAATTTGCCATATGTTGGCATTTGCTCCATATCTTCCTCAAATGGGATGTTAAATGTTTTGAGAATGTCCTTGAATCTTGCAATTTTTCTGTCTAGATCTTTCTTTGAGGGATTCATTTGATATGGCAGGTACTTATCTTGAGATTACCTGGGTGTCTTTTTGTTCCCTTTTTTTCTCAGTTTCCTCTTCAGGACTTCTCTTTCCACAATTAAATTATCAACAATCCCTTTCCTATTTCCTTACCACTCATGGTAGATATTGAGTTGCAAAACTCTTGCTGTGCAGAAAATTGCTTCCTTATTTGCTCCACTTGAATTGCAGGTTTCTGAATGTTGTCTCTATGGTTCTTTGACTGGCATTCATATTTGTATGAGTCTATCAAGCTTCTCCTCAATTCTTGAACTTATGTCATACATTGTGGACCCTCCATCTTGGCTCCACCCAGAATGTTGTTGAAGAAATTACCTGCCTCACTTGATTTTCCACATAGTTGACCTGCTCCACTGAGTATCTTGATAGACATAGTGACCATTGGGGTGATCACCTCCCCAAAAATAACAAATCAATTGTTGGGCTTGACAAGGTTGAGATTGCACTGTTTGCAGTTGTTGAGGAAGTGCTTTCAATTGCTCTGTGAGTGCCTCTAGCCGTCGCTTGATGAGCTTGTTTTCTACTAATAATGCATCATTGCTTTTAGCTCTACAAACTCCTTCTTCTCCACCGGCTCCCCCCAATATGAGCTTGTTGGTTATTCATTGCAAAATTGTCAATTATTGTGAGAGCACGCTCTTCATCCACCGCCAGAATAGTCCCTCCTGCTGCAACATCTATGAATGACTTTGAATCGAGTTTGAGTCCATTGCAGAAGATGTTTAGTTGTTCAATATTGTCAAAACCATGATTTGGATACTTTGTAGCAAAGACTTGAATTGCTCCCAGGCTTCACATAGTGGTTCGACCTCTCTTTGCCTGAATGTTGAGATGTGTCTTTGCGTGATATTGGAAAGAATCTTTTCATAAATTTATCTTCTACCATGCTCCAATTGCTCAGACTCTGGCTAGGATGCAATTTCAGCCACTCCTTTGCCTTACCTATTAAAGAAAAGGGAAACAATCGTAAGTAGACTGATTCTAAATATTCTTCCTCAAATCCCATAACACCAATCAATTCATAGAAAGTAGAAAGATGTGTATGTGAATCCTCGTGATCCAATCCTGTGAATTGGTGGGCACTGATGAGGTTTAAATGTGCAATCTTTATCTCCAAGGACTTCGTTGTAACTGTAAAACAATGCTTGAATAGTGACGAGGTCCTTTGTGCATGGCATAGTCTCCTAAGACTCTTCTCCTTGGTTGTTCTTCAGCCATATTTTTGTTTTCTTCTTCACCTCTTCTTTGTCTCATTCTCTTGTTTCTGCTACTGTTCTTTCTAGATGTCCTTTTTATTTATGGATCAAATTGCAACTGATTTGGGGACGCCTGTCCTCGCAAAAGTATAAATCAAGAAACTAGAAAAAAAAGGTAAGTGTGGAAGAGAATTTTAAAAATTAAAAATTAAATTAAAATTTTAAAATTTTAAAAAAATATTTAAATTTAAAGTTTTAAGATTTAAAATTTAAAGAACAATTCTAAAAATCCTAAAAAAAATAAATAAATCTAAAAAATAAATTCCTAAGATAAAAATATATCACAACTTAATAGTATAGACCTCCCAAGTCTTTACAAATTGATACACCGCTCCCCGACAACGGCGCCAAAAATACTTGATGAAATTCTGGCAAGCGTACCAAAATCCCAGCAGTAATAGTAAGTAAGAGTATCGTATCCACGAGGAACGGTTCAATTTATAAAGATTAGTGGTCACAACTATCAAGTAGAAAATATGGTTGTTTGTTGAGAATTATGCAAGTAAAGAAAATTGAACTTAAATGAGATAAAGGAGATAAAGACAGTTACTTGGACTAGGATTGAACTTCGTATCATCACACCCCTTTCGTATGCGAACCCCAATATTATTTATGAATATATAATTATGATACCTTAGCCAACTCATTGTTTTATCCCGAGTTACCAGTAGTAAACCACTCGACGGTAGCCCATGGGGTTCTCCCAGGCGACAAACTACCACGACTTGATTGTTTTATTTGTCAGTTGAAAACTATCAATTCACTGCATATTCCTATAGGGACTACTATAAAAAGGTTGTCACATTCCATCTTTAATCATCGATTCCCCTATATTCCATAAAATTACTATGAGTACTTTTACGATCATAGTTCAAGTTTCCTATGTCTAGGCTCCCCCAAACTCGCTGTTAATCCGGAAATCTCTATCACATACTATCCTAAAACTAACCTAACTCTGGCACACAAGCGGAAGCTATGCATTAAGTAAAGCATAAAGTACCGATCATAAAAATAGGATTCATAAATAGTAAAGAGAATTCACATACAATCGGGGATTGAATCAACTACATTCAATCCTATTGGAGAGTTTAGCTACGCATGGTAGCCATTACAAACCAACGGAGAAACTGTCACTTTCTCCAGCCATTGCTTCTGCTTTGCCGTCTCTCAAAAAGCTCTGGCCTCTGGTCTCCAAAAGCTCCCTTGATCTTTGCAAAATGTTCTATTATAGACGCTGGAAAGCCATCTGAAATCTGGAAGGATTCTGATCTGACATCTCTTGAAAAACTAAATCCGGATTCCTGCGCTTCACCTACGCTCAGCGCGTTTGAAGCGCAGGATCCAGAGAGCAATTTTAACTGCTGCGCTCCACCTACGCTTAGCGCAGGTGAGCGTGATTCACGATCCAACTCCCTTGATTTCCTCCTTTTTAAATTTGATCTCTTCTTAATTAGGGATGTCAATGGGGCGGGGCGGGGCGGGGGCGGGTAGTGTCTACCCGTATACATACCCGCTAAAATTAACGGGTACCCATGCGGTAACGGGTATTCGCGAGTAATCACGGGTATCCATTAATGTTTAGGAATTTAAATTTTATAAAGAGGAAGAGAGGAAATGTTATATAATACATTATAATATCATACTATATTAATAAATAATCATTATATAATACCATTACATGTTAATATATTAAAAATATTATCAAAAATAATATAAAATAAATTATATCTCATCATAAAATAATAAAAAATCCTAATATTCAAATATTTAATAGAAAAATATGCTTTAATAAGTATGCGGGTACCCGCAATATTTGTCCCCACCCATTTAATAAATATGCGGGTACCCATTGCGGGTATATCCTTGGGTATCCGCGGGTACGGGTTTTTTTGACATCCCTATTCTTAATCTTATACTTTCTTGGTTTACTTTCTTTATTTTTCTCTTTTTAGCTTAATCTTTTGCTGATTTGATCTTCAATTTGAATTTGGAATTAAATCTACATAATCCTTATCCAAATAATTGTTGATCTTATCTCCAATTTGATTTGAATTTAAATTGAGAATTATCTGCAAAATCTTCATCCAAATAATTGCTGATCTTATCTTCAATTTGATTTGAATTTAAATTGAGAATTTATCTGTAGAATCTTTATCCAAATAATTGCTTATCTGATCCAAATTAGCTGCCATTTAAATCCTTATCTTGCAGATTCTCTTCAAATAAATGCCATCTGATTTCTTTATTTAAATCCTTCCAATTTATCTGCAAAATCAAAAGATTTTCTATCAAAATAGCATCATATTCAAATTCAAATCAAATATTCACAATTTATGCAATTATTACTAAAGAGGTACTTTTGGGGAATAATTTATCATTTACCCCTGATGAGTGCAATAATTATATAGTAAATTATCGTATATTTTTCACTCATCAATTTGATTACTTCCAATAAGACCTTTAGAGAAAACAGTAGAAGAGGTGGCAGAGGTGGTTTCCCAAGAAACATTTTTGCCGGAGGAAGAGGTCCAAATAGTGCTGACAAAGGTCAATTCAGTAACAAAATATGCACTCATTGTGGACTAGAAACCACACTATAAAGTAATGCTACTACAAAAATCGATTCCCACCTGGTTATAGAGGTCAAGCAGTAGCTAATGCAGCCAACTCCATTACAACACCAGTGCCAATGTCTACTAAACAAAATCCTCGAGGACTATCTAGTCCTTTTACTCATTAGCAATATCAAAGTATCATATCCTTTATCCAACAATCTAAGTTATCTAACAAAGATTCATCACATATTGTGTCATCACATATAGTGCAAGCCTCTAATATGGTGTTGACTTTACTTATACTTCAACCTTAACTTCTCCTACCTTGGCTAATAAGGAAGGTAATTTAAAGTTACAATCCCTTATGGGCACATAAGCCAGTGACCATATAAATTTTCATCTTCCTTTTTTACTTTCGTATAAAAAAATTAAACCCATTTTTAATACCTTGCCTAATAGGTCAAACGTTGTAACACTTATCTCTAATACAATTCATATTTGAAAATCTTTAATTTTGCAGAATGTTTTGTATGTGCTTGAGTTCACAGTGAATTTAATTTCCGTCACAAAATTATTGCAAAACATGTCCTTCACTCTCACCTTCACTAAATAATTTTGTTTTATTTGATAGAACATTAGCTATAATGCTAAATGGTTGATTTGTGTTGAATTATAGAGAAAAGTATGGGCAATTAGTTGAATGTCAACCTAAAATGTGCTTCTCTTCATCACAAAATCCGCTAGATTCTCACAAAATATGGCATCTCAGGCTTAGTCTTTTATCAACTTCACAACATAAACTTTTATCTACTCAATTTCCATTTGTTAGGTATAGTCAAGTGTCATTGTGTGATGTCTGTCACCTAATGAAACAAAGAAACGCTTCTCTATGTATCTAGTTAATCAAATTCAAATAAATTTTTTCAACTAGTACATATGGATGTTTGGGACCCTTATGGTGTTTCCTCCTTATATGATCATAGATATTTTTTTAACCATAGTGGATGATTTCTCTAGGTTTACTTGGATTATTCTCATCTCAAGCTTGAAGTGCCAACACTTCTAACTTGGAGGGGTGTTGTTTAAGATGTAAAGTTAGTTGGAAAATTGTTACATTGGTTAGGAAAATAGTTAGAAATTAATTTGTTACATTAGCTATACATATTAGAAATATTATTAGGAATTTTTTCTGTTAGAAGAATATTTTTCTGTTAGTTTTTCTGATTCTGCTATGGTTTGTTTGGGTTACTTTGTGTGTTTAGTGGCTGAATAGTTTAGCCTATAAATAGGGATTGCTTGTATCATTTCAATCATTTTTAATCAAACAATATATGAGTTTTCTCAATCCTCTTGCTGGTAACTTTTGGGATGATCCATGGGGGAACCCATGGTACACCTCTACTGCTCTTACTATCCCACTATGGCTGTTGCTCCTCCATCTTAGTTTACTAAGATGGTATCAGAGCTTCATCCATGGAGCTCACTGCGCTTCAAGAAGAAGAGTCGACGTTTTCTGAAGAAAACATCGCTATTTGCAGAGACTATTGCTGAAACATTTTCATCTTCTTCCTTCAAGGAACCACTGCAACACCTCAATACAAAGGCATCTCCTATTGCTGTTCCTGCAACTATTTCTTCTTCGCCTTCCTCATCACCAGAAATTCCTCCTCCTTCTGTTCTTTCGTTTCTGTTCACCGACCCTACATTCACGAAATCATCACCAGAAATTCCTCCTCCTCTTGTTTCGTC
Organism: Sesbania bispinosa; assembly: GCA_026901365.1. Lineage (NCBI taxonomy): Eukaryota > Viridiplantae > Streptophyta > Magnoliopsida > Fabales > Fabaceae > Sesbania > Sesbania bispinosa. The sequence continues at coordinate 1,526,410 of QLOH01000054.1, read as the reverse complement.
TTCATTCACCGATTCGTACTTTGTTGCTGATATCGGTGAAGAATACACCACAAAATCGGAATGGAAATCATCTCCAGATCATTTCACCTTTGGGAGTTTTAAATCTCAAATCACCAAATGGTGTGGTTGCTGGGATGATTGTGTCTGAAGTGAAGCGTCCAATTCAGAATCATAAGGAAGCAGAAATGATTGACAAAGCTCGGGAATCAGAGGCAATGGAAAGCCACCGTCCCTGGCCTAAAACAGTGAGGCTTCGTCACACCGCCTCTGAGGAGCAATCCGATGAATTTTCGTTGTCCCCTTCTCCACTTCATTGTTCGATTTCTCTACCGGAAATTTTAGAACCAACGAGATTCGTGGCCTTCTGCATCTCTTCCTCAATTTTAGTCATTTGGAGTTTGAGCTTCATAAAATACAAAGAAGTTGCGCCAGCAACTCTTGCATTTATCCAACAACGTTGTAGGGAAGTCACTTCCGAACTTGCTAGATTGGATTTGAACATACAGGTCACTTCATATATTTCTCATCTTAGGAAATTTGCAATGTTGTATGTGCAACTTCTGTTTGACGTATTGCCTGAAAGAAATACACATAAACTGTTTGATGAAATGCTAGAGATGGCTGTGCAGAAGCTGTTTACTGAAATGCCTAAAAGAGATGTGTTGAATCTGTTACACAAGGTCTGTTGGCCCCCAATTAGTGGTTTTGAGTGCCTTGATGGCCTCTACTCATTCTGTCAAACTTATTTTGGAGGTTCAGTTGGTGGTGTTGTCAAGTTAAAAGAACCAGGTTTTGTCCTCTTGTTGAGAAATATGTTGCGGATGAAGATACCTTCTTTGCTGATTATGCCCAGGCTCATCAAAAGCTCTCTAAGCTTGGGTTTGCTGATGCCTCTTGGGTTTGAGATAAATAATCCCGCTCTGCTACTAGCTGGAAATTGGTCCCAGCTTTGTGCAACATGCAAGATTGTCAGGCTTCTTCGTGGTATCAAGAAGAACTGTTCTGATTTCTTGATCAATGGATACAATGATGATGTGGCTTTATGGGATGTTTCAATATCTTCTGTCCTCTTGAAGAAATTATTTCATCTTTTTCCCTTCAATCCAGTGCATCATCTTTCAGAAAAGGATAATCAAGAGCTTATCATTTCTTTGTTGATGGCTTGTGTTCTGCTGCGACTCCTTTTTTGTGGTTTAATTCCTTTCATTTTGAATTACAATCGTGGTGATGATGTTGCTACTGTTAATAATGGGACTTATATAGGCTTTATGGCTTTTATGTCACTTGGTACCATTTTGTCTTGGACTATTTTGCCAGCTGGTAAGGTTGTTCGTGATGATGGGACAAGGTGTACCAATATATTATATTCCAATGTTGCTGAGGCAGGGGCAATTCCAATTCTTATTGACTTGCTGCATGATGAGACTGAGAAGCTAAGGGATAATGTTGCAGAGGCTCTTGCCAACTTTTATGAAGATCACTTTTATTTTGTTGAGCTTCTCTCTTGTTTTCAAGTTGGTATTGGTTGATACGAATTACCAACTTGCAGGAGGGTATTAGAAATATTATTAGGAATATTTTTCTGTTAGAAGAATATTTTTCTGTTAGTTTTTCTGATTTTGCTATGGTTTGTTTGGGTTGCTTTGTGTTTAGTGGCTGAATAGTTTAGCCTATAAATAGGGCTGCTTGTATTATTTCAATCATCTTTTAATCAAACAATATATGAGTTTTCTCAATCCTCTTGCTGGTAACTTTTGGGATGATCCATGGGGGAACCCATGGTACACCTCTACTGCTCTTTACTATCCCACTATGGTTGCTGCTCCTCCATCTTATTTTACTAAGAATACAAGTCTCATACTACTCTTGTAAAATTCACTTTTACCATTTCATTCAATCACAACTCTCTTTTTCTCTCAATTCTGTTTATTTTTCCTCTGAATCATGTTCCTTAACAAATACATAATTATAATTTTAGCCCAACTTTCACGTTTATGACATGATTTTGATATAAATGTTGAAAAATCAAACAAGCTGGTTGTATAAAGTGAGAGTTTGCACTGAAGTTGTCATATTCTCCTGAATGAAAACTCGAATTTATCACAAATAGAGTTGAAATTTTCAGAGCAAAGGAAGCAGCAAAACAGAACATGAGAACGGGTAAAAATGAAACAAAACAGTGGGAGCTGATAGTTTGTAGAATTTTGATTTTATTCCTCATTGAATAGAAACTAAGCTAACTGTGTAAAGGAGGTTTAGCTTTACTACTGTGCAACTAAACTTTCAAAATACGACATCAATATTCAGATTCTGATTTATCTCTGCTTTGCGCCTTTGCATACGATACTTTCACTACTACATCTGGCCATTTGGATCACTATTATCAGTTTTTTGTTAAAAAAATATACAATGATGATTTGATCATCAATTTTTTTTTAGACGGTGATCATCAATTGTTAATAACATCAAAATTAGAAAATATAAAAAAACGTGATAATTTCTTAAGCTTTAGTGTACGTTTGATTTACCTATGAAAACTATGTTTCAAACATGGATTCATTCAGACCAATGCTACAAAGAGCATCATTAACCCGGATTCAAGTTTATTTTAGACTAAATCAAATACTCCCTCCGTCCCTTATTATAAGACTCTTTCAACCGTTTCACACAGTTTAAGAAAAGTTAGTTAATGTATTGATCTTTTAAAAAAACAATAACATTCCAAATATACCCCTATTTATAAATTACTATATTTAGATACATTAATTGTGACATAGTGAAACACTACAAAAGTCACTTCCCAATGGTGTAGTTGAGCATGTAGGTAAAACTTCATTAATTATTCACACTTATCAATATGTAGGAAATAAAAGGAGTTGAATATTAATTATGGGCATGTATTGAAAAAATTATTATTTTACCTAAAAATTTGCAAAGGATCTTATATTAAGGGACGCTCAATTCTTCTAGAAAGTGTTGGAATATTGAAGGGACACTATTAATATATTGAATATATTGAATACAGGATAAACTCAATTTCTCAACCTAACTATTTTTAACATTGGAATAATCATGTTCTTAAAAAACATTTAGATACACATCCATAAAAAAAATCCAAACGAAGTATTCCTATAATGCCAATTCAGTCCCAAACAAAGACTGAGGATTGGAACAACTTAGGAAGACGAGGAATGACCAGTTCAAATGAAAAAGAAAGCAAGAAACCAACAAACACAACACATTTATATAAAAAAAGACGACAAAATTTGAGTTGCATGTTTCTTTCTCTATGTGTGAGCTGTCCTACAAATTAGTAACACTCATTAATATTTACTGTTACGTCACGCAATCAGAGTCCCCACATGACCTAAACCTGGCCATCTCCTTAAAAAACCAATTCCACAGACCAACCAAATTCAGTACCTTTGAATACAAACCAAAACGCACACACAACACAACACATGAACAAATACTACAGAGTCAAGCAATAAAAAAACCTACACAACCAAATTATGAGAGTAAGATTAAAAACAATTTTTTTTTTACCCCAAACTCCAAGATTACCATTTTAGGGGCGGCAACATAAAACTGAACTAATAAATAAAGTCAGCACAGAAAAAGTTGTTTCTCCTTTAACCTTCAACTCCATGGCTTCATCAAGGAAAAGTGCTTCTTCTATAGAGTTGAACCAAGGAGGTCATTGCACAAGCTGGCTCCTTCTTGTGCCTTATTCTCTGCCCTTGGACTGCTCCCAGCACTGCTATTGGATAAAGATACAAATGTTGCTTTTTGCAAAACCCCAGTTGGAGAGGACCCTAATGGGGGGCTATTGTCCCACCCATCAGTCATGAGGTTAAGAGCAGAGGAATTCTTAACATTACAGTGATCACTTGCATTGTATTGCTAAGATTGAGAACCTCTCCAAGAGGACCACCCATAGAACTCTCCCAAGCAATTGGAATCCAATTACTACCTTGATGCCTAGTACAGTTTGGCTCATTGATAGAAGAAGCATTGTTTCCAACACCCAAACCCATTTGAATTGGGTCTAACTCCTTTGATAGCCTTAAAGGTGACAATGTGACTTTGTCATTGGTGGGAGAGGAAGTTGATGACATGAAATCTGTGGGATGGAAATTGAGAGTTCAGTCTCTCTTGTTGCACATCAAGTTCTGTTGGCCATGAGCTATGATTAGACTGAGTTTTAGGCCAGTCATCAATGAATTGCCTAAGGGAATGTTGTTCTGAATCAGTTTCTCTGTTAGTTGATGAACCAAAGCCTCTGCTGCTAAGCAAAGTAGAGCTGCTTTTCTGAGAAGGGTTAAGTAAGGAATCACATGTGACAAGCCCAAACTCATTCCTTGATGACTCTTCTTCATATGGATTTGCTGTTTATGAATCATAAAAGGGTGATTTTCCTTGTGTTTCAGCTCAAGTGTAGCAGGCAACATTGGAAGGGCATCATTAGCCTCAGGGATTCTCTCACTGCCATTCTCCTTGTTATTCATAAACATCCTGCATGCATGTAGTAATAAAGTAAAAATTAGCATTTAAACAAGACATGGCTAACACAAAAACAATAAGTACATTTCCTAAATTATACCACACTTTCCCTTTCCACACAGATAAAGTAACAAAATATTGACACGCCTAAGCCCATCTTTTTCCTCATAGGAATCTCAACCACAATTAGTAATGACCAGTCACCATCAACCCATATAGATATGATATAATAGATTCTTCGATTCGGTTCAAAACAATCTGCTTTTGTTATGATGTTATCTAAAAAAAAATTGGTGATTTATGGAATGGAATAGATACTAATACCAAGTAACTCCATAAAAAATTTGGATGCAATTTTCGACTTTAAAGACAGAAATCATTCAATTTAGTAATAACTTTCCATGTGTAGGACTAAATTAAATAACTTTTCATTTTTAAAGACAAAAAAATGCAATTTCCATATCTTTTCAGGACAAATATGATAGATTACAAATCTTTTAGCAACCAAAATGAGCTTAGAATAGATACCAATATCAAGTTTGCTTTTTTTTCTTTCCTTTTCACTCACCTATTGATTGTTAGGCGAAGAGGTATAGAGCAAGATGCAAGAGGGTCATATTCTTAGGTGGTTGTTGATGATGTTGTGCAAAGGTGGATACAGTGGTTGAGGGAACCGTGTTGCTGTTGGTGGTGTTGGTGGTCCCCACAGTGACGGCATGGCCTGATTGGCCTTCCACAGGCTTTCTTGAACGATGGCGTCCTCTGTTCATATGCCGTTCACAATACTTTTGGTCCACAACGGCATCTCTTGAGCATCGCCATTTCTTCCCATCTGTTCTCCTACACCTTCCTGGCTCAGGATCTGTGTTATTCGAGAACCCCAGATGGAAACCTCCCCATCCCCCACTGCAAACCAAACAAACACATCAATTCAGCATTAATTTCCCTTTTTCATTAAATGGGGGGTTTCAAAATCTAATCTTTTGGAAATAAAGACTCCAGCTTTGAAAGAAACTTACTGGCATTGGGTCTCAAAAGACCAGTTGACAAGTTATAGAAGCCAGCAGATTCAAGTGCTTTCTTGATGGGGATGAGAAGATGAGATGGTACAGGAACATTTGATGTTATGTATTTGTAGATCAGGGCCTGGTGTTCTAGCTCCATCCACTGAGAAGGAGTGAATGGCCCTCTTGCCCCTGTTACCATCCCATGCATGCTTCCAGAATTGTAACCTGTTACATAAGATAAGGTCAAAGTAGGAACATAGAAAAACATACATGAAGCCAACAATGGAAGGAAGTTATTACTTCTGACTGTAAAAGAAAACAAAAACAAAAACAAAAAGAGTGAGGGACATTTTAAGAAGACTGCAATAACAGTCACTTTGCCCGTGAGGAAGAGATGGAAAAGGAAAGAAAGGTTATAGAGAAAGAGGGTGCAGAACCAATAAAAAATTGGAGCTTTTTTTTTGCTTCATATGTTTTTTCTCCTTTGGTATCCTCTTGTATACTGTGCAAAATTTTACTAAAACCCGTTCCCTAAAACGGGAAGACAGAGATTTTTGGAGGAATTTTTTTGTTTCACTTTTCTCATGACATGACTCAAAAACAGAGACCCACTAGTATATTTCCATGAAAAGACCTTCCACCAGTTCTGTAGAATCAGACCGTGACAATAACCCATGTTTTTATCTTCAACGGATGCCGTTTTCCAAAACCCACAAACAAACATTCAACCTAATCCAAAACTTTCTACCTAATAAATCCAAATTCACCATTCCATGCAAGTACCCCTTATTCTAATTATCTCATCTAATATCCCTTTAAAAAAAATTGTTCTTGATTATTCCCTCAAAATGCTATTGCTATGTATTAATTTATATACCTGTATTTCTGTTGTAACTAGACAATGGGTGGAAAGAATATGGAAATGTGACATTTTGGGGGCTCTTTTCCACTAACAAAGACTCTGACTTTGGAGAAGAGAAACTCAGCATGTTGTTGGTGCTGACCATCAGAAAAGAGAGTAGCATTAGATCTCAGTAAGGAGTTCTTGTGCTGGAAAAGCATTGCTTTGGAAGCAGAAATGTCATCAGTCTTAGCCAGTTTGGAACTCCTCCACTCATCTTCAGTGATGGCAGATCTCTGTTGCTTAAGGAACCCAGATCCGTACCACTTACTGTGCTTAGTTTCAGGATCTGTAGAAGCAAGAGGAACAAAACCAGTGTCTGAACCCACCAACCCATCCAAACCCACCGCCCCAAGATCCATATAGAGAAGGTAGCCCACCAAGAACTAGAGTAACATGAAGCTGGGGTAATGGGGTATCTCTTTATGGGACAAAAAGAGTACACAAGCTACCGTTGGGGAAGTGAAACGCATCATAAGGAGTGAAATAGGAACAGCAGATATGCTTGACACCTCAGAAACTAAGCTGAAACTGGAAAACCGGAATGGTTTTCTTTTTGAGAGTTGATGTCTTGACAAAGATAAAATAATTGGAGAGAGAGAGAGAGAGAAACTGGTGGGGAAGAAGAAACTGACTGGAAAAGTTTATATTGGGTGTACTATACAAAAATATCCAATTATTTTTATAGCATTAACAAAATTGAAAATTTCATGACAATAGAATTTAGTATGTTATATTATTATGTATAGTAGTTGTTTTTGGTTTGTGTCACGGTCTACGCCAGTATCTGACTCAAGTCTTTGAGAGGGCATTTATGGAAACCTACACAGGAGACCTTGCAATGTAGCTGGACTGAGAAGGACGGGAATGTCATTTTATGTGAGTGTGAAAGCCTTGGTTGGTCATATTAGATAAATATCTATACTTTTATTATTTTAATTTATTTTTTTATTATTTAAATGTTTTTTAAATAATGTTTTTTTTTGCATTTAATAAAATATTTATACAATACATATTTAGACAATATAAGGATATAGACCTTGAAAAATGTTTATATATATAATATAGCACGAAGTGTATAGATCAGCTGCTATGAGCTATTGTAAGTGTACGTCTGGTTTGGTTTGTAATATAATTAATTTTGGATTGAATTGATTATGTTAGAAACTTAGAATTAATGGGATAAAATTGATTTTGAAACAACATAATTTTAATTTGGATATAACGTGTATCAGATAATTTAGTGGTGTCTAATTATCAAAATATTCAGGGTCCGTTTGGTTTACAGTTGAGTAGAAGTGATTTTAGAATGAATGGTTAAGATGAATGATACACGTTTTATGAAGTACGTTAGACGAAAATGATTTAAAATTAATTCTATAAAACTATAGTTTCATAATTAACTTTCTTAATATATACACTAATATTTTAAAATATAAATGTTTAAATAATTTTTTAATTTAGGTTGATATATTAAATAAAATATAAATATAAAAGGAGTAAATTACTCCAACCTCCCTTCTAATTTGCACTTCCAACACAAAACTCCTTCTATTTTGAAAACCTACACAAAACCCCTCTAATTTTAAAAGTACATTACATTTAAACCCAATTTTTTATGATACATTTAATAGAAATTTTAGTCAACGGTCAACAATTATCTTTTATATTAAATTGACCAAAATACCCTTATTAATTATGGATTCTTCTTTACTACATAAAATCCCTTAATTTTTAAGCTCTACACACATATATTTGTTTCAAATGGCATTATTTTGAATAACAAAAATCATAGTTTCATACCAGCAAAATAAATAAATTTATTTTAAAATTTTCATATTTAAAATTTAATTAAAAACTCAGAAACTACTAAAATGAACCAAAATAATTTATTGAGATTAATTTTTGAAATATTAATACATTAAAAATAAATTTAGTAAGATGGAACTTAATAAAAAAATCTTCATAATCTATCAAAAAAACTTAATATGTAAAATAATAAACGTTAGGGTAACGAGAAAGAAGGAGAACGAGAAATGAATTTTGCGCGAAAAAGACTGAGATTTTCACGCTGGGGTTTTATTACATTTTATCAATTCCGATAATTCAATTAGAAGGGAAGGCAGTGTCTTGAGGGTAATGTTGGGTTTTTAAAAAAATATTTTTAATAAATAATAAAAATTTATATTAATTGGGTTTTGTGTAACTTTTTCAAAATGGATGAGGTTTTGTGTTGGAAATGTAAAATAGAGGGGAGATTAAAGTAATTTACTCATATAAAAGTTTAATAATCACATTATCAGTAAATTATACGACAATATCCATCTAAACATTAATTAAAAACTTGAATTAAAAAATAATTATTATAATAATATAATTTTTATTGATTAATATAAAAATCTAATAATCATTTTATTAGTAAATTATATGATAGCATTTACCTAAAGATTAATTAAAAATTGAATTATTATAATAATGTAATTTTAATTTTAAAATATTAAAATCACACATGAAATTAATTTCACATCTCTCTTAAATTACATGTCAACTAACACGTAGAAATCTTTAAATTCTGAGAAATAAACAACATTTCATATAGCAGGTATACTTACAGGGTAAAAATGGAATGAAATTTAATGAGTGATATCTCTCTCACACACAATCAAAAGCAATTCCAAGTTGCTTATAACAAAATCATGGTTTGGGTAGAAATCAATTATTAAATGATGAAATCAAACATGTTTAAATTGATTATTTTAATAATCAAATTTTCACGGTCAAAATGGCTCCAAATACGCACTAAATTAACCAGTTATTTGGATATGAAGATACTTGATTCCAATTACATTTCAATAATAATTAAGTTATAATAATAATAATTAAAACATTAAGTTAAACTGTTGACATCTATACTAACAATAAGTATAAGTAAGATTTTATACTTAAGATTCTTGATATTCAATTTTAGATGTTATTTGATTTATATTTTCCTTAATTTGATTGGAGTGTGGTTAAATATTTATGTCTATTGAGGATAAAGACATGTTGGAGATGGGATTGGGATGATGAGTGCCTAGGGGCAACTCATCCCATCTCACTTCATTGATATATATAATGGCATTGTTTTTATTAGAATTTGATATGTTCAGTACTCTTTGAATTAAAAGAAAACAAAATCAGAGAAAATGGTGTTTTTCTCTTGGGAGTGTGAACAAAATGGATTTATGGGTAAAACCTACCTTAAAAAATTCTGTTCCAATATAAAGAGAGAACGTGGGAGTGATAAAAGAGATGAGACAATGACACGTTTATATACCATATAGTATTTCTCTCACTTATTCTCATCATCATAATATAAGGATAAACTGCTATTATATCGGTTCTTACTTTTGTTCTTCTCACCATTTGTCAAATTAATCAATATGGTAGAAACTATTCATAATTTTTATTTTCTCCTATTTAAAAATTATAACATTTTTTATTCATTTCTATTTTCTTATTTTCACTCTGCGTAAATAATAATAATATAATATAATAATAATAATAATAATAATAATAATAGTTTTCCTTGCAAAGTCCGCCAGCAGTTTCAGAGGAGAGGAGTTCTCACTCTTCTTAAAGTTAAAAGGCCAAAAAGTAGTGGTGGGTTGCATGAACAAAGATGCATTGTCACGTGACACAGTTGCCACTTCAAAAAATTTCTCCCTCTTATGCCCCATTTCCGTTATCATTTCTCAGTCTCAGCCACATACAAGAACAGCTAATCTCTACTCGGTTTACGTAGTACAATAAATATTAAATTAAATAGAGGTTCAATAAAAAATAAATAAATAGAGGTTCATCCCGTTATTAGATTATATAATGTGAACGGAGTATGATCTCTCTCTTATCCACGTAACTACTTCCGTTCACTGGCCAATAGCATAACTTGAGGGCCGGTAGTATGTACTATGCACAGATTAGATTGCTTAGCTAGCTTCTACGGTTACTAGTATTTAGAAACGTTTACAATATAGAGTGATAATGTGAGAAAATAGAAAAAAAATAAAATTGTGAGATATGATAAATGATATTATGAAAAGAAATAAAGAAAAAATGTGTTATATAATTTTTGTTGTAAAAAATCAAAAACATCTCCTAATATTATAGGAGACTAATACTATTTTGTTCTCTTCTTTACGAGAAATCAAGAAATAAGAGTTAATTCTCAGAGAGGAAGAGAGAAAAAAGAGTGAAATAATAGAAATGTGAAATGTGATAGGTTATGTGATTAAAAGTAGATAAAAAAATGTGTTATATGAGTTGTTGTATATTTTAATTATAATTTTTTTTATCTTTTTTCTAAAATGAATACTACCTTCTCCATCCACTTTTTGTTTATCATAGATTCATTGTTAGTACCAAATAACCACCTCACCAAAAAAAAAAAGAGAGTCGTTCTTCGTGCTCACAAAATTGATGTGCTACGGTACTACCCCGACAGCGGCTTCGTATTGCAACATCATTAGGGAAGAGCAAGACCCAATTAATATTAATTAATTGAACCTAAAATTAGATCGACATCCAAAGGAGAGACAGACGCCAAATGGGTTGGTTTATGATAGCTAAAAGGAACGGATGATAGAGTTAATAGGCCACATTGATTCTTCACCGTGTGAAGTTTACAATGAATTTTGCCCTTATATAGGTATGGGAAGCCACATATATATTAAAAGTCTCGGACATTAATTGGTTATTATGAAATTATATATACAACATATTTATTAAAATATAATTATATTAATAAATATTTTTATTTATTCATCAATTAATGATTCTTTGGATGAATTTCATCCATTAACGATATTATACCACACTAATTAGTTGGCAATGCATGTTGAGATTGTACAAATAGTTTTTAAGTTCGATCATCACTAAATATACTCTTATAAAATAGGTAAAAAGAATTAATTGTAATTAAATCCCAAATATATTATCAATAATTGATATATATGTTTAACTCAGAAAAAATACCACCCTCGTTATAAATTAAGGCATACCATAATACATATCTTAATTTTAAGATTTGGTAGATTATGATCATGAAAATTAAAAAAAAAAAAAAGAACACATGACTAGCGACCGCCCTCTTAGTAATAACAATAAGAACAAAATAAGGAGCACATGACCTCCAACTTCAAGCTATATATATCAAGCCCATGGTCTTCCTATGGAAAATCTATAGTGTTGTTGTCATCATATATATATATATATATATATATATATATATATATATATTCTTTTAATAGATTTTAATTTCCATTTTTTTAAAGTCAAATTGACTAGCATATTCATGATCAATGCTTAACATGTTCATGTTCAAGTCATGAAAAATATTCACTTATATGTACGTGAAGAAAACACTCCTGAGAGAAGTCCCTGTTTTCACTTTAATCATATCTAATTAGATCAATTCTTTTTTATTGGATAAAACTATACTCTTTGAACCTTATATTTTAATTTTGAATTTATTTATTTTTCAGTTCTTTTAATTTTGTTGCATCTATTGTTTTGAATTTAGTTTAATATATACATGATCCGGACCGGTCCGATATGTGATGTATCTATCCGCATATAGCCGAGAGGTGGCCTAGCCGACGTGGCTAAGCCACATGTATCCCCAATCAGACGACATCACTGCAAGGCCATCCAACGTATCCCCACCACATCGTCTGGGGAACGAGATCCTGTGAAGACCCTTAGGCATCCACCATCTGACGTTCCCCATCACCCCGCCTGAGGAACCTCGAAACCTACTAACCCCAGGCCCCAACCTAGGCTACCTACCATGTGTCATCACATTTAAAGCGCCCCATACCGCCCCGGACAGAGCGACACCACTAACACACGCAACCCTGATTTACGGCCATAGCAGCGGGATTACGGCGTAATCAGGCCTATTCCGCCTAGTTATGATGCTTATGCCTCCCTATGTCACAACAGAGGGTGGCTATATAAGGAGAAGTTCCTCCACCCACCAAGGTAACACATCTATCCATACTTCTCCTCTCAGCTCTCCACTAACTTAGCGTTGGAGTATCTTCGCCGGTACCCCCCCATCGCGCTCCACCGTACCGGGATCCTTGGGAGCAACCTCAACCCTACCTCGTACCCTCGGACAACCACCTGTAACTCGGCCACGATCATTTGGCACCGTCTGTGGGAAGCCTGTAAAGAAAAACCCACCATCTTTACCACTTTGCTGAGATCCCAGTGGTTGCATGACATGGCGGAGACTGGAAATGGAAGCAGCAACAAACACCCAACAACCCCAACCCACTGGAGCCACCAACTTGACCAGAGGGATTGAGGGGAAGACAGATCCCAACAACTCATGAGAGCCACTTCACTTCGCAGTATCTCCGTCAAGACCACACTGCCACCCCCTCCTCAGAAGATTTTTACCTTCCCCCTCCGAGCACTTGGCCCCGGAGAAAGAAGAAATCCTCTACCAGAATCAGATGACGGAGAGAGACCACTTCCGGTAGCGGTGGTGATGAAAGGACTCCTTTCCCACACCCAAGAGAAGAAAGAAGAAAGCCAAACTGTCAGAGAGGTGGAACAAAGAATCCAGTATTTAGAGTCCCTCATCCCCATTGCACCCAGGCGAAGGTCCAACAGAAAGGAGAGAAGCAGGAGGAGCACAACCTCCAGGAGATCTTTCCACACCAGAGACCTCCCCTCCAAGGAGCTGATTTCTCCTCCCAAGAGGACACCACCCCTGAAGAATCCTCCTCCTCTAGCTTCCAAACCGAGCAAGTGAGTCGTGCCCGCGGAAGAAGCCGTCCCCGCACACCCTCGGCCAAAGACGCGCCCAAGAGACCCCGATTAAGAGTGGGCCGGGAGACATTCCCAAGGTCGAAACTACGGCCGCCGGCACCACCCCCAGAAGGCTCAGGAAACACCAGCTGGGAACCACCCACCAACCCCACTCCCATCTCGACTAGGAATCAGACGACCCCAGTCACTCCAAATCCTATTACCACCACAAATGGCCCCCATCACTTCCTCTTGCTACCCGGCTGCTACTCTTACAGGGATCGCCTACCTCAATACCCGACCCGCCCCCTTTTACACACCCATCCACCCCTCGTCTGGCCCAACTTGACATCCCAAACCGCTTTCTCAGGCCCTTCAGTACTATCAGCCTTTACGCTGGAGAGACTGATCCGGGCCGACATCTTGATCATTTCTTCAATGAGATGCTATTCCTGGGTACCCAAGAAGACATCATGTGCAGAAGTTTTTCTCGGACCTTGGACGAAGAAGCCTTACCTGGTTCCGGACACTCCCCCGCAAACTCGATCGACAAGTGGGATGATCTCACTACTGCCTTTACCAAGCGTTTTAGCATGGCTAACCAGATTCCAAGAGATTCCCATACCTTGGCCAAGGTCACTCAAGGTGAAAACGAGACCCTTCGAGATTTCTTGGCTAGATTCTACAAGAAGTCGCTCTGTCGCCGATGAGGTCCAACTTCACTGTGCAGTGGAGGCCCTGTGAAAGGGGACAACATTGGACATATCCCTGAGGAGAATCAGAGTCCACAACATGACAGCCTTCAGAGAACAAGCAGCACAATTCATCAACGAAGAAATACACCTCGAAGGCACGAACAAGTCGTCTACAAGCCAAGGAAACCCCGGCCCAAGAAAAGGAAGAGAAGAGCAGGAAAGAGCGCAGGGAAGAGAAGAAGAAATTCAGGGGCGATATGATGGGCGGTACACACCCTCTCAACATAAGTCTTTCCAGAATTTTCCAAGAGGTACATAACGTTGAATTGGCAGAGGTAAAGAGACCCCCTCCAATCAAGTCACCCCAAGGAGACAAGAGCCGTTATTGTGCTTTCCATAAAGGTCACAGACATGATATAGACGATTGCTACCAACTTAAGGATGCCATTGAGCAACTAATCCGAGAAGGGAGCCTTGGACGCTTTGTAAAGAGGGACAAGCCCGAGTGGGGAAGCCGGAGCCGAGATCACCGACGAGAAGACCGTCGCTCCCCTCCAAGGTCGGAGAGAAGGCGACACCGCTCTCGCTCACCCAAACCCAGGGCGCGTTTGACAAGAAACCCAAGGAATCATCCCCAAGCCAAAAACCGAGGCGACCAACCTCAGATCACCATCAACATGATAGCAGGAGGATTTGGAGGAGGGGTCATCATCCAATTCTCGAAGAGGGCACTGAAAGAAGTTTTGAGCGTGGGGGATGAACCAAAGAGATCACATCGGCGAGCCAGTCCTCACCCCACTCCGATGATCACTTTTGACAACAGAGACTTCACCGACATTACCCTAACGGTCGTAATTGCAAATGCCGACGTGAAAAGGGTGCTCATCGACCAAGGAAGTTCGACCGACATCATTTACGTGAACTGTTTCGAAAAAATGGGAATCAGCCGAAGTGACCTCCTGCCATACGACAGCGATCTCGTCAGCTTTTCGGGGGATAGAATCCAACCCTTGGGATACATGGAAGCCCTAGTGACTCTGCTCGGGACAGGGGGAAGCAAGACTGTAAAGACCAAGTTTCTAGTGGTGCCATGCAAGAGCTCATATAATGCAATCCTGGGAAGACCGAGTTTGAATGCCTTTGGCACTGTGGTATCCACGTTACATTTGGCAATGAAGTTCCCCACAAGAGAAGGGAAGGTAGCAACAGTAAGGGGCGATCAACAGGTAGCAAGGAATTGCTACAACATGAGCTTAAAGCAGCACAAAAATCCTCCCCTAAGCACTCCAACCTCGGCACCACGGACCAGACACGACGTGTCCCTAGTAGATCTTGATCCCAAAATTGATGCCGAGAAGAGGGTTGGAGCAAAGAAGAATGACCCCAGGGGGTGAGACTTTCCCTTAAAGGTCGGACAAGAAAACGAGCAGACCACCAAAGTCGGTTCCTACCTCCCCCAGAATTCCAAGAAGGATGAAAGACCCTCCTTTTACAAATGCTGATCTGTTTGCTTGGACAGCATCCGACATGGCCGAGGATAGACCCAAACTTCTGTTGTCACAAGCTATCTATAGACCCTCCGCTTAAACCGGTTGCCCAGAAGAAGAGAAATATGGTCCCAGAAAGGCAGCAAAGCAATCAAGGAACAAACTGCCGAGTTGTTAAGAGGCAGGATTCATCCAGGAAATCCGATATGCCCTGGTTAGCCAACGTCGTCTTAGTGAAGAAGTCAAGCGGCAATGGAGGATGTGTGTCGACTACAAACCGACCTCAACAAAGCCTGCCCAAAGGACCCCTTCCCTTTGCCCAATATTGACATGTTAGTCGACACTTCTCTGGCCATCGTTTTCCTCTCATTCACGGATGCTTACTCCGGTTATAACCAAATCCCCATGTTTGCCGAGGACGAGGAAAAAATGCTTTCGTCACTAATCAAGAGCACCTTCTGGCTACAACAATGATGCCTCTTGCCCTCAAGAACGCCAGAGCCAACTATCAAAGGATGAATGACGAAGGTGTTTCGAGGGACTGATCGGAGACGTCGTAGAAGTATACGTGGACGACATCATTGTAAAGACGCCAGGGGGAGCAGATCCAGTGGCCAACTTCGAGAGAAGTCTTCAAACGATTAAGGAAGCACAACATGAGGTTGGAACCCTCTGAAATGTACCTTGGCGTGCCAGCTGGCCACTTTCTCGGCTACATGCTTACCAGCAGAGGCATAGAAGCTAATCCAGAAAAGTGTAAAGTTATTTGGAAATGAAGAGTCCAACGTCGGTCAAAGAGGTACAACAGCTGACAGGGAGGATAGAGGCCCTAACCTGTTTCCTCGCCCGATCAGCTCACAAATCCCTCCCATTATATCAGCTACTCCGCAGGGCCGGGCGTTTGAATGGAATGAAGAGTTGTGTGAATAAGCTTTCCAAAGCTTCAAAAAACTCACTAGCAAATCCAACTATTTTGGTGAGGGCCAGATCCAGGAGAGAGGCTATACTTTACCTTTCTGTTGAGAAGAGGCCAGTCGCTCTGTCTTGGTTAAAGAAAAAGAAGCAAATCAGAGTCAGGTGTACTTCACAAGCAAATCCTTATAAGGCCCAGAGCAGAGATACCAGAAGTTGGAGAAGGCAGCTTTTGCAATTGTCACCTAGGCACGTCGTTGAGACCATACTTTCAGGTCACCTCATCACAGTCAGAACTGACCTCCCCATAAGGTCGGTCCTCCACAGCCGGATTACCTAAAACAGTTCATTTCCAGCCCAATGGTCAACAACAAGTTCACCATTAAACTGGGGCAATGGTCCGGACCGGTCTGATATGCGACGTACCTATCCGACATATAGTCGGGAGGTGGCCCAGCCGACATGGCTAGCCACATGTACCCCCCAAAATCAGGACAACATCACTGCAAGGCCCATCCAACGTATCCCACCACATCGTCTGGGGACGAGATCCCTGTGAAGACCCTTAGGCATCCACCAATCCGACGTTCCCCCTCACCCCGCCTAAGGAACCTCGAAACCTACTAAACCCTAGGCCCCAGACCTAGGCTACCTACCAAGTCTCATCGCTTTAATGCGCCCCATAACGACCCCGGACAGAGCAACAAAACACTGACACACGCAAAACCCTGATTTACGGCCATAGCAGTGGGATTACAGCGTAATCAGGCTATTCTGCCTAGGCTATGAGGCCTATGCCTCCCTATATCAAAACAGAGGGTGGCTACATAGGAGAAGTTCCTCCACCCGCGCAAGGTAAACACATCTATCCATACTTCTCCTTCTCAACTCCCTCCATTAACTTGAGCGTCAGAGTATCGTCGCAGGTACCCGACCCCCCCCGCACTCCATCCCATACCGGAGATCCCTTGGGAGCAACCTCAAACCCTACCCTCGGAACACCTCGGACCACCACCTGTGAACTCGACAACGATCAATACATATATATAAATATATATATATATATTCAAAAACATTTTATGGTATCATTCGATCAAAAGTCCTCTTCCTTCACTAGCTCTTTATTCCTTGTGGCCTCCTCAACATTTACCACAAACGTTAGCTCTTAACCACTAATTAGAAAGATCTTATTAAATTTTGAATTCCTATTGATGGGTTTCTAGCAAGCGAATAAAAATCCAGTAGTATAATAGTAAGAAGAGTTATCGTATCCACAGGGAACGGTCAACTCGCGTATAGTCGTGATCTATTTATCAAGGAAAAACAACGGATTTATGAGAGTATTTTGTGCGGAAAGTATAAATTGCAAATTAATAATCAATAAGAAATAGAAAGGAAGAGTTAGAGACACTTTACTTGGATTAGGATTGAACTTCATCTCATCACACCCCTCATGTATGTCGAGACTACTATTATTTATAGGCTTTGAACTATAACACTGTAGACAAACTATATTGCTAAGACCCCCGAGTTACAAGGCGCCACTCACACTCAAAGATAATCCATGCGGGTTCTCTCCCAAGCGACAAGACTTACCCTCGGCTTATTATGCTTTCTTTATTCCGTTGTGTAAAAGAATTAATTGATAAACGAGGCCAAATCCTCTGGACGCACCTTCGTTAGAGTACTGTCACTACCCATCACTCATTAGAATACATCAATGTTTCGAATCCTGGTTTGACAATCAACTAATTCTTTGTTATCGATCCATTAGACCATGCCTATCCTTTAGACGCCCTTCATTAGGATACTCACACTACCCATCAATCATTAGCAACATCCATGTTTCGGTCACTGATTAACCGAGTATTCTCATTCACTCAGAGGTTGAGTTTCCTATGTCTAGGCTCCCCCAAACTCAATCCTAGTCGTAACGTTAATTACAAACAATCCTATAACTACTCCGGCGCAAGCGCGAAAGTTAAGAATTAAGCACAGAACAAGATTACCAATATTATAGTTAGGGAACTGCATAAATAAATAGATAAAGTTCAACACACACTTGGAAATGGAATCGATTACATTCAATCCTAATGGAGAGTTAACTACATAAGGTAGCCATACAAACCACCGAAGATGCTGTCACCATCTTCAATCCTTGTGAAGGCGCTCCTCCTCTCCATCCTCTTAAATTAGAACGGGTGCATTATCTCTGGAATACAACTGAATTACAATAATCGTGCACACTTTGATCTGGTGCAATGAGGTCCTATTTATAGGCTAAGGAAAGAACAAAGGAAATTGGGGGAGAAATCTATCAAAAAATGGCAACAGGGCAAGATCAGCGTGACTTGCACTCAAGCTGCGCTACAGCGCAGGCTGCAACGTAGGTTCGAGAGAGCTGCGCTACAGCGCAGGTTGAAGCGCAAAATGCGTCCTGCAGCTTCAATCTTTCTCTTTTTTAACTTGATCTCTCCCCGAGACTGGTTTTGGTTTATTTGTCTTTCCTTGTTTCCCTTTTTTGATGAAATCTTGCATTTATTAAGCATATTGGATTTAATTGGGAAGGTTGTCTGCAGAAATCCTTGTTTGATTTGCAGTGATCTCCTCATTGATTGCCTCAAATCTTCTACAAATCTTTCTTAAATGTCTTCAATCAAACTCAAATCTTGTAGATATCATCCCTCATTTAATGTTATCTTTCCTTCAAATTAATCTTCTTTGCGATATCCCTGCAAAAATCAACAATATTTCCTATTAAAATAGCATCAAATTCAAATCCAAGATTAATAAATACAATTTATCTAATATTTAATAAAAATGGATTAAACTGGGGTAAAAATAAAACCATTTTATCCTTGATAAGTGAACTAAAAAATGCTCTAATTTATTAACTAATTTTCACTTATCACCCTATCAAATTAAATGGCACCAGTTATCTTGTTCGGTACAAGCAGATTTTAATCCCTTTTTGTTGCTTGTAATCTTGAGGGTCGTGTTATTGGTGACATTCCATGCTCTCCTGCCGCCATTCGCTAGTGTGATGTTGTTGTCTCTAATATTGAATACTCTTATTGGGTGTGTTTGAGGTCAATTCATTTATGATCTCGCCTATGATAGTGTAATGTCGAACTATGCATAATGATGTCATTTTAAAACACATATACTTAAACCTACTCAAACTCAAACATATTTATGCTCATTGCTCTTGTTCCTAAATCATTTTTCTCAAGGAATGTTTGTACTTCATTACTAAAGGTTCTTCTCTATAATGATTATTTATGCTCTTTTCCTAATATCGTTGATGAATTGACTTTTACTGACCATCTGATTAATACAATCTAGACCCTGTTCAAGCCCTCAACAACATTAGTCCCTTATTTTGAGAGTTTGTTGCCTCTATTCAAGCTCATGATTCTTCTATTTTATTTGATAATCTTTTTTATAATTTAATTCATTTTGAGATTTTCTCCAACATAATGAACACCTTCACACTCTACTCCTATTAATGTAGACTTTTCTAATTGTTAGAGTAATTATGATCTTAAACAAGTGCATCGTGCTTGGTATCATGAACTAAATAATTTTCTCATTGGTTATGGTTTTGCAACTCATATTCCAACACATCGTTATTTATGTATTTAACACATGGATTTTGTGAACAACTTTTTTTGTTTTTATTGTTGATGATCTTCTTTTAACGAGCAATACTCCAATTTTCTACACCACTTTCATAGCTCTTGCAGAGCAATATCTCTCAAAGATTTGTGCTATCCAAGTCATTTTTTAGGCGTTGAAGTAATTCCTACTTCAACAAGGTCATTTCTCACACAATATTATATTCGTGACATTTGAGGGGAAAAAAGTCTCCATGCATGAGTGATGTCTGTTGAGGCTCAAAAATATCATTAAGTATTTAATAATGATTAAGTCTCACTTTCCTAAGTTTTAATGAATAACAAATTCTGTTAAATATCTTCTTGCAAATATTGCCTATGCTTCTAACGTATTTTTCGTATTTCAGCATATTGACCATCTGAAGTGATCTACTGTCTGAAGAGTAGAACCATCTGAAGTGGTCCCTCAATGCTGAAGCATGAAATCATCTGAAGCCAAGAAGATCTTGAAGAAGTGTGATGTGGCAGAATGTCTGAAGTCAGAAACCATCTAAAGAGTGAAGCCCTATGAAGATCTTTGATAAAGACTCAAGTCATTTTCAACGCCTTCTGAACAAAGTCTTTGGTCTATCCTTTTTAAAGCACGTTGTTCAGAGACTTCCTGCACGTTTGAAATACATGCACCAAAAAGGGAATATCTGCAACGCAATCTTTGCAGTGCTCAGAACAGAGATAGTACTGCACATCTACCTTGTATTGTGTCAAAAGCTATCAGAAGTTGTAACACACCGGGATTAAGAGCATTTAATGCTATCTCTCAACGTGATTTCAATGGACTTCATCTCAAGCATCTATAAATAGCTTCAATGCAGAACCATGCAAGAGAGAGAACAAGCTAAGAAGAAAGAGCCCATACGCTGCAAGTTTTTCGCTGTAAAAACTCTCTAATAAATTATTCTTTGTACAAAAACTTTCTTATCCTGAGAATAACTCAGCTATCTTGTACAATATTTATGTTTGAGCTCTGAACTTGTGTAGTTCTTAAGCCTAAACTTTCTTATACCTTTAAAACATTTGAGTGTTGAGTCTGGAGGATGCTTGTTTGTTAAACAACTAGTGTCCGACCCATGCGATGCATGGATATTATTATTCAAATAGATTATTTATACTGAATATTATAATATATTTAATTTAATTATATAAAATATATAAATTTTAGAAAATGATAATGATTAGTAATTTTTTTTCATATTAAAATTTATACTTGTTTATATAGAAAAAAAAATTAAAATATAGAAAATTTATTTGAAACAACAATTTCAAATATTAATAATTATAAATGTAAAATATACCATATCATATCATTTATATTTTTTGAAATATCCCTTTATACACTATATTTTTCGGTCAAATTATAGCGTTTAAAAATATAATCACATATAAGAATCTTAAGTCTTTGTCGAGACTTCACCCTAGATATAGCAACATATAATTGACCATGAGAGAAAATGATTTTTGGTAAATAAACACCAACGGTGACAATGTCTAGCTTTGACTTTTATTAATGGTCACAACAAAACAAAAAAAAATGAAAATTGTCTTCGTTGAAACTTTAATGGAGTGAGATGATCAAATAGAATTAAATTTATTCAAGGGTGTCCCCAAATGTGTTCCTCATTTCTTATTTTTTTTTGGAAAAAATGAAAATATAGTTTTATATATATTTAAATATAAATAAATATAATATACTCCATCTGTTCCTTTTTATAAAATACATATATTGAATCACAAAGATCATAAACGCAATTACAACTAGTTAATTATTTTATTTGAATTTTAAAAAATAGTTTAACTTTCTAGTTTAACCCTTATTTAATATTATTAACTAACTCCGCTATCATTGATAGTTGGAAAGATTAAAGTTAATAAGGCAAACAAGGAAAATTATAAATAAATGTTTTCTTCAAATTGTAAAGTGCCTTATAAAAAGGAACACAAAAAATTCTAAAAGGTGCCTTATAAAAAGAAATTGAGGGAATGTGTATTTAGGTGATTTCAATTCCTAATGTATTAATTTCAAAATATTTAGTGTTTTCTTGCCATTTGTTTTACTCAAATTCCTATTATTTATAATATTTTCGATTGCAACATGTAATGCGTTTATGTATTTAATAGTTTAATTTTAAAATACATAAGATTTTTTCACGCCTAATTTTTTCTTTTTATCTCTCTTTCTTTCCTATCACATCAATTTTCATTTATTTTACACTCTCTCTTGATTTGTTTCTTTTTATCTCTTTCTTTTTTCTACTTTCATCAACACCCAAAGTTAACTATCAAAGTTTTAATACTTTTATAAAAAAGAATAATATTTTTTTCACATTTTTTTGTTTACACTTCCTTTAACACCTTAATTTTCTTTTCATTTTTCTCTTCATTTCATATCACAATTTTCACATTCTTTCTCATTATTATTTTTTTCTTTCTATTTTTCTCTTTATTATTTTTTCTTTTTATCTCTCTTTCTTTCCTATCATATCAATTTTCATTTATTTCACACTCTCTCTTTTCTTTTTTTCTTTTTATCTCTTTCTTTTTTCTACTTTCAATACCCAAAAGTTAACTATCAAAGTTTTAATACTTTTAAAAAAGAATAATAATTTTTTCACATTTTTTTGTTTTACACTTTCTTTAATACCTTAATTTTCTTTTCATTTTTCTCTTCATTTCATATCACATTTTTTACATTCTTTCTCTTTATTATTTTTCTTTCTATTTTTCCTCCCTAAACTTTCCATATTTATCTACCTACTATCTATGTATCTTATAGGTTAGGCTAGATTTAAAACTCTTAACTTTACTACTAATAAAAATTAAAAAAACTAACCCCCCAATAAATAATGACAAAAAAGTTAACCAATTGTAATAATATAGATTCATATATGGAGTTATTGTTACCAAAAAAATATATATATGGAGTTATTTGCGAAAAATTAATACTGTGATCACTACCATTGTTGAATGACCAATATGTTTTGGCTTATAAAACCACTGAGACGGAATGAATTTCAGAAAAAGGGCATCATGGCATATGAAGCACATGCACTAATGTTAAAATAATAAATAATAAATTAATAGCCTTTAGATAAAATAGACAAACAAAAATACAGATTAACTTTTAAATGAAATTGGCAAAAAGTGAATCACCCGATGGCCCATTAACATGTTGACCCAACAAAAAAATTTAGCCATGAGTGAACAGTAACAAAAAATATTCTCAAATGTAATAGTATAGATACTTGGGTAGAGCCTGAAGAGGCTTGTGAAGAAACATACTTGTTGTTGTAAAGCCTGAAAGAGGCTTGGCAGAAAAGAATACTTGTAATCTTCTGAAGATTAGTGGAATCCAGGTGCTGTGTTTTGCTCTGGACTGGACGTAGCTCACGGTGGTGGAGTGGAACCAGGATAAAATCCTTTGGTTAAGTCTTCTCTTCTCTTAACCCTCCTTCAATTCAGTTTAAAGCAAACAAGAAAAGAATTGAATTGGTTCATATAAAAGCTAAAAATAAACTCAGTGTTTAAAAGAACAAGTTTTTAACAATCTGAACGACCTTTAGACTCAACGTTAAACTTCAGATAATAGCATATTCTCAAGAAGATGGGTATCTGTGTCAAACACCCATCACCTGAGCCAACCTTCAAAGAATCTCTATCTTAGAGAACGTTGCAGCAACTCGACGCAGCAACCATTGAATTCTGGGAGAATGAATTACAAGGCGACACTCTCAAAAGTGAGTTTGTTCCTACTAAAGCCACACCAACAAAATACTCAGAGAAAAGAATAAAGCATATTCAGAAGGAGGCATCTCGCTGAAGATGTTGCCTTAAGACAGTCTAAAGGTGAGGCACAACTATGACAGTCTGAACCTGTTCAGAAGGTTCTCTTAAAATACCAACTGAAAATTTTGGGTCAGACTAATGAGGATCAAGCTATTCAAGGAACTGAGCCTACTTCTATCCAAGAAGAACAGGCTATAGCTTCTGATCAGCACAGGCTACAATAATAGTTCTTAACATAGAATCTGATGATTCTGAAAGGGACTATTGATGCATGCCTTTGGCTACTAGCAATCCTGATCTAGAACTACAACAAGAGTGGCTGCCATTGCCAATGATCTTGGAAGAGGGAGAAGCCAAGAGGGCCAAGGAGCAAGAGGCTCAAGACCATGAAATTGTTGTTGTGCACATCATGCTCTCTTAGAGGATGAGAGGTTGGAGCAAGCCATCTCTAGGCTAAAGAGAAGAAGAGCCAGTGCCCAATCAAAGGAAGCTTGAAAAGAAGAAGGATGTATCTCCTATTCCAGAAGCTCCATAGATGGTTACTAGAAGTAAATCTGTGCAACAGATGAAGCTATCAAGTTTCAGCAAGCTGTGAACTTGAAAGGAAGAAGAAGTTAGAATAACTTAAGAAGAAGAAGCAAGAAAAAGAAGCTACACCTGCTGATCCACCACAGCAAGATATTGTACCCTTACAAGAAGCCAAGGGTTATCTTGGGAATGTCACACCTTAAGAAGATGACAAGACTCCATCTCCCAAACCTTCTGAACCCACTACACCATCCTGCACCTGATGCACCTCAACCTTCATCATCTCATCCTTCATCATCTTCATCAGATTTTTTAGAGTGTAGATACTGAAGAAGAGGATTCACTCTCTGAACCCTCTGACTGCATATGGTTTGGAAGCAATCTTCCAAAGGCCTTGCTGCTGAAGGAGAAGCCTATGAATATAACAAGAACTCCTACCTATGACTTAGCACTACCATCCTCCACTGCTGCTCAGATGATGGCTGCTTCTAAAGTACCTCACAAATTTATAATGTTCCTTATGAGGAGAGGCCCAGAGTTCCTAAATTCCCAAACCTATATGAGGAATTTCTATTCTTCAAGGTTGCACCACCTCTTGCTACTTACTCCCAAAGGTCTAATTCTGGAATACGCTGAAGCAGTAAAGATTAAAAAGCTGCAAGTTCACAAAGAGAAAGGTGAAGAAGATACCTTCTACCTGATCATCTTGAGAAGATTATAAGAGGAGTGCAGTATCCTTGCCACAACTGGAAACCTCTTGATCCATTTATTCAAGATCAACACATCTTATCCTTTGAAGACTAGATAACATTAAGGGATGCTATGTTTAGAAGTTGAACTGATTGATCAACATGTGATGAGAGCATCAGGCTGTAGAGATTTCAAGCCCCTTTGCCTAACTCGGTGAAGTTATCCACCAAGATCATTGTGCAACTAGATAGGATCATTCCCAGGTATCCTTTGTTGAAAGGTTATTTGAGAAGAATAGGGAACTCAAAGTGTACCTTTCTATCCTACTCCCTTCAAGCCTATGACCTCTACTCAATGGAGCACGCTACAGAATATATTATGAGAAATGGGGGAGGGTTGGATCATGTTTACAGAGACTGGGTATGGGAATCTTACTAAAGTGAACGTGAGAAGGACGGATCTTCTTCTGGGACTTCATGAAATGCTATAGACTCCAAAATTGTTGGAACCTTGTACATTCCAGGAATTCAATCTGTTCTTTCCAGGTCCATTTTCCTCCATCTGGTAGAAGACTACATAAAGATTGGGTTCTTCAAACAAGACCCTACCAGCAATATTTTTGTGTTGTGTACAAGCTTGAGGGGTACAGATTACCTAAAGGTTTTTGGTACTTCAGATTCTCTTGCAAGCACTTGTCTGTTGTGCTGTATGAGATGAATCTTGAAAAAGAGGTTGTTGCTTAGAGGAAGAGAATAAACAACTCAGAGTCAAGAACTTAGAGCTGGCACAGAAAACTGATCAGATCTTGCTACTTAACATCAGATTCAAGCTGGGCAATATGAGCTCAAGAATGTTGTTTTTGGCTGAACTTAGGAAGCAACGTTAGGAGATGAAGCAATTCTTTAAGAAAGTTTGTTGGGGAAGACAAGTGAAAGATCTTAGTCTATGATGCTTAGCCAATGTTTATCTCAGAAAATGTTTTTTTTGTTTCTAAAACAATTTCTTTTAGTTGCCTATGGTTCTTTTATAAAGTTGGTCATTTTTGGCTCTGATATCTTTACATGCGTGTTTCTTCTTAGCGCTGAATCTTATGATCATAAATGCGTGTTTGTCATAAATGCTCTAATTGATATTGTTTCTCTCATATTAATTATGCTCTGAGACTTCATGATTTAATGTTCTCATATTTATTGCTCTAATATCCCTTTTGATTAATGACAAAAGCGGGGAGTACAAACTAACAAAAATCTCAAGTATAAAGTGTTTACAGAAAAAAAGGAGCATTTTTTCTCAGGGGGAGCTTTAAGAAAATCTTATATATCTGATTGAGAGGGAAATTTTCTAACTTATTCTCCCTCCGGTCCTAATAATAAGAACCTTTTAACTACTTTCACACGAATTAAGGAAGTTAGTTAATTTAGTTTATTACAATAAATTAGTAATGAATGTGTATCATAATTCCAAAAGTACCCATGAATTTATTGAGACCCAATATCTTTCTCTTTCTATTTAACTACTCAATTGTATCATACTCTCTCTCTACTAATTGTAAGGCTGTTCAAAAAACTCAGTGAACTGAACAGTACTATTGAACCATACCGTACCCAACAAAAAATAATCGAACTGTTGACTCAATTTTATTTGTTGAACTTTTTAGAAAAACCAGTTCGCGTACCGAATTACCTTCCAGTTCAATTCGGTGAACCCAGTTCAAGTATACCCCAGAATTAGCTTTCTCATATTCTCCCTCCCAACTCTTTCCTCTAATAAACCCTAAATCCCAAATTGATATTCCCAATCAACATCGCGCGCGGAATCTAGTCTTTGTCCTTAATCTTCATTCATTCGTATGAACCCATTCCCAAATCTAAAATCTCCTCCTCAGTATTCGTTCATTCGGTCTTTGTCCATAGCCTCCCCGAAGTATGGTGCATTTCAGGAAATTGAACCCATTCCCAAATCTGAAATTCTTTCAGGTAATCGAACCCATTCGCTCTTTGTTGCTTTTACTTGTTGGTGGGTTGGCTTATGATTTCAATGTGTTGCATAGCTTTTTCTAAATATCTTGTCTAGTTCAATATATGGGTACTTTCGTTTCTTGCTTCATTTGGCTCCTAGATTGATGCATCTCGTGGATGGTTTTACAAGGAATGCATAATGCATCATTAGTTGATATAAGAATGGTTTTAGCAGATTAATAGAAAGATAATCCAAGCCTTGCATTTTTATCTTGTGATTTTGCAATGTATGAGAACTTTGAGACATCCATATACTTATGTTTTAAAAGAAATTTTGAAACATGTTTCCTTTTGCTTTTATTTAATGTTAAAACTTGTTCCCTTTGTTTAATGAAGTATGTATCCTCTATCTTTTATTTAATTGTTGGTTTGGTTATGTAATAATATAAATATATGTTGTCCCTCAGTTGTTGAACATATGGTTTTGAAATTGATCCTAGTGAAGCATGAAATGTTATTGCTACCCCTGCAGTTATGAAAGTGGGGCTCCAAGGTGCTACAAGTTTGCCACATATTCTTTAGATAGCCATTTGGTTCTAACGTCTTATGTTAATGAAGATCTAGCTAGATGGCCTCTATGGGGCTATGTTGTTCCTTTCTTTAATCAATGCTATGTTAACTTTCAGCTTCAACTCCTAAACAATTAATACTAGTCTCAATGAGATATAGCTAGTACATATAAAGGATCAATAATTCTATGATAATTTTATTTTAAGCATCTTTGTCTAATCAGTGATTTACCATGCTTAAAACTACCATAAAACTCATTCTTTTCTCTATGCAGTAGTTTGATTTAATTTGTTTATTTCTTGGACTTTTTCCTAGTCATGATCTGATGCCCATATCCGAGTCCATTCCCATAAATTAATTTTCATTCGTATTTAACCATTAAAATTATTTTTTTCATGCACATTAAATTTTTTAATATTCAATCTTACCCACAACAATCCCAATGTTCCATTTGTTTTTTGTTTGTTGAGATAGGGATTAGTGCACATGTGCCACTACAAGAAATTCGGGAACTTTTTGGCTGGGTATTATGCTTTGTTAAATATAATATCTAAGAAATCATCCAGTATGGTGAAAATAGATTATGTGATCAAACCATATAGTTCAGTACAAAACCAGTTCAAAAATACAAAACCATTTCAAATTTGATTAACAAACAATATGGTTCAGTAGTATTTATATTAAAACAGTTCAGTTTTCAAACCAATTCGTTCCAGTTTTCAAACCACTTCGCGAACCAGTTCTAAAAAAAAGTTCGGTTCATTGGATCAAAACCAGTTTGGTTCGGAAGTTTTGAAACTGGTTTATCGAACCCCAAAACCAGTACAGTTTGGTTCGCCCGAACTGGTTTCTGGTTCAGTACAGTTCAGAATGGTTCTCTCACTGAACTGCACTATGAACAACCCTACTAATTAATTACTCACCTACCTCCACTAATGGGGTATTTTTCTCAAAAAGTAATTAATGCATGAGACAATATGAAAAGGTTCTTATAAAAAGTGTTAGAACCACAGGAAACACTAAAAGGGTGGGGTTGAATAGTGTTTTTAAGCTTTTTGATTATTTTTGGAAATCTTTAATTTAAATCATGAAGATAGGCAACGTTCAAAACAAGTCTTAAGTTCAGAGATAGTTAAAACGTGCGGAAGATAAGAAAAACAGAGTTTATTCTAAAGCTTAAAATTGTTTTAAACAGAGGTTTCTCAAAGTATCTTCTGAAGATTATCACAAGATTATTTTCAGAACGGTTTCTGAAATACTTCAGACGACTAGAGGTTGTCTGAAGTCTGTTCCCAATTTCTGAACTGATCTCTTTCCAGACTCACTTCAGAAAATTATTTCATAAGTTCTTCAAGGAACATTCTTTGTGATGCTTCAAATGATATGAGAAACATCTCATGTTTGTTCATATGAAAGATCATTTTATTGAAATAGTTGTGCTAAGTTTATTATGAAAAATACTTTTCAATCCCCAACATAAATATGAAAACTGGAAATAAAGAGATTAAGGGAAAGAGAACTTAGGCACAGAATTATCCTGGTTCACCCACAAACCCGTGATCTACATCCTGTCCCAGAGGCAAACCACCACTGGATTTTCCACTATCTGAACTCAGATACAAGTATTATTTTACCACCTCCTCTTCAAGCTAAACAATGAGTATTCCTTTGTTTTCAACTGCCTCTCTAGGCAACTCATGCAATATTCTTTTACAGACAAGCCTCTCCAGGCTCAACCGAGTACAGTCTCTCCTGACATCACGAGTACAGTCTCTCCAGACATCACGAGTACAGTCTCTCCAGACATCAAGTATTCTTTTACAGTCAATCCTCTTCAGGCTCAAGTATTATTTCTTCCACCAAGCCTCTCCAGGCTCTCAGACACATAAAGTGTTGAGTAGTTTTACTACTCAATCAAGTTAGATGTTCGCTAGAACCTCTAACTTAGATTCTACTTGTACATAGAGATTACTGAGTACACACTCAAGATTACAAACATTACAAACTAAGTACAAGGATAGACAGTGATACAAGTGTTTGAATTAAGTACAATCCCTGTCTTTCTATGAGGAATACATCCTCTAAGAATAGGCTAACTAAGATGTGAATGATGCTCCAGCCTTGTTATCAAACCATTAGTTTCCATGGGCTACATTCTCACCCATATCATAGGAACACCAAGGTATATCAAAGCTTCAACCGTACCCAGTTTGATAGTCATTTGTTCAGCATGATTGCCTTTCGAACAATCAAATCACTTGATCAAACAGACCAACTGAACAACCTAACTAACTGACCAGCTAGTCAGTAGCCTGATTGAGAACCAACTCTCTGATCAAACTTCGTTGACATCTTCATGATCCACTTAAGCTCAGTCAACTCTTGTTAACCATAAGGCATTCACACCTGATTAACTAGTTTGATTATGTTGATCAACAATTTTGTCTGACTGACCAATAGGTCGACAGCCTCTTCAAATTCAATCTTGAGGCTATTTATATGTTCTGATGAAATATAGCAGTTTGAAGATGATTCATAATACCGTTGAGATGTTGATGATGTGGCTCATATAGCCATTGTGTAATAGCTTCTCAAACGGTTGCTTCTCCTTAAGCGAATGAGTGTTCAGACGATCCCGTTCTGACACTTGATATTTTCTTCTTCATGAGAGATGTTTCTTGATATAATTCTGCGAATAATCTCTCTTGAATCTGCTTCTTTCTGCTTTCATCTGTTTTCTTCTGCTTTCCTCTGTTTTCTTTTAGGAGTGTCTCTTTAGGAGATATCCGTGTTGAATTTGTCCTTTTGCCGATTCTGTATATACTCCTTTTTCATTTGCTCCTGACATCATATCTTCTTTGGGTGGTGATGTCTTGTTCAATGGTTGTTGCTTGCAGATGATAAAATATGTTTGAATTAAAATATTTTATTCAAACATTTTTCTTTGTTGCTTATGCTTAGTCTCCTGTGCTTTTCTTCTGCTTTCTTTCGGATTGGTGATGATGATATTTCCGTTGTGATACCACCGTTTAGAGATATCATTGAATGATATTCAATCCGTTTGTGAGACACGCTTCTGGGTGTTCTGACAATTCTGACAAAGTACAACGTTGGTGCTGCTATAAAGCTACCACCGTTGTTGCGCTGCAATTTCTGCGTTTGCAGATATTTCCTCAGTGGTGTATGAACTTCAAAGGTACCAAGAAAGGTCTCTGTGACTTTGTCAATTTAAGCTTTGAAAGTTTTGTGTGTTTGTTAGAGAACGACTTTTCTTCAGCATACTTCAGAGAGCAAAAGTCTTTGTTGTCTTCAGTGAAGTGTGCCACGTCGGATCTCAGACGGCTTCAATATTTCAGACGAATATTGACACTTCAGATAGCTTCTAGTCTTCAGACAGCTCCGTTTGCTTCAGACAGCTTCTTTGCTTCAGACAGCTTCTTTGCTTTAGACAACTTCTTTTGCTTTCGCCAAGATGAAACTTCAAAGTACTTCTTTCTCTGATAAGAAGAATGTAGTTTCATTCTTCTTAGTATTTCTTCTTCATCATTCTTCTTCATTCTTCTTCTTCTCTGTATCTTGTATCTTCTTCTTCTTCTAATGATATTTCAACCTGAACACAATCAACAAACCCAATACCTTTCTCAGTAGAATCTGTTTATATAATCTTATTTGTGTCTTATTATGTTCTTTATATACTCTTATTTGTTAATCATTAAAACAAAGGATATTAAGTCTTTGAGTCAAGTTTGCATGCTCAAACTGATTAATAGACTTCACAAAAAGGACCAAGACCCACCCTACAAAAGGTTCTTATAAATAGGACCGGAGGGAGTATATCTTTTTATCCTCGTTCAGATTTTGTAGTTTAACAAATTTGTCATCATTAAAAGGGGGAGACTGTTGAGCTCTCAAAATATCATTAAGTATTTAATAACGATTGAGTCTCACTTTTCCTAAGTTTTAATGAATAACAAATTCCGTTAAAATATCTCTTGAAAATATTGTCTATGCTTCTAACGTATTTTTCGTGTTTCAGCATATTGACCATTTGAAGTGATCTACTGTCTGAAGAAGTAGAACCATCTGAAGTGATCCATCAATCAGGAGCATGAAATCATCTGAAGCCAAGAAGACCATGTGAAGACGGTGACGTGCAGAATGTCTGAAGTCAGAAACCATCTGAAGAGTAAAGCCCTCTGAAGATCTCTGATAAAGACTCAAGTCATTTTCAACGCCTTTTGAAACAAGTCTTTGGTCTATTGAACCTTTTTAAAGCAAGTTGTTCAGAGACTTTCTGCATGTTTGAAATACATGCACTAGAAAGGAAATATCTGCAACGCAGTCTTTGCAGCGCTAAGAACAAAGACAGTACTGCACATCTACCTTGTACTGTGTCCAGAAGCTATCAAAAGTTGTTTCATAACGGGATTAAGAGAATTTAATGTTATCTCTCAACGGTGATTTCAACAGAACTTCATCTCAAGCATCTGTAAATAACTTCATGTAGAACCATGCAAGAGGAGAACAAGCTAAGAAAGAAAGAGCCTATACGCTGACAAGTTTTTCGCTGTAAAAACTCTCTGATAAATTATATTTTGTACAAAAACTTTCTTATCCTGAGAATAACTCAGTGATCTTGTACAATATTTTTGTTTGAGCTTTGAACTTTTGTAGTTCTTAAGCTTAAACTTTCTTATACCTTTAAACATTGGGTGTTGAGCCTGGAGAGGCTTGATTGTTAAACAATACTGGGGTAAAGCCTGAAGAGGCTTGTGAAGGAAACAATACTTGTTGTTGTAGAGGCCTGAAGAGGCTTGACAAAAAAGAATACTTGTAGTCTTCTGAAGATTAATGGAAATCCAGGGTGTTTTGCTTTGGGGCTGGACGTAGCTCATTGTGTTGTGAGTGAACCAGGATAAATCCTTGGTTAAGTCTTCTCTTCTCTTAACTCTTTAAATTCAGTTTAAAGCTAACAAGAAGGGAATTTAATTGGTTCATATAAAAGCTTAAACATAAACTTCAGTTTTTTAGAAAACTAGTTTTAACAGTCTGAACGACCTTCAGACGCAACGTTAAACTTCAGATAATAACATATCATTTGAAAGCTTTTATAAAAACACTTTGTTGAGAGACACTTTCCAAAAACGTTCAAGTTTTATTGAAACACTATTCAACCTCCCTTCTAGTGTTTCCCTGTTTGTTTCTACAATGCCAAGTCCACAAGTACACCATTTTCGACACCATGTTATTCCATTATTCTTAACTTTAAAACTTTATGTGTAAATGTCACTTATCATTACCTTGTTGCTTCTCTTCAATACTTGAGTATCACTAGTCCAAATGTTGTTTTTCTTCGTGCATAAATTGTCTCAACACATGCATGCACCTCAAGGTCTACACATGTAAGCCTTGAAAATAGTCTTTTGTTATCTTTAGGGAACAATAGGTCATGACTTTCATCTTGTTAAAGATCTAAATCTCACATTGAATGTTTTTTATGACTTAGATTAGACTAGAGATATCGGAAATCAGAAATCCATATTTCCCTACATTGTTTACCTTCAAATCATGTTGTCTCTTGATCAGGCAAGAAGCAGTCCATTGTTGCTTGATGTTCCACAATTGTTGAGGTACTTTGCATTGGTTGTGCTAAGTAACTTCTTGTGAACTTGGTCTCTCACTTTCTACCTTTCCTGCTATTTTATCAGATGACATTGGGATAATATATCTTTGTGTCAATCCAGCCTTTCATTTTGGAATGAAATACTCTTGGTCAATTAATACCATTTTATTTGAGATCTTGTTATGTTAAGACAAACTCACTCCTAAGGTTTTTAATGTAGTCAAACCATTAAGTTAAGATGATCACAAAAGCAAATACTGAGATGCATCTTGTTATTTACTGACCGTGTGCTCAAGTTGTGGCAAATTCCTAGACTTTAAAATTCCAGGTAACATTATGACAGAAAGCTCAAAAGACTACTCTTGAAGATATAAAGCAATAAAAGTCAGAATCAAGGATTGCCAAAGGAAAGATTAAACAAAAGACGCTAAGCATAGATGAGATCCAAAGTCAACTTGAGACGTAAGCTCAGACTCAGACTCAGATGTAGACTCAGACTGAGACACAGACTCAGACTCAGCTTGAGACATACACTCATACACACTACTCAATTGCAGTCAAGAGACTCAGATGCAAGACTACAAAGAAGGATCAAGATACAGATGAGAGATCAAGTCAAAGACAAGGACTCAGATGCAAGAGCTGCCAAGGATTGAGACTCAGACTCAGCTTAAGAACGCAAGACACAAGAGTCAACAAAAGACAAGGCAAGGACACTGCACATGAAGGCATAAAGCAGTTGCACAGTACCTTTTTGGCAGAAGACCTTCTCTCTCCTTCAACGGCTCTTAACGGCCACATAACGACTAGTTTTCCATTTGAAATAAATGACAGAGACCAACAGTGAAAAGAGAGAGACTACACTGCATATTGAATACCTTCTGCATCTCATCATACATCTCAAGTCCACATCTCAAGTTTATCTCAACTCAGATCCCATCTCAACTTGAGATCAACTAGTAGTCTTACTCATTCTCTCTTTTAGACCTTAAATTTCTATTCTTGTAAGAGCGAAGATATACGTAGCTATACTCACTGTCTATTTCATACATTGTATGTTGTAAGCTAAAACTATCAAATTCCCAAAACCATTGTAACTAGTCTCAACTGAGATAGGAAAGTGCCTAGTCTCAGTGTGAGTATAAGCATCCTGAAGAGGCTGTAAGAATACTTGATACTCAGCCAAGGTAGGAATGCCTAAGCTGGTGTGAGAGACGTCCTGAAGAGGCTGTAAGAATACTTGTAATTGACAAGACTGTCAATAGTGGAAATCTCACAAGTTGTGAGGACTGGACGTAGCCCAAGGTGTGGGTGAACCAGTATAAGATCAGTGTGCATCTCACCTCCCTATCTCTTTATTTACTTTGCACAACTATATCTGAAATTTAATTGTCAAATTAAATTAACCCTATTCAGAACAAATCAAGTTCGTTTTTAAAATCAAGAATATGTCTCTTTAAAATTATTGACATTGAACTTAAGACAACATCTCAACCTAATCCATCTGAGCATCCAAGTTATCTAACTTCAGAACGCATCTCAGCTTGAGTTTAAGTTTGTGATTTCAGGAACAATTTTTAAAAGTCTCTATTCAACCCCCCCCTTCTAGAGACATCCAGCCAACTTCATGTTACTGACAGTGACTTGCAAATTTTCTAATGTCCCTCCTTCTAATTAACTTGTTGATTGTGCTCACCAAACCATTGTCTAAACCGCACCATTTATATATTTTCACGACCAAGATTGACATCATTTCTCCCCCATCATCTTACAAGTGTATGTTAGAGTGACGGTTGTAACATTTTTAACACTATTTAAATTAGAAATTTTTTTAGATTCTTTTAATTTTGTCATAACCATGCTCTTGAATTTAATTAGTTGTTCATATATCAAATGCACACACTAAAAAAATATGAGAATTCAATCCATTTTCAAATCTCTCTACTTGATAGTTTCATTAATTTATGTTACTCTTTGCTTCATTTTTTCTTATAACGGATGATGGAGTAGATATATAAATCAAAATTTAAGTGGAATTTATTTTTTTTTTGTTGATCATATATTTTCACGCTTTAACAGAGAAGAGGGTCAAACAATATCAAAATTTCTGATATTTTCAGATTTTGATTTGTGTTCCTTTATTAATAGTGGATATGTATTATATATCATCGCAAAATATCGTTAATTTTTGTGCCAAAACAATGATATTGAGATGGAGGCAATTTTCCTTCCATAAAATTTCATGTAGCCGAAATATAGAAAGGAAGGAAAAGAATATTAAAACTATATGAGATGATCAAGAATCTTCGAAGGTAACGTTGCTTTCTACAGCTTTTTTTTATTTTTAAAAATTGGAATGGTGCAAATTTAATTTCATTATTTCACCAGAGAACCCAATATGAGTGGATCTTTCTATTAGTAATTGAGACATAAAGAATAAAATGCTCCTATATGATGAAAGACTGATTTCATTTAATAATTCTGTGTGATACAATACTCCTTTATATAGGAGATGATTCTAACTGAACCAGAAAGGAATTACGCGAAATGAAAAACTGAAAAAGAATAAAATCAAATCAGAATCCCAATACAGAATCAATCCTAACTAACTCCACTAACACTCAGCTGGTTGCAGCAAAGCTTTGGGCGATGTAGGACCTCCCTTAGAACACCTGCC
Organism: Sesbania bispinosa; assembly: GCA_026901365.1. Classification (NCBI taxonomy): domain Eukaryota; kingdom Viridiplantae; phylum Streptophyta; class Magnoliopsida; order Fabales; family Fabaceae; genus Sesbania; species Sesbania bispinosa. The sequence continues at coordinate 1,490,604 of QLOH01000054.1, read as the reverse complement.
TTAGGACCTCCCTTCTCTGTATCTTTAGCTATAGGACTTGAACGATGTGGGACTTCTCATTTTGATACCCCCCGCAAGTTGGAGGGTGGAAGATGTCCAACAATCCCAACTTGGACAAAAGGTGATGAAAGGACTTGGGAAGCAAAGCTTTAGTAAAAAAATTCGTTAGTTGATCAGGAGAGGAAATAGGCAAAAGTCTGAGCAATCCAGACTGCACCTTCTCACGCACGAAGTAACAATCAATCTCGAGATGTTTCGTGCATTCATGAAAAACGGGGTTGTGTGCAATATGGAGAGCACTCTGGTTATCACAAAAAAGAACAAGAGATTTGTGAGGTGTGACACGCAGATCATCAGAAGAAATTGGATCCATTGGAGTTCACAAGTAGTTGATGCTAAGGCTCGGTATTCAACTTTAGCATAAGAACGAGCCACGGTTACTTGTTTCTTGGACTTCCAGGTGATGAGGGAATAACCATTGAAGAAGCAGTGACCTGAAATGGATCTTCTGGAATCTACACAACCACCCCAATCTGAATCAGAGAAGCCTCTTATTTGAAGGAAGGAATTACGGGAAAAAAAAAGCCTAGCCCAGGAGCTTTCTTAAGATAAAGAAGGATGCGCATAGCAGCTTTGTGGTGAGTTAAAGTAGGAAAGCCCATGAATTGCCTCACTTGGTGAGTTGCAAAGGCAATGTCGGGCCTAGTGGTGGTGAGATAAAGAAGTCTTCCCACAAGTCTCCTAGAAGAGGAAATGTCAGAAAAAGGTTGTCCATTGTCTTGATAACATCTAACAACAGGATCCAATGGAGTAGAGGTCGGTTTGCAATCCAAAAGGCAAGAATCATTCAGAAAGGTCCAAGCAATAATTTCTCTGAAAGAGAGAAATACCAGCAGAAGAATGGGCCACTTCCAAGCCCAAGAAATATTTGAGAAGTCCCAAGTCTTTGATCCCAAAGGTGGAATGCAGTTGCTCCTTTACAGAATTAAATGCAGTAGTAGTGTTTCCAAAAAGAATTACATCATCCACATAGAATAGTAGACCAGTAAATGAAGAATTGTGAAACTTGAGGAATAAGGTGTGGTCTGCAGCTGCTTGGTGAAAACCAAGATTAAGTAGGAAAGTGGATAGCTTCTCAAACCATTGTCTACTGGTCTGCTTTAAACCATAGATGGACTTAGTGAGCTTACAAACCAAATTAGGAGTGGAAACTGACATACCTTGACGGATAGACATGTAAATGTCTTCTTGGAGATCCCCATGCAATAATGCATTACTGACATCCAGCTGGTGAAGATGCCAATTGTGGGAGGCGGCTAAAGCTAATGACCTGAATGGTAGTCAATTAGCCCCAAGGGAGAAAGTGTCTAAATAATCAAGTCCTTCTACTTGATTGTATCCTTTAGCAACTAATCTTGTCTTGTACCTCTAAATGTTGCCATCAGATTTCCTCTTTATCTTATACAACCCATTTGCTACCTATAGGAGTAACACCTGGTGGAAGGGGCACTGAAGACCACGTGCCATTGAGTTCAAAAGCAGTGATTTCTACATTCATGGCTTGTCTTCAACAATCAAATTTATTGGCTTCTTAGAACGAAGTGGGTTCATGGTGGTGATCAAGTGAAGAACTATAAATGGCATGTGAAGGAGACAATTTAGCAAGAGAAATAAAGAGGTGATGGGATAAGGAGTACCTTATTGGTGCTGGTCAGGGCTGATGGATGAATTACATTAATAGTCCTGCAAGTATTGAGCTTGAATTTTGGGTCTGGTGGATTTTCTGGTTGGTGCTACAGCAGCTGTAATTGGTGCTACAACGGGTGAGGCAGTCCAAGGAGAGGTCATGGTAGCTGGGTAAAGGTTATCACCAGGTTGAGGTAATGAATAGTCAGGACTTGGATGAATGTGGAACTGACTTGGATGTGTGTGAGGAGACAAAGGAGTGTTCTGTATCTGTTGAATTAGATCATTTTTTGGTGAAATGGATGGTGACAAATACAAATAGGAGGTGGATGGTGAGCATTAGTGACACTTAAAGAGTAGGGAAATATAAATTCTTCAAATTCAACATTTCTAGAAACGGATAATTGCTTTGTATGCATATTGTATACAAGAAAACCCTTAGTATTTGGTCTAAAACCAACAAGAATACATTTATGACTCCTAGGATCAAACTTGGATCTATGTGCTGTAAGAGTGAAATGTAACACAAGCATCCAAAGACCTTAAGGTGAGAAAGATCCGGCTGTTCTTTGTAAAGAACTTCATGGAGTGATTTTCTTCCAAGCAACTTAGTGGGAATCCTATTAATTAGGTGAACAACATGGCTGACAGCTAGGCTCCAGGAAGTTTTGGGTAAATTTGCTTGGAAAAGGAGACCCCTAGCCACATTCAGGATGTGTTGGTGTCTCCTTTCAACTCTCTCATTCTGTTGGGGCGTTTCAACACAACTAGTTTGATGGATAATTCCCTTTTCTGTGTAAAAGGACTTAAGGAAAAACTCAGTGCCATTATCTGTCCTGATTATCTTGGTTGTTGTGTTAAATTGAGTTTCAATCATTTGAGTAAACCTTCTAAGATGACTTTCTGTTTCAGATTTATTTTTGAGGAAAATTATCCACAAATGTCTGTTGTAATCATCTAAGATGGTTAAAGAATATATGTGATGTTGTATTGATTTTACCTAAAAGGGCCCCAAATATCTAGGTGAAACAGATCAAAAGGCTTAGATGCATTATGAAAGCTATTTGAATAAGGGAGTCTTTTCTGTCTTGCAAAGTGACAAATGTCACACACATGTCTTTGATTATAATCCTGAAGGTATGGATACAAAGCAATCATTTGATTTAATTTTGAAAAGAGATATGTTCTAGCCTATAGTGCCACAATTTTGTGAGGTTGGCTTGACTTTGATTCTTGGATCCTTGAAGGCAGTATAATCCATCCATTAGCTCAGCAAAACCAATCATCCTCATACTGGTCAAATCCTGAATAAAGGTAACATTTGGAAGTGAGATGATTGCACAGTTCAATGTTGAAGTGAGTTTGGAAATGGAAATCAAATTAATAGAGAAATCTGGAAAATAAAGAACATGAGACAAAATCAATTTATGATTGAATTGTACTTGACCAATATGAGAGGGCACTACTGTATTACCATTAAGGAGTTTACAGTGATAGAATGATTGTTTAAAGGCTCTAAAAAGATGAAAAATGATTTCTCTGAGCATATATGATCTGTTGCTCCAGAATCTAAGATCCAAACGTTATGTCTATTGGTATTGATTGAGAAGGCAAAAGAATTACCCGAATGAGATGTGTTGAATAACCTGGTATAGAATGTGTAGAGGAATGTGTAGAGCTTACAGCTGCTACTTTGGATTGGAAGTATTACCAGCAAAATTTGATTGTTGAAGTAAGTCATGATGTTGTGATACTGCTCTTTAGTCAAGGACATTTGATCTGAGGCATCATCTTCTTTCTGTTGTTTTTCCTCTTCTGTGTTTTCCAGATTTTCTCCAATGACATTGTTTGAGCTGTAGGTTTTGCCTCTTGATCCTCCTGGATATCCATGCTTTTTATAGCAAACATATACTGTGTGGCCTGTCTTTCCACAATAACTACAGACCTTGAAGTGACCTCTACCACCAGATCCAGTGTAGCCTCCTCTCCCTCGGCCAAATAGCTTCCTACTTTCTGTTGCATTCACAAAAATCTGTGTCTCTTCTGCATTAGCACTTGGACCTGTAGTATTAGTCCTTTTTTTATGCTGAATTACCAGTGAATATGTCTTGTCTATATCAAGAAAAGGCTCCATCATGAGAATCTGAGTCTTTACAACCTTAAATTCATCATTCAACCCACTGAGAAATTTCATGATACAATCTTCACTCCTGTACAATTTTCTATTTCTACTTGCTTCACAGACACAAGAAACAACACAAGTACAATCTGGAAATGGTCTATAGTTCTCAAGTTCTTCCCATAGGGTGGTGATGTCTATGAAGTACTGTGTTACTGAGTTACTTCCCTGTTTCATTATTGTTAATTCCTGCTGCAATTCGAAAATCCTCACTATGTCTCCTTGAGCAAAGCGATTCTTCAAAAGTTTCCAAGCAGTTGTTGCATTTTCAAGATATACAATACTTTGTGCAATCGATTGTTCCACAGAATTGAATATCCAAGATAAGACAATGTTATTGCATCTTCCCCAGGCATCAAAACTAGGATCATAATTGTCAGGCATAGGCAATGTTCCGTTTACAAATTTAAATTTATTTTTGGATATCAATGAACGTTTCATGGCCCTCGCCCAGCTATGATAGTTCTTCACAGATAGCAAAGGAGAGGTTAATGACATGGAAGGATTCTCACCAGGGTGTATGTAGTACTCAGTCAAAGGGTCAAGCGCAGTGTTCTGGCGGACGTTGATTCACGACGGAGGAGCCTGCACCTCCTCCTCCTCCATGGGAATGTCCTTTTGCCATGGCAGCAAATCACGAGGGCTCTTGAATCACCAGAGCTCTCGATAACATATTAGTAATTGAGACATAAAGAATAAAATACTACCATCTGATGAAAGACTGATTTCATTCAATAATTCTGTGTGATACAATACTCCTTTATATAGGAGATGATTCTAACTGAACCAGAAAGGAATTGCGGGAAATGAAAAACTGAAAAAATAAATAAAATAAATCAAAATCCCAATACATAATCAATCCTAACTAACCCTACTAACACTCAGCTGGCTGCAGCAATGCTTGGGCGATGTGGGACCTCCCTTAGGACACCTGCCTTAGGACCTCCCTTCTCTGTATCTTTAGCTATAAGACTTGAACGATGTGGGACTTCCCATTCTCATACTTTCTGTTATATTCTCATACTTTCTGTTATTTAAATGAACAGAGAAGGTCGAGAACGATGAAATTGCACAATATCCATATATGGAACACATCCGCAAATATATACCTACCAATTAAACTTGGAAAGAGTTAAGATTTAAGAAAAAAGGTGTAGTCTGTTGGGTTGACAAAGCTTATTTTATTTATTTCTTGTTTTTTCCTCTTCACTTTATTGTTCTGAATTCCAAATATGGTTCGCAAGACAGAAGGAATAGTGCACGTAATTTATATTCTCTGTAGCTGTAACTGCAGAAATCCCATTAATATATATATATATATATATATATAGTATTTCCCTAATGTGCAGGGGACGATCAAGAGCTTGCATACTAAACAGTAAACCCTGTCACAAAACAAATTTTGCATTTGACTAGTGAGACCCCGCGATGGTCCAATAATCAAACTTGCAGGGGACAGAGATTTATTTCCTTTTCGATTTTGAGACCCCAAAATAAGATCCGCATTCATTAAGGTGGAGGACCGCATCTGCTGGTTCAACATTGTTGGTACAGTAGTGGCAAAGTGCTTCCCAAAATATAAGCTAAGCATATATATAAACCAAGATAACGTATTTTAGTTGGATATATTATTTATAAATGGTAATTAATGATAAATATGAAACATGGACGAGTGGGTCGAGAATGTTCTGTTCGCGGCAGCACACATAAATGCGTGTCTCTTTGGAGGAGAATTCTCGTTGCTGCTGTTTCCATTACGATTTAACGGACCACAAAATGTATGGCAAACATAGTGTTTTTGTACATTATTAAGGATATTTTTTTAAAAAAAACACAGGTATCCTTCTAAGATAATTGTTCCAGTTGGGAACATCACATTATAATGGTGTTATAGCTTACTGGTCAGAACTTATTTTTATACATAAGAAATCTTGATAATCATTTGAACCAACCTTATTGATACATTTTTAAAGAATTTAAAAGTGAAGAATGTCAAATAAAAAAATTATATTTTTTAAAGGCAATGGGTTCATTTTTGTAATTAAAAAAAGCTCATATACATGTGGATAATAATTTTAATATTCATTCTCATACATATTTTTTACTTTCATTATTTACACTTTAATTAAAAACATTAATAAATTAATTAAAATATTATAACTCAATTAAAATATTACTAAAAATCATTCAAATATAATCATAACACATGTAGCACATTATCATTTAAATAAATTAAAATATAATAAATTGAGATTTTGAACTATAACACCAATGTTCAATAAAATTAATAAAAAAATATACAATAATATTTTAATAAAATTTATATAATTATATAAAATTAATCATTAATAATACATATGTACTTATGAGGTGGATTAAACATTAGAACTTATCCCCATTAAATTTTACATATTTTTAATAAGTTTATATTTTGTCTATTATAGGTAATTTATACTACCTCTGTTCTTATTTAATTGTCCACTTTTAAATAAAAAATTTGTTCCTATTTAATTATCCACTTACAAACCCAATGTACTAATAAATACACTTTTCACCACTTTATCCTTATATTAATAAATGTCTCACTGTTAAAAACAAATGAGAGCCAATAGTAGTAAGAGAGATAAAAGGATAAAATAGAAAGTTTAAAAATTTATTTCTATGAAAATAAAAATAATAATTACATTCCTTAATATGTGTGTTTTTAGTCAAAATTAATAATTAAATAGGAACGGAGGTAGTATAAAAGTATCCAATAACTTTGGTCCAAATTATCATCCCTATTTTTCATATATATTATAATTTTAAATTTGTAATTTTTTTAAGAGTATCTTTAAAACAGCAGTTAGTCGAGAATTCCAAATTTATCCCTGGTTCTATTTTCAAAAAGAAAAAAAGAAAAAAGGTGGATTGAAGTGCTTTCGTGCGGTCTTTTAATATGTGGACAGCCATTGTCTCCCTAGGGTGGGATTCTCGGCAATGTTGTCATCCTAATAAACTACAGACATAAGTAACACTACTGTGGGACTCTAGTTGGTTGATGACGTAATTAAATCAATCTCAGCTAATCGCTACTATGACACTGCTTCCTATAATAAAAACCATTTCCATCTCAACTTTCCTAAAAAATTTCTTAAATCAATATTTATCATTTTTTACACATTCTTATATTATTATATTATTTATATTACTTTAAACAATTCAATTACCTTTTATTTTTATCCCAGTAACCTTAAAATAATTCTTAAATGAATTCCATAACTCACCTATCAATCAATTACACATTACACAATAATACTTTTTTAAAAAAGTTAAACAGCAAGTGCTTATATAAGCACCTGTGCTAAATAAGCACAAATGAAAAGTTCCACTCCATCGCTTGATTGAATTGTAAGCACTCTTGTTTCTGACAAAAATAAGTTAAGCATTAACAAACATCTTGCGATGGTGATGCTCTAACTATATAAATAAAATCAAGCAACTGTTAATTAAATTTAAATGAGAAATGGATTTATAATAACAAATTATAGAAATTATAATTTGAAATGATTAAGAAATGGACATAATAGATATGCAATGTTATTATCTAAAAAAAAAATTACACTATCTCATGATATATATTAACATTATTCTAGAGGGCCCCTTTAATCTTGACCTTTTTAGGCCCTTCTGTCCATCCAAACAAAATAATAAATATTGCGACGTATCATTGAATAGTATTATACATGATTTTATATTGATAGTACATACATATTGATAATATGTTTAGATGACTCAAGTATGATAAATTGTAACTTTTTTTGTACATTACATTAAAAATTTTATATAAATTTTTATTATAGTTTTATTTTTAAGAAAAAAGTTTTCAAACAGTATCACCTCAAACTCATATTTAAATAAAATTAGTTCTATAAAATCATGTTAATTATTAAAGTTTACAATTGCTCACCCAAGCAACCATACACTAAATATTTCATACTTTCCTCCATCTTTTGTTCTGGACAAAAATATCCAATGTGTTTTTTGAATGGCAATAAAATTTAAGGACATTTTAGTACTTTACTTCAGTTTTTCTTTTCCAGAAAAAAATCTTAAACCTATGCAAATTGAGATTGAAAGCAGCTCCCCCATCACTTAGTCTTCCGTTATTTAGGGTTACTCCGCTGCAAATCTCTAGTCGCCACCGTCGGAGTTCTATTTGGCCACCGTAGGCCGCACCATCATCCGACAATAGGCACCCTCTCCTGTCAACCGCACCACCAACTCTCTCCCTGTCAGTCGCGCCACCACCTCTCCCGTTGTCAGCCGCGACACTACCAACAACGCCACCAGCAGCTCGTCCACCGACACTGCTCTTCTTTTGTTCTTTGATCCAGTTCTTTGCTCTTTTGTTTTGTTTTTTTTATGGTGATGGGGGTGCTGAGATTAGATATTTTGGTTCAGGTTTTGATTGATGCTCGGAAGATCCGATGCTATTAGATCGAATTTGGCAAAACCCACTTTGTGTCTGATCGAAGCAACAACTGGGTTCTGTTTGAATTTTAAGATAAGATGTGTATTCTTCATAGATTCATGTCATGTGCATTTTCTGATCGGTTTTGCTCTGCTTTTATTAATAGAAAGATTGGATTTTTATGAATATTGAGCTTGATTATTGTTAATATGGAAAACTATGCATTTAGATTGCTTCCTAGACTGGAATTCTGGTCATCATTGAATGATTTAGATATGCTTATTGAATTCTGAATTTTTGTTCTTTGGCTTGGTTCTATTTGGCTTGGTTATAGATGATAATTCTGATTCAAAGTGAGTGCTTGTTTGAGTTTTGCTCAATCTCATAATTGAAATCAGTGATTGATAGTTAACTTGTATATATGTCCCAGCAAAAAAGAAAAAGTAAGGAAATATATATCAACCTGGTCAATGACCATAAGTTTTGCCTAATTAATTCTTGCCTTTGTAAAGCTTATGAGCAAGATGCATTAGAAAGTAGAACAACTTGGCTAATGATGGTAGAATCAGGTTCTTCCCTTTCCCGTAGGCATAAACCTATATGTGATGAGACACGTTAATCTTTTCCCCTCTCGCAGGCAGAAGCTTTATGTGTTTGTGTTGGAAAACAGGGAAACACTAAAAGGGGGTTGAATAGTGTTTCAATGGAAACTTTTTTCTGTTTCAAATATTTTGAAGGTTTAGCTTTTGAAAATCTTCAGATGATAAGAATCAATCTGAAGGTTTTGATTATCTTCTGAAAAGCTCTCAGATAAAGAAGGTTATAAACTTGACTTGATTCAAATAATAAGTTTTTCACTTGAATACTTTGTCAAGCCCCTTGTTAGAATAGAAACAGAATTGAAATAGCTAAAGGGATAGAGAAAACTTAGCCAAGAATTTATCCTGGTTCACTCACAATCACCGTGAGCTACGTCCAGTCCCAGGGCAAAACCAGCACCTGGATTTCCACTATTCTTGCAAGAATACAAGTATTCTTTTCTATCAAGCCTCTTCAGGCTCTACAACAAGTATTGTTTCTTTCACCAAGCCTCTTCAGGCTCTCAACCAAGTATTGTTTCTTTCACCAAGCCTCTCCAGGCTCTCAACCAAGTATTATTTCTTTCACCAAGCCTCTTCAAGCTCTCCGACACTTATCCAAGTGTAACCCAAGTATTCTTTTAGACAGAAAGCCTCTCAGGCTTAACAACCCAAACTGTTCTAAGTTTAAACAAGAAAGGGAATTAGTTCACTATCTTCAGATGATAGCTATGAACTTTGATGTACAAAAAGCTGAGAGTTTCTCAGAATATGAAAATGAATGATTGAACAAAGAATACCAAAGTTTGATTTTTGCAGCGTGTAGTTTCTTTGATTGAAAAGCTTCTCTTTTTTCTATTTCATTATTCAATTCTTTATGGGACGTATTTATAGTCTCCAAGGAATAAATGCCTGTTACCAAATAGCATTTAATGCATTCAGAATACATTTGACATAGCTTGGTTGAAAGCAATCTGAGGAGAAGCAGGTGCAGCAGGTCTGCGCACACAAAGCAATCTGGCAGGAGCAGCAGCGTTGCAGACTTTCCTTAAGTGTGCTAAACATTTGAACGGGGAAGAAAAGCAACACTGACTCTTATGCTGAAGTAGGTAAGATCTTGAGTTGAACGTTCCTCCTACTCAGCAACGTCTTCCAAGGTCAAACTATTGTCCTGAAGACTTCATATTTCAGATGCAAGGGATGCTTCAGATGAACTTCTCTTCTTCCGAGGGTAGACGCTCTTCAAACGATGTATGGTCTTCAGACGATCTGAAGCTTCAAATGATGTTTCACACTTTTTATGATCTGAAACAAAGCAGAATATTGTTAAAGTATATTGCCACAAATCCATCTGAATTTTTATATTTGTTCATTAAAACACTTTAAAGGGAATGAGACTCAAGGTACTTAAGTATATAAATTTTTGAGATTCAACAATCTCTCCCTTTTTAATGATTAAAAATATAAAATATTCTGAAATTTGAAAAAAGGGTTTAAAAGATTTTGAGTTTAAAAAATTCTCCCCCTTAACCAGATATTCCTTCTGAGATACATGTTCTGCTCTCCCCTTTAACCAGATGTTCCTTCTGAGATACATGTTCTGCTTCTGAAGCTTTCTCTGAAGAACCCATGCCCTTTTCATCTTGCACTTTCAGAAATTTGTTAGTCTTAAACAACCAATATTTAATACTCCCCCTTTTGTCATCAATGAAAAAGGGTAAGCAACAGACAGAGCAATAAAGTCAAGACAACAAATAAATGCAACAACCAAACATCAACACAAATAAATGCAACAACCAAACATCAACACAAATAAATGCAACAACCAAGTCATGCATTAAACTTGTTCAGAATGTGTCAAATAACTAAGACATAACACCATCATTAAATATATGGAAAGCCTTCTCAAAGCCTGCTCGAATATGGCTTGCTTCTGATTATCCAGCTCAGCAACAACTGCTTCTTTCAGTTCATTGTGACTAGCCTTGATCTGGGCATGTGCAGTGATAAGCTGATCTGACCTTTGTATGAAGGCTTCATTCTGAGTGCTCAGAGCATAGTGCTATCTGAAAAGAGCAATCAATTCAGCTTCAAGATTTTCTTCATAGAATATCAAGGAGATGTGCATGTTGGTGAAGCGGTAGTACTGAAATCCATAAGGAAGATTGAACTTGGGAGGATCTTTGACTTGGATGAGATACTCAGGTCTGTTGAAAGGAAAGCTTACTACCCATTCAGGATGGAATTCTCTGGCAGAGAAATCAGACATAGGAAATCTCCCCCTGAAGAATGTAGGTGTCTCCTGAGTGGTATTCTTTCCAACTTTTACCAAAGAGTCAGCATCATCCCACTTAGCTCCAGATGAGCTACCTTCCTTTTCAACCAGGTTCCAGTGGTAATTCCACATTGCTTCAGACAGAGAATGATCTATCCCTTGTTTGTCAGCAATGTAGTCATATAACCCTTCCCAATCTTCATCAGATAAGACCCTTGGTTCAAATTCTCCATCTGATACCACACCTTTGCCTTTCCAAGGAGAGGTCTCAGCAAAAGGATATCTAGGGATAATCCTGTCAGGCTGTACCAGAGTAGAAGTGGAAAGCTTGGTGTGTACATTTCTGGGAGGTCTGAAATCTTTCTTCCCAAAGGAGCTTGAGTATTTGTCAACGAGATCATACTCAAGGCACAACATCCTCACAGCAACCCAGTCTTCATAGGATAAAGAGTGCTGATCCTGAGAAAAAGGATCCAGTACTCTCCACTTATGACAAAGGTTGAGCATTCCATACCTTATCTTCTGCAAAGCATCTGAAATGCTTCCTCCCCCTGAACTGATAAGTCTTCTTTTTCTTGCTTCATCAGCAGACTCCAAAATCAACCTTGAGGGTCGATGTTTGATGATAGGAGCAGCTTCTTTGAGGAACAGCAACACTTCATAGAGGTTGGGAAATCTGGGAAATCTGGGCCTTTCTTCAAGAAGAACATTGTAAAACTTGTGTGGTATTTCAGCTGCCCACATCAGTTGCTTATTGTTCTCAATAATTAGACTCAGATCAAAGGTGGGTTCTCTTCTCAAATCTCTAGATTTCTCCTTTAGCAGCTCAACCCTAGTCAAAGGAATATTACCTCCAAACCATACACATCTTGAATCTTCATTATCAGTGTTAAGTTCAGAATGTCTTGAGAGAGATGAAGATGAAGATGAATGTGATGGTGAAGGTGGGAGTACTTCTTCTGTGGTGCTTACCACCTTAGGTGGAAGAGGAGGAGCTTCATCCTCTGAGGTGGATACATTGCCAAAAATGACTCTAGGCCTTTTAGCAGGAGCCACAGTGCCTTCATCAGCTTGCTTCTTTGACTTCAGTTCCTTCAACTTCTTCTTCCTCTGATCCTCAGCTACTTGCTGAAACTCAACTGCATCATCTTGTTGGATGCTTTTGCTTCTAGTGACTCTCTAAGGAGCAACAGCAGCAACAGGATCAAGTAATCTTCTCCTCTTTTGTTTTCTGGCTTTAGCACTGACTCTTCTTCTCTTGACCCTATTTTCATGCTCAATCCTCTCATCCTCTAGAACAGCTTATTGAGCAGCAACAACAATAGCAAAATCTTGTTTTTCTTGTTCCTCCTTCTTTTTTCTTTCTTCTTCTTCAATTTCCTCTACTACTTTCCTGATATTAGCCTTAGGTAAACTGGTAGCAATAGGAACAGCCTAAATAGGCTCAGATACATCAACAGCTACAACACCAAGGTGTTTAGATTCTAACTTGTTGCTATCCTCCTCCTGTCCTCCCAAAGTGAGAGTAGGTTGAGTAGCAACAGTAGAAGTTTCAGTTGTTTGACCCACAATCTCAGAGGTGTGTGCAAGCACATTCTGAGCAGGTTCAGACAATCTGAGCTGAACTTCCTTTTTAGTAGATACTTCCTTCTTAAGCACTTTGGTCCTTTTCTTCTTGATAATCTTGGTGGGAGTTTATGCTGAGACAAACTTGTCTTTATTAGGATCTCCAGTCAGCTCATCCTCAAGAATCTCTAAGACCTTCTGAGGGTTTTTTCCAGTTCTTCTAGCCTTGTCTTCTACAGCTTCTTCTAGCAGGGTCTTCTCAAGTGAGGGTTTCTTCATTGCAATGCCCACCCTCTTAATGTTCACCAGAGAGAATAGGGCAGGACTCCTATGATCATAAAGCTTTTCAATGGGAACATTGAATTTCAAAAGAATCTTGGTGATGAGAGTGGTGTGAGTATAGCTTGCTGCTGAATCATTTACCCTCTTCAGCATATTGTAGAGGATGATCCCGGGAAGGTTCAGAGGCTTCTTGTCCAAGAGATTAATCACACAAAACTTCTCAAGTTCAGAAACATGATTCTTGCTTCCATGTTTGGGCAAAATGCAGCAACCCAAAATAGCATGGAGAATCCTTGCCTTAGGATGCATAAGAGAGCTTTTCAATTCCATGGGATCTTCAATCTCGTACAGCTTCTTTGTGAACTTCTTAGTTCCACCATTTCTCAGCTACCATTCTCGAGTGAACATTTCTCCAGAATTTGGAACACCAGTAACTTGAGCAATTGTGTTAGCATCCACTATGATTTTCACACCCAACACAGTGGTGTTCAGCCCTTGATGCTTCCCATCCTTGGTTGAAATATCTTCAGCATTTTTCCAGAAGTCAATCACACTTTGTTCATGCCATGAACAGTCTATGGCAGAGAAGAAGTTGGCCCATCCACATGCATCGAAAATTTCAGAAAGATAGATACCACCAGCTTGGAGTTCTTCTAAGTTAACGGTTCTGGAAGGCACAACTTGACATCCTGCAGATTTCTTTGACGCCATTGATGAAAGCTTGAGAGAACAAGAGCTTTGAGGAGACGAAAATCTTAGGGCACAAGGAATATCAAAAACTTGAAGAAGAGAGAGTGTGAGTAGAGCCTATAACCGTCTACAACACGTCTTTAAATAGCCGTCACAGCAGTAATTATGGAAGTTGCAGTCTTGGAGAATGTGCAGTCGTGCTGAGAACAGTTACTCAGAGAAGGAGACCAAATGTTTCAGCTTGCCACATCATCAGACTTAGTTACTTCAGATGCACAAGATATTTGAAATGATGTGCATGTTCAGACACAACATACATTCAGATGATACATGTTCAGATGCAAGCAATCATTTTTCAGAAAAAGCCAAGATATTTAGATTATCTCTTATGAACTTAAACCTATCTTCAGAAAGAGACTTTGTGAATATATCTGCCCATTGATGTTCAGTATCAATGAACTTTATATCAAATACCCCTTTTCTAAACATGGTCTCTAATGAAATGATGCTTGATTTTTATATGCTTTGCCTTAGAATGTTAAATGGGATTCTTAGATAAATTAATAGCACTTATGTTATCACACATAACAGGTATAGAAGACACATCAATATTAAAATCTTCTAATTGATATTTTACCCATAGCAGTTGTGAACAACAACTGGCTGCAACAACATATTCAGCTTCAGCTGTAGAAAGAGCAAGTGTGCTTTGCCTTTTGCTGGACCAGCTGATCATGTTGTCTCCAATGAAGTGACAACCTCCACTGGTTGATTTTCTTTCTAAACTATCTCCAGCAAAATCAGCATCATAAAATCTCACTAACCTGCAATCCTTACTCTTCTTATAGCAAAAACCAAGATTAGTAGTGCCATTTAAATATCTGAAAATTCTCTTTACAGCTTTGTAATGAGTAATTCTTGGATCAGATTGAAATCTAGCATAGAGACACACACTGAACATTATGTCAGGTCTGCTTGTTGTTAGATACAATAATGAACCAATCCTTCCTCTGTACAAGGTTTGATTTATTGGTTCTTCCCATTCATCTTTGCCGAGAGCAGCAGAAGGATGCATAGGAGTTGGCATGGGCCTGCAATCACTCATGTTGAACTTCTTAAGCATTTATTTTGTATATTTTTCCTGATGGATCCATATACAATCAGATTGTTGCTTTATCTTAAATCCTAGGAAGAACTTAAGTTCTCTCATCATGCTCATCTCAAACTCATATTGCATAAGCTCAGAAAATTCCTTGCATAATGAAGAATGAGTAGATCCAAATATAATGTCATCCACATATATCTGAACCAGAATGAAATCTTTGTTAGACATTTTTCTGAAAAGAGTTGTATCTACTTTTCCTCTTTGAAAGCTATTTTTGATTAAAAAATTGCTCAATCTGTCATACCAAGCTCTTGGGGCTTGTTTCAGACCATAAAGAGCCTTTTTCAGTTTGAAAACATGTTCTGGAAAGGTAGTATCTTCAAAACCAGGGGGTTGTCTAACATAGACCTCTTCCTCAATAAACCATTGAGAAAGGCACTCTTTACATCCATCTGATATAGGGTGATGCCATTATTTACTGCACAAGAGAGTAAAATCCTAATGGCTTCAAGCCTAGCTACAGGAGCAAAAGTTTCAGTGAAGTCAATACCTTCTTGCTGATTGTAGCCTTGAGCAACAAGTCTGGCCTTGTTTCTGACCACTTTTCCTTCTTCTAACAGCTTGTTTCTAAACACCCATTTGGTTCCCATTATAGTTTTCCCATGGGGTTTAGGGACAAGTGTCCAGACATCACTCCTAGCAAATTGGTTCAACTCTTCTTGCATGGCTAGGATCCACCCTTTATCATGCAGAGCTTCCTCAATACTTCTAGGTTCAATTTCAGAGAGAAGTGCAAGATTGTTCAAGCTTCTGAGCCTTGATCTTGTTCTAACTCCTTCTGAAGTGTCACCTATTATTTTCTCTCTTGGATGATAAGTTCTGTATCTCCAATCACGATTGTGAGGTAGTATAGACTCTGTCTGAGACTCAACAATGTCGGTCTGAGAAGGTCCAGCTTCAGACACAGGTTCAGTCTTTTGCTTAGTAGGTCCTTCAGATGATCCTTCAGTTTTTACATCTGGATTTATCTTCCTACCTGCAAAATCCTCTTCTAGATCTGATAGTTCCCTATCAATCTCTTTAAAGTCATTGAATCTTACATGAATAGATTCTTCCACAACTAAGGTTCTTGAGTTATATATGTAAGTCTTAGAGGTTTCAGAATATCCAATAAAGAATCATTTATCAGACTTAGCATCAAATTTTCCTAAATCATCTTTAGTGTTAAGTATAAAACACTCACATCCAAAGATATGGAAGTAGGATATGTTGGGTTTTCTTCCTTTCCACAGTTCATATGGAGTCCTTTTGAGAATTGGTCTTATCAAAAATCTGTTTTGAATGTAACATGTTATGTGAACAGCTTATGCCCAAAAGGATCTAGGTAGATTGCTTGAAATGAGCATGGTTCTCCCCATCTCTTGCAAACTTCTGTTCTTTCTCTCAACAACCCCATTTTGTTGAGGTGTCCTAGCGACAGAGAAATTGTGTGAGATCCCATTCTCATCACAGAACAGTCTGAAGCTTGAGTTTTCAAACTCTCCACCATGATCACTTCTGATTGCAGATATGCAGATTCCTTTCTCATTTTGCACCTTCTTACAGAATTTTGTGAAATTCTCAAAGGTTTCCTCTTTGCTTCTTAGGAATATAACCCATGTAAATCTTGTATAGTCATCAACAATGACCAATCCACACTTCTTTTTGCTAAGACTTTCAGTTCTAGTAGGACCAAACAAATCCATGTGAAGTAGTTCTAAAGGTCTGCTGGTTGAAACAACATTCTTGCTCTTAAAAAAGTTTCTAGTTTGTTTCCCTTTCAGACAATTTTCACATAAAATGTCAGATTTGAATGAAAGCTTGGGTAAACCTTTAACCAGATTGTGTTTGGTTATCTTTGAGATTAATCTCAAGCTGGCATGCCCAAGTTTCTGATGCCAAATCTGTTTTCCATCTTCAATTGAAACAAAACATTTCACATTTTGACTTGCAAGTTCCTCTAGATCAATCTTGTATACATTATTATGTCTCTTAGCAGAAAAAAGGATATGATCTGAAGCATCTTTGACTATACAGCCTTCATTAGTGAAAGATACAACATAACATCTATCACATAATTTACTTATGCTCAGAAGATTGTGTTGCAATCCTTCCACTAGAAGCACATTCTTAATTAGGGAAAGAGGAGTCACACCTACTGTCTCAATACCAGTGATCTTCCCTTGCTGATTTCCACCAAAGGTGACCACTCCACCTTCCTTGGGTCTAAGGCTTTGGAACAAACACCTTTCTCCTGTCATGTGTCGCGAGCACCCACTTTCCAGGTACCATTTGTGGTGTTTCTTTTGTCCTGTTAAACACATGTGCAACAGGAACAATTAAACTCTTAGGTACCCATACCTTCTTGGGTCCTCTTTTGTTAGTTTTGGGTCTTATTTTCCCTCTGTGTCTACACTGGGACTCCACATGTCCAGGTTTGCCACAGTTGGAACACCCATTACCTTTCTTGGGTCCTTTATCAGGTACTATAAAATTTAAGGATTCGGAAGAAGATGTTTCTGAATAACCTAAACCACTTTTGTCTAAAGAATGCCTCTGAGAGCCTAATAATTTGTTCAGATTATCAGTTCCTTTGACAAATCTAGCCAGATCCATAGTTAATTCTCTAATATTGCTTTTGAGCTTTTTATTCTCTTTTTCAAGATTATCAAAATTACTAGGATCTTGTTGAAGCAGCTTTTCTTTGAGAGCAAGATTTTCTTTTTGCAAATTTTCATTTTCTAAAGCAGCTTGGGTAAAAGCTCTTGAAAGTTCTTTAAACTCATTGAACAGCTCTCTGCTACTTCCAACAAGGTCATCATACTGATCTTGTAGAGTTTGAGGAATTACCTCAGAGTCTGAACTATCTGAAGAAGGTAGACTTGCCATCAGACACAGATTTGCTTCTTCTGAAGTGTCATCCTCTTCTTCTGAAGTGGAGTCATCAAAATATTCCCATGTTGCCATCAATCCTTTCTTTTTCTTGAACAATTTCTTCTTCTAAA
The DNA here is from genome assembly GCA_026901365.1 of Sesbania bispinosa. Lineage (NCBI taxonomy): Eukaryota > Viridiplantae > Streptophyta > Magnoliopsida > Fabales > Fabaceae > Sesbania > Sesbania bispinosa. Next base: position 1,472,746 of record QLOH01000054.1, on the reverse strand, counting down.
AGGTTGGCTTCCTTAACTTGGGGCACTCAGTCTTCATGTGACCTGGCTGTTTACACTCAAAACAGGTAATTTTGTCAGTGTTAAAGGATTCTTTACCTGACTTACATTGTTTGAAGTTGGAAGGTTGAGATCTTCTGAATCTCCCTTTTCTTTGTAGCATCTTCTTAATCTTCTTGCTGAGAAGAGCAAGATCTTCATCTTCTGAACAGCCTTCAGATTCAGTATCACCATCCGAAGTGTCCTCTGCTTGCATGGCTTTCATGTTACTATGCCTAAGTCGTCTGGCCTTGGAGTTCAATGCCAATGATTTCTTCTTGGTGTCATCTTCCCTAAGTTCTAACTCATGGACTTTGAGAGAGCCCAACAGTTCCTCTATTCTAAGAGAGTTTAAATCTTTAGCTTCTTGAATAGAAGTAACCTTGGGTCTCCAGGACTTTGGTGAGCTTCTTAGAATCTTTCGATTGTTATCTCCAGATTCGAAGGTTCTTCCTAATGACCCGAGTCCATTAGTTATCGTCTGAAACCTTCCAAACATTTGATCTATGGTTTCAGACTCTTCCATCTTGAACATCTCATATTGATGTACAAGCATACTGATCTTGGATTGCTTTACAGTCCAAGTTCCTTCATAAGTTGCTGCAAGAGTATACCAGATCTCCTTGACAGTTGAACAACCATGAACCTTCTCATATTCTGACTTGTTCAAGGAACATATCAGATAGAGTTAGGCCTTGGCATTTAATTGAACTCGAGCCTTCTGCTCCATGGTCCATTTAGCTTTTGGTATGGGCAATCCGACATGCTTGGGAACATAGTCTCCATCAGTAACCACATCCCAGACATCAATGTTGTTTCTTTCAATAAACAACTTCATATGATCCCTCCAATAATGGTAATCCACTCCATTGAATGTCGGGGGTCTCGTGATGGAGGCTCCTTCAGTGATGTACTGTATGTTGCTGGTAGAGGTTTCCATATGGATCTTTGTCCTCTGCACTGATTAGGTGCTAACCCCGAGGATAAGCTCTGGTACCAACTGTTGGAAAATAGGGAAACACTAAAAGGGGGTTGAATAGTGTTTCAATGGAAACTTTTTTTGTTTCAAATATTTTGAAGGTTTAGCTTCTGAAAATCTTAAGATGATAAGAATCAGTCTGAAGGTTTTGATTATCTTCTGAAAAGCTCTCAGATAAAGAAGGTTATAAACTTGACTTGATTCAGATAATAAGTTTTTCACTTGAATACTTTGTCAAGCCCCTTGTTAGAATAGAAACATAATTGAAATAGCTAAAGGGATAGAGAAAACTTAGCCAAGAATTTATCCTGGTTCACTCACAATCACCGTAAGCTACGTCCAGTCCCAGGGCAAAACCAACACCTGGATTTCCACTATTCTTGCAAGAATACAAGTATTATTTTCTATCAAGCCTCTTCAGGCTCTACAACAAGTATTGTTTTTTTCACCAAGCCTCTTTAGGTTCTCAACCAAGTATTGTTTCTTTCACCAAGCCTCTTCAGGCTCTCCGACACTTATCCAAGTGTAACCCAGGTATTCTTTTAGACAGAAAGCCTCTCAGGCTTAACAACCCAAACTGTTCTAAGTTTAAACAAGAAAGGGAATTAGTTCACTATCTTCAGATGATAGCTGTGAACTCTGATGTACAAAAAGTTGAGAGTTTCTCAGAATATGAAAATGAATGATTGTACAAAGAATATCAGAGTTTGATTTTTGCAGCATGTAGTTTCTTTGATTGAAAAGCTTCTCTTTGTCTATCTCATTATTCAATTCTTTATGGGACGTATTTATAGTCTCCAAGGAATAAATGCATGTTACCAAATAGCATTTAATGCATTTAGAATACATTTGACACAGCTTGGTTGAAAGCAATCTGAGCAGAAGCAGGTGCAACAGGTCTGCGCACACAAAGCAATATGGCAGGAGCAGCAGCGTTGCAGACTTTCCTTAAGTGTGCTAAACATTTGAAGGGGGAAGAAAAGCAACACTGACTCTTATGCTGAAGTAGGTAAGATCTTGAGTTGAACGTTCCTCGTACTCAGCAACGTCTTCCAAGGTCAAACTATTGTCCTGAAGACTTCATATTTCAGATGCAAGGGATGCTTCAGATGAACTTCTCTTCTTCCGAGGGTAGACGTTCTTCAGACGATGTATGGTCTTCAGACGATCTGAAGCTTTAAATGATGTTTCACACTTTTTATGATCTGAAACAAAGAAGAATATTGTGAAAGTATATTGCCACAAATCCATCTGAATTTTTATATTTGTTCATTAAAACACTTTAAAGGGAATGGGACTCAAGGTACTTAAGTATATAAATTTTTGAGACTCAACATTTTGTCTCAGGTTTAAATTGAGTAATGCTTGTATAATATAATATGATGCTTTGTATGTGGTTGATAAAATGATTCTTTGACCTCCAATTCTTTTTGCTTACTGATTATTCCTAAGCAATATGTTTTATTGACTTGATTTTTTTTTCTTAATTTGCAGATTATTTTAACACATCCATGCTGATGCAGTCTATGGGTTGGATGGCATCCATGTTATGCAACCTTTGATGGAGAAGAAATGAAATGAAGGAGCTATAAAAAATGAACTTAGTTACAAATTAAGTATGTTGTGTACAACTATATAAAGTTTGAAATATGCAAAGACCTGAATTTTGGTTTGTGCCCACAATATTTGTCAAACCACTGCTTAGGAACCAATCACAAGCAGACTTGGAAAGCATTACCAGAAGTTTTGAAGCATTTGAACCAAAACATGATCAGAATAATGTGGAGGCTCTCACTGTTGTGTCATCCAAGTGCATTGTACAAAGAATCAACCATCATTGCATCCAAATGATATCATATTGTAGAAATTTTCAAATTTGAGTGTAATTTTAAACACTTTCCAGCCCATTGTAATCTTGGATAGTAGTCATTATGACAATGTAAATCTTGATAAGAGTCATTGTAATATGTATTTGGCATTGTAATGTAATTCTCAAGTTACCAAGTTATTTTGAATGGATTATGTTGTAAATTGCTTTCAATTGAAATGGAAATTTGATTAATTTAAGTTACTCCTTATTGTTCATTTTCCCTCTTCCTTAGCTTTTGGCTATGTAACGTTCATTGCTGCCATGTTCTTGATGCAACCTTTTGTAGTTGTTGTTAGAGACATGGATAGACTTTTAATCATGATTCACGAAATTGTCCAAACAAAAAGAATAACATTGAGATATTGTCTTCTGAATCTCCTAATAAGTATGTGTTAGCTAGTATATATTGTTTAATTGATGCCTAGATTTTTTGAGTCAAGAAGTAACTAATTGAAAGTTTATTTGTTTTTTCTTGTGCTTTAATAGGATGGCAAAAGGGTTGGCGAAAACCATCTTAAAAGAGAATGAGGATTGGTCAATGATTGAGCTGCAAGAAAGAAGACTTTTCATTCTATATATTTTGCTATTTTTCATTTTGAAATATGTACTCAATGACTAAGCTGCACCAAGAGTCTAATTTTACTGATGTATCATTGTTGGTTCTGGTTTCCCGAACCTGTTATTATTGGTTGGCTGCACCTCTCTGGTTTGTTATTACTGGTTGGTTGCACCTTTCTTTTACTACATGCTGGACATATTTTTATTACATGGTTGGCTGCACCTTTGGTCTATTGTCATTCCAATTATCATTTTAATTAATATTACATTCTATTGATGTTACTGCAAGTGAATGTAAAATGATAACCCAAAGCCAGAAAAACACATAAAAAGTGAACAACAAGGAGTAAAGTGAATTAATCAAATTTCCACTTCCATGTCAGATGCTTGAAAGCAATTTACAATAGAATAATTCAAAATAACTTGAGAATTACATTAGAATGCCAACTGTTGAATACAAAGACTATTCAAGATTTACATTGTCATAAGGCCTACTATACATGATTACAAATCTACAATGTTTCAAATTACACTTAAATCTGTCTTTTCTGCAATACTTCACTTGGATGCAACTGACACTTGATTCTTTGTACAATGAGAGTCTGCATACTATTATGATAATGTCTTGGATCAAATGCTTCAAGGAACTTGATAAGGCTTTCCAAGTTTGTTTGAGACTGGTTTCAATGTAGAGGCTTGGCAAGTATTATAGACACAAACCAAAATTCAGCTCTTTGCATCTCTCAAGCTTGATACAGATGTAAAAATCTTGGCATTGCAACCACCTTTCTTCTAAAACAAATTGAGACCAAGCAATTGTAGAATAACTCCCCTGCTTTTGTAAAGAGCAACAAATGGGTGAGATGTGAGCTGCATTATTTAAGCTAAGCTAAAAGCTGATAACCCATCAAAACAAAACATTATAAGCTGCACTATAAGTTAGAACAACTTTCAATGACCAAAAGACACTGAAAAAAACTAAGCCAAACAAGTAACCAAAAGACACTGAAAAAAGCTAAGCTAAACGCCAATCAAGTAACCAATACACCAAGCATTGTGAGCTGCATTATTTAAGTGTCCAATTTGCCCAAACTCCAAATAAATTGCAGTAAGTAAAATGGACCAAGAGATAACCTTCAGAATAAATCTTCAACAGTGGGAACTTCTAATGCAAAATCAGTAAAGCCAATGACCCATCCAAACAAAACACTATAAATATGCTAATCAATCTAAAATCTACATCGTACAATAGTCTAATAAATGGAGAAGCCAATTAACCTATACTAATACATCATAACCGAATGTAACAAAGACTAGTGATATGATACAAAAGACTAAGGCTTATAACACTTCTGCATCCCTTCTCCCAAGCCACTTCCAAACCAACCTTTAGAGCAAGCAGCTCCGCATGTAAGCTATTACCAAGTCCACCATTACCAGAGAATCCCCACAGCCAACAGCCTTTTGAATCGCGCAACACCCCACCTATTCACATGTCACCCCACCTATTCCCATGTCACGAGAAGATTGAAGAAAACTTCCATCTACATTCAATTTGTAAGCAAGGACTTCTGCATCAACATGTTTGTGTTAAAATAACCTACAATTTAAGAAAAAAATTTCAATTCAATACATATTGCATGGAAAGAATAAGTTAAAAAAAATTGGAGGTCAAAGAATCATTTTATCAAGCAGGTATAGAGCAATAGATGAAATGATACAACAATACATAAACCTGCAAACACAACATATAAGAGAGAAGAAATTTCAATTTTGCTTCCATGACATGAGCAATTGGAATTCTCATTTGCACATGAATTTCGAATATAGTTAAGAAATTACGCATACAGGGACTTAAGAAGAGGAAAAGATGAAGAGGTATCATCACCAACATAGATGCAGTGGTGGACGTGCTTCTATGCCTATGGGAGTGGGAAGTGCAATCGGTGGACGACAAAGCGAAGTTGCTGGCAGTCGCAGTCGGTGGACGAGTTGCTGGCAGCGTTGGGGTGGGGTTGTTTTGTTCTTGATGGTGGTAAGAGGGAGTGCGCAATGCAGAAATGATACCTTTACATGAATTCAAATTTACAGGCTTGGTGATGGATTGTTGTGGCGTCAAGAACGGAGGTGGACAAACTCAGTGAAGTGCGGTTGTGGGTTTCTTCAATTAGGTGAGATTTCTGATTCAGGGAATCTTCAATTACAAAAATACACCTTTGCCCTTTCAGTGAGTGTTGTTTTTTGAAAAAGAGAAATAATTTTTTGGTCAAAAATAAAAGGTGCAGCATGCTAATGCACTCCCTTTAAAAAGAGAGTGGGAGTATATTAGCAAGTCCCTATATATATATATATATATATATATATATATATGAGCGTATCAAGTGAGATAGGGGCGGAGCCCTTTGGGACAGAGGGGGGCCATGGCCCCCCCTTAATTTTTGCTTTTGTTTATTTTTCAAAACTATATATATATATATATTTTAATGTGTGTGTATTTATATTTTTATTTAAATTTATATATTATATATTATTAGATAAAATTAAATAGTAGAAGCTTAGTTAGAATGAGATATAAGTTATATTTAGTAAGATTAACTGATAAATTGATTGAAAGTTGATAAGTTAACTTATTGAATTATAAGTGTTTGATTTAAGTAAATAATTAATGCAAAATGATATAAAATGACATTTACATAAAATTTATTATATCAATTCTATTTTTATTTACTAGACAAAAGTACATTATTAGGTAATTATAATTTTATTTTTTTTATGAATTTTATATTTTTATTAATTTTAATGATAAAACATTTGATAAAAAATTAAAATATGTAGATAAATAATAAAATAAATTATAAAAATAAAATAATAATTAAAATAATTCACTTACTTAATATTATAAATTATGAGTGGGGATCAAGTTACTCCACCTTATAAAATCTCATAGAATATGAATTTCACAAATCTAACCATTGAATAATATGACATTAACATGATAATCATGCATATCAAATTTTAGATAAATTGGACATTTATAGGTATATAATTTTACTGTCAACATTTACTTATATTTTGAAAGCATACATACATGTGTGTGTGTGTGTATTATACGTTAAATTGATGTCATGTGATTAAGTATCAAATTGTTTATAAAACTTTGTAGACTTAATCTACTTAATAATAACTTTCAATTTGACGATTGAATTGATCAAAATCAATATTTACAAAAAGTAATTAAATAGAGTAACTCGATCCTCACCCTATAATTATATATATAATAACGAAATTTTATTTGGGGTGAGATAATTGATTGGGAAAATTATAATATTATTGGTCGGCCCCCCTTGAACTCACTTCCTGGCTTCGCCCCTGAAGTGAGATGAGTGTTTTGTCGTGAGAGGGTTAAAATATAGCCCTTAGATTAAATTGAATTAAGTTAAATGGTTGATATTAAATTAAGTAACAATGATTTGTTATCTCTAATCCATAGAATCCTTTGATACAAGATCCATTGTTATCCCTGATTAATCCTCCATATCCAGTCAGTCCTTGATCTTCGAAGAAGCTGCCATCAACATTAATATAGCGTTTTATCATAATTGTGAAGTGTTTTTTATTTAGCACTTTATCATATTTTAATTTGATATTATATTTTCATTCTTATTATACATTTCATAAAATTTAATAAAATATATTTTTAAATAAACGCTATAAAATATTTTTAATATTTTTAATTTATTGAGTAAATTAAATTTTTTTTATAAGATCAAGATTAGCAAAAGTGGTAGACTTGTTTTTTTCCTAGATATATTTAATGTTGAAAATATAAAAAGGGCTTTAATTATGATATAATAACTATAACTAAATAATTACAATATGTAGAGTGTTTTTTATTGAGTACTTAAGAATATTTTAAATTTCATATTATATTATTAACCTTCTTTTTTATTTCATAAAATATAAATGATTAAAAATATTTATTTATTTTTTTAAGATAGAATATTTATTTAATTTTAGGTATTAATATTTGTAATTTTTTAAAAACTAAAATTATTAATTTTTATGAGATAAATATAAGCAAAAGTTGTAGGTTTTTCAGGTAAATTAGAGGACTTTTTTTATATTTCAGAATGGAAATAAAAATAGAAATTTATAAGTTCAAATCAAATAAAGAATTTTGGTCATTTGACTATAATTTATTAAAAATTATATGTTGTTTTTGCTTGATAAATTTATTATTTAAAATGTAAAAAATGTTTTAATATTGATATAATAACTATAATTACTATTACTGTAATTATAAAGTATTTTTTTAGTTAAGTTAGTACTTTAGCATATTAAAATTTTCATATTATATTAAAGAGTTGAGATTAAATTAAATAATAATGATTTAATGTTGATGACAACTTCTTCGAAAATCAAGAACTGGCTAGATTTGAAAGATTAATCAGAGATAACAATGGATACTCGATCAAATGATTCTATGAATCACAGATAACGAATCATTATTACTTAATTTAATCTCAACCATTTAATTTAATTTAATTTAATATAAGGACTATATTTTAACCCTCTCATCTCTCACAATAAAACACTCCTCTCACTTGATACGCTCCCGAAGTAATCCAGAAATCACCAATGTATAAGTTTTCTCAAAGCAACTATTTAAATTTATTATTTCACGTCTTGCGATAGGAAGTCACCCAAAAATCACCATAAACCACAAAACATGATTAAATTCACATGTTAATAAGAGTGTATACGTGTTAATAATTAATTGGTTGGAAGTAGATGGGCACTCATACCTACCGTGGGAGTAAACCCTCAAAATAGTCCCTGAAAAATAAGGGATCGGTCACATTGGTACTTGAAAGATAATAAATTATAAAAACATCCCTGAGAGATAGTAACGTCGGTCAATTAGGTCCTTCTGTCAACCCCCCTGTTAAAGTTAACAGAACTGCAAGTAAATCCTCAAAATGGTCCCTGAAAGATATAAGTTTGGTCACATTGGTCCCTAAAAGATAATAAATTATAAAAACGTCCCTGAGAAATAATAACATCATTTATAAACCCTCAAAATGGTCCCTGAAAGATATGAGTCGATCACATTGGTCCCTGAAAGATAATAAATTGTAAAAACGTCCCTGAGAAATAATAACATCATTTATTATGCTTTCTTTTTCCTCGTTGATTTCGTTTCATTCCCAAATGCGAGTCATGCCTCACCATTTCTGGAAAAGCTAGACTAATGACATTTACCCGCTATCATGGTCCTATCGATTGAAATTCATGAAACGAACTGCAAAAGGATTGGTCTATCTGCATGAATTTAGCCCCAAAAAATGTTACTGGAGATCTCAAGCCAAGTAACATACTTATTGGACATAACATGACACCCTACATCTTTGATTTTGGACTTGGGCGCCTTGCAAATATATAGCTGGGGGAACCCCAACCTTGCAATCCAATTGAGTGGCTATAGAGAAACTCCAAGAGAGACAAAATAGCTTGTCCACTGAAGTTGCAACTAATATTTTGGAAAAGGGTTATCAGGCACCAGAAGCACTGAAAGTGGTGAAGCCATCACAGAAGTGAGATGTTTATTCATATGGTGTGATTTTGTTAGAAATGACCACATGGCGATTACCCATTATCCAAGTGGGTAACTCAGAAATGGACCTTGTTCAATGGATTCAGTTCTGCATTGAGGAGAAGAAGCCACTCTCAGACGTATTAGACCCACACTTGGCTGAAGATGCAGATAAGGAAGAAGAGATAATTGTGGTTTTGAAAATTGTGATGGCTTGTGTCCATAACAGCCCTAATAAGGGACCTACCATGAGACATGTGCTTGATGCTTTGGATAGATTGTCCATTTCCTATGATTGAGAAATTTTAGGGAGTTGTGAATTGTGAATCCAACTCATGTGTGAAGTTTTTGCTTTTACTCTTTCTTGCCATATCATTTTTACTTCTATTTCTCTATGCTTTCTAAAGTTTTCCCCTCCTTCAACAAAATATTATTTTAGGATTCATTTGATGTTGGGCTTCCTCAAAGTCATCTTCAACAAGAAGATGATGATTTGACTCATGCACTTTCTTTGTCCTTAAAGGTTTTGGAGTTTCTTTTTATTCTTAGACTGCAGAGGAAGGGGATGCAATACGTGAGCTTCTAGTGAAAGAGGAAACCAAAGGACTTGGAGTTCATGATACATTAGCCAAGGGAGAGAAAACCAACAATAGCAGACACAGACCAGAGGTGTGTAGAGCATTATAGTAGAAACATATGCATGTATTGGGTAGTCGACCAACTATATTTGGGAATGAAACGAAATCAACGAGGAAAAAGAAAGCATAATAAATGATGTTATTATTTCTCAAGGACGTTTTTACAATTTATTATCTTTCAGGGACCAATGTGATCGACCTCATATCTTTCAAGGACCATTTTGAGGGTTTATAAATGATGTTATTATTTCTCAGGGATGTTTTTACAATTTATTTTCTTTCAGGGACCAATGTGACTAAACCCATATCTTTCAGGGACCATTTTAAGGATTTACTTGCAGTTCTGTTAACTTTAACAGAGGAGAGTTAACAGAGGGACCTAATTGACCGACGTTACTATCTCTCAGGACGTTTTTACAATTTATTATCTTTCAGGGACCAATGTGACCGACCTCATATCTTTCAGGGATCATTTTGAAGGTTTACTCCCTACAGTGGCGAACCTTGCTTATGACCGGGGGAACCCTGAACTTTTCCATAATAATTTTTTTATACATACATATTTATATAATTATTATAAATTATGGATAAAAATATTTTGACAATCAAAAAATAGGAGTGAGAGATATAGAGAGGAGAAAGATAAATAAAAAAAGAAAGAAAATATAGAGAAAATGAAATATGTGATAACTGATATGATGGGAAATAAAGAGAGAAAGGAAGAAAAAGAAAATATGGAGGGAAGTATGAGAAAATGTAGTGTAAATAAATCAAAGTTGAAAAGTATTTATATTTTAATAGTCAATATATTATAAGAATTTTTTATAATCAAAGAGTTGGGACTCAGTTGGCAATGGAGGCTGAGATTGTGGAAAGAGCTCTCGGGTTCGATCCCTATTAAACACACTCTTAGGGAGGGGTGGGGAGTCTTAACTGTGATTAAGCCTCGAACAGGATTGTCTCTGGTAATAGGGGATACACGTGATTAACACACAAAAAAAGATTTTTTAAAAGTTGTTCTACAAAATTTATTCTATTATGGATAATTTTATCTATTCAAATATTATGTTTATGATCAAATTTATGTTAATATTGCACTTTAGATTTAGATATATATTTGAAAAAAATAGCTTGACACAAATAGTTGATGAGCTAAAGATTAAGAGTTAATTTGTGGGTGAAATATTAATTTTTAGTCGAATTTATTAAATTAAAAGTATTTAGTAAAATTGGTTATTTAAGTAACTAATAAATATAAAATGACATATTTATATGATATTTTAATTTAAATCCTAATTTTATTTAGTATATAAAAAATATTATTGGGCAATTATAATTTTAGATTTATTAAATATGAATTATTTTAATTACAATATTTTTAGTTTCAATATAATTATTTTATTCTGTAGACTAAGCCTAACTGGCTAAGGTTATTTTTTCATAAAGTGCGTATAAATTGAAAAATGTTAGAAGAGTTTTTAAAAAGCTAAGAGGGATAAAAATGAAATTTTATTAAAATATTAAGGGAAAATTAAAAAAATATAAAAAATGATTTAATGAATATACACTTAAGTGTAACAAAGTTTTACACGGACATCCAATGATATGTTGCCACATCATTTAATGAATTTAATAACACATGGATTGTCACACTCAATAAATGATGTGACATCACATTATTGAATGACTTTATAAAATTATTTTACACTCTCAATATATACTAATTAAACTCTATAAAAAGTTATAAATTAGAAGCATAAATACAACTTGAACTAGCGTTTGAAAAGATATTAAAAGTTTCTAAAATAAGCTCTTTATCAAGGAGTTATAATTTGTTAAATGATTTTGTAAGCTAATTTATAAGTATGTTAGAAAAAATTATTTATCTTAATAACACACATGTAAATAATATTATATATTTAATTTGTACTTTAAATTTTGGCTCCCTTAATTTTATTGGGTGAAGTTCAACCACTCCATTCCTATTATAGATAAAGGGCACCACATGCAACATTCATCATCTACTAATGGTACGTTTTTGAGAAAACGTAAGTTTGAGAGATGAAACACTCACTTAAACATGTTATAATTTAAATCACGATAGAAATATTGATCCATATTCATATTTGTAACCTTATTTTGCATAAATATTCAAACACGTAGCTTAACAAGTACAAGGTTGAATCAGTTCAGTCCTCTACTCTTTTAATTTTCATTTTCATTTTCATTTATTTATTTGCGTTTTTAGTCATGGAACACCAATACAGGTACATGCAGTACCCCCATGCAATAGTGAGACAGCGAGACATTGGTGGGCGATGGCGATGATACGGCAGAGTAGCAGGGAAGGACATGTCACTATATATTACATACATATTATATAAAAAAATAAAATATTAACGATATATATATATATTAGTTAAAAAAATAAATAAAATGAGTGTAATACATTTAATTTTATAATATAAATTTTATTTAATATTTATTATTAAAATTTATTATTTTTAAATGATTTCTATAAAAAAATCATTTGATACATATATTATTATATTATTCATAAATTTTATAACATGAATATATTATATATATATATGTATAATTTAAATAAAAGATACGATGAATTTAATTTTTATTTAATATTTATTATTAAAAAAGTTTCGGCTCCCTTCATGTGAATCTTGGATTCTTTCGGAGAACCAAAACCCATTAATTATTTGAATTGTTTGTTTTTTTTTTTGGGGAACAATCTATTTTAAAAATTTCTATAATAGTCCTACTCTTCAATGGTTAAATAAACATTGAGATTTTTTTTTTCTTGTTGCTGTTATTGACAGTCTTTCTGGTCACGGTTATTGCTCTTGCATGGTGAAAAACTGAGCTATCGGGAATGGAGGCATTGAAGCTTAACTACAAAGGGAATGGACAATCAAGGTGGCGGCTGAACATGCAAAAGGGATAGGGACAGTTTGATCTGAGAAAATTATTTTATTTTTTCCAATTATGAAAATATTACGTTTATTTTTAAAGATTTATGTAAAATCATTAAAAAATAAAAATATTTTTCATTGTTTGACATATTTCTTACATAAATATCTAAAATAAAAAAATTAATTTTGAATAAATATAAAAATGCTAAATATGTTTTTGGTCCGGATCGAAAATATAGTAAAATTTGATTTTAGTCTCTCATTTATTTTTTTTTTGGTATTGATCCTTTATTTTTTAAAACCACATAATTTTAGTTATCATTTAGTTATGTTTCATTAAGTGATAATGTAACAATTTTCCTGCTGAATTTTAAATTCAAAGAAAATTGTATTCATATTAAAATTTGTAAACAAATTATATGAATTTTTTATAACAAAACAAAAAAAAAATTATTGCAAAATTTTTACGTAAAAATTTACTATATCTAATTGCAAAAAATTGTATGTAAATTTTTACTTGAAAAAAGTTTTAATGAAGTTACGAACGCAACTTAACATAGTATAGTTAGCAAGGATGACTAAAGCATCTGATTTTAAAAAATGAAAAATCAAAATAAAAAATTAAATGAGAACAGAGTATAGTTAGCAAGGATGAATAAAGTATCTGACTTTTAAAAATGAAGAATCAAAATAAAAAATTAAATGAGGAATCAGAACAAAATTTCACTATATTTTTTAGAATTTAAAACAAATTTAACCCAATAAAAAGTAATAGGGTAAAATAACATTTTAGTCCCTATAAAATGTCCGAGTTTTGATTTTTTTCCCTAAGATATTTTTCTTTTTTATTTCATCCTTATAAAATATTTAAACTACTTTTTAGTCCTTGATATTGATTTTATTATTAATTGTGGATGTGTCGAACAACCTATAATGGTCAACAATACTTCAATAGTACCTTGACACATTATATAAGAGTGTTAGCCTCCTTAAATTAATTTAGAGAGTCAAATTTCACGTTCAACTTAAACTAAAATTCTTTGTACATTTCCTTCTATATATATATATATATATATATATATATATATCACTCAGGTGGGGATCAACTTACTCCAGGAGTAACTCTTGGTAAAGTTACTCCGTTTTATAACTTCTTATAAACATTGAATTTCATGAATCTAACCGTTATATTAAAAGTTTTCATTAACTAGATCAAACCTACAAAGTTTCATAAAATTTTAAAATTATTTGAAATTTCATCAAATCATTTCAGTTTAACGTATAATATACTTTTTAAAATATAAGTAGATGTCTACTATAAGATTACATACCTATGAATGTCCAATTGATCTAAAATTTGGTGCGCATAATCATCATATTAATATCACATAATTCAACGGTTAGATTTGTTGAATTCACATTCTATATGTAGTTATTAAGCGGAGTAACTTTGTCAAAGTTACTCCTGGAGTAAGTTGATCTCCACCCATATCACAAATAGGTTTTAATGTGTTTAACAAGACTAGTATTGTTTTATAATGGATCAAGGTACAATACATATGATTATTGAATGTAATGGGTGTTCGGTATATTCATAATTAATAATAGTCAACATAGAGAACTAAAAAAAGTAGTTTAAATATTTTATAAGAATTAAATAAAAAAATTAACAGATAAAAATTAAAATTTTGATATTTTATAGAGATAAAAAAGTTGTTTTAATAAAAAATAATACTTTTAATACTCACCACGCATTTTGTTTAAATTTTAATAAAAAGTGTATTTTAAGGAAAACAACAAAAGTGGGTGAAAATGCGGGGTGATGCATCTACGTCAAAATTGAATGGAAGGAAGACAGCAAGAGCGTACGAACGGGTAATCCAGCTAGCGCCTGAGTAACCTAATTATTCTCCCTACCATCTAGTTACACTTCACAGTAGTCACTAGAGTCACCGTCACCGGCTAATGGATGTACTTTTTTTTTTTGGACAAGGCTAATGGATGTACTTGCTGGACTTTGTTGGTCACTTTTTTTTTCTCCTCTAAAATTAGTTCTCAGTTTAGAGCGGTCATTCAAGCTATGTACACGACGGTCAGTTGAATTTTTCATTAGAGCGGTCAGTTGAATTTTTCTATATTACTGTAAAATTTCGGTAGGAGAGATACATATCTCTTTGGTGGGTCCTATAAACCTGTGGGGCCCACCTAGAAAATGTATTATACAGGAATTTTTAAGTAAATGGAGAGAATCTCGTTTTGTACACAACTCGACTTGATATAAGCAACGGCGGAAATAGAGATTATCATGGAGAGAATCTCATTTTGTACACGACTCGAATTGATACAAGCAATGGTGGAAATATAGATTATTTATGATTTAGTTTGAGTTGACTTGTTTAATAAAAATGTCACACATAGACTTTTGATAAAATATTTTTAGTTAAATAGGTCCGATATTGTTTTTTTTTAAATTTATTAGGTTTGGCGGGCTGACTTATTTTTAAATAATAATATTTTTTAATAAAAATATAAATATATTATACATAATAAATAATATAATAATATATAACTTTTTAATTTCTTCATGTCAGTTCACCTATTTAGAGATAGATTTGTTGGCCTATTTAAAGGCACATGTCATTGACATATTTATATTTGTAAAAAGTAAGTCTCAGTCCATAAACATACTAACCTATTTAGAAATAGACCTATTGGTCTATTTAAATATCATAATATGAAATAGACTTTCAAATAGACTAATAGGTCAAACCAAGCTTTCAAACAAGCCTAACCAGACCTGAAAAAATGGCCTATGTCAGGTAACAAGCCAGACTTGGGCCACGAAAATATAATGTAGGTCAGGCTTTGGCCTTACAAAACCTAACTTGGCCTACTTCCACCCTTAGATGTGAGTAACAAATCCGGCTATAAATTTCTAAAATTATTTGACTTTTTAAAGTAAAGGTTTCAGTCCTATAACTTTTGTGGATACTCCAGTTCTTTTGCGATCTACTCAAACTTTCTTTTTTGGAGTAGCGAGTTTTATTGGGTCGGGCTAAAAAATTGAAAGTTATTCGAGAAAAAAAATAAAGGCTTGAATACTATACTTTTGCGAGCTTTTACGAGTCGAGCCAGTCAGTCTAGCCAATTTTACCGGCCCTAGTCCTCATGTGTATTTATTGTTGTGTTAAGTTGATTTTCACAAGCAAAATATGAATTAAATTTTATCTTAAACCTTAAATCTTAATTATAACTGTAGAAAGAAAAACTAAATTTAAATAAGTATGTAGTTTAATTTGTCAAAGAATCATCATACCTTATCTTGGAGAGTAAGGGTGTGTTTGACTCAGTTCTGTTTTTAGTTTTTGAACAAAATTGTTTTTATAAATTGTTTTTACATATGAAATGATTTATTTAACACATTTTTATCACAAAAATAGAAAATTTAAAAAATAGCTTTTGAAAACATTTTAAAGTAGTTTCAGAATTTCAATTTTTAGAAAAAAAAAATAGGTTACACTTTTCAAAACTGCTTTTAAAAATTGTCTGTAAACAACTTTTTAAATTTTTTGGTTTTAAAAACAAAAAATAGTTTTTAAAAAACTTAAACAAACTAGCTTTAAGACACCCACCCACCCACCTTACTCCTCAATGACCATTCTCTCTCTTCTCTTATTGGATGGAATTCCACACACTATATATGACAGTGAGATTCTCTCTTCAATCCTTAATACTTAATACTAATCTTTCCTCTTTTCTTATTTGAATTTTTAAATGTTAATAAATGTTAATCCTAAATTTTGAAATTTGTTAAGTTTCAAAATCTCTTATCCTATACCTATCATTTTCTATTTCAATCATGCATTATTTTTAATATAAATATTTATTCTTAATGTGATTTTTAGATCTGCATGATAAAAATAAAAATCTTACAAAAATAAAAGGGATTTTTTTATTTGATTTGATTTTTACTTTTAGGATTATATAATAAAATTAAAAAATATGTTTTAATATTTTAGTTTTTTAAAAATCATGTAACTTCTAAATTTACCCTTATTGTATATTTTTTCGATATTTTTTTATAAGTCGAACTCTATTGTATTCCACATATTAACTAACCTAAAAATTATAAATGTTCAATAATAATGAGGGGTAAAGATGAAAAAAATAATAATAAATGCATCTAAAAATTTGTAAAAAATCTAAGAAAAATGACTAAATAAAATCATAAAAAAAATCTTGTAAAAATGATCCACTATAATATTTTATTCTGGTCACCCTAATAAAAAAATCCTGGCTACGCCTCCAAATGTACTAAACCGAATGAGAAAATATTCATTCTCCAAGTCCATCATCTCCTTGCTTACTTCGGGTTGCCATAATTGAAGTAGACGTTGCCTAATAAATTTATCCCCAACCTCTTGCCAAGCAGGTTAACCAAAATGGCCTTACATAGGGTTGACAGGCGTTCTTGATTTCCGCTTTGGAGACTTTGATAACTCGACAGAGAGGGTCCATAGGTTCACGTCTACCCCTGCTTACATTGGCAACTCCACACTCATCTTTGATCTTCCTTCATACTCGTTTCATCTTACTTTGTGTTATCCTCAAATTTAAATTCAACATCTTCCCCCGTCTCCCAATCAGATTCTGAGGAGTAGTATGACACGCCTTTATTCCCAATACATGCATCCTTATAAGACACAAGTTTTCTACATAAACTTTCCCTAATGGTTGTTGGGAAAGCCTGTCAATCATGGCTCGTCATCTGTGTATCTCCCGGCCATAGTGCCTCAGTATTCTCTTCCCCTATCTATGTCTCCTCCACTACAGTTCCCTGGGAATCAATTCTCTTAGCCTTTTTCGTGCTCCTTTGTCAGTTGGTCTTTCTCCTCACAAGATAGTGCTACTGAAACCCTAGCAGGGTGTAGGGTTTTTGCTCCCCTAATTTTTTTTTCCTTGTTTTACCTGTGAGCTAAAATATGAATTATTATCCATCATATTTTTCACTTTTCCTTTTATAACTCTTTGTCTATATGTATATCTACCTTATAGGTAAACACTAAATAATTTCATAAATTAATTCAAATACAATGTTAGCACGCACAACTTACATGATTCACGCAACTATTTTCCATATTTAGAAAATCTTTTGCATTGAATTAAAAAAAAAAAAGATCACAAGTTGTATGGATTATAATATGTCGGTATAAAAGAGAAGGTCCCGGGGTTCAAGAATTCAATAAATCTTAGTTTTTTGAGAAAATAAATTCATATAACAAAAATATACAACAACTCAAACAACATATTTTTTTCTCTATTTCTCTGTATCATATCACTTATCACAATATCTCACATTTCTATCTCTTTTTTATTTTTGTCTTTTTCATTATGTTTGTATTGATTGAAAATAGAAGGATGGAAGAAGGCCGGAAAACACACCCTTAATGTGTTTAGAACAACAAAGAAAATAAAAATAGAAGGGATAACATACTGTTACAGTGCGGTTGCAGTTTTTTGCGCACCAAGGACTGGAAAACGTGAGAGAGAGGCTAAGTTGGTTGAAAAAAACTCATTTGCTCTTCTTTAAATTGCAGTAAATAAACACTCCCTCACTTCTATTAATTAAAAGGCAGGCTCTGTTTCTCCTTAATGACAGGGCGAAAACTCATAATAATTTTAATAATAATAATAATAATAATAATAATAATAATAATAATAATAATAACGTTTTTTTAACCTATGTAATGTTGCACATGATAATAAATTAAAGGTGAAAATGATTTATTGAAAAATGTAATATTTAATATTACCAATACATTAAATTTTGTGTAGATTGAGTACCTCCCTATTTCTTCAGTTGAAAAATCCAGGTCAATCATGGAAGAGTTTATTGATATTTGCTGGTGACTATGGATGGGACACAGCTGGATTATCAGCTGGCCCTGAAACCTTTTGCCAGGAACCCCGAGCTTGAGGTAATTCACTGCAGATGGGCTATGCTTGATGCACTTGGATGTACCTTCCCATAAATCCTTGAAAAGAATGGTGTCAAATTTAGTGAGGCAGTTTGGTTGAATCTACACTTTATTATCATTATATAAATAATTACATGGGTTAAGGTTTATATTATTGGGATTGGTTTGGTTTGGTTTTGTTGTTGGTTTTGCCAATGTTTTTCTTTCTTGCTTGACTATAAAATTTTGGGTCGAATCACACATGATATTACCTAACAGATTTTTAGATATATATTTGTAGCATCATACAATTCATTTTATGGAACAAGTGAATCCAGACTTGGTCCAGTCTATGTATGAGATTTTCTTCATGAAATTTTTTTATATTGTGTAAGTTGTTGTAATGACGAGGGATCTTGACCAACATAGACGTTGAAACCCTCATTTCATAATTTGTATTTTTTTCATAATCTTCTGTTACAACTTTTAATAAAACAATGTTATATTTTTTTTTTTTATTATTATTATTATTATTATTATTATTATTATTATATCACATTATGTAATCTTACTTTCTAAATTCGTTGTGTATCGCATAAAAATTTATGTATTTTTTCACCCGTGATACCAACATAAATTCAAATCTCATAGTTATATGGTAAATTTGACTTAAAAGACTTAGAAAAAGGATTGTTGAGTTGTGAAGTTTGTAATTATAGTTGTAAGAATTGGCCCCACCAATTTATTATTAGACCTAAAAGTTGGTTATTAGAGCCATGGTTTGATTGACCAATGTATGACGGACACGTTTTAAATTCATTTTTTTCACGGTTCTAATCTAAAATCTAAACTTACAAAAATAAATGTACTTATTTATTTATAATTTTGAAAAATAATATTGTCTTTATTCCATGAATCAGAACACTGCATTTCCTTGACGGGAATGGATATTTCATAAGCTTATTGATATCATTATTAATAATGCCAAATGTACACAATAATTAAATTTTTTAATATAAATTTCCCTTATTTTAATATTTTTTTATGTTTTTTTCTTTTAAGTTGTAAATATTGAAAATAATTAATAAAAATGAATGACTTTTTAAAATTGAGTTGTGTTTTTATTGATAGAAATTTCATTTTCAGTTTGTTATAATATTTTATAAATCACACTGTAATAAATATTTTTATTAAGTTTATTAATATTTAAATGTTAATTTTGTATATAGACTACAAAAGGTAAATATAATTCATCCGAGGATGATAAATTTATATAAATTAATATTCAAATCTAAAATATGGGGGTAAATATTTATTAAATGTATGAATAAATATTTTTTCATGAAAATAAATTTAATTTCTTTATCATAAAAGTAAATGCATATATAAAGACCTAATAATTTAAGAATAAAAATGTACTACACGGGAATGACCATTCTACATAAAAGAACAATGGTACTTATACGGTAGTGTGCTCTTTTGAGGAGTTTAAGCTAAAGTGTTTTTGCTTTCACTAATAATAATTTGTTTCTTTTTTATACATAGTGTGCTATTTTGAGGAGTCAATATGTACTCAACACCTCTTTAATGGCGACATATGATTGCCTTGTAGGAGAAGATTTTTAATAGATCTTTTCTGCAAGCAAGTTTTTTCATAGAGGGGGAAAATATTGATTTAGTTGATGAACATGGGTCTAAGTTTTCAGTCCAGCTATTTTGGTATTCTAAAAATAATTATGTTTATTTGACAAGTGATTTTAAGGAACTTTGTAAACAAAACAAACTAGAAATAGGATCTATACCTGAATTTCAAGCATATTCTATTGATTGTTCTTTTATGTACACGTTTCAAAAGAAAGAAAGAGAATGTTTACCTTTCATTACTTATTTGATAAATATATTATTTTTTTCCCAATATTTGTACGTTCCTTTTGTACATTTGTAACTAATGTTTTTATATTTAATTTATCCTATCTTATGAAATATAATTTTTTATACGATTATTTTTTAATTTAAAAATCTCTTTTAAAATTAGCTATTTCTTTACACTGTTAAACTGTTTTTAATTTTTCCACGTGCATCGCACGGTAATAAAAAATTACTTTAAGTTTATTAATATTTAAATATTAATTAATTTAGTATATAGATTACAAAATGTAAATATAATTAATCCTAGAATGATAAATTTAGTTGATGAGCACGAATTCAAGTTTTTATGTGAGGAAGTTTTTTCATTAGATCTTCTTATTAAATTAGATCTTTTCTGCAAGTAAGTTTTTTCACATGAGAGGAAAAATATTGATTTAGTTGATAAGCACAGATTCAAGTTTTCAGTCCAATTATTTTGATATTATAAAAGTAATTGTGCTTATTTGACAAGTGGTTTTATGAAATTTTGTAAACAAAACAAATTGGAGGTTGGATCTGTAACTGAATTTCAAGCATATTATATTGTTTGTTCTTTTATACACATTTCAAAAGAAAGGAAGTGAATATTTACCCTTTATTTCATATTTGATAAATATGTTATTTTTTCCAATATTTGGCCCTTCATTCTGCACAATAACTAATGTCTTTACATTCAAATTAATCATATCTTATGAAATATATTTTTATATAATTATTTTTTGTTTTAAAATATTTTTTAAAATTTAACATATTTTCTATTGCACCTTTCAACTTTTTTAAATATTTTTCCCGTGCATCGCACAGATACTACACTAGTAATAATAACAACAACGTTTTTTTTAATCTATGCTATGTTGCACATGATAATAAATTAAAGGTGGAAATGGTTTATTGGAAAATGTAACATTTAATATTACCAATGCATTAAATGTTGTGAAAGTTACATTTCCCAATAAAACTTTTTAACTTTTCATTTATTATCATGTGTAATGTTGCACGGGTTAGAAAAATTGTAATAATAATATAAAAAGATAAGGGTAAATGAGTAATTATATCCCATAATCGGTTTCCTTTTAGTCACTTATTCTCTTCTTTTTCTTTCAAACCAATTAAGCAACTAAAAAATCCTCTTACTTCCCCTCTATTTTCCCTTCCTTCCATTTTCTTTCTTTCTCCTTTTTACTAACGGAACGTATGGATGAAAAATTTGTAGAAACACTTCTAGGTGAAAAAAAAAGAATGAATTAAAAATGTCAAATGCATTTAATTTCTCCATAAATTGAAATTAGTCTTTGTAGCACACCTACTCCAAAAATCTCTCCCATTTAACTTATCCATAAGTAAGTAATTTCAACTTATGGAGAAGATAAATTCTTTTAACTTCTTTGATTCATTCTATGACCCAGTTTGGATACAATTCTGCAGCTGAAATTGTAGAAGATAAAAATAGAATGAACCAAAGAAGTCAAATGAATTTAACTTCTCCATAAATTGAAATTAGTTACGTATGAGAGAACTTTTGAAGTAGATGAACATGGGTAAGTTAAATGCATTTGACATCTTTGATTCATTCTAATTTTTCCCTAAGAGTACCTGTATAGGAGGTGGTGGAGGTCATTATGCTCACGTGATTATCGTAGTACTTTTTCCAGAATCAGAAAAAAAAATTAATGTTAAAAAAAAGCGTATTTAAGTTAATTAAATTATATTTTAAAATATTTCATAAAAATTATTTTAATATATGAGTCGCAATTTGGTACCCTCCAGCTAGAAAGAGTTTTGGTACCTTCTTGTTATTTTTTTATTGAATTGAGGCATAAAGACCAAAACTATATAGGAACAAGTCGTGTACTCCGTCCTAAATTATCTCGAAGACATAAAGTATATTTTAAATGAGACACATGTGTATTGCAAATGAGAATGTGAAAAATGAGGAAATATAATAAAATAAAATAGATGATAATGGTTATAGGAGGTTAAAAAGTCTTTTCAAAAATTAAAATACAAATTCTAATAATTAAATATTGTCGTCTAATTGTAAAAATAGTAAAACTATTTAAGAAAGTTGAGAGAAATTGATTTAAACAATCAAAGAAGGTCCCAAAACCCTCTCTCATTAGAGGGTACCGTAGAATTTCCCTTAATGGAATATATATAACTGAAATAATATTATTATAAATTATCAAATACCTGTGAGACACTATACAATGCACATTGAAATTATGAAAAAGTTTATTTTCAATCCATGCTAAACTCACTTTAAATAGGGATAATGAATCTTAAATGTAATTGAGCACCAAATAAATTAATTAACCACATGAAGTTATTTATAGTAGCTTACAACATATTGAAATTGAATCGTAACTAACTTTCTAATTATAAACTAATTTCGCTTAGCTTCAGTCAGAGTGTCTTATCCCATATGGGATTTTCATTTTCACTCTTCTTCAACATGTAAGAATTTTTAAAAGTATAATTATTAATATAAATATATAAATCTTGTTAAAATGACAATATATTATTAAATTATAATTTAATTTTATCAAGATATATATAATCAGATTTTTCTTTGTCATAAATCATAATTGAATTTTTTTATTGTTTAATAATTTTCTATAAAAAAATTAATTAATCGTATTGCATCATGTAATATTTATTAAATATAGAGATATATTTTATTTAATATTATTTTAAAATTTTCAAAATATCAATAATACTTAAAATACTCATTATTTTTTATTAATGTTTCACCATTAAATTCTTTATATGTTGACCTATTGGGGTGGAAATAGGTCAGACCGTTTGTTGAGGGCTTACGACTCAGCCTACTCAATGCCTAGTTTGGCTCGACTCGTTTAATAAAAAAGTCAAGACTAGTTTATTTATAAAAAAATATAATTTTTTTAAAAAATATAAATATATTATACATAATAAATAATATAATAATATATCACTTTTAAATTTCTCCTATTGCCCTAGTTAGAGATAAACTTGTTAGCCTATTTAAAGGCATATGTTGTTAACATATTTACACTATTAAAAAAGTAAGCTTATTAGCTCGTAAAAATACTAGCATATTTAGAGATGGACCTATTCGTCTGTTTAAAGGTCACACTACTACAAAAATGGCTTTTTATATCGGTTAAAAATGGCTTTTTATATCTGTTGTTGAGCTGTTATAGATACAACTGATATAAAAAGTCGATACCTATTATATCGGTTAAACAACATATATAAAATTTATTTTTTATATCAATCGAATAACAACCGATATAAAAGGACATTTTTTATATCATGTTTGGACTAAGAACCTATATAAAAAGTTATATTGTATATCGGTAGTGAAAATACAACCGATATAAAAATACAACATTTGTATCGATTTAGACTTTAACCGATATAAAAAGCTAACCTTTTATATCGGTTTAGACTTTAACCGATATAAAAACCAACGTTTTTTTTTAAAGGTTTGCTTTGTTTTTTGCTCTTCCCTGTAATTGTTACACACAGAAACCCAACTAGATTCAGAGAAGAAAACATAAAAACACAAAAAAAAACATGATATATATTGAAAATCAAAACAAGTACAAGCATAACCCATCCCACATCTAAAACTATATAAAAGCCTAAGATATACGATTACAAATTAGACATAAGAAAAAACTTCTGCAACGTCACACTTTGGTATTATTTAGCAGATAATTTGCCCATCGTATCTGGATATCATCAATTTCCTCTTGAGTGAATGGATCCTTGTTGTTGAATCTCTGAAAGAATGAAATTACATTAAAAGACATTAGCTAGTTAATCAACTATATATAAAGAAACATAACCTATCTTTGGAAAAAATCAATTACCTCTGTCCATGAATCAACAATGCCCGCTGAGACAATGTTGAGCATATGCCTCATAACATAATAACCACACTCTATGCTCTCATTTTGTTTTTGACACTACACAAATACCAAAATAGAATAAAATGAGAATATTTAAATGACTTACAATCCAAAATTCATATCAAGTTCTAAACCTACATGAGGAAAAATCCACGTAGGCTTCTTTATACTTGTTGAGTGGATACCTTCCAACATATGACATGCAACCATAGCCCTGATAGAAAATATCCATATAAAATATGTTATAGATACAAAGTGATAAAATATTTCACAAAGCAAATGCTATACAAGTAAAAACTTACAAATCAACAAGGCTCCTCAATTCTATCTTCGGTTTATTCCACAATGAGCACAATATGATGACACTCTTCCGCTGAGGACAAAAAATCACTAATTGCCAATGGTTCTTGCAAAATAGGATAACAACTTAGAAAAAATCACACATAGTTTTAAAGCACTTGCAAACTTTGACTTACGCATGAAAGTAAGATGCTAGGTAACACTCTTTTTTGCCTGTACAAATCCTTTCTTGAATATAGTTTTGAATTTCATCTGGTTTGTTCGATGCATTATTAGTGTAGGCAGGGTCAATGAAACCATACACCTCGGTGTTCCTCTTTGAGATGCAAAGACAATGCACATACCTGTGAGATTGAAAAACATGTTAATTGTAGTAGTTTGATACTTAGTTAACTAATCCACAAATAAAAAATGCACTTACAACATCCACAACTGTAGCACCGGTATGGAAAGCATATTGTTACCCATGATGAGCTCCATAACGCCCTTCTGTTTTATATAAAATGGGATATTTGTCGGTTTTCCTATGACATCAGGATCCATATCTATCTTTAAGGGTTGGTTCCTAATGTATTTTGCCACCATACATAAACGTGTAAGCGAATCAACTTGAGGTGCCAACTGTTGGGGAGGATCAACTTGAGGTGTTGGTTGTTGGGGCTGAACATCTTTATTAGATTCAAGAATTTCCTACACAACATTGAGAAGGCATCAACAAACATTGTTTATATTTGAAAAGTAATATGAGAATAATACAAGTAAAGATTTGATTTTGAATACCTTATTTGAAACAAGCTTGAGAAGTCTCCTCGGCCATAAAATGAAGTGATTAGTGGCATGCCCCACAATTTGAACCTCCTCAGTTGGCACAGGAACTCGAGCATTTGCATCTCGAACCCGTTCAACCATTACTCTCACCTTATTTTTCAAAATGAGTGAAACATTTAAACCCTCAAACATATTGCAATTATATGTAGACATTCATAGTTAGACAAGATTATGTGTATGATTGAATGATATTCTCACCTTATCATCCTCTATTTTCTTGCAGTGAATGGTTGGTCCGATGTTGCAGACACTACCTATTGCCACTAAACGACGAATAGGATCCTCAACATAAAGCTGACACTCATTTGGGATATTGAGCAACTCCTCCTCTGATACATCTTCAAATGCACAACTAACTTTCGTACTCGTAATTACAAGAGAAGGAGAAGGATGGAGATTTTTGTTCTCCTGAGAAAAACCCAATGATACCAATTCTTGTCTAAACTCCTGTCTAAGTTGGTGTGAGATCTTTTCTGTAAGTTGCTCCGTAAGTTGCTCTGTAAGTTGTTGTTTCATATCTTCTCTCATGGCATCCAACTTCTCCACTGTGATAACTCCTGGGGTGGGGCCATAGCGGGTAGGGGCCCCAAAGTACTGTCGTATACCGAAACCTCGTCCAGCAGTGCGGACACGACCAGGATGCTCAGGTCGGCCAATTGCAGTAGTCAATATATCTTCTCGTCCAGTAGTTGTAAAGGATCCTTGGGAGCTTTTTTCAACTAGAGAATCCTATGAAATATAAATCACAAACATGTTATGAATATGTGTAAGCTTATTTAAATTATAATTAAATGTCATTATCTACTTACAATTTTCTCAGCAACAATGCGAGTCTCTTCAGTTCTGTACTCTCCTGATTCTTTTTGTCGTGCTCTCTTCCATTTTTCATGACGTGGGGGTGGAGATGGAGGAGAAACAACTATAGATGGGTCAACTGTCTCGGATGCTTCTTGGCGTTGTTTCAACTTCTCCTGAACTATCTTTTCCTCAAGCAACTCATAGCCCCCACGAGACAATCTGTGGGGGTGAACATTCTTTGATTGAATCTCTTGCGCTTTTTTCCTTTTCTCCTGTTATAAATAAATCATCACTAAAAGCAATAAAGCATAATGTTGTTTATTCATGAAAGTAATTATATGATAAATTAACCTGAAAGGAAGGGTCAAGTCGGGTCACAACAAATCTCTGCCATGTCTCCTCATCAAGGAATTGATATTCCTCACAAGGAGATTTATCTCTCAAAGACCCATATATGAGCTTTTAAACAAGCTAATAGGTCAAACCAAACTTTCAAATAGGTCATGGAGTCGGCCAGATGAATAATAAGTCGATGCTAGCGCATTAATGTGAAGGTCAAAGCTTGGTCGGGCATCTAAACATTTGCGCCGACCAGGCCGACGTTAGGTTTAAAATTGTAGCGATGGTCTAGTCGATCCCAACATTTAAATGTCATTAAAAAAAGGTTAAATTTCAAATTTGGTTGGGCTGCGACACACGTACTACGACCTGGTTGTCGCTACAAAACTTTTTGTCCCTCCTCATCTTCCTAATGCCTCTCCATCTTCCCCCTCTCCCCTCCCTTTGCAACCTCCCTTCCCCACCGTCCAAAACCCTCTTCCTCTCACTCATCTTCCTTCACCGTCCCAAACCTTCCCCCTCTCTCAATTCATCAAATCGCCACAGAGGTAAGTTCTGGTTTTATGTTTTTAAATTTTGTTTAATTTATTTTTTATAAAACATATAAGTAATCATATTTAAATTATGATTTTATTATATAATTTATATTATATAATAATTAATTATGTTTTAAAAGTAATCTTGTTTTAAATATTATATATAATTAGGGTTTATTTAAATTATGTTTTTAATTAGACAATTATATAATTAAAATATTTTATGATTAAACAATTTTATAATTTATTTGTTTTATTTTTTTAATTTTATTTAAATCTCAATCACAAAGTCGATTAAATCTATTGAGGATTTTAAGAATTATCACAAAGTTTAAAGGATTTAATTTAAATTTAATTACAACAAAAGTAGGGATTAATTTAATCAAATACGTTATTATATCTTGAAAGAGAATAATACTTATATTAGGATAATTCTCCTTCAAAGTTATTTAAACGGGACAAAAGAGAAGATCATTACAAAATCTTTGGTGTACATTATGGTGAATCTTAATTCATTGAAGTTTTTAGATTTGATTTCATCCATTTAATAATTAGTTTTCTTTTTATTATTTGATTTAATAATTAGATTTCTTTTATTTATCTTTTATTCAAATATTTTATCATTCTTTATTTCAAATCTAACTGGATGCATTTAGATAATAAATTTATAGGTAATTGGTAATGAACAATATAGTTCCTTATGGAGATGATATATTTTATATTACTTGACCAAATCATGCACTTGTGTTGATATTGTTTTTAAAAGAAATTTGTTCTTATATTGGGAAAGTAAATATATTTTTTCTTAAATTATATAACGGTTAAAAATGTGTTTAGTTTGTCATTTTAACTAACTAGAAGCTTAAATCGATTGCTTAAAAACAAAAACTTATTAAAACATTGTAGCTCTGTTTGTTAAAGTGATTTTTTAGTAGCCACTAACATTTTTTGATATGTTCCGAGTAGCGTTTCAAAATTTAAGCTCCTAGATGAAATTACTTTTTACATTATTATTCTTAGATTTTTACATAGTTTCTCATTTAACCTTTTATTTTTGGAATTAATGTCATTCTTATCTATTATTTTCCGATCATTAACCTCTTATTTTATTAAACATTGTCAATATTTTAAATCCACTAAAGTCGGTATAATAGTTTGGAGTTTAGGTAATTTAACATGAAATCCTAGATTTAAACCTCATTGTCACACACAAAAAAAAAATTATCAATATTTAATCAATTAATTTATTGACTTTCATTGTCGAGATTCCATCTTTGAGGTAGTTCGGTCAAATACACCCTAATATTATGATGCATTATATATTAAATTAATATATTGTATAAGCCCTTATTTGTTTATTTTAGAAATAAACTGATTTAAAATTTTTTATTTCTTTAAAAAAGAAGGGTCTATGAACATGCATGCAGGTAAAACAACACATCTATTGCAAGGACTGGTTTTCAAACGGCAAGTTCTTTATTTGTTTTCCTATTCTCGCCCGTTTATTAGAGAAATGCTGGATAGTATGAAACTATCTAACACAAATGCTGCATGAAAATAGAATGAAAATTACGTGGTTGCTGTTTTTTTTTTTCTTCTTTCCTTTTCACTATTTCCTCGTGTTCTTATCCATGCATATATTATTATCTATCTATCTATCACACGATTAATCAAAGCATTTGTTATTTTCTTTGTATGAATTATTTTGTACGATATATTGCAATTTATTAATACTAAATAGCTTAGATTTCGCATGAGTACAAGTGTACAACCCACGCGAGTCCATATTGTTCGTAAAAATGTTCCGTTTAGAAAAAGGTACATGAGTTAAGGTGGACTAGATTTGTAATATTACCATGTATTTTTTAAAAAACGTTTTAGGTTAAAATAAAAATGACAAAGTGTTAATTTTAATCACATTTTTTTTTTGCCCTAAACGAATATTTACATTTACTTTTTCTAGTGGTCAGTATATTTACATTTAAATGCTTTTACTGATTGCTGAGATAAAATTTGGGCCGGTAAGTCGAGGATAGATAGATAAGCCCAAATCAAGGGAGAATGGGCTTGATTGGGCCCATAATAGAAATCCATTTAATAATGTAGAAGGAGGAGTTAGTTTAGGAGCGAGGGAAAGGAATAGGAATAGGAAGAGAGGGGTTTAGGGATTGAAATTGGGGATTTAGGGATTGTGTACAGTAGAATGAATTTGAAGATGGATTCCGATAGAGCGAAGCTGTTTGTAGGGGGCATTTCACGGGACACCACCGAAGATATTCTCAAGCACCACTTCGCCAAGTACGGCGCCGTTTTGGATTCCACGATTTCTGTAGACCGCAGCACCCGAAGCCCTAGAGGTTTTGGCTTCGTTACCTTCTCTGATCTTGCTGCAGCTGACAGAGCCCTTCAAGACACACATGTTATACTCGGAAGAACGGTTAGTTTCTTCTCTGTTTCTCTCGACACTTTCTATGTTCAATTTGGCCCTTTTTCATTGTTTCAAAATGTCACTCGTTTACAATTTTCAACCCGGAAAATTCTGTTTTCTCGGTATGTATGTATGTATGTATGTATGTATGTATGTATGTATGTATGTATGTGTAGATGTGTATTTTGTTTTATTTGTTGTTGTTGGGTTTGCTTGATTTATGGTTAGTTCTGTTTGCTTGTGTATAGGTAGAAGTGAAAAAAGCAATACCAAGAAGTGAACAGCAACACCAAAACCAATTACAGAATAGAGGAGGAAGTAACTATAGTAGTTATGACTGTAGCAGTGACCAAATTAGGACTAAAAAGATTTTTGTAGGAGGTTTGCCTGCTGGTATATCTGAGGAGGAGTTTAAGAAATACTTTGAGAGGTTTGGTCGAATAACAGATGTAGTGGTGATGCAGGACAGTGTAACTCACAGGCCGAGGGGGTTTGGGTTCATCACTTTTGATTCAGAAGAATCTGTGCAAAACGTTATGGTGAAAAATTTCCATGACTTAAATGGTAGACAGGTGGAGGTCAAGAGGGCTGTTCCGAAAGAGGGGAACTCTGGATATGATGGTTTTAATAAATTAAGATATAGGAGTGAAAGAGGAGGAGCTACTAAAAGTTTTTCTCATTATAGTCCTAGAAACTTGCTCCCTGGCTTTGCTCCTTTGCCTTGGTATAGTAGTGATGGAGTATATCCATATGGATCTAACACCTACGGTTGCTGGTACCCTATGGGTGGGTATGGGGGGAATGGATATGCAGTTCCATCTGATGCTTATAGGAACTTCTGGTATGGGCACATGATAGCCAGTCCTCAGGTGCCTTATGCTAATGCTTCGCCGAGTGTTGCATATGTGGGTGGTAGGGTTGGAATGGTAGGTAGTGGTGCTGGGACTTGGGGATACAATGGCATTCTTGGGTCTGCAACGAATTTGAAATTTGAACAACCTTTTAATGCCAATGGATTTGTTCCAGGCAATGTGACACCACCTCATGGTGTAAAGCAGGATGTTGACTCTTCAAGTTTGAAAGTAAGCAATGGTGAAATTTCTAGTTAACAGACCAAAGGGCCATCAGGCCTTAATTCATGTAGGTAAATACTTGCTGACAGCTGCTTCTGGTCTTATGAAAGGTTGGTATATTCTTTGCTAGATGTTGTAAGAGCTAGTCACTCCTGTTCTTACTAGTTTTAATTTGTGAAGATACCTTTCTGTGTGTCATAGTATGTAGTTTAACAACTTTTCAAGTTTAGTTCTGGAGATTTATCAGTAGAGGATTCAGGCATCTGTAAAATATTTTCATGCAAATCCTTTCCCTTTATTCTTCTTTTTAATATTTTTTATGCAATTTGGTTTGTGTGCAGTAGTTCTGTTCCCCTTTCACTATCACATACCATTGCTTCATGGGTTCTTTGTACCTTTACTTAATTGAAATGCATTTTTTTCTTTGTTTTCTGGGCTTTAGCTTGTTGGGATGCTTATTATTTGTTTCATAGATTCAATTAGTGCACGGATATGCGTGTTTGAAAATGCATGGATTTATACTTCACCTTTCTTTTGGTTCCCCCCAAACAGATTGCTCTGTTAATCTACCATTGGTTTAGTGTGGTGTTAATTCACATTATATTATAGTTATAAGAAGTATGTTAGCAATACACTTTGACATACTTTTTCCTACACATTCTCTAATATTGGGTGAATTTAATGTAAGTCCCACTAAATAAATTAAAGAGTAAGCTCAGGTTATTTAATGACACTAACATAAAATTCACTTAATTATACTCCCTTCAATCCTTATAAGACCCTTTTGAGTATTTTGTTTTGGTCCTTTTTATAAGACCCTTTACAAAGTTTTAGAAGCATTTATTAATTGGTGAGTGCTCTGGTCCAGTCAATAATTAATGGGTACCGGTCTGGTCCCGATTTGTCCCAACAAAATCGTGACACATGTTTCTAAGTTTTTAACCACTCTCTTCTTCCTCCTTCCAATCCAACCCTTGTTTATAGCCTCTTCCCATCAAACCCAAGCTTTGGTCACTACCTCCTTTAAAACACCCCACTATAATCCCATGCCAAATAAAACATGGATGAGATGAGCTCCACACCACATTGCTCTGTAGTAGCAGGCAAGTAAAAGTTAAAAAACACAACCGGGAAACAAAGCAAGAAAATAAGACGGAAGAGAGTGAACCAGAGAGGTAGAAATTGAAAAGGGCAGAACAGAAACAAAAAGGAAAAGCTTTGCTCCACCGTAACCCTGTCGCACCACCAACAGCTGGCAAACACCTCTGCCACCGCCCCATCGCATTGGGAAACCCCAACAGCAAGCAAAACCACCTTACCTCCAACACCCACGAGCAGTGATCCTTTTCCACCCAACCCAACACCTTTATCATCATGTAGCCACCAATCCTCCAATCACCCACCACCGCTTCTCCCAAAACCACCATAACCCACGACCACAAACCACCAGCATCACAGTTCATCACCGTGCTACAGCCCATCGCACCACCATGGTGGAAGCTTTGCTACGAGGCTGCCATCCATGGTTGAGCGGGTTTTTTTTTATGGAGAGAGTGTTTTCTTCTTCATCTAGTGGTTCAATAATTATATTACAAGTATAGACTGACCCATTACCCCTAAAATTAAAACGGGACCATAGAATCTACCTTGTTAATTTCTTCCATCTTTACCCTTTATAATTTAATAAACTTTGTAGTTTTCAAGATTTGATTAATGTGGAAAATGGTATAGAGCTTGATATTAAATAGGGATAAATTTGATAGTTAGAAAAGTTAACAATTAATGTATTAAAACATGTTTTCTTAATATGCGTGTTTGAAGCAAAGAAAGTCTTATAAATAGCATGGGGGATTATATTTTGTTGACATTTCTCTGGTAACCTTTGATGTTCACATGGATAGAGTAGGTTATTAACCCCCACCCCCCCACCCCCCCGTTTCAAGGTTGGATTGATATATTTGCTCTTTAAATTGTAGTGTTAAAAGAAGAATCAAATCGCTACAAAATTTTCCTTTTCACTTTATAGAAATGCACTGTCCTTCTAGGAATGGTAGATTGGCCAATCTTCGATTAAAAAGGAAAAATAAAATTATGCTGCCAAATCTATTGAGTTTATTTATGTTATTGTAATTCAGTTGCATAGAATACAGATTACCGGCTTATTGGAATTATCTTAAGTCATAGTTTCGGATTTATTCAAAGTTTCAAACGGAGATATGGACAATGAATCAAGGGAAATGTTAATTCCGAAGTGGGTGAAGTTGGATTTTATTAAATTACACTATTGACTTAGGCGCTGCATATTGTTTTTTATTAAAGAGGACTTTGAAGAGTTCTTTTTAATTCTTTTTACTTAATCTATTTGTCCTATTTTTGTCGGCAGATGAAACATGTGTTGGTTTACTTAATAACAGAATCTTTACTGTGCTTCTACACTTTGGATCTAGTTATAACTATTAATCTCAGTAAAGGTTGAAAAGACCTGACTAATACCAAAGTCTTTACTTGATGTGAAAATATTGGTCCGAATTAAGCATATTGAAACCCCGGAGGGGCTATGGCCTATAAGGAAAACCAGTGAATCAATCGTCAAATTGGTTTGGATTAATAAGTCTAGGACTGTTATTCATTTAAACATAGTCAAAGCTATATTGGGAACAAAATGAAGTGAACACGTCCCATTGCTGGTCAAAATATATTTCTTCATTATTTAATAAAATATCTATTTTGTGTTTAAAAGATAGTTCGTAGTAGTAATAAAATAAATTGTAAAGGGGATATGCGCTGTCGTTCTAATATTTTAGTCCATTTGTTTGTGGCCCAAAATAGCATCTGGTGTACGTCAAATTTCTTAACTGCATTGAACTTGCCGGCCGAGATCCTCTCCAGCACTAGTACGATTATAAATTTTTATATCACGTTTTTATTTTTATTTAATTTTGATAGTGAAAATTTCGACGGTTGAGATTTCGTTTAGTTTTATTAAACCTAGAGAGGATCTCGCTCAATTTTCTTAAAATTAGAGATGATCCCGGTCCTGCTCTACACTTGAAACTATAACAATAAATCTCCCGTATTAATGGCGTGATTTTTAATTAGAGCTGTAAAAAAAACCCTTTGCATTATATTAAATAGTTGGGTAAATCGTGATTTAATTATAGTAAGATGTCTAACCTTTTTTTTTTTTTTTTTGGAAAAGAGAAGATGTCTAACCTATCACATACGAGATGAGATACACCGTCCCCTTTCGTTTTGGGCCTCAGTTGGACCACAAATGTGATTGGTGTTAATAGGACAAAACAATTTTGTTCAGAAAATGTTTAAGGTTTATACCTTCGACCAAAAAAGGTTTTGACCAGGGAAAAAAAATCAAGGTGAGGAGTGGCTTCCATGTTTTTTTTTTTGTCAATCCACCGAAAACAAGTTGGGGAGTGGATTCCATTTATCATAAGGTTCAGAGGTCGGGGCTGTCCTGGACGTAGGTAGGTCCGGTCCCTGGGTGGGTGGTAGTTGCCGAGAATAGGATAAAATTTGTTAAAAGAAAAAAAAAATCAACATAAAAACTAGTGACTGGCAACTGCTTCTTTAAAAATAAGAAAAATTCAAAAATTAATATACAAAATGAGATTGAAAGAGAACTTGAACTTGTGCTTAAAATATAATGGTCAAGAATGTTATGCATTACATTTTGGGAAAGATATTAATTATTATACATTGTCACTGTGAAAAAGTTTTGCACTGTCATTCAATAATATTTTGTCACATCAATTAATGAATATGACACCTCATATGTCATTAAATGATATGTTAACATATCATTGGATGACTGTGTAAAACTATTTTACACAGACAGTGTATAGTTATTAAATCCTTTGGGAAAATATATATTTAAAAGTTAAGTCACTATAAAAAAAGGAATATTTACTATTTATCAACAGGGTAAAAGTAGTTAAATAGAATGAATCAAAGAGGTTAAATGAATTTAACTTCTCCCTAAGTTGAAATTAGTTACTTATGGAGAAGTTAAATGGGAGAGCTTTTGGAGTAGTTGGGCTACAAAAACTAATTTCAACTTATGGAAAAGTTAAATGCATTTGACCTCTTTGATTCATTATATTTTTTCACCTAGAAGTACTTCTGCAGAAGTTTCATCTAAACTGGCCCATACTCGACTAAACTGACACTTTAGTCCCTAACTTTTATAGCGTCGTGTAATTTAGTCTCTTAGTTTAGGAAAACCCTCCATTGGCCCCTGACGTTACTCTTCATCTTGCAATTAAGTCCAAAGTCTCTTAATTTAATCTCATGTTGAGGTGTCATGTTAAGTGACTCCTTGGATGCTATATTAGGGACTAAAGTGCATTACTTTTATAAAAGTTAGGGATTGATATGAATTAAATCACTATCTTTTTGTTATTCATGCCTTGCTCTTTCGCCTCATCATTAGACACTTGAGATTGCTAGGAATTTTTATGCAACCACTGAATCAAATTTGAGCAAACAAATCACACAACACAATGTTGTGATATTTGAAAATTCCTAGGGGCATTATATTTCTTTAATCTTATATGACAGTGAATCTGTTCATTTGAGTTTTTATCCATGAAGAAGCACATAAAATTTTCATTCATTGTAAGTATTTGAGAGCTTATTGATTATTATGCACAGGATAGCTCAACACAAAGTATGTTTATTTTTTACACTCAATTGGACCCAAAAAACATCGACACGTTTCTTTTGAAGTTCAAATCATATGTGATACATATATAACTACGTCGTGTTCTTTAATCAGTTAGTTAAAGAGACATGTCATGAGGACATTTTCTAACTAATTAATTCAAGATGTTTGAAAGGAAAAAGTTATATACAATAATGTTGAAGAATGAGATACACCAATTCCTATCAAATTACTTTTTTTAACTCAGTCGTATTTGATCGGAAATATGGAGGAAAAACATTATTAGATTCGTTGGGGTTAAAACAAGATAAAGTGAGAGATTAATTATGAAAAGAAAACAATTATGTTTATATGTTCATATCTTCCAATGGGCTAAAGAGTCACTTTTGTTTCTATATATATAAGGGATTTGGGCTTTTTCATTGAAAAGCAAGAAACAAAATAGCGCAAAAAAAAAAAAAACATCTAGGCTAGTTTTTATATGTCACTATTTTATTTGGAATTAATTCTCTATTCTCTATTTCGTTAATACTACCCAACAAAACATTAATTCTTTTGTTAGGGAGATTTTTTTACTGAGTTGTTAGGGAGATTGTATTTTAGATAAGAATGTAAAATTTCTAAAAGCATGTTATATTCATAATTCAAGAATTATTGTAAATTAAATTATTATAAAGAAAATTAATTATTTTATATTTTATTTTAAAACGTCATAAATTAATTTTTTAAACAATAATATTATTAAAATTTAAGTTAAACAGACCCTTTATAAATGAAATATAATCAATATATAATTAATATAAAAATTAAATTATATAATATCTTAAAAGTAAAAAAAAAATTAATGATTTTTTCTTTAAGTAATTAATAATATTTAATCAAAATATTAAACTAATAAAATAACTTATATATGTTTTGATTTTATCAACCTGTGCTATTATTATAGAAATTAAGAAATT
Organism: Sesbania bispinosa; assembly: GCA_026901365.1. Classification (NCBI taxonomy): domain Eukaryota; kingdom Viridiplantae; phylum Streptophyta; class Magnoliopsida; order Fabales; family Fabaceae; genus Sesbania; species Sesbania bispinosa. The sequence goes on along the minus strand of QLOH01000054.1, from coordinate 1,436,445 downwards.
CAAATATTATTATTTTATGTTTTACTAAAGTTTAAAAAAATAGAAAAAGCACTTTTCATATATTAAATTTAAAATACATATATTTTTACTTTGATGATTTCTATTTTTTTAACAAAAGTCTGATTTTAATGAGTGAGTTAAGGTGAAAATAAAAGAAAAAGAGGGAAATGATGCATAGGGATAGGATCCATGGAAATAGGCCGTTGAATTCTGGTACACTATGCCGCTAGCTGTCGGGAAGTATTGTTTGGGTTCTGCTTGCGGTGTCAAATCAGTCGACAACACCCTATCTTCTGCCAACTCTCTCTTCCTCTATTATCTCCTCTTTCTTTCTTTTTTTTTTTAAAATATCCTTTGAATTTGTCAATTTGAAATTGAAGATTCTGTTTTTTGTGGCAAACAAATCTTTGTTAGCGGTTGACCTTTTCTGCAAACGGATCACGATAAAATTGTGATTTGATGCCTTAGATGTACTATTTATTAACTACAGCAAAACTGATTGCGGAATCATGTGGTCATCATGCTTTGGATTACCACACTAGCAAATAAGATATTTTATAAAATTAATAAAGATGATATTTTATTTTTTACTATTTCTCTTATATATTATTTTTTCTCTTTTACATTAATTATTATTTCTCTTATTACTTATTTCTCTTCTCTCCCCAACTATTTTTTTCCCAATTAGATGTACAGACCCAAAGGAATATCAAAGAATTTTTTTACTAGTTACCAAAAAAGAAAGTATCCTTTTACTAGAATTAATGCCATAATCATTTGTATTTAATTACTTGGGTATAATTTTTGAAAAGGTATTCATATACTTAATGTGTTTAAATATAAGTTTATTTGTTAAAAATTATGAATAGGTGTAATGGTGAATAGAAATGTTTATTACAATAATAGTAGTAATTTAAGGATTAATTGGGAAGAAATAAAAATTTAAAGTGTCTATTTACAAAACACATAAAATGTATAGGAATTCCTTTATCACTAGCAAATTAATTCCAAGTAAAGGAAAGAATTTATTATAAAAATAATGCGAGTTTATTGATTAAACGAGGTAAAGAAAAAATTCAAGTGTTTATTTGTAAAAAATATAAAATTTAGGGTGGTAGTATTTTTTTCATAATCTTTCTTATATGTTTTTTTAATATATTCAACCCATTTAAATCATGTTGAATTTTAAAACCCTTAACATTTTTTTAACCAATTTAATCATTGATTAATTTGAAATATATAGAAAATAAATTAACCAAAAGTTAAAATATTAGTTGAAAATTGAAAGACTAGTTAAAAGATGAAAAATAAAAACTAAAAATTTAATGAGTTAGTTGATTGAATTAAAAATATTTAATAAAACTAACTAATAGTTATAAAATGATAAAATTTGAAATTTGGTAATTATAAAAAAAAATTAAGGATAGCAATGTAAGAAATCATTTCAATTAGGAGCTCAAATTTAAAAACATTACATAAAGTAGCATTTTTTAGCATTTTAAAAAATGCTAGTAACTACTAAAAAATTACTATTTTAATAAATACTGAAATGATTTTATATAATTTTCAATTAACTAATAAGAACAAAAAGAAAACACACTGATTTTAAAAAAAAAATGTTCAAGTTCAAGAATTCTGAATAAAGCCATGGATTTTTCAGCTTGAGATTAATCTTCTTTGATGACATGCTTCAGCAGTGGGGGTGATGCCACGGGAAACGTGTTATACCCTTTGGGCTAGCTAGCTAGGGGAGAGGGATTCCCCACTATTTTGCCTATCTCCTATCTATCATGCTGAGGCTGAGGACTTTCAATAGCTAGCATGGTCTGTGTTGTGGGGTTAGCTTTCTTTTTCATCACATTCCTGGCAGTGGCAGGTCAGTAAATGCCTGCTCCTAAAAACCTATAATACCATAAAAAGAAATATCTCTTCATAGTCTTGTTCCCCTAACAAGCAGATATGGATCGATGCAAGTCAATAGATTAAACCAGACACATTACCATGGAAACATCAATGTATCTAAACAAACACTTTGTTGTATCCATAGAGTGATGACAAGTGAAGGAAGGACATGGATTATTTTTTGAGCATAGAGCTCAACCCCCTACTTTCAGTAAGATCTCATCTACCTATGGATATTTCGAAATTCTAGCTACATCTTTCAACTTCCAAGAACTAAGTTTGATATCCTTTTCACTCTTTCATAAACTTGTGTACAGGGTAGGTGCCTTTAGGATATAGTATGAAGTTAGTGCTTATTTGGTTCACAAGAATTGGTAATAATTAATTATGTGTAATTGATTTTAAATTATTTTTATCTAATGTATTTTGTAAAATATGTATCATTCATCTCAATTACTGATTTTTAAAATCAATTCTACACGACTATAAACCAAATAGACAATCTATAAATTTATCAAAATAAATTTACCTAATTATAAACCAAACTAACCATTTAGTCTTCTTCATTCAATCCCTACCTTTTTTGGGATTGCTTGCATCATTGTATTTATCTTACTTGAGAAATTAAATTCATACAACATAAAAACATACAATAACTCATACAACACATTTTTCTTTTTATCTCTTTCCATCACATCACTTATCATATCCTATATTTCTCTTTCCTTGTTGTACATGTACAACATGTACAAATTAATTACTCATCTTAGTTTATTGCGACATTTGTAACATGGATTGGAAACTAGTGGGCTCCGCATCAGGATCAATCCCAGTCAACAAGCTGTTAATTAATTAACTATTGAGCATTTGATTTCATAAAAGAAAAACAAAGCAGAAAAAGAGAAAAGAATCTAAGGTGATGGTGACAGGACATACAAGCTTAGATTTTGACATTTCATCACAGGCTGAGAAAGAAAGAGTGGTGACCAACAAAAGGGAACGGGGGGTTAGGAAGAGAGTTGGATTAAATTGAGTTAATAAAGGCCCAGTTAAGAGAAGGCCTTAATGAGGAGAGAGAAAGAGATATAGGAAAGGCACTAGGTTATAGACCAATTTTGTATGACATGAGATGGATTTGAATTGCAATAGCCAAAAAACATGGTGGCAGGGTGGGAGCACAAGTGCAGAGGGCCACACAGCTAGTTGGGTAGCCATCAAAGGCAGAGAGCAGTGATCTCATAATCAAACTTTCTTTTCTGTTGGATGTCCTCCTTCCTTTGCTTCTGCTTCTTCCGTGTGATGCCTTTGGATTTTGTTTGGATTTCATTTTCTGACCTCACGTGATTCTCATTACTCTCCTTCCTTTCTCCTTCATTTATTAATATTTCTCTCTCTACACCCTTTTGGGCTGGGCTTAGCAGGTTTGAAAAACGACTCATTGCAGTTATTACCTACGGATCAAAATCAAATTCAATAAATTTTGACAAAACAATTAAATTCAATAAATAAATACCTCTGCTTTTTTTTTGTCTCATCCTTGTTCCCATGCCCCATTTGTGCAGTTATTTTATTTAGCTGTAACTGAAAATTCGCTAGTTACAAACATTTTAAGTATATTATATTGAGATAGAAATAAAGATTGTTTGGTAGTAAAAAATATGAGGGAAATAGAAGAGAAATAATTTTTTATAATTATTTGATTGTGAAAAAATGAGAGAGATTTATAAAAATTAAAAAGACTAAACTATCCTTTCAAATAATAATTCATTTTCATCACAGTATGTATACACAAGGATAAGATAGTCAATTCATAAATAAACCTCGAACTTTCCACTATTTCAGTGTTGTGGTGGTGAGATCAACAAATCCGCGACCCACACAAAAACTCACCCAAATCTCTCTCTCACATCAGTGACTAAACCCTAAACCATAAACCAAACATGGTGGATGACCTTTCTCACCTCTCTCTCTCCTCTCTCTTTTCACTATCTCAACTAAAACAAACAGAGTATTAGAGTATATTTAAGTATTGAAACATGGTAAACTCAGGTTTTCAATGCTAGAAAATGTGTGTTTGGTTTACCCCAAAACCACGTTCAAATGTGGATTCAGGTAAACGTTACTGAGAGTAGCTTATGTGTGGATACACATTTGAAACGTGGATTCAGTGTAAATCAAACACACTAATAATTGTGTTGGTAATTTTAAACTTGAGTTTGACCGGTTTCAATAATGATATATGTTTGATTTCCATCAAAATCACATTTTAAATATGAATCCAGCATAAGCCAAATATGTTATTATAGTGTTTGATTTATCTAAAATCACATTAAATGTGGATTCAGACAAACACTACACAAAATAGCTTTGGCCCGGATCGATGTACAAAATTGATTTGGTGTGAAATAAAAAACATAAGAAGAGGCTTAAATATAATTCTCCCGGATCCCAAAGTAATTCCATCCTAATCAAAGAATCAGATGAAGTTGGATGAAAGCGTTGTGCTGTACTGTCAGTCTGCCCGCTGAGCAAAACATCTGCAATAGCTAGTGATTAGCGAAGCAAAGTTAGGTGTAAATTTTATATCAAACTTCGAATTTGAATATTCAACCCCAAAATTTTGTGGCTATTAATCAATTTGTGGATCCGTGGAATATCTGTCCTTTTTGAGTTATTTATTAATGACTGCAGGTTTGTGCTTCAACTGTTCTGTGCATCTGAACAGTGTTTTCAATTTTGTCTTGCTAGTTAGTTCTCTACTTCGACTTTTCTTCTTCAGTAGCTTAATAATTCGGTTCGTATGTTGGATAAACTAAACATGAATCTTTGTCACAATTATTTGAAATGAATGAATCTTTGTCACAATTATTAGCATAAATTATAAAATACATTAATATATATCAGCACCGAAGACTAGCGACGATAGCTTCTATTTTAAAACGAACTCAGAACTCATTAAATTAAGATTTAACAGGGTTAATTATTGATGTTATTTAGGAGAACAAGATTCATGTTTACAAATTGAATAATGGTTTATATGTTCACCTAGTAGGTGTGACCTTGTAGATATATTTTTTTTTTTTAACCACGTGTATCTTCCACGAAAGGCAATTCTGTTCAATCCGGGAACATCTACATCATGGTAGGACTAGAGACCTTCCAGATATTTGATACCATTTTAAGAGGGATTCTTCATCAGCTAATATTAGCAGTAATGAGCATTTTTAAAATTAAGATGGAAAAAGAAAGAAAGTAAGTAAAATCCGAAAGATATGAAGTACTTTTGCAATTAAAGACAAAGGCCTTGCTCAAAATTCTACTACATGCTTGGTGTTCATGTGTTTATTCCTCATGTATTTAAATGGATTTTGATAATATTAATCCTAAGAGAATAATAGTATTAAAAATTAAAAAAATATTTATTTTATTTTATTTTTAAAGTTTTCTTTTTCATTTTTATTACTCTTATTTTTAGTCAGATTAATATTATCAAAATCGTAATGAAAAAGTGAAAATAACATCTATATTCTTAATTGGGTGATGAAACAAGATTTCACATCTCAATCTTCTTAAGGTTGTTTGGATTGACTTAATATTCAAAATAAATAGTCATTTTTAAAAAAATAAGTGTTTAAAAGTACCGTTTACATTTAATATTAATATTAATATAATTTTTGTTTTGCTTCTAAAATTTATATTCAAATATACTATACAATGTCTGTCAAGGATGCATCATGATCTGCATGGTACAAAATATAAAAATATAATAATTTAAATTCTTGATAATCAAATTCAACGTTCTTTTATTAATAAATGATATTAAATTGGTTTTCAGTTACTTCTATGAAATATTGGTTGAAAATAATAAAAGCTCAATCGATAGTATCATGTAATGTAAAATTTTCTTCCTTGAACTTTAAATTATTAGATCCTCAACAAAACTAACATATATAGGCAGTGGCGGATCTTTAATATGACAGAAAGGAGCCATGGCTCCCCAAAGTTTTTTTTTTCAAAAAAATTATACACATATTATATAATTACTAAAGGGATTTAATTGATATACACAGTCAGTGTAAAGAAATTTTACACACATCCAATGATGTGTTGTCATATCATTTAATGAATATGACACCTCTTGTGTTATTAAATTCAATAAATTATGTGGCAGCACATCATTTGATGTATGTGTAAAATTTCTTTACACTGACAGTATATATATATATATTAAACTCTTATTAAAATTATACATTTTACAATATCCACTAGGGGTGCTCACGGGTCGGTTTGGTTCGGTTTCAGAGGAAAAACGAATCCGAACCAAACAAGAGTGTTTGGTTCGGTTCGGATTTCATTGCTTTTTCTGCATTGACCCGAACCAAATCGAACCAATTAAATACGGGTTGGTTCAGTTTGGTTCGATTCAATCGGATCAGAAACTCAGAAAATGCCATTTTTTTACCAGTTCGGGAAAAAAGAAAAAATGCATGATTTTGCCTAAAATAAAACATATCATGATATAAAAAAGGCACAAGACTGTTTTGTTGCTTCAAATTTGCACCAACCATTCAAATTTCAACCAAGTATTAGTGGTAACATAACCAAATTACTAATAACATTCAAACATGAAAATTACAAACCAACATAAGTGCATAACACATTAACACATTGACCAAATTACTAATTAAAGATCATAGGAAAATTAGTCCTCAAATATATTGATATCATGAAAATCATAAACACCAACCCTAAAAAAAACGTGTTTTTTGTATATATATGGGTTTGGTTAGGTTTGGTTCGGGTGACGGGTTTGGATTTCCCAACCCGTTACCCGAACCAATAGTCCTCGGTTCTAATTGGTTTGGTTCGGTTCGGACCCGAATGAGAAAAAAATCCGAACCAATTTGAATGGTTCGGTTTGGTTCGTCGGGTTTATCGGATCGATCCGAACCAATGAACACCCCTAATATCCACAATACTCTTAAATTCCAAATATTTTTTGTAAGTTTCTTCTTCTCAACTATAATTTTAAACCTATTAGGGTATATTTACAAGTTGATTTTTAGAGGGAAAGGGAGAGAAGAGGTGAACTTATTGGAAGTCATTTTCCCCTTGTGTTTGAAAGTTTGATACTCTAATGCTTTGTTTGGTGATATTGTAGAAATGGTGAAAAGAGAAATAGGTAGAAGAGAAGTGGGAGGAAAGAGAAATAGAGGAGAAATAAAGGTTGTTTGGTGTGAGTGAAATGGGTGAGAAATATAAGAGAAATGTGAGAGTAGGTTATTTGGTGTGAGTGAAATAGGTGAGAAACAGAAGACAAAAAAACATATTTAACTCTCATTTTTATATTTAATATTGAGTTAACATTGAACCTTAAAATTTAGATATATATAATATTTATTTTATACATAAAATTTTATTTTGACACCCTCAAACATTTGGTTCAAGATCCGCCACTGTATATAGGTTATATTATAAATCCATATTTTCCCTTAAATTAAACCAAAATAGTCATATAAGGACCGTTTAATAAAAAGATAAAATTATTCATTCACATTTAGTAATCAGTAATATTTAAGCAAGAGCAAGACTATGTGGACCAAAATTTCATTGGTCCACTCTAGAGTCGTCCCAATATACAAATAAAGTTTCATATAAAACAATTTGAAAATAAACACTATTTTTCAAAAATCTATGTAAACAATAATGTTGCGAAAAATACAGAAAAAATGGAAAGTGTAATGAGTGAGAAGGAGAGGGAAAAAAATGTAAAATTAGATATAAAAAAAGGTGTGAGAAAATTAGAATTTCTATAAAAAAGGAGTAATTAGTAATACAATATTATAGAAGTTCAATAGCACATCTATAAGTGTGATTCTTTTCTAGTATTTGAGAAGCGTGTGGTAATACCATGTTATATATTATGCATTTTTAGAGAAAAGGAAAGAGGGTATGGATAAGAAAAATAGAAAATGAAGAATATACTATTTTTATTAATTTGGTTATGGAGAGAAAAATGAAAAAAAAAGCAAAAAATTAGTATGGGATACACATCAAAGTTTACACAAACTTTAATAAGCCAATTTTGTTCTTTTCAATTTTATCCATCTATTTATTTTTTTTTTTCATCTAAGATTTAATTTATCTCATTTTATCAATACATTAAAATATATTAATTGTAATATTTAATATATTAATACCTTAAAATTTACTTTTTAATTAATATTCTTCATTTAGTAATTACTACTAATTAGCATTTGGTGTACAGATTAAAATGCAGCACTGTGGCACAACCTACCATGTCTACCACATATGCTGCGACTTGAAAAGATAAGGGGTCGTTCGGGGTAGTTGTGAGTTTTCAATTTTTGGTTTTTAAAAATTTTCAATTAAGTTTTTACAACTCAAAACCAAAAACTGAAAATTTGTTTTTGTGGTTTTCAAAACAAACATTTTGAAAATCACAAAAAGTGATTTTCTATTTTTAGTTTTCAGTTGTAAAAACTCAATTGAAAATTTTTAAAAATTAAAAACTAAAAACTCGCGACCACTCCGAACGGCTGCTTTGTAAAAGTGAAAGAACACAAATGAAATGTAATGGTCCACAGCACGGTAAAGTGCTTTGTTAAAAGGCAACCCTTCCAATTACATAATTTACATTGTGTAATAATAGTGTTTCTAAAGTGTATAATTAATTCTAAAAATAATAATTAAAAATAAATAATACATGTTTTATAAAACACATTGAATAAAAATTATTTAAAATTAATTTTATAAAATTGATTTTATACATTTCTAACTACAAATCAAACAATTAGCTACTCTCTCCGTTTCTTTTTATCTGTCGTTAAAGTTTTTGCACATAGATTAAGAAATGCAATAAGTGTGTCTTTTTAGCTCCATTGTTTACAAATATACACTTTCTCTTTCATTAAAGTTCTCCACCATTTTTAGTCATATGCAATAAATACTCCACCATTTAATAAATTTGAAAGAGGATAAAGATGGAAAATTAACATTTATTGTTGTCTTGGTATATGAAAATGATACTTATTTAAAAATAAATTTTATACTCTAAAATGACTGTTAAAAGAGAAAAGGAGGGAGTACTAACTAATATCTTACTCTAACAAAGAGAGAGAAGAGAACATGTGAAGTGGAGGGGTCAGTTTATTGGTGATGATTTGGTTATAATAGCCCAACGAATCAGAATCACTACTCCCACCTCTGTGCTCACGCAGAGCACAGACCCAAAAACCAAATCTTTTCTCATTTCCTCGGTTTTTCTTTTCCCTCGCAATTTGGGACAGTACTGCCTTTCATTAAGGTTCAAACTGAAATCATTCCCATTTGAAAATTTGTCTCTATGACCATGCAAAAAATCATCGTGAAAATTTTTTCCACTGCCAAGCAAAAACTTATGTAAAATATGGCATTGTTTGCCCATTCACAGCGAAAAAGTTTTAATTGAAAATCAAAAGTTGAAAAGAGATACTTTGACCAGCCAAAAATAAGAATAGAGAAACAAAAGAACATACAAAAATGCCACCACTAATTGCGTAAAGGATAATTATGTGGCTTAATTAATGAAGGGTCCGTTAACGAGTATTCTAAGTACATTAATTAAAAATTTATAAGCAAAATATTTTTATTAAAAATCATGATATTAATTACATTTTTAACATTAAATGTCACATACTTTAACAATAACTTTCTATTTTTGATTTCTTAACAAGTGTTCTAAAAACACTCGTTGCCATTTCCCATTAAAGAATGCCTATAGGAAATAATCTTGAATCAAAATTAATGCACACAAACTTAAAGGGCGTGTGTTTTTTTGTTTAAAGTTTAAACCATGTATTAATGTTTTTTTAATCGGGAACATCGGGGTTAATTGGGGATTTTTTTTTCATCCGTTATGTAGAAACCACATGAAACACTAGAAATGAGGTTGAATAGTGTTTTATAAATTTCAAACTGATTTTGGAAAACCTTTCACAGGCAGTACTTTTCACAAAGAGGTTTTTATAACTTGCCGGAACTGAAAATTTTATACTTGCTGAAGTAACTTCAGCAGGTTCAATAAAACAGTTTATAGAACTTGTTTTTCAAATTGTTTAGATTGTTTTTCAACTTAAAGTTATAAAACAATAAACTCAGAACCCTCCACGTTAGTATAAACCAAATATAAATGAGTTAAGGGTAAGAGAATACTTAGCCAAAGATTTATACTGGTTCACCCACCACCACTGTGAGCTACGTTCAGTCCCAAAGCCAACCAGCTAAGGATTTCCACTAATCTCAGAGATTACAAGTATTCTTTTCTATCAAGCCTCTTCAGGCTCTACAACAAGTATTCTTTCCTACCAAGTCTCTCCAGGCTCTACAGCAAGTATTGTTTAACCACAAGCCTCTCCATGCTCAACAACGAGTATTTTTTCTTCCACCAAGCCTCTCCAGGCTCTCAGACACTTAATAGTGTTTACAAAGAAATTTGTTTAAGTTACTGAACTAAACAAGGTTCCTAACTTAAACTAGAATAAGCTTGCACAAGATAACTGAGAATAACTCAGGATAAATGAAATTTTGTATACAATTTATCAGAGAGTATGCAGCGTAGATTTTTTGCAGAGTTTTGGCTTGATACAATTTCTTCTCTCTCTTTGTTGAAGTCTTTCACGAAGCTATATATAGGGATGAAATTTTAAGTCCGTTGAAGATTGTTGAAATCACCGTTGAGAGATAACATTAAATGCTATAGGATCCGTTGTGAGACAATCTTCTGATAGCTTCTAACTTTGAACAGTGCAGGTGAGCAGGGATGACTCAGTTCCGACACACTGCGGGTACTATGATACAGAGGTTACCCTTTCTGGTAAGATGATTCAAATACGTGCAAAAGGACTCTGTAATCTTTCCTTAAGAAGACATGTTGCAGAAGACGTTAGGAACACTTTTAAGTCTTGAGCAGAAAGCCTTCTTTCCTCAGATATAATGCCACGTTGGATGTCTTCAGCAGGTCTTCATGTTTCAGATAGTACATCTTTTCAAATGGTTGATTTACTTCGGCAGGTCCTGACTCTTCATAGGGTTCCTCTCCTTCAGAGGGTTGCACCACATCAGAGGGTTGCTCTTTTAGAGAGTTGCTGAAACACAAAAAATACCTATAAAAAAATCTGCACTATCTTTCAGAATACTTTAACTAAATTTGTTATACATTAAAACTCATGATTATGAGACTTAAAACATTATTAATTACTTAATAACATTTTTAAGACTCAACACGTCATATTTAAATCTGAAACATTACTTATGGGGAATCAATAATATAGTACTTAAATCAACCCTATTGATTAAAGACGTGTTTTGGAATCACTTAAAATGCAAAAGAAACATAATATTAGAACAACTCGTGCAAACTGCAAATACAGTCTCACTTCATTATATATTTGGTATAAAAAAAGAGATATGACCACTATTTTCTATTTTGATAATATCCTCAACAAATCCTTAAGAAAGTTTGGGTACACTTATCGAAGAACTTTTAAAAGATAAAAATAGAAAGTCAAATGAATTTAATTTCTCCATAAGTTGAAATTAGTTACTTATGGAGAAGTTAAATAGGAAAATTTTTGGAGTAGGTGGGTTACAAAAACTAATTTCAACTTATGGAGAAATTAAATGCATTTGACCCCTTTGATTCATTCTCTTTTTTTCACCTAAAAGTACTTTTGTAGAAGTTTCATCCAAACTGTCTTAAAATCTAAGATTTGTTTAATTTGAGAAAATATCCCTATGGAGAGTAGTAATAAATAAAGTAATATTTTTATAATTTAAAATAAAAATAAAAAAATATTTTCTCAAATATACCGGATCCTTAATGTGACTGTTTTGGGAAAAGTTCTTAATTAATTTACTTCAACATGATTCTTGATCAATTGAGTGTGATAGAATTCATATATAATTGGGATTATTTGTATAATTTAATTCCACTTTTTTTTTTTTGGTATATTCGTTCTTGGTCCAAGTTAGGCTTGATTTGAACTACTGAAAGAAAGTGATGAGTAAAACAATTCTCAACCCAAAAAAAAAAACTCTTAAAATGGGTAAAAAAAAATGGATATGCACATTACATATAGGTTTGCAAAATGTTTTGATAAAAATTAAAGAGAAATTATAATAAGATAAGAAGAAAAATACAATTTGCACATAAAGTTTGTTTTGGGGACCCTTTTACTCATCATTTCAGGAATATTTCAAGTTTATGCGAGACCCACTTTCCACTTTTTGTCTGGAAGTAGGTGTTGACTACACACTCAGAGACAATGGAAAAAGTAAAGGGTTTTCCTGTGGTTATAGCATTTTACGATAGGATTAGGATGTCTTTAGAGAGCATAACTGCGCAAGTACTTGCTCAGACCAAACTTTTATTTTTAAATAATAATGATGATCACCATATTCTTATCGCTGATTGACAGACCATTTATAATTTTAAGCATTGATTTTTTTAAATATATATATATATATATATATATTCCTACTTGAATTGTCAATAAACAACAAAAAGATTTTAAACAAACAGTCAAACAATTATTATATTCAGAGACTTACACAGGTCATGAAATGAAACAGCTATGAGCTATCCTAAACCTACATGTTTCTTTATCAAAAAATTGATGTGTGCCAATTATCTACCACATATATCATGATACATGTTTTAACACTTTTGTTTGGCTAGAAAAAAATGGTTACATCCATTTGGTTTATGGGTAAAATTGATTTTAATAAATTTATAGAATGAATGACAGAAATTGAGTAATGCACAATTTAGGCATCGCGTTGAAGGGAAGAATATATATATTTATGCTTTGTTTGGTGTGATTAGGGAAATAGAGAGACGAGAAATGGGAAGGAGAGAAGTGGGAAGAAGAAAAATAGAGAAGAGATAGAGATGGTTTTGTGGTTGTTTGGCGTGAGAGAAATAGATGAGAAATAAAAGTGATATATGAATGTGAGTTGTTTGGTTTGTGTGAAGAAATGGAAGAGAAATGGTATAAAATGGATTATTTGGTATAAAAATCGATTATCTGCGCAAAGACAGTTAAATAATCGATTATGTGACATAAAAAATCGATTATTTGTACCAATTATGTGGTCAAAAATCGATTTTTGCATGCTGAAAATCAATTATTTACACGGAGGTGATATTTCTCCCTTTTCTCTTCAAATCATAAGAGAAATAAATTGGTTGTGGGACCCATACCTTTTTCTCATTTCTCCATTACTTCACAACAACACCAAACAGACAAGAGGGTGGAATTCTGGCCTATTTCACTCTTTCACCCTCCCTTCATTGGTACTTTTATAACACCAAACTGAGGGTCAGTGTCTGTTTGGTTTACAGTTGAGTAGAATTAATTCTAGAAATCAATGGTTGAAATGAGTAGTATACGTTTTACAAAACACGTTGGACAGAAGTTATTTAAAATCAGTTCTCTAAAACCATGATTTTGCACTGTAGCAACGGTAAAACAAACAGGCTATCAGTAATCCAAATGATCAATTCTGATTGTTCCCGACTAGAAATCAAACAGCAATATTGCAATTTTTGGATACTATTCATGGGCCTTTTTGTGAAAGTTGTTCGTAGAATCATTTAAAAGCACTTTTTGTGAATAATTATTTTGAGGTTATATATTTTAGGCTTATTATTCATATAATGGTTGAATGATGATCTATCTTCTATGGACTATTACAGTTTTGTTGATTGTGAAGAGGGTTGTGGTGACAATCTATATTATAAAATTCAAGGAAGAGTCAACATTTAATTTTTACTTGTATCTATTTGGTTATTATTTGGTGATAATTTTTTGTTATTTAATTTTAGTCACCTGATTAAATTCTAAGTACTCAAAATGGATAAATACCTCATTTCTAAATTGGAAAAAATTGAAATGTAATACATGAAATAAACTTGGCTAAAATATGATTTTGGTCCCTCAAAATATCCCGAATTTCCCATTTGTCCCTTAAAATATTTTTTTATTCAAAATAGTCCCCCAAAAATTCTAACTCGTTCCCGTTTAGTCCCTCCATGAGTGTACCATTAATTCTTCTATTAAATGCATATGTGGCAGTTGAGGTAGGCATAATAATCTCAATTAGCAATCTTATGTGTAATATGACGTGTCATATAATAAAAAAAACCTCTAACAAAAAAGAAATCCCTAATTATTAAAGAAATCCCGAAATATTTATCCAAACTTTAAGATTGGAGCCATGATGTTGGGTGTCTATTGTTCTGTATTAAGGGAAATGCAGGTGAATTGACTATTGTAGTTGAAGAACATGCTAATGTGTCTATAGAGGGTACTGCCAATGGAGTTACCAAATAGAGAAGAATTGATATCAGAGTAGGTGCAAATAATATTGCAAGGGACAAACTGCCTATTACTTCATAAATAAATAGAAGATGCAACGACCTTCAGAAAGTTGCCCTACACACTCAAGCATCACAAACATATCCTATGCAAGTTACTCGACCAATTGCAGAAACTGCCAACATAGTCAACTAGCACAAGTAGAAGTTGCCCCTCTCAGTCTCTAATAACTACAGAAGCTAGCCCACACAATGAAGCAACACAAACAGATCCACCCCATAATGCTCCAACTTTCCTAGAACAAGAAGTCTAGAACCAACAAAATTCATAACCTGGTCATGATACAAATTTCAGTGGCATATGCACCTCCAAATCAATCTTACAATTTCGATATTAAAGAAATGAGGGAATGAATCAAATACAATCGTACAACAACAGTCACACAACAGTAGTGCTCCAATCTTAGGGTTTGGATAAATGACTAGGGACATTTTTAATGATTATGGATTTCTTTTTTGTTAGATGTTTTTAGATTTTATGACACATCATATGACTATCATTTAGGATTATTATGTCGACCTCATCTGCCATGTAGGCATTTAACAAAAGAATTAATGGTATATTAACGGAAGGATCAAACGGCAGGGGCGGACCTTAGAAGGGACAGGGGGAGCCATGGCTCCCCCAAACTTTTTTCAAAACTTCTTTTATATGTATACTTATTTATATAATTATAAAAAATTACACTATTATCCTATAATGTGTTGCTATATTATAAGGCAATTATTTAGTCTCCTATCAATTGCCTTATATCTAAAACTTTCAAAATATCACTTTCTATTTAACATCTCCACATATTGAATTAATTAAATCATTTTGAATCTTATTAAGTTAAAAATTTCACTAATCAAAATAACATATTTCACCTAAAATTGAAAAAATCTCAATTTTTTGTTTTATTTAAACCCTAATTTCACTCCTACAAAATCCTTCAAATTTTATTAAATTTCTATTAAAATACTTGTGAACCTTTAAAATTATTTCATATTTCAAAACATCATAAACTACCAAATATTTAGATTGAAATGATAATTTAAGAATGTTATGTGGAATACAATCCATAAAGGAACCAAATTTACTTGATTTTAAAAATTAAGGAACCAAATTTACTAAAAAAAATGAAGGACCAAAATTGCATATAATATAAACAAGAGTGACCGAAAATAAAATTAAGGTGATGTTTGGAAGAGCTTATTCGAGCTTATTTTATGACACAATCACTTATGTAACTGTTTGGGTAAACTTATGAAAATAGCTTATCACATGCTCATAAGTTGTTTTCAGCTTATTTCATTAAGCTCATGAGAATAGCTTATAGAACATCTTATGAATAATTTAAGTACATTGCACCTTCTTCAATTTTAATATACTTTTTTAAGAGCTTATTCATTAAGTGTTTACTAAATAAGAGCTTATGTTATAATCACTTAAATAAATTGTATTTCCAAACAAGGCCTAAGTCTATAATATTACTAAAAAAATTCATCATATATAAACCAAATATTTAGATTGAAAATGAGAATTTAAGAGTTTTATGTGGAAGATAACTGATAAAGGAACCAAATTTACTTGGTTTTAAAAATTAAGAAACTTAATTTACTCAGAAAAAAATGAAGAACTGAAATTACATATAATATAAACAAGAGTGACCGAAAATAAAATTAAGTCTATAATATTATATATTTATTTATACATTAAAATATTATTTCGGTTCCCCCAACTATTTTGGTCAAGATCTGCCACTGTCAAACGGGAATGAGTTAGCTTTTTCAGGGGACTAGTTTGGAAAAAAAGAAATATTTTGGAGAGTCAAATGAGAAAATCATGATATTCTCAGGGACCAAAACTATATTGTAACCAATAAACTTTTGATTTTATATTTATATATATTATGAAATTTGTACTGAACACAAATACATGTTATATTAATAGTAACATGAATTATCAATGATAAATAAAAAATATTATAAAATATAAGAATAAGTCTCTTACATTACACAAGTTACATACTAGTAATATTAATAAAGGTGAACAATTAAAATTTTTACAGGTAAATGACATGGTTATGTGTTATAACAATGTATAATCACATTATAAATATTGATATAAAATCACATTATGAAGAATTTAAATCAAATCAATTTTTACTAAATGACCATTGTAACTTATGTACAATAATTAAAATCATTTTTATTTGATTGTAAACCAAACGCCCACTATCTACTTGTTTACTTTATGGTTAGTAATAATAATAATAATGAATTAAGTGTGTGTTTGGTTTTTTTCCTCAATTGTTTATATTCATTGATATAATTAAATTGAACATATTTGGTTCCATCACTCTATAATTGATTCATTTCTTAAACCATGGTTTTGTTATAATTAAACAATTTGAAATTGCTTTTAATTATGGGGTGAATTAATTATGAAATTTCGTTCCACTTTTGCCCTCCGGGCTTGCTATACGAGGGGTTGTTTCTATGTCACATAACTAAAAGAATTTGACATGCTAGTTGCCCGGTAACTTATGGGGGATTTGGAATTAATTATCTCAAGTAAATTGTTGGTGAGTAAACCCCCATATTAGACATTGTCTTTGTTAACGTTATACACTTTAGTCTCTGAGATTTCAAAACGTGTTCGTAAAACATTGTTAACTGAGTACTGATGTGTCACGTTAAGTGACACCATAGATTCTACTTAGTCTCTATAATATTAAAAATCATTCATATTAGTCCCTAAAATGGTCTTGTATATGGGAAAATGGGTTTTTAACATTACGGAGAATAGAAAGTTCCTAGAATCACTTTTTCACACATTCTCAATAACATTAAAGATGGTATATATAACCTACTCCAGTCACTTTCATCTGAGTGCAAATTCTCAAATGTGATGGTCAATCAAATGTGATTATGAACAATGGGTTCTTTGATCTTCTAATCAATCTTATGCATAACTCTTCTGTATTCTTTCACTAACTATGGGATATTAGGAAGAAAAATTGTACATATGACTTGCGAACCATAACCCTTTTTATAATATTCAAATATCCTTTCAAGAATATAGTTGTGTTTTTGGAACCTTATACCTCTTCATGAATAGTAAATGAATATTTTTTTTTTTATGGAAATGAATATTATATTTTTCTTATTTTCATCTTAGCCCATCATAAAATAGAAACAAGACTTATGATACCTACATATTATAGGTTAATTATAAAGATGTTATAAATTTCAATAAATTTATCCTTATAAAATCCCTTTAATATGGATTATTTCTTTTCATTTTTTTTTGGATTTAATAGAAATTATTCTTTAAATAACTTAAAAAGGAATATAGTAATAGTCACTCTTTTCGTCCCTTTTAAAGTTCCTTATTCGTAGAAAATTATTTCGTTCTTATTTATTTGTAAGTTCAAATAAATAAGTTATTATTTTATTTATTTATTATTATTATTATTATTATCATTATTATTATTTTACCAACTGTATTATTTTATTTTCTTAAATTCAAAATAAAGGAATTATGAAAGAGATATCTATAATTTTTGAGATTTTTTTGTTTATCTCAAATGATTTGTCATTTTAGAATAAAAAAGTATCAATTAATTTTTCATAATACCTTTATTTATTCACATCTCAACCTACTTATTTATTGTACAACATATATTAATTATTCATTAGCTAATATCTTTAATAAGTTTTTTTCTTAATTTTTTTTTGTGTTAACCACAAGTATCCTCTATTACCAGGGAAAATCTTATTCGGGGTTTAGTCACAGTCAAGACTCTTCACCCCTCCCTAAGAATATGTTTAGTGGGGATCAAACTCATGAGCTCTTCACACAATCTCACAATAATTATGATCATTTTAAAAACTAGATTGGTAATTATATGGTCGAAGATAGTGTTCACAATTGATTGATTCAATTATGATTTTGAATCGATAATAATTAAATTTTATTTTTGATATTAAATAGCTTTTGTAGCGATAAATTAACACAAAGTCACAATGAATTAAAATATATAAAATTATAAATTAATATAAAAAATATTATTATATTTTTATAAGATAAACATTTATAACAATTGACCATATAATAGATATTTATGTGTAATTTTTAAATGTATATTTTTTATCTAAAAAAATTTAAAAGTAAAACAATTCGAAGATTGTTGACCTATTTTTTGGCACCAATCTTTTTTCTGCGATTTTGACTGGTTAGACCGGTTTAAAGATTAATTGCTTTGATAGATTGAACAAACCAGACTCTAATGGATTCGCCGGTTTTCTAATTAAACCAATGGGCTTGGTTCGATTTTTTCATCTGTGATAGTAGTATATTTTAGGGGTGTTCATTGATTTGGTTCAATATGATGGACTCAATGAATCGAACCGAACCAAATCAATATAATTAGATTGGATTTTTTAGTTTAATCGGGCTAGACCCGAACTGAACCAATCAAACCTGCCAATGATTGGTTCGAGTAACAGATTGAAGACACTGGATCCGTTATCCGAACCGAATCGAACCACCCCTAAATAAGAAAAAACTATACTAAAAATACTAGAAGAGAGGAGAGATTAAACACCAACATAAATTTTTATCATAAAGGAGAGATTAAATATCAATATGATATTTTATCATAAATTATCTTTTTCTTAATTTTTTTTCTATTTTACTATTTTTTTTATTGTATTGACATGATAAAATTTATGATCCGGTTGAACTGAATTGAACCAACTCGTTGTTGATCGGTTTGGTTCGGGTCACTTACAGAAAAATTGAAAAAAATAATCCGAACTGAACCGAATAATTTTATTTCATTCAAATTTATTTTTCCTACATAATTAAACCAAACCGACTCGTGAACACCCTAATATAGCTCATAAATTTGTTAAAATGCACGCATTTAGATAATAAAAATGAGATGTGAGAATTAAAAAATTTTATTTTTTTTAATATAAACGAAGATATTAATTATATTCCTTAATATATTAAAATTTTAATAATTGTGAAGAATAAATATGAAAAAGGTAAATATTTCTTAAACTCATAAAAAGCGTTATTATTAAAAAAATAAAGCAAAATTCGTAAAATGATTTGAGTATACTCTCCGTATAAAGAAAGGTAAATATTTCCCCCATCTTGTATGGTCTGTTTGTTACGCATGAGATCAGACAAAGAGAGATATCTGAGAGAGTATGCAAAGGCACCGCATTTGATGCGCAGGGGAGAGAGAGATCCGAAAGAATTTTGAGGTGGGGCCCATATAAAATTTATTCTCCCCAATGTGGGAGAAAGATTGGGTGAGAATGGGTTTTTTGTGTAAAAAGTTTATTTTGCCCCTTTTTTAATAGATGTTTTTTTTTATTTTAAGGATAATTTAGTCTTTTAACATTTTTACACATTTTTTTCTTATTTCTCCACAACCAAACAACTATCATAATTAATTTCTCTTTTATTTTTCTCCTATTTCTTTAATACCAAACAATCTCTATTTCTCTACTATTTCTCTCTTCTCTATTTATACGGTGGTAAGAAAAATATGTGTTCCCTTGTAGCGTGCACAAGGTAATTGTTGTTAGAATTTTTTTGACATTCATTCACAAGTGATGCTGTGAAAGCACCGATGGATAATTTAGATTGGCTCATATATTATAGTCAGCACAGCACAGCAGAGGTCAGATCAGATGACCCACGAAATAAACCTCTCTTTGTCCACATCGACAGTGGACGATGGGTTGTTACCCATTCATGCTGCCACTCAAGTACTGTAACACAAATATAATATGTCCTTTTATGTTTCATTTTATATACACATAACATCATTCAATTTATACGGTGTAAATTATATTAATTATTATATGATTAAATAATTTTTTAAAATTAATTATTAAATTTAAAATTAAGATGAGTAATTATAATTTATTTGAATCAATAAAATTTACATTTAATTTATAATTATCAATAATGTAATATTTAATGTAACTTATTTATAATTGTGTAAATTAAACCCTATTCATATATATGAGTCAAGATGAATTCACATTAGGTGTCAAATTTGTAAAGTTACACCACTTTATAACTTATAAAAATTGAATTTGATCAATCCAATCGTTGAATTGAAAGTTTTTTATAAAGTAGATCAAGTTTATAAAATTTCATAAAAATAAAAAATGGATTGATACTTCATCAAAATAATGTATTTTAACATATAACAGTGTGTTTGTATCCCCATTGGCAACTTAATTCTACGGCTTCTCCAGGTCATTTTTTCAAAAGCAACTCCTTATTGCTCCGGGTTGAACGTGGATCTGCAGCCAATGTAACGGTGCACCAAACAAACACTAATATGTTTTTAAAATATAAGTAAAAGTTCACTATTAAATAATATACGTATAAATTTTTAAAATATAAGTAAAACTTCACTATTAAATCTGAAATTTGATATATATTATCACAAAGGTAACATAATATAATTTAACGGTTGAATTGGTCAAATTTATATTTAAAAAAAATATAAGTGGTATAAAACTCTACAAATTTAACACGTGACGTTAATTGATCTGCATCCATGTGTATATATATTTAAAAGCATTTAACCAAACTCAAACTAAAATTAAGAATAAAGAAGCTGTGAATGAACCAAATTGAATTGGTGCAGTATTTAAGTTGGATGGAGGCAAGGCAATAGACTTTATTAGATTTGAAATTAGAGTTTTGTTTTGCAGAATACAGAGTGGCGCAGAATGGTACTACTGTATGAAATGACTGGATGGGCAGATATGTCCTTCCCATCAAATCTATCTTTAAGCCCACACCACACCTACGTTGTCACTGTTCATTCATACAACAAATAATAAACCCTTCCTTTGCTTCCTCTCCTCACCTCAGTTTTTTGTTATCACATTCTGATATCTGAACCAATTCCCCCAAGACGAGCCCACTCTAGTCCCCATTTTCATGTGTCATGCTCACTAGATTCAGCTAGCTTTAACCTCACCTCATATACACACTTGTTCAAGTTTCCAATGCACACAGACACAGAGTGTCTCAGAACCTAGCTGACCAAAATAGTTAATCCTAGCATTTACATTCCGGGGTCTCTTTCCCTCACCATTTTCGAGATTTTCGTATTATGTTGTGATTCTGGGTTTAAGGTAGGGTTTAAGAAAAAGATAGGTGAAGAAGGTCTTAACTCTTTAATTAAAAGGTGAAAGAAAAAAAAAAGAAAAAGAAAAAAAAAAGAGAAAGAGGTGGGGGAGCAAAAGACGTGATCTTTCTCATTCTCATTCTCATATATATACACAGATCCCTATGGAATGAAGTGGGTGCTCCCTTTGCTGAGAATTCATTCCTTTTGTTTAGTTTAAAGAGACCAGTTTTGTTGTGTTCGGAGAGAGACAGGGTCTTATGTGTTTAGCGCATAGAGCGATGATGAGTTTGGTTGGTGGAGAAATTTCTCTGTAGCTACACAACAAAAAAAAATAAAAACCAAGTCTTTCTTTCTTTCATATATGCAACAAGCAGGGGGCAAGAGATTTTTCCTTCTTCAACATGATGATGATTAGTTTATTTGCCAAGTAATGATTGACTTGCCTTGCTGCAAGAGATACTGGTAACAATTTTAAACCTTTTCAAGTAAGAAGAAAGTAGGAAGGAAGATGAAGTCCATGAATGATAGTAACACTGATGATAGAAACAATCATAACTGGTTGGGGTTCTCTCTCTCACCCCACATGAAAATGGAGGTTACTTCTTCTGGCCCTCCACAACATCATCATCACTACCATCATCAACAAACTCAGGCTTCTGCAGCTGGTTCTGTTTCTAACACTGTTCCGACAACCTTCTACTTGTCCCCTTCTCACATGGCTAACTCTGGTATCTGTTATGGTGTTGGGGAAAATGGTAACTTTCATTCTCCTTTGACTGTAATGCCTCTCAAGTCAGATGGGTCACTTTGTATCATGGAAGCTCTCAGTAGATCACAAACACAAGGTTGGCTTCCTTGCAAATATTTTAATTTTTTTTGTTTTTCCTATTAGAATATGTTATATGCTTTCAAAAGTTATTCTTTTTTTTTTTTAATGTTATAATTTTAATATGGTGATGGTCCTTTAATAATTATCTTGTTGCTTTGATTCCACTTATTGAAGTGATGGTGCCTACTTCATCTCCCAAACTGGAGGACTTCCTTGGTGGTGCAAATATGGGAACTCACCAATATGGAAGCCATGAAAGAGAAGCAATGGCTCTGAGCTTAGACAGCATCTATTACAATAGCCAAAATGCAGATCCTCAAGCCAACAGAGACCATTCTCTGGGGCTTCTTTCAGAACCCTTCAGGCAACAAGGCCAAATGAATGTCCAATCACATCCATATTATTCAGGACTTGCTTGTCATGGAATATATCACGCCCCATTAGAGGAAGAAACCAATAAGGAAACACATGTTACAGTTTGCAGCTCCCAAATGCCTCAAATGGCATCAGAAGAAGGCATTGCTTGCTTGAAAAACTGGGTGCCACAAAGAGAGTATTCTACTCAGCAAGCTCTGGAGCAGCAAATGAACTGTAGTAGTAACATGGGGAATGACCGTGGAGCTGCTGCTACTGTTGGTACTACTGTAGGGTGTGGTGAGTTGCAGTCCCTAAGCTTATCAATGAGTCCTGGTTCACAATCTAGCTGTGTCACAGCTCCTAGGCAGATCTCACCTTCTGGAACAGACTCAGTGGCTATTGATTGCAAAAAGAGAGGAGCTGCTAAGCTGGGACAGAAGCAGCCAGTGCATAGGAAATCTATTGACACATTTGGACAGAGAACTTCACAGTATAGGGGTGTGACAAGGTTGGTTAGTTTAGTTTTCTTTTTTCTTCTTTTTTTTTAAGCTTTCATGTGTTGTTTTGGTTTTGTGATAATAAATAATTAATTGCTGATTAACTCCTTTGTTTAATGTTTATTGTGCATTAGGCATAGATGGACTGGTAGATATGAAGCACATTTGTGGGATAACAGTTGCAAGAAAGAAGGACAGACCAGGAAAGGAAGACAAGGTTAGTGAACTAAAACAATAGTCAATCAAGTGTTTTTTGGTCCCTTTGTATTTGTAATCTAAACCAATGGTCACTAACTTATTTGTCATGTGGTGTTTGTGCTTATGGATGATGATTTAATCAAACTTTGCATGATGCAGTGTATTTGGGTAAGTCCTTCCCTCCCCAAAAGACCTGCATTTTCATTTTCCAACCTACTTGTTGCTATTTCTAATTTGTTACATGGTCAATTTATTTTTGAAATTAGGGGGTTATGATATGGAAGAGAAAGCAGCAAGAGCCTATGATCTTGCAGCACTTAAGTACTGGGGACCTTCAACTCATATAAACTTCCCGGTATATATATATCTAAATTTTGTAGCTAGCAGTTTCTTGCTCGCTTCAAATCTTGTATGCCTCGGAATCCCATTCTTTATCTTCAATTTGGCAGTTGGAAAATTACCAAACTCAACTTGAAGAAATGAAGAACATGACCAGGCAGGAATATGTTGCCCACTTGAGAAGGTAGGTACATATATGAATGGACTAATTTGCAATTATGTTTTCAAAAGCTACCAATATTATATGATAAACATGATGTTCAAGTTTTTTGTTTCTTTCTTTCAGAAAAAGCAGTGGATTTTCAAGGGGTGCTTCAATGTACAGAGGGGTGACAAGGTAGGTTCATGCAGTTCCCTTTTCTCATTCAAATTAGAGAATCTTTGTTATTTTGGAGATTTGAGCTAAGTTCACTTTTTTTTTAATACTATGCAGACACCACCAACATGGCAGATGGCAAGCAAGAATAGGCAGAGTTGCTGGAAACAAGGACCTTTACCTTGGGACATTCAGTAAGTCCTTGTTGTAAAACTATTCTCAATCCCTCTAACATTGTTACTAAAAAACTGTTAACAAAAGATTTTAGCATTCAAATTATGAACAAGGAATGCTCTTGTATATTTGAGGCTCTAGCATGTTCAAAGTAACTTCATATCATAGGACACTTTTTTATGCTATTTCTGTTGCAATCTTTCTTTTCCCAAACACTAGTGACTGGTAGTGCTTTTATAAGGCTGACCATATGGCTACTTTGAGCACAACATGCCACTTTTTCTAAGGCTGTTCTCTCAGATAAAAATATGATACAAATAGGTAAAACGGTATCTCAACAACAATGGTTTAAGGAAAGTTCAAAATTTCTAAACACCTTTTTTGGTATTTCAAAAAGAAAATTAGTTAATCATTTTTCTTTCTTTTATATTCATTTAGGCACTCAAGAGGAAGCAGCTGAAGCATATGATGTAGCTGCAATCAAATTCCGTGGAGTAAATGCAGTCACTAATTTTGACATATCAAGATATGATGTTGAAAGGATCATGGCCAGCAATACTCTGCTAGCTGGGGAGCTGGCAAGGAGAAACAAAGATAGTGATCCAAGAACTGAAGCCATTGACTATAACAATAGTGTATCAAGCCAGAACAATGTGGAAGCAGTTCAAGCTAGAAACAACAACGAAAATGACACAGACTGGAAGATGGTTTTGTATCATAATCCACAACAACAATCAAATAGCTGTGACCAAAAAATCATGAACTGTGGGAATTATAGAAACTCTGCTTTCTCTATGGCCCTACAAGACCTTATTGGGATTGAATCAGTAGGTTCTGGCCAACCCATGCTAGATGAGTCTAGCAAGGTTGGGACTCATTTTTCAAACCCATCCTCTCTAGTGACCAGTTTAAGCAGTTCAAGAGAAGCTAGCCCTGAGAAAACAGGTCCTTCACTACTCTTTCCAAAGCCACCAATGGAAACAAAAATTGTCAACCCAATTGCTAGTGGTGTTACTTCTTGGTTTCCATCACCAACAATGAGGCCAGCTGCTGCTATCAATTTGTCTCACTTGCCAGTTTTTGCTGCTTGGAATGATACCTAGAGGGAGAGATATTACATTAGCTTTTCATTTGTCATGTTATGTTAAGTTATGCATGTAAAAGAAAGGAACAAAAAAAAGAGGAAAATGGGGAGAAAAGAAAAAGGTGGGGTTTTGAAGTGACATTTGGCATAACTATTAAGTGGAGGAATTTTGGGGCCACCTATCTGTCATCTTTATGTAACTAAAGTGTAACATGGCCTTTACAAACATAGCCTTTTGGCCTTTTGGCTATATATGTTGGAATGGGAATATGCATATTCGAGGGAAAGAATTTAATTAAAGTGGACTAATGATTAAATTCCATGGAATGATGTTTTGCAATATGGAAGTGGCCATCCCTAACATTATTGAATTTTCTTTTTGGAGTTACAACTTTGCTAAGTACAAAACCAGCTCAATGTTTCCCAATAATGCAAAGAGACCCTCTCCTTTGACCA
This sequence comes from Sesbania bispinosa, assembly GCA_026901365.1. Classification (NCBI taxonomy): domain Eukaryota; kingdom Viridiplantae; phylum Streptophyta; class Magnoliopsida; order Fabales; family Fabaceae; genus Sesbania; species Sesbania bispinosa. The sequence goes on along the minus strand of QLOH01000054.1, from coordinate 1,410,694 downwards.
CATTATTATCTAGTTTTGTTACTAATGTGTTCCTCAATCTGCATAACACTATCATTGCATAAACCTTTCTTATTTGAGCTTTCTTCAAAGGCAACAAACAAAGCACTCCACTCCATTCCATTCATCATTCAAAAAGGATAGATGACCAAAGAGATTCATGCATAAAAGTTTCTGATTGGCTAAATTGTCATAATTATTACATGGCGACACTTGTAATATATTTTTTTTTTTAAAAAAAAAAGAAAAGCCGTTACATGGTTTAAAATTTCTTTTACTTTTTTTCATTCTAATTGTAAAATACAGAGAGATATTGGGAGGCAAAAGTGATTCCATGTCTTGTGTGGATTCTTTAGACCCTTAACAAAACTGAAAGGCCATTATGTTATCAAGTGCTTGCTTTCTTTCCCACGTGTGAGTGTGTGTGTCCCTCGTGTGTAAGTGTTTTGTGCTTGATTGCAATTCTTGACCACGACAACGAGGAATCAGTGCCGGGAAAGCTGGAAGTGGTTCCAAACCAAAGTTGGGTTGGGAATAGCTGTTTCTTTGCATGATCACTAATAATGTGTTAATAATCCAAATTAGTATTTGATAACACTGTTATTAACAAGAAGAGAAAAGGACAGGTTTTAGCGATTGATCTATCACATTAAGGAATCCAGCTACCTTCCTTACTACAGTTTCTCTAAAAAGTTGTTCTCTTAATTAACCAATTAGGATAAAAGGTAGTGCAGCCACATCAAATAGAGGGGTTAGGTGCAAGAACTGTATACTCATGTCATTCCACACAATAATTAGTCAATTAAAAACCAAAAAAAAAAAATGACATACTGTAGATTATTAATTACTATTAATACTAAATTAAATCAATGGTTCCGGTTCTAATTATAACATATTGATATGCAATTATAAATGCTGTCAAACTGGTATATACATCCAGCAATGTACGAGGATCATCATTAATGCAGTGGTAGGACGCGTTCCATCAATGCTCATTAACAATAAAAATGCAAACTCAAACATACGGCTGTGAAAGATTTGGTCTGTACGTAGTTGGGCTCGTTAAATCTTGAGTAAAACATAATGATTAATACTAGCTTGCGAAGAATTCGTGGATATGGTTTACGGTTGAAGATTTGTAGCTTTATTTATTACATTTATATGGAGACCATTGTGAAGCTATGTAGATCGTCAAAAAAAAAATAATTAAATTTTGAAGTTACTTAGTACTAGCTACTAGCTAGCTTATACTAGTAGTATTTATTAATTACCAACTGTAAATTTTAAGTTACATGTTGAACGTGTGATCATGAATATTTTTAATAAAAAGGTTTCATAACATCACACTTAGGATTAGGATTGAAAATAAGACTTCCAAAAATGAAATGATTTTATTAAAATAGAAAATATTTATTATTTATTTATGTTTCTAATATAATTAATACTTTCTATTTTAATAAAAAAACATTTTATTTTAATTTTAAAGGATTGGTCGAGTGGAGCAAGACAGAGTCTCGCATTTGACAAGTTACAGATTTGAATCCCCATTTGTCCCCTTAAGATTGGGTAAATATAAATACCTAAATTTTCATCCCATCATCCTAAATTTTTCATTACCAAAAACAAAAAATATTCTATTTTTTAAAGTCTTATCTCCGGTAGATATTATCAAAACCGTTAATAAAATTGCTACAATTTTCATCCCATCAAAGATTTCAAATTTCATGCTTAAGCCATTTGTATGAATACAAAGTTATATATTATTTTTCAGTTTTCTAGCATGAAAATGTTTTCTATGTACTAAATCAAGTCAATGAGGTAAGTTCAAACTTTAAATGAGTTTGGATTCTTTTACACATTTTTTACATTTATTTCTTTTGTATCTATTTCTTTTTTTTCATCATATTATTCATTATCGTATCTTTTACTATTTCTCTTTATTTCCTTTTTTCTTTCTATCTCTTCCTTTCTCACTCCTCCTACACTAACAAATGAGTGTAAAACTATTCTTTTTCCTTTTTAAATAAGTCAACTTCAAACTTCATATTTAATTCATTTAAATAAAATGAGATAAGCTTAAATTAATAATACTAATAGTATAAACATGTGTTTGCTATTTAACTTCATATTTTTGGGGTAAGAAACACTGAAAAATATATCAAATAAATAAAGTATTTAATTTTTTATTATGTGAAAATATTAAATTTATTATTTGTTAAATATTTGCATTATGGAGAGATTTAATGAAACAAAATAGCACAAGACAGATAAGAAATTAAAGTGTTAGGTCAAGTTTTCTTAAGATCCTAATTACTTTAGAGCTGAAAGAAAATATTTGTATTATTTCCCATTAATGAACTATATTCCTAGCAAGTAAAAATTCCCGCCGAATATGTTATAGGTTAAAAAGATCTTTTCGTTTGCGCGGTACAAGCTTACTCCTTCACAAAAACGGTGCAAATGGGAAAAGACAACCTCATCTTCTTTGAGAATCAATCAACCATTCACACGTCTTAAAATTTTATACTATTAATCCTACACACTTTTTTTTAAAAAAAGGAAAAAAATATCAAAACTTGAGTTTTTCTCTCTTCTTTTAAAAAAAAAAAAAGGTGAAAGAGGTAGTGTAAAATTTTTTTGATGTGAAAAAATCACCACACTTAATTTTTTTAATCCAAAATAATTATGTGTGGAATAGAAAAGAAACCTTTGGTTTGAGTTTTGACAAAGGAAAGCGGGCATGTCTAAAAGTGAGACACAACAAGAAGCAGATTGCATGAAAAGCAAAAGGCTAAACTAGAATAAGATTGATGGTCAAAAAGCTAACAAGGCTCCTAGAAAAAGATATATAGGAAAGTAAAAGATGTACCTCACTCTCAACAGGGAAGAAATAAAAGTTAAGATATCCACTTCAAATTTGATTGTTTTTCTTTCTATCCATATAGAGATTAGTCAACAAATATGATTACAAATCTTATTATTGTGGACAGCTTAAGCAAAAAAACACAAACAAAAAAGTATCACCAAGGACAGCTTTGGAAAAGGTCTTGCGCATGAGCTGGATTATATATGGTGCTAGCTAGAGTTTTATCAGAGAAGTTGAAAATTAGCTTAGTGATAGGAAATATCGGGGTTATTACGAACGTACAATATTGTTGCATTGAAGACATTGAAAGGACTTGACGATAGGATATATAATGAAATTAATTAAAGAATGTGAATGTGTGGTAGGTGAATTCAAAATGCATATAATTAAAGTTGAACAATAAGGCACCCAGAAAAGAAAGATGAAGGTACGTAGCTAGCTAGTTAGTTAGCATGTTTTCATTTGAGACAAGGTGTGGAGACATAGGGTCAAAACCAGCGGCCCAATAACTCCCCGTGAGCCAGTTAAATCCCATGGCCTTAATTTTGTAGTTTACCTCATATTGTCAAAAAATCTTTCCATGATTGAGGGGTAGTAGTTGCTACGTGACATTGTCCAAATATGAAGGTGCACCATTATTATTGATTTTGGTTTTAATCATGGATATCCTCCATGGGAGGCAATCCCGGAAACATTTATATTAGAGTGGAATTAGCTCTCCCAACGAAAATTTTTTAAACTCGAACTCGAGAGATTACTTAAGTGGAATTAAGTCAAACCAACCATCTTGATATTTTCATTGGTTTTTGAATTTCACTTATGTCTTGGAAATTCAAGTCTCACACATTAATTAGAAATAGATTAATTAATGGAAGATAATATAAGTGTAACGACTCATATATTTATTAATTGTCTCAGGCTTTTGGATTAAGCTGTGGTGTTAATTATGATTTATTACTTAAATTTATTGATAGATTTTTTTTTCTCTTTAATCTTTCATTATTGCTTGATAGTGAAATTCTATTCGGGTGCCTTCATTTGGTCAAATTTAACATGTTTAACTGATGACAATATAAGTGTATATGTGTAAGAGTTAGCTTAGATAAACTTATCAAAATGAACTTATAGGAATAAAAAAAAGGAAAATAAAACATAAGGATAAAATGAATCTAACTTTTTTCATAAGTTGAAATAATTAGTTTTTACAAACTTTTTTATAAACTATCTCATTAACTTTTGCAAACTTATTGAAAAGTTGAGTTACAAAAACTAATTATTTCAACCTATGAAAAAAAATTTAATTTATTTTACCTTTTTAATTTATTTTATTTTCTTCTCATTTAATTTTTTCTACCTACGGACATTAATTCAAACTAGCCCTATATGTTTTAAGTCCATAATATAATCTACTTGTTTATGTTCCCCACAAGGCCACAATATATTTATTGCATGAAAAATAAAAATACGCAACTATATAAGAACAATATTTAACATTGCCCGAGTTTCCAAGTTGATTTAACCTCTCTTTTTTGCTCTTTTTTCTCTTATGTACGTACGCTTGTATTGATATATATTTTGATGGTTTTAATGCGGAAAGGTCCCCACAAGTCACAACATATGTATATGTATGTAGAACAAATACAAAATACAAACAGGCTGCGTGCATTGTACCAGAAATGGTCCCCAAAACATGCTAAAGAGTTATCTTATATTACAACTTGATTGAAACTCCAAAATTAGATGTCGTATTCTACAATAATAGGACCGAGATAACGTTGTGAATGTTTTGCGGTGTTAGTGAAAGGGAGAGAATAATGTGTGTCCCCTATGAACGAGCCATGTTTCATTCAGGGAGGCCTCTAATACTATTATACTGGCTCTTTCTTCGAAAATTCAATTGAGGTCCTGTCCTTCTCATGTGCATGGTTCTCTGGATATGGCAGTAGAAAATGCACCTCTATAGCTACAATATGAACACCCTTCGATCAAGTCAGCAATTTCATGCTACCGTGATCCGTACGCATGTTTATTTTCCTTCGGGTCGGGTTTTTCTAACACTTAGTCACAACAGGTTTTCCTCGTCAAAGTCAGAACAAGATCGATTCGATACATGTTTAATTTGATTGCTATACCTATCTCTATCCAATAAAAAGTGCTATATACATGCAAAATATAATTGTTTTTTTTTTTCTAATGCAAAATATAATTGTTGAGATGCAAAAAAGAAAAGAAAAGTGCATATATATATATATAGTCATGTAAGTAGAGATGGATCAAATTATTTGTTGGGCTTACGAAGTAATCTATATTAAATCTAGAGCTGTCAAAGTGAGCCAATTCGACTCACGTTAGGCTAAAAATGAGCCTAGCCAAGTTGGTTCACTTTCCTGGTGAGCTGAAAAAAATACCAACCCGGCTTGACCCACCGCGGTTGGTGGGTTAAGCGGGCTGACTCACATAACTTAAAAAATTATAAAATAATAAAAAAAAATAAAAAGGTAAAAAAATTAAAAAAATATAAAAAATTATAAAAAAGACTTAAAAAATATAAAATTTAAATTAAAAAAAAGTGAGTCAATCCACCTCAACCCGACTCAAACCCACTTTGGCTCGCGAGTTAAGTGGGTTGACCCGCTTTTAACCTGCAAAAATGTGAGTCTATACTTTACCAACCCAATCCACCGGTGAGCCGGGTTGACTCACCGAGCTCAACCCAAATTGACAGCTCTAATTAAACCAACATTACGCCAATTTGAGGATATTAGAGCACTCCCTTTAGGGCGCTCCCGTGCGGGCTAGCGTCTAAAACAATCGTTTAAATACCAGGGCGCTCAAAAGATAGGCGGGAGCGCCCTTATAGGTAGAATAGAGGGCGCTCCAACAGCGTGCCCTTGTTCCCAGCGTGAATTTGTTTTTTTTTTTTAATTCGGTTGAAAGGAGGGCGCTCCTAGGAGCGCCCTCATTGGATTTTCTGTTTATAATTCCAGGGCGCTCAGGTGGAGCGCCCTCTTTGGCCATTTTCCAGGGCGCTCCCTGGGAGCGCCCTTGTTCCCAATGTTAATTTGTTTTTTTTATTTCTGACAAAAGGAGGGCGCTCCCTGGAGCGCCCTCCTTTATTTTTTACTTATAGCGCCCTCTTTTATGGTGGATATTTTTTTTTGCCCTGCAATAGAGGGCGCTCCAGGGAGCGCCCTCCTTTATTTTTTTTGCCCAGCATGATTTTTTTAAAAATTCTCTAGAATAGAGGGCGCTCCCAGGAGCGCCCTCCTTTATTTTTTTTCTAATTCTCTGGGAATACAGGGCGCTCCCGGGAGAGCTCTTTTTTATTTTTTTAAAATTATTTTGTTGATCCTTAAAAATGACCACCCAGATTTAATTTTCACTTTCATTCATCCCGCATCCCTTCTCCCTCCATTCTCCTTCGTCCTTTCTCCTTCGTCCCTTCTCCTCCGTGCCCAAGCTTCTCCTCCTTCCTTCTCCTTCGTCCCTTCTCCTCCATGCCCAAGCTTGTTCCTCTTTCCCTTCTCCTCCGTGCGCGAGCTTCTTCATTCGTGCCTTCTCCTCCGTGTTCGTCGTCTTCTTCCGTGAGGGAGCTTGGGAGAGCTTCTCCTTCCCTTCTTCCTCCGCAGCGCAACCGTACGTGAGTTTCTCCTTCCCTTATTCCCTTCTCCTCTCCCTCGGCGCGTCACGACTCTCTCCTTCCCCTTTCTTCTCTCAGTCCGCGGCGGCTACTAGGGTAAGCAACTCCAACATTGACATTTTTTGCTATCTGCACCACTTTTTGTTTATGTTGCACATTGTTTTTTTGCTACCTGCACCCCCTGTTTTGCTATCTGAACTGTTTATTTGTTGTTAAGGTTAGATAACATTGAACATTAGTATTATAGTTTATAATGATTTGATGTTTGGGATATAGTTTATAATGATTTATGTGTTAAGTATATAGGTTGTCATATATTACATTAGATTTTGAAATGTTATATAAATATATATTACTCATATTGATCTCTTTTGGACTGGTAGTTGGTGGTTTATAGTTAAAATTGTTTTTTCGTTAATTTGGTGGTTGCTGCTCAAATTTTTAACGACTACTAATTTTTATTACTAGTTAATTTTTTGACTTGTCTTTTTTTTTTCAGGTCTTGTTTCCTAACTGCTTATAATCTAACAACTGCTTATTGGTGATTGACTTTAATCGGGTATATCCTTTATCATATTATCGTTTTTCTTTCAACTATAATTATTAGGTTATTTGTATGTACATGCATTAGGAATAAGTTTGATAGGTACTTCATACTTTCACCACACTTTATAGCATGCGTAGGAAACTATTCAAAGTATGACAAGTTTGAATTCTTCATTTGAAGTAGATAACCTATTGATGCTTTGAATAGTTTCACATCTTTTATTTCCTTTAATTTATTTATAATAAAAAACATGGTTGAAACGGAAAATAATAATGACGTGTATAAAAGTATGTGTGTTGTTTACTAAGTGTTGTTCATAGTATGACTAAGTGTTTGAATTTTAAGGAATTAATATGCATGATTTTGGATTAAGCCATTAGGATCAGACTGAAATAAATATGCAGGTTAAAGTAGATTAAAAAAATTGAAAAAAAAAAGAAAGGAGGGCGCTCCTTGGAGCGCCCTTGTTGTAAAACAAAAATTGAAAAAAAAAAAAAAAAACGAAAGGAGGGTGCTCCTTGGAGCGCCCTTGTTTTAAAGAACCAGGGCGCTCCAGTGTGCGCCTTTTAAGGCTGCACGGGAGCGCCCTCTTTTTGCTTCTGTCAGGGCGCTCCATTGAGCATCCTCATTTTATTGACCAAACAAGAGCAGATTCTATTAGTGCGCACGGGAGCGCCCTTTAAGGCTGTACGGGAGCGCCCTCTAAGGCCTTTTTTGGCATAGTGCAAGGACATATTAGGTCAAATTATTAAATAGATTGAGTTTAACCTTTTTAGAAGGAAGAAGATTGCTTTGCACTTAAAAATCAAGTGTGGTAAATATAATGAAAAAAGAGATAGAAATAAAAATGAAATGAATTAAGAGTTAGTGAAAGATATGATAATTGATATAATGGGAAGTGAAAGAAAATATAGAAAAAAGGAAGTGTAGATGAAGTGTAATAGAAATGGGAGTAGAAAAATCAAAGTTGTTTTTACAAGCCTATAGAGTTGAGCAAGACATGTTTCATGCCATCCGAAAAACTTGTTAAGCCTAGCTATCGAACAAACTCATTTAAGGATAAAATAGTATATTGTTTATATTTCTATTATTATTATAAAGAATTTTTTTATAATGTCTTATAATTATATATATTTATTAGTGTATTTAAATATGTTGTCTTATCTAAAAGATTTGAGTCTATAATTCTATTCAAATACATTTTAATGATATTTTCAAATTTCGTATTGTAAAAATACTTTTAAGAGTAAACTCTCACTAGGTCCCTGAAAGATGCACACGTCGCCAATTAGATCCCTCAAAGATTTTTGTTACCAGTTAGGTCCCTTAAAGATTAAAATGGTCACCATGTTAGTCCCCCATTTAGTTACCGTTACAAATGTTGTCAACCGAAGTTGACGTGACACGTTTTTGTATGACTCGACCTGTTAATAGGTCCCTAATATTGGTGTTAAACTTGAAGGTTTACTGAGGCTATGTGAAAATGTTAAGACCGAGAACAGAAGCATGATCTACCGCCAGAAAGGAAGGGGACTGGAAGGGGGCGGATTGTCAACGTGATTCGAGGATAAGAGATTAGAAGGATTTCCCCATCACCATTTCGTGAACTTGTCATCAGGTAACACTGTTTATGTAAATATTGTGAAATAATTAGATTGTCATAAGTGCATTTTAAAATAATTAAGTTTTAAATTTCAAACAACAATTAGACCATCTTCATTCCAACACCTCACTTTTCTACTATTTACGTCTTAAGTGGGTCCCTTCAGTGCACATTATCCATTTCTATTTTTATAATTTAAGCACATATTCTCTCTAACCTTGTATCTCTAAAAAATTCAACTCAATGGAACACAATTTATTTAAGAACTTATGCTTATATATAAGAATCGAGTGTTTATATAAGCCCAGCTCCAACGATATATAAATTTTAAGCAACAGTTTTTCTGTTGAGAATCTTGCTAAGAAATTATGTGATAATTAAAGATGTTCTTATATACCTCAAGAAAATTTTAACAGTTCCTTAAGGATAATTTAGTAATATTATTATGAAAATATCTACCCTCAAAGTTATTTTTAGCATCTTCAATATAATAGTTAATTTTTTATTTTAATTCCTAAGTTATGAAAATAAATTGAAATAATTGTATGAGTGCCATAACTGTTTAGTTTTTTTTGGTTTACATGGAGGCCAAAAGGCCAAGAAATTAAGAAACAACACTATGATTAAAAGCAACTCCAATAGAGTCTTGCCAAATAAGATCTAGACACTCCCTTGGGGGAACAACTATGATATGAAGACCTAGGGGCCTGGAGTGAGCAGAGTTAGCAAGCCAATCCGCAATCCTATTGCCCTCTCTGAATGTGTGAGAGAAGCTAATGTGCCAATCCTTCTGTTTCCACATATGAATCTTCTTCAAAATATTTGCAAACGGATGAGAGGATAAAATTCCCTTTTGAATAAGAGAAACAGCTGTCAAGGAGTCACTTTCCACACAGATATTTATTAACCTATTATCCCAAGCAATTTTCAGAGCCATTTCTATGGCTCTAAGTTCAGCAAGAAGGACACTTCCTTTTCCCAAATTCATTGAAAAACCAAGCACCCAATTACCATGTGCACCACGAAATACCCCTCCACAACCAGCCGTATTCCTCTCTTGCCTAACAGAACCATCTACATTAATTCTAAGGCACCCAGGATGCCTTAAACTGTTTAGTTGAATTCATCCAAACAAAATATTAAATAAATACTTATTATGTTCAATAAAACTACATGCATAGCGCGGCAGAACGGAGGGCCCGTTGAATGGAGTGTGGACCGTTCCCCATTAATTATTAATTGCCAAATAATGTGTGCTCCAATTTCGTACCATTCCCTGCTTCTTCTTAATTGATTGATTTATTTATTTATTTAAATTGTTTTGTACCTCTCAATCTCTCATTTCTTTAGCAACAGTATTTTGCTGAGAGGCATGACCACTCTTCAGTACTTTTTCTACTACGATTCATTTTAAGGTCGTGCAAGATTGCAAAAATTTAATCATAAGAATTTGTAATATAGAGAGTTGAAAATCACAAAACAGTATCTCAATGAGTCATGACTAATTTAAATTCTTTATAATAATTAAAAACGTATTAAATTAAAAAAACCTCACTTCAATACATATAAAAACATTACAATAATTATAAATAATATAAGTAATAGTTAAGTTTATATATTATCCATTAACTTCCAAATTAAAAAAAAGATTATATGCTTATAAATATACTCTTAAGGAGGGGTGATGAACATTAACTGTGACTGAGCCCTGAACAGGATTGTCGCTGATAATAGAGATACATGTGGTTGACACCAAAAAATTATATTTATACTTTTTGATTTTTGATATTCAGGGTCATGTTATGCATTTTATTAGTAATAATTAAGCTATATATTTTAAATATTTTTTTATGATAATAGATTTTTAAATGTTTAGTACAAATATTAGTATAAATTTCTTTTGTTATTTTATTTGAATTTTAACTTATCAATGTTATCATCCTCTTCTTTAAAATTTTTGGCAGAAGGCTTCTTCCTCAATTGTAATTATAATAACGTGCCTTTTTTTTCTAAAGATGTGTGGTGTGTGAATACGGTCTTTTTTTTTATCATAAATATCCTCAGAGAAATATTGAAATAATCATGCACCACTCAAGTGAGATAAAATAAGTTTGAATATGAAAATTGGGGTTGAAAGTAGGTTGAACCAAGCTAGGCTTTGCAGGGTCCAAACCTGACCTGCATTATATTTCTATGGTCCAAGTTTGGCCTGTTACTTGTCATAGGCCATTTTTTTAGGTCTGGTCTGACCTGTTTCAAAGTCTGATTTGGCCTATTAGCCTGTTTAAAAACATATTTCATATCATGACCTTTAAATATGCTAATAAATCTATCGCTAAATAGGTCATTGCGTTTACAAACTAATATACTTACTTCTTCATAATGTAAATATGTCACTAACTGACTAACATATACGTTTAGATAGGACAATAAGTCTATCTGAAAAAATTAAAAAATTAAATATTATTATACTATTTATTATATATAATATATTTATATGTTTATTAAAAATAATAATATTTAAAAATAGGCTAGCTTGTCGAGCCTATTAGGCGTTTTAGAAAACATAAGCCTAACCTATTTAATTAAAAAGACTTTTTCAAAAGTCTAAACTTGGTCTTTTTATTAAATGAGCCGAGTCAAACTTGGCTTTAAGTAGACTGGGCAGTAGGCCCTCGATGAGCGATCTAACCTATTTCACTCCTAATAAAAATTGAGAATGAATCTAATTTTTTTATTTAAATTTTTCATATCAAAATTTATATTTATTTCTATTTTATTAATTAAATAGTAAGTTAGTTTAAGTTGTATAAAATATATGAACGATTTTAAAATATAAATAAAAAATTATATAACCATATCAATTATCATAGTACATTAGTACCACATCTTTTTATAGTAAAAAAAAAACTGTTTGCCGCCAAGTTTACTATACCAGGCAGCTACCATCACGGCCAAAAAAATCTGTAATAGTAATTATTAATAAAAACACCATGAAATTAGTTATTAATACATGATAAAGAATAGAATAGCAATAAGTGGGGAAGGAGAAGATAAACAAAATAAAAAGAAAGAAATAGCGCGGGAATGGAAGAGAGAGGTGTCAACATCACGTATCTAAGTGAGAATCTTGTGTGACTGACACAATTGCCTCGTGATCCGCTTCTTGTTTGGGCGTGGTCGTCTCACGTGGCACTTGACGCCGTTTCTCTCACTGTTCCCTCACTTCCCTGTAACAGCCCTTTCTATTCTAATTTCTGCCCTTAGGTTTGAATCTAGAACTAGAATTCCATAAGAGCAAATTTATCGTAGGTATTATTGATTAATTTTAAGAAATTTGGGAAGCAAATTCTGCATTTGTTGAAGGAAAATGATATAGTAGGGGAGTGTTTAATTTTAAGAATTGGGATGCTTGTGGAAGTAATTATTTTTGGAGATAAAAAAAATAAAATAACTAATTTTGTGTAGTTAAAATCTAAATCATCAGTTGGAAAAAAAAATAAGTCTCCGGCCATAAATTATAATTAGATTAATGAAAAATTACTAACTAATAAAAAAATCCCCAATCACAATGAGATTTATTAAAAAAAATTACAACCAAATTAATAAAAAAATTATAACCATTTGAAATAAATGAAGAAAGATGGGGAATTTTTTTGTGCAATTGCAAAAAAAATTTGTTTAAAATTAATGAAATTATAAAAATTAAATATTTATACATTTAATTATTGTATGTATTTCTTTTCTAAAATTAAAAAATGTAATGGTATTTTTTTGTGTAAACCATAGGTATCCCCAATTACCAGGGGCAATGCTATTCGGGGCTTAGTCACAGTTAAGGCTCCTCACCCCTCCTAGTCAAAGTTATGACTCCTCACCCCTTCTAAAGAATGTGTTTAGTGGGGATCGAACCCGGGAGCTCTTCCCACAATCTCAGCATGTGTTGCCAACTGAGTCACAACTCTTTGGTATTGTAATGGTATTTTAAGTTGAACTAAAATATTAAAATAATAAATGTGTGGTAACCTGTGAAGTTCATTTTAGAATTTTTGTAGAGTCCATTTATTGGAGCTAAGAGTTACTTAAAAAATAAAAAGAGATAATATATACAAATAAGACCCACATAAAATTAATATAATAAATTTTAAGCACCTCAGGGAAGAATTCCTTATTAAAAATCATTTTATTAAGCGACCCGTTGCTTTCGAGAAAAAAAAAACCATTATATAGAGGATTTTGGAGCGGGTATTTTAACATCACCGATGTTTTTTTTTTTTTTCTCTCTCTCTTTTTTCCGTTTTCTTTAACATGGCGTATCTAGCGGTTAAAAGTCAGGGTAATTATATATACATATACATATATATATATATACACAAAAAGTATGCTTATAAAAAAATAATGTTTTTTAAAAGAAATTATACTATTTTATTATTTATTAATGAAAATATTTGTAAATAAAAATATAAATTAAAAATGGGTGATATATATATTGATAGGACCTATTTAAAGTTTGTGAATTGAAAAAAAAAAGTGAGGTGTTGTGTTAGAAATAAGATATGCTCAATAAAAACTTGTTGATATGTATTGATATGACCCATTTAAGATATGTGAATAGTAAAAAAAAAAAATAAAGTATTGAAATAATAATGGCCTGGACCATCCAAATCCCCATTATTAGATTTTTTTTCTTCACTGTTCATGCTAGACATTTTTTTTAATGTAAGGGTTCACTTATTTTAACATAAAAAGTCTATAATATTTAAAAGAACAAAAATTTTCAAAACTGAGATTATTTTAAAGTTTTATACGATTTGGGATTTTTGTCAAAATCTTATTTATCTATTTATATATATGATTTTTACACATATTTTTAATTACTTTTTTTTCCTTAAATATGACATCTAAATTCTAAACCCATTTCAAGTGTAAAGGGTGATGACCATGGAACAAAGCATGCAACAAAAGAATGAATCTGGATCCTCTTCCGCGTCTCCAGCCTCTTCAATAATTTGTAGCTACAAGGTCACTAGGTATTTAAAATTTGTAGCTAACTTTGTTGCATAGGCTGCACCGCTAGAAATGATCATTACACCAAAAGAACAAAGTTCAGACAATGTCACATGTCACAAGTTTTATATTCAATATCTTCTGTCACAAGTCAGATTATACCACAATGGGCTACCCGTCCGAACTGGGCACTTCCACCGATTCGAGAGAGACATCTATCTGAGTGCTTACGTGGCACTTCAAATTGAACCAACACGTTTACTGACCCTTTAATTACTTTATACGTGGCAATCTCCTAAAACCACACACATACGTTTCAAAAATCCTCTCCAGACCAGATAACACACTTGGCATACCCTTATGGACGATGGGACAACGCCCAAGCTTCCATACACTACCTCAATGCTCTAAAAATATACGCATGCAACTTGTATCAGGTACACACTTTCATTTCATATATCATAACTCTGCTGAACTATACACTTTAAGTACCTTTGCAAGTATCATCCCCATCTTCATACAAGATTAAAAGCTTTAATTAGAAAAAACTATAGAGTATGATAGCTTTCGTGGAAGAGAAAATTGGTTTCCCTTACCAATAATTCCATCATAATTAGCAGACCTGCAAATTAACCTATTCAAAGCTCCGAATCATGCATTTTATCAAACACTTGGAAGGCCTTCAATCTCCTTTATTTGTTAATTCATTTTTCACTTTTAGCATGTTTTGTTTTCATAAAAATTATGCTACAAAATGTGGATTCAATTCAACACTCATGGTAGCGTTAGATGTTTGATATAAATCACAAGTATCCTCCACAAGAGGCAATACTAGTCGAGTTGGAAACATTCACATCATGGTAAGACCTCGCTTAAGGGGAATCAAACATGGATGGTGAGTCATGGGGAGAGGCTACTAAAGCAATTGCTTCATGTCTCCTCTATTGCAAGACCTCAAATTTTCTAAAAATATATATATATATATATATCTTATATATTAATATTAAATAATTTTTTATATCATATATAAAAACATTATTAATTATTAGTTAATAGATATTAATTAAAAATATTATTTTCTTTATGAAAAATAGCTTTCTCAATTTAACATAACTTTCTTATGTTAAAAATAGACTACATTTTTTTTAAAAAAATAATTATACCATCTAAAACACGCCCCTTATTTTTTAGAAATACGTCCACATCTTATAATTTGTTTTGGGTCTACAAATATATTGGATCGGTCCGATAAGTATGTGTCACTTGAACTAATCCCGTTAGTAGAGATGTTCATATTCAATCCAATGCAAATTGTATAAACCGAATTGAAAAACTGAAAATCGAATCAAACCGAAATCCGCAAAATTCAAATTTTTTTTATTAGATTAGATTGATTTTCAGATCCTATGTTGAAACCGATCCAATCCAATCCAAACCGAACTTATATATACATATATTATTACTTATAAAATAATAATATATTTATACTTGGATACATATATATTTATAAAAATATTTATACTAATATATTGTTTATGATTTTATTATCTAATATAATGTTAATATTTTCTATAAATATATCAATTTAAAACTAATTTTAAATTAGTTTTCATATCCCATGTCCTTCTTTTCATATAATTTTATATTTATCTTAAAAAATATAAGTTTCAGTAAAAAATATTTACCATTATTTAATAATTTTATCACTTTTATCTAATATTTATTGTCTTTTTAGAAAATCAAAAACCAATCCAATCCAATTTAAATTGGACCGAATCTGATAAAATATAAAACTGATTGGATGTGAAATGATAAAACCGCAATAATCGGATCAGATATTTCTTACCTCAAAATCGATTCAAACCGAACCACGAACACCTCTATCCTTAGTATACTCAATAGCGTTGGATTGAATATACATTTATAAGGTGATTCTGACATTATCCAAGAGTTTTGAACATTGCAAACATGGGCTGTTAATCCGTGATAGTTTACGTGAACAATGCTTCGCTTTTGTTTTGGTCGAAACAATGCTTCGCTTAGACTTTGTAAAGTGGAGTTCCAAAAAAATATTTGCAGTGACATTTTCGTTTAGTCCAAATATTTGCAGTGTGACTGCCAAAACAAAACCCAAAGAAAGCCCATGCTAGTAGTAGGCCGAAGAACCCACTAGGCTCTGCAGCTCGTTTCATAACCCAAAAAATTGGCTTGGTCCTTCTTGTTGCATAACGGAGCGTTTGGGACTTTGGAATAACAGGGCGAAAAATCATTTAGTTTATTGATGCTTTTATGTCAATTTCCATTGTCCAAAAAAAAAATGTCAATTTCTTAGGATATGTTTGTTTAAACATTTCATCGAATAATTTTAAAGTTACTTAATTTTTTTTATAAAGTTGATTATTTTTTACACTTAGTTACAATTATTAAAAAATATTTTTTATTTATTCTTAATATATTACAGAAAATTATTTATTTAAAAAAGCAACTGCTAATAGTTTAATTTCTAATTAAAAGCAAAAAAGAAACAAATATTTTTTCAAATTTTAGTTTTCTTAAAAAAAAATCATCCAACAAGTCAATGACCTTATTCAACTATTTTCATAAAGGTTCAATCGTTCAAGTGTAGAATCATAAATGCGATGGACCAACCAAGTTTGAATTAATAATAAATAGGGAGTGAAAATAGTTTAGGTTGAGTTTAGACAATTTAAGTAGGGATGTCAACGGAACGGGGCAGGTAGTGCCTACACTACCCGTATAAATACCCGTTAAAATTAACGGGTACCCATGCGGATAACAGGTATCCGCGGGTATCCATTAATATTTAAGAATTTAAATTTTATAAAAAGAAAGAGAAAAAATGTTATATAATATATTATAATATCATACTATATATAAATAATAAAAAATTCTAATATTCAAATATATTTAATAGAAAAATATGTTTTAATGAGTATGCGGGTACCCGCGGGGCGAGTAGTATAATATCAGTCCCCACCCATTATATAAATATGCGGGTACCCATTGCGAGTATATCCACGAGTACATGTTTTTTTTACATCCCTAAATTTAAGGCTTGAATCCAACCTACCTTAGAATATATGACTTAATTTTGACTTATTTACCTAATAAAGGTTTTATTTTAAAACCTGACCTGATCTGTTTAAAAGTCTGTTTTATAATAAAATATTTAAATATGCCATGAACATATATTTTTTGTATAAGATCACATATATCATCCACATGAGACAACCCTGTATTTAAATATATTTGAATATACTTATTTATACACCCTAATCTTATATGTAAGACAATATGTTCATATATTTAAACAGATCGAGTAATAAGTATATAATTATATGACATTATAATAATAATATTTAGGCTTAATTGCACTTTTGATCCCCTTACTATAATTAATCCGCGATTTTGGTCCCCCTATTTTTTTTTTCGCGATTTTGGTCCTCCTATTTCCAAATTCGCGATTTTGATCCCTCTAACACATACTTGGGAGGTACAGAGAGACCAAAATTTTGAACTACATCGCGAATTTGGAATAATAGGGGGACCAAAATTGCGAGAAAGAAAAAGTAAGAGGACCAAAATCGCGAAAAAAAAGGTAGGGGCACCAAAATCGCGAATTGATGATAGTAAGGGGACCAAAAGTGCAATTAAGCCTAATATTTATAATAATAATATAAAAAATATTACTATCTTATTTATATTAACTTAAATAAGACCAACTAATAAGCATAAAAGACTTTTTAAATATGTATAAAAAATATGGGATGCATAAAAAAAAAAAGATTTTTTAAATAGTTTAAAACTGATTTGTTTAGTTATATAAACTTTTAAAAAAAAAAAATGTGTAGTAGTCTATTTAATAAATGAGCATGATCTAAACCCGATGTAGGTGTAGTATAGAGCCACATATTCCCACCCCTGCTAATAAACTAATAAAGGCTATTAGAAATTAGAAAATAACTACTAAAAAACGAGCCAGCTTTCAAAAATAAATAAAGAAATAATTTTAAGCAACATGATAAAGAATATATTATGTTAACCTTATAAATATTAGTAAAATATAAAAACTTAAATTAAAAAAAATAAGAAAATATTTTTCAGGTAACAAAAAATATAAATTAAAATTTTAAACATTTAAATTTAAAGTTTTAGAAACTCTTAAAATTTTTATTAATTAAAAAAATAATAGTTTATTGATAATTTAGAAGTATTTCATTATGTTTGACGTAAAAAAAAACAAATTTTGAGTTATGATTAAAGCAAATAAAAGTTTTTTAATTAAATAACTAATTAAAGAGAAAAAACATTAATTTGATTTGATATTAAAATTGAAACACATGTTGTAAAATAAAGATGTGAGATTGTGATAAAGAGACTATAATACAAAATTTGTATTTTCTGTATTGTATTCAGTAAATTAGACCAGTCTGAGATTTCTGTGGAGGGTCATGCAGCTTTTGTGTTGAAAGAGAAGCTTAAGGCGTTAAAGAATAGCTTAAGAAGGTGGAATAAGGAGTCTTTTGGTGGTTTGGAGAATAAAATTAATGATGCCAAAGAGAAAATACACCTCCTTGATATTAAAGGTGAGGAATCTACTTTGACGATGGAAGATGTACAATGCAGAAATGACTGGGCAGTTGAATTGTGTCACTGATAAGTGAAAATTATATGATAAATTAGAGCACTTTTTAGTTCACTTATCAAGGATAAAATGGTATTTTTGCCCCAGTTTAATCCCTTTTTATTAAATATTAGATAAATTGTATTTATTAATCTTAGATTTGAATTTGATGCTATTTTGATAGAAATATTGCTGATTTTTGCAGGATATTGCAAAGATTTGATTTGAAGGAAAGATAGCATTAAATGAGGGAGATATCCGCAAGATTTGAGTTTTATTGAAGACATTTAAGAAAGATTTGAAGAAGATTTGAGGCAATCAATGAGGAGATTTCTGCCAATCAAACAAGGATTCTGCAGACAACCTTCCCAAATAAATCAAATATGCTCAATAAATGCAAGGATTTCATCAAGAAAAGGGAAACAGGGAAAGACAAATCAACCAAAACCAGTCTCGGGGAGAGATCAAATTAAAAAGAGAAAGATTGAAGCTGCAGGACGCATTCTGCGCTTCAACCTGCGCTGTAGCGCAGGGTGAAGCGCAGCTCTCTGGAACCTGCGCTGCAAGCTGCGCTGTAGCACAGGGTGAAGCGCAGATCACACTGATTCTTGCCCTGCTGCCGTTTTTAGATAGATTTCTCCCCAATTTTCTTTGTCTTTCCTTAGCCTATAAATATGACCTCATTGCACCAGATCAAAGTGTGCACGATTATTGTAATTCAGTGTTATTTCAGTGATAATGCACCAAAGCTAATTTTAGAATAGGAGAGGAGGAGCGCTTCATAAGGATTGAAGATGGTGACAGCATCTTCGGTGGTTTGTATGGCTACCTTGTGTAGTTAACTCTCCATTAGGATTAAATGTAATTGATTATATCCCCAAGTGTATGTAAACTCTATTTTATTATTTCTTGAGATCTCTGTCTATAATATTGGTAATCTTATTATGTGCTTAATTCCTAACTTCCGCGCTTGCGCCGGAGTTATAGGCTAGTTTCGACTAGGATTGAGGATGAGGGAGCGGATTCTGAAGAAACCCAAACTCTGATTGAATAAGAGGACTCGGTACTCTGTGACCGACACATGAGCGTTACTAATGAGCGATGGGTAGTGACAGTACTCTAGTGAAGGGCGTTTACAGGATTAGGCCTTAGTATCGATAGCAAAGGATTAGTTGATTGTCAATCCAGGACCGACACATGGATGTATCCTGATGAGTGATGGGTAGTGTGAGTACTCTAATGAAGGTGCGTCTACATGATTAGGCCTCGTTTATCAATTAGTTATTTTACAAACGGAATATAGAAAACAAAATAAGCCGAGGGTAAGTCTATCGCTTGGGAGAGCTCGCATGGATTATCTTTGAGTGTGAGTGGCGCCTGGTAACTCGGGGTCATAAGCAATATAGTTTATCTACAGTATTATAGAGTAAACCTAAAATAATAGATAGTTTTTACATGCACAAAGGGTGTGATGATATGAAGTTCAATCCTAATCCAAGTAAAGTGTCTCTAACTCTTCCTTTCTAATTTAATTGATTATTTATTTGCTATTTACAATTTACGCAACAATACTCTTATAAATCCATTGTTTTTCCCTTGATAAATAGATCACAACTATATGCGAATTTACTGTTCCCTGTGGATACGATAACTCTTCTTACTATTATACTATTGGATTTTTGGTTCACTTGCCAGAAACCCATCAAGTATTTTTGGCGCCGTTGCCGGGGAACGGTTTCCAATTCGTGTAGACCTTGGCGGTCTAGTTATCAAGTTTTTATTTTAGGATTTTATTTGTTTTCTTAGGATTTCTTCTATTTATTTCTTTTATTATTTTTAGGATCTATTATTATCTTAGGAAATTTATTGTTTTTCTATTATTATTAATTCTCTTCAACACTTACCTTTTTCAAATTTCTTGTTTATGCTTATGAGAGGTCAGGCGTCCCCCAATCAATTACAGTTCGACCCGGAAATAGAAAGGACGTCGCGAAAGAACAGAGGTAGGAACGGGAGAAGAAGAAGAAGAAGGACAATTGTTGAGGAACCCAAAAACATGGCAGAGGAACGTCCAAGAAGGACGCTAGGAGATTATATCTTCCATCAAGGACCATGTCACTTCTCAAGCACTGTGTTACCACCAAACGCAAGAGCTTTGGAGTTGAAGACTGCACACCTCAACCTCATCAGTGCACATCAATTCGCTGGATTGGATCATGAAAATCCAAATGCTCATCTCTCTAACTTTTATGAATTGATTGGTACTATGGTATTCGAGGAAGGTAATTTGGAATCTGTTTACTTACACTTGTTTCCTTTCTCTTTGATAGGTAAAGCTAAGGAATGGCTGCAATCACACCCAAATCAAAGTCTAACCAATTGGGGTGTGGTTGAGGAGAAATTCTTGACAAGATTCTTCCCACCAGGGAAGCAGATAGAAGCCAAGGCAGATATTTCCACATTCAGACAAGGGATTGATGAGCCACTACATGAAGCTTGGGAAAGATTCAAGTCTATGTTGCGCAACTGTCCCAACCATGGTTATGAGGATATAGCCCAACTCAACATATTCTGCACGGGACTTCGTTCAGGCTCAAGGTCATTCATAGATGCGGCAGCAGGTGGAACTATCTTATCCGCAGAAGTTGATCAAGCGCTAGAAATCATCAACTATTTTGCACAGAACGATCAACAAGCTCAAAGTGGAAGACAACCCGCGCAATTACCAAAGAAAGGGATTCTAGAACTCAATCAAAGTGATGCTCTGTTAGCTGAGAACAAACTCATTAAAGTCAACTAGAAGCACTCACTGAGACGTTGAAGACACTCCCTCAACAACTCAAAGTTGTCCACTCACAACCCATCTAAGCCCAACCATTGATTTGTGATTTCTGTGGAGGTGACCATCTAAATGGTCAACGTGCTAACCAAGGAACACAACCAGAACAAGTCAACTTCATGGGTAACCAGGGAAGGCAAGGGAATTACTCCAACAATAACAACAATCAATATTCACAAGGTTGGAGAAATAACCAAACCAACTCAGGTTGGAGTAAGAATGGAGGAATAAGACAACCACCTTACCAACAGCAGCCCTCAACATATGTTAAACTGAACACTTTGAAAGGTAAAATTGATGACCTTGTGCAAAGATTTAGTGGATTCAAGACAACTACTGAGGCATCAATCAAGACTCTAGAGAGTCAAGTGGGTCAGTTAGCGACTGAGATGGCAGAGAACAGGCAACAACACTTCTCAGCTGTGACCCAAACCAATCCAAAGGAATAATGCAGCTTGATTGCTACTGATGGCAACACATTAGAAGAGGAGGAACTTGATGAGGAAGAAGAAATCATCTCCGAAGAACAATTGCTTCAAGAGGAAGTTGTTCAACAAGATGAAAAAGCAGCACAAAAGGAACATCATGAAGAGAAGATCTTAGTCACAAGTAAGTCACTTGACCCAGGTAGGTTTACTATACCCATCTCTATTGGTAATCTACCTCCTACTCATGCTTTATTAGATCTTGGAGCGAGCATCAATTTGATGCGGCTATCGTATTTTAACAAGTTGAGTAATGTGAAGGTCAAGCCTGTAAATGTGAAGTTACTTCTTGCAAATAAATCCGCTCAACGCCTTCATGGGATATTAGAGGATATACAAATCAAAGTGGATAAATTTTCATATGTTGTAGATTTCTACATTGCAGAGACAGAAGAGGAGGATACTGAAGTCCCCCTAATTTTATGAAGACCCTTCATGAAAGCTGCTAAGATGATCATTGAGAATGAGAGAATTGAATTGGAATCAAAGAGGGGTAAAAACCAAGGTTTTGAGGGCTGGTATGCTCGCTCAAGCTGCGCTTGAGCGCGGGCTGAGCGAGGATATCAGTAGTTAGGTGGGATTCCAATCTAGTTTTCTCCTTGCTTTGAGGTGAGTGTGATCCACCCACTCACTTCCATTATGTGTGAAATCCTTTTTATGATCCCCATTCTTCCTTCCCCTTCTTGCCTTCCTCGTTTGCGATTGCTTGAAGTTAACCTAGGGCTTATGTATGTTTTGGCTTGGATTGTTTGATTTTGGTTTGGCCCTAGGTTGTGGAGGTTAAGGTTTTCATGCTAAGTGTGGATTACAAAATTGATTGTCATGGAACCTTTTTGTTAGCATACATATACATGTTCACATGTCATGAATCATGCTCTCTCATGTTTTGAAACCCTAATCATGTATTCATGTTTTCATGGGCCTTTTGCCAAGAGGTTAGTGAGAGGTCTTCGGACCAATGAGATACAAGAGAGGTAATCACATTTGCTCCCAGGCCAAGGGGTAAATGGGGCTTGTCAATTAAAAATGAATTATGCATGTTTAATAATAAAACGTAATGAGGGTGGCCCTAGACGACGGTCCTTGGTCACATGGTCGAGCGCTCAATGAGGTTTAAAGTGAAAAGACACCCTTGGTGTGGGTTTGACACCTAAGGTCCAGTTTGATGTTTGACTGCATGAATGTCTGGGTGGTTTTCCACTGGAGGAATTGTAATGTGCATTGTCTGTTTGCCTGGTAGATTGTGATGTATAGCAAAACATGAATTTATGTACATTGATGTTGCATTCACATTTGCTTGTTATCTCCACACTGTATGCATGATCACATTCACTGGGACGTAAGTCTCACCACACGTTTTTCTGGAAACACCTTAGTTTTGCAGGAGACCCAGTTGGCCCTTGAAGAAGAGGACTTGAGTTTCAATGGGAGAGATGCTCCCCTAGAAGCTGTCCATTTCAGATTATTTAGGTTTACTGTATTTGTTTGGTTTTAGAACTTGCATTAGTTGGATTGTAGTCACTAAGTGGCATTTCAATTATATACTTGAGCTGTATAATTGACTTTCGCTTATGTAAACGTTGGATTACTTAAGCATGTTTATGTGATTGTTTGTATGTCGATACCAATAATGGCGCGAGATAATTTCATAAACTTGGGAATGTGTCTCCAACGGACATTATTTCTAAGTTCACAGAGTTAGGACGTTACAGTTATGGCATAGGGTCTTAACTTGTATTTGTAGGGAGAGATCAGTCTGTGTTGTGAGTAGTGTGAGTCCTAAGGGGTCTAGGTGGTTGTCTGAGGTGTGGTCGGTTGAAAATTGTTGTTATGTTTCTATGTATTTGTTTTCAAAAGGGTGTATTAAAGAAATGGGGAATGGGAAAGATACACTTTATTGCCTGTTTGGTTATTGATTGTAAATAGTGAAAATCAATTCTAACGAAATTGACTTAAAATCACTCTTATTCAATGTGCTTCGTAATTTGTGTATCATTCAAAATAAACTCGAAAGCAAAATAGTTCTGTGACGCAGAAAGAAAGGATAAGTTCTTTTATTCATATAAAGGTAATTTGAGTTACATAAAGTTTGAATGCAATACATGGAAAAATATAAAAGTACATGTAAGAAAAGACTATCTTATGTCTTCGAGTATTTAGAAATGAGCTATCCCATGTATTCAGAATGAACTTGACTTCTGCCTTCCTGTTCTTCATTTGAACCGCCTCTTCTTCATCCATTTCCACAGGCTTTGATTGAACCACCAGGGGAGGAGCTTTGTGCAAGAAAAATTAAAAATCCCTGTGGATCAACAAAGAAAAGTGAAATATGGAGTGAAGACAAAATAAGCTAAATATTTGGCTACGACGTTCGACCCAAAAGGAAATCCTTAAAAAGGATTGAAAAAGCTTATAGCTTTGGCTATCTCGTCGACCTTATCAAAAATGAAATCATTAAAGATTAGGTCGAACGCAGTAGCCAAAGGAAGAAGTTTTTCCATTTTGAACTAAGAGAAGAATGAAAGTGAATGAAGAATATGTTCAAAATGGAACTCCTACTTATAGGAGAGAAGAAAGGGAGAATAATAAATTCGTCCCCAGAATGAACCAATAAATGTAGCCTTCATAAATGAGGCTGAATGGACGGTGGATGGTAGTCAAAGGTCACCATGAAATTGGCCAAAAGGAGATTGACACGTGGCAAAGCCATGGAAACCAAATGGTTAAGGAAGAACGTGAGTTTCAAGGAATTTCAAACATCAGAATAACTTTAAGTTATATAGAAGAGAAAAATCGAAGGAGCTGTTCGATTTTTATGTTTACTTCATAATCGAAGGACAGAGTGGTTAAAAGGACTTAGACAATATTTTTGAAGAAAAAGGGTACATTCGAAGGAAGTCAAGATTTGAAGAAACAGTAAGTAGCAGTTATTGGAAGTTTCTTGTCCAAGACAGATGTCAGGATTCTAGTGGAGCATTACAAAAGTTCAAAAAGGGTTAAAGAAGTTTTTTACTGTTAGAAGACGTGTCAGCCATGCATTTTGACAACACATGAAGATTGTTGATGTTTCTTATGTATATTAGTTAGCTGTTAGAATTAGAAGTCTATAAATAGGCAAATTCATTATGTAATCAGGGTTGGATTCATTGATACTGAAAACTCTCTAAACACCACACGTCCATCCTGTAAGCGACTAATTGGTTACAAGAGAAGATCAAGTATATGATTCCATCCACACTTTCAATTAATGCAATTACTTTTTCTGCAAATTTTATGATTTTCTTTAGTTTGATCTTTACTTCTCGTATTTATTTTTACTTTCTTGTTAATTGTTCATTGTTCTTCATAAATTCATGTTCTTTTATTCATGCAATTCTTTTCTTTTCTCCCTTCCGTGCTTTAATTTCGATTTACCATTTTTCAAATGTTAATTGAATTCTATTTGAAATCTCAGAATTAATTCACTTTAATTTTCAAAAGTTAAACACTGCAAACCTACTTCTTAAAAGAGTCCATTTTGAGGACTGGATTCTAAATCCCAGATTGATCATAGAATCAAAAGGTTAAGAGTAATCTTGTCTTTCGAGATTTACTTTTATCATTGAAACAGTTTGTTATGACCTTTTTTCTTACAATAACTAGAAGTAGAGGAACCTTTTTTGATCAATTCGAAGCTGCCTGTCATTCACAAAATTCGTGGACGTCCTTTAGTTGCCACAAGTGGAGGATCACGCAAAGTTATAGCATTGTTGGAGACTTTCGGCATAACTTAAGTTGTTGAATTACCATACTCTTCCTTTGACTCTTCATCTTCTAGTAGATCAAGCTCTTCAATTATCTTTTGTAAACCTTGAATTGCAACATCATGATGTTTTTCTGACCGTGAAGCTCTTTCGGATAGTTCAAGAGATTGAACCATAACACTATTAAATAATAATGTACTAGAAGCTTTGTTTTTGCCTTCTTGGAATTCTTCACTTACCAATCCTTTAACTTTCTCCTTCTATCGTCATAGAATATATTGTGAAGGGAGAGTATAAACCTTTTCTTTATGAATACAACTAACACATGTCTACAATAAATGCCCAAAAATTCAAACATGTGACATCCACAATTTGCTTCTTTTGAAATAACATGAAAATCCACATAACAATTAGGTTTCTCTTTTAAAATTTCATGAACCTTGTATTTGGACACTTAAGTGGAAAATCCAACTTTCTCTGTAGTAAACAATTGAGAGCCAACCAATTCATCTTGAAATATCCTAAACAATTTTCTTGCATAAATTTTTTAAGCTTCTTCTTCCATGGTATATAATGTTTGCAAAAATGGTTTTGAATTCATTGTCTTGAAAGTCTTCTCTTTCCTTGTTATAACATGCATCAAAAGCTCTCTCATATTGTGTAACAAACTTACTTAATGGAGTATTGGATTAAAAAAATCCTTAAAGAATTTATTCATGCTATCACTCCTTTAGGTGGTAGATATTCCAGGACAAAAATTATGCCGTACATAAGCAGGAATCCATTTTTTTCGAACAGAGTATATTTTCTTTAGCCACTGATTATCTTGCAACCTATATTTATCTATCCTTGCTTCCTAATCAGATTCAAATTCTTGAATACTAATGATAGATTGGTGAATGCACGTGTAAAATTGATTTTAAAATTCACTGTGTTCATGATAGATATAGTTCAAGTACTTTGGTACCTTTTTCTCAATGTGCCACATGCAATAGTGATGAATAACCTCTGGAAACACCCTTGCAACTGCATTAGTGATGGCATCGTCTTGATCTGTGATAATAGTTTTAGGAGAAACTCCACCCATTGCATCTAACCAAGTGTTTAACAACCAAACAAAACTCTCTTCAGTTTCACCCATAATAGAGCACAACCAAAAAGACTTGATTGTTGATGATGATTAACTCCAGTGAATAAAACGAAAGGCATTTTGTATCTATTTGTTAAGTATGTTGAATCAAGAATCACCACATCACCAAAATATTTGTATGTCATTCTAGACCTTGAATCAACCCTAAAGCAATTTGCTAATTTTCCCTTTGCATCCATTTGAAATGCATAAAAAAAAACTCAGTATTCTTCGATTGACAATTCTTAAAATATGATAACTTCAACTGAGCATCTCCTTTTTCTAATTGTTTTTTGTCTCCTTGCACTTAAGTAATCAATAACATTTTTTTGACTACATCCAACATTATCAATACCACCACTTTCAATAGACAAGACAAATGCAACTTTACGAGGGCGCAAACCAGAATAATCAAGCACATCAATGAGTTTCTTTTGCACTTGAGTTTTCTTTCTATGCACTCAAAGAAACTGTGAACTTCTTAGGGAAATAGTTCATGATTATGGTCTCCTACAAATCTAGAAACATTCCACCTATTGTCATTTTTCTTTATATATAACATTGCTTTGCATCTTATCGTTGTTTCATAATGTGCAAGGCTTTTATGTTCATTCCCACATCTTTTTCCTCGCCGAAACCCCTCATTTGAACAAATGATCTCTTGACCAATCATCATACCATTTGTTCTTGATTTAGTAATACGACCACTACGAAAGCTAAAACCTCTATTTTTTGCGTATTGACAGTTGTTGAACCTGCACAAAATTATAATTATGCGATATGCAAACTACTTGTAGTAGAATGGTAAAAACCGGGTCGAACCCTGGAGATCCACTCACATTAATCCTTCTTTGGGGGGTTTGATTGATTGGAATAAACTGAAGAAAACAAAAGATCAAGTTAAAAGCAAAGGTTGAATCAATTTAAGACAATATCAATCCAAGGAATTCAGAGGCTATTTTCATGGTTAATCATTGGTTATTAATAACATGCATTCAAGATATTAAATCTATCAACTTAGGATTATATGGAACCCCTACAATGATCCCCGGATTCACTACTGAAATAATATATAGAATTCAATTTATTAAGATTAACAAGATCTATTAACCACAAAATCTTATGTTAGATCCAAAACAATTTTATAATCGGAACCCAATTGAAGTAAATAATTAAATGAGCACATTCAATTTAATTACTTAATCTATGATTTTTAATTATTGCATGATGATTACCCAATCAAGAGTACAACATACATCAATAACAAATTTCATAACCATAA
Organism: Sesbania bispinosa; assembly: GCA_026901365.1. Taxonomy (NCBI): domain Eukaryota; kingdom Viridiplantae; phylum Streptophyta; class Magnoliopsida; order Fabales; family Fabaceae; genus Sesbania; species Sesbania bispinosa. The sequence goes on along the minus strand of QLOH01000054.1, from coordinate 1,382,911 downwards.
CATGTTAACCAATCAAACTTTGATAAAAAAAAATATGACATTGAAGCAAGTGGAGTAGAAAAGCAAGGTAGATGTAATTCAATGAACATGTAAATGAAGATCAAACCTCAAAACCAAGATAAAAATAAGCTTGACTTCTTGAATTGAATACAAACATAGCCCTCCATGAAGACTTTACAAAAAGATGAACAAAAGTAAATGAAACTCTTAGTAATTTCTACTACAACTTGGATGATCTTCTCCCTAGCAAGCCCTCCTATTTATAGGAGGGGATAAGATGTCATTCCAAAGATGATCACTCACCTATGACTAAGCATGTTTTGTCCACAAATTGACTTATTAATCAATTACCTAATGCATTTGTCTATTACTTTGAATTATTCACCTACTCTAGCTATCATTCACCAACTTGTCTCACACTTTCACCGAGCATTTCATCATCAATCTGGTAGAATCCAAGGAAGTTGTCTGCATATAAAATCAAGCCCTGGATCTCAGCTTTCAAATGTCATTGGGTTGAGCCTAAAAGGAGTTTTCTAGCCCAAGTTATGGCCCAATCATTGAGTGCTGGTCAGGTTTTCATGTAATGTTGACTATTCTTTCTTCCAAGCCCATTTTGACCCACTAGACATCCAGTTTAGCTTTTGGGTTTTGCATCAAAGTTGTAGGGCTTTCTTTTATCTTTCCTACAATATAAAGTACATAAATTTTAGATGTCTATAACTCGAGTTATGCTTGAAATATGAAAACAATGTAATGCTGAAAAATGTAATTAAGCCCAATATGAACCTGAATTGACATAATATGCTTATGACTTGTTAATTAAGCGTAAAAGATTTATTAAAAGGTTAAATTTGAGGGATGATTAATATGTATGATTTGTATTTATCACGTACCTTCTGTAGTACTTCTTTGCATCTTCAATTGATGCAAACTCCATTCCTTCATATGGATCTGAGGGAGGCACTAACGGCTATTGAGTACTATTTATAGTGGAATCTTCATGCGCGTCTTTCACATTAATTTCTATATAACAAACATTTAAAAATAGTAAATAACCACATGTATACAAATTATCAAGAAATAAAAAATCATTATCATTCATCATTGCTAGATGTGATGCATGTGATCTATAATAAATTAGAAATCACATATCAAATGAATTTAAGTTAATCAATTTAAAATCATACCAAATCCAATCCAATATTCCTAAAAATTCCTAGCTGCCATATAGAAAATAACTTAATGATTCTTAATAACTCGAATATTCTCATAAAGGCTTTGAGGAAATATATGAATATTAGACATAGGAAAACACATTAATATTTTGGAAATAAGATTAAAAGTGTGAAACTTACCGGTGACAGGGATGTCAGGGTTAGAGTTGGGGTGCAATTGCGGTGGAGGCACGTTGTATACTGCAGAAGCCCTCTGGACTGCGCTATCGTTAGCATGTTCGTCCCTTGTTCTGTTTGATTCCATCAACTACACCAATACAATAAATTGGACAACCATTTTAAAACACATAATCAATATTGAAACTCAAATTTATGCATAATTCACGATATCGAGAAAAGAAAGAATAAACAAAGCACGAGTTTGAGACTGAGAGACTGAGGGAGTTTATTTACTTGCTCTTCAGATACAATGTTCATATTCTTAATGAGATTATATGGATCCTCCATGACATGAAAATATTCAAACCGTAACACGAACTTCTTTTCCAAGAATGCACAAAAAAAAGGGTTAATTAATAACATTGTATGCACTTGGATGAGAGAAGCTTTCTTTCTTGATTGCTTTCGGATTTATTGCGTGCGTTCTTGTACAATATGGTTCTTGATTTTAAAAACAAATTGATTGTGTTTGAATGAAGAAAATGGCGCGTGAGGAAGGAAGAGTTTAATTATAGTTTTGTTCTGTAGTTTTAAAAATGAGATTGTTTACTATTTTATCTTTATTTAAAATTATTTATATTAATTTTAAAATTGATATGTTGACATGATAAATTGAAACAACTCAATTGGATGACCGCATAAATGTGGTTTACATGCACAACCTTTAAACTCGTTACATAATGGAAGATATCAAATTTAATTAAGATTAATGGAATATTAAAAGTCAACTAATAACTAAAAATAGTTTAGAGGCATAAATAACTCAATATTTTTTAGGGTCCGAAGCAATTATTTCATTAGTTTTATACTAGCACCGACCTTGGAATCACATTTACAAACTTAAAGAAAGGGTCCAAGTCTTTCTCTTCTTACTATTTCTCTCATCTCCAAACTCCCAACACCTTTATGGACGTTAGTTCTTAAAGTGACTTTTAGAGTATACAATATAAAGATGGGAGCTTCTAAGGTACACAAGTAAGAAACTTGTGTAATGATACACAAGTTATCAGGTTTTACCAGTTACTTTTTTTTGTCTGAAACATTTACATTTTATAAATTGTTCCCAAAACTATATATTATTATTGTTTAAGTCTTCCTCCCCCTTTCTCTATCTCTTCCCTCCCTCTATCCCTCTTTTGTCACCGTCCCTATTGGCCATGGCTGTGCGACTTCCCCTAACCTCCATCCCCGGCCCCCATCTCTCCCCACTTCTGTTTGTTCATATTCCAAGCCTTCACTGCCGGAGCAGCCTGTTGCGGCCATGGACACTGTTGGGTCGCACTATCGTTGGAGATGGGCACCTTCGCCACTGTCGCCGGAGGGGTCACCATTTTCAGTCATCACCGCCCTGCAACTTCCTTGTTATGCGGTTATAATGCCGCTCCACAAACGGCGGCCTTGCTTCTTCCCCTCTCATAAGAGAGGTAACAATGGCAGACGTTGAGGTAGATGTTGCAGCAACAGGGCAGCCGAAGGAAGAGAACATTCAAGAAGTTTAACTTCAAGGGCGATGATTTGGATGCCTTTCTCGAGATGAGCTCGCATAAGATTCCAGAGAGGTCTCAATGTTTCATTCAAAAAGCCCATGGCCTTCATTAAGAAGCTCTACAAACGCAGAGCATACTATTCATCTTTTATCCATTTCTGTTTGAATATTGTATGTTAGTTGCCTTTTGAAAAATTGTTTGATTTAATAGCTACTTCTATTTTCATAAATAATTCATGTCATTATTTCTTATATTTATGCCTATCATTTGGATTGTCTAGTAGCTTAACATCAAGCTTAAAAATACTCGTGTTGTTGATCAAGAAAAGTACCCCCTACATGCGTTTTGTAAGGAATTGCTTCATGAGGGGGGCAAATATCAGTGTTGTATTACCAAATAGGGTCTTCTTTTTTGATCGAAAAGGTCTTCTTCATAAATGACTATAAATGAGAGAAAAACCATTTGAAGAGGTAACAGGTGTGCACTAATCTAACATCTGGACCATTTATTTATTTTATTATTAAATCAATGATTTAGAATATATTTATGTAAGGATACACAAATTTTGTATTTGTGTATATTAGACTCACCCTGTAAAGATATCTATTCATTAGAAAATTAACTGTTAAGTTTGTAACAAAATACATTATATGTATAACAAATCACATGGTAAATAAAGTCTCAATTGTTGATTTTTTTATCAGGAATTATAATTTCACATTTTATCTAATAAATTGCATCTATAGCTACCACCTCAAAGAAACTAAAGTCTACATGTATTTGCAAAATTTCAATCTACTATTATATATTAAATTCAAGCTTTAACGAACTCTCACGATTACTCTCAGACTTATGGAGCCCTGATGTTAATGCACATGGTTTTTTTATCCCTCACATTTATCTACATGGTTTTTTATTTTATTTTATTTTTTTTATAAAAATATGAAAAAAATTATAACTAAAAAAAATTGGATTCTACTCTTTGAATCCCTGGCCTGTATATCTTCTTATCTTTTTGGATTTTTTAATTTTATTTAGATTTTATAACATATTAATTAAGGAACATTAATATGATAGTTTTCTTATCTTATAAATGCTTTTATTTAAATTTTAAAATATATCATCCGTTATATTTAATATTTTTTAATTATCCTAAACATATCAATAAAAATAAGAATATGATATTATTCCGTGAATTTTTTAATTAGTTAGATTGGGTTATGGATTGGAATGGGGTGGGAATAACTGTGCCGAGTCTCGAACCCACGACTAGCTAATGATTGCAACAAAGACAAATCATTAGCGCCGGGCCGTGAGATAGGCTTTTAATTAGTTAGATTAATACAACACTTTAAAATTCTTATTCGAATTTGTCTAGATTACACAATATTTCTAGTTGACATCACTTGTATTTTATATTGATATTTATATTATTTTTACCATTTGATTAAAATTAATACGAGATTATGTATTTGTATATATTATATCTTTTTTAATCAGTGTATTGAGAAATGTGAATGAGATACATCATCCATATAATAAATTTACACAACATTATATACAATATATTTTTATTTTTATTTTTCTCCATCCTATCACTTATCACATATCTCTCTTTTATTTCTATCCCTTTCTTTATTATACAATATTGTATAATAAAGTTATTGTATAATTATAATTTCTGTTTAAATATTATCCTGTAAATAAATATGTTAGGTAGCTGTAGGTCGTACAATCTTAATCATCACATGCCATATTTTTATTGACCAAATGTGATATGTCCAATTCCATGCAGGTAGATCCTTTCAATTTAATCACGCGAATCAAATCAATAGGCAATAGCAGTTCCCATCCCAACAACCAAAACAAAGAATAAAACCAATATCAGTCCCGGATTTTCTTTTTATTTATCAAAGTGTTATCATTTTATGGACCCAATACAGTCTTATTATTGATCTGATGATGATGACCATAGCGTCAATTTCGGGAAAAAATTTTATTCCAGCACCAGCATGATCACAATTCACAACGAGGCAACCGGTTGACTGGAAATTTGGGTTTGACCAGAAAAATGGTGTATGCAGACTGCAGAGGCAGGTTCCCTTCGAATTCGATCCCTGAATAGGTGGTGGCGTACGCAGTCTTTCGGGCTACAGCTGGAGATCGTTCCCTTCAAACCGGAAAACTGATTTTTTTATTGAATTATATTTGGTTTTCGAATCTTATTTTAAAAAATTGATCTAATCCAAATCAATATTAAATATATATATTATATATATTATTTTACTTATAAAATAATCATATATTTATATTTGTATATATATATATATTTATTAAATTACTTATATTAATATATTTTTTTTATTATTTTATTATCTAATATCATGTTAATATCTCTATAAATATATCATTTTTAAATTAGTTTTAAATTGATTTTTATGTATCATGTTCTTTTTATATATAATCAACTTTATATTATAATTTTGAGACATCAACTTGGAGAGTGAGGTACTCACTCACCACACTCTCCTTCTAAGTTCTAAATGATTTTTGGAATTATATCTCTTCTCTCATTGGATGATGAATTTTATACATTACTTATGAGACTAAGTTTCTCCCTCTCAATCATTAATATTAATATTCTCTCTTCATATTTGAAATTTAAAATACTAATAAATGTCAATCTTATTTAACTCTTAAAATTTATTAAGATTCAAAATAGCATCCTATCATTTTCTATGTAAATCCTTATTTTAAACATAAATCTTTATTCTTATCATTATAATTCTAATTTATTTAATTATATCTAATTATTAAATAATAATGTAGATTGCATTTCAATAGTAACATATAATCTACTATTATTTTTAATTTTATAGATATTAATTTATTATTATAAATTTAATTTTAATTATATAAAATATACTTTTATCCGCATATTACGTGGGCTGATATACTAGTTTTATATTTATATTAATAAATATATGTTTCAATTAAAAAAATATTTATTATTATTTTATAATTTTGTCACTTATATCTAATATTTACTATCTATTTAAAAAACTAAAAATTGATTTAATCTAATCCAATTTAAATTGAATAAGATTTGATTATATTTAAAAATAATTAAAACGGACCAGATAATGAAATGTCTGAATTGCAACAATTAAATCATATGATTTTTTGCCTTAAATTTGATCCAAACCGTGTCACTAACACCTCTAATTAAAATCATGATATAAATATAAGTCGAGCCAATACTATTAAACACGTTTTTGTAATTTAATTTTATTTGAAATCAAACACCTTAAAAGTAAAAAAAATCTTGAGAGAAAAATTGGAAAAAAAAAATCTCGAGAGAAAATAATGTCATAGCCGGCAGTGCCGCCTCATGCAATTCTCACTACCATCTGAATCAGAACCTTGCCTTTGTTCGTTACGGTCCACCGACCTGTATCAATCTACCATTGAATTGATACACAAATTGAGACTTTTTTAAAAAAAAAAAAAATTTAATAACAGTTAAATATGTTTTTAGCTAAGAGATATAGTTAAGGTTTAATTTTAGCTCTTATAATTTAAAGAAAGTGATTTTTGAGTCCTTTAAAAATTGAAAATACATTAATTTAACCTTTATTATATAATTTTGCTATAAATTAGCTATAAATTTTTATCAATAAGTACTGACAAGGAATATTTTCACTTTTTGAGAAATCAAATCCACTAATTTTCAATTACTTGGACTAAAATCAAATATCAGCTATATTTCAGGGACTAAAAACATATTTGATTAAATATATTTTTAGTCCATAAAAATATAGTGAAATTTAATTTTAATACTTTATTTTATTTTATTTTTATTTTTGTTTTTGTCATTCATTATTTAAAATCACATGTTTTTAGTTCTCCTTATTAATTATACTCTATTAAATTATATACTTACCTTCACAACTTCATTATGACTTTTTTCGAATAATAATTTATTAGATTTTTTTGTGATTTTCATCTAAAAATATCATTTATAATAATTTAAAAAAAACGCCAAATTTTTATGTAAAATTACTACTATGAAATTACTTTACACTGCTGTAGAAAATTTTATCGGAATTTTCTCGTAAATTTTAGAATCTTAGTGAAATTCTCTTTGAATTTTGAAATTCACAAGAAAATTCCCAAGAAAATCCAATAAAACATTTATAAAAAATATTAGTACGTCATCACTTAGTTTATAACATATAACTAATGACTGAGATTGAAAACATGTGGTTTAGAAATGGAGGATCAAAACCAACAAAAGAATAAATGAGAGAGCAAAACAAAATTTTACTATATTTCTAGGAACTAAAAACATATTTAATACTAAAATAATTAAATTTTTATACGAATTAATGTAAAAATGATTAATTTTTACTAACTAAATATAAAAATAATTTATATAAAAATAATGTATGTTTAAGTGATAAAATAAAAATTACTTTTAAAATATAAATATGAAAATTATGTCAATCTCACATCTAAAATTAATTATAATTAAATGTTAATTTTTTCCTTTATCAAAATTAATTCTACACATTAAAAAATACCTCAAAAATAATTTTCTCACCTTAAAATCGGCCAAGTCACCGCGAGCGTAGATGCGGCCGTCGTGAGTTCAGACGCAGATTGTACCTGTTTTTCCTTTTTACTCTTTTTCTGATCTGATTGAACCGAACCCAACCAACTCGATGTTGTTTGGATTGGTTTGGTTCGGGTCGTTCATAGAAAAATATTGAAACCCAATTTAGACCGACCCGTGAACACCCCTAACAAGTATAATTGTCACCTCTAACGTGCATGTGCCTTTCATTTCACCAAACCAACTTTGGAACTCATGATTAATTTTTTGTCTGGATCCAGTGTCGGTAAATTTTCTAAATTCAAATATAAATATAATTTATAAAAAAATTGTTAATCTTATTTTGAAATTTAGTTTATCAACTTTAAAAGTTTAAAACATTAGTTCTTTCTTTCTTTTTTTTGTCAAAAAAAATTATTCTATTTCGGAAGCTAGAGGCAAGGGAAAACTAAAAATTTGTTTATCCTATACGTGTTAGTTTTTCTTAATGTGTTAAAACCCCATATTATTTATCCTATCTTATCTTTTCCTTTCTTTTCTTTTTGTTCCATCCTGCTTATACTTTAGAATCGTTCTTAACAGTGAGTAATGTTGATGATGTATGAAGGTTAGGAATTGAAAATGGAGAAATATAGCATCGACTAAAAAAATGTGGTTTATGATTGAAAAAAATATAAATAATATAAATTTAATATTAAAAAATCTATTAATATATATTATAAAGTTGAATTAACTTTTTATAATAATAAAATTAGTAATTTATTCTGAACCGAAACTCAAATAATCCATTCTATACCAATGGGGGATGATTCAAGTGATACATACTTGATTCTCTTAAGTAAAGTCTCAGATTCGAGTTTTGTGGATGGAAAATGTATTTTGATTACTTAAATTTTTTCACTTTGAAAGTAATAAAATGTTGTCACATTTTTTTCTTGTTATTTGTGATTTGTTTCTTGTCTTTTTTTCAAAAAAATATATATTAAAATTTAATTAATAAACTTCTATTTCTTTTAACATTTCTATAAAAGTAATTGTTTTTTCTTTATAATTTTAATTTCTTATCAATAAATATTAAATATTTTGTTAAAAAAATAAAACAAACATATCAATAATTAAAATTATAAAAATAGAGAGAATCAAGTTTATGAATTAGAAAGGGTATATAAGGATTATGAAAAAAATTTAGGGATAAAAATATAAAAATAAATTTAAGTTAGGAGTTGAAATTTTGGAATGTTAATTCAAGTAGCGTTTCAAAAAACGCTATCTTATATTATAGATAGGGTCTAACTCAACCCCAAAGGCTAGCTTGTAGGGTGGGAATTGTCTAATACTTATGCACTCTTAATTGGTTTTATCTCTAGTTAACGTGGAACTCTAATACACAGCGTCAAGACATCTAGAGCGTGAAGTTTACATGACTAAACATTTACAGGTGGCAACCCAATAACAATATATTTAGGATGTATTGTGATACCATCTTAGCGGGGGCGTAGCCAGGGGGGCTGGCAGGGGCCACGGCCCGCCCAAAAATTTTGAAATTTTTTATTAACTATATAGGTCCCGTATAATATATTTCATGAACTATCACTTCGGCCCCCCTAAAAATTTTGTAGATTCTGTAGTACTAAGTACTTCTTTACGACTCTTGCTATTTATCTTTTTTTTTTGTCAAAAAAAGTTTTAACCTTTTATTATTTCATTTTTTATATTAGTTATTTTTTTTTCTTATTTAGAGAAGAAAAGATAATATTCAAAATTATAGATAAGATTTTATTATAAAAATTAGTCTATAAAAAGTAAAAAGATCAAAAGGGGAAACATGCGAGCATTTCAAAGAATAGGAAAGATGGGAGAAAAGATCATTAGGTAACATAATATAACATTAAAAAAGATTTTGTTTGATTTGAATATGTCTTTTTAGCATTACGTGATAAGAAAAATTAAAAATTTGATTTGTAATTATCTGAATTAAATAAAAGATTTAATGTAAAGGCAATTGAACTTCTTATACCTGGTTCAACTTTAGATCCCAAAGACTCTTTAAAATCATTTGATATTGAACAAATTTGTCAACTTGTTGAGAAATTTCATGCAGATAAAGGAACAGAGTGTTTCATTTAAATAAAATTTACTATTCTTGAATGAAATTATTTAATATTTTTATCATAATTTTTAATAGGGTTAAATATGTTTTTAGTCTCTTAAAATATATCGATATTTGGTTTTGGTCCCTCATTTATTTCTTTATTGGTTTTGGTCATCCATTTTTCAAAATCACATGATTTTAGTCCTCGTCGTTAGTTATATTTCGCAAAGTGATGATATATTGATATTTCTTGTAGATTTTTCTATGTATTTTCTTTCGAAATTTTTTGTAGATTTCAAAATTCAAAGGAAATATCGTTTACATTCTAAAATTTGTGGGAAATTTACTATATATTTTTTTATAAGAAAGCAAAGAAATTTTATAGCAACATTATTATGTAAAAAAAATTGTAGTTTTTTTTTTTTTTGAAAATTTACTACACATTAATTTTCTAGAGAAAAAATCGCAAGAAATTCCTATAAATTTTTACTCGGGAAAAATCGTAGGGAAACTGCGAAAGTGAATTAACAAAGTACAGTTAATAATTTGGACTAAAAGCATGTGATTTTAAAGAAATGGAGAACCAAAATCAATGAAAAAATAAATGGGGGACCAAAACCAAATTTCATCGTATTTTGAGGGACCAAAAATATATGTAACCCTTTTTAATATTTTATTCCGGCCCCCCAAAGAAAAATTCTTGGCTACGCCCTTGCATCTTAGATTTAAAGTATTTCCTTATCAAGTAGAGTTGAAATGTTTTAACAACTTTTTAACTACTAATTTCAGCTTTTAACTAGTTGAAATGACATGCAAAACACAATGTTTGGTTGAGTAAAAAGTGAGAAGAGAGAAAATAAGTGCAACTCTCCTTCCTCTTGTTTTTTTGTGTTAATCACGTGTTTTTCCTATTCCAGGGGAAATCCTATTCGGGACTTAGTCATAGTTAAGGTTCATCACCCCTCCCTAAGTGTGTTTTTAGTGGAGATCGAATCTGGAAACTCTTCCCAGAATCTCAGCACGCGTTGCCAACTGAACCGCAACTTTTTGGTTCCCTCCTCTTGTTTGATTAGGTAGAAAATAAGAAGAGAGGAAACAATCTTTTTTGCTAAATTGACAAAAAATGTCCCTATAGTGTTTGAGGAAAAAAGATATGTTTAGTAAGGACATGGTTGTAATTGCATCTATTCTTTTTATATCTCTTTTCTATTTCTTTCCACTTTTAAAAAATTAAAATTTAGGTAAGAACCACTTTTTTTTTTTATTTCTCTCATCTTGATTTCCTTCTTCAGCGGAGTGATTGCTCTATCATATCTATACACCCATGTTTCTCTCTTATATAACTCCCCTCAACCAAATATAACATAAAAATTACTCCCATATATTTTTAGCCGGTATTTTTAATAAGAATAATGATTCTAAGGGTGTAATACATCTAGAGAGGTAGAAAGAGATTATAAAGAAATAATAAATATGATAAATGTAATGTGATATGAAAAAATAGAGATAAATGAGTTTGAAATGATTAATGACACTATTAGAATGTAAATATATCATTATTCTTCTAACAATTGTAAATTTTTATTTCAACAATTAAATTTATAAAGTCACTCATTGTTACAACTTTTTTTTTTCCAATTTCCTTCTATCTTTCTCTTCATTTTCAACCATACCACATTATATTATTCAATTTTTTTTTCTATTTTTCTTTTCTCTCCCCCTCTACATTGATAATTTTTCTATTTTTTGTGGGTATCCTATTGGGTCCTGGTGGATGACTAGGGGAGCAGGTGGCAATAGCTATCTGTCTTTTAAAATGATACATGTCACTTCTAAGCTCTGCAGGTAACCAAAGCCTCTCTGTTTCTTTCTCTTTCTAGCTCAGCTCACTAGCTCCTTCTCTTGTCTCTAATCTATAAAAATTGGATTTTTTCTGCTGCCTTTGATGTTTACGCCACTACCCAGTATGTCAAATTGGTTTCTCACCCCCAATTTAATCAAGCATTTGATGTTCCTCGTGAAACAGTCAGACACCCTGTAAAGCGTACCACTGTGCTTAATTCAATCCTGCCCCTTTCACAAGTCATTGAAGCATTTCAGTAGAATTTGATGCCTCTGGTCTCTTCTTGTTCTTGGATTCCCATCTAAACTTCTCTTGTTCTGTCTTTTATTAAATCAAAAACTAACTACAACACTTCAGTGGTGCTGGAATTTCAAAGCTTCCAACCAACTCAATAGGGTCTTGGCCATAGAGACTCGAGGTATACATAATATTCTTGCTTACATCAATCCCATTGTTTGTTTTTTGATCGTAAGGAGAAATGGAATGGAAATTTTAGTTCTTTTTGTGAACGAAGAAGAAAAGGGAATCTACTTTATTTGAAGTTTGGTTAGCTATTAGGCTATCACATTGCTTGTCTATGTCCACTTTATGCTCTGAAAGGTTCACTTTCCTGTCTGAGGTGGAACATTTTCCCCTTTTCCTGTCCTGAACATTATAGTAATAGAATTGATCCTACGATTTTTGAGGGAAGAAGTAACTAGCAGATTATATTCCTTTTGCTTTGTGTCAATGCTACAATGAGGGTCTTCTTTTACTTTAACCTCCTCTCAGTCCTATAAAGCTGCCAAGTTATTTGTTCCTTGTTGAGTCCTGCAAGATATCTCTCTAGCCAACTTAGTCAAAATTCACTTTCCCTTTAATCATGCACTTGTTTATTTCAACTGTACTACATCCAGGTGTAACACCTCTCTGCTTAAACTGTTGAACCAGGATCACCCTAATATAGAAATTTATATTTATTTGTAGGTTACTTTTATTTTAGTTCTAGGTGTTTAGGGACTATTGAATTCAGGAGATGGGTGATCTTGAAAATGCTATGGCCATGGGGCTTCAACATGGAAAGGAGGGCATTGTGAATTGTCCACTATCAGGTTTGAGGACAAGTGTTTCAGAAATGACCATTAGTTCTGTGTCTTTGGCTATGCCTTCAGGCTTAGCTAATCCTTTTCTTGCTTCTTCTGCTTGGGATCCTCTTGTTTCCTTGAATCAGATTCAAACTCTCAGAGGCTCTCCAATGGTTTCTCATAGTGAGTTTTCCAATTCATCTTACCCTCTTGTTTTGAAAAACCAGGGAATGAGTAGCAACTCCCTCATTGTTCAACATGTGTCTGATTCAAATCTTGTGGACATGGTCCCCAATGTTCCCTCCTATGGAAGTGGTAACTTCTCAGAAATGATTGGCTCCTTTGGCCAAACTGGGTCAGGTGATATAGCTAACACAGTGTATCAACCAAATTGTTATCCAAGCAATGTATCAGCCAAACTGGGTCCTATGAATAATGAGCAATCTCAAGGTGAAGGTTCAACTCCTGAAGAGGGAGAAACAGGATCTGCACTTGATGAAAATAGAAGAAAGCGTGGACTTGACTATAATTCTACTTTCAGTCCAAATAAGGTAGGTCCAGTCACCAGTGTATAATGTATTATAGCAATATCTGTTATGTCATAAAGTGTTTCATTGTCTTGTTTATTTGGTTGAGGAAGCTATTGAATGAAATGCTTTTCATAAATTTAATTAGTATGCTGAGGGGGATGCAATTGAAGATTCTTCTGGGAAGAGTTTTGATGGTGTGAAAGAACAATATGAAAAGAAACCAAAAGTTGAACAAAATAGTAGTGCAAATTTGCGTGGTAAACAATTGCTGAAGCAAAAGAAAGATGAGTCTCACAGTGGAGATGCTCCCAAAGAAAATTTCATTCATGTGAGAGCCCGAAGAGGTCAAGCCACAAACAGTCACAGCCTTGCAGAAAGGGTACCACCATCTTAATACAAATGTTTGTTACAAGAAAACCATGTCTTGTTAATTTAGAAGATGTAACTGTTTTTGTTGGCAGGTTAGGAGAGAAAAGATTAGTGAGCGAATGAGGTTGCTTCAAGAACTTGTTCCAGGATGCAACAAGGTTATTAGAGAATGCTTGTGTTTGTCAAAAGATTTCTTATCAAACCATGATGATTTCTGGTGTACTAATTTTCTGGTGACATTGTCTTGTATTAGATAACGGGTAAAGCGGTAATGCTTGATGAGATTATCAACTATGTGCAATCACTGCAACAACAGGTTGAGGTATGTTGTTATATATGTATAGCCTGTTTGTTTTAAATTCCAACACTACAAAATCATGTTTTGTAAAATTGATTTTAAATCACTTCCGTCCAACGTATTTCGTAAAGCATGTATCATCTATCTCAGCCATTTATTTCTAGAATCAATTCTACTCAACTGTAAACCAAACAGATCAGTAGTTTTCTTACTAATAGCAGCTTTTGTATATTGTTATGAACCACATTGAATTGAATATTCTGTTTATTGTTCAAACTATTTCCCCTGTGCACAAACATCATTCTCAGAATTTCTTTTAGAAAACAAATTAACCATTCTGCAAAATAATATAAAAGGATCATTTAACCATCACACTGCATAATGCATTACTGCTTTACAATTTTAACCTGGGTCTGACCCAATTTCACTTATGTTACACAATTTTGTTTAAAAAGCCATCCTTTATCCCTAAGGTTTTCTCATTAGCTTATAAACCCATGTATTTTCCAGACCTTGTATAGTATTCCTGAAACTGATAAAACAGTGATATGATATCTTTTGGTGTATAGGCTTCATGATCAGGAGGCATAAGCATAACTTAATATTAACATAATGCATAGTGGGAAATGAAATTAATGCAAACCACATGAGGATAACCCATAATTTATCCTTATTTTTATGATTTTATGACGTGGAATTGTGGATAACTTACTAGAGTCAAATTCATTATGATGGTTATTTGAATACTCAACTTAGTAGATATGTTTTGCAGTTTTTGTCCATGAAACTTGCCATAGTAAACCCAGAGCTGAATTTTGATGCAGAGCGGATCCACTCCAAAGATGTTAGTGAAGAAAGTCTTAACAGTTTAATCTTTTCTGTTTCGCTGACTAATATTTTAGTACAAAGTTAATATTTAACTTAATTTGTTTCTTTGATTAGGTTCACCGGTCACACAATGGACATGGACCTGTTAGTGGATATGGTCCTGGTATCAACTACTCTCATCCATTCCCTTCTAGAAGTTTCCAGGGAACACTAGCGGCCATGCCCAGCACTTCAACACAATACCCTCCTTTGTCACAGGTAAAGAGTAAAGAAGATCTTTGAACATGCTATGCTTACTCTTTAGCTCCCTTGTTTGTGAGAAATTTGAAATATAATTATACCTGTATGTGTAGCCTGTTTTGAACCACGAGTTCCAAAGCCTTTATGGAATGACCTATGATTCCAGTTCAACTCTTGACAATTTGGGATCCGATGGTAATACTAATAGGCAAAAACTTGTTTTTCTTGAATAATGAATTCCAATTTCTGTGCTTTCTTCTAATTAATTGTGATGTTGAGCAGGATGGTTGAAAACAGAGTTATAGAGTGTGGGATATATGGACTTGTTTCTTTGAACAGAGAATTTGGAATTATTTGTCCAGTTGACTGCACAAATTAACTCAAGTTGGAAGGAGGGAGAATAAAAGGATTTAGTTTAGTGGTATAGAATATTAATACCTAACTGTTGGCTCTTCGAATTTTTAGCAGAAGATGAGTTGTTAAATATATGAATATGAACGTGTATATTTACTTGAGGGAACGAAGTTGGTCACTGAATCTCGTGCGGATTGTTTTCACCTAGTTTTACCATATTAGAAAATGTGGCTACTTTTAATTTGGTTCTCCTTCGTTTTTTTCCCCAAGGCAATGTAATGAATGAGAAGTTTATTACAGCGCAGAGCGGCTGAGGAGTGAAAATAATGCAAATTAAATGTACCAGGACGAATGCAAATTAAATGTACCAGGACGAGGGGCAAAATTCATATTATTATTCCCCGTAGGATATGATCTATTTGATTGTTTGATTCATTATTCCCGAGATCAATGTTACTTAGTTCATCCTCTGATGTTGAATGATCTACATCTTCCACCTTTTTCTTATTATGTACAATTATCTCTTCAATTTCACTCTCATACCTTATAATAATAGATTTCCCTTTCTTTTTAGCCGATGCATTTAAGTTTCTTGGACCTATATATATAAACATCGTAGCAACATTATTTAAAATTTAGTTATATTGCTAGGTTCCAAGTTTTAGAATAATACCTCTTCCTTTTCATGCTTGAGCTCCTTCTTTAACTAAAGTAAAGGATTTATGTATATCCATCAATGAAGCATTAATTGGAAAGCAAGGATCCCTTTTTCAGTAATCAATTCATCATCCTATTCAATACCATATACGCATATGGGATCATAAGCATCTCCCTTCTCCTTTGTATACTTTTGTCTCATCTCAAGTTGAAGATTATATTTAACAAAGACGAGTATTTAATCTTTGTTTCTCTAGGCGATTCTTTCTCTTAGTATCGACTTGATCAAACATGCTCTAATTTCATTCACATCTTGTAGCACCATAAGTGGGACTTAAAACTCTCATTGGTAGCTTTTGTAGCTCTTTTCCCTCTCCATTATAACTTTCCCATCAAAGAGCTAGCAAAATAAAATCCAACATGAAAAACAAAAGTCAGAACTATATCTATTCTTGGATGTCATGCTCTTTCCAAGTTCACCTAAATTAGTGTGGAACTTACCGGGTTGTTTCTTTTTCCTAGTGTATATTGTCATGCTCATTTCAAAATGCTCATTCCAAAAAGTCCATTGACTTCCTTAACCCTGCGTTTGTTTTAGGTGAGAAAGCCGAGAAAGAGAGGCGAGAGAGAGAGAGAGAAGAGAACTCAATTTCAACCGAGTTTGGTAAAGGAGAGAGTTGAAAGAGAGATTGAAAAACATGTGGGTACCACGGTAGAATTAAATCATCTCAATTGTGGGGAGAAAAGGGGGAGAGAAGCCCAACACTCATTGAAAGACCAATATACCCTCACCAATGAATTATTAATGTTTTTATATTTGAAGGGTAGTTTAGTTTTTTTATCTTTTTACACATCTCTCCCTCTCATTTCTCCACAACCAAATAACTATCATAATTAATTCCTAAGATAAACTGAGGAATAGTTAGATTTTCAATTGCCAAGTAAGATGACTTAATTTCTAAATCTAAAATAAATTATTGCAATACATAAAACTTAAAGAATGAAATTACATACTTAGTATTAAGATAGTAGGTAACAACATGGAATGCTTACAACCATTTGTTCTTTAGCTTTATCCATCTAGTATCAAGTATTTTCCATACCTTTTAATATCTTGATTCTTGATTCTCGAAGTTTGTAGCCATTTTTTCTTTAGCTCTATCCATAGCTTCATAGATAAATGGCATGACATGTTTTGAGTCTCCACCAACAAGCATTAATAACCTTCACAAGTGGAGTCCCACACTTCAAGAAATATTGGATGGACTTCCAAAATGTAGTATCACATAAAACTATGTTAGTCGCTTCTTTAGCCTAATTTTTATTAGCATAATTACTAATAGTCCATTCCTATGAAGAAAACATAGATTGGAGAGCATTCTTTTGTTGCATGATACAATGTAGGGTGAGATAAGTAGTTGCAAACCTTGTGACGGATAGCCTATCCAATTCCCTTCCTTTGGAATGCTTTTTATATAAGATTAGGACCCATGTGTGCCTATAGATGAAAGTTGTGACTTTCTTTGCATTTGCAATGGTATTATAAAATATTGGAATTTAACCAATGTCTTTAAGGATCAAATCAAGGCAATGGGCAACACAAGGGAACCAAAATTATTCTGCTCTAACATCCTTCTAGTTGCCACAAGATTAGAAGCACCATCATTCATAACTTATACTACGTTGTCCTCCCTAATTTCTTTTACTTAGTTGCTTTCAAAAGGATTTCGATGGTTAATTTGGTGATCAATAGATTTTAGTCATGTAATTGTGATGTTTATATTTTAAAAATGTTAAAATGAAGACGAAGGTTTCAGCATTATCACAAAGAGTTGCATTCTTTGACCATCTAACACTTTATTTTTCAAAATGCATCCTCTCACTTTAAACAAGGTTAAACACACCTTAGATGATGCTCAATGTATCAAATTGTCTTTTCAAAATTTAAAATTCGGGTTTGTTTAATCAATGATTTATAGTGTGTTTGATTTCCAACATTGAATGTCTCAAATCATGACTTAGGCAAAATAAAATTGTTTCAAGTAATTTCTAGCCAAATCATAATTTCGGATTTGAGACGGGAAACCAAGTGGGCATAACAATCAAATTTGAACATGCGGGTACTGATTTTCGATGGTTAATTTGGTGATCAATAGATTTTAGTCATGTAATTGTGATGTTTATATTTTAAAAATGTTAAAATGAAGACGAAGGTTTCAGCATTATCACAAAGAGTTGCATTCTTTGACCATCTAACACTTTATTTTTCAAAATGCATCCTCTCACTTTAAACAAGGTTAAACACACCTTAGATGATGCTCAAAGTATCAAATTGTCTTTTCAAAATTTAAAATTCAGGTGTTTTTAATCAATGATTTATAGTGTGTTTGATTTCCAACATTGAATGTCTCAAATCATGACTTAGGCAAAATAAAATTGTTTCAAGTAATTTCTAGCCAGATCATAATTTTGGATTTGAGACGGGAAACCAAGTGGGCATAACAATCAAATTTGAACATGCGGGTACTGATTTGCCCCCGCCCCAATTTTTACGGGTAAAACCCGTTTTGATAAGGATTCAGGAAAACCCAACATCACCCCGCCTCTAACGACAGCTGGGGCAGGTTTGGGGTGCAATAACCCGACCTTCCACTAATGTAATAGTTAAATAATTTTAATTGTACCAATAGTAAAATAATAAATGCAAGCTTACATATTTTCCTTAAATTGTAATGTAGTTCTTAAGTTTCTTACTTTTTAGGATTCTCAATGTTAATTTTTATATACTATTTGAATTAGAATATTATATATACACATATGACTTATTTAAAAAATGTATTTAAGTTATTAAAAATAAATAAAAAATAAAGAAGGTGGGATCCACGTGAGTTTCCACGAACTCGACTAGGACCCGTGATGATATGGTTGTGTTTTATAATTTCATACCCACTCTTCTTAAACTCGAAACCAAACCCGCACCAAATTTTACTGGTGGCGGGAACGAAGATGGCAAAACTCACCCCCGACTCACCCATTTGCCTTGCCTAAAACCAAGGGTGTCCATTTCCTGGTTAAATCATGAAAATTGTTGTTCTTCGATTCTTCCATTAACAAGAAAGTCTTTTTGTAAACTTATAATTTTTTTGGTACAGTGTGGTTTTGGCCCTTATAATATAAATGAGTTTTGATTTTAGTCCTCATAATTTTTTTCTTTTGCATCCTCCCTAAATTTAAAAATTTGAAAAACATCTTAATTAATGTAATGGAAAACAAAAACAATTACCACATAGCATAAATTCATATCTATACAGTAATTTTTTAGTTTGTCACATCATTAGTGAGTATGTTTTCTAAAATTTTAGATTTTAGGACGATACAAATCAAAAAGAAAATTTTATAAGATTTAGGAACAAATACAAAAATCAAAAACTTATTTTAATGTTGGATAAAATATGTTTTTAGTCATATAAAATTAATGAGTTTTGTTTTTTTATCCTGGTAAAAAAATTCTTTTTAAAAGTGTCCTCCCAAATTATTATTATTTTTTAAATAGTCATTTCCTCTAAACGTGTGTTTAATATTGATATGTTGCACTCCATTTTCAGTCATAATTCCTACTACGCGTTGACTAATGTTAGTTGGAATTTCTTGTAAAATAGAAAGAACACAGTGACTTACATTCTTCCCCTCACCTTTTTCCTAATCAGATTCATAACTGTTTTATTTATCCCCCTTTTTATCTCAATCTCCTTTGTCACACTTCTTCGCAATCAGTTGTCTCTTAACGTTCCTTTTGCTTTCCACTGTCACACTTCTTCCTAATCAGTTATATCCAATGTTTATTGCTTTCCCTCTTCTCCTTCCTTGCAAAGGTCAAGTGGGGTCCTGTTACCATGGTGTGAGGTGCAATAACTGCTGACGTAAGTACAAGGATGAGCGATGGTGTTAATGGCGCTCTGACGCCATGTGACACCAACGAGTTCAGCGGCTTTAAGGAGCCGCGGCGAGGGGACGTGGTTGATGAAGGCAGTGGTGGGGGCTGAGGGTGAGAGAGACGCTAGTTGTGGGGTTCGTGACAGCATGAGGTAGCGCGATGGTCTCAGTAGAGATTAGGTGACCACGGTTTGAGTGGGGGAGGTTGCATAGTGGGCTTTGGATGGTGGTTTTCTGGTTCATGCGGATGATGATTGGGATCATGGGGTGAAAGGAGTTAAAGGGAGCGGGGTCATGTGGTTGTGTGTGGTTTCAAGTGAGGTGTGTTGGGATGTGGTTGGGCACAGTGGCGGAACTTGGATAAAAACTTTAGGGGTGCCAAATTAAGTTTTTATATATAAATTAAAAATAAAAACATTTTTCTAATTAGAAAAAAATATAGAATACCTCTACTTAAATCAGACATGCATGCTAATGGAATCTAACAAAAAATGACCATCATTAATTAGTTATCTCATAAAATAATCATAAAAGGTTGTGATTTCAAAGGTTACCTGACATGAAGCGAACTAAAGTAGTTGAAGTAAAGTCCAAATTTTTTATCCAAAGTAGTTGAACTAAAGTCTGTTGATGACAATCAACTCATTGCCAATGTTAGAATTTAGATTCAATCACTTGTAGCAATGAAAGCATCTAAACCAGGGCGTCTCGCTTGAATTTTTTACAAAAAAACATAGCAAGGCAAGCAATATGCAACATCTTTTGAAGGAGAATATTCTAACCATGAAGGAAATATGTTAATCCAAGTGTATTGAAATCTTCTTGGATGATCATCTTTATCAGATAACTGATAATGTTCCAAATGCATTTGATATGGACCCCATTTTAGATAAGCCCTTTGTAATTCATCCATTTGATTTGGTGGGTAATGCCAAATTTTAGGGTGCTTTCCCGGATCATGTTCTAAAGAATTTTCAAATTCATTATAAGTAACTTTAGGAAGTTTGGAAAGTTGCTTCTCATTTTCTTCAATTCTTGGATTCTCAATATTTTTTTCAAGTTCAGTTGATGTGGAAGTTGTATTTTTTTTCATCTTTCTCATAAGCCTTCCTTTTGAAAAAAGAATCAATTTTTTTACTCTTTATCATATTTTTTTCAAATATAAATTTATCACATCACCTACGTAGGAAAATAGAAAAACAATATTCACAATCATCACAATTCAAAACATACAAAAACTCATATAACAACAGTTAAATAGCTAGGCAACACTAAAAAATTGAAATAAACCTTAGATTTGTAAAACAAATTTTATCGGTTATGTTTTTACCCAACATTCTAATTTGTTTTTAAACCTTAATTATCAAAATAATTAAATATAGATAGGCAGTTAAATAATTACTCAATACCACAATGCTCTCCTCCTAGTTCAGCAATTCACTATAAGTCGCCTCCTTGAAACTTGACCCTTGTCCCTAAAATAAAAACCAATATGCAAGTAACATTTTAAGGTAATGTAGGAACCACATATTGCAAGCATGATTTTTTATTAGAATTTGGAATGTATAAGCTTGATTATAACATTTGGGCACTCATTGTGAATGAAGGGGTGCCACTGCGTGAGTGCAGCCGCAAAGGTGATGAACCGTGAACGATGAACAGTGGTCATTCTGCTTCCAACCTCCGTCGTCGGCATCCGTATGCTCCGCTGTCCTCTGTGTGCGGAAGGCAGCAAGAAAATTTTTTGTTTAAAAAATTGATAGTTAACAGTAGAAGAGAAAGTTGGAAACTAGGAAGAATGGGAGGCGAGCGCAAATTTTTCTTGAGAAATGAGGACTTTTCGTGTACAGGAAGGCAAGGCAAATACGAGAGAGAGGGGGGGGAAACTTGCTCCTAAAACTTTTAGCGCGGAAAAAAGTCTGACCAAAGTTTCAAATTGTAAGTAAATTAGTCAAATAATAATATACATACATATATATATATAATGACAAAAGTTTGGGGGAGCTGTAGTTCCCCCTTGTCAAAGTCAAGGTCCGCCGTTGGTTGGGCATGTGTTAGGTGATGAGGGAATATGTTCTGAAAGTGGGGCTGAGGGATTCGTTTTGTTCAAAGGAAAATATGGAGTTGGGACTACTGCTATCGATGGAAGTGGTTGAACTAGGTGGGGTTGAAGATGGTTGGGGATTGCTACAAGTGTGTGTGCGTTTTTTTTTAACGACGACTATTCTTTATTACTGGGCAATTTTGTTGGGGGTTTAGTCACAATTAAAACACTTTATCCCTTATTATTAGTGTGTTTAGTGGGGATCAACCATGAAACCCTTCCCACAATCTGAGTTTGTGTTACTACAAGTGTGTTTGTTGGCATGGGTGGCTGAAACAACCAGATAAAAAATGAAATGATGACTGGGAATGGAAATGCCAAGTAAGATTAGTGGTTGTTTGGTTACCAGTTTGCAATAGTGAGAATCAATCTGTTATGATTGATTTTAAATCACTTCTATCCAGCATGTTTCATAAATCATGTATCGTTTATTTACAACCATTAATTCTCTAGATCTATCAAAATTGATTCTATTTAACTATAAACTAATAAGACCCTAGTCAACTCCTAGTAGGAATGATGACGGGAAATGGAATGTGACACATAAACAATAAACACACTTTTTAGGGGAAGAGACTATTTACAAAAAAATATATATATTATAAGGACCAAAAGCAAGACTTACTAGTTTTGTAGGGACTTAAAACATATTTTACCCATTAATTTTTTTTTAACAAATTGTAAACTCGTATTTAAATTGGTTTTGTCTAACAGGAAACGGCCCAACCTGTTTTGTTAGATAAATGGACCACTCACTAGTTCAATTTTTTTTTCTCAGCGCTATCAATTGTTTGAAGTATGTGTTCTTATTCGACCCAAAAAAAAAAGAAGTATGTGTTCTTATTGACAAAAAGAAAAAAAGTAAGTGTTCCTTGATTCGACCAAAAAATAAAAAATAAGTGAATGTTGCTTTCTTATAGCATTGTCATCATAATTTTTCAAATTACAATATCTAATCTGAACATAAATTACATTCAACCTAGATCAAAGAAAATTTTCCAAAATCAAAATATATATCAGCTATCATCTTCAATTCTCTTCCTAGTTCCTACCCGATTAGAATGACACCTAATTTCTGCAAACATTTACTTCATAAATGACTCAGTTGGTGTAAACATCACAAATTAGTAACTGAAAAATATATACCAACTAAAATTAATTACATTAATGGCTTCACAAAGAAATCATGCTAACATTTTTAATAATGATAAAGTCATTGCGAAAATTTTGTATTCAACTATCTCTTTATAAATATGAAGAGAGACTCTGATAAATTTTTTAAATATTGTGAAAAAAGAAATAATTATAAATTTCCCCACCTGATCTTATTATATAATAAAAATTTGACAAGAAAAATCCATTGGACACAAAATGAAAAAGGCATACACCTATTACTCATTTATTGGGTGGGGGTGCTCTATATCCATCTGCTGGTTCATCCATTCATTTAATTTGGAGAGAAGACACCTAACCCAATGACCCATATCTACCTCATTCTTTGGTAGAAATTAGAAAATGAAATGAAAATCTATTGCCTGTGATATTAAAGATTTAGCTAGGGAAGGACATTTTGATATATAAAGACTAGATTTAGAAGAATAAAAAACAGTACCATTTGAGTTTTTTTTTTTTTTTTTGTCGAAACAGTAGCATTTGAGTTGATTTGCAAAAAGTGGGAGAAACAATAACAAGGCCCTGAAGCCATGAAAGCTGTCAAATCATTTTAACAAAGGTCTTAAATTTTTGTCAAGAATAGAAGACTAGTTTCCTTGATGAGAGTAGGTAACGAAAAATACATGTTGCGTAACGGATACTAGGAAAATAAAAAACATTAAGGAATTAAGGAATATTTCACACCCTTTTATCTTTACTCTACAATTACACACGTCACTAATAAAACGAGATATCCACCAAATTTTCAGTCTTTATTTGTTTTAACAACGGAGATTAGTTCAAGTAGTACATACTTAATTCCTCTTAAGCAGGATATTGGGTTTAAGTATTGTTGATAGAAAAAATCTCTCCGCTAAGAGAGTTAACTCACTATAATATAAATAAAAAAAGTCTTTATTTGTTTTGAAAAACAAAAACAACAGCAAAACCAGCGAAAAGCATAGCTAAATCCTTGTTTATGGCTATTACTTCAACGCAAGTACAAGTAAATCATGAATTGAACTTTTGAAAAAGAAAAATAATTTTCCTTAATATATTAAGGAAAAGTTTGGATGTTGAGCTGGCGAGATGCTGTCAATTACGTATGAATGGAGTGGGACCTGTAAATATGCCAAACCTACCAGCTTGATGTAATAAATAGCCCCACAAAGCCACAAAAACGTATGCCACCACTACCTTCCCTTCCCTCAACTTGTGGGAGGGATCAAATTAAAGTGTTTTCAAATTCAATTTCATTTCATCATAACGGGACACGGTAAAAACATTACCATAAATTAGCTTCATAAGTGCTCCAACAAGCATGGAATGAATATGACAATGAAGTTAAGAGCTGTGGGGTTCAGACAAGTTGTAACGCCTCTCCCATTTAACCCTTACTAAGAATAAGCATGTTCAAAATCCAACTGCTTTGTAACCAAAAATAAAAATAAAAAATCCAACTGCTTGATTAATGGTAGTTTATTTGTAGTACCAACTATTCAAATGTCCGAAAAAAGAAAAACACATACAAAAGAAATTAGAACTAACAAACATTGACGAACTATGGGTGATTGATGATAATAGAAAAAAAAAAGTGAAAAAAGTGACTGTTAAGAATTGTTTATTAAAGATTTTGATGGAAGAAATTAATGTGAAAAAGTTAATTTGTTTATAAAAATATTTTTATTTTGATAATATAATAGAAATATAGTTAAACTATATAATATCGTTTATCATTTTATGAATTTCATATTTAAAACTAATTATTTTCCTAAAATTAATTTAACTTATCACGGATTTAATTTTAAAATACAAAAAATGGATTTAATTTTAAAATACAAAAAATATCCAGTCACAAGTATGAAGCCGGTGATCAATTACCATTGTTCCAATTAAAGCATGTATCAAAATCATATTATAGACATAGATTTTTTTAAGTGATATTAGACTTTTTGATTTCCCAGGATATGCTCTCACCTCACTTGGTAAATGAAAGACTAATCTCTCAGGATACGGTTATGCACAAAACGAAAACCCCTCCATCAATATTTTTCCATTCACATGGATCTAAGACCACATAAATCATGAAAGTCAAGCATACACTAAGAATTTTGGAATTC
The DNA here is from genome assembly GCA_026901365.1 of Sesbania bispinosa. Classification (NCBI taxonomy): domain Eukaryota; kingdom Viridiplantae; phylum Streptophyta; class Magnoliopsida; order Fabales; family Fabaceae; genus Sesbania; species Sesbania bispinosa. The sequence continues at coordinate 1,357,828 of QLOH01000054.1, read as the reverse complement.
AGCAAACATGGTGCGAGTTATCATTGTCCAATTGGGATTTTGAAATCATCCAAAGTGCTCATCACGCTGTAAGTTAGCTGGATTCTAGGATTGGAGAATTGACATCAGCCACAACAGAACAATTGTCTATCTAGAAGAAAGAATTTCTTCAGGATGCCACACCTTGTAACCATTTACCCATGGAACGAACTTTATACCCACGTGCTGCGAATCAAACCAACCTAGTCATGGAAACTCACCAAGGTTAATTAAAAACCTTCCTCTCATTCTTGTTTTCAAAGTACAATTTTCTGTTATCACGAATCACATTTCCTGAGCAGTATTTCAGGCTAAAAAGGGCATTGTCCCTTTGTAAGGGAGCAGTTCAAATAAAACTCTGATTTCAATGTTCTTTTTGATTGACAGAGTAAATGGCCAACAAACTGAAAAACAGGCTGACAGACTGTTTGTTCATTCATCAAAGCTTCTCTAGTAATTGCCAGCTCAAGGTTGTAAAAGTGATGAGCACAACAAACTACAACCAAAAAATAAAAGCTAGAGTACTACAGGACCACCTTGAATTGCTATCGGCACCAAAAAATCAAATCCCAATTCTCTACCATTTTTTTTTTACAAAAATTTAGTATGAGAGGGAAATGCCTCAGTCCAAGGCAAGAAAGACCTCTAGGCTCATAGCAATTATAGAGGTACTTACATTTACCTCACACTAAGAAGACGAGTGAGAGTTCGAACCTACAACCTGTCAGGTGCAAGATCTGTCTTGCTCCACTCGACCAACTCCTAGAGATTTACTCTCTACCATTCTAAAAGTTGACAAAAAAAATGTATTTAAGTATTCCATCAGCAATTGCCGCATGCTAAGCGGTGGAAGAAAGAAACAGGACAAGGGAGAATAAAATTAAAAAAAAAAAATCCCAATTGATGTTTGAAAGTTTGAACCACAAATTTTCTTACAAAAGAATTGATCCGGCAAGAAAAGAATCCACATAAAATTACAAAAATGAATCAAAAAAAAGGGATAAACTTACACATTGAATGAAAAGCCCTACCCAGCCTCTCAATTATACCCTTTTCCAAATTAAAAATCCTCTTTTTCAGTCCATAATAACACAATATATAGTCTCATGTTGGGTGGAAATTTATTTACCAGGTTGGAGGAGTAGGAGGAGCATGAGCAAGAAAAAGAAGCACTCTGGGTCCTCAACACTCTTTAGTGCCCTTAATAAATGTTTGTCTTCAGTGATCCATAGAGCCTTTGCTATTGCTATCCACCCTTGCTTTTCCATTTACATAATTCATGCATGTATCTCTACAAAGTACAAACCCTGTCATTTTTTTTTTCTCTCTTCAGTCCACTTGTTCACCAATCAAGTCTAGACCAACTAACAGGAATGATATGCCCTGAAATAACAAGAAGTAAAAGTGGATCCCTTGAGCAGAGAGGAGACTCCTTGCTGAGGCTGTTAGGAGTAGAAAGGCCAATGCAAGTTCCTTCATGTATATTCTGTTATGCTTTTTCTTCTTCTTAGACACCTTTTGCTGCTGCTTTAGAATTTCCTCTTTAATTTCCTCAAGATCAGGTGCTGAGGATCCTCTTTGATGCTTTGGTTTCTCAATCAATGAGACCAGATCACCCTCCGAAGATTGACCTGATTTCTTAGTGACCACCCACTCGTATGCACTACCGAGCTGGAATAGACCAGAGATCATGGCATTGAATTTGGTAACTGACATGGTATTCTCAAATAGGAGATAGGGGACAATAAAAGGGAAAGATTTTGGAGCTGGGAGAATGTTAAGAAATGACATGGCGGCAGGGATATAACAAACAACCCATGCAGGAAGCTCGGCCTCGGGTACGAACATTGTCATAGGCAGTATTATACAAAACAGGGTGAATGAATAGAATGGTAATATGAGTTTCCTAAGAAGGAAGAAGAGAAATATTATATTGAATTTCTTCCATACACTTATCTGCAAAAACATAATTGATACCAACAACACTACATAAGCACTATTGTAACAGTAACATTTCTAAAGGTTTTGGCATAAAAAAAAAAAAAGAGGGCCTTGAGAATTGAGATACACATACCTTGGACTTTATGATATCAGGCAAACAAAGGCGGAACAACTGCATTGGCCCAGAATGCCATCTATGCTGCTGTTTCCTGTAAGCTTCATAGGATTCAGGTAGCTCGCACTGGCACTGAAAGCATTAACAACTTGAAATCAGAGAATGAAATTAAAGTAGATAAATAAACAGTTGAATATGAATTAATGAGTGGCGAACCTCAACGTCATTGAGGAAAATAAATTTCCAGCCATGAAGATGAGCTCGGACAGCAATGTCCATGTCCTCAACAGTGGTCCTCTCCAACCAACCACCAGCATCCTCTAAAGCCTTTATTCTCCACACTCCAGCCGTTCCATTGAACCCAAAGAAATGAATGAAAATCCCATTTACTTGCTGTTCAACCTCAAAATGGAAAGACAAATTAATGTTCTGCAACCTTGTTAGCAGGTTCTCATCCTTGTTCACGAAGGACCATCTTGCTTGAACAAGCCCTAATTCGCCGTTATCCTACAACATCACCAAGTGGTGATCAATTGACTTTCAACACACAATAAATCTATCATAGTTCTTCCAGCTACATGACAATATGTAATAAACAACCATAAAGATAAAAAGGAACTTCATTGAATTCAATACCTTAAAATGCGGAACGGTTTTCCTAAGGAAATCCGGTGTAGGCTGAAAATCGGCATCAAAAATCGCAACGAATTCATAGTCTTTCACATAGCTACAATTCATGGCAGATTTAAGATTACCGGCCTTGTAACCGTCTCGAATTACACGGTGCCTGTACAAAATGTTGGCACCCTCTTGTTGCCATTTTTGGACCTCCTCCTTGATCAGCAACTGTGTTGCTGGATCATCAGAATCATCAAGAACTTGAATTAGCAACTTGGACTTTGGCCAATCCAAATTACAAACAGCAGCAATGGATTGCTGATAAACCTGAATAAACAAATCACATTATCACAATTTAGATCAACATAACTTAAGCACAGCTAGCCAAGCCAATTGTTCAACCTAACAGACAACAGACTAGGAATATTATCATTATGTTAGTATGTTACCTCTTTCTCATTGCACATGGGGATCTGCACTAGTACCATGGGGCAAAAACCTTTCTCCCCAGATTCAAGATCTACAGCACCATCTTTTGGAACAGGTTTAATCTTCTTAAATCGGATCCAAAAACATCCTAAACAAAGAACCAACCTATCCAAACTCTGAAAAAGGAACAGGATAATACAAGCATTGGTAAGGAATTGCAGAGGAGGAGCAAGATACTCCACCCTAATCAAAACCCACCGAGCATAAAGCCAATCGAAAAAATCTTTAACCCCAAATGAGGGTGCCCACAACAAATACTCCAACTGAAGATGGGGGGCACCAAAGTGCCAACCTTTAAAGTAAGCAGCCACTTCAAAACACAAGAGAAACACAGACAACCAAAGAAACACTTTAATACACGAATAGAACCTGCTCTTCACAGTAGGGTTCTCCTTCTCCCTGCCACCACCACGAATATCATTGTCGGCATCGGTGTCCGTTCTTCCAGATGCCACACGGCGCTTCACGGCGGAGACTAGACCCAACAATGCAGGGGCAATGGAGGTTAAGCAACCAGCAGCTCTATGAGCTTTAAGGAGAAGAACCCAAGTGAGTTGCTTTGCGTTTTTGCCTCTTCCTTTGTCTCTTGAATTCGGGTCAGTCATAAGCAAGTCTTCCTCAGAAGGACCTTCAAGCTCAACCATAGACCAATTGGGATTCTCCATCTTCACTACCACTGGAGTTCCCCTGTGACTCTCTTTCACCCCCCAATCAAACAAAGGTGCCATCTTTTGGCTCTGATCTAAGAAACCCACCTCAACAAACAAAAACAAAACCCTTTCTTTCTTCCTCTCTTTCTTTTCTTCCAACAAACTATAATGTCTCTTTGTTTCCCCCTCTTTTTTCTTTTTTCACCTCTTGTGATAGCGCAAAAAAACAGAAAGGAGAAGCAAAAGACTACTTCTACAACCTCATTGTTGTCAGAAAACAAAATGATAGCGATGACAGACGCGTGGAGGAAGAAAGCAAAGCAAGGAGTCTCTAACACATTGTGACATTAGGAACAAACTTATACGTGAACTGTTTTCAAAGAGAGAGACAAGAAGAACACTGTGACCTATTTGGATGTGTCCAAAACAAAAACAGCTCCTTCCACTCTCAACAAAACGAGGGTTTCAAAACCTAAATAAGAAAAGAAATGAAGGAAGATGGAAAGTGGAAGTAGAAAGGGTAACAGCTCAACACGTCTTTGAGTTTGATTCCGAGAATGTCTTTTTCTTTTTCTTTTAAAATAATATAAAAAGTAATGTGAAACGCGAATTCAACAAGAATTTTACCCAGAAAGCACCTTCACCCGTCAAAGTCTTCAACCTTCACAAAAGTGTTCTCTTTTGCAGTAACAAAAAAACCTCTTGATTTTCTCCGTCACATTCAATTTATGGCAAGAGAGCAATCATCATCATAAATTAAAACTAACATTTAAGGGCAAAGGGGAACAAAATCACGATGTAACATGAATTTTCCGACAAATACCTCAATTTTTTTGCCATTATTCACCACCAACTACTTTTAATTTCCAATAAACATTCGCAACAACCACACATCTGTTTGTAAAAATGTTTTTACAATGTTAGGTAAGGATTTACAAATTACAGAGGTGTCCTGCGTGCTGAGATTGAAGGCTTGGATCCTTGCTTCTTTTTTACCTTGTGGTGGATCTTCTTCTCCACGCATGAAAAGAGAGAATTTTTTGAAGCGGTGATTAATCATTTACTAAGGTGAAAAGTGAAAACTAAAACGGGTTAATCAAACCGACAGAGGTGGAGGAAAGTTCAGGAGAAGTGTGTGACGCTCTATTAACAGACAAGTGCATAACAATGTGTTAAAAGGCCAAAGTGGTGTATTTGATTTTAATTTTTTAATTAAAGGTGATTTAATTTAATAGTATTTGTTTTTCAAAGTCGAAATTATTTTATTTTTATTCCATGCCTCCTTCCTTCAAGTTTTTTTTTTTGTTGGTGGTGGAGAATGTGAAAGGGGAGCTGAAAAATCCATAGCCGCCCCTCCCATGTGTGGAGCTGACCAGGTCCTTAGTAAGGCTAATTCCAAGCTCCGAATCAGCTTGTTTTCGTATAACTTTAGTCAGAGTGATACACACGCTCTACTAGAGAGCGTAACCAATTCATTTCCCATTTTTTATTTTTGGAGTTTAGTATATCAATGGCTAAGTGTCTATTTGTCTTGCGTAAAAGTAATAGTAGTAATTAATTCTATTGGAATTTTTAAAATCTCTTTAACGTGTTTAATAAATTATGGAGTATCATTTATTTTCAGTTATTAATTTCGGAATTTTATTAAAATTAATTTTATTTAATTAAAATAAAATGGACATTTAAAGTGTATTTGTTTGCAATTATTTTAAAAATAATTACTTTTAAAAAAATTTAACATATTCATTTCAAATTTTAAAAATAATCAAAATCTAAAAAAAACATATTCCTAATTATAATAAAAAGTTATTATTACTTGCTTTTCAGAATAATTAACTAAAATAAAATAGATAGTATTAAAAAAAAGTGTTTTTATAATTGTGACAAAACAAATATGTTTCTCAATTTTCATAAAAATCTCTAAAACATAAATTTATCTTTTATACAATTTAAAGATTAATTGTTTTAATCTTAAATAAACTACCTAAATTTATTGTGTGCGGTTTGGTTCGATTCCATAGGAAAAACAAATCTGACCCAAACAAAATTGTTCGGTTTGGTTCGAATATTTTTATTTTTCTATAAGTGACCTGAACCAAACCGAACCGATCAAGAACGGGTTGGTTAGGTTCGGTTCAATCGGGTCAGAAATTTTATCATGCCAATACAAATTAATTTTTTTCAAAATTATTTTAGCAAATAATAGAAAAATTCATTTAAGAAAAAAATAATCTATCTTAAAACCTCATGTTGATGTTTAATCTCTCATCTATGATAAAAAATTCATGTTAATGTTTAATCTCTCATCTCTTGGAATTTTTTTAGTATAGCTCATTTTTTATTTAGGGGTGGGTGGGCTTGGTTCGGTTCGAATAACGGGTCCAATGTCTTTAATTCGTTACCCGAACCAATCATTGACGAATTTGATTTATTCAGTTCGGGTCCAACCCAATTAAACTAAAAAATTCAAACCAATCAAATTGGTTCGGTTCGGTTCATCAGATTGAACCAAACCAATGAATACCCCTAGTGTCCACTCACTCACTAGGTTTGATAAGATAAATTTAACCAAATAAATTTAAATAAGTACTGGACACAAATTGCAAAACTCTCATATTATAGGTTTTCTATCTTTGGTAAAGCTTGGATCAAGTTATCTATTCTGCATCAAATATCAGATCGATTGCATTGAGTTTTAGGTGTACGGATATATATTATCCATCAAATATTATTTATTATTATAATATTTTTAGAGTTAAGTATATTTTTTGTCCCTATAAAAATAATAAATTTTAATCTTAATCCCTATTTAAATTTTAATCCATATAAAATAATCAAATTTGATTTTAAAAACATCGACAACACCCTTTTAACCAAAGAGATAACATAACATGTAAAAAAATTAAATAATATTAAATTTTCAATAGCGTATATATAACATCAAAATCGCAAATAAAACATAAAAAATTCTTCAGGATTTAAGTTTATTACATGCTCATGAGAGAAATGATGATTCTTGGCGGTGAAAATTTGACCCAGGAGGCTGTTATTTAGTCAAGCTAGCTTATTAAACAATTGTAAATGATGTTGCCAAGGCAGCTCTTCATAAGTTATATGGTGCACATTGACCTCTTCAAAGGTGTCTTGTTTTGCTTGGAGGGTGATGTTAGATAGAATTCCATCAAAAGCCAACCTTGTTAAGAGGAGAATTCTTCAGAGTTCTGAGACGGAGTGTGTGTGGTGTCACCAAGGCTTTGAGTCATCCTCTCATATCTTTTTTGAATGTCCCTTTGCCTATCAGATATGAATGCTTTGTTTGGAATGGTGTAGCTTACATTCAGTATTGCATAATTCATTTACTGATCATTTTGAACAGTTCTTGGGTCTTCCCAATTACAACTCCAAAATGCAATACAGGTGGACCTTAGTTTGGTTGACTATTTTATGGAGCTTGTGGTTGGCAAGAAATGAAGTTGTATTCTCAAACAACTTTCTATCTCATACTTATTTGGTTAAGTTTATAAAATTGCGATCATGGAAGTGGTTGAGAGCTAAAAACCATACCTTCTATCATTTTTCATGTTGGTCAGAGCAACCTACTACATGCATGAATCTTAAATCTTGATTCACTCTCAGCCACATTTTACGAGGTGTCTGCGATCTTTTTTTAGGCATCTCTATGGGTGCGGTGAAATCTCTCTATTGCTCTATTTATGCTACTTGTGTTATTTTCTCTGGGATCTACTAGTTCAATGCGTTGTTGGTGCCATTGTTGAGGTGGTATACTTGATTTACTATTTTGGTGTATTGTACCTCTTTAGCTATTGTATTGTTGATCTATAATGGGTTGGTTGTTGTAGTTGTTGGTTAAGCTTTTTGTTTATGCTCCTCGTCTTTAAGTGTGAGCGCATCTGGTTGGCATAAGTGCAATTGTTTCATTGGTTGTTGGTGCTTTATTTTGGGGAAGGATTGGTCTTGCAAAGGTAAGTGTTCCTATGTTTCTATTGGTTATTGGTAGTATATTTTTTTGGTTACCTTGGTCTTGCAATAAGGTAAATCACGGGTTGATGGAGGGGTTCTACATTCTGGCTTATCTTTATATTAGTTTGAGGAACTAACTATTTGTCAAGTGTTGTAGTTTGGGTCTTCAGTGACTTGCATGGTTGATATTCATTGATTGTCTAATTTTTATCAATTTTGGTCTGCACCTTAATTTTATATTATGATTTGGATTACCCTTTGTACTCCCCATTATTTAATTTTCTTTGCTTAGCAAAAAAACAAACAATATGAAATAACACACGAGGAGGTTATGGTTCATTTTCATCCAATTATCCATCGGTGACAATGAAATTCACTCAATCCAAGACTTAATTTTTAAAACTTAACTTGTATCCACAATCAATGTAAATATATTCTACATAAATATCTAACCATAGGCTATAACATCATTTAATGAATATAATAATTCATGAGTTGTTAAATTCAATAAATAATGTTACAACATATTATTGGGTGTCTATGTAAAATATTTTAACACTACATATATACAAATTAAACTCTAATTCTTAATCCAAGATTGAATTCTCTGACGCAATTAAGATCCAAATTGAGGGAATAAATAGTATATGACAAAATAATTCATTCAAAATCATATATACAAATATATGGTTTAGATGTATTTTTACTCCCTATAGTTTATGAATATATGATTTTGGTTTTTATAGTTTCTTTTTTACCCTAGTTGAGTCCTTATATTTTTATTATTAAGCAACATTTGTCCTAAAAGTGTTAAAAAAATGACGTCTGCTAGGGTTTCTAGTCCGTCTGTGGGCTTTACGTTGCAGGAGGAAGATCAACTAGACCGGAATAAAAAGAAGCTAAAGGTTACAAAAATTTTTCCTAAATTGCAACCATGGTAGTGGAGACTCCATTATCGCATCATGTGGACTTGGGTGGGAATACAAAGCTAAATAAACCAATGGTGAAATTTCAAACGGCCATAGGTATGGGTCTGGAGAGGAAAATGGTGTCATACAAGGACATTTGACTGGGAGTTAATGGTCATAATACCAGCAGCGATGATGCAAAATTTTTTAAGGATTATCCATTTGGGGAGGATCAACAAGGTGATGAAAAGAGACAGGAGGAATCAGAATTCTTAGGTGACCCTTTGCATTCCATGGAAAAGGTCAATCCTAGTCAAGATTCTGGATAAAAGAATGGGCCTCAAATATTTCCATGCTAGACTCATGAAGTTGTGGAGACCAAATGCTCCTATGGAGGTAATAGATCTAAATAATGAATATTTTATTATTCATTTTCAGGATTTAAGTGATCTTCAACATGTCTTTGAGGGTGGCCCTTGGATGATTGTTGATCATTATATAGTCATCTAGAGATGGCAACCAAAATATTTTCCTTTGGAAGATGATCTTCGCAGTGTGGCTGTATGGGTTCGTATCCCTGGTTTGCCAATAGAGTTCTATGATAAAAGAATCCTTTGGCGTATTGGTAATGTCCTTGGGAAAACTGTGAAAATTGCATCAAACACTTTGCGTGAGAAGGGTGATCTTAGTGGGGAGTTTGCAACTGAAAGAGCAAAATTTGCTATGGTGTGTACTGAAGTGGATTTGAAGCGCATTTTGATTTCAAAATTCTCCGTAGAAGGTAGGGTATATCCTGTTGAATATGAAGGTTTGCACCTTGTCAGCTTCCAATGTGGAAGGTATGGTCACAAAAAGGATGCATGCCCCTTATTTTGTTAATGGGGTATAGAAGACACGACGGAGGGAAAGAAACATGAGGATGTTCGTGGGGTTCGTCGGGAAGAAGGAGAGAAACCTGATGCTGCTCGTCGGGAGGAGAATGCGGTGGCGGAAGAAACGTATTTTGGTCGGTGGTTGATTGTGCAAAAGTCCGAGAGGAGAAATTTCAGGAACAATATTAATGTAAAAGATGGCAAGGATGTACGTTCAGATACTGGAAAGGGAAATAATTATATGGGGAATATTCCTAATGGCATCCATTCCGGCGCTAATAATATGGCTAACGGTTCTCGATTTAATGCACTACTAACCGATTCTTTAATTAGCCAATATATGGAGGGGAACGATTTACCAGATCAACCGGTATTGAATATGGAACAAGCAGAGGGGCCCATGGAGATTTCCACGTGGAAGAAAAGTTCCTGTAGGAAACAATCTTTGAAGTCAAAGGATGATAATTCTTTGTCAATTAGTTCAACTGTCAAGGGAGATAAGACATCCATTATTGGCTAGACTAGAAAAAGGAGAAAGTAGTGGGCATAAAAAACTGACAAATGAGGTAGTTGGTATTCCAATAGGCACGCAATCTCTTGTGGAGGCTTCTATTCAGAGACATAAGGGTAGAGGCACTAAAAGGGCTCAGGATTATGGAGTTAAGGACGCAAACTTAAAGATGGACGAGAATGTTGTGTCTCAGATTAGGCTGGGCTCACTTAAAAAGGGGGTTATAAGGAGAAATATGGTAGAATTAACATGGGCTTAAACCTGAAATCACAAGTAAGTTTAAGAATGTTAAACAAGCAGCTCGTAGAAACTTTCTAAGACAAGATGTTCCTTTTCCTAATGAAGGGGTGCTTTTGGACACTGTGAATAGTATAGGGCCACTATTTTAAATGCCCAGGTGGGAACCTCTAGAGTGATGGAAGTGTATAATCACATACCTCCCGATACAAGGGATATTATTGCTATTCAGGACAAAGACGACTCTACTACAGGGGCTATTGATGATAATTCACTTGATGGTGTTGGTGTTAATAATACCCAATTTGTGGGTGAAGACTCTATGTAGCATCTGTTCTACAAACCTTTTTTTCCTTTCCCTTTATTTTGGTGAGTTTATGAAGATCATAGCTTGGAATGTAAGGGGTGCGGGTTTAAGAGTTTTTCCTGCACTTATCAAAGATTTATCAAATAAATATCAAGTTGATTTCATTGCCATTTTTGAGCCTCGTGTGAGTGGTGATAAGGCATTACGCATTATTCGTAAATTAGGCTTTCCCTTTTACCATGTGGTCCATGTGAGAGGATTTTCTAGAGGGCTTTGGATTCTATGGAAGGATAGCAATGCTACAATTGATTGCTTGTAGAATCATGATCAATTTGTTCATCTTAAAGTTAGCTCAATTGGTAGTGGGTTTGAGGAATCTAAGACTATATCCCTGAGGTCTTAGGTTCGAAATCCACGAAGGTTCCCTGAGAGGGGGAATAAAGCACTTCAAGGGGTGCCAAATCTAAGTGTGGTAACATGCTCGGTGAAGTCCTGGGCCCTGAGAAGGGGGTGCCAGGAGAGGGCTGGGGTGTTACCGGTAACATGCTCAGTGAAGTCCTGGGCCCTGAGAGGGGGTGCCAGGAGAGGACTGGGGTGTTACAAAGAAAGGTGCCTTTTTATGTAACACCTCAGCCCTCTCCTGGCACCCCCTCTCAGGGCCCAGGACTTTACTGAGAATGTTACCACACTTTAGCTTTGGCACCCCCTGAAGTGCCTTATTCCCCCTCTCAGGGAACCTCCGTGGGTTTCGAACCCAAGACCTCAGGGATATAGTTTTAGATTCCTCAAACCCACTACCAATTGAGCTTCTAGCTAGCTGGTTAGAAGATAATTCATTTGCTGATGTTGTGAATACCGCTTGGACAGAGGGTCGTTCTTGGGAGGATGCGGTTTCTATTTTTCATGATGAAGCGATGGATTGGAACACAAACAATTTTGGTAATATTTTTAAGAGGAAGAGGAGGGTGTTGTCTCGGTTGGAGGGGGTGAATAGAAATTTGTCAAAGAACCCACATTCTGGTCTAACAAAGCTTTATAGAAAATTGTGGAGGGAGTACCAGTCTATTCTTTCTCAAGAAGAAGTTTTATGGTATCATAAGGCTAGGAAGGATTGGCTGAAGGTTGGTGACAGAAATACTAGATTTTTCCATCTTAGTACGATTATGAGACGTCAACATAACAGAAATTGTACTTTGTTGGATTCCTCTGGAACCCTTGTATCGGACCACAATAAAATAAAATATTTTATTTTGAAGTATTTTCAGGATATTTATACAGACCGTCTTACTTGTCCCAAGTGGAATGGTGTGAACTATTTTCCTAGGCTTTCACCTATTAATATTCAGCATGTGCAGGCTATTTCTTTTTCTCATGAAGTGCATAGTGCAATTTTTGATATGGGCGCATGGAAAGCACCTGGGCCTGATGGCCTTCATCCTCTATTTTTCCAGTCTCAATGGGAAAAGGTTGGTCCCTCAATTTGTGAATTGGTTAGATATGTTTTTATGCAACCGCAGAGGATAGCAGGTATTAACCATACTCTCATTTCTTTAATCCCAAAGGTGGCCCATCCCAATTTGGTGAAGTTGTTCCGCCCGATTAGCTTATGTAATGTGGTGTATAAGGTTGTTACAAAAATCATTGCTAATAGAATGAGAAGTTTAATGTCTCAGCTGGTCTTGCCCAATCAATGTAGTTTTATCCCAGGTCATAATGGAACTGATAACATAGTGATTTCCTAAAAAGTTTTTCATTCCATGAGGAAAACGAAGAGTTGAGATGGCTTCATGGCTATTAAAGTGGATTTGGAAAAAATCCTACGACGGGCTGAATTGGGATTTCATCATTGATACTCTAAGAGATATTGGATTTGATGATAAGCTTTGTGATCTTATCTTCCAATGCATTTCTACTTGTTCTATGCAAATTTTAGTTAATGGTGATCGTACTAAGACTTTTCATCCCACTAGAGGTATTCGGCAGGGTGACCCTTTATCACCATATTTGTTCGTGTTGTGCATGGAACGTTTGGGGTATTTGATTGAAGAATCTAGGAGAAATGGTGACTGGACTTCTATTGTTTTGAGCCCAGGTTGTCCACCTTTAACTCATCTATTTTTTGCGGATGACTTACTTCTTTTCGGTAAGGTTAACACCATTCAGCTTGAGACTATGCTCAATTGTCTGGATACTTTCTGTACTGCATCAGGTGAAAAGGTGAGTAGGGAGAAGACCGGAATTTTTGTTTCAAAAAATGTCCATCACTCCAGAGCCAGGGATCTTTATAATTGTTCAGGTTTTGCTCTTTCCTCAGATCTTGGCAAGTATCTAGGAATTCCAATTCTTCATCACAGGCAACGAAAGAGGATGTATGCTTACATCTTGGATCATGTCCGGTGTAAACTCATTATGTGGAAATCTGAATCATTATCGTTTGTTGGGAGAATTACTTTGGCTCAGACTATCCTGGCTGCACTTCCAATTTATACTATGCAATCAACTATTCTTCCTAAAGGAATATGTTCTCGCATAGAAAAATATTGTCGGGATTTTGTTTGGGGAGATAAGCAAAATAAAAGAGTTTGGCATACTATTTCCTGGGAGGAATTTTCTCTCCCAAAAGATTTGGGTGGTTGGGGATTTAAAGATCTACATAGCTTCAACAAAGCCATGATCATGAAATTGATTTGGGGGTCTCATGACTAATACTGATGCGTTATGGGTCAGAGTGCTTCGGGCAAAATATAAATGCGGTCCAAATCATATTCCAGTCATTTCCAGGAGAAATTATGCATCTAATGTTTGGCGTGGTATAATGTCTACTTGGCTTGAGTTTAAAAAGGCTTGTCTCGGGCTATTGGTAATGGCAGCAAAGCTTCATTTTGGTTTGACTGTTGGCTCCCATCTAGTATTGTTATTGGTGATCATTTGATAGGAGACATCCCCTCTTACATGAGTTGTGCCACTATTGCGGATCTTAGCAATCAAGGGATTAATTGGAACCTGCAGGATGTGGCTTCTATTATTCCAAATTCTATTCGGGATGAGATTATTAGCATTCCACCTCCTACTTGTCTTCTGGGAGAGGATATGATGATTTGGAGATTTTCGAGTGATGGCTTATTTACCACTCGCTCTGCATATGACATGATTGAGATGCATGATCTTAACTCTAATTCAGGTACTTGGAAACGATTCTAGAAACTGAATTTGCCACAAAGGGTAAAAAGTTTTCTTTGGTTAGTTCAAAAGGATGGTCTTAAAACTAATGCTAAGCGATTCCATGTTCATTTGGCTACCTCGAATCTTTGTCCCATATGTAATACAACTTTCAAGATAGAATTGCATCTTCTCAGGGACTATTCTCTTGCGCAACAAGTTTGATGAAATATTATCGATAGAATCACACTTGTTTAGTTAGAAAATAATAAAATTGGGAAACATGAGTGATTTTTAAGAAAAAAATTGGTAAAATAATGTTCATTCTTTCTTGTCATATGAAAAATTATCATCAACATCTCTTGATTTATTAACAGTTGGATAAAATACATATGAAAGGATCATGTCGGCTTAATAAGAAAATTGTGATGACTTAATTATTAAAGAAAAATAGGAACATAATCACACATTTATGAAATCTACCGGAATTGAAAATACAGTTAAACCTATATATATATATATATATATTCATATCATCAAAGAATATGTAGATTGCACCAAAATTTAATTATTTTTTAATTGAACATATGAATATTCATCATCATATTATGAGTGGAAAAGTATACACACAAAAGAAAAAATACTTTATTAAAAATAGATAACTTGAATTAAAGTTTAAAAATTGAAATGGGGCGGAGTTTAAATTAGAAACTGTCATTTTGTAACCAATGAAATCTATTTACTAATAACAACAAAAGATTTGGAAAACATTAAATAAAGTAGTGCTATTTATCCTTGGACTATATAATTGGTTGGTGTTTTTATATCCAAACCTCATATTTCTCTCGGCCAAAAGTGGTTAACGGGCACCAAACTAACATATTTATATTAGTGAAGAATAATTCTCATCATCATTTTTTCAATATCACAAGTACAGGCCTTAGTTAATCCATGCACTCGGTGGTTCATCACCATGCTTTTGACGGACCCGGATTTGCTACAGTCACCATTTTGGTGCATTCACACAGTCAACAAATATAGGATGACTCGATATTTGAACGACTCGATCTTGATCAGACGGTTTAAATATTAGAATAATTAAATCATATTTAAAAAATATCTCGATTTTTGAACCATCCGATCTTGATCGAACGACTCAAATTTGTTGATTGCATGAATACACCAAAATGGCGACTGACACAAATACAGGTTCGCTTTTGACTTCCCATGACATATAGGAAAATGTTTTTAGATTGTGGTAGGAGTATGTACTCCATGCCAATTGTTTTACATGCATGATTAGTTTTTCTATCTTAATTTTTTTTAGTGAATAAAAATAAAAGTGTCAAATTTTCCATAGGAGTACAGAGACTTTTCTTGGTATATAGGGATCACTCAATCTTGAGCATCAGCTGGAACCATGTTTCCTTGAGGCTAGTGCTAGAAATTTAACCATTGGGCATAAGCGCACCCTAAGTGAATTTCTAGTTCTCTAGTTATTGTTGATTACTTTTTTTTGTTACAAGGAAATTGAAAACAATAAACAAAAGCAACACAACAACACTAAAAAATAATCCTTTAAAAGATAACCTTCCACCTCAAGGGGTGGATTATCCCAAGGTGCAGACATTAGAATCCTTGAAGCACCCATCTTGGCTAATTTATCTGCAACACAATTTGTTTCTCTATGTATATGGACAAGTCTAACTTCCTAATCCTTGGCTAAAAGCGTTATAATATAAACCTCTTTGCCTCCATGTTGGCTTTGAATAGTATTATTCTCCAATGTTAACAAGTGAACAACTTCAATACAATCTAATTCACATAAAAACTTTTCTAAAGCCTGTATCCCAAGCTAGACTTAATCATGTTTGCACCGCTAATAACTTAACTAGAAGCACGACTCTTCCCCCTTAATAAGATGAAAAACCATAAAGCCACACACCTGCATGGTTTCAGATAACCCCACCAATACCCATGGATTTATCCACCTCCAAGAAATCAAAGGAGTTAAGACTGTATCCAAGTCCTGAAGCGACAAGTAACTTGTCCTTGTCGTGTAATTGCCATCACTGTTGCCTTTCCAATTCCAAGAATTATTGTTGTCATTGTTGATTACTAACACAATGTAAAATCTAACTTTTGTTTTTTCTTATCTTTCTCTGTGTTCTCTTTCCCTATATAATGAAGAACTGAAATTAGTTCAACCTACATCAAATTTATAGTAATGGATTAAGTTAATTATAAAATTGAAAACTAAAATATGCTGAGAATGTCCCTTAAAGTGACATATTCTGAAAGAATTTAGACATATCTTTTAAGAACCCATAAGTGATAAGTATAATGTTGTAAAATATATATTATTTTATTTATGTTAGTAAATATTTTATTTTAGATATAGATTATGTTTTATTTTTCATAATTTATTTCATCATCAATCATGTTAATTATTATGATTGATTTTATTAGTTAATGAGACAAACTTTTTCTAATTAGAATTGGTATGTATATTAGTGATCACAATCCTATTTTCAATAGGAAATAATATATTAAGTCATTCCTTATATTTTTTAAGATATAAAAAATATGTTACCACATAAGTATGGGTATAAACACCTACTCTTAAGATTAGAGGATGAGTTTGAACTACCAATGAGTTTAGATTTTGCACATCTTGACCAATTGACGTTAACGTTTCAATGGATTGAACATAACCTCAAAATTGTGTTTTCATCCATGATACGATCTAAAGATCAATATTTATTCCTCTCATTCTCGCACAAGAAGGCATTTTTTACTTAATGTATTATAGCATCTCCCCCCAACACACACACACACACACACATGGAGAGAGATGATCAATTGACACAAAGTATCACATTTTAGAATTATATCACTTAATTTTTTTTAGAATACGAAATTAGTCAATCTAGTGTTGGATTGAAAGTTCTTATGAAGTAGATCGGGTTTACAAAATTTCATGCAAATAAAAAAACTAATTGATATTTCATCAGTCTATTGTATTGTAACACATAATATGTGATTTAAAATATAAGCTAATTTCTAGTATTAGATAATACACTTACGAATGTTCAAATTATATAAAATTTAAAATACTTATTAAGGTAATATCATATTATTCAATATATGGATTTATTGATTTCACATTCTACAAGAAGTTAAAAAATGATTTAAACTTTATAGTTTAACGCCTAATGTCATGTGATCATGTCCCACAGAGAGAGAGAGAGATGCATAAGGATAAATCAAATGAGAATGCCTATTTTATATGAGAAAAAGATGAACAAATCTTGACCATTAGATCCAATACATGAATGATCAAAGATTAAAACATGAAGTCATGCGAATTTTTTAAGTAGTCATATGACTTTTTAAACCTTTAATCTTGGCCATTCATTATAGATCAAACAGTCAACATCTATTACTCTTATTTTCATATAAAAAAGGACATTATCACTTTAGATTCACAAAGAAAGAGAGAAACAAAGATGTTATAAATTACTAAAATCATGAATATGAATGTCATATGTATTTTTAACTTTTTAAAATAATATTAAAATAAAAATATTTAAAAGTAGAGATGATATATATATATATATAAATTGTAGACGTGACACTTTTTTAAATTGTGAAAAACGTTATAAAAATAAATTGCATGAATTAAAATTAAATTTATAAGCTCAATGTTCATAGTTATGGAAAGTTTTGATATTGGTAATTCAAAAATTTATAATTGATTAAATTTGAGCAATAGTATTTAAGAAAAAATATTAAAAAAACTAATGATAATATGTTTGATGTAGAAGACACTACGTGTGATATTGATAATTAAAATAATAGGATCGGAAATTTAATATAAAAGAATTGATTATTTCACTCCCCTAAAATGAGAGAACATTCTAGATATCAAATTAAGAAGATATAAATATTGATTAATGAAATCAATGGTTGAAATTTAAATAACTTCCTAACTTCTTAAGCATGTGTATGTATATAACGAAAATTTCAACCATTATTTTTTCAATCAATGACTATAATTATTCTTCACTTTTCTCTTTTAAAGTAACTCTCTCATTCTATAGGATTTAAATATATAAATTTACAAAGTACCATAAAAATTATTCGTTATGATAACAATTTTCATCTATTAAACAGATCCATGTTTGAGTATTTTTTTAATATGATATAAATATCGGTAATTATTTAAGAAAAAATGCAAGTATGAGTTAAGACTTGAGATACTATAATGTCCAATGCACCTTATACCCTAATAATATATTTAATATCCTTCATAATTTAAATTTGAAATTGTTTCAATTAGATATTACTCTCTTCATTTATTAGTTGTAGTGTACAAACTCATTACTAAAGTTTTCGTTAATAGGTTGCGGCCCTTTTTGGAAGAGTTGGTTGGTCCCTTACAGTAGCTTCATTCCGGGTCAGAATGCTTCAGATAACTATATTTTGGCTCAAGAGGTAGTTCATTATATGCACCATCCCAGAGCTAAAAATGGCACAGTGGCGTTTAAGATTGATCTGGAAAAAATCTATGATAGTTTGAGGTGGGATTTTCTTCATGATACAATTCTATTCTTTGGGTTTCCACAACAAACTATTCAGCTTATCATGTGGTGCGTGAGGTCTTCAAAGCTTTCAATTCTTTGGAATGACGCCAAGCTAGATAGTTTTTCCCCCTTGAGAGGTCTTCGCCAAGGGGACCCGATGTCTCCCCAATTGTTTGTCTTGTGTATGGAAAGACTCTCTTTAATGATTCAACAGAAAGTGGAGAATGGTTCTTGGCATCCTGTTCGAGTTGCTAGAAATGGCCCGGGTATCTCCTACCTTCTTTTTGTTGATGATATTTTGCTTTTCTGTAAGGGAAACATAACTCAGGTGCAAATGGTGGTGGATACTATGAATGATTTCTGTAATGCCTCATGTCTCAAAGTGAACTTGGCTAAATCAAGGACGATGTGCTCCAGGGTAATTTCTAATGCTACTGGGAGTAGCTTATCTTTTATTTCATCTATTCGCACAGTCACTGACCTTAGCAAGTACCTTGGTTCCCCCTTGTTAGTGGATGATTTCATAGGAGAGTATTTAGTCCTATTCTTGAGAAGATGAAGCAAAGACTAGTTGGCTGGAAACAGTCCCTTTTGAACCGAGCTGGAAAAGTTTGCCTTGCTAAATCAGTTTTGACAGCCATTCCTATTCACAATATGCAATGCCTTTGGCTTCCTTCCTATGTCTGCAATGATCTTGATAGGTCAGTGCGAAACTTCATTTGGTCAAAATCCTCTGATTAGCATGGTATTCATTTAGTAGGATGGAACCAACTTTCTCTCCCCAGAAAAGAGGGGGCCTTGGTATTAGGCAAGCTCGTCTTACTAATACGGCCTTGCTTGGGAAACTAGTTTGGAAGATGTTGTCTAATAATAATAGTCTCTGGGTGAGAGTCTTGTATCATAAGTATTATCGATCAGGGTCTATTATGAGTGTTGTTGCTCCTACTTCCTCATCCTTTGTGTGGAGAAGCATTATTAAGGCTAAAGAGGACTTGAAGGAAGGTTTCACCATGTCTTTAAAATCGGGTTTTACTTCTCTTTGGTACTCAGATTGGATAAGTCTTGGCAAACTTTGTAATGTTGTTCCTTTTGTTCATATCTCGGATACCAACTTGGTAGTTTCTGATTTGTGGTTAGATGGTAGTTGGAATTTTTCAACTGTGACAACAATTTTAACGGAGGCTATTACTACTAAAATCAGGGATATTCCTATCCCCACTAATTTTTTTGATTATTCTTATGTGTGGTGTTGGTCAATTAGTCCAGAGGGAGCTATACGGCCTGCAAGGGCTACAACTGGCTTCTCAGTCGCTTTTGGAGTAGTCACAATGATGGCCTTTGGCGTTGGGTTTGTAGTTTGAGAGCCCCTGAGAAAGTTTGTTGTTTCCTCTGGTTAGCCCTCCACAATTCTCTTCCTACCAAGGAGGTGCTCTATCACAGGAATATTTTGGATAGTAGTGTTTGCCCGCGTTGCCAAAGTCACCTATAGTCAATAAGCCATTTTTTTCGTCTTTGCCTAGCTTTCAAGGAAGTTTGGCAGCGCCTGGGTTTCAACACTGACAATGCCTTTTTCAATGGTCATCTCAAGCTTTGGCTCAGGAAGAATGTCCGTGAATCTCAAGCACTTTTTCTCTCTACTTTGTGGTGGTCGTGGAAGTGGAGGAATAATTGGGTTTTTGACCCTCATCCTTGGAGTGTTGGGTTTCTTATTCGGCAAATCCTCTTAATGAAGTATGATCTTATTCACTTTGTACATGATAGTGAGGTTGACATTTTGTCTAAGCTTTGTTGGAGACCGCCTCCTGCAGGTTTTTATAAACTTAACTTGGATGGTAGTTTCAACCCTTTTGTTGGTCTTATGGGCACTGGTGGTGTTCTGTGCAATTCATCTGGTTAGTGAATTTGGGGCTTTTCTAGATGTCATGGCCATGGTGATGGTTTGAAAGCTGAGCTTTTGGCTTTGAAGATTGGTTTGGAGCATGCCTGGGAAACAGGTCTCAGGAATATTCTTTGCGAGACAGACTCACTCGAGTTGATCCACCTGCTGCAGAATACCCTGGTTCTGTATGACCATGGCCTCTTGAACCTCTTGAATGAGATCAAAGTCTTGATGAGCAAGGATTGGGAGGTGAATTTTTCTCACATTTTGAGGGACGCGAATATGTTGGCAGATTCTTTAGTGGTATATACTTGTTTCTTTTTAAGTAAGGTTTGAAGTTAAAATCTCGTGCATGGGAAAAACTAATGTCTTTAAAATTGGACTGGTAATTGAACCAATTAGGCACTAGTTAACTGGTTCAAGATTCAATGGTCGATGAAAAACTCCATTGGAAAAGTTATTCGCGCCAAGTTGTGATTAAAGTTGAGCCAACCTAGCTCGATCCAACATGATTTGGTGGGTTGGATTACTTCATTTTTTTTTAAAAACAAAAACTAAAAAAGGCAAAAAAGAAGAAGCAAAAAAGGTGATGAAAAAACTATAAAATAAAGAGTGAGCCAACTCATCCTAACCACTGAACTTCACTTTGATTCGTAAGTTAATTCGATCGGCTCATTTTGACCCCAAAAAATGCGAGCCTAGAGTTTTAACCAATCGAACCCATAGGCGAGTCGAGTTTACTCACTGAATTGAGCCCAAATTAGCACTTCTTATGGATGTTTCCAACTCGAATAAGATTATATCCCATTAGAGCTGGCAAAATGGGTTTGTTAGCCTATAAAAGTCCGCAAAAATGTATGGTTTGAGCTTTTATTTTAGAAGTTCAAATAATTCCTGGATTTTTTAGCCTTTCCCGATAAAGTTTATGACCCATAAAAAGCCTGCAAAAACCCACAAAATCCCATAAAAGGCCCGTAAAAGTGTAAAACTCAGACCTTTATTTTAAAAATCCAAATAACTATTGGGTTTTTTTTTTTCATGACCAACAAAAGTCCACTATTCACATCGATTCGGATAAACCCAAATCTCATACCTCTGGCTAGAAAAAAATATGGATATGAAGATTAAAATTATTACAGAAGAAAATTTAAACTTTGATATGAGCCATTTTCTTCAATGCAAATACGAGTATAAGCACTTCAATACCCTATCCAAACTGAATTCATTACAACTCATACCCTATTAAATTAAAAGAGCACAAACGGATTGTCACTTTTAATTTCATCCAAAGACATTTTGTTCATATTAATTTTCTCTATAACATTATCACCACAACACAATTTATGATGAAAAAGGAGAGTAAAAAACCCTCTCTCCCATTTACATAATACAAGGACATGTAATTAAGAGTAGTGGTGGTGTAAAGGGAGAATTATGTAAAAAGTTGATATTCATTTAATATAATTTTCTATTAATTAATTAGCTAAAATACTAAAAAGTTGATTAAAGGGTGTAAAATAGACTAATAAGTGATTATTTAAATAATACATGTTTAATTCTCCTTAAATAAGATTTTATGTTTGAGCTTTACATATGGAAAAAAAAACCCGCTAAAAAATCTAATCACACAATAATATGGATATTTCCAGCTCAAGTAAAATTACCTCCTTTAAAAAATAAATACAATTCACATAAAAATTGAATAAAATAGAATCTCACATCTCGCTAGGAATAATTTGGAACCTCCTCCTCTTCTTTTGGAATAAAGTAAATGATTAAATATATATAGTCCATAATTAGCAAGTTAGAGAGCTTGCCTTATTTTTAACATATACACGATCTCGTTCTCTAAAAATATATCCCAACAAAAATTAAATAAAACTAGTATATTAACTTCTGTAATACGCGGATAAATATATAAATTTATTTAATTAAAATGAAATGTATAATAATTAATATTTTTAAAATAAAAATAAAAGATGAATAATTTTGATTATTTTTTAATTTTAAATTCTAATGGTATATTATATTTTACTATTAAAATTTAATTTACATTATTATTTGATAATATAATATAATAAAAATTAAATCATAAAAATAAGAATAAATATTTATATATTAAAAAAAGGTTGAATCTTAATAAATTTAAAATTTAAAATTAATATTTTTTAGCATTTAAAAATTTAAATAGAAAGAGAGAAAATTAATATTAATGATTATGAGGGATAATCTCACTCTTACAAGTGTGAGTGAAATTCATCATCTAATAAGAGAAAGTGAGAAAATGTCAAAAATTGTTGAAAGAAAAAGTAGGATGAGTGAGTGCCCCACTCTCTAAGGTGAGGTCTAAAAATTATAATATAGCTGATGTACTTGTTAAACATACAATAACTAATATCCACGGTTTTTTTTAAATAAAAACAAATATCTACAAAAGAAAGTAAGAACTGGAAAAAATGCTAAATGACATGAATGGATTTTTTCAAATGATTTATACATTAAAAGAATTTTTAAAATTTATAACGTTTATCAACTATTCATTTATTTATCAACTTTGTTTTTATTTTAAAATATAATTAATTATTAGACAATTATAACTGTAACTATATAAAAAAATTCTTACTAAATAGCGTTATTGCTTTTTAGTATTTATGACGATTAGATAGATAACCAAATTTTACGATACTCCTTAATTTAAAAGAGTGGGGAACTCTTTTTTTTTTTTTTGCATGTTTCGTTTATCAAACAAAAATAAGAATAAGTTTGAAAGACAGAAAGTTTACAAGGGAGACTAATTTAATCTCACAAGCAATAATGTCCAAACGAACATACCCATATTCCCATGACTGAAAATTCAACCTTTTCCATGATGTAGCTTAATTCTATAAACTTCGATTAACATTTATTTTTAAAAGAAAAAAGATTCGTTACTAACTTGATTTTTTTTTTTTTTCAACGTTGTACTTGTCTCCACTGTAAATCCAGAAACTTCTGCAACAAATTAGATCAGAATATATAATTAGTTTATTTAAATTTTTTTAAAAGTTTTTTTATCAAAGTATTTCTTTTTCTTTTAAAATTATGAATTTATTAGGAATTTATGATTCCTCTTTGCGTTCTTTTATGGCACGGTGTGAAAAACAAGGAAGAAATTAAAACAAGTTGACCGATTTATAGAAATAATTCTTTATTTACATTTTCACCACGCCCACTTTCTTTAAAATTATAAAAAAATAATTACATTTTTATATAAATATTATTTAAAAATTATTTATACAAAAATTTAAAATTAAAATATTTTTTAAATTCAAAGAAAAAAATTATTTAAGTAAAGTTTTTTAAAAAAACACAATAAACATGTCACAAACAACAAAAATATATCTCAACATTTCATTATTTCCGAAAGTAATAGATTGTTAATCTCCTAAAAAGTTTCAAATCATCAAGTTTCATTTTTATAATATAAATTCATCAAAATAAATAAATAAAACACATTTCCATTAATTATCTCATTTTATTTAATAAAAATATTTATAAATAAGAATAAAATTAAAAATTATTATCCTGATTCTCATGATAATAAATAATTTTAAAAATAAAATATAAGTTTATAATTATTTAAAAATACATAATTAGCAATTTCAAATTCTGATCCGATAATGAATGATGTTTTTATATGTTATTTTACAGTTATTAGCTAGTTTAATAACTAGATTTATTAGACATTTTAAATCAATCAACTAACTTATCAACTTTTCATTTTTTAATTTTCAGTTTTCAACTATCCTTTTCATGTTTCAACTAGTTTATTTTATCAAGCACACTAAAAAAATTTAACATTTCAAGATTGTCAAAGAAGCATTTTGGAAGATGACAAATGATAAAATAATTAGACTAGTAGAAAATCTAATTGTTGAGTAGGAATGATAATTGGATCTAAAATGGGTATCAAGAAAAATTACGGCGATGGACGTGGTAAATAACTATTCAATTTTGCACCCATTTTTTTATTTAGACCACCCACAATTTTTTTATGATTTAGATGTCCTTAATTTTTCTCCACCTCACACCGTTTTCTCCTCCACTCTCCACCTCAACCTTTCCCTTGCTTCCTCCACCACTCCTTCTTATCTCCACCTTGTCCTACTCTTTGTAAAATATGAGTAAACTAGCACTTTGGTTCCTGACTTTGTCAACGTCTTTCACTTTGGTCCCTGAGATTATAAAAACCCCTCGTTAGTCCCTCACTTTGACCTCCGTCTTTCACTTAGGTCCAAACCACTAACGTCTGTTAAATCCTTACTGAGGTGTCACTCAATAGAAACTAAAGTGCAAGATTTTTGACAATGTCAGGGACCAAACTGTATGGTGGTCCCTTATCTTCTTCTTCTTCCCCCTTCTCTGCAGAATTCCATTCTTCTTCTTCTTTACTCTTATCTTCTTCTTCGTTCTTCTTTTCTTCTTCGCTCTTTTGCTTCTTTATGCAAATTAGAGGGTTTGAAATAGAAGCCTTCAAGTTCTCCCATATGGTTTTCCTTTGTTTCAATCTCATAATTTCATAATTGTGTGGTTTTAACCTCACGCAAATCTGCAATATATAAAACGGATGATTTCATATATTTACCTTTCTTTTTCTCCTATAGTGTTCACTCCATGATTATTATATAGAAGGTAGAATTAAACAAGTTACATAAGCTTTTGCTTGTGAGCAGAGTTCCTTGTTCATGAAATAGTACTTAAATAGAATTGTACAAAGGGGTCACAAAAAACAAATTCTCATCCTTCTTGAAATAAAAGAGGCCCACTCTACAACATATTTTCAACACAAGAAACCATCATAACTTGGTGTAAGTTATATGATAACCAATGCCGTGAAGGTTTTTGGTATATAGTTACTTTGTCTAAGGCATACATGTTGAATTGAACACGGTAGCAACAATTTTACTCCTAACAGAAACAGAGTAACATGACACAATAATGACTTATTATTGTTACCTGCGCTCTCCTTGTAGTAACGTAGGCTTTCTTGTAGGAGAAAACGTGAGAAGGACAATTTGAATATCACATATCACATATCACATAATATTTCATTTGAAAGAATATATCAATTATCAAGTATCAACTCAACTCCCTGAGGTTAAAACCACACAATTATGAAACTCTGAGATCGAAGCTAAGAAAACCATATGGGAGAACTTGAAGGCTTCTGTTTCAAACCCTTTAATTTGCATAAAGAAGCAAAAGAGCGAAGAAGAAGAAGAAGAAGAGAAGAAGAGAAGAGCGAAGAAGAAGAGAAGAGCGAAGAAGAAGAAGAATGGGAATTCTGCAGAGAAGAGGGAAGAAGAAGAAGATAAGGGACCACCATGTAGTTTGATCCCTTACATTGTCAAAAATCTTGCACTTTAGTCCCTATTAAGTGACATCTCAACAAGGATTTAACAGATGTTAGTGGTTTGGACTTAAGTGAAAGACGAACGTCAAAGTGAGAGACTAATGAAGGGTTTTTATAATCTCAGGACCAAAGTGAAAGACGTTGACAAAGTCAGGGACTAAAGTGCTAGTTTACTCAGTAAAATCTAGTTTATTGTCAAACGTAGGGAATGATTCTAGCACTTTTCACCGGTCATTGTAACATGATCCAATGGTTGTGAAAACTAGTAGAAATTCAAGGATGGTAAGAACTGGACGAAAACCGATGCTTTTATTGGTGATGTCATAGCTCAAATAGCCTTTGGAAACCGTTACTAAGAGGGAAAGGTAATTTTTGAACTACAAAAAGAGCAAGCAAATTTTTTTTTGGTCAAAGAGCAAGCAATCTTGTAACAAAAGCTTTTGCATCCTCTGCAACTTGTCAAGTGTAAATTCAAGGTCATAATAGAAGTTCTGACAAAAAAAAGGTCATAATAGAAGCCCTTGGACAAAGTAAACGTGTAAAACTTTACTACTCACAGTAAGCCCAACAATTCCAAGGTAAAAAACAGAAACAATTGACCCTGGTTTTCACCAATAGTTACGTACCTAATAAGGATGTTACCATTCAGGATAAAATTAATTTAAATATTTTTTTTTAATTTTGACTTAAATATGTTTTTGTTTCTTCTAAAATATACACATTTTTATTTTCGTCCCCCTAAAATGTTTTTTATCTTTTAGTCCATTTAAAATTTTTTCTCTTCAAAATAGTCCTCGCCATTAGAATAATTAACAGAATGCTGATGTGACCGTTAACATCTATGCTAACTTGTTTTCAATTTAGTCCCTCTAAAATTCCCTCTATTTCATTTTAGTCCCCCTGTTAACAACCACATCAACGCTCTGTTAACTATTCTAACGACGATGACTATTTTAAAAAGAAAAAAGTTTAGGGGGACTAAAAAATAAAAAAATATTTTAGGGGGACGAAAATGAAAATGTGTATATTTTAAAGGAATAAAAACATATTTGAGCCTTTAATTTTCTATCATCCTAATAATCTTTCATCCTGCATTTTCATTCAACAATACAAACCATGCGATCCTAATAATCTTTCATCCTGCATTTTCATTCAACAATACAAACCATGCCCTTCACATAAACCATTTAAATACATTCAAAGGCCATCTGAGTATTAATAGCACAATGTTGTCAAAATTTCATATGGAGGTTATTCTAGCAAGAAACTTGAATTAAATTTGTCACGCTGATAAGGAACATAAAGTTTAACTTTTATCAATTTTATTTGGATGGCATGAAGTTTCTTATGCCCACTAACATTTTATGAATTCATTAAATTATAGTAACAATGACAAAAGGAAATGCATAGAAAGGATACACTGCTTTCTATATATCCCGCAAGATCTCAATACAATTTATACTAAATTTTGCCACCATTGGATCACACTACAATAATTGGTGAAAAATGTTGGAACCATTGCTCACACTTGACTATATACTATATTCTACGTTAAGGGGCTTTTTGACCGTACATGGGTCAAAAATAAAATTAATTGTCGAAATAATGTGGTTGAAACATTATTTACTTTGTCTGGGGTGGAGAATGACAACGTGGCTTGGGTTGGTAGAAGGCGCTAATGGAGAAAGCGCCTTACGTTAAGGAGACTGATAGGAGGCGCTAAAGGCTCGAGCGCTTTACATGGGAGGCGCTAAAGGGTCTAGCTCCTTATGTCATCTGGACACAAGGCGCTGGAGGTTTTGGCGCCTTACATGTGGCGCCTTTCTATCACGCGCTTCCAACTTATCCATCAGTCACCAAACCCCTGTCGCGAATATATTCGCTGAAGCGAATTCAGCGAATATATTCGCGAGAATATATTCGTTTGAGTGTGTATCTGGGCATTGTAATGAGGCTTTTAAGAGTGTATAAATAGAGTTGTGAAGAATTTCATAAGGTAGCAACGTTATTCTGTCTGTGTGCTTCTATTATAATTGTTAGTTGTTTGTGTTGGTATAAATTGTGTTTGTATTTTGATATTTGAAAAATGAGCCAAATTATTACATTTGTTTATTGGAGTGGTAGAAAATATGAAGGTGTTGAGGGTACAATGTTTGAAGGTGAAAAGAAATCTATTCAGATAAAACGTGGAATCAGTTTTGATTTGTTGAAAAGAAAGATTTTTAAAAAATTAAATCTTTCAACTAATCAAACTGTTTCTACTTTGACGTGTAGATTTTTAGTATCACAAAATCCAACCAGATATACAGGTCTTCGGATATGTGACAATGAAGATGTGGAATGTATGGTCCAAGCTTTTGAGCAGCAGTCGTTGATGACAGTGCTTGAATTATATGCAGACATTGACAATGTTGGCAGTTCATCATTACCTGAAGAACATTTTCATTTGGATACTCAACTATCATTGGGGATTGAAGATCAATGCATACATCAATCTGGTGGTGTAACGGTCGATGAGGATATCAACAATGCGGAACCTGAAGGTGAACAAAATGATGTTTTTTTTAACATGGATATGAACATGGGGTGCGAGGATAGTGACGATTTGAATGAGGAAGCCGAAGTCCCTGAGGGGGATTCATCTGATACAGATGTTGAGGAAGACTTTGATGCAAATACTGATCATGTCATGCTCCCGACGTTTACGGTGATATCACCGGATTCATTGTCTTATCGTGAACACAATGAACGTCAAGAAGGTAAATAGTTACTAACATGTTAATTTTCCTACTTGTTTTGCCATCGTTACTAAATGCAATTTTTTATATGTATAGGTGCAACAGTAGATCCTTATTGGAATTTAACCCCGCATTATAAGTTTGTAAATTGGGAGCACCCTGATGAAGAGATACAACTTGGTGGGTTGGAAGTTCCTGGATCATGGCGATTAGGAGATGAATTGTATGTTGGATTACAATTTGATAGCAAACAGGCTGTCCAGATTGCTGTGAAGCACTACTCAATGAAGATACACCAGACATTTTTTGTGGTGGAGTCAAAGCGAACTTATTTGACCTTGAAGTGTCCAAACTATTCACAAGGTTGTCCGTGGCGGATGAGAGCAATGATAGGTAAGAACTCAAAAAAATGGGTCATTTCTAAATGGGGTGGTCGACATACATGTATGAATGCAATGCTATCTCAAGATCACAGAAAATTGGATTCTGACTTTGTGGCCTCCTGCATCTACAATATGATGTTTTCATTTGATACAATTTTTTTGGATAGTCAAATTTTTTATACTAATTATGAATACATGGCCTAATGTAGGAATGGTCGGCGTAGATCCATCGGTCCCCATTGCAATGATACAAGAAAGGATTAATGGGCAATTTGGTTATTCCATCTCTTACAGAAAGGCTTGGAAAGCTAAACAAAAAGCTATAGTGAAGGTGTATGGCGACTGGGACCAGTCATATGCAGCATTGCCTCAATGGTTGGAGAAGATGTTGTTGTATTCCCCAGGATCAAGTTATAAAATTGAGACAGAGGAATTTGTCTTTGACAATCAAGTGGACCCTCGGTTCCGTACTTTTCACCGAGTATTCTGGACATTCAAACAATGTTGTGATGCATTCAATCATTGCAAGCCAGTTATACAGATTGATGGGACATTCTTGTACGGGAAATACAGAGGTACGCTATTAATAGCTACAAGTCAAGATGGAAATACTTGTGTATTGCCAATTGCATTTGCTATTGTTGAAGGGGAGACACTAGAGGCTTGGTCGTGGTTTCTGAGTAATATACGTGAACATGTCACACAAAAGGAAGGTATATGCCTCATATCTGATCGACATGCAAGCATTAAATCAGCTGTCGGAAGGTCCCCTGCGTGGCAACCTCCAAAAGCATATCATGTTTATTGCATTCGCCATATTGCAAGTAATTTCAACCACAAGTTTAAAAATACAAAATTGAAAGCAGACTTACTGAAACTAGGTAAAAAAGCATATGATATATTTTGGTTTGTTATTATTTTTGTATTACATGTATAATCAGATTCTTTCCTAATGCAGGGTATACACCATGTGTTCATCATTTTGAAAGGAACCTTAACAAGTTTCGTGAAGTAAGTCCCGAAATCCAAAGGTGGATTGATGGAATCTCAAAAGAAAAATGGAGTTTGGCACATGATTACGGAGGACGCAGATATGGGCACATGACAACAAATTTGTCAGAGGCGGTGAACAAGATACTGAAAGGTGCTAGGAATTTGCCGATAACCGCATTGGTGAAGTGTACATATGCAAGACTTGTTGAGTATTTTGTTCAACGAGGAGGTGAAGCAAGGTCTGAGTTGGCTTCTGGGCGGAGATACTGTAAAAAGTTTATGGTGTTGTTTAGTAAAAATCAAGAGGATGCTTGTTCTCACAGAGTTCGTCGATATGACATCCAGGCGACCAAGTTCGAAGTTGAGGAAGCATTCAACCCTGTTACACAACAGGGTGGTCATATATGGGCAACAATCTTAAATCAACGTTTTGTGAGTGTGGAGTATTCCAAGCCTTTAGATTCCCGTGCTCACATGCCATTGCCGCATCTTCTGCTGTGAGCATTGATTTTTATCAATATGTTGATCCGGTATACTCCATTCACAATATTGTTGAAGCTTACTCTGGACAATGGTGGCCTATAGCAAATGAAGACAACATGCCAGTTTACAATGGTCCTTGTATTATTCCTGATGAGTCAACCATGCGTGGTAAAGGTCGACCGAAGTCTACACGCATAAGGAATGAAATGGACTGGAGAGAGTCTCAAAGCTCACAGAGGTGTAGCCATTGCCAACAGTCTGGTCACACTCGTCGAGTTTGCCCCCGTTACTTAGAAGAGCGTCAGGACCAAGCACCTCCGTGATATTCTATTTCTTATATTTGATGTTGTATTAAAAGTCATGTTGTATTAAAAGTTTATGTTGTATTAAAAGTCATGTTGTATTAAAAGTCATGTTGTTTTAAAATTTTCTTGTGGTGCAATGCGTAAATGAAAAGCGTAAAATCGTTAAGATTAACACAACACTAAAATAAATATATTACATAGGTTTTTACATGCTGGTGCAATGCGAAAATAAATTTAATTATTTGGAGACCAAGGGGAGAGGACACAATGGCGACGCCTATTCCTAGCATCACGTGGTGGATTTCTTCTAGGCTCTTGGTATCCCCCTTCCGTTACATCATGAAATGGACTCTCTTCTTCAGCAAAAGCTTCATTCAGATTAAAACCAAGGCCAGGTGGTTCTGACTGCCTAGAAGAAGAGGCTCCATATGTTAACCCTCCTGATGCTAGAGACATAAGTGGAGCATGTTGCCAGGGATGAATCCACCCACCAGGAGCTGTTGGAGTGTCAGCCGTAAAATTATACATCGGAGGGGTACATTCTACCGGTGGTGATGGCACATAACAATCCCCTGTAGGAAAGGACGGTGGATCCATTGTGTTCGGTGTTGGAATGTTCCTGGTAGTAGGGTGGGATGCATAATAATACGTTGAAACTGGATCGAATGGTTGTACTGGAGGAACATAATACATTCCGGGCTAAGGTTCTGGTGGTGGAGGAATTGTTAATTGTTCATGACCCACTCTCCGTCGACGTCGATGTAGTCCTTGACCTTCGATTCGTCCAACAGGAATGTCATCAGATACTTGTGCTTCAAGTGCAGGTTGGAAAGGGGACGGCGCCGACACTGCCGGCACACTGATCCGATCTATTTGTTTGCAAATCTGCATACAATGACGGATCTCGGATCTCATATTCTCAAATGAGAAGCAACTTTCTCCTTCACTTGTCACAGTGAAATACATTCGTTCCAAGCTATCCTCCTATAAATGCAAAGCAAACGAATAAATTCAAAATTCAAAAACTTAAAAACAAGAAATTGTATATAAATAAAAACACATACAAATATTCTTACCATGTTACCAGTTTTTGCGGCTGCTTGAGTAATCCAACGTCTGGTGTGATTCTTATACCAGACCATATACTCAGAATTAGATGATATATCCCCTTCCATTGGTGCATTGGTCCAGATGTAATTCCATCTGTCATCCCATTGTTGAATATATATGGCATGTTTCAAACGCCAATTTTGTTCACCCTTTCCTTTTAATGTTACATCGTGTAACTTATCTGGTTGGGAGGGAGGTCGAGGAATATGTTGTTGCATGCCAAACTGACGCATGCATCGGTCAGGTTGATTCCACTCGACAATATGGAAACATATAAGTGGTACCATTGCTGTCCATATCTGATGTCCTTCCAAACAGTATGGTGGAAGTTGACCCATTATTTCTTGAGTATATGGTACCCATACAATCTACATGGAAAAAGAATGAGTTAATTTTGTGTGACATTTATTTATGTAGAGACTAGGGAAAAATACTAACATTTGTTAACTCCATCTTATCGAAAATGAGTCTGTAGTCAGCAACTGACTTGTGGTAAACAATGTATGTCTGACCACCACTCCACCTGCTCATTACCATAAATACAAAATACATATCACATACTTATAAATCATATATTTAAACTGAAAAAATAATAAATTATTAGAGCATTGTGTACCGTGCACCGAGCGGCAAATCATTTTGCTCCATATCAGGTGCTTGAGGCGCAATGCAAGGGAAACGTGACCATGCCCACAGCTGTACGAGTACACAGGCCCCACCAATCTCCTTTCGGGCATAATCGGTGGCCTTACATAATTCACGATACAAATAACTGAGCACTGCGGACCCCCAACTATACGTGCCGGCCACCTCTAAATCCGCAAGCAACGGTAAATATCTCAAGGATACAAAGTGACCTGAATGATCTGGGAATAATAAACCCCCCATTATACGTAAAATGTAGGCTCTAGTAAATCTTTGAACTTGAATTTCATTGTGGGCGTGTAGCGCGAAATCACCAAAATGTTGGTCAAGCCACTTCATTCTAAGTCTATCACCGTTCAGCTCCTCCTCGGGCGGGGCTACCCCCAACAACTCATGTACTAGGGGCTGCCAGTTACCAAATGTTACGCCGGTAACCGCTTCACCATCCACTTTGAGGCCCATTTGTATGGCAACATCCTGCAGACTAATGGTGCACTCCCCCGATGGCATGTGAAAAGTATGAGTCTCGGGTCTCCAACGTTCTACCAGAGTCGATATTAATGTATGCTCAACTTGAAAAAAATCAAGTTGAGACACACCATAAAACCCGGACTGCCTTAGGAGAGGTATAATTTGAGGAGGAATAAGCTCACCACGCATTTGTCGGTCGCCCGCTCGCCTAACATGTAACACTCTATCATTTTCACCGTTCCAAATGCACTCAGAAACATGGACATCTTGTAGACGCAATAATGATTTATCTTTTGGACCAGGATGAATAACTCTTTCACAAGCCATTATAGCAAAAAAAAAAAAAAAACATTCAAAGTACTCACTCTATCTCACAAAACACAACAACAACCCATTACTACAATGCACCCACGTATATATACATGTCCAGGAGAAAATTCCGGTCAACAACAGTGCCTGAAAGGAATCTCACGTTTCTGACCGCACATCCTTCCCAATGAAACACGTTCCTTCCCCAATGAGAGAAGAATCTCACGCTTGGCAGTGTCTCATGCAGCAGTCACGTCGCGCATGGGAGACATGCAAGGCGCCTAGGGGTCTAGCGCCTCTCCCCATACCAATAAAGCGCCTGACCCTCCAGCGCCTTCAGCACACGTGTCCTCTCCCCATTAACCACTCAACCCACGCCCCTGCACCCCTAAAGCCAACCCCCCTGCACCCCTAAAGCCAACCCCCCTGCACCCCTATACCCAACCCCCCTGTACCCCTATACCCAACCCTCTTGCACCTAAGGGAATCCGATTCCCTACCTGCTCCCTGCTGTCGACCCTCTTGCACCTAAGGGAATCCGATTCCCTACCTGCTCCCTACTATCGACCCGTGCCTGCACCCTGCTTCACGATTTTTTTTTTCAGCTTTATCATAAAGCGCTCGAGCCTTTAGCGCCTCCTACCAGTCTCCTTCACGTAAGGCGCTTTCTCCATTAGCGCCTTGTACCAACCCTAGCCACGCTGTCATTCTCCACCCCAGACAAGGTAAATAATGTTTAAACCACATTATTTCGAGAATTATTTTTATTTTTGACCCCTTTACGGTCAAAAAGCCACGTTAAGGGAGGATTGAGTGATGAGAGAGAGAGAGAGAGAGAATATGAGTGTTTATGGGGGAGGGGAAGGAAGATTGAGGTGGGGAGTGAGAGAGAAAAGGGATGGTGTGAGAAAGTAAAAAATCAAGGACATTTCGTGGTGTAAATAACAATAAAACGAGAGTAAAAAGCAACATCGTGAAATGATTAGCAGACTTATCCATTTGTTGAATAACTACTGTTAGATTTCGGTAACTGCTTTTCCCACCCTTTTACCCCCAAAATTATACAAAAAATTTATCTTTCCAGACACTAAATTCCAAAAGTGAACTTGTTGAACATACTTCTACAAGCTAAATTTTTTTTAAAAAATGCTTACGGAAGTTCGAAACCATGTTAAAAAAATTACTTCCATAATTTAATTTTCAGAAGTATACAATTTTATTATAAAATTGTTCAAGCATTAGAGACAAAAAATCCATCTCTAATTCCTACACAAATAGAATTGCATAACATGGAACATGAAAAAAAGGAAGAAAAGGGAGATGGAGAGGAGGAATGGGTGGGTTAGGGGTGGAATCGTGGAGGAAGGAGCGGGGAGAAGGAATTTTTTTAATACTCTTGTAATAGGTATTATTCTCTTTATAATGTTTACATCTATCATACATGAATAGTTTTTCTTATTTAAAATAATTTCAAAATTAATATAAAATTTTCTAACCACAAACTAATAACGGGTGTGCTGAGTCTTTAGTACTATAGAAGTACTGAAAATTTACTCAAAAGGAAAGGGAAGAAGATGCAGTGAGGGTGGAGGGAAGGGGTGTGAAAGAAGGGTGGGGAGAAGTAGGTGGAGGTCAGAGTTAGGGATGTAAAACAAAACTCGTGCCCGTGGATACCCGTGGATATACCCGCAATGGGTACCCGCATATTTATATAATGAGTGGGGACAGATATTACACTACCCGCCCCACGGGTACCCACATACTCATCAAAACGTATTTTTCTATTAAATATATTTGAATATTAGGATTTTTTTATCATTTATGATGAAATATAATTTATTTTATATTATTTTTTGATGATATTCTTGATATATTAACACATAATGGTATTATATGATGATTATTTATATATAATATGGTATTATAATATATTATATAACATTTCCTCTCTTTTTTATAAAATTTAAATTCGTAAACATTAATGGATACCCGTGAATACCCGCAGATACTCGTTACCCGTATGAGTACCCGTTAATTTTAGCGGGTATGTATACGGGTAGTCATTACCCGCCCCGCCCCGTTGACATCCCTAGTCAGAGTAGATATGGACATTACATAAAGATAAAAAATGGTGGAAAAGGTAAAGTAAGGGGTGGGTCAGTGGAAAAATCATTCACCTAAATTTTAAAGGGAGTTGCTTTTAGAACCCTTCTTTTTCTATTCACACCTCCATCCCATACCCCCTTCCCCATATTACCCATACCCCTACCCTCCCCATGGCCCCCCGGCAGCCACCCCTGCCCCCGCAACCTTTTCCCCCTCCCCACCCCCACTCCCCTTCCCCCCTCCCCCTTTAATTTTTTTAAATGTTTTGGGTTTGGAGAGGGAATTTTTCGTCTCTAAACTCGTCTCCCCCAAAATGAATTTCCGGAAGGCTTCGGAAATAGTTTTAAAAGAATTGGTTTCCGGAAATTATTTTCCGGAGAGCTCTGGAAGTTGTTTTAAAACAATTGGTTAGAGACGAAAAATTTCGTCTCTAAACCAAACTTCAAATAAAAAATTCAGGGGGAGGGGGGGGGTGGGGAAGGGGTTGTGGGGAGGGGGTGGGGGATTGGTAATGTTTGGAAGAGGGTGGGGGAGTGGGTGGGGAAGGGAGACGAGGGTGAAGGGGGAGCGGGACGGGAAGGGGAATGGGGGGTGGGGAGGGGGAGAAGGTTTAGAGGCGGGGGTGGGTGCCAGGGGGCCATGGGGGGTGGGGGTAGGGGTAATATGGGAAGAGGATATGGGATGGGGATGCGAATAACAAAAGGGGGTTCTAAAAGCAACTCCCAATTTTAATTGTTAACCGTTCACGAAAAAAGAGTGGCCCAAAATGCCAGAGAATCAATTATTACTATAATGAGAATTGATTTTACACATGTATTTTTTTTTATGCGACAAAAAATATATATTTTTTAATCCTATACATCGCAATTCTTTTTTTAATCCCACACATCCCAATTCCTTCTCTCATCAATTCTCACCTCCAATTAGGCCCTTCTTTTTGTACGGCTTATTTGCTTCTTCTTTTTTTCCAAGGCCCATCTTCTTAACCCATAAAGAGAGAACAGCCAGCCAGAGAATCATTTTTTTGTCAAACCAGAGAATCATTAACATTGACCAAAAAGAGAGAGAGAATCATTAACATTGGACCCAAGAGAAAAAAAACCCAGAGACTTCATTAACATTGGACCCAAAAATAATAGCGAACCATTAACAGTAAGTAATAACGAAAAGGTTTCGACCAAAAACCAAAACGAAAAGGACTAAATACAATGTTGAAAAATAGGGGTGATTATGGGCATGGTTGGATTTGATTGAGTTGGGTTGAGTTTTTTCATTTTTAAGGAACGTAATCAACTCAACCCAACTTGATTATGATTGTGTTATGTCAAATTGGTCCAACATTTTAAAATATTTGTGTTTGTAAATAAAATAAAAAATGAAAATACTTAAATAAAAAATATAAGTTGTCATTCTAAGTATGACAAAAATAAAAACTTATAATTTGATAATAAAGAATCAATTTATACAATACTAAATATTAAAATAT
Organism: Sesbania bispinosa; assembly: GCA_026901365.1. Lineage (NCBI taxonomy): Eukaryota > Viridiplantae > Streptophyta > Magnoliopsida > Fabales > Fabaceae > Sesbania > Sesbania bispinosa. The sequence goes on along the minus strand of QLOH01000054.1, from coordinate 1,321,136 downwards.
GTTAATTTTTTAGTACAAAAAATTATAAAATTTTTTGTTTATTAATGGTTGGGTTGGGTTGATCGGGTTAAAAGTATGAAAATCTGATATTCAACCCAATCTGATTGAGTTTGTCTATATGGAATCTAATCTGACCCAACTACCTAACCCAACTCATCTTTTTTTAAATTGGATTGAGTTCATTGGGTTCTACCAAACACATAATCACCCCTATTCAAACGTGTCCTCTAAGTTCTAACCATTTCCGAATTGCTGGCCAAAATATTTTTTTTTTCCTGCAAGCAAAAATTTATGTAAATGAATTTTTTGTGTATGAGGTTTAAAACGAAAAAATGTTAGAATTTCAGCCCACAAAGAAAAACTACGGGCATATACTATAAAGTTTATAATAAATTAAAATTAAAAAAAAGAATTATAATAATTTAAATAATTATTCAATTTTAAATCATAATACTATATTATGTTTTACTATTAAAATATAATTTATATTATTATTTAATAATTAATTATAATTAAATAAATAAAATTATAATAATAAGAATAAATATTTATATTAAAAATGATGATTAGAATAGAAAATGATTGGATAATACTTTAAAATTTTATAATTTCAAAATTAAAAATTAACCTTTATTTCACTTTAAATAAAAAGAAAGAGAATGTTGACATTAAGGATTAAGAGGGAGAATTTTTTTATAATTTGTGTTATGTGTGTGGAGTTTATCATAAATGAGAAAGAGAATGCTAAAACTTAAAAGTCATTGAGAATAAAAGTATAGTGAATGAGAAAACTCACTTTCAAATTTATATTATAGAGAATTGATTTGTAACTTTTTCTAACACTAATGTATGGTTTATTTACAATTCAATCATAAAATAATTATATATTATGTTTTAATTATTTAATCAAATAAATTACCTTTTAAAATATGTCTATAAAATTTATGGTTATTTGTCTGTTTTTAATTTTTTTATCACAACAAATTACAATAAAATGTAGTAGATCACTGTCAATTATACAGTTATATAGACATAGATATAGAAATAGAATATTTACATGCTAGAATACAACAACATATATATTGCACTAGAATACGCCGGATCCTTTTGTAGGTTTTCAAATTCAAGCAAACGAAATAAAACTACTGTTTTAAAAAACAAAAAAAATAAGGGTCATAATTTGATACCCTCCCGTTAGAGAGGGGTTTTGGTACCTTCTTGTCATTTTTTTTGTTGAATAGGCCAAAATTACGTAAGAACAAATTGTGTACTCCATCCTAAATTATTTCAAAGACATAAAATAGATTTTAAATGAGACACATGTGTATTGCAAAATAAGAATGTGAAAAAAATAGGGGAATACAGTAAAAAATACATGATAATAGTTATTGGGGGTCAAAAAGTCTTTTTAAAAATTAAAAATACAAATTCTAATAGTTAAATATTGTCCTATAAGTATAAAAATACTAAGATCATTTAAGAAAGTTGAGAGAAATTGATTCAATGATCAAAGAGGTACCAAAAACCCTCTCTCACGAGAGGTTTTCCCAAAAAATAAAACTACTGTTTTTCCAAAAGAATCATATTATAGCTAAGGAAAACATTCATTTATTCAGAATAGGATAGATCCATAATCAGCTTAGTTGAGAAAGGACGACAGACAAAATTACTTAAAAACGATTAATTTAGCAGTGAATCAATGAATGTGAACATGATTAAAGTTGGGGGGTTATTCTAACTTTCCAACTTCGTTAATTATCAATGAAAAACTATAAGTATTAACTTTATTAACGGCCGGTGAGTTTGGTTGAAGAGAAAATGCGGAAATTTTTTGGACAAGTGTATTACTTTTTTTTTTTTGATAAATGACAAGTGTGTTACTTTGTAGCATGTGCAACCACTCTCTCTTTATAAACTAGTATACACCGGACATAATATATGAATTGATAAAATAATATTAATGAATAAATTGTATATTAAAATATAAAAAAGTAAATAATTGTTGAATATAAAGTTAAATAAAATACAAAATTAAAGGTTAAATATAAGACAATATATATATAAGTCTTTTATTATTATAATTGTAAATAGAATGACAATTACAAATTGTTTGTGTTGAAATTTTAAAAATAATACTTTTATTTGATGAAATTAATGAAAAACTTAAAATTAAAATTTTTTCTTAACATTGTTTTTAATATAACTCTTCATTTGAAAATATACGTGTTCATTTGAGTGATTATAAGTCATGCACCATTTTGCACAATCTAAAAGACAAATTTATATTTGTCAATAATATGATAGAAATATTGTTTTAATTTTAATGTTATGGTTTGAAAAATTTTAACAATTTATTGCACTAAGAATTTTAAAAGTATAAACATCATCAAACCTATCAAATTATTCATCTGTAACACATGGACGGTTAATATGAATTAAAATATTCAAAAAGATGTTATATTTCTATAATAAAAATGACAACAATTAATTAAATAACTAAATATCCATTAATATGATATTTTTAGAAGACTTATATATATATATATAACATTTAGATATTGAAAAATAACTAACTTCTTATGAACGTTAATTAATAAGCATAGAATATATCTATCTTTTAACTTCTCCTCCCATTTCCAATTACCCTTCCATCAACTCTCCTATCATAAACTCTTATTTCAATTTTTCTTAAGTCTTATTCCCTCTAGTATCCTCTTTTTTATCCCGATTACACTTCTCATATTTAACTAAAAACATTTTACATCAAAGATATTCACATGTGGACTAACATTATTCATTTTGATTTGTTAAAAAGTGCTTTAATTAATAATTTCAATTATTTATTTTTATTATTGCCCCCGCTTTTTGATTTATGCATTTTATCGCAATTAATTTAAATGACTTTTAATATTTTTCAGGTATTAATATTTGTAATTTCTCAAATAAAGTAAATTATTTTATTAAGTAAAACAAAGATTAGTAAAAGTTATAGGCTTTTGAGGTAAATTCTTATGAACGTTTAATAAGCATAGAACCTATCTTTTAACTTTCTCCTCCCATTTCCAATCATCCCCTCCATTAACTCTTTTATCATGGAAACTCTTAATTCATTTTTCTTAAGCCTTATTCCCTCTAACATCCTATTTCTATCCCGACACCACTTCTCATATTTAACTAAAACATTTTATATCAAAGAGACGCACATGAAACTAATAATTTTCATTTTCATTTGTTAAATTGTGCACAATTTAATAATTTCCTATTATTTATTTTTATTATTGCCCCCACTTTTTGATTTTATGCATTTATGACAATTAATTTAAGCCACTTTTAATTATTTTTCAAAAATTAATATTTGTAATTTCTCAAATAAATTAAATTAGTTAAGTAAAACAAACATTAGTAAAAGTTATAGGGCTTTTGAGGTAAATTCTTATGAACGTTAATAAGCATAGAACCAATCTCTTAACTTCTCCTCCTATTTCCATCATTTCCTCCATCACTCTCATATTATGGAACTCTTATTTCAATTTTTCTTAAGTCTTATTCCCTCTAATAATCCTATTTCTATCCCAACACCACCTCACGTATTTAATTAAAATCATTTTACATCAGAGAGATTCACATGTGACTAACATTCTTCATTGTCATTGGTTTATTAAAAAGTGCTTGATTTAATAATATCGTATTATTTATGTTTATTATGCCCCTCTTTTTTATTTATGCATTTTATTGCATTAATTTAAGTCACTTTTAATTATTTTCATGTATTAATATTTGAAATTCTCAAATAAATTAAATTATTTAGTTAAGTAAAATAAAGATTAGTAAAGTTATAGGCTTTTGAGGTAAATTCTTATGAATGTTAATTAGCATAGAACTTATCTTTTAACTTCTTCCCATTTCCAATCGCCCCTCCATTATCTGTCATGTTCTGGAACTCTTATTTTAATTTTTCTTAAGTTCTTATTCTCTCTAATATTCTCTCTTCTATCCCGACGCCACTTCCCATATTTAATTAAAAGTAGTTTACATCAAAGAGATTCATATGTGACTAACATTCTTCATTTTCATTTGTTAAAAAGTACTTGATTTAATAATTTCGTATTAAAGTAGTTTACATCAAAGAGATTCATATGTGACTAACATTCTTCATTTTCATTTGTTAAAAAGTACTTGATTTAATAATTTCGTATTATTTATTTATTATTGCCCGCACCTTTTGATTTATGCATTTTATCATAGTTAATTTAAGCCACTTTATTATTTTTAGGTATTAATATTTGCAGTTTCTCAAATAAATTAAATTATTTAATTAAGTACAACAAAGATTAGTAAAAGTTATAGGCTCTTGAGGGTAAATTCTTATGAACGTTAATAAATATAGAACCTATCTTTTTTAACTCTTATCTCATTTCCAATCACCCCTCCATCAACTCTCCTATCATAAAACTCTTATTTCAATTTTTCTTAAGTCTTATTCACTCTAATATCCTCTTTTCAATCCCGACATCACTTCCTATATTAACTAAAAATATTTTACATCAAAGAGATTCATGTGACTAACAATTTTCATTTTCATTTGTTAAAAAGAGTTTAATTTAATAATTGGTATTATTTATTTTTATCATTGCCCTACTTATTGATTTATGCATTTTATCTCAATTAATTTAAGCCACTTTTAATTATTTTTCAGATATTAGTATTTGTAAATTGTCAAATAAATTAAATTATTTAATTAAGTAAAACCAGAGTAGTAAAAGTTATAGGTTTGAGGTAAATTAAAGGATATATCTTTATTATGATTATAATTATTTTATGTTAGTAATAGTGTTTTTTCCATTAACATAATTAATGATATTAATAATGCTAACAATTTAATATATAAAAGTGACTTACTATTTTAGAAGTTTTATTGAAAGGAATTACCATTTTATCCTTCTTTTAGACATCAAAGGACCATTTCACTTACCTTACTTTTATATGTATAAGATAAAAATATCACTATATTTAAGACTCAAGAGTATGTTTGGTAAGCCATTTCAGCTGGTTAAAAGTTGAAATTAATAATTGAAATCATTTCAGCTCTGTTTGATAAGGTAATTTTTTTTGTAGTTACTAGCTTTTCTGGAAAACTACTTGAGGTAGCTTTTTTTAAAAAAAGCTCACATTTACAGCTACTAGCTGAAAATTTATTACAAGTTTATCCTTCAATCACCATCACTTATCATTATTTAATAATTAATTATGTCCTTGTTTGTCATTTTACCATTGCCAGCTAATTTTCATCTTTCATCTTTCATCTTCATTTAACTCTTCAACTAGTTTTACCAAACATATACTCTTAGCCGTTAGCACGCTTGCTAAACCAATTAGTTCTATTTATTTTTTTTTTGTGTTAACATTATAAATTATTTTGCATCCAATTTAAAGACTATAAGTGTGTTTGGTATAAACTAGTTAAAAGCTAGCTGAAAGCTTAAACTAGCTGAAAGCTTAAAGTTAGCTGAAAGCTGAAAAACTATTGAATGTGTTGGTAAAACTAGTTGAAAATGGTAAAATGACATTTAAGGACAACATTAATCATTAAATAATGATAAGTGGGGGTGGTTGAGGGTTAAACTTGTAATTAAATTTTAGCCAGTAGTTGAAAATTGGAGCTTTTTTAAAAAATCCACCCAAGTAGCTTTTGTAAGAAAATCTCGTAGCTACCAAAAAAGCTACATTCCCAAACACTGTTGAAATAGTTTCAGCTACTATTTTCAAATTTCAGCTAATGAAATGGCAAGCCAAACACACTCTATGCTGCATCTTGGATGTTTCATATTCTTATTTTATTTTTTTAACGTATTATTAACATTCATCAGTTTAAATTTTTTAATTAATTATATTATTTTTATAAATTTCAATAATTTTTAATATTTAATATTAATTATATATTATTTATAAAGTTTACATATTTAGAATTTTATAAATTTCACTTAAAAAAATTATTTAAGGGTGCGTTTGTGAGTTTAGAGAGAGGAAAAAGAAGGATTGAGTAGGAGAGGAGGGGGAGAAGAGGAGGGAAATACTTGTAAAATACTTAAACGCACAAACACAAAGGGGGGAGGGCTTCCAATAAACCCTTCCATTCCCCTCCAAAATTCAACTCACAAACATATCCTTAAGGTATTTTAGTCTTTATCAATTATACCTTTATTTCTCTCTCCTTTATTTTTCTATCAAACAACCCTAATTTTTATATCTATTTATTTCCACTCATTTCTTTCTTTTCTATTTCTCTTCACCCTATTTCTTTCCACCCATATTGATTGATAGGATTTTTGTTTTTTCATGAAGGTATAATTGTTAACTTTTATTATTTGTTAGGGATTATGGCTATATTTCACAGGCTTGGATTTAATACCATTTGTTATTTCACACTCATATAATGAAACTTATAAGTCCCCAAATTGGATTGTTACTCTAAATCATGTATAAAAAGCAAACAAGACTTTTACCCCTTCATAAACTTGGATTAACATTAAGCTACTGCACCACACTGCAATGTATATATTATAATATAATTTACTATATCCCAACATAATTTAACATAGAATGTTGTAATAAAGGCCGAGTTTGGTGAAAAAATTAAGCTTTGTCATTTCTTCAAACAAGACTTTTAATAAAAGAGGGAGTTGAACACAATATTTCAAGCTTCGCAATCTCCCCATTTCTTTAGATAATAATGTACCTCAACTTGTTGATCCCCGTGTAAGGTGAAGGAAGGTCCTTCTTGTTCGCGATTTCCCGTGGTTGTGCAAAACGATTTCTACAAGATATATCAACAGAAATCAGTGATCAAGTTTCAAAGAAAAGAGTTACCGGAGAGAACCTGAGGCAACATTCTTACTAAGTTCCGGAACTGGAAATGCACGAGCTAGGGTCTGTTTGGTTTGTATTTTCATTTTATGTTTATTTTCTGTTTTTTGAAATTTTATAAAGGAAAAACCGAAAATGCTGGAAACGATGATTTTTTGTTTTCAGCATTTTCAATTTTTTCCTTTGTAAAATTTCAAAAAATAAAAATAAGAAATAAAAACAAGAAATGAAAATACAAATCAAACGACCTTCCAGTGATTTCCTATTTTTATTCACTTAGCTGGGGGTATTGTGGGACTTGACCCGAAAATGAGGAGTACTAAAGTGCAAAATCCTGAATTTTCAATAGTGGGCTAATATCTAAGCCGTTAAATTCTTTAGTATTAAATCTAATGGTATACTAGTAAATAAGCATTGTACCATACATGATATCTCTATCCATTGCACCTTAACATTTGCCCAATTCAAACTCTGTTGTTTCACTTCACATAAAAACATTACCTATTTTCTTTTTCATTTCTTATCTCCTAGTTACAGAAGGTGTACTGTACAAAAAAAAACTTTTTTATTTCTTTTTATTCTATTTTTCTTTATCTTACATTATTTCGTTTTTCTCATTATTTTCATGTTTTTGTATTATTCCTCTAAGTATTAAATAACAATTTTTTAATATAAATTAAAGCTTTAATTTTTTGAAACCTTTCAATTTAAAAGTGAATATTTTGTTTTTGACCGTCAACCAAAACGAAATACTACTCATAGTATAACAAAGACCCCGAAATTAATTCAAGAAGATTCGTTTCATGTGAATTAATTTTATGTTTGTGTTTGATTTATCTTAAAAAATCTTCATTAGAATAAAAAAAATAATGTCATGTAGTAAGAGATTGAGTAATGATATATATTTATAATATTACAATAAATAATTAGTGAGAGAAAGAAAGAAAAAGAGAATAAAAAAGAAAAATGTAAAATATGAGATGTGTGATAAATATTTAATAAAAAGAAATAAAAGAATAATATATTATATAAATTGTTATATATTTTATTATTATATAAATTTTATATCTCTCTAAGATATTTCTAGAACTTGTGTTGAGGACGCTATAGCCACATAAAAAAAAGCTAGTCTGACATTCACCAATCAGTTCCTGGAGGAGAGGGAGTGAAGAATAGCGTAAGGACACCTCTTGTCCACTTGTGACTTGTCTTTCCTTTCCCGCCTAACCTCTTCCAGACTATCTTTGTTGGGAGCCAGCTACGCAAAAAGGGGTTATGCTGGGGTGACTTGAATCTTGATTGTGTATTTGTGTGTTAAATCGCAAATATTTTAGAGAATTTTTTTCACAATAATTATATTGTACATCAATCTCATGTAACCACAAAAGAGATAAAAATAAATGAAGAGAAATATGAGATATAATGTATCAGAGAGAAATAAAAAATTTATATTATATAAATTATTGTATGAATTTGTTGTTAAAATAATGTGTTTTTATATATTATGTAAATAGTGGCGGATTTGACCAGTTATTTTAGGGGGCTAAATATAAAATTGGTTTTGTGTTTAGAAAGATATTACATTTGTTTATATTTATTCATCACATTTAAAGATTTTTTCTATTTATCCATTCTATTTAGAAGTTTCAAAAGGTATTAATTATATTTTTCTACTTTTATTCTTGATAAGAGAGATAATAAGTAAAAAATTAATCAATAAAATAGAGAGATAACAAATATATTAATAAAAAATATAATAATTTTAATGTAAATCAACATAAAAAAATGGACTTTTTTTGAAGTTTAATACTCTTAAAAATGAATTTTCCATAATTCTTTATGTTACACTTTCTTTCACAAATTATTTTCCTTCTATCTCTCTTCATTTCCTATATCATCTTTTACTTCTCTCTTACTTCATTTTCTTTTGTGTTTTTTTATCTTTTCCTCCATTACACTTCCCATAGCCTAAATTTTTTGTCCCTTCCCATACACCTCCTATCTTTTTAGAGAATAATGATTATTCACATCTTTTATTTCAAACTTGTTTTCAAACCTCAATTTTTTTATCCTTTTCTAATTTTATGTCATATCTTTCACATTCTCTCTCCATTTTCAATTTTTTTTAATCTTTTTCTCCCTACATTTCCTACACCATGAAATTGAGCAATTAAGTTTAATACTCTTAAAAAGAGTAATGATTTTTTTCACACTTTTATTTTATATTTTTTTTCTACGCCTTATATTTTTTCTTATATCTCTCTTATGATTCCTATCACATCGTTTACCATGTTTTTCACCTTAACTTTCTTCTTTTTTTTCTTCCCATGTCTTTTTTTTCTACACTTATCACACCCAAGAAAATGAGGTGTCAAAGTTTAATCTTCTTTTTACACATTTTTTTTCATCTCTCTTTCTTTTATATCACATCAATTATCATATATTCATTTTATATCTCTCCATTTTTTTTTTCTGTTTTCTTATCACTTTTTCCTACATTTCTAAACAATTCAAAAATAAGGTGTTAAAATTTTAATACTAATTTGTAGTACTTTTTATACTCTTAATTGGCACACCTTACAAAATGAGATGTCAAAGTTTACATTTCCTTTCACACCTCATTCCTTTTTTTTTTTTTTTTTATCAAATTAATTATCATATATTTCACTTCATCTTTATTCATTTTTTTATCTCTCTTTCTTACACTTACCACTTCCCAAAAATAAAGTATTAAAATCTCAATACTATTAAAGAAGAGTGATGATTTTTTTCACACTAATTTATTTTAATCTTTTACAGACTTAATTTTTTATTATATCTCTTCCTTTTATTTTATAATAAAATACTATTTTGAAAGAAACTAAATATTAAAATAATATTTTTTAAATAAAAATTAAAAGTAATTATTAAATAATATTTTTTACATCGAATAATATAATGGAAAAATATAGATAGATAAGCGAGTTGTAATATCAGGTAATTTTCAAATAATCCAACCCGACACATTGGCTCCAACTAGAATATATATATATATATATATATATCTAATAATTAATAGACTTAACTAAGAAATGTATGACTTTACGGCATATGTTGATTTTTTTAATTAACTACTCAAATTGTTAAATATTCAAACTTTTCATATTTAAAAGTTAAAAAATTTCAACATTTTTTTATAAAATTATTTTACCTTTTTACAGACAAATTCGTAATTAAATTTTTAAAAAATTTACCTGAAAAAGTTCAACATATAAATAATTTTAAAAAGAGTTAATTAAAATTAAACTTATTCCGTCATTCAATTATGCACTATCATATTATATTATTTAATGAATTCGATAACAAATAATTTATCATATTATTAGAAAATTAATAATAATCATTAATAATAATATAAAACTTATTAAAAATATTCATTAATTTTTTAAAAACAAATAAGAGATGAACATTAATAAGAAATTTGCTATAAAATTTTATGTGGATAGTGATTAGTGACACAGGCAAGCTAGACTTGTGTGCCTTGTTCAATCCCAATTTATATGGGATTTACTATATCGGTTTGATTTTCAGTTAAGTAGAACTGATTTTTAGAATTAATGAAGAAGATAAATTTTACATAAATTATGAAGCACGTTAAATCAAATTGATATTATTTTCATTCTTTTAAATTTGATTTTGTCTTGTTATAATTACATATCAAACAAATGCATAAAATTAACTTCAAATTGGAAGGTTTTTTTGGTCCGTTGGGGCCAGCCAGGACTCATACAAAACGAAGGACGTAATTTAAGGTTATACTATTATGATGGAATTAATTATCTTCTAAAGAAAATTATGAAATTAATTACTCCATCTGTCCCACTTTACTTATTTTTTAAATATTTTTGCATAGAAATTAAAAAATACAATTATTCTCTTATTTTTATAAATTTTTTTAATTGATTTCCTATTATATCACTTATTACTCATTAATTAAGTTATTCCACTATACTATATTAAATGATGGGCACTTTATTAGGAGGGGTTCCCGCTTTGCGCTGACAGTACTCCGAGAGATTAGTCTCTCACCTATCGGGTGGGAGGATACTATAGGAAATCAAAAAAAATGATTGGCACTTTATTCCAAGCCACTCAACACAATAATTATAGAGGAATATTTGGTAAAGAAAAATTAAACACTCATTGAAATTGTAAAATGACCAGTAAAATGGGACAAATTTTTCTCTCTAAAAAGACAAGTAAAGTGGGATGGAGTGAGTATATTTTGATTATTCCTTCCGATGCTTTTTATGTATCTAATTTAAAAAGAAAAATTTATTTTTTTATTTATCCACTTTAGAAGTAATAGTTATTATTTCATACTTTTATTTATTTTTCATATTTTATTTTAAATTTAACTGTTTGAAAATAAACAAGAAAATTCGTAAAAGTTAAGTTATTTTCTGTTAAGGAATATAATTTTTTACTTTACGTCGCCAAATTCCAGCTAAATGAAGTATGGTATCACCATTTAACCGGCAGCGCCGTCTGCATATAAAAATGCACCTCCTCGAATTCCTCGTGTCCTGTTAAGCCACGCAAACACTGCCTTTCAAAATTCACGTTGTGGCCAGCGAAGCAGAGAGAGAAAAGGAGAGAAAGAAACTAACTAGAGCGAGAGAGCGAGAGAAAGAGAGAGAGAGAGAGGGAGCACCAACCACCGTCTCCGTGGCCAAGAGGCTGGTTCCTCGAAATGGTGGACCCGTACGCGCTTGGATGGATCATATGCTCCGTGTTGAGCCTCGTTGCGCTCTACAATTTGGTTTTCACACGGAAGAACTGCACCGCTTCTTCGGAGGCCGCGACGGAAAACATAACAACCGCCACCGGAGAATGCAGATCCTTGAACCGCGACGGCGACGCTGAGGTCATCATCGTCGGTGCCGGTGTGTGCTGGCTCCGCTCTCGCTCACACTCTCGGCAAGGTATTTTGATTTCTTTCTTTTGGTTTGGTTTCAATGTGTTTTGATTTCGATGCCTATTTCTTCCTCGTTGACGCCTCATGCTTGCGTTTAATCCGAAACTAGACGAATACGTGTTTTCGATTCATCGATTATGGAAGTGTGATTGGTTTGATAATAATGAATGTGCCTTTTGATTATGGATTATTGTAGCAAGATTAAGTTTCGCTTTGCTTCTAGTGTCATAGAAACGTGGATTAGTAGAGCAAGGCCAACCAGGTAGGCACGATGTTAGTGTTTATAGAAAGTTGCTCCATGAACCATGATTGCTTATTGCTTTTCTTCTTCTGTTGAGATTTGGGAGAAATATATTACGAATTCGTTTCTTCATTGCTTCATCAATTAAAAATATTGCGTTTGTCTCTGATTTTATTGTTGATGTTTGGGAAAAAATATCACGAATATTGCGTTTTCTTAATTGCTTCAGAAATTAAAAATATTACGCTTGTCTATGCGTTACTAACTTACTATAAATTAAATTACTGCATTGGCATGGAAAGGATTCAATATGTAGTTAGTTATATAATTCAAAACTTTTAGCTATTTGCCCCCAAAATCACGTTACAAATTATGTGTTTGATTTGCCCCAAAATCACGTTACAAATTATGTGTGTTTGATTTGCCCCAAAATCAGTGCGTCCACCTAGATACATGTTTGTAATGTGATTTTGAGGTAAACTAAACGCACATTTTCACAGTTAACACATTTTGACAGTCAAACATTCCGGAGTTTGATTTTTTCCCCTTTCTAAGTAATGTAATACAAGTTATTTAGGATGATCAAGAGTTTAGGTACCTTTTTGAAAAATAAAATATTCTAAGGCAGGCGGTGAACTATACGTTGTGGAGAATTTTGTTCTTTTCACTTCTAAGATCATGGTGCAGCATAACATCTCTGCTTCCTGTCTAACTTGGATGGCTATTTCCATGAATGTCATTTATTATAGGTGTTTACAGAAAGCAAGAGCAGAAATGAACAGTCTGATTTTTACTATTGTAAGTGTTTGATTTACACAAAATCACGTTATCCGGATTAACGCTACTCTCAATAGTATTGAACTAAATTTAAAATTTACGTTTGGAACGTGATTTCAGAGTAAACTAAACACACACTTCATCCCGAGTTCAATTTAAAAGTGATGCCAGCAAATTTCGGTTTTACTGATAGAGGATTTTTATTTATACGTGAGGATGCGTTTATATGGTTTGATACTTTGATTTGATTGTTAGTTGTTAGTAAATAGTATGCTATTACTTGATGCATTACTTTGAAAGATGACCACAAGTTTTTTTTTTCCTCCCTTTTTCTATTTTGGTTGCGCGTGGGAAGAGGGAAACTGACTTTGAACTTTACTTTTAGGACTTTAGGTTATGCGGTACAGTTGGCCCCCCTCACCTTTCTCCTGTCGTTATTCTAGCATTCGTGTTGTTGATCAATTTGATTGATGACATATTTTTGGGAGTTTTTAATAGAGTACTATTTTCTAAAACATATTCATTATTGATTTTTAAACGCCCTGACTATTATCTAATGCAGGATGACGTCGAGTACTTGTCATTGAAAGGGATCTGAGTGAACCAGACCGAGAATGTTGAGAGAGTTGCTACAACCAGGAGGCTATCTGACAATTAATTGAGCTAGGACTTGAAGGTAGTGCGAACTTAACTATGTGCATATGGCATGCCATTTGTTCACTTCTAGATTGTGGCTGATCGTGAGTGGTGGAAATACACATAAAAATTTTGTCCGTTTAACTCTGTTTAGAACAAAACAGAGACTGATCATGGCTTGCATATACTGCAGATTGTGTGGAGGAAATTGATGCTCAGCAAGTGTTTGGTTATGCTCTTTTCAAGGATGGAAACACACACGGCTTTCTTATCCCTTGGATAAATTTCATTCAGATATTGCTGGCAGAAGCTTTCATAATGGGCGTTTTATTCAGAGGATGAGAGAGAAGGCTGCCTCGCTTCCCAAGTATTGATTTTCTTCCTTTACACCCAGTCCTTGTTTGTCTGATATAAAGATTGACTTGCTAGTTGCTACGGTGTTGCACTGCGTACCACTTCACACGCAGGATCTCATTTTTGCGAAACGAATAATTTGACTTTGACCTCAATTTCAAATTTTCACACAATTCTCTTTAAGCTTACTTGTTGGATAGATATTTTAAGGTCTTGTTAAAACACTTTATAAAAATATTTCTAATTACTTAAAGAGATATGATGATATATGGGTGATTGTCAGTTTTCATTTTTTTTTAATTTTCAAATACCTTTTTTTAAAACAAAACTCATTGAGATAGGGATGTAAGTTAGATTTTTAACTATTTTCAAAACTGTTTTTAGTATTTTCTCAACAACAAAAAGGGTTTTTTAATTTTTAATTTTGAGTTGTAAAAACATGATTTTAATCTTTTAAAAACCAAAAATTAGGAATTGCCAATCAATCCAAATGAGACCTAAAAAAGTAAGTATAAAATGATATTTGTATTATCAATATAATAAATGTTTTTTTTTGTTTTTGTTTCTCTAACCAATGCAACATTTGTAATATTTTGATCATGTTACGCGAAACCAAAGTAATTTGGTTTGGAGTTATTTATGCAACTAGGTTCTGTCTCCCGGTAGCCGTGGGCTATAAATGCTTATATGTTATAACACAATTCAGAATTATATTTGACATTTTAAAATAGGCCTATCATTCTACTCTTACACTAAAGATGTTTTCTTGGTCACTCATATTTGTGTTATTTTTATTTTATATTTTAAATATTATGTAGTGTTACGATTGAGCAAGGAACAGTTACTTCCCTACTTGAAGAGAAGGGGGCAATTAAAGGTGTGCAGTACAAAACAAAAGATGGTCAGGAATTATCTGCATGTGCACCCCTTACCATTGTTTGTGATGGCTGTTTCTCAAACTTGCGCCGTTCTCTTTGTAATCCTAAGGTGATAAATTTCTCAGCTTAAATATGTCATTTAGTTTCTACTTTCCACAGTCAAATAAAATTGTTCAGTTTCTTTCTTTGAAGTAGAAGGTATCAATAAGATCATAAATGAATTAAACATTTTGCTATATTTTTTCTCCCCTACTCATGCTTGTTAAAGCCTATAGAATTCTGGATCACTGGTATTTAATTTAATATTTCTATATTTGCAGGTAGATGTTCCCTCTTGTTTTGTTGGCTTAGTTTTGGAGAATTGTCAGCTTCCATATGCAAATCATGGCCACGTCATACTGGGAGATCCTTCGCCGATTCTGTGCTATCCTATAAGTAGTACAGAAGTTCGCTGTCTGGTTGATGTTCCTGGTCAGAAGGTTCCATCTATTTCCAATGGTGAAATGGCTAGGTATTTGAAGACAGTGGTAGCTCCACAGGTACCTTACCCATATTAAACTTGGCATTTGATTACCATTCTTTCAATGAGAGCAGGATTTTATTTCACGTTCTCAGTTAATGGTGTTAGATGATGATATGGGATAAATATTGCAGGTCCCCCCTGAGATTTATGATGCTTTCATAGCTGCAGTGGACAAAGGCAACATAAGGACAATGCCAAACAGAAGCATGCCAGCAGCTCCTTATCCTACTCCCGGAGCCCTTCTGATGGGAGATGCATTCAACATGCGCCATCCTCTAACGGGAGGTGGAATGACTGTGGCACTATCTGATATAGTAGTGCTGCGAAATCTTCTCAAGCCTTTGCGTGACCTGAATGATGCACCAAAACTCTGCAATACCTTGAGTCCTTTTATTACCTTGCGTAAGGTAATGCGCTGTCCGACCTAGAAATGACGGAACCACCTCCTCACCCTAATTTATTTCTTCTGAACTAAAGAAATTAGGCGTTCATGAAGCTATGTAGCTCTCTGCTTATTGCCCTAAGATATCTTGATTATTTCAATTTGCAGCCTGTGGCCTCCACCATAAATACGTTGGCAGGAGCTCTTTACAAGGTTTTTTGCGCGTCACCTGATCCGGCGAGGAAGGAAATGCGCCAAGCTTGCTTTGATTATCTGAGTCCTTGGGGGTCTATTTTCACAAGGGCCGGTCTCTCTGCTTTCAGGATTAAACCCTCGGCCATTGAGCTTGGTTCTCCATTTCTTTGCTGTTGCAATATATGGTGTTGGCCGTTTACTACTACCCTTTCCTTCCCCTAAACGCATATGGATTGGAGTCCGATTAATCACTGTAAGTAGGAACATTTTTGGATTCGTTGTTCTTTTATCTGAATAAAAATAGCCGGAAAACTCGCTTTTAAACCTAATTATTAATTGCTAAAACCAAGTTTATCTTTTGTCAGAGTGCATCCGGAATCATCTTGCCCATAATTAAGGCAGAAGGAGTCCGTCAGATGTTCTTCCCTGCAACTGTTCCAGCATATTACAGAACTCCCCCGGCTGCATGAAAGTGAATCCTAGTGAATAATTGAAAGTATTCGATTGTGACATCTGTAAACATTTTGGCTTTAGTTTGGATTCAATATATAGTAAATACAGGATTGTTTTGTTTTTTATTTTCCAATTTACGGAACCCTTTATAATTTGAAGTTAGTTTGGTAATTTTCCGAATCTTAAGGGGCGTAATAAACTTTTTCATCCGGACAGGTTGCAATATAAGGGTCCGTTTCTGTTCATTTATTTTGATTAAAAAAATTATTTTCATTTCCTATTTTTTAATTTTAATTATCAAAACATTTTCGGTTTCAATTATAAAAACATTGTTATGTTTCCTGTTTTTAAAATGTACAAAAACAGTGAATAAAACTTTAAATTGATTTATCTGTTTTCTGTATAAAACTCTAGAATAAAATGAAAAAGATCTAAGTTGACATTATTTGTAATTAAAACTAAAACATATTAAATGAAAATAGAAAATGTTTTTCATAAAAAGTAAATGGGCCCTATCAATTTCGTCTAGCTATAAACCAAGAATTATGCACTACTATCTTACATGACTTGTATCAAAGCATGAAAGTTATTTTACAATTTGTCAATTCGCTAAAATATTCTTTGTCAATTTAGTTTCATGAGTAATTTTACAATTTGAAATCGCCAAAATATCATGTTAGTTTCTCTGTGATCAAATTCAACCTAAAAAATACAGCTCACCAGATACCGAACTTATACAAATTAGATTGCTATGAAAATTAGTTACAAACGTCTTAAATTCAAACCTTAGTACTTCCTTTCCATTCTATACCAAAAATAGATAAGTTGAAAATGAATAAATAGATTAAGCACTAAAATTATAAAATTAATTTAAATTAAATAAATATAACTGACATTGGGTGTAAGTGTAAAGAATTCGATTCCTTTTCAAGCCCCGCCCACCCTAAACCCTCCCCAACAAAAAAAAAAAAAATATTGGTAGACACTAAATAAACATCCAAACAAACAATGCGAGAGAAACTAGGAACATGCCCATTTATGCAGTGCACCATAATAAGCTATGAAACAATATGTCAACCTTCTAAAAAGTATTTGGGTCTAACCCCCTACCTCTTTCTAAGGCTTCCACAATCAGCCTCTTATGTTTGTTTCCCAGCGTTCGACGCATGGCAATGACATCGCCACTCAATGAAGACATGTTGCCCACAATTAAGAGGGTTGTTATGTTTGGTTCAATTTTTTAGGAGGGGAGGGAAGGGGAGGAGAGGAGGCAAAAATCCCTCTTGATAGCATTTTAACCCCCCTCCAAAAGTGGGGGAATTTGGAGGGGAGGGGGGTTTAAAATAAACCAATCAAAATTATTTAAATATCCTTCCACTTATATTAATAAGGTTGGATGATATGTAAGTATAAAGGTATCAAAGTAAATTAATTTTATTTTCCCTTTCCTCCCCTTGTGAACCAAACAAGAAATGTCTCTCCTCGAACCAAACAAGATAATCATCTCACGTCCCCTCCATTTCTCTCCCCTCTCATCCCCTTCACTAAAATCCCTCCCCTTCCCTCCCTCATTTGAACCAAACAGACCCTAAGTGTCAAATTTTAGACATTGAAAGGTAAAATCAAAACTGAACTGCTATCGTCAGTATAATCATATGCATAAAACTAAAATTCCAACACTTCTAAGCCACACATATTATCCAGCTTCCTTACCGAAATGGGGGCAAAAGAAAAAAATCAACTAAAAGAAACTTACATCATGTTCCTTTGTACCATCAACCACATTATTTATCAGCCCTTGCATTAAGGAGTATTAATATTTAGTTCGACAAATAGAGTTGGCAGTTGAACTCCAACTCTAATGTGAAATGAACATTGAGTCATGGTAAAGGCTGACCTTGATAATTTATGATAATGATTGGTATCAAACAAAGGGGAGGTGTAACTCCACTAGTGATTTACAAAGTGCAAGCAAAGTGTGTCTAACATCATATGTAGCAATAATAATGACATATTGTTTGATAAAATATTTTGACTACTTTGAAGGGCAGCAACTGTGTACAGGAAGTGAATTATTCTGAGAACGCAACCCCTTTGAGGCAACATTACAGGGGCATTCAATATCTGGTTGGAATTCTAATTAATTAAATACATACCTTATATTCGATAAACTTCCAAAAAGAAAACAATAATCTAATTCTCTAATCATTGTAGAAAATTTACTTGCAGCAGAACCATATTTTAGCTGGATGATAATTGAATGAAGAAATGACGAACTTTATTAATTATGTGGTATACCTCATATCCTTTTGGGTCCCAGGATTGTCAGCCAGAGTCAGGCAATTACAGATTCTGGTTCCTTCTTTCCTGTTTTATGGCCTCGTATGAAGACATCACTTCTTTGAACTTAGCCTCAGCAGCCACTGTAGCATTTCCCCATACATGGATCAGGGATTAATAATGCCATGGTTTGAGATCACAAGATCTTATGCACAATAAGTCAAACTTACCTTTATTGTCCTGGTTCTGATCAGGATGATACTCCTTTGCCTTGGTACGAAATGCTGACTGCAAAGATGAGAGGATAACTTATAAATGAAATTGAGACATAATTACAAGGTAATGCAGATAACAGAGAGAACAATAAGCAATAGCATCAACAATATCAAAATATTCACAAAAATCTGAAGGGAGAGTATACTACAGGAGCAAATCTGGATTAATGGCACAACACAAGAGTACCATATATGAATAAGATAGAAAACCACCCTCTCTAGGCAAGCCAATAGTTGTAAAATGTACAGAAATTATGGCAAGTTAATATTTTACCTAGAGCAAAAATCACAGGCGAGACTGACATCATTACATATAATTTCACTAATTTCCAACAGAATAATTATAAAACTAGTTGTTCAAGAACGGTGCTCAAACCCACCAACTATGCCATATTACCAAAGTAGCTTCAATTATCGTCATATAATAAAAGCTGAAAGTAAATAAGACGAAACACTTTCTATCCAGACAAGTGTGATGCATATAGTAATCGATAGATAAAATCTAGCAAGACACTAACAGTAGTATGCAAGGCACTGTGACAAAGAAGAGAAGTTACCTTAATCTCAGCATCTGAATATGGCATTTTTCTAAACCTGAGGTCCATCAAAATAAAGTAGAATATAATGGTTAATCACAAATGCAAAACGAGCAAGCTAACTTCTTATACAGATAGGACACATCCATGTACAGGTCTTGAAGTATTTACAAAGCTACAATTCAAGCAAAAATATTGAAACACTAATACACTATTCACAATACTGATTTTGCAATTTGCATGTTGCAACTATCAGTAGATATTGAAATCACATACTTGTTTAAGTCTATAACAACATATCGCTTTAAAATGAGATTGTTCACTGACTGCTCGGGATGGATCATATAACTAATAAGGATGTACCTAATCCATAATTCTAGGCATTTTCTTCCTCTCAACACAATTCTCATTTGTTTTCTTTTCTACGATGTATACTATGAACAGTTATCTTGTGCTTCCTAAAGTAATAATATAAGTAAATAAAACACAGTATTTCCCATGAAACCACATACTATATGGAGTTATGGACCATTCATTATTTTAGATTTCTGTGAGTACCTGTCAAGGCCCAAAATTGAGTAGTGATGTGATAATGCATAGTTGCCACTCTCTCTCGGAGTTTCTCGATAATTAGTCCTCCGGTCTCTGAAGGATGTATCAGTCTTCCAATACCAATCTTCTCTCTGAAAATGTTGGTGATATGCACCAGGACCATTTTCCCTCCAGCTTTCGTAACTTCTTTTGAATTTATTCCTTTCTCTGTTGAACACACTTTGCATACGCCGTATTCGTTCCTATAAATAGCAGATAGAAATCACCTAGTGATGCAGAAGGGAGGGGCATATTTATGGACTATTGTATTATTCAGGGATTGTTATGTTATTCTTAGAAATTTAGAACTTCCTCCTATGTAAGAGATTTTCAATACTTCTAGGCATTCTTTTTGGTCTTTGACTAGGAATTCCCCACAAGCATAGTTGTGGGTTTAACCCTCGAGCCGGGGGTGGTAGTTAGGTAAAGTCTTCCTAAGAGGGACGACTCCAGGATTCGAACCCCTAACCTTGCAAGTAAAGTCTGTCTGGGGTTACAGTCACTTCCACTGCGACCAACCACTGTTTGGTAATACTTCTCGGCATTTTATCTTGAATAAGTTATATACTTTTAGGAAAATATTATCATGTTCAAATTTCCTATTTTATTTGATACAATTAAGATTTTATATTTTAGGAAATTACTATCTGATTAGGATTTTATATTTAATTGAGATGTTTTAGCATTTTCATTATCATTGATTTTAAATACTTTTGGGTGCCTTATTATTATTCAGAGTACCTTTCTGCATAACTATTACATTGATATTTCCTTCATTCTCAGAGAGTGTTTGAAACTCAGCCAAAGAGAAAAAATTACTTTAGGTTTACTGTTCTAGTCGAAGGAGTACTCCGCCATAGAGAAGTCTTCTATGCTTATTATTCTACATCAACTACGCTCAAGGTAAAGTGCATACAAAACCAGCTAATCCAATATTTAAGCCAGCAAAAAATTGCATTTCTTTCTGGTTTACTACAAACTACAAAGCAGTAAAATTTGATTCCTTCACAAAATATTGTGATTCAGCCTTCTGAAAAAACACATCAGAGCACATCTTCCCATCTCAAATTTGAAGAATGCAAATATGCAATGTAAAATTCATGCAGATACTAAAAAAAAAAGAAGCAAAAGAGTAAAAGAGGAAAAACTCACCACTCTCTCCATCTCCTCCTCATACTCCTCTTGCAATCGCTTATTGTGCCTCCTCCATGCCTCTTCCTGAAAAGATGATCGGAAAGAACCACCACTCCCTCCTTTCCATGATGACTGCGACCTGGACAGCTACAACAAAGTGTTCAAAAGCATACACCATCAGTTTCACCGTGGATCTCTTTGTTGCAGTTCAAAGATAATCGAGAAAAGAAAAACCTAGATTCCTCAACTCTTCATACTAGTAAATCATCTGAAAACAACACCAGACGAAAAAAATAGAATATAATATGAAAAACGCTTTTCTGCCGCAGAAAGCACAAATCGATTCACCAATCATCCATTCAATCGTTCTAGTAAACTTCAGTGCCTTAGTTTGTAACAAATTTGAATTCACTCAAGCAAACAGCGGAAGATTCTGTGTAGCAAGGAAATGCAAAGAGGTAAATACCTGAGTATAGAACCAATCAACAGTCCTCCGAAGCTGACCGACCTGCAATTACGAATTCGGATACAAATTGTAATCTAAACCTCCGCAAAAAAGAACTATCGATATTTGGATTCTTCTGAATCGAAAGCTAAGATCGATTGAGAAAAACAAATTGAAGAAAAGGAATGCATAGAGGCTCACAGCATAGGTAGTGGCGGTGGCGCCAATCAGACCGAAGAGGAAAACTCCCCAAAGCTTCGCGCCTTCGCCTTTCTCTTTGTCTGCTGCGTCCTCCTTCATTTGTCCTTCTTCGTAAACGAAGATAGCATCAAACAATCTCGATCACCAATTCCTATCTTCGCTTTATTCCCCGACTCAGTGATTCAAAGTTACAGTTTATTTACAAACCCTCTCTGAGTTTCTGCTAATTGCTATGAATTATTTACATCAGCTCTGCTCTTCATCTCATTGTGTGCTATACGGCACCGTATTAGGACGACAGTGGCGAAGTTTTTGTAACCGACTTGACTACATGGCTATATTAAGAAAAATACTATATATCACTATTAGTTGTGTTAACTAAACAAAGACATTAATTACCAACTGTTGTCATCAATTGTCAATTCAATTTCAATTTTGGTTTACAATCAAATAGAATTAATTCTCGAATCCATGGTTAAAAATGAAATATATATTTTGTGAAATATATCGAAGGAAAGTGATTTAAAATCAATTATGTGGAATTGATTTTACACTATATCTAACTAAAAACCAAGCAAGTTCTCCATCCCCACTAAATACATCTTAAGAAAGAATGAATAGTCTTAAATGTATGGTTTTAAAAACGGGATCGGACTGACCAGTTTGATCGGAAATCGGCCTGGTAATTGGTCCATTAACCCCTGAAAATCGGTGCTCTTTAGAACCGGTCAAAAACCGCTGAAAAATTGGTATAAGAAAACCGGTTGAACCGATCTTTTTCTAAGATTTTCAAAAAAGAAAATTTTAAAATTTTTTAATCTTAAATATTTTAAGATAAATAAAGACATGTGTTTAAGGATTACACATGGACATATATTATTTTACCAATTATTTTCGTCTTATAAATCTTGTAATAAGGTTATTTATACTATTTTACAACTTTATATATCTTAATTTCTTACAATTTTGTCTTATTTTTTATTTAAATTTTTATATAGTATTTAAAATATATATTTAATTTATACCGATTCCACCATGGTTCAACCATAGTTGAACGATTGAACCGTGAACCAGTGACTCCACTGGTTCAATCATCGGTCCAATTTTTAAAACATTACTTAAATATGATTAAATATGGAGTAGACTTGTCCCAAATTTATAAGGTGTATTTATGATTCACACACAAACACAATTATCAAATTCTAAGGAGTTGGTCAAGTGGAGCATATCTGGCTGGTCCCGTGTTTGAACCTATGCTCATCTCCTTGCCCTAAAATTTTAAATCACAAAAAAATGTTAACTACAAATATGACATTTAAATTAATTTAGGAAATATTTTAAAATAAAATTTTAATTGGGCTATCAACATATTCTTGAACACATTCTTATCAGCACACTTCTTATAATTGGTTGAAAGTCACATGGGTACCATAAAAGTGTGTGTTGCTATTTTTTCAAAAGGATTTTATGGATATACAATGTCAGCGTAAAAGAGTTTTACACAAACATCCAATAATGTATTGCCGGTGTAAGCCATGAGGATGTTAATGGCCACCCCCAAGATTTTGTGACTGTTTCATACTATTATACATAAAAATAATTTTGGCTCCCTTTTTAAATTTTTAGGTAGTATTTTGACTTATTTAAAATGTTAAATTTGTTTCCCTCTCATTCTATCAAACTCGCCTACACAAATAAAGGATCACATCTCACCTAAAACCAGATTCCAAAGCGTAGTGCTTCTAATCCCATGTCACTGAGTCCACCATTGGTTGTGGCTAAATGAAAGAAGGTGTGATGCCATTGTTTCTAGTTACTATAATAGTCATGTATTTGTGTTAAAATAATACATATTATACACGTGGTAGTTAAACATTATTACATATAATATATATGTTGTAGTTAAAACATTCTTTACATATAATAATGTATGAGTTATATGCACTTTAGTTTTGGTCCCCATAAATTAAAATTTTGGCCCTGCCCTGTTGTCACATCATTTAATGAATATGACATCCCATGTGTTATTAAAGTTATTTTCCCTACTAGTCTTTAAGTGTCCACAAGCTTGTATTTGCTCCAAGATCTTTTCTAGAAGCTCCAAAAGTGTTTAGGTGATGAGGTGGTACCTGGGAAGGCGCTCAACCCAGAAGTAAGCAATTATTTTGGCAGGGTTTCAATATAATGGTAGATAGACCGTACCTTGTTAGGGTTCTGCGTGAAATATAACTTTATACATACGGGAGAGGGAATAGTGCATGGAAGCTTCCATATCGTAGGTGGGGTAAAGTCCCATCAATCCTGTTGTGCATAGGGGGTGGGTCATGCGTCCCCAGGAATTGAGAGGATTTTATGTATGTTTGTGCCCCTATTTAGGGAGTGACACATGTCCCACACTAAGCATGTGTGTGGCTCAAGATTCCCCAAGTACTCAAGTGGTACGACTTGGTATGGAAGTCGGTCAGATTGGGCGGGTGTTGTCCTTGCCTCCTTGGTCAAGCCTGTGTCCTCAGGTTGACTGAGCGGGCAGTCCATGGGTCTAAGGTTGGCCTCTTATCTGAGTTCGGGTTGCCCCTGAAACAAAAGTCAATAAATGATATGACAACATATCATTAACGAACATTTTTTAAATTGACATCGTATATCCATTAAATAATTTTCAAAATTTTAATAATACAAAAATAATAAATATATTATGTTAGGATGAGGCAAAATGTACTCTTACCTGTGTCATATCAACACATTTCTTTTATAGAGGTTATACTTCTTAAGGCAGACTTTACCTATAAGGTAAGAGTTTCGAATTCTAAAGTTGTCCCATGACTATGATTGTGAAGGATTCCGATCATAGATAAAAGGTTAAATATGTTTTTGGTCCCTGTAAATATAGTGGAATTTGGTTTAGGCCCCTCATTTATTTTTCATTAGTTTTGGTCCTCCATTTTTTAAAACGACGTGCCTTTAGTCCTCTTTATGTAACTATACTATGATAAGTCATTTTATAGCTCCACTACGACTTTTCACGAGTAAAAATTCACAAGAAATTTCTTGTAATTTTTCTATATAAAAGTCATATGTAGTAAATTTCCATAAAATAACAATTTTTTTTACATAAAAATGTTATAAAATTTATTTGCTTTGTTGTAGAAAAATCTATAGTAAATTTTCCGTAATTTTTAAAATTTGAATAAAATTTCCTTTGAATTTTGAAAATCGCAGGAAAATTCGTAGGAAAACCCATAACAAAATCTACAAGAAAATTATTACATCATCACTTAACGAAATATAACTAACGATAAGGAATAAAATCATGTGATTTTAAAAAATAGGGGACCAAAACTAATGAAAAAAAATGAGATTAAAACCAAATTTCGCTATATTTAGAAGACCAAAAACATATTTAACCGATAAAAAAAGACTGAATTTAATTTACATCCTTTCACTGGATACGTATTAGTTTTGATGAACTTTCGTTTTTTTCCCTCTAAAGCCGCAACAAACTACACTCATGTATTGGGTTGAAATGAATAGACTTATGAGAGTTGCGTTTAACACCCGTTTTGCTATTCGCACCCCTCGTAATGTTTGTTACATTCAAAATTCTCATTATACTCCCCTCTCCTCTCCTCGCCGTCACCACCACCACCACCAGCTCCCACCACCATATTTTCAAGTTTTTCGAAAAAAATCACTTTTGAAAAAAAAAATATTTTCAATAATTAATTTCTGGAAACCAAATGATAAAATTGGTTTCCGGAAAAAATGGTTTTTGGATATATATATTTTCGGGAATATATATATATATTTGCAATTTTTTGACTTTTAGCGACGAACAAAATCCGTTTGTAAATCAAAAACGGAATTTCCATTTCTAAATCAGAGACGAAATTTGTCCTGATACATAATTCCATCTTTGATTTAGAGACGAATTTTGTCCGTCGCTAAAAGTAAAAAATTACAAAAAAAAAATATTTCCAGAAATATATATCTGGAAGCCATTTTTTTTTTCGAAATTTATGGAAATTATTTTTCATAAGCCAATTTTATCATTTGGTTTCAGAAAATTAATTTTCGGAAGTTTTTCTTTTCAGAAATTATTTTTTAGAAGTGTTTTTTCTGGTAGTAATTTTTGAAAAAGGAAAAAAAATGTATAGAGTGCTGATAGGGTGTTAGGAGGTGGAAATGGGTTAGGAAAGTGGCGGTGGAGGTGGTGGTGGCCGTTGGGGTGGGGGAGGGGTGATTGGGCTTATTCGGGAGGGTAGTTTAGGAAAAAATTAAAAAAGGGTGGGATGGGGTGCGAATATCAAGAAAGGGTGCTAAAAATAACTTATGGATCAGAGAAAGGGGGCCATAGGAATTCTATTATGAACTCATAGGCCAACCGACATTTGAAGAAAGTCGTTTCATACCAAAAGAATATTTGCGTTCTGAGTTGTTGAAGCATAGCAATAGGAACATTTATTTCTTAAAATATATTCCATATTTAATTAATTTTGTGAATTGACATTTATCAATTATTAGACTATAATTTTTTGAATTATTAATATAAGTTTAATAATGCGGTTAATGTAAAAGAATTTTACACAAGTATTTAATGATGTGTTGTTAGTTATCACATCATTTATTGAGTTTAATAATTCATAATGTGTCATATTTATTAAATAATGTGGTGACACACATTATTAAATATATGTGTAAAATAATTTTATATTAAAAGTGTATTGACAATAGTTGTAACAAAAAGCGACAAGGTCAATTTAAAAAAATTGTAACTTAATTTTCAAGAAAGATAGAAAATACCATCACTTTGTTCTACTGTGTCCTACTCCTATCTGATTTCTGCAGGGTCTACTTTCTCCCATACCCTTTTAAACACAAATTATAATGGGGGACAAATTAAGGAGCCATTGAGTTAGTATATATGTTTTTTTTATTTTTTTTTGTCGTAAATATAGTGCATTCATTCTTCTTTATAATAAGGCTATATTGATATAGTACTGCCATACCACATTATTACTAGCATTGAACAATTTGGTGGCAGTTGCAATGTCAACAAAGAAGCAGTTTTGAATTATTGTAAGCAAATCTGAAGTAAATAATTGGTTCCTGGTGACTTATAAATGGGATGGTCTTACCACAATCCTTCTCTCATGAAGTTAAATTTGTCTTCTTGTCATGCTCGATCTTAGCATAATAAATTCCCCAATCCCCACCTGTACCACTAAAATGTTGAATATTGTGGCTTCTTAACGGTGATAGGTAATGCGTCCATGTCTTTCTCAGTCGTTATTATTGAGTTATTGTGGGGTACTATATCACATCAATTCATGGAAAAGACTTACATATCGCGAAAAAAAAAAAATCCATGTATGCAGTGCTTCATTTTAGTGTCCGAGAACTAATTTTAAAAAGCAAACAATGGTTGATTGTGCTGAAAGTAATTGTGACTCAAGTAAATTTTACCTTAGTTGTAAAGTTAGAGATTTAAATCTTGGAGTCATTATTTTTGAAATAACTTTTTTAACTACCACCATCGATCCATTAAAATCATAATTATATTTGTGGGAAATTTTCAGTAAAAATAAATAAAAAAAATAATTTTAACAAAATAAATTTAAAAGAGACAGAATGTGGAAAAGGAAGAGGAAAAAAAACAAAAGATCCACTCGTCCAGAAGTAGCAATTCAAGCTACTCAGTCCGGATCAATGTGGTTAGCGGACTTTATTAGACTGGGTAAAAAAACTCGGAGTTATCGGGTTTCTAAAATAAGTGTTTGAGCCTTACATTTTAGTGGGTAATCTGGTTTTTTTTGTGGGTTTTTGCAGTGATGGACTTTATTGAACTGAGATAAAAAGCCCGGGAATTATTCAGACTTCTTAAATCAGGGCCCGAGCCCTACGATTTTGCGTGCTTTTACGGGTCGGCCTAGTCGGGCTAACCCATTTTACCGTCTACACATGTCCCTCTCCAGTTGTTGTGTTTTCATATCATTGATCTTTGGTGTGAATCACATTTAACAATCCTCGTTGCATAGTCTCTCCAACAACATATAGCTACAGAGTAGCTACGCATTAACTATAACTTTTAGGTATCTTGGGATTTTATAACTATTCCGTAACTAATATTTATTGGAGAAACTAAAGAAACAAGAGAGGATCCAAATCCAAATCTAAATCTATATCCTCCCTTCATGAGAGGCAATTAACTTGAGTTAGAAGTATTCCCGTTATGGTGAAGTCAACTCTAATAACAAAATACTTCCATAGGTGAGACTCTTGACATAAATCTTGTTGGATAAAAATCAAGTATTGTGTGTCTTCCTGCTACATTAATTTAAACAGTTCATCCGATTCGAAATTAAAGTTTCTATTTTCTAATGTTTACTCATGCTAAACTTTGAACTGAACGATTTTGCCCAAAAAATATTCTCAATCATACAAACTATTGTTATGCTATTTAAGTTAATCTTTATTTAGCTATATTGATATTCATTTTTAATTGACGAGAATATACGAACGAAATTATAAATATCTAGTGTAGACTGTTAATTATAGTAGACAATTGATCCTTCAACTATAGTTAAACATATCGTCAAAAAGTTTTTAAACTAAGGATTATATGTTTAAATAAAAAAAAAAACAGAGCAAATTGTTTATAGCAAATTTTGGTAAACAAAATATCTTAAGATTAATCCGGAATAAGATACGATCCTCTTATTATGGATTCTTTAGGGTGTTTGACTAATGAGATTATAAATTTCAGAAACAATGAAACTTAAAATAACAATTTCACTATTAGAAATTTACTTATTTTTTTTTATTTTTTTTTTGCAAATTTTTTTATAGGAAATTCTTGTAAATTTTTCTATAAATTCAATTTTTTTTCTAAGATTATGAAATTTGTGACAAAAAAATTAAAAGAAATAATGAATTTTATTGGAAATTATTTTATGAAAACAATTTGTATATGGATAAATTTGGTAGAACAATCTATAAAGAACATTAGGTGCAAAAGAAAATGATATGAAAATTTGTAGGAAATTTTATTTATAAATTTACTTGTGGGTTTTTTTTTTACTGATTTTCCTACAATTCATTATCTACAAACTTTCTTATAAATTTTTCTTGTGAAAATTCCTACAAATTTATTTCCTGTATATTTTCTTATGATATTTTGTTTAAGACTTTTGTGTGAATTTACTTCCTACATATATTTACCTACGTACAATTTTTTTAAAAGATTTTCTTATCATTTTTCATGGAAAATATCTTCCAAATTTATTTCCTTTAAATATTCTTACAAATACTAGGGATTTTCCTACAAATGTTTTTTTAGAGATTTTTATTAGAGATTTTTCTAGGAAAATAATTCACATGAAATATTTACAAAAAAAAAAAAATATCTCCAAAGAATATTATGTGTTGAGCTACTCTGACTTGCATGGGCTAAAAAGTATTGAATTCAAATAATCATGATTTTTCTACACTCAAATTAATAGACTCACCTTCACACTCAATTTTTCTTTCTATTTTTTTCTTCTTTTTCTATTACATCAATTATTTCATATTTCACTTTCTATCTTTTCATTTCTTTTTTCTTTTTATCTCTCTCTTTCTTACACTCCAAACACTCAAAATTTGAGTGTGAAAAGAACTTTTTCCGAATTCAAAAATTCTTACCAACGATTCATTTCTAAATTATATGCGAATGTTGCAAGTATTCATTAAGGTTATTCTAATTGTAAAAAATGAAGTATGATTATAGCGTGTATCATCATAAAAAGTTGAGAGTGCATTTGGTAAGACATTTTAACTAGATGATCAAAAGCTGAAATAAATAGCTGAAATTATTTCATTAGTATTTAATTAATATTTTATAGGTAACCTTTTTAAGTAGTAACTAATTTTTTTTAAAATCTTTTTGAGCTACAATATATTGAAAAAACTCCCCTATGTAGATATAACAATTATGTTCTTTGCTCTCGTTAGTTATGATATAACATATATATTATAGCTTCAATATTTGTTCTGCTTTTTAGAAAACCAAATTACAGAATATCTTTATTTTCGACAGCTTAGAAAGGTTTCAGACCAAAAAAAGCTCTTAATATGCGAATATAGCCGTGTATAAAGTGAATATTCATTCCAAATTATATAGTGGTCGACACAGCTCACCCATCAATATAATTTAGGATTGAATAACATCATAACATGCATGATTTTTTTTTTTTTTTTAACTTTTAGCATTTCGTGTTAAGTTCTATAGAGTGCCAAGAAGGCAACAAGTTTTTTTTGGTCAAATTCCATTTATTTAGCATTTTGGTAATCCCTTTCTAGTTGGTTCTGTTGTATTACAAAAAGATGATGTTGAGTTGAGTTGGAGATCAGTGAGTGGGGCGAAATAAAATGGGAAAAGAGTAAAGGAAAAATAACAAACAAATTAAATTTAGAAATGACCAATAATATATTGATGGGTGATTTGAAAGTGGACAACAAATTTAAAATTTACTTGTCCACGAAATGTTATCCTCCTGCAAAACAGCATAAGCAGTCCGCACCGAAAATATTCCATTGTTATTCCGTCTTTCCATCACTTCTAGTAATCTTGCATTGCACCTCTGGTTTGATCTGTGCTGACTTTAACAAGTTCTTCTAACACAACTTAGATTGTCTTAGGGTGTGTTTGTGAGTTTAGAAGGAAGGGAAAAGAAAGGATAGGAGGGAGAAGGAAGGGGGAGAAGAGGAGGGAAGGACTTTGTAAAATACTCAAACTTACAAACACAAAGGGGGGAAGGACTTCCAATAAACCCTTCCCTTCCCTCCATTCCCCTCTAAAATTCAACTCACAAACATATCCTTAGGGTGTTTGTGAGTTTAAAAGAGATGGAAAAGAAAGAATTAGAGGGGGAAAGGAGGGAGAGAATAGGAGGGGAACACTTTGTAAAATACCTAAACTTTTAAACACAAAGGGGGAAAGAGCTTCCAATAAATTCTTCCCTTTCCCTCCCCCTTCCCCTCACAAACTCAACTGACAAACATACTCTTAAGGTGTGTTTGTGAGTTTAGAAGGGGAAAAAGAAAGAATTAGAGGAAGAAAGGAGGGAGAGAAGAGGAGAGAACACTTTATAAAATACCCAAACTCTCAAACACAAAAGAAAGGAAGGGCTTCCAATAAATCCTTTCATTCCCTCCCTTCCCCTCCAAAATTCAACTTATAAACATACCTTTACACAATTAAAAATCTCTCTACACCCCATGTTAATTTCCACACCCACTCACCACTACACGAGACACGTATACCAACCTCAAATATTTTACACTTCCTATTTTATGAAGTTATACAACTTTCAGAAATTTTCCTTATTCCCTAACCACACACATCCTCCCCCACAGTGCAATAGATTGTCACCATCACCTAGAACTCTCACCATGTGATTGTCTTCAAAGTTCAAACCAACCCCTTCTCTCGCCTGCACCACTCATTTTCCAAATTAATATCTCCACTAGCAAGACTCTTTGTTAGTCATTTTTCACGCAGTAATTTTTCTTTTTCACACATTATATATCCTCCACCTTCATTTTCCTACCAATGCAAGGTTAGAGAAGCTTCTAAGTTTTTTATGTCTAACCCCCTTCTAAGTTTTTTTTTTCTTCACCAATGATTTATTTCATTTGCTATACATAACCTCCCCGTCAAGCGCATATTCCTATGATCAACAACAAAAGTAAACTCGATCATTTTCATTTATGATATCTCCCATTACCTTCCTAATTCTCGCGGTTGCAATTACCTTGTAAATGCATTCTCTGAGTATGAGGGATATATTGGCCTGTAGTCCCCAAGCCCTATAGTGGATTTTATCCTTTAGGAAATTAAATAAGGGCAAAGAGATGTGTTACTCCATTTAAGCAACTGTCCACTTTCATGAAATTCTTCAAAAACTCTACATATGTCACATTATATAAAAATTATATATATTTATATTTTGATATATTTATTAAACTTATATTCACAGTATTTTCATGAATTTTTTAGATTTTATTTTGTGAAATTAAATTTATATATTTTGATGAATTTGTATTAAAATGATCAGGTCCAGTTTTATTTAGATTAGATTGAAAATAAAATACATTTATATTTTAAACTAAATTAATATGACAATATTATTAAAAAAATTAATTAAATTAAATTAATTATTTGATTTTAAAATTGAGTAAAAAGTAAAATTTCGGGATAATGATCGTCTCTATTGTGACATAAAGTATTTAAAATTGTGTGAAAAATCGATTCTTTATCAATTATTGATGTCAATTTTTGTATGTATTTTAAACCACGTTAAATAGCCGAGATTTTATTGAAATTTATTGTTATTTATAAAAAATAAGAATAAAAAATTCTATATAAGATCAGTGTATATATATATATATATATATATATATATAAAATCAATTCCCAAGTGGTATGCTAATGCTACAATGCGCTGCAGCTGCTAGACATTATTGAAGACTTTTATTTTTAGAGTTTGGTAAAATGTAGAATTAATTTTACACAATTTATTTTAAATTATTTTTGTCCAATATATTTTGTAACACGTGCATTCATTCTCAATTATTGATTCTAAAATCAATTCTATCTAATTGTAAATAAAATAAATATATTACTGTTGTTAATTTCAAAACATAAAAGCTTAGTGTATATTTATTTTTCCATCCGAAGCTATGTAAACTTACGTTTTTTTTTTTATAAAGGTACTCATTATGTTGAGAAAATGTGCTTTAAAAAGAGTGTTTTCCCTTTACAAAATTTACAACCGAGAAATAAACATGCTATTAAATTCATACGCTAGCTGTATTGTCTAGGAGTACTGTGATATTTTTCACAAGCATATATAGGATTTATAGATATTATTGATAAAAGCTCAATATTATAATATTAAAAAAAATCATATTTAACATGCTCTCTAGCTACTGCCACTACTATATCCAGCCACATGATTTAGACATAGGGATTGCATGACGTACAGCTATTATATAACTTTATGACAACTTGAGACTTGAGACTATCCACACGCCTAACAATCCTTCTACAAAGGAAGGTTTCTACTTCCCCGTCCCCCACAGGCTGCCTCCAATAGTGGAGACATTCTTAAGCATATGCCTAGTTCATCAAAATTAGGTTTGACTTGTGTTTGTCGCTTTTTATATTGCACCAAAATGCACTTATAATATGTTTTGAGTTTAATATATATACATTTTTAATGTGAAGAAGTTTTACACATACATTCATTAATGTGCTGCCATGTCATTTATTGAATTTAATAATACATGAGGTGTCATATTCATTAAATGATGTGATAACACAATAATAGACAACTATGTAAAAAAATTTATACTTACAATGTATCAATTAAATCCATATGTTTTTATGTTAAATATTTAAAAGGCCAGGGTTGTGTAATAACTCATAATAATTTTATCTAACTCAAGTTGACGGTTATCGCTATATATATATATATATATATATATATATATATATAATTTCTTATATTAAGGGGCGTTCCGGATGGTTGCGAGTTTTCAGTTTTTGATTTTTAAAAATTTTGAATTAAGTTTTTATAATTCAAAATCAAATTTTAAAAACCACTTTTTGTGGTTTTCAAAATGTTTGTTTTGAAACCACAAAAACAAGTTCTTAGTTTTAATTTGGTGTTTTGAGTTGTAAAAATTTAATTGGAAATTTTTAAAAACAAAAAACTCGCAACCACCTTGAACGGGTCTTTAATTAGTCATTTTTTTACAAGGAAGGCAAATAGGTAATGGGTTTTGAACCTTGAACTTAACTCTAAATTACTTAAACCCCCACCACTAGGCTAACCCTACCACTAGGCTAACCCTAATACTTACGTACTAATCACTAGATCTCATGTTTGATCATTTTTTATATTTAATGAAATGATTTGTTAGAAAAAAATTATCCATTATTCATCAAGTAGAGCTGACAAAATGAGTTAGTCTGACCGGACTCTTGAACATTTATTTTTGAAGTCTGAATAACTCCCAGTTTTTTAATCCAACCTGATTAAGTTCGCTACTCACAAAAGCTTTCAAAAGCTCACAAAAACTACAAAACTTACAAAAAGACCGGGCTTATTTTTTAAAAATCCGAATATATAACTTCCTGAATTTTTTAGCACAACCCGTAAAAGTATGTTATCCACATCGAGCTAGACTGGGTAACCCAAATTAATAGTTCTACCATCAAGTGAAATTTACTAAGTTAGTGTTTTATTAGTTAAGATACATTTAGTACACTTTGTTTGATGTTTTTAGTTAAATAAAAATACTAATAAATGGTCTTAGGACATTATATATTAGTAAAGAAAATAAAAATAAAAAATATTTAATATATATAAAAATATTTATTATATTAAAAGCATATTTACTTTTTAATTAATTAAAAATATTTAGTAGAGTAATTAGATATTTTTTAATAAGTGTCTTTAGTACCTGTTAGCAAACTTAAATAGTATTAAATAAACTTTATATTTTTAATATAATGGACTGTTATTAACAAATAATACTAACAATGTCTTTAAAATATTTGATAAAAAATTATAAATGTTTAATAAAAATAATATTATGATAATATAAGCAATGAAACACTCAATGAATTATATAATGCTTTTTATTCAGGTCCTTTAAAACATTTGTTAAATTACACAAAAAATAAAACATTTGTTAATTAATAATTAAGAACATCTTCATGAAAAAGTTTTAACTTTATTTTTTAACTGATATTCTTAATGCCCTGAAGACATATTAAATTAATGTCTATTATCTACTGTCTTTAAAAAAAAATGATAATTTCAGTTTTACATTTGTTAACTTTATATTAATATTATTTCAAATCAACTATGTACAGTTTCTATAATTTTTATTTAAAATTAAATATATACGTATATAAATTACGAGATATTTATTAAGTTTTATTTTCATTTGGAAAGTTAAGAATATTTGCTGTTGGAATACAATACAAGTGGCTCAAACTGGGACTGTCGAAGCAGGGACCAGAGTGGCATCAAGTCTATCAAAGAATAGAGCTTTTGAAATTCCATCCACGACAGACAAACTGCAATCATTGTAAACTTTTCCGCGAAAGATGAAAAGCTATGATCCTTGTTTGCCTCCAATTCCAAAGGCTACGAACTAATGAATTGATCATATAATTTATTTTTTTTTTTTTAAAAAAAAAAGAAACGGCAGTTTAAGAATCTACATTGGCTTCCGATCTTGTCATGTCCAGAATCTTGGTTCCTCTGCGTCAGTGATGGTCATTCTCCTCCTACATCTATTCTATATGGCCCACTATTTCAAATCAATGTTCTTAATACATGTTTTTCCTTTCAATATTTTTAGTCAACTTTGATTTACATTCCTTACTTATTTAAGTTGTGATCTTCCAGCAACTTCAAGTCTATTCTTGAATGGAGGTTCGGTGACGATTTTTGATGGAGCCTTGACGGAAAAGGGTGGAGTACCTGCTGGGACTCTGACGCTTAAGTTAGTATGTGTATGAGCAGAGTAACGGTAGAGAGAATGAAAGTGTACCTGAAAATGGCAAAGATCCGTGGTATTTATGAATTTGGGCGAGAAAGTCCGTTAATGGTAATAACGGATTCCGCTATTTCCGGCGTCACACGCCTGCTTGGAAGTGGAGACACGCACTGCAACGACTATTAGATCCGTGTGCCAAAATGCCGACATGGGATGACGGGACGTTCATGTCGGTGATACTGTGATTATCTGAGGCAAGTGTAATATAAGGCGTCGGTATTTCCCCAAACTGGTGCTCCACGAATGATGTCATCACGGATATAATCTGGACATGTCGGATATCGGTCCCATGATCTCTTATGACCATAATGCACGTCGAATGACGTCGGTTAATAACACCTGATGTCGGATCGGGAGTTGTACTACTCCAGAACAGTTGCCCCCCAAGTCGGTCAATCTCGATGGGGTGATTGACTTTGTTTTTCCGGCATCAGAGAAAATATTTGGATTCACAGATTTTCCAAGATCGAATCCTTCCCGCGTGAAATCCGCGATCAATTCCGAGGTCGCAACGGTTGGTTTTCCTGACTAACGGTTATAATTTTGAAATAAATGTTTTTTCCAACCGCTGCGACACGTGTCTGAATCTCGTGATTCTGGGCTCATGCCTCATTAGCTGGCTTAATCTGGGCCGTTGGTTCAGAATATATATATAACGCAGAAGCTGGGAACGATTTCCACTTTCCCTCTTCTTCTTCTTCTTCCCCGCGACCGTTCGTCACTAGTTTTCTCCCCAAGCTCAACCTTTGTTTCCTGCATCCTAGTTGCCTTCAGTGTTGCTGTAAGCTTTCCCAGTTCATCATCCCTTCAAGCTCTGAGTCGTTGTTGCCCCTTATCCTTGTTTTTGAAGCTGTGTATGAACTTTGGAGTTGCTGATTTCTACGAGCAGTTCAAAGAACTTTCTTCAAGAATCTTGCAAGGTATCATCTTGTCTCACTTTCTGTTTAGATTTCTGGTGAATGGTGCTTACAAGGGCCAAGGCTAGGGCACTTGCCGTTGAAAACAGACGACAGTGTATCATTATTTCAGAAGAACTTGAGGATCCGGGCATCCCGGATCTGGTTATGAGGCGTAGACGTCTTCCTGGGATGGTTGGTGCTAGGGATTTGCAACGAGACTCAGTCCGAAAGACTGCTTGCATTCTCCAGAAATGGGGTTATCCTGAGGTATTTTCCGCTGGATCCTCCGGGATTGGCCCCGAACGTCCCGGGGTAGATTCATTATATCCCAAATTTAACTTATCTCGTGGACTTTTGGACAGGTCCGAGATGGGAAAGCGGAAAATCCACACCTCACAAGCTATCAACTATCCCGTTCCCCGGCATTGGCGTCGATGACCTGGGTTGACACGGAGGCACTTGGGACTTCCAGTATGTATAACACTATTGAAGCGTTGGCATTGGGATTCCGCGATTTCGAATGGGTGGAACCGGGCAAGGAAACCGAGTGGGATATGGCGGTGCCCAATGAGGACGATAGGATTTGCTCCCACGGGGATTTGGACGAGAATCTCTTTATTCCAATGTACAAAACGGTATTTGACGACCTCAGATTCTGGCTCCCGTTCACCGGGTTTGAGTTGGAGATCCTGCAACATTTAGAAGTTACTCCCTCTCAGCTTCACCCCAACGGTTGGGCTTTTATTCGCAACTTCATGATCTTATGCAATGCCCTAAACCTTGAGCTTAACTCCAACATCTTCTTCTACTTCTTCCGACCTTTGGTGGTGAAGAATGGTCCCAAATGGATACTCTTGGTTGGCTCTTCGTGCTGGTGCTGGGGGAAAAATCTTCGAAATCTTCCAAGAATCATATAAAAACTTCAAAGACAAATTTGTCTTCATAGTTCCAAAAGGTGCGGGAAGGAGTAACATTTTTTAAGACGATGGCCGAGCAATCATCAATCCGTATTGGAACACGGGTCATTTTGGGCGATCGTCTAAAGACTACACCGTGGATTACAACACATTGTCACGTGATGAAAGGAGGGTGGTGAATGTCATCAAGCAGTTTGTGAAGGATCACGGGACCTTGGATAGCCAATCCGTGATCGCAGAAGGTGGGCTGGCAACTCGACAATCTTTGGGTAAACATCAAGTAAAGTAGGACCTCTTTCTTCTTTATAACTTTTCAATCATTAACCGTGTTTTGTTTCTATATTGCAGAAGCCATGGCAACCAGACAGCGGGAGAAATTGGCTGAAAAAATGGCCAAGAAGTCCCTTAGAGATGCCCAAAAGAAGGACAAGCCAGAGATGTCGGAGAGCGACGTCCAGCAGGGCGAGAAATAAAAGCCTAAGCGTCAACGAGTAGATATCATGGTCCAACAACCATAAGTTAAATCATCGGCCGAGATACTCTCTAAAGGGTCGTCGTCTGCACTTCCCCCGAAAGCTGATAGGGGAAGAAGCCTGAGATTTTTGGTGCCGGGCTCCCTCACTCCGAGATGACTACTGATGAAGTCCATAGGCATCTCGAGGCCCAAGGGAGCGCTCTATTTGCTGGGAAGTCGGAGGCTGAGATGAATGAGCTTATGGGTGCTGCTTCGGAATGGGGTATGAGGTTCGCCATGATGGCGAGGTATTTAATGGGTGCTTCCAGGGATCTTGTCGCCTTCGCCCCCATGAAGACAGAATTAGAGAAGGTCACGACCAAATTTGAGGTAGATGAGTTGAAAATGCAGAAGACCCTGACGAATGTCCAACAGTTAACCAAGGAAAGGGACGATATCCTCCAGAGCAACGCCGACTTGGTGAAGCGGCCAAGAAGACTGCCGATGAGGCCGCCACTGTAGCCGGAGAAAAGCTGAAGGAAGCTGTTGACTCCAAGAAAGAATTGGAAGATGAGATCAAATCCTTGCGAGTTGAGAATGATGAGTTAAAAAAGAAAGTTGAGGAGACGGAGACGTTGTGGGTTGATACCTCCGCCGTCTACTTCTATCTTGCCATCAAACAGATGAAATACTTAAACCCAGGGGTAATGCTAAATACCAAGGGAATGTCCACGCTTTGCACGGTGGAAGATGGCAAGTGGTATGACGTGACGATGTCTGGCAAGGTGGAGGGAGTTCCTGGGGAGAAGAGTCGACCTTACCCGATATCCATGATGACGAAGATGAGAAGGCTGATGACGGAAAAGGGATGGTCGAGAATGCGGATCCTGCTTCAAAAGAAGAAATTTCGCCATCCAGCGTCGAAGGTGGGACGCAGTAAGAAAGGGCCGGAATGCAGGTTGTGTTTGTACTTTTACTGTTCCTTTCCTTTATTTTGAATACTCTATAACAATTTGATATTGTGCTTCCTGTTCGGAAATACTGCCTGGTTGATATTTAACAATCCGCTTCGGTGATTATGTTATATGACGTGACCCACCGGGGTCTCTGCAAATTTTATAACCATTAATTATCCGAGATTGTACCTCGCTAGTATTTGTGTTTCCGTTTATCTTGACGTTTCAGTATGTTGATCCGAGATGGTCGAGGGACTATGCCCGAAATTCTCAAGGGACA
Source organism: Sesbania bispinosa (assembly GCA_026901365.1). Lineage (NCBI taxonomy): Eukaryota > Viridiplantae > Streptophyta > Magnoliopsida > Fabales > Fabaceae > Sesbania > Sesbania bispinosa. Next base: position 1,282,294 of record QLOH01000054.1, on the reverse strand, counting down.
AGGCTCGAGATAGTCGAGGGACTATGCCCGAGGTGTCGAGGGACTAAGCCCGATATGCTGAAGGGACAAGCCCGAGATGGTCAAGGGACTACGTCCGAGGTGTCGAGGGACTAAGCCCGATATGCTCAAGGGACAAGCCCGAGATGGTTGAGGGACTACGCCCGAGGTGTCGAGGGACTAAGCCCGATATGCTCAAGGGACAAGCCCGAGATGTCGAGGGACTAAGCCCGATATGCTCATTGTCGGCAAAAATAGTGAATTAACTTCAAACAATCTTATTTATTAACTGTTGTAGCAAGAACATTACATCAGAGAAAGATGTTACAAATGAATTAACTGAAATACCTGCGGAGTTTATCCGCATTCCACGTCCGGGGTATGGGTTCTTTGGGTAGTGTCTCAAGCCGATAAGCTCCGGTGCCGGTGCTGATGATAACCCGATATGGCCCTTCCCAATTTTTTGCCAACTTACATTAAGCTGCATTTTTGTTGCCGACATCCGCTCTTCTTAGGACGAGATCTCCAACGTTGAACGACCGTGGTACCACGGTTTTGTCATGACGTCTTGAAGTCTGTAACTTGATTGCGGCTTCGAGGATCGAGGCTCTTTCTCGGATTTCTTCGATCAAATCCAGCTCCTCACGCATCCTCCCGTCATTGAATCCTGGATCGTAGGTGTGAAGCCTGAAGCTTTGCTCTTCGACCTCGACTGGTATGATGGCATCAACGCCATATGCTAATCGGAAGGGCGTTTCCCCGGTGGTAGTATGTGGTGTGGTGTGGTAAGCCCAGAGGACGTTGGGAAGCTGTTCCACCCAAAGTCTCTTAGCTGTATCGAGGCGCTTTTTCAGGCCTTTAAGCACCACCTTATTGGCAGCTTCTGCCTGACCATTAGTCTGGGGATGCTCCACGGATGAGAACCTGTGATTGATGTGGAAGTCTTCCATGAGTTCTCGGAATCCCTTGTCTGTGAATTGAGTGCCGTTATCCGTCACCACGGTGTGTGGAATACCGAACCTGCAGATTACAAATCAGTAAATGAACTTGGAGAGGTTTTTAGCGATAATCTTCACGAGTGGTTGCGCCTCAATCCATTTGGTGAAGTAGTCTACAGCGACTGCGAGGTATTTAAGTTGTCCCGGGGCTAAAGGGAACGACTCGAGAATGTTAACTCCCCACAAGGAGAAGGGCCACAGTGCTGAGATTGACCATAAGGCCTCGACGGATGCTCGATGTACGTCGGCATGTTTCTGGCAGGATGAATATTTCTTCACATAATTGACACAATCGACTTCCATGGTCGGCCAATAATATCCCGCTCTAAGTATCTTCCTTGCTAACGAATGTCCTCCGGGGTGGTGACCGCAGACGCCTTCATGGACTTTAGCCATGACATAATCAATAAGGTCACCTGAGATGCATTTCATCAATGGATGTTCCAACCCTCTCCTGTAGAGATTCCCATCGATGAAGCAGTACCGGGCTTCCTGTCTTTGAACCCGCCATGCTTCCCCATAATCATTTGATAATGAACCGTCTTGTAGGTACTTTTGGATGCCCGTATACCAACACACTTCGGAATCAATCGAAAACACCATGGTGGGGGTCGGTATGACCTCTTGGATCACAGATTTATTATTCCCGGATGTCCTCGTGCTTGCGAGTTTTGAGAGTACGTCGGCCCTGACATTCCTTTCTCTTGGGATGTGATTAATTTCGACCTGGGAAAAGCTACCACATAAACTTTTAACCTTTTCCAAGTATTTTAGTAGTAAGGGATCCCTGACCTGGTAGTCACCCTTTACTTGAGCAACCACCAATTGGGAGTCACTGTTGACTCGCACTCGATATGCTCCGACCTCTGACGTCATCTGCAACCCTGCGATCACGGCCTCATACTCGGCCTGATTGTTGGATTTCGGGAACGAAAAACTCAGGGAGTGTTCTAAGATGACCCTCTGTGGACTCTTTAGGAGTATGCCAGCTCCACTTCCCTTTGGATTCAAGGAACCATCGACATGGAGCTCCCACCATTCATCCGAAACGGGTTGTGCCGGGGTCAATTCCGCTATAAAGTCCGAAAGAGCCCGAGCCTTGATTGCTTGTCGGGGTTCATATGCTATCCCGAACTCGGATAACTCCACGACCTAGGTAAACATTCGTCCGACTAGGTCTAGCCGAGGTAGGACTTGTCTGATGGGTTGGTTGGTCCGCACCACAACTTGGTGAGCTTGGAAATATTGACGAAGTCGGCGAGCAGCGGTGATAAGAGCCAACACAATTTCCTCAACTTTGGGATACCTGAGCTCGGGGCCCTGTAGGGCTTTGCTGACAAAGAACACGGGGAATTGGGTACCTTCAGCTTCTTGTATCAGGACAGCGGCAATTGCCTCATCTGCAACTGATTAGTACAAGTACAATGTCTCTCCGGGCACAGGCCTCCTTAGAATAGGGGGAGATGCCAATATGGTTTTGATCTGTTGAAAAGCCTCTTCGCATTCCTTGTCCCAAATGAATTATTTCCCATTCTTGAGAAGGCGGAAAAGGGGAGAGCCCCAGATGCTGATCTCGCGATAAACCTGGTCAGGGCGGCGATCCTTCCTGTTAGTTCTTGAACCTCTTTCACAGATGTAGGACTCTTCATGTCTAAGACAGCCCGACATTTATCCGGGTTAGCTTCCACACCGCGCTCTATAAGCATGAAACCAAGGAACTTTCTAGCCCGGACTCCAAAGGTGCA